>CM051238.1:404889532-407289532 GCA_027917425.1 Gastrophryne carolinensis | reverse complement strand
CTAAGTGTGCAGGTAGGAACAACCTACCTTGGACTCTTCATTGCACAATGGGTTCAAGGGCCCAGGCAGCTCAGTCAGTAGAGCATCAGCCTTGTCATCTGAGGGTCTTGTGGGTGTGGCCTAATTAGCATGCCCTTTCTCATGCTCCTCAGTGTTTTTCTGCCCATTTTGACACTTTTGTCTCTCCTCGATATTAATCCCTTTTCCATGAAAGGGGCAGATTCTGTTAGGGCAGCCACAAACCAGCTTTGCGCAGAGGCAGTATCATAGCCCATGAGGTCCAACCGAGGCGTGATTATTGCTAATTGAAAACTAATCCCAATACCCCGCTATGATGACTTGAAATATAGTCAGCATTGGCAATTTTTGACAGTCTCTCAGGAGACTGAGCCATGTGTTTAATAAGAGAAAGTAGATTGCTGTTGTACCTCTGTGTAATATGGATGCACTGTGTGACATAACGCTTTTTGCAGGGTGCCTGTCTTTTTATGGCATGGATCACTGGACTGTTTGTGAGCCTGCCTTTGCCATGCAAGAGCTAAAGTCTGGCTGGAATACATTGCAGAACGATCTTCCTTGGAGTCGAACTTTCCCATTTGTGCTCAGTCGGTAGAGCATCAGACTTTTCGTCTAAGGGCCCAGGGTCCAAGTCCCTATTTGGGTGTTTTTTTATTGCCAGGTAAAGACTGGTACCCTACATGTCGCTGCAGCTATGTGCAAAATGAGATTTCCTGCTGTGGACAAAGAGAAGCCTGGATTTTGTGCCCAAAGACCATACATACCCTGCCTCATGTCTGCTTGGAACAGTCTTGCTACTGAAGGACACAGAAGAACATGTCTTGGCTAAATTCAAACCAAACTATGGATGTTCTGCCTGTAACCTGGCTGTTTGGCCTCAACCATCAACACAAAAGACTACCTTGGACTCGCAGGTCGCTGTTCGGGCGATGGAGTCCTCCAACATTTCTTTTGCCAATTTAACTTGGGCCATGAATGGGACTGAAGCTATGTGCAAAATGACAGCAGGAGCGTTCATTCCGATCTTTAGCTGCCCTTCCTTTCTCATAACATAAAGATGACAATGTTACTTGGAACATTGTCTCGACCCGTCTATCCAACATAGGTAAAAGAATTGAGAAAGCCAGTCTGATAACTTGTGAACCGTCTTCAAGAGGATTAAAAAGCAAGAATGAGAACCTTCATAGGCAATTTGTAATGTAAAAAGGTCAGGCACACTGAACTCTGAAGATATAAAGTGCAACTTTTGTGCCACCTAAGTGTGCAGGTAGGAACAACCTTCCTTGGACTCTTCATTGCACAATGGGTTAAAGGGCCCAGGCAGCTCAGTCAGTAGAGCATCAGCCTTGTCATCTGAGGGTCTTGTGGGTGTGGCCTAATTAGCATGCCCTTTCTCATGCTCCTCAGTGTTTTTCTGCCCATTTTGACACTTTTGTCTCTCCTCGATATTAATCCCTTTTCCATGAAAGGGGCAGATTCTGTTAGGGCAGCCACAAATCAGCTTTGCGCAGAGGCAGTATCATAGCCCATGAGGTCCAACCGAGGCGTGATTATTGCTAATTGAAAACTAATCCCAATACCCCGCTATGATGACTTGAAATATAGTCAGCATTGGCAATTTTTGACAGTCTCTCAGGAGACTGAGCCATGTGTTTAATAAGAGAAAGTAGATTGCTGTTGTACCTCTGTGTAATATGGATGCACCGTGTGACATAACGCTTTTTGCAGGGTGCCTGTCTTTTTATGGCATGGATCACTGGACTGTTTGTGAGCCTGCCTTTGCCATGCAAGAGCTAAAGTCTGGCTGGAATACATTGCAGAACGATCTTCCTTGGAGTCGAACTTTCCCATTTGTGCTCAGTCGGTAGAGCATCAGACTTTTCGTCTAAGGGCCCAGGGTCCAAGTCCCTATTTGGGTGTTTTTTTATTGCCAGGTAAAGACTGGTACCCTACATGTCGCTGCAGCTATGTGCAAAATGAGATTTCCTGCTGTGGACAAAGAGAAGCCTGGATTTTGTGCCCAAAGACCATACATACCCTGCCTCATGTCTGCTTGGAACAGTCTTGCTACTCAAGGACACAGAAGAACATGTCTTGGCTAAATTCAAACCAAACTATGGATGTTCTGCCTGTAACCTGGCTGTTTGGCCTCAACCATCAACACAAAAGACTACCTTGGACTCGCAGGTCTTCTGCAAAAGCAAGAGCCCGGATAGCTCAGTCGGTAGAGCATCAGACTTTTAATCTGAGGGTCCAGGGTTCAAGTCCCTGTTCGGGCGATGGAGCTTCCCATCTTCTTTATTGCCGGGTCACGTCCTACATGTCACGCTATGCGCGGCAATGAGATGTCCTGCTGTGGCCAAAGACCATATGTTGCACATTTCTTGACATGTCTGCTTGGAACACTCTTGCTACTCAAGGGCACAGAAGAACATGTCTTGGCTAAATTCAAACCAACCTATACATATCCTTCCTGTAATCTGGGTGTTTTGCCTCAACCATCAACACAATAGACTACCTCAGACTCCCAGCTGCACTACAGAAGCAAGAGCCTGGATAGCTCAGTTGGTAGAGCATCAGACTTTTAATCTGAGGGTCCAGGGTTCAAGTCCCTGTTCGGGCGATGGAGTCCTCCAACATTTCTTTTGCCAATTTAACTTGGGCCATGAATGGGACTGAAGCTATGTGCAAAATGACAGCAGGAGCGTTCATTCCGATCTTTAGCTGCCCTTCCTTTCTCATAACATAAAGATGACAATGTTACTTGGAACATTGTCTCGACCCGTCTATCCAACATAGGTAAAAGAATTGAGAAAGCCAGTCTGATAACTTGTGAACCGTCTTCAAGAGGATTAAAAAGCAAGAATGAGAACCTTCATAGGCAATTTGTAATGTAAAAAGGTCAGGCACACTGAACTCTGAAGATATAAAGTGCAACTTTTGTGCCACCTAAGTGTGCAGGTAGGAACAACCTACCTTGGACTCTTCATTGCACAATGGGTTCAAGGGCCCAGGCAGCTCAGTCAGTAGAGCATCAGCCTTGTCATCTGAGGGTCTTGTGGGTGTGGCCTAATTAGCATGCCCTTTCTCATGCTCCTCAGTGTTTTTCTGCCCATTTTGACACTTTTGTCTCTCCTCGATATTAATCCCTTTTCCATGAAAGGGGCAGATTCTGTTAGGGCAGCCACAAACCAGCTTTGCGCAGATGCAGTATCATAGCCCATGAGGTCCAACCGAGGCGTGATTATTGCTAATTGAAAACTAATCCCAATACCCCGCTATGATGACTTGAAATATAGTCAGCATTGGCAATTTTTGACAGTCTCTCAGGAGACTGAGCCATGTGTTTAATAAGAGAAAGTAGATTGCTGTTGTACCTCTGAGTAATATGGATGCACTGTGTGACATAACGCTTTTTGCAGGGTGCCTGTCTTTTTATGGCATGGATCACTGGACTGTTTGTGAGCCTGCCTTTGCCATGCAAGAGCTAAAGTCTGGCTGGAATACATTGCAGAACGATCTTCCTTGGAGTCGAACTTTCCCATTTGTGCTCAGTCGGTAGAGCATCAGACTTTTCGTCTAAGGGCCCAGGGTCCAAGTCCCTATTTGGGTGTTTTTTTATTGCCAGGTAAAGACTGGTACCCTACATGTCGCTGCAGCTATGTGCAAAATGAGATTTCCTGCTGTGGACAAAGAGAAGCCTGGATTTTGTGCCCAAAGACCATACATACCCTGCCTCATGTCTGCTTGGAACAGTCTTGCTACTGAAGGACACAGAAGAACATGTCTTGGCTAAATTCAAACCAAACTATGGATGTTCTGCCTGTAACCTGGCTGTTTGGCCTCAACCATCAACACAAAAGACTACCTTGGACTCGCAGGTCGCTGTTCGGGCGATGGAGTCCTCCAACATTTCTTTTGCCAATTTAACTTGGGCCATGAATGGGACTGAAGCTATGTGCAAAATGACAGCAGGAGCGTTCATTCCGATCTTTAGCTGCCCTTCCTTTCTCATAACATAAAGATGACAATGTTACTTGGAACATTGTCTCGACCCGTCTATCCAACATAGGTAAAAGAATTGAGAAAGCCAGTCTGATAACTTGTGAACCGTCTTCAAGAGGATTAAAAAGCAAGAATGAGAACCTTCATAGGCAATTTGTAATGTAAAAAGGTCAGGCACACTGAACTCTGAAGATATAAAGTGCAACTTTTGTGCCACCTAAGTGTGCAGGTAGGAACAACCTTCCTTGGACTCTTCATTGCACAATGGGTTAAAGGGCCCAGGCAGCTCAGTCAGTAGAGCATCAGCCTTGTCATCTGAGGGTCTTGTGGGTGTGGCCTAATTAGCATGCCCTTTCTCATGCTCCTCAGTGTTTTTCTGCCCATTTTGACACTTTTGTCTCTCCTCGATATTAATCCCTTTTCCATGAAAGGGGCAGATTCTGTTAGGGCAGCCACAAATCAGCTTTGCGCAGAGGCAGTATCATAGCCCATGAGGTCCAACCGAGGCGTGATTATTGCTAATTGAAAACTAATCCCAATACCCCGCTATGATGACTTGAAATATAGTCAGCATTGGCAATTTTTGACAGTCTCTCAGGAGACTGAGCCATGTGTTTAATAAGAGAAAGTAGATTGCTGTTGTACCTCTGTGTAATATGGATGCACCGTGTGACATAACGCTTTTTGCAGGGTGCCTGTCTTTTTATGGCATGGATCACTGGACTGTTTGTGAGCCTGCCTTTGCCATGCAAGAGCTAAAGTCTGGCTGGAATACATTGCAGAACGATCTTCCTTGGAGTCGAACTTTCCCATTTGTGCTCAGTCGGTAGAGCATCAGACTTTTCGTCTAAGGGCCCAGGGTCCAAGTCCCTATATGGGTGTTTTTTTATTGCCAGGTAAAGACTGGTACCCTACATGTCGCTGCAGCTATGTGCAAAATGAGATTTCCTGCTGTGGACAAAGAGAAGCCTGGATTTTGTGCCCAAAGACCATACATACCCTGCCTCATGTCTGCTTGGAACAGTCTTGCTACTCAAGGACACAGAAGAACATGTCTTGGCTAAATTCAAACCAAACTATGGATGTTCTGCCTGTAACCTGGCTGTTTGGCCTCAACCATCAACACAAAAGACTACCTTGGACTCGCAGGTCTTCTGCAAAAGCAAGAGCCCGGATAGCTCAGTCGGTAGAGCATCAGACTTTTAATCTGAGGGTCCAGGGTTCAAGTCCCTGTTCGGGCGATGGAGCTTCCCATCTTCTTTATTGCCGGGTCACGTCCTACATGTCACGCTATGCGCGGCAATGAGATGTCCTGCTGTGGCCAAAGACCATATGTTGCACATTTCTTGACATGTCTGCTTGGAACACTCTTGCTACTCAAGGGCACAGAAGAACATGTCTTGGCTAAATTCAAACCAACCTATACATATCCTTCCTGTAATCTGGGTGTTTTGCCTCAACCATCAACACAATAGACTACCTCAGACTCCCAGCTGCACTACAGAAGCAAGAGCCTGGATAGCTCAGTTGGTAGAGCATCAGACTTTTAATCTGAGGGTCCAGGGTTCAAGTCCCTGTTCGGGCGATGGAGTCCTCCAACATTTCTTTTGCCAATTTAACTTGGGCCATGAATGGGACTGAAGCTATGTGCAAAATGACAGCAGGAGCGTTCATTCCGATCTTTAGCTGCCCTTCCTTTCTCATAACATAAAGATGACAATGTTACTTGGAACATTGTCTCGACCCGTCTATCCAACATAGGTAAAAGAATTGAGAAAGCCAGTCTGATAACTTGTGAACCGTCTTCAAGAGGATTAAAAAGCAAGAATGAGAACCTTCATAGGCAATTTGTAATGTAAAAAGGTCAGGCACACTGAACTCTGAAGATATAAAGTGCAACTTTTGTGCCACCTAAGTGTGCAGGTAGGAACAACCTTCCTTGGA
The DNA here is from genome assembly GCA_027917425.1 of Gastrophryne carolinensis. Classification (NCBI taxonomy): domain Eukaryota; kingdom Metazoa; phylum Chordata; class Amphibia; order Anura; family Microhylidae; genus Gastrophryne; species Gastrophryne carolinensis. The sequence continues at coordinate 407,283,565 of CM051238.1, read as the reverse complement.
CTCTTCATTGCACAATGGGTTCAAGGGCCCAGGCAGCTCAGTCAGTAGAGCATCAGCCTTGTCATCTGAGGGTCTTGTGGGTGTGGCCTAATTAGCATGCCCTTTCTCATGCGCCTCAGTGTTTTTCTGCCCATTTTGACACTTTTGTCTCTCCTCGATATTAATCCCTTTTCCATGAAAGGGGCAGATTCTGTTAGGGCAGCCACAAATCAGCTTTGCGCAGAGGCAGTATCATAGCCCATGAGGTCCAACCGAGGCGTGATTATTGCTAATTGAAAACTAATCCCAATACCCCGCTATGATGACTTGAAATATAGTCAGCATTGGCAATTTTTGACAGTCTCTCAGGAGACTGAGCCATGTGTTTAATAAGAGAAAGTAGATTGCTGTTGTACCTCTGTGTAATATGGATGCACCGTGTGACATAACGCTTTTTGCAGGGTGCCTGTCTTTTTATGGCATGGATCACTGGACTGTTTGTGAGCCTGCCTTTGCCATGCAAGAGCTAAAGTCTGGCTGGAATACATTGCAGAACGATCTTCCTTGGAGTCGAACTTTCCCATTTGTGCTCAGTCGGTAGAGCATCAGACTTTTCGTCTAAGGGCCCAGGGTCCAAGTCCCTATTTGGGTGTTTTTTTATTGCCAGGTAAAGACTGGTACCCTACATGTCGCTGCAGCTATGTGCAAAATGAGATTTCCTGCTGTGGACAAAGAGAAGCCTGAATTTTGTGCCCAAAGACCATACATACCCTGCCTCATGTCTGCTTGGAACAGTCTTGCTACTCAAGGACACAGAAGAACATGTCTTGGCTAAATTCAAACCAAACTATGGATGTTCTGCCTGTAACCTGGCTGTTTGGCCTCAACCATCAACACAAAAGACTACCTTGGACTCGCAGGTCTTCTGCAAAAGCAAGAGCCCGGATAGCTCAGTCGGTAGAGCATCAGACTTTTAATCTGAGGGTCCAGGGTTCAAGTCCCTGTTCGGGCGATGGAGCTTCCCATCTTCTTTATTGCCGGGTCACGTCCTACATGTCACGCTATGCGCGGCAATGAGATTTCCTGCTGTGGCCAAAGACCATATGTTGCACATTTCTTGACATGTCTGCTTGGAACACTCTTGCTACTCAAGGGCACAGAAGAACATGTCTTGGCTAAATTCAAACCAACCTATACATATTCTTCCTGTAATCTGGCTGTTTCGCCTCAACCATCAACACAATAGACTACCTCAGACTCCCAGCTGCACTACAGAAGCAAGAGCCTGGATAGCTCAGTTGGTAGAGCATCAGACTTTTAATCTGAGGGTCCAGGGTTCAAGTCCCTGTTCGGGCGATGGAGTCCTCCAACATTTCTTTTGCCAATTTAACTTGGGCCATGAATGGGACTGAAGCTATGTGCAAAATGACAGCAGGAGCGTTCATTCCGATCTTTAGCTGCCCTTCCTTTCTCATAACATAAAGATGACAATGTTACTTGGAACATTGTCTCGACCCGTCTATCCAACATAGGTAAAAGAATTGAGAAAGCCAGTCTGATAACTTGTGAACCGTCTTCAAGAGGATTAAAAAGCAAGAATGAGAACCTTCATAGGCAATTTGTAATGTAAAAAGGTCAGGCACACTGAACTCTGAAGATATAAAGTGCAACTTTTGTGCCACCTAAGTGTGCAGGTAGGAACAACCTACCTTGGACTCTTCATTGCACAATGGGTTCAAGGGCCCAGGCAGCTCAGTCAGTAGAGCATCAGCCTTGTCATCTGAGGGTCTTGTGGGTGTGGCCTAATTAGCATGCCCTTTCTCATGCTCCTCAGTGTTTTTCTGCCCATTTTGACACTTTTGTCTCTCCTCGATATTAATCCCTTTTCCATGAAAGGGGCAGATTCTGTTAGGGCAGCCACAAATCAGCTTTGCGCAGAGGCAGTATCATAGCCCATGAGGTCCAACCGAGGCGTGATTATTGCTAATTGAAAACTAATCCCAATACCCCGCTATGATGACTTGAAATATAGTCAGCATTGGCAGTTTTTGACAGTCTCTCAGGAGACTGAGCCATGTGTTTAATAAGAGAAAGTAGATTGCTGTTGTACCTCTGTGTAATATGGATGCACCGTGTGACATAACGCTTTTTGCAGGGTGCCTGTCTTTTTATGGCATGGATCACTGGACTGTTTGTGAGCCTGCCTTTGCCATGCAAGAGCTAAAGTCTGGCTGGAATACATTGCAGAACGATCTTCCTTGGAGTCGAACTTTCCCATTTGTGCTCAGTCGGTAGAGCATCAGACTTTTCGTCTAAGGGCCCAGGGTCCAAGTCCCTATTTGGGTGTTTTTTTATTGCCAGGTAAAGACTGGTACCCTACATGTCGCTGCAGCTATGTGCAAAATGAGATTTCCTGCTGTGGACAAAGAGAAGCCTGGATTTTGTGCCCAAAGACCATACATACCCTGCCTCATGTCTGCTTGGAACAGTCTTGCTACTCAAGGACACAGAAGAACATGTCTTGGCTAAATTCAAACCAAACTATGGATGTTCTGCCTGTAACCTGGCTGTTTGGCCTCAACCATCAACACAAAAGACTACCTTGGACTCGCAGGTCTTCTGCAAAAGCAGGAGCCCGGATAGCTCAGTCGGTAGAGCATCAGACTTTTAATCTGAGGGTCCAGGGTTCAAGTCCCTGTTCGGGCGATGGAGCTTCCCATCTTCTTTATTGCCGGGTCACGTCCTACATGTCACGCTATGCGCGGCAATGAGATTTCCTGCTGTGGCCAAAGACCATATGTTGCACATTTCTTGACATGTCTGCTTGGAACACTCTTGCTACTCAAGGGCACAGAAGAACATGTCTTGGCTAAATTCAAACCAACCTATACATATTCTTCCTGTAATCTGGCTGTTTCGCCTCAACCATCAACACAATAGACTACCTCAGACTCCCAGGTGCACTACAGAAGCAAGAGCCTGGATAGCTCAGTTGGTAGAGCATCAGACTTTTAATCTGAGGGTCCAGGGTTCAAGTCCCTGTTCGGGCGATGGAGTCCTCCAACATTTCTTTTGCCAATTTAACTTGGGCCATGAATGGGACTGAAGCTATGTGCAAAATGACAGCAGGAGCGTTCATTCCGATCTTTAGCTGCCCTTCCTTTCTCATAACATAAAGATGACAATGTTACTTGGAACATTGTCTCGACCCGTCTATCCAACATAGGTAAAAGAATTGAGAAAGCCAGTCTGATAACTTGTGAACCGTCTTCAAGAGGATTAAAAAGCAAGAATGAGAACCTTCATAGGCAATTTGTAATGTAAAAAGGTCAGGCACACTGAACTCTGAAGATATAAAGTGCAACTTTTGTGCCACCTAAGTGTGCAGGTAGGAACAACCTACCTTGGACTCTTCATTGCACAATGGGTTCAAGGGCCCAGGCAGCTCAGTCAGTAGAGCATCAGCCTTGTCATCTGAGGGTCTTGTGGGTGTGGCCTAATTAGCATGCCCTTTCTCATGCTCCTCAGTGTTTTTCTGCCCATTTTGACACTTTTGTCTCTCCTCGATATTAATCCCTTTTCCATGAAAGGGGCAGATTCTGTTAGGGCAGCCACAAACCAGCTTTGCGCAGAGGCAGTATCATAGCCCATGAGGTCCAACCGAGGCGTGATTATTGCTAATTGAAAACTAATCCCAATACCCCGCTATGATGACTTGAAATATAGTCAGCATTGGCAATTTTTGACAGTCTCTCAGGAGACTGAGCCATGTGTTTAATAAGAGAAAGTAGATTGCTGTTGTACCTCTGTGTAATATGGATGCACTGTGTGACATAACGCTTTTTGCAGGGTGCCTGTCTTTTTATGGTATGGATCACTGGACTGTTTGTGAGCCTGCCTTTGCCATGCAAGAGCTAAAGTCTGGCTGGAATACATTGCAGAACGATCTTCCTTGGAGTCGAACTTTCCCATTTGTGCTCAGTCGGTAGAGCATCAGACTTTTCGTCTAAGGGCCCAGGGTCCAAGTCCCTATTTGGGTGTTTTTTTATTGCCAGGTAAAGACTGGTACCCTACATGTCGCTGCAGCTATGTGCAAAATGAGATTTCCTGCTGTGGACAAAGAGAAGCCTGGATTTTGTGCCCAAAGACCATACATACCCTGCCTCATGTCTGCTTGGAACAGTCTTGCTACTGAAGGACACAGAAGAACATGTCTTGGCTAAATTCAAACCAAACTATGGATGTTCTGCCTGTAACCTGGCTGTTTGGCCTCAACCATCAACACAAAAGACTACCTTGGACTCGCAGGTCGCTGTTCGGGCGATGGAGTCCTCCAACATTTCTTTTGCCAATTTAACTTGGGCCATGAATGGGACTGAAGCTATGTGCAAAATGACAGCAGGAGCGTTCATTCCGATCTTTAGCTGCCCTTCCTTTCTCATAACATAAAGATGACAATGTTACTTGGAACATTGTCTCGACCCGTCTATCCAACATAGGTAAAAGAATTGAGAAAGCCAGTCTGATAACTTGTGAACCGTCTTCAAGAGGATTAAAAAGCAAGAATGAGAACCTTCATAGGCAATTTGTAATGTAAAAAGGTCAGGCACACTGAACTCTGAAGATATAAAGTGCAACTTTTGTGCCACCTAAGTGTGCAGGTAGGAACAACCTTCCTTGGACTCTTCATTGCACAATGGGTTCAAGGGCCCAGGCAGCTCAGTCAGTAGAGCATCAGCCTTGTCATCTGAGGGTCTTGTGGGTGTGGCCTAATTAGCATGCCCTTTCTCATGCTCCTCAGTGTTTTTCTGCCCATTTTGACACTTTTGTCTCTCCTCGATATTAATCCCTTTTCCATGAAAGGGGCAGATTCTGTTAGGGCAGCCACAAATCAGCTTTGCGCAGAGGCAGTATCATAGCCCATGAGGTCCAACCGAGGCGTGATTATTGCTAATTGAAAACTAATCCCAATACCCCGCTATGATGACTTGAAATATAGTCAGCATTGGCAATTTTTGACAGTCTCTCAGGAGACTGAGCCATGTGTTTAATAAGAGAAAGTAGATTGCTGTTGTACCTCTGTGTAATATGGATGCACCGTGTGACATAACGCTTTTTGCAGGGTGCCTGTCTTTTTATGGCATGGATCACTGGACTGTTTGTGAGCCTGCCTTTGCCATGCAAGAGCTAAAGTCTGGCTGGAATACATTGCAGAACGATCTTCCTTGGAGTCGAACTTTCCCATTTGTGCTCAGTCGGTAGAGCATCAGACTTTTCGTCTAAGGGCCCAGGGTCCAAGTCCCTATTTGGGTGTTTTTTTATTGCCAGGTAAAGACTGGTACCCTACATGTCGCTGCAGCTATGTGCAAAATGAGATTTCCTGCTGTGGACAAAGAGAAGCCTGGATTTTGTGCCCAAAGACCATACATACCCTGCCTCATGTCTGCTTGGAACAGTCTTGCTACTCAAGGACACAGAAGAACATGTCTTGGCTAAATTCAAACCAAACTATGGATGTTCTGCCTGTAACCTGGCTGTTTGGCCTCAACCATCAACACAAAAGACTACCTTGGACTCGCAGGTCTTTTGCAAAAGCAAGAGCCTGGATAGCTCAGTCGGTAGAGCATCAGACTTTTAATCTGAGGGTCCAGGGTTCAAGTCCCTGTTCGGGCGATGGAGCTTCCCATCTTCTTTATTGCCGGGTCACGTCCTACATGTCACGCTATGCGCGGCAATGAGATTTCCTGCTGTGGCCAAAGACCATATGTTGCACATTTCTTGACATGTCTGCTTGGAACACTCTTGCTACTCAAGGGCACAGAAGAACATGTCTTGGCTAAATTCAAACCAACCTATACATATTCTTCCTGTAATCTGGCTGTTTCGCCTCAACCATCAACACAATAGACTACCTCAGACTCCCAGGTGCACTACAGAAGCAAGAGCCTGGATAGCTCAGTTGGTAGAGCATCAGACTTTTAATCTGAAGGTCCAGGGTTCAAGTCCCTGTTCGGGCGATGGAGTCCTCCAACATTTCTTTTGTCAATTTAACTTGGGCCATGAATGGGACTGAAGCTATGTGCAAAATGACAGCAGGAGCGTTCATTCCGATCTTTAGCTGCCCTTCCTTTCTCATAACATAAAGATGACAATGTTACTTGGAACATTGTCTCGACCCGTCTATCCAACATAGGTAAAAGAATTGAGAAAGCCAGTCTGATAACTTGTGAACCGTCTTCAAGAGGATTAAAAAGCAAGAATGAGAACCTTCATAGGCAATTTGTAATGTAAAAAGGTCAGGCACACTGAACTCTGAAGATATAAAGTGCAACTTTTGTGCCACCTAAGTGTGCAGGTAGGAACAACCTTCCTTGGACTCTTCATTGCACAATGGGTTCAAGGGCCCAGGCAGCTCAGTCAGTAGAGCATCAGCCTTGTCATCTGAGGGTCTTGTGGGTGTGGCCTAATTAGCATGCCCTTTCTCATGCTCCTCAGTGTTTTTCTGCCCATTTTGACACTTTTGTCTCTCCTCGATATTAATCCCTTTTCCATGAAAGGGGCAGATTCTGTTAGGGCAGCCACAAATCAGCTTTGCGCAGAGGCAGTATCATAGCCCATGAGGTCCAACCGAGGCGTGATTATTGCTAATTGAAAACTAATCCCAATACCCTGCTATGATGACTTGAAATATAGTCAGCATTGGCAATTTTTGACAGTCTCTCAGGAGACTGAGCCATGTGTTTAATAAGAGAAAGTAGATTGCTGTTGTACCTCTGTGTAATATGGATGCACCGTGTGACATAACGCTTTTTGCAGGGTGCCTGTCTTTTTATGGCATGGATCACTGGACTGTTTGTGAGCCTGCCTTTGCCATGCAAGAGCTAAAGTCTGGCTGGAATACATTGCAGAACGATCTTCCTTGGAGTCGAACTTTCCCATTTGTGCTCAGTCGGTAGAGCATCAGACTTTTCGTCTAAGGGCCCAGGGTCCAAGTCCCTATTTGGGTGTTTTTTTATTGCCAGGTAAAGACTGGTACCCTACATGTCGCTGCAGCTATGTGCAAAATGAGATTTCCTGCTGTGGACAAAGAGAAGCCTGGATTTTTTGCCCAAAGACCATACATACCCTGCCTCATGTCTGCTTGGAACAGTCTTGCTACTCAAGGACACAGAAGAACATGTCTTGGCTAAATTCAAACCAAACTATGGATGTTCTGCCTGTAACCTGGCTGTTTGGCCTCAACCATCAACACAAAAGACTACCTTGGACTCGCAGGTCTTCTGCAAAAGCAAGAGCCCAGATAGCTCAGTCGGTAGAGCATCAGACTTTTAATCTGAGGGTCCAGGGTTCAAGTCCCTGTTCGGGCGATGGAGCTTCCCATCTTCTTTATTGCCGAGTCACGTCCTACATGTCACGCTATGAGATGTCCTGCTGTGGCCAAAGACCATATGTTGCACATTTCTTGACATGTCTGCTTGGAACACTCTTGCTACTCAAGGGCACAGAAGAACATGTCTTGGCTAAATTCAAACCAACCTATACATATCCTTCCTGTAATCTGGGTTTTTCGCCTCAACCATCAACACAATAGACTACCTCAGACTCCCAGGTGCACTACAGAAGCAAGAGCCTGGATAGCTCAGTTGGTAGAGCATCAGACTTTTAATCTGAGGGTCCAGGGTTCAAGTCCCTGTTCGGGCGATGGAGTCCTCCAACATTTCTTTTGCCAATTTAACTTGGGCCATGAATGGGACTGAAGCTATGTGCAAAATGACAGCAGGAGCGTTCATTCCGATCTTTAGCTGCCCTTCCTTTCTCATAACATAAAGATGACAATGTTACTTGGAACATTGTCTCGACCCGTCTATCCAACATAGGTAAAAGAATTGAGAAAGCCAGTCTGATAACTTGTGAACCGTCTTCAAGAGGATTAAAAAGCAAGAATGAGAACCTTCATAGGCAATTTGTAATGTAAAAAGGTCAGGCACACTGAACTCTGAAGATATAAAGTGCAACTTTTGTGCCACCTAAGTGTGCAGGTAGGAACAACCTTCCTTGGACTCTTCATTGCACAATGGGTTCAAGGGCCCAGGCAGCTCAGTCAGTAGAGCATCAGCCTTGTCATCTGAGGGTCTTGTGGGTGTGGCCTAATTAGCATGCCCTTTCTCATGCTCCTCAGTGTTTTTCTGCCCATTTTGACACTTTTGTCTCTCCTCGATATTAATCCCTTTTCCATGAAAGGGGCAGATTCTGTTAGGGCAGCCACAAATCAGCTTTGCGCAGAGGCAGTATCATAGCCCATGAGGTCCAACCGAGGCGTGATTATTGCTAATTGAAAACTAATCCCAATACCCCGCTATGATGACTTGAAATATAGTCAGCATTGGCAATTTTTGACAGTCTCTCAGGAGACTGAGCCATGTGTTTAATAAGAGAAAGTAGATTGCTGTTGTACCTCTGTGTAATATGGATGCACCGTGTGACATAACGCTTTTTGCAGGGTGCCTGTCTTTTTATGGCATGGATCACTGGACTGTTTGTGAGCCTGCCTTTGCCATGCAAGAGCTAAAGTCTGGCTGGAATACATTGCAGAACGATCTTCCTTGGAGTCGAACTTTCCCATTTGTGCTCAGTCGGTAGAGCATCAGACTTTTCGTCTAAGGGCCCAGGGTCCAAGTCCCTATTTGGGTGTTTTTTTATTGCCAGGTAAAGACTGGTACCCTACATGTCGCTGCAGCTATGTGCAAAATGAGATTTCCTGCTGTGGACAAAGAGAAGCCTGGATTTTGTGCCCAAAGACCATACATACCCTGCCTCATGTCTGCTTGGAACAGTCTTGCTACTCAAGGACACAGAAGAACATGTCTTGGCTAAATTCAAACCAAACTATGGATGTTCTGCCTGTAACCTGGCTGTTTGGCCTCAACCATCAACACAAAAGACTACCTTGGACTCGCAGGTCTTCTGCAAAAGCAAGAGCCCGGATAGCTCAGTCGGTAGAGCATCAGACTTTTAATCTGAGGGTCCAGGGTTCAAGTCCCTGTTCGGGCGATGGAGCTTCCCATCTTCTTTATTGCCGGGTCACGTCCTACATGTCACGCTATGCGCGGCAATGAGATTTCCTGCTGTGGCCAAAGACCATATGTTGCACATTTCTTGACATGTCTGCTTGGAACACTCTTGCTACTCAAGGGCACAGAAGAACATGTCTTGGCTAAATTCAAACCAACCTATACATATTCTTCCTGTAATCTGGCTGTTTCGCCTCAACCATCAACACAATAGACTACCTCAGACTCCCAGCTGCACTACAGAAGCAAGAGCCTGGATAGCTCAGTTGGTAGAGCATCAGACTTTTAATCTGAGGGTCCAGGGTTCAAGTCCCTGTTCGGGCGATGGAGTCCTCCAACATTTCTTTTGCCAATTTAACTTGGGCCATGAATGGGACTGAAGCTATGTGCAAAATGACAGCAGGAGCGTTCATTCCGATCTTTAGCTGCCCTTCCTTTCTCATAACATAAAGATGACAATGTTACTTGGAACATTGTCTCGACCCGTCTATCCAACATAGGTAAAAGAATTGAGAAAGCCAGTCTGATAACTTGTGAACCGTCTTCAAGAGGATTAAAAAGCAAGAATGAGAACCTTCATAGGCAATTTGTAATGTAAAAAGGTCAGGCACACTGAACTCTGAAGATATAAAGTGCAACTTTTGTGCCACCTAAGTGTGCAGGTAGGAACAACCTACCTTGGACTCTTCATTGCACAATGGGTTCAAGGGCCCAGGCAGCTCAGTCAGTAGAGCATCAGCCTTGTCATCTGAGGGTCTTGTGGGTGTGGCCTAATTAGCATGCCCTTTCTCATGCTCCTCAGTGTTTTTCTGCCCATTTTGACACTTTTGTCTCTCCTCGATATTAATCCCTTTTCCATGAAAGGGGCAGATTCTGTTAGGGCAGCCACAAACCAGCTTTGCGCAGAGGCAGTATCATAGCCCATGAGGTCCAACCGAGGCGTGATTATTGCTAATTGAAAACTAATCCCAATACCCCGCTATGATGACTTGAAATATAGTCAGCATTGGCAATTTTTGACAGTCTCTCAGGAGACTGAGCCATGTGTTTAATAAGAGAAAGTAGATTGCTGTTGTACCTCTGTGTAATATGGATGCACTGTGTGACATAACGCTTTTTGCAGGGTGCCTGTCTTTTTATGGCATGGATCACTGGACTGTTTGTGAGCCTGCCTTTGCCATGCAAGAGCTAAAGTCTGGCTGGAATACATTGCAGAACGATCTTCCTTGGAGTCGAACTTTCCCATTTGTGCTCAGTCGGTAGAGCATCAGACTTTTCGTCTAAGGGCCCAGGGTCCAAGTCCCTATTTGGGTGTTTTTTTATTGCCAGGTAAAGACTGGTACCCTACATGTCGCTGCAGCTATGTGCAAAATGAGATTTCCTGCTGTGGACAAAGAGAAGCCTGGATTTTGTGCCCAAAGACCATACATACCCTGCCTCATGTCTGCTTGGAACAGTCTTGCTACTGAAGGACACAGAAGAACATGTCTTGGCTAAATTCAAACCAAACTATGGATGTTCTGCCTGTAACCTGGCTGTTTGGCCTCAACCATCAACACAAAAGACTACCTTGGACTCGCAGGTCGCTGTTCGGGCGATGGAGTCCTCCAACATTTCTTTTGCCAATTTAACTTGGGCCATGAATGGGACTGAAGCTATGTGCAAAATGACAGCAGGAGCGTTCATTCCGATCTTTAGCTGCCCTTCCTTTCTCATAACATAAAGATGACAATGTTACTTGGAACATTGTCTCGACCCGTCTATCCAACATAGGTAAAAGAATTGAGAAAGCCAGTCTGATAACTTGTGAACCGTCTTCAAGAGGATTAAAAAGCAAGAATGAGAACCTTCATAGGCAATTTGTAATGTAAAAAGGTCAGGCACACTGAACTCTGAAGATATAAAGTGCAACTTTTGTGCCACCTAAGTGTGCAGGTAGGAACAACCTTCCTTGGACTCTTCATTGCACAATGGGTTAAAGGGCCCAGGCAGCTCAGTCAGTAGAGCATCAGCCTTGTCATCTGAGGGTCTTGTGGGTGTGGCCTAATTAGCATGCCCTTTCTCATGCTCCTCAGTGTTTTTCTGCCCATTTTGACACTTTTGTCTCTCCTCGATATTAATCCCTTTTCCATGAAAGGGGCAGATTCTGTTAGGGCAGCCACAAATCAGCTTTGCGCAGAGGCAGTATCATAGCCCATGAGGTCCAACCGAGGCGTGATTATTGCTAATTGAAAACTAATCCCAATACCCCGCTATGATGACTTGAAATATAGTCAGCATTGGCAATTTTTGACAGTCTCTCAGGAGACTGAGCCATGTGTTTAATAAGAGAAAGTAGATTGCTGTTGTACCTCTGTGTAATATGGATGCACCGTGTGACATAACGCTTTTTGCAGGGTGCCTGTCTTTTTATGGCATGGATCACTGGACTGTTTGTGAGCCTGCCTTTGCCATGCAAGAGCTAAAGTCTGGCTGGAATACATTGCAGAACGATCTTCCTTGGAGTCGAACTTTCCCATTTGTGCTCAGTCGGTAGAGCATCAGACTTTTCGTCTAAGGGCCCAGGGTCCAAGTCCCTATTTGGGTGTTTTTTTATTGCCAGGTAAAGACTGGTACCCTACATGTCGCTGCAGCTATGTGCAAAATGAGATTTCCTGCTGTGGACAAAGAGAAGCCTGGATTTTGTGCCCAAAGACCATACATACCCTGCCTCATGTCTGCTTGGAACAGTCTTGCTACTCAAGGACACAGAAGAACATGTCTTGGCTAAATTCAAACCAAACTATGGATGTTCTGCCTGTAACCTGGCTGTTTGGCCTCAACCATCAACACAAAAGACTACCTTGGACTCGCAGGTCTTCTGCAAAAGCAAGAGCCCGGATAGCTCAGTCGGTAGAGCATCAGACTTTTAATCTGAGGGTCCAGGGTTCAAGTCCCTGTTCGGGCGATGGAGCTTCCCATCTTCTTTATTGCCGGGTCACGTCCTACATGTCACGCTATGCGCGGCAATGAGATGTCCTGCTGTGGCCAAAGACCATATGTTGCACATTTCTTGACATGTCTGCTTGGAACACTCTTGCTACTCAAGGGCACAGAAGAACATGTCTTGGCTAAATTCAAACCAACCTATACATATCCTTCCTGTAATCTGGGTGTTTTGCCTCAACCATCAACACAATAGACTACCTCAGACTCCCAGCTGCACTACAGAAGCAAGAGCCTGGATAGCTCAGTTGGTAGAGCATCAGACTTTTAATCTGAGGGTCCAGGGTTCAAGTCCCTGTTCGGGCGATGGAGTCCTCCAACATTTCTTTTGCCAATTTAACTTGGGCCATGAATGGGACTGAAGCTATGTGCAAAATGACAGCAGGAGCGTTCATTCCGATCTTTAGCTGCCCTTCCTTTCTCATAACATAAAGATGACAATGTTACTTGGAACATTGTCTCGACCCGTCTATCCAACATAGGTAAAAGAATTGAGAAAGCCAGTCTGATAACTTGTGAACCGTCTTCAAGAGGATTAAAAAGCAAGAATGAGAACCTTCATAGGCAATTTGTAATGTAAAAAGGTCAGGCACACTGAACTCTGAAGATATAAAGTGCAACTTTTGTGCCACCTAAGTGTGCAGGTAGGAACAACCTACCTTGGACTCTTCATTGCACAATGGGTTCAAGGGCCCAGGCAGCTCAGTCAGTAGAGCATCAGCCTTGTCATCTGAGGGTCTTGTGGGTGTGGCCTAATTAGCATGCCCTTTCTCATGCTCCTCAGTGTTTTTCTGCCCATTTTGACACTTTTGTCTCTCCTCGATATTAATCCCTTTTCCATGAAAGGGGCAGATTCTGTTAGGGCAGCCACAAACCAGCTTTGCGCAGAGGCAGTATCATAGCCCATGAGGTCCAACCGAGGCGTGATTATTGCTAATTGAAAACTAATCCCAATACCCCGCTATGATGACTTGAAATATAGTCAGCATTGGCAATTTTTGACAGTCTCTCAGGAGACTGAGCCATGTGTTTAATAAGAGAAAGTAGATTGCTGTTGTACCTCTGAGTAATATGGATGCACTGTGTGACATAACGCTTTTTGCAGGGTGCCTGTCTTTTTATGGCATGGATCACTGGACTGTTTGTGAGCCTGCCTTTGCCATGCAAGAGCTAAAGTCTGGCTGGAATACATTGCAGAACGATCTTCCTTGGAGTCGAACTTTCCCATTTGTGCTCAGTCGGTAGAGCATCAGACTTTTCGTCTAAGGGCCCAGGGTCCAAGTCCCTATTTGGGTGTTTTTTTATTGCCAGGTAAAGACTGGTACCCTACATGTCGCTGCAGCTATGTGCAAAATGAGATTTCCTGCTGTGGACAAAGAGAAGCCTGGATTTTGTGCCCAAAGACCATACATACCCTGCCTCATGTCTGCTTGGAACAGTCTTGCTACTGAAGGACACAGAAGAACATGTCTTGGCTAAATTCAAACCAAACTATGGATGTTCTGCCTGTAACCTGGCTGTTTGGCCTCAACCATCAACACAAAAGACTACCTTGGACTCGCAGGTCGCTGTTCGGGCGATGGAGTCCTCCAACATTTCTTTTGCCAATTTAACTTGGGCCATGAATGGGACTGAAGCTATGTGCAAAATGACAGCAGGAGCGTTCATTCCGATCTTTAGCTGCCCTTCCTTTCTCATAACATAAAGATGACAATGTTACTTGGAACATTGTCTCGACCCGTCTATCCAACATAGGTAAAAGAATTGAGAAAGCCAGTCTGATAACTTGTGAACCGTCTTCAAGAGGATTAAAAAGCAAGAATGAGAACCTTCATAGGCAATTTGTAATGTAAAAAGGTCAGGCACACTGAACTCTGAAGATATAAAGTGCAACTTTTGTGCCACCTAAGTGTGCAGGTAGGAACAACCTTCCTTGGACTCTTCATTGCACAATGGGTTAAAGGGCCCAGGCAGCTCAGTCAGTAGAGCATCAGCCTTGTCATCTGAGGGTCTTGTGGGTGTGGCCTAATTAGCATGCCCTTTCTCATGCTCCTCAGTGTTTTTCTGCCCATTTTGACACTTTTGTCTCTCCTCGATATTAATCCCTTTTCCATGAAAGGGGCAGATTCTGTTAGGGCAGCCACAAATCAGCTTTGCGCAGAGGCAGTATCATAGCCCATGAGGTCCAACCGAGGCGTGATTATTGCTAATTGAAAACTAATCCCAATACCCCGCTATGATGACTTGAAATATAGTCAGCATTGGCAATTTTTGACAGTCTCTCAGGAGACTGAGCCATGTGTTTAATAAGAGAAAGTAGATTGCTGTTGTACCTCTGTGTAATATGGATGCACCGTGTGACATAACGCTTTTTGCAGGGTGCCTGTCTTTTTATGGCATGGATCACTGGACTGTTTGTGAGCCTGCCTTTGCCATGCAAGAGCTAAAGTCTGGCTGGAATACATTGCAGAACGATCTTCCTTGGAGTCGAACTTTCCCATTTGTGCTCAGTCGGTAGAGCATCAGACTTTTCGTCTAAGGGCCCAGGGTCCAAGTCCCTATATGGGTGTTTTTTTATTGCCAGGTAAAGACTGGTACCCTACATGTCGCTGCAGCTATGTGCAAAATGAGATTTCCTGCTGTGGACAAAGAGAAGCCTGGATTTTGTGCCCAAAGACCATACATACCCTGCCTCATGTCTGCTTGGAACAGTCTTGCTACTCAAGGACACAGAAGAACATGTCTTGGCTAAATTCAAACCAAACTATGGATGTTCTGCCTGTAACCTGGCTGTTTGGCCTCAACCATCAACACAAAAGACTACCTTGGACTCGCAGGTCTTCTGCAAAAGCAAGAGCCCGGATAGCTCAGTCGGTAGAGCATCAGACTTTTAATCTGAGGGTCCAGGGTTCAAGTCCCTGTTCGGGCGATGGAGCTTCCCATCTTCTTTATTGCCGGGTCACGTCCTACATGTCACGCTATGCGCGGCAATGAGATGTCCTGCTGTGGCCAAAGACCATATGTTGCACATTTCTTGACATGTCTGCTTGGAACACTCTTGCTACTCAAGGGCACAGAAGAACATGTCTTGGCTAAATTCAAACCAACCTATACATATCCTTCCTGTAATCTGGGTGTTTTGCCTCAACCATCAACACAATAGACTACCTCAGACTCCCAGCTGCACTACAGAAGCAAGAGCCTGGATAGCTCAGTTGGTAGAGCATCAGACTTTTAATCTGAGGGTCCAGGGTTCAAGTCCCTGTTCGGGCGATGGAGTCCTCCAACATTTCTTTTGCCAATTTAACTTGGGCCATGAATGGGACTGAAGCTATGTGCAAAATGACAGCAGGAGCGTTCATTCCGATCTTTAGCTGCCCTTCCTTTCTCATAACATAAAGATGACAATGTTACTTGGAACATTGTCTCGACCCGTCTATCCAACATAGGTAAAAGAATTGAGAAAGCCAGTCTGATAACTTGTGAACCGTCTTCAAGAGGATTAAAAAGCAAGAATGAGAACCTTCATAGGCAATTTGTAATGTAAAAAGGTCAGGCACACTGAACTCTGAAGATATAAAGTGCAACTTTTGTGCCACCTAAGTGTGCAGGTAGGAACAACCTTCCTTGGACTCTTCATTGCACAATGGGTTCAAGGGCCCAGGCAGCTCAGTCAGTAGAGCATCAGCCTTGTCATCTGAGGGTCTTGTGGGTGTGGCCTAATTAGCATGCCCTTTCTCATGCGCCTCAGTGTTTTTCTGCCCATTTTGACACTTTTGTCTCTCCTCGATATTAATCCCTTTTCCATGAAAGGGGCAGATTCTGTTAGGGCAGCCACAAATCAGCTTTGCGCAGAGGCAGTATCATAGCCCATGAGGTCCAACCGAGGCGTGATTATTGCTAATTGAAAACTAATCCCAATACCCCGCTATGATGACTTGAAATATAGTCAGCATTGGCAATTTTTGACAGTCTCTCAGGAGACTGAGCCATGTGTTTAATAAGAGAAAGTAGATTGCTGTTGTACCTCTGTGTAATATGGATGCACCGTGTGACATAACGCTTTTTGCAGGGTGCCTGTCTTTTTATGGCATGGATCACTGGACTGTTTGTGAGCCTGCCTTTGCCATGCAAGAGCTAAAGTCTGGCTGGAATACATTGCAGAACGATCTTCCTTGGAGTCGAACTTTCCCATTTGTGCTCAGTCGGTAGAGCATCAGACTTTTCGTCTAAGGGCCCAGGGTCCAAGTCCCTATTTGGGTGTTTTTTTATTGCCAGGTAAAGACTGGTACCCTACATGTCGCTGCAGCTATGTGCAAAATGAGATTTCCTGCTGTGGACAAAGAGAAGCCTGAATTTTGTGCCCAAAGACCATACATACCCTGCCTCATGTCTGCTTGGAACAGTCTTGCTACTCAAGGACACAGAAGAACATGTCTTGGCTAAATTCAAACCAAACTATGGATGTTCTGCCTGTAACCTGGCTGTTTGGCCTCAACCATCAACACAAAAGACTACCTTGGACTCGCAGGTCTTCTGCAAAAGCAAGAGCCCGGATAGCTCAGTCGGTAGAGCATCAGACTTTTAATCTGAGGGTCCAGGGTTCAAGTCCCTGTTCGGGCGATGGAGCTTCCCATCTTCTTTATTGCCGGGTCACGTCCTACATGTCACGCTATGCGCGGCAATGAGATGTCCTGCTGTGGCCAAAGACCATATGTTGCACATTTCTTGACATGTCTGCTTGGAACACTCTTGCTACTCAAGGGCACAGAAGAACATGTCTTGGCTAAATTCAAACCAACCTATACATATTCTTCCTGTAATCTGGCTGTTTCGCCTCAACCATCAACACAATAGACTACCTCAGACTCCCAGCTGCACTACAGAAGCAAGAGCCTGGATAGCTCAGTTGGTAGAGCATCAGACTTTTAATCTGAGGGTCCAGGGTTCAAGTCCCTGTTCGGGCGATGGAGTCCTCCAACATTTCTTTTGCCAATTTAACTTGGGCCATGAATGGGACTGAAGCTATGTGCAAAATGACAGCAGGAGCGTTCATTCCGATCTTTAGCTGCCCTTCCTTTCTCATAACATAAAGATGACAATGTTACTTGGAACATTGTCTCGACCCGTCTATCCAACATAGGTAAAAGAATTGAGAAAGCCAGTCTGATAACTTGTGAACCGTCTTCAAGAGGATTAAAAAGCAAGAATGAGAACCTTCATAGGCAATTTGTAATGTAAAAAGGTCAGGCACACTGAACTCTGAAGATATAAAGTGCAACTTTTGTGCCACCTAAGTGTGCAGGTAGGAACAACCTACCTTGGACTCTTCATTGCACAATGGGTTCAAGGGCCCAGGCAGCTCAGTCAGTAGAGCATCAGCCTTGTCATCTGAGGGTCTTGTGGGTGTGGCCTAATTAGCATGCCCTTTCTCATGCTCCTCAGTGTTTTTCTGCCCATTTTGACACTTTTGTCTCTCCTCGATATTAATCCCTTTTCCATGAAAGGGGCAGATTCTGTTAGGGCAGCCACAAATCAGCTTTGCGCAGAGGCAGTATCATAGCCCATGAGGTCCAACCGAGGCGTGATTATTGCTAATTGAAAACTAATCCCAATACCCCGCTATGATGACTTGAAATATAGTCAGCATTGGCAGTTTTTGACAGTCTCTCAGGAGACTGAGCCATGTGTTTAATAAGAGAAAGTAGATTGCTGTTGTACCTCTGTGTAATATGGATGCACCGTGTGACATAACGCTTTTTGCAGGGTGCCTGTCTTTTTATGGCATGGATCACTGGACTGTTTGTGAGCCTGCCTTTGCCATGCAAGAGCTAAAGTCTGGCTGGAATACATTGCAGAACGATCTTCCTTGGAGTCGAACTTTCCCATTTGTGCTCAGTCGGTAGAGCATCAGACTTTTCGTCTAAGGGCCCAGGGTCCAAGTCCCTATTTGGGTGTTTTTTTATTGCCAGGTAAAGACTGGTACCCTACATGTCGCTGCAGCTATGTGCAAAATGAGATTTCCTGCTGTGGACAAAGAGAAGCCTGGATTTTTTGCCCAAAGACCATACATACCCTGCCTCATGTCTGCTTGGAACAGTCTTGCTACTCAAGGACACAGAAGAACATGTCTTGGCTAAATTCAAACCAAACTATGGATGTTCTGCCTGTAACCTGGCTGTTTGGCCTCAACCATCAACACAAAAGACTACCTTGGACTCGCAGGTCTTCTGCAAAAGCAAGAGCCCAGATAGCTCAGTCGGTAGAGCATCAGACTTTTAATCTGAGGGTCCAGGGTTCAAGTCCCTGTTCGGGCGATGGAGCTTCCCATCTTCTTTATTGCCGAGTCACGTCCTACATGTCACGCTATGCGCGGCAATGAGATGTCCTGCTGTGGCCAAAGACCATATGTTGCACATTTCTTGACATGTCTGCTTGGAACACTCTTGCTACTCAAGGGCACAGAAGAACATGTCTTGGCTAAATTCAAACCAACCTATACATATCCTTCCTGTAATCTGGGTTTTTCGCCTCAACCATCAACACAATAGACTACCTCAGACTCCCAGGTGCACTACAGAAGCAAGAGCCTGGATAGCTCAGTTGGTAGAGCATCAGACTTTTAATCTGAGGGTCCAGGGTTCAAGTCCCTGTTCGGGCGATGGAGTCCTCCAACATTTCTTTTGCCAATTTAACTTGGGCCATGAATGGGACTGAAGCTATGTGCAAAATGACAGCAGGAGCGTTCATTCCGATCTTTAGCTGCCCTTCCTTTCTCATAACATAAAGATGACAATGTTACTTGGAACATTGTCTCGACCCGTCTATCCAACATAGGTAAAAGAATTGAGAAAGCCAGTCTGATAACTTGTGAACCGTCTTCAAGAGGATTAAAAAGCAAGAATGAGAACCTTCATAGGCAATTTGTAATGTAAAAAGGTCAGGCACACTGAACTCTGAAGATATAAAGTGCAACTTTTGTGCCACCTAAGTGTGCAGGTAGGAACAACCTTCCTTGGACTCTTCATTGCACAATGGGTTCAAGGGCCCAGGCAGCTCAGTCAGTAGAGCATCAGCCTTGTCATCTGAGGGTCTTGTGGGTGTGGCCTAATTAGCATGCCCTTTCTCATGCTCCTCAGTGTTTTTCTGCCCATTTTGACACTTTTGTCTCTCCTCGATATTAATCCCTTTTCCATGAAAGGGGCAGATTCTGTTAGGGCAGCCACAAATCAGCTTTGCGCAGAGGCAGTATCATAGCCCATGAGGTCCAACCGAGGCGTGATTATTGCTAATTGAAAACTAATCCCAATACCCCGCTATGATGACTTGAAATATAGTCAGCATTGGCAATTTTTGACAGTCTCTCAGGAGACTGAGCCATGTGTTTAATAAGAGAAAGTAGATTGCTGTTGTACCTCTGTGTAATATGGATGCACCGTGTGACATAACGCTTTTTGCAGGGTGCCTGTCTTTTTATGGCATGGATCACTGGACTGTTTGTGAGCCTGCCTTTGCCATGCAAGAGCTAAAGTCTGGCTGGAATACATTGCAGAACGATCTTCCTTGGAGTCGAACTTTCCCATTTGTGCTCAGTCGGTAGAGCATCAGACTTTTCGTCTAAGGGCCCAGGGTCCAAGTCCCTATTTGGGTGTTTTTTTATTGCCAGGTAAAGACTGGTACCCTACATGTCGCTGCAGCTATGTGCAAAATGAGATTTCCTGCTGTGGACAAAGAGAAGCCTGGATTTTTTGCCCAAAGACCATACATACCCTGCCTCATGTCTGCTTGGAACAGTCTTGCTACTCAAGGACACAGAAGAACATGTCTTGGCTAAATTCAAACCAAACTATGGATGTTCTGCCTGTAACCTGGCTGTTTGGCCTCAACCATCAACACAAAAGACTACCTTGGACTCGCAGGTCTTCTGCAAAAGCAAGAGCCCAGATAGCTCAGTCGGTAGAGCATCAGACTTTTAATCTGAGGGTCCAGGGTTCAAGTCCCTGTTCGGGCGATGGAGCTTCCCATCTTCTTTATTGCCGGGTCACGTCCTACATGTCACGCTATGCGCGGCAATGAGATGTCCTGCTGTGGCCAAAGACCATATGTTGCACATTTCTTGACATGTCTGCTTGGAACACTCTTGCTACTCAAGGGCACAGAAGAACATGTCTTGGCTAAATTCAAACCAACCTATACATATCCTTCCTGTAATCTGGGTTTTTCGCCTCAACCATCAACACAATAGACTACCTCAGACTCCCAGGTGCACTACAGAAGCAAGAGCCTGGATAGCTCAGTTGGTAGAGCATCAGACTTTTAATCTGAGGGTCCAGGATTCAAGTCCCTGTTCGGGCGATGGAGTCCTCCAACATTTCTTTTGCCAATTTAACTTGGGCCATGAATGGGACTGAAGCTATGTGCAAAATGACAGCAGGAGCGTTCATTCCGATCTTTAGCTGCCCTTCCTTTCTCATAACATAAAGATGACAATGTTACTTGGAACATTGTCTCGACCCGTCTATCCAACATAGGTAAAAGAATTGAGAAAGCCAGTCTGATAACTTGTGAACCGTCTTCAAGAGGATTAAAAAGCAAGAATGAGAACCTTCATAGGCAATTTGTAATGTAAAAAGGTCAGGCACACTGAACTCTGAAGATATAAAGTGCAACTTTTGTGCCACCTAAGTGTGCAGGTAGGAACAACCTTCCTTGGACTCTTCATTGCACAATGGGTTCAAGGGCCCAGGCAGCTCAGTCAGTAGAGCATCAGCCTTGTCATCTGAGGGTCTTGTGGGTGTGGCCTAATTAGCATGCCCTTTCTCATGCTCCTCAGTGTTTTTCTGCCCATTTTGACACTTTTGTCTCTCCTCGATATTAATCCCTTTTCCATGAAAGGGGCAGATTCTGTTAGGGCAGCCACAAATCAGCTTTGCGCAGAGGCAGTATCATAGCCCATGAGGTCCAACCGAGGCGTGATTATTGCTAATTGAAAACTAATCCCAATACCCCGCTATGATGACTTGAAATATAGTCAGCATTGGCAATTTTTGACAGTCTCTCAGGAGACTGAGCCATGAGTTTAATAAGAGAAAGTAGATTGCTGTTGTACCTCTGTGTAATATGGATGCACCGTGTGACATAACGCTTTTTGCAGGGTGCCTGTCTTTTTATGGCATGGATCACTGGACTGTTTGTGAGCCTGCCTTTGCCATGCAAGAGCTAAAGTCTGGCTGGAATACATTGCAGAACGATCTTCCTTGGAGTCGAACTTTCCCATTTGTGCTCAGTCGGTAGAGCATCAGACTTTTCGTCTAAGGGCCCAGGGTCCAAGTCCCTATTTGGGTGTTTTTTTATTGCCAGGTAAAGACTGGTACCCTACATGTCGCTGCAGCTATGTGCAAAATGAGATTTCCTGCTGTGGACAAAGAGAAGCCTGGATTTTGTGCCCAAAGACCATACATACCCTGCCTCATGTCTGCTTGGAACAGTCTTGCTACTCAAGGACACAGAAGAACATGTCTTGGCTAAATTCAAACCAAACTATGGATGTTCTGCCTGTAACCTGGCTGTTTGGCCTCAACCATCAACACAAAAGACTACCTTGGACTCGCAGGTCTTCTGCAAAAGCAAGAGCCCGGATAGCTCAGTCGGTAGAGCATCAGACTTTTAATCTGAGGGTCCAGGGTTCAAGTCCCTGTTCGGGCGATGGAGCTTCCCATCTTCTTTATTGCCGGGTCACGTCCTACATGTCACGCTATGCGCGGCAATGAGATGTCCTGCTGTGGCCAAAGACCATATGTTGCACATTTCTTGACATGTCTGCTTGGAACACTCTTGCTACTCAAGATCACAGAAGAACATGTCTTGGCTAAATTCAAACCAACCTATACATATCCTTCCTGTAATCTGGGTTTTTCGCCTCAACCATCAACACAATAGACTACCTCAGACTCCCAGGTGCACTACAGAAGCAAGAGCCTGGATAGCTCAGTTGGTAGAGCATCAGACTTTTAATCTGAGGGTCCAGGGTTCAAGTCCCTGTTCGGGCGATGGAGTCCTCCAACATTTCTTTTGCCAATTTAACTTGGGCCATGAATGGGACTGAAGCTATGTGCAAAATGACAGCAGGAGCGTTCATTCCGATCTTTAGCTGCCCTTCCTTTCTCATAACATAAAGATGACAATGTTACTTGGAACATTGTCTCGACCCGTCTATCCAACATAGGTAAAAGAATTGAGAAAGCCAGTCTGATAACTTGTGAACCGTCTTCAAGAGGATTAAAAAGCAAGAATGAGAACCTTCATAGGCAATTTGTAATGTAAAAAGGTCAGGCACACTGAACTCTGAAGATATAAAGTGCAACTTTTGTGCCACCTAAGTGTGCAGGTAGGAACAACCTTCCTTGGACTCTTCATTGCACAATGGGTTCAAGGGCCCAGGCAGCTCAGTCAGTAGAGCATCAGCCTTGTCATCTGAGGGTCTTGTGGGTGTGGCCTAATTAGCATGCCCTTTCTCATGCTCCTCAGTGTTTTTCTGCCCATTTTGACACTTTTGTCTCTCCTCGATATTAATCCCTTTTCCATGAAAGGGGCAGATTCTGTTAGGGCAGCCACAAATCAGCTTTGCGCAGAGGCAGTATCATAGCCCATGAGGTCCAACCGAGGCGTGATTATTGCTAATTGAAAACTAATCCCAATACCCCGCTATGATGACTTGAAATATAGTCAGCATTGGCAATTTTTGACAGTCTCTCAGGAGACTGAGCCATGTGTTTAATAAGAGAAAGTAGATTGCTGTTGTACCTCTGTGTAATATGGATGCACCGTGTGACATAACGCTTTTTGCAGGGTGCCTGTCTTTTTATGGCATGGATCACTGGACTGTTTGTGAGCCTGCCTTTGCCATGCAAGAGCTAAAGTCTGGCTGGAATACATTGCAGAACGATCTTCCTTGGAGTCGAACTTTCCCATTTGTGCTCAGTCGGTAGAGCATCAGACTTTTCGTCTAAGGGCCCAGGGTCCAAGTCCCTATTTGGGTGTTTTTTTATTGCCAGGTAAAGACTGGTACCCTACATGTCGCTGCAGCTATGTGCAAAATGAGATTTCCTGCTGTGGACAAAGAGAAGCCTGGATTTTGTGCCCAAAGACCATACATACCCTGCCTCATGTCTGCTTGGAACAGTCTTGCTACTCAAGGACACAGAAGAACATGTCTTGGCTAAATTCAAACCAAACTATGGATGTTCTGCCTGTAACCTGGCTGTTTGGCCTCAACCATCAACACAAAAGACTACCTTGGACTCGCAGGTCTTCTGCAAAAGCAAGAGCCCGGATAGCTCAGTCGGTAGAGCATCAGACTTTTAATCTGAGGGTCCAGGGTTCAAGTCCCTGTTCGGGCGATGGAGCTTCCCATCTTCTTTATTGCCGGGTCACGTCCTACATGTCACGCTATGCGCGGCAATGAGATTTCTTGCTGTGGCCAAAGACCATATGTTGCACATTTCTTGACATGTCTGCTTGGAACACTCTTGCTACTCAAGGGCACAGAAGAACATGTCTTGGCTAAATTCAAACCAACCTATACATATCCTTCCTGTAATCTGGCTGTTTCGCCTCAACCATCAACACAATAGACTACCTCAGACTCCCAGGTGCACTACAGAAGCAAGCGCCTGGATAGCTCAGTTGGTAGAGCATCAGACTTTTAATCTGAGGGTCCAGGGTTCAAGTCCCTGTTCGGGCGATGGAGTCCTCTAACATTTTTTTTGCCAATTTAACTTGGGCCATGAATGGGACTGAAGCTATGTGCAAAATGACAGCAGGAGCGTTCATTCCGATCTTTAGCTGCCCTTCCTTTCTCATAACATAAAGATGACAATGTTACTTGGAACATTGTCTCGACCCGTCTATCCAACATAGGTAAAAGAATTGAGAAAGCCAGTCTGATAACTTGTGAACCGTCTTCAAGAGGATTAAAAAGCAAGAATGAGAACCTTCATAGGCAATTTGTAATGTAAAAAGGTCAGGCACACTGAACTCTGAAGATATAAAGTGCAACTTTTGTGCCACCTAAGTGTGCAGGTAGGAACAACCTTCCTTGGACTCTTCATTGCACAATGGGTTCAAGGGCCCAGGCAGCTCAGTCAGTAGAGCATCAGCCTTGTCATCTGAGGGTCTTGTGGGTGTGGCCTAATTAGCATGCCCTTTCTCATGCTCCTCAGTGTTTTTCTGCCCATTTTGACACTTTTGTCTCTCCTCGATATTAATCCCTTTTCCATGAAAGGGGCAGATTCTGTTAGGGCAGCCACAAATCAGCTTTGCGCAGAGGCAGTATCATAGCCCATGAGGTCCAACCGAGGCGTGATTATTGCTAATTGAAAACTAATCCCAATACCCCGCTATGATGACTTGAAATATAGTCAGCATTGGCAATTTTTGACAGTCTCTCAGGAGACTGAGCCATGTGTTTAATAAGAGAAAGTAGATTGCTGTTGTACCTCTGTGTAATATGGATGCACCGTGTGACATAACGCTTTTTGCAGGGTGCCTGTCTTTTTATGGCATGGATCACTGGACTGTTTGTGAGCCTGCCTTTGCCATGCAAGAGCTAAAGTCTGGCTGGAATACATTGCAGAACGATCTTCCTTGGAGTCGAACTTTCCCATTTGTGCTCAGTCGGTAGAGCATCAGACTTTTCGTCTAAGGGCCCAGGGTCCAAGTCCCTATTTGGGTGTTTTTTTATTGCCAGGTAAAGACTGGTACCCTACATGTCGCTGCAGCTATGTGCAAAATGAGATTTCCTGCTGTGGACAAAGAGAAGCCTGGATTTTGTGCCCAAAGACCATACATACCCTGCCTCATGTCTGCTTGGAACAGTCTTGCTACTCAAGGACACAGAAGAACATGTCTTGGCTAAATTCAAACCAAACTATGGATGTTCTGCCTGTAACCTGGCTGTTTGGCCTCAACCATCAACACAAAAGACTACCTTGGACTCGCAGGTCTTCTGCAAAAGCAAGAGCCTGGATAGCTCAGTCGGTAGAGCATCAGACTTTTAATCTGAGGGTCCAGGGTTCAAGTCTTCTTTATTGCCGGGTCACGTCCTACATGTCACGCTATGCGCGGCAATGAGATTTCCTGCTGTGGCCAAAGACCATATGTTGCACATTTCTTGACATGTCTGCTTGGAACACTCTTGCTACTCAAGGGCACAGAAGAACATGTCTTGGCTAAATTCAAACCAACCTATACATATTCTTCCTGTAATCTGGCTCTTTCGCCTCAACCATCAACACAATAGACTACCTCAGACTCCCAGGTGCACTACAGGAGCAAGAGCCTGGATAGCTCAGTTGGTAGAGCATCAGACTTTTAATCTGAGGGTCCAGGGTTCAAGTCCCTGTTCGGGCGACGGAGTCCTCCAACTTTTCTTTTGCCAATTTAACTTGGGCCATGAATGGGACTGAAGCTATGTGCAAAATGACAGCAGGAGCGTTCATTCCGATCTTTAGCTGCCCTTCCTTTCTCATAACATAAAGATGACAATGTTACTTGGAACATTGTCTCGACCCGTCTATCCAACATAGGTAAAAGAATTGAGAAAGCCAGTCTGATAACTTGTGAACCGTCTTCAAGAGGATTAAAAAGCAAGAATGAGAACCTTCATAGGCAATTTGTAATGTAAAAAGGTCAGGCACACTGAACTCTGAAGATATAAAGTGCAACTTTTGTGCCACCTAAGTGTGCAGGTAGGAACAACCTACCTTGGACTCTTCATTGCACAATGGGTTCAAGGGCCCAGGCAGCTCAGTCAGTAGAGCATCAGCCTTGTCATCTGAGGGTCTTGTGGGTGTGGCCTAATTAGCATGCCCTTTCTCCTGCTCCTCAGTGTTTTTCTGCCCATTTTGACACTTTTGTCTCTCCTCGATATTAATCCCTTTTCCATGAAAGGGGCAGATTCTGTTAGGGCAGCCACAAATCAGCTTTGCGCAGAGGCAGTATCATAGCCCATGAGGTCCAACCGAGGCGTGATTATTGCTAATTGAAAACTAATCCCAATACCCCGCTATGATGACTTGAAATATAGTCAGCATTGGCAATTTTTGACAGTCTCTCAGGAGACTGAGCCATGTGTTTAATAAGAGAAAGTAGATTGCTGTTGTACCTCTGTGTAATATGGATGCACCGTGTGACATAACGCTTTTTGCAGGGTGCCTGTCTTTTTATGGCATGGATCACTGGACTGTTTGTGAGCCTGCCTTTGCCATGCAAGAGCTAAAGTCTGGCTGGAATACATTGCAGAACGATCTTCCTTGGAGTCGAACTTTCCCATTTGTGCTCAGTCGGTAGAGCATCAGACTTTTCGTCTAAGGGCCCAGGGTCCAAGTCCCTATTTGGGTGTTTTTTTATTGCCAGGTAAAGACTGGTACCCTACATGTCGCTGCAGCTATGTGCAAAATGAGATTTCCCGCTGTGGACAAAGAGAAGCCTGGATTTTGTGCCCAAAGACCATACATACCCTGCCTCATGTCTGCTTGGAACAGTCTTGCTACTCAAGGACACAGAAGAACATGTCTTGGCTAAATTCAAACCAAACTATGGATGTTCTGCCTGTAACCTGGCTGTTTGGCCTCAACCATCAACACAAAAGACTACCTTGGACTCGCAGGTCTTCTGCAAAAGCAAGAGCCCGGATAGCTCAGTCGGTAGAGCATCAGACTTTTAATCTGAGGGTCCAGGGTTCAAGTCCCTGTTCGGGCGATGGAGCTTCCCATCTTCTTTATTGCCGGGTCACGTCCTACATGTCACGCTATGCGCGGCAATGAGATTTCTTGCTGTGGCCAAAGACCATATGTTGCACATTTCTTGACATGTCTGCTTGGAACACTCTTGCTACTCAAGGGCACAGAAGAACATGTCTTGGCTAAATTCAAACCAACCTATACATATCCTTCCTGTAATCTGGCTGTTTCGCCTCAACCATCAACACAATAGACTACCTCAGACTCCCAGGTGCACTACAGAAGCAAGCGCCTGGATAGCTCAGTTGGTAGAGCATCAGACTTTTAATCTGAGGGTCCAGGGTTCAAGTCCCTGTTCGGGCGATGGAGTCCTCTAACATTTTTTTTGCCAATTTAACTTGGGCCATGAATGGGACTGAAGCTATGTGCAAAATGACAGCAGGAGCGTTCATTCCGATCTTTAGCTGCCCTTCCTTTCTCATAACATAAAGATGACAATGTTACTTGGAACATTGTCTCGACCCGTCTATCCAACATAGGTAAAAGAATTGAGAAAGCCAGTCTGATAACTTGTGAACCGTCTTCAAGAGGATTAAAAAGCAAGAATGAGAACCTTCATAGGCAATTTGTAATGTAAAAAGGTCAGGCACACTGAACTCTGAAGATATAAAGTGCAACTTTTGTGCCACCTAAGTGTGCAGGTAGGAACAACCTTCCTTGGACTCTTCATTGCACAATGGGTTCAAGGGCCCAGGCAGCTCAGTCAGTAGAGCATCAGCCTTGTCATCTGAGGGTCTTGTGGGTGTGGCCTAATTAGCATGCCCTTTCTCATGCTCCTCAGTGTTTTTCTGCCCATTTTGACACTTTTGTCTCTCCTCGATATTAATCCCTTTTCCATGAAAGGGGCAGATTCTGTTAGGGCAGCCACAAATCAGCTTTGCGCAGAGGCAGTATCATAGCCCATGAGGTCCAACCGAGGCGTGATTATTGCTAATTGAAAACTAATCCCAATACCCCGCTATGATGACTTGAAATATAGTCAGCATTGGCAATTTTTGACAGTCTCTCAGGAGACTGAGCCATGTGTTTAATAAGAGAAAGTAGATTGCTGTTGTACCTCTGTGTAATATGGATGCACCGTGTGACATAACGCTTTTTGCAGGGTGCCTGTCTTTTTATGGCATGGATCACTGGACTGTTTGTGAGCCTGCCTTTGCCATGCAAGAGCTAAAGTCTGGCTGGAATACATTGCAGAACGATCTTCCTTGGAGTCGAACTTTCCCATTTGTGCTCAGTCGGTAGAGCATCAGACTTTTCGTCTAAGGGCCCAGGGTCCAAGTCCCTATTTGGGTGTTTTTTTATTGCCAGGTAAAGACTGGTACCCTACATGTCGCTGCAGCTATGTGCAAAATGAGATTTCCTGCTGTGGACAAAGAGAAGCCTGGATTTTGTGCCCAAAGACCATACATACCCTGCCTCATGTCTGCTTGGAACAGTCTTGCTACTCAAGGACACAGAAGAACATGTCTTGGCTAAATTCAAACCAAACTATGGATGTTCTGCCTGTAACCTGGCTGTTTGGCCTCAACCATCAACACAAAAGACTACCTTGGACTCGCAGGTCTTCTGCAAAAGCAAGAGCCTGGATAGCTCAGTCGGTAGAGCATCAGACTTTTAATCTGAGGGTCCAGGGTTCAAGTCTTCTTTATTGCCGGGTCACGTCCTACATGTCACGCTATGCGCGGCAATGAGATTTCCTGCTGTGGCCAAAGACCATATGTTGCACATTTCTTGACATGTCTGCTTGGAACACTCTTGCTACTCAAGGGCACAGAAGAACATGTCTTGGCTAAATTCAAACCAACCTATACATATTCTTCCTGTAATCTGGCTCTTTCGCCTCAACCATCAACACAATAGACTACCTCAGACTCCCAGGTGCACTACAGGAGCAAGAGCCTGGATAGCTCAGTTGGTAGAGCATCAGACTTTTAATCTGAGGGTCCAGGGTTCAAGTCCCTGTTCGGGCGACGGAGTCCTCCAACTTTTCTTTTGCCAATTTAACTTGGGCCATGAATGGGACTGAAGCTATGTGCAAAATGACAGCAGGAGCGTTCATTCCGATCTTTAGCTGCCCTTCCTTTCTCATAACATAAAGATGACAATGTTACTTGGAACATTGTCTCGACCCGTCTATCCAACATAGGTAAAAGAATTGAGAAAGCCAGTCTGATAACTTGTGAACCGTCTTCAAGAGGATTAAAAAGCAAGAATGAGAACCTTCATAGGCAATTTGTAATGTAAAAAGGTCAGGCACACTGAACTCTGAAGATATAAAGTGCAACTTTTGTGCCACCTAAGTGTGCAGGTAGGAACAACCTACCTTGGACTCTTCATTGCACAATGGGTTCAAGGGCCCAGGCAGCTCAGTCAGTAGAGCATCAGCCTTGTCATCTGAGGGTCTTGTGGGTGTGGCCTAATTAGCATGCCCTTTCTCCTGCTCCTCAGTGTTTTTCTGCCCATTTTGACACTTTTGTCTCTCCTCGATATTAATCCCTTTTCCATGAAAGGGGCAGATTCTGTTAGGGCAGCCACAAATCAGCTTTGCGCAGAGGCAGTATCATAGCCCATGAGGTCCAACCGAGGCGTGATTATTGCTAATTGAAAACTAATCCCAATACCCCGCTATGATGACTTGAAATATAGTCAGCATTGGCAATTTTTGACAGTCTCTCAGGAGACTGAGCCATGTGTTTAATAAGAGAAAGTAGATTGCTGTTGTACCTCTGTGTAATATGGATGCACCGTGTGACATAACGCTTTTTGCAGGGTGCCTGTCTTTTTATGGCATGGATCACTGGACTGTTTGTGAGCCTGCCTTTGCCATGCAAGAGCTAAAGTCTGGCTGGAATACATTGCAGAACGATCTTCCTTGGAGTCGAACTTTCCCATTTGTGCTCAGTCGGTAGAGCATCAGACTTTTCGTCTAAGGGCCCAGGGTCCAAGTCCCTATTTGGGTGTTTTTTTATTGCCAGGTAAAGACTGGTACCCTACATGTCGCTGCAGCTATGTGCAAAATGAGATTTCCCGCTGTGGACAAAGAGAAGCCTGGATTTTGTGCCCAAAGACCATACATACCCTGCCTCATGTCTGCTTGGAACAGTCTTGCTACTCAAGGACACAGAAGAACATGTCTTGGCTAAATTCAAACCAAACTATGGATGTTCTGCCTGTAACCTGGCTGTTTGGCCTCAACCATCAACACAAAAGACTACCTTGGACTCGCAGGTCTTCTGCAAAAGCAAGAGCCCGGATAGCTCAGTCGGTAGAGCATCAGACTTTTAATCTGAGGGTCCAGGGTTCAAGTCCCTGTTTGGGCGATGGAGCTTCCCATCTTCTTTATTGCCGGGTCACGTCCTACATGTCACGCTATGCGCGGCAATGAGATTTCCTGCTGTGGCCAAAGACCATATGTTGAACATTTCTTGACATGTCTGCTTGGAACACTCTTGCTACTCAAGGGCACAGAAGAACATGTCTTGGCTAAATTCAAACCAACCTATACATATTCTTCCTGTAATCTGGCTCTTTCGCCTCAACCATCAACACAATAGACTACCTCAGACTCCCAGGTGCACTACAGAAGCAAGAGCCTGGATAGCTCAGTTGGTAGAGCATCAGACTTTTAATCTGAGGGTCCAGGGTTCAAGTCCCTGTTCGGGCGATGGAGTCCTCCAACATTTCTTTTGCCAATTTAACTTGGGCCATGAATGGGACTGAAGCTATGTGCAAAATGACAGCAGGAGCGTTCATTCCGATCTTTAGCTGCCCTTCCTTTCTCATAACATAAAGATGACAATGTTACTTGGAACATTGTCTCGACCCGTCTATCCAACATAGGTAAAAGAATTGAGAAAGCCAGTCTGATAACTTGTGAACCGTCTTCAAGAGGATTAAAAAGCAAGAATGAGAACCTTCATAGGCAATTTGTAATGTAAAAAGGTCAGGCACACTGAACTCTGAAGATATAAAGTGCAACTTTTGTGCCACCTAAGTGTGCAGGTAGGAACAACCTTCCTTGGACTCTTCATTGCACAATGGGTTCAAGGGCCCAGGCAGCTCAGTCAGTAGAGCATCAGCCTTGTCATCTGAGGGTCTTGTGGGTGTGGCCTAATTAGCATGCCCTTTCTCATGCTCCTCAGTGTTTTTCTGCCCATTTTGACACTTTTGTCTCTCCTCGATATTAATCCCTTTTCCATGAAAGGGGCAGATTCTGTTAGGGCAGCCACAAATCAGCTTTGCGCAGAGGCAGTATCATAGCCCATGAGGTCCAACCGAGGCGTGATTATTGCTAATTGAAAACTAATCCCAATACCCCGCTATGATGACTTGAAATATAGTCAGCATTGGCAATTTTTGACAGTCTCTCAGGAGACTGAGCCATGTGTTTAATAAGAGAAAGTAGATTGCTGTTGTACCTCTGTGTAATATGGATGCACCGTGTGACATAACGCTTTTTGCAGGGTGCCTGTCTTTTTATGGCATGGATCACTGGACTGTTTGTGAGCCTGCCTTTGCCATGCAAGAGCTAAAGTCTGGCTGGAATACATTGCAGAACGATCTTCCTTGGAGTCGAACTTTCCCATTTGTGCTCAGTCGGTAGAGCATCAGACTTTTCGTCTAAGGGCCCAGGGTCCAAGTCCCTATTTGGGTGTTTTTTTATTGCCAGGTAAAGACTGGTACCCTACATGTCGCTGCAGCTATGTGCAAAATGAGATTTCCTGCTGTGGACAAAGAGAAGCCTGGATTTTGTGCCCAAAGACCATACATACCCTGCCTCATGTCTGCTTGGAACAGTCTTGCTACTGAAGGACACAGAAGAACATGTCTTGGCTAAATTCAAACCAAACTATGGATGTTCTGCCTGTAACCTGGCTGTTTGGCCTCAACCATCAACACAAAAGACTACCTTGGACTCGCAGGTCTTCTGCAAAAGCAAGAGCCCGGATAGCTCAGTCGGTAGAGCATCAGACTTTTAATCTGAGGGTCCAGGGTTCAAGTCCCTGTTCGGGCGATGGAGCTTCCCATCTTCTTTATTGCCGGGTCACGTCCTACATGTCACGCTATGCGCGGCAATGAGATTTCCTGCTGTGGCCAAAGACCATATGTTGAACATTTCTTGACATGTCTGCTTGGAACACTCTTGCTACTCAAGGGCACAGAAGAACATGTCTTGGCTAAATTCAAACCAACCTATACATATTCTTCCTGTAATCTGGCTCTTTCGCCTCAACCATCAACACAATAGACTACCTCAGACTCCCAGGTGCACTACAGAAGCAAGAGCCTGGATAGCTCAGTTGGTAGAGCATCAGACTTTTAATCTGAGGGTCCAGGGTTCAAGTCCCTGTTCGGGCGATGGAGTCCTCCAACATTTCTTTTGCCAATTTAACTTGGGCCATGAATGGGACTGAAGCTATGTGCAAAATGACAGCAGGAGCGTTCATTCCGATCTTTAGCTGCCCTTCCTTTCTCATAACATAAAGATGACAATGTTACTTGGAACATTGTCTCGACCCGTCTATCCAACATAGGTAAAAGAATTGAGAAAGCCAGTCTGATAACTTGTGAACCGTCTTCAAGAGGATTAAAAAGCAAGAATGAGAACCTTCATAGGCAATTTGTAATGTAAAAAGGTCAGGCACACTGAACTCTGAAGATATAAAGTGCAACTTTTGTGCCACCTAAGTGTGCAGGTAGGAACAACCTACCTTGGACTCTTCATTGCACAATGGGTTCAAGGGCCCAGGCAGCTCAGTCAGTAGAGCATCAGCCTTGTCATCTGAGGGTCTTGTGGGTGTGGCCTAATTAGCATGCCCTTTCTCATGCTCCTCAGTGTTTTTCTGCCCATTTTGACACTTTTGTCTCTCCTCGATATTAATCCCTTTTCCATGAAAGGGGCAGATTCTGTTAGGGCAGCCACAAATCAGCTTTGCGCAGAGGCAGTATCATAGCCCATGAGGTCCAACCGAGGCGTGATTATTGCTAATTGAAAACTAATCCCAATACCCCGCTATGATGACTTGAAATATAGTCAGCATTGGCAATTTTTGACAGTCTCTCAGGAGACTGAGCCATGTGTTTAATAAGAGAAAGTAGATTGCTGTTGTACCTCTGTGTAATATGGATGCACCGTGTGACATAACGCTTTTTGCAGGGTGCCTGTCTTTTTATGGCATGGATCACTGGACTGTTTGTGAGCCTGCCTTTGCCATGCAAGAGCTAAAGTCTGGCTGGAATACATTGCAGAACGATCTTCCTTGGAGTCGAACTTTCCCATTTGTGCTCAGTCGGTAGAGCATCAGACTTTTCGTCTAAGGGCCCAGGGTCCAAGTCCCTATTTGGGTGTTTTTTTATTGCCAGGTAAAGACTGGTACCCTACATGTCGCTGCAGCTATGTGCAAAATGAGATTTCCTGCTGTGGACAAAGAGAAGCCTGGATTTTGTGCCCAAAGACCATACATACCCTGCCTCATGTCTGCTTGGAACAGTCTTGCTACTCAAGGACACAGAAGAACATGTCTTGGCTAAATTCAAACCAAACTATGGATGTTCTGCCTGTAACCTGGCTGTTTGGCCTCAACCATCAACACAAAAGACTACCTTGGACTCGCAGGTCTTCTGCAAAAGCAAGAGCCCGGATAGCTCAGTCGGTAGAGCATCAGACTTTTAATCTGAGGGTCCAGGGTTCAAGTCCCTGTTCGGGCGATGGAGCTTCCCATCTTCTTTATTGCCGGGTCACGTCCTACATGTCACGCTATGCGCGGCAATGAGATTTCTTGCTGTGGCCAAAGACCATATGTTGCACATTTCTTGACATGTCTGCTTGGAACACTCTTGCTACTCAAGGGCACAGAAGAACATGTCTTGGCTAAATTCAAACCAACCTATACATATCCTTCCTGTAATCTGGCTGTTTCGCCTCAACCATCAACACAATAGACTACCTCAGACTCCCAGGTGCACTACAGAAGCAAGCGCCTGGATAGCTCAGTTGGTAGAGCATCAGACTTTTAATCTGAGGGTCCAGGGTTCAAGTCCCTGTTCGGGCGATGGAGTCCTCTAACATTTTTTTTGCCAATTTAACTTGGGCCATGAATGGGACTGAAGCTATGTGCAAAATGACAGCAGGAGCGTTCATTCCGATCTTTAGCTGCCCTTCCTTTCTCATAACATAAAGATGACAATGTTACTTGGAACATTGTCTCGACCCGTCTATCCAACATAGGTAAAAGAATTGAGAAAGCCAGTCTGATAACTTGTGAACCGTCTTCAAGAGGATTAAAAAGCAAGAATGAGAACCTTCATAGGCAATTTGTAATGTAAAAAGGTCAGGCACACTGAACTCTGAAGATATAAAGTGCAACTTTTGTGCCACCTAAGTGTGCAGGTAGGAACAACCTTCCTTGGACTCTTCATTGCACAATGGGTTCAAGGGCCCAGGCAGCTCAGTCAGTAGAGCATCAGCCTTGTCATCTGAGGGTCTTGTGGGTGTGGCCTAATTAGCATGCCCTTTCTCATGCTCCTCAGTGTTTTTCTGCCCATTTTGACACTTTTGTCTCTCCTCGATATTAATCCCTTTTCCATGAAAGGGGCAGATTCTGTTAGGGCAGCCACAAATCAGCTTTGCGCAGAGGCAGTATCATAGCCCATGAGGTCCAACCGAGGCGTGATTATTGCTAATTGAAAACTAATCCCAATACCCCGCTATGATGACTTGAAATATAGTCAGCATTGGCAATTTTTGACAGTCTCTCAGGAGACTGAGCCATGTGTTTAATAAGAGAAAGTAGATTGCTGTTGTACCTCTGTGTAATATGGATGCACCGTGTGACATAACGCTTTTTGCAGGGTGCCTGTCTTTTTATGGCATGGATCACTGGACTGTTTGTGAGCCTGCCTTTGCCATGCAAGAGCTAAAGTCTGGCTGGAATACAT
Source organism: Gastrophryne carolinensis (assembly GCA_027917425.1). Taxonomy (NCBI): domain Eukaryota; kingdom Metazoa; phylum Chordata; class Amphibia; order Anura; family Microhylidae; genus Gastrophryne; species Gastrophryne carolinensis. The sequence continues at coordinate 407,248,791 of CM051238.1, read as the reverse complement.
TGCAGAACGATCTTCCTTGGAGTCGAACTTTCCCATTTGTGCTCAGTCGGTAGAGCATCAGACTTTTCGTCTAAGGGCCCAGGGTCCAAGTCCCTATTTGGGTGTTTTTTTATTGCCAGGTAAAGACTGGTACCCTACATGTCGCTGCAGCTATGTGCAAAATGAGATTTCCTGCTGTGGACAAAGAGAAGCCTGGATTTTGTGCCCAAAGACCATACATACCCTGCCTCATGTCTGCTTGGAACAGTCTTGCTACTCAAGGACACAGAAGAACATGTCTTGGCTAAATTCAAACCAAACTATGGATGTTCTGCCTGTAACCTGGCTGTTTGGCCTCAACCATCAACACAAAAGACTACCTTGGACTCGCAGGTCTTCTGCAAAAGCAAGAGCCTGGATAGCTCAGTCGGTAGAGCATCAGACTTTTAATCTGAGGGTCCAGGGTTCAAGTCTTCTTTATTGCCGGGTCACGTCCTACATGTCACGCTATGCGCGGCAATGAGATTTTCTGCTGTGGCCAAAGACCATATGTTGCACATTTCTTGACATGTCTGCTTGGAACACTCTTGCTACTCAAGGGCACAGAAGAACATGTCTTGGCTAAATTCAAACCAACCTATACATATTCTTCCTGTAATCTGGCTCTTTCGCCTCAACCATCAACACAATAGACTACCTCAGACTCCCAGGTGCACTACAGGAGCAAGAGCCTGGATAGCTCAGTTGGTAGAGCATCAGACTTTTAATCTGAGGGTCCAGGGTTCAAGTCCCTGTTCGGGCGACGGAGTCCTCCAACTTTTCTTTTGCCAATTTAACTTGGGCCATGAATGGGACTGAAGCTATGTGCAAAATGACAGCAGGAGCGTTCATTCCGATCTTTAGCTGCCCTTCCTTTCTCATAACATAAAGATGACAATGTTACTTGGAACATTGTCTCGACCCGTCTATCCAACATAGGTAAAAGAATTGAGAAAGCCAGTCTGATAACTTGTGAACCGTCTTCAAGAGGATTAAAAAGCAAGAATGAGAACCTTCATAGGCAATTTGTAATGTAAAAAGGTCAGGCACACTGAACTCTGAAGATATAAAGTGCAACTTTTGTGCCACCTAAGTGTGCAGGTAGGAACAACCTACCTTGGACTCTTCATTGCACAATGGGTTCAAGGGCCCAGGCAGCTCAGTCAGTAGAGCATCAGCCTTGTCATCTGAGGGTCTTGTGGGTGTGGCCTAATTAGCATGCCCTTTCTCATGCTCCTCAGTGTTTTTCTGCCCATTTTGACACTTTTGTCTCTCCTCGATATTAATCCCTTTTCCATGAAAGGGGCAGATTCTGTTAGGGCAGCCACAAATCAGCTTTGCGCAGAGGCAGTATCATAGCCCATGAGGTCCAACCGAGGCGTGATTATTGCTAATTGAAAACTAATCCCAATACCCCGCTATGATGACTTGAAATATAGTCAGCATTGGCAATTTTTGACAGTCTCTCAGGAGACTGAGCCATGTGTTTAATAAGAGAAAGTAGATTGCTGTTGTACCTCTGTGTAATATGGATGCACCGTGTGACATAACGCTTTTTGCAGGGTGCCTGTCTTTTTATGGCATGGATCACTGGACTGTTTGTGAGCCTGCCTTTGCCATGCAAGAGCTAAAGTCTGGCTGGAATACATTGCAGAACGATCTTCCTTGGAGTCGAACTTTCCCATTTGTGCTCAGTCGGTAGAGCATCAGACTTTTCGTCTAAGGGCCCAGGGTCCAAGTCCCTATTTGGGTGTTTTTTTATTGCCAGGTAAAGACTGGTACCCTACATGTCGCTGCAGCTATGTGCAAAATGAGATTTCCCGCTGTGGACAAAGAGAAGCCTGGATTTTGTGCCCAAAGACCATACATACCCTGCCTCATGTCTGCTTGGAACAGTCTTGCTACTCAAGGACACAGAAGAACATGTCTTGGCTAAATTCAAACCAAACTATGGATGTTCTGCCTGTAACCTGGCTGTTTGGCCTCAACCATCAACACAAAAGACTACCTTGGACTCGCAGGTCTTCTGCAAAAGCAAGAGCCCGGATAGCTCAGTCGGTAGAGCATCAGACTTTTAATCTGAGGGTCCAGGGTTCAAGTCCCTGTTTGGGCGATGGAGCTTCCCATCTTCTTTATTGCCGGGTCACGTCCTACATGTCACGCTATGCGCGGCAATGAGATTTCCTGCTGTGGCCAAAGACCATATGTTGAACATTTCTTGACATGTCTGCTTGGAACACTCTTGCTACTCAAGGGCACAGAAGAACATGTCTTGGCTAAATTCAAACCAACCTATACATATTCTTCCTGTAATCTGGCTCTTTCGCCTCAACCATCAACACAATAGACTACCTCAGACTCCCAGGTGCACTACAGAAGCAAGAGCCTGGATAGCTCAGTTGGTAGAGCATCAGACTTTTAATCTGAGGGTCCAGGGTTCAAGTCCCTGTTCGGGCGATGGAGTCCTCCAACATTTCTTTTGCCAATTTAACTTGGGCCATGAATGGGACTGAAGCTATGTGCAAAATGACAGCAGGAGCGTTCATTCCGATCTTTAGCTGCCCTTCCTTTCTCATAACATAAAGATGACAATGTTACTTGGAACATTGTCTCGACCCGTCTATCCAACATAGGTAAAAGAATTGAGAAAGCCAGTCTGATAACTTGTGAACCGTCTTCAAGAGGATTAAAAAGCAAGAATGAGAACCTTCATAGGCAATTTGTAATGTAAAAAGGTCAGGCACACTGAACTCTGAAGATATAAAGTGCAACTTTTGTGCCACCTAAGTGTGCAGGTAGGAACAACCTTCCTTGGACTCTTCATTGCACAATGGGTTCAAGGGCCCAGGCAGCTCAGTCAGTAGAGCATCAGCCTTGTCATCTGAGGGTCTTGTGGGTGTGGCCTAATTAGCATGCCCTTTCTCATGCTCCTCAGTGTTTTTCTGCCCATTTTGACACTTTTGTCTCTCCTCGATATTAATCCCTTTTCCATGAAAGGGGCAGATTCTGTTAGGGCAGCCACAAATCAGCTTTGCGCAGAGGCAGTATCATAGCCCATGAGGTCCAACCGAGGCGTGATTATTGCTAATTGAAAACTAATCCCAATACCCCGCTATGATGACTTGAAATATAGTCAGCATTGGCAATTTTTGACAGTCTCTCAGGAGACTGAGCCATGTGTTTAATAAGAGAAAGTAGATTGCTGTTGTACCTCTGTGTAATATGGATGCACCGTGTGACATAACGCTTTTTGCAGGGTGCCTGTCTTTTTATGGCATGGATCACTGGACTGTTTGTGAGCCTGCCTTTGCCATGCAAGAGCTAAAGTCTGGCTGGAATACATTGCAGAACGATCTTCCTTGGAGTCGAACTTTCCCATTTGTGCTCAGTCGGTAGAGCATCAGACTTTTCGTCTAAGGGCCCAGGGTCCAAGTCCCTATTTGGGTGTTTTTTTATTGCCAGGTAAAGACTGGTACCCTACATGTCGCTGCAGCTATGTGCAAAATGAGATTTCCTGCTGTGGACAAAGAGAAGCCTGGATTTTGTGCCCAAAGACCATACATACCCTGCCTCATGTCTGCTTGGAACAGTCTTGCTACTGAAGGACACAGAAGAACATGTCTTGGCTAAATTCAAACCAAACTATGGATGTTCTGCCTGTAACCTGGCTGTTTGGCCTCAACCATCAACACAAAAGACTACCTTGGACTCGCAGGTCTTCTGCAAAAGCAAGAGCCCGGATAGCTCAGTCGGTAGAGCATCAGACTTTTAATCTGAGGGTCCAGGGTTCAAGTCCCTGTTCGGGCGATGGAGCTTCCCATCTTCTTTATTGCCGGGTCACGTCCTACATGTCACGCTATGCGCGGCAATGAGATTTCCTGCTGTGGCCAAAGACCATATGTTGAACATTTCTTGACATGTCTGCTTGGAACACTCTTGCTACTCAAGGGCACAGAAGAACATGTCTTGGCTAAATTCAAACCAACCTATACATATTCTTCCTGTAATCTGGCTCTTTCGCCTCAACCATCAACACAATAGACTACCTCAGACTCCCAGGTGCACTACAGAAGCAAGAGCCTGGATAGCTCAGTTGGTAGAGCATCAGACTTTTAATCTGAGGGTCCAGGGTTCAAGTCCCTGTTCGGGCGATGGAGTCCTCCAACATTTCTTTTGCCAATTTAACTTGGGCCATGAATGGGACTGAAGCTATGTGCAAAATGACAGCAGGAGCGTTCATTCCGATCTTTAGCTGCCCTTCCTTTCTCATAACATAAAGATGACAATGTTACTTGGAACATTGTCTCGACCCGTCTATCCAACATAGGTAAAAGAATTGAGAAAGCCAGTCTGATAACTTGTGAACCGTCTTCAAGAGGATTAAAAAGCAAGAATGAGAACCTTCATAGGCAATTTGTAATGTAAAAAGGTCAGGCACACTGAACTCTGAAGATATAAAGTGCAACTTTTGTGCCACCTAAGTGTGCAGGTAGGAACAACCTACCTTGGACTCTTCATTGCACAATGGGTTCAAGGGCCCAGGCAGCTCAGTCAGTAGAGCATCAGCCTTGTCATCTGAGGGTCTTGTGGGTGTGGCCTAATTAGCATGCCCTTTCTCATGCTCCTCAGTGTTTTTCTGCCCATTTTGACACTTTTGTCTCTCCTCGATATTAATCCCTTTTCCATGAAAGGGGCAGATTCTGTTAGGGCAGCCACAAATCAGCTTTGCGCAGAGGCAGTATCATAGCCCATGAGGTCCAACCGAGGCGTGATTATTGCTAATTGAAAACTAATCCCAATACCCCGCTATGATGACTTGAAATATAGTCAGCATTGGCAATTTTTGACAGTCCCTCAGGAGACTGAGCCATGTGTTTAATAAGAGAAAGTAGATTGCTGTTGCACCTCTGTGTAATATGGATGCACCGTGTGACATAACGCTTTTTGCAGGGTGCCTGTCTTTTTATGGCATGGATCACTGGACTGTTTGTGAGCCTGCCTTTGCCATGCAAGAGCTAAAGTCTGGCTGGAATACATTGCAGAACGATCTTCCTTGGAGTCGAACTTTCCCATTTGTGCTCAGTCGGTAGAGCATCAGACTTTTCGTCTAAGGGCCCAGGGTCCAAGTCCCTATTTGGGTGTTTTTTTATTGCCAGGTAAAGACTGGTACCCTACATGTCGCTGCAGCTATGTGCAAAATGAGATTTCCCGCTGTGGACAAAGAGAAGCCTGGATTTTGTGCCCAAAGACCATACATACCCTGCCTCATGTCTGCTTGGAACAGTCTTGCTACTCAAGGACACAGAAGAACATGTCTTGGCTAAATTCAAACCAAACTATGGATGTTCTGCCTGTAACCTGGCTGTTTGGCCTCAACCATCAACACAAAAGACTACCTTGGACTCGCAGGTCTTCTGCAAAAGCAAGAGCCCGGATAGCTCAGTCGGTAGAGCATCAGACTTTTAATCTGAGGGTCCAGGGTTCAAGTCCCTGTTTGGGCGATGGAGCTTCCCATCTTCTTTATTGCCGGGTCACGTCCTACATGTCACGCTATGCGCGGCAATGAGATTTCCTGCTGTGGCCAAAGACCATATGTTGAACATTTCTTGACATGTCTGCTTGGAACACTCTTGCTACTCAAGGGCACAGAAGAACATGTCTTGGCTAAATTCAAACCAACCTATACATATTCTTCCTGTAATCTGGCTCTTTCGCCTCAACCATCAACACAATAGACTACCTCAGACTCCCAGGTGCACTACAGAAGCAAGAGCCTGGATAGCTCAGTTGGTAGAGCATCAGACTTTTAATCTGAGGGTCCAGGGTTCAAGTCCCTGTTCGGGCGATGGAGTCCTCCAACATTTCTTTTGCCAATTTAACTTGGGCCATGAATGGGACTGAAGCTATGTGCAAAATGACAGCAGGAGCGTTCATTCCGATCTTTAGCTGCCCTTCCTTTCTCATAACATAAAGATGACAATGTTACTTGGAACATTGTCTCGACCCGTCTATCCAACATAGGTAAAAGAATTGAGAAAGCCAGTCTGATAACTTGTGAACCGTCTTCAAGAGGATTAAAAAGCAAGAATGAGAACCTTCATAGGCAATTTGTAATGTAAAAAGGTCAGGCACACTGAACTCTGAAGATATAAAGTGCAACTTTTGTGCCACCTAAGTGTGCAGGTAGGAACAACCTTCCTTGGACTCTTCATTGCACAATGGGTTCAAGGGCCCAGGCAGCTCAGTCAGTAGAGCATCAGCCTTGTCATCTGAGGGTCTTGTGGGTGTGGCCTAATTAGCATGCCCTTTCTCATGCTCCTCAGTGTTTTTCTGCCCATTTTGACACTTTTGTCTCTCCTCGATATTAATCCCTTTTCCATGAAAGGGGCAGATTCTGTTAGGGCAGCCACAAATCAGCTTTGCGCAGAGGCAGTATCATAGCCCATGAGGTCCAACCGAGGCGTGATTATTGCTAATTGAAAACTAATCCCAATACCCCGCTATGATGACTTGAAATATAGTCAGCATTGGCAATTTTTGACAGTCTCTCAGGAGACTGAGCCATGTGTTTAATAAGAGAAAGTAGATTGCTGTTGTACCTCTGTGTAATATGGATGCACCGTGTGACATAACGCTTTTTGCAGGGTGCCTGTCTTTTTATGGCATGGATCACTGGACTGTTTGTGAGCCTGCCTTTGCCATGCAAGAGCTAAAGTCTGGCTGGAATACATTGCAGAACGATCTTCCTTGGAGTCGAACTTTCCCATTTGTGCTCAGTCGGTAGAGCATCAGACTTTTCGTCTAAGGGCCCAGGGTCCAAGTCCCTATTTGGGTGTTTTTTTATTGCCAGGTAAAGACTGGTACCCTACATGTCGCTGCAGCTATGTGCAAAATGAGATTTCCTGCTGTGGACAAAGAGAAGCCTGGATTTTGTGCCCAAAGACCATACATACCCTGCCTCATGTCTGCTTGGAACAGTCTTGCTACTGAAGGACACAGAAGAACATGTCTTGGCTAAATTCAAACCAAACTATGGATGTTCTGCCTGTAACCTGGCTGTTTGGCCTCAACCATCAACACAAAAGACTACCTTGGACTCGCAGGTCTTCTGCAAAAGCAAGAGCCCGGATAGCTCAGTCGGTAGAGCATCAGACTTTTAATCTGAGGGTCCAGGGTTCAAGTCCCTGTTCGGGCGATGGAGCTTCCCATCTTCTTTATTGCCGGGTCACGTCCTACATGTCACGCTATGCGCGGCAATGAGATTTCCTGCTGTGGCCAAAGACCATATGTTGAACATTTCTTGACATGTCTGCTTGGAACACTCTTGCTACTCAAGGGCACAGAAGAACATGTCTTGGCTAAATTCAAACCAACCTATACATATTCTTCCTGTAATCTGGCTCTTTCGCCTCAACCTCAACCATCAACACAAAAGACTACCTTGGACTCGCAGGTCTTCTGCAAAAGCAAGAGCCCGGATAGCTCAGTCGGTAGAGCATCAGACTTTTAATCTGAGGGTCCAGGGTTCAAGTCCCTGTTTGGGCGATGGAGCTTCCCATCTTCTTTATTGCCGGGTCACGTCCTACATGTCACGCTATGCGCGGCAATGAGATTTCCTGCTGTGGCCAAAGACCATATGTTGAACATTTCTTGACATGTCTGCTTGGAACACTCTTGCTACTCAAGGGCACAGAAGAACATGTCTTGGCTAAATTCAAACCAACCTATACATATTCTTCCTGTAATCTGGCTCTTTCGCCTCAACCATCAACACAATAGACTACCTCAGACTCCCAGGTGCACTACAGAAGCAAGAGCCTGGATAGCTCAGTTGGTAGAGCATCAGACTTTTAATCTGAGGGTCCAGGGTTCAAGTCCCTGTTCGGGCGATGGAGTCCTCCAACATTTCTTTTGCCAATTTAACTTGGGCCATGAATGGGACTGAAGCTATGTGCAAAATGACAGCAGGAGCGTTCATTCCGATCTTTAGCTGCCCTTCCTTTCTCATAACATAAAGATGACAATGTTACTTGGAACATTGTCTCGACCCGTCTATCCAACATAGGTAAAAGAATTGAGAAAGCCAGTCTGATAACTTGTGAACCGTCTTCAAGAGGATTAAAAAGCAAGAATGAGAACCTTCATAGGCAATTTGTAATGTAAAAAGGTCAGGCACACTGAACTCTGAAGATATAAAGTGCAACTTTTGTGCCACCTAAGTGTGCAGGTAGGAACAACCTTCCTTGGACTCTTCATTGCACAATGGGTTCAAGGGCCCAGGCAGCTCAGTCAGTAGAGCATCAGCCTTGTCATCTGAGGGTCTTGTGGGTGTGGCCTAATTAGCATGCCCTTTCTCATGCTCCTCAGTGTTTTTCTGCCCATTTTGACACTTTTGTCTCTCCTCGATATTAATCCCTTTTCCATGAAAGGGGCAGATTCTGTTAGGGCAGCCACAAATCAGCTTTGCGCAGAGGCAGTATCATAGCCCATGAGGTCCAACCGAGGCGTGATTATTGCTAATTGAAAACTAATCCCAATACCCCGCTATGATGACTTGAAATATAGTCAGCATTGGCAATTTTTGACAGTCTCTCAGGAGACTGAGCCATGTGTTTAATAAGAGAAAGTAGATTGCTGTTGTACCTCTGTGTAATATGGATGCACCGTGTGACATAACGCTTTTTGCAGGGTGCCTGTCTTTTTATGGCATGGATCACTGGACTGTTTGTGAGCCTGCCTTTGCCATGCAAGAGCTAAAGTCTGGCTGGAATACATTGCAGAACGATCTTCCTTGGAGTCGAACTTTCCCATTTGTGCTCAGTCGGTAGAGCATCAGACTTTTCGTCTAAGGGCCCAGGGTCCAAGTCCCTATTTGGGTGTTTTTTTATTGCCAGGTAAAGACTGGTACCCTACATGTCGCTGCAGCTATGTGCAAAATGAGATTTCCTGCTGTGGACAAAGAGAAGCCTGGATTTTGTGCCCAAAGACCATACATACCCTGCCTCATGTCTGCTTGGAACAGTCTTGCTACTGAAGGACACAGAAGAACATGTCTTGGCTAAATTCAAACCAAACTATGGATGTTCTGCCTGTAACCTGGCTGTTTGGCCTCAACCATCAACACAAAAGACTACCTTGGACTCGCAGGTCTTCTGCAAAAGCAAGAGCCCGGATAGCTCAGTCGGTAGAGCATCAGACTTTTAATCTGAGGGTCCAGGGTTCAAGTCCCTGTTCGGGCGATGGAGCTTCCCATCTTCTTTATTGCCGGGTCACGTCCTACATGTCACGCTATGCGCGGCAATGAGATTTCCTGCTGTGGCCAAAGACCATATGTTGAACATTTCTTGACATGTCTGCTTGGAACACTCTTGCTACTCAAGGGCACAGAAGAACATGTCTTGGCTAAATTCAAACCAACCTATACATATTCTTCCTGTAATCTGGCTCTTTCGCCTCAACCATCAACACAATAGACTACCTCAGACTCCCAGGTGCACTACAGAAGCAAGAGCCTGGATAGCTCAGTTGGTAGAGCATCAGACTTTTAATCTGAGGGTCCAGGGTTCAAGTCCCTGTTCGGGCGATGGAGTCCTCCAACATTTCTTTTGCCAATTTAACTTGGGCCATGAATGGGACTGAAGCTATGTGCAAAATGACAGCAGGAGCGTTCATTCCGATCTTTAGCTGCCCTTCCTTTCTCATAACATAAAGATGACAATGTTACTTGGAACATTGTCTCGACCCGTCTATCCAACATAGGTAAAAGAATTGAGAAAGCCAGTCTGATAACTTGTGAACCGTCTTCAAGAGGATTAAAAAGCAAGAATGAGAACCTTCATAGGCAATTTGTAATGTAAAAAGGTCAGGCACACTGAACTCTGAAGATATAAAGTGCAACTTTTGTGCCACCTAAGTGTGCAGGTAGGAACAACCTACCTTGGACTCTTCATTGCACAATGGGTTCAAGGGCCCAGGCAGCTCAGTCAGTAGAGCATCAGCCTTGTCATCTGAGGGTCTTGTGGGTGTGGCCTAATTAGCATGCCCTTTCTCATGCTCCTCAGTGTTTTTCTGCCCATTTTGACACTTTTGTCTCTCCTCGATATTAATCCCTTTTCCATGAAAGGGGCAGATTCTGTTAGGGCAGCCACAAATCAGCTTTGCGCAGAGGCAGTATCATAGCCCATGAGGTCCAACCGAGGCGTGATTATTGCTAATTGAAAACTAATCCCAATACCCCGCTATGATGACTTGAAATATAGTCAGCATTGGCAATTTTTGACAGTCCCTCAGGAGACTGAGCCATGTGTTTAATAAGAGAAAGTAGATTGCTGTTGCACCTCTGTGTAATATGGATGCACCGTGTGACATAACGCTTTTTGCAGGGTGCCTGTCTTTTTATGGCATGGATCACTGGACTGTTTGTGAGCCTGCCTTTGCCATGCAAGAGCTAAAGTCTGGCTGGAATACATTGCAGAACGATCTTCCTTGGAGTCGAACTTTCCCATTTGTGCTCAGTCGGTAGAGCATCAGACTTTTCGTCTAAGGGCCCAGGGTCCAAGTCCCTATTTGGGTGTTTTTTTATTGCCAGGTAAAGACTGGTACCCTACATGTCGCTGCAGCTATGTGCAAAATGAGATTTCCTGCTGTGGACAAAGAGAAGCCTGGATTTTGTGCCCAAAGACCATACATACCCTGCCTCATGTCTGCTTGGAACAGTCTTGCTACTGAAGGACACAGAAGAACATGTCTTGGCTAAATTCAAACCAAACTATGGATGTTCTGCCTGTAACCTGGCTGTTTGGCCTCAACCATCAACACAAAAGACTACCTTGGACTCGCAGGTCTTCTGCAAAAGCAAGAGCCCGGATAGCTCAGTCGGTAGAGCATCAGACTTTTAATCTGAGGGTCCAGGGTTCAAGTCCCTGTTCGGGCGATGGAGCTTCCCATCTTCTTTATTGCCGGGTCACGTCCTACATGTCACGCTATGCGCGGCAATGAGATTTCCTGCTGTGGCCAAAGACCATATGTTGAACATTTCTTGACATGTCTGCTTGGAACACTCTTGCTACTCAAGGGCACAGAAGAACATGTCTTGGCTAAATTCAAACCAACCTATACATATTCTTCCTGTAATCTGGCTCTTTCGCCTCAACCATCAACACAATAGACTACCTCAGACTCCCAGGTGCACTACAGAAGCAAGAGCCTGGATAGCTCAGTTGGTAGAGCATCAGACTTTTAATCTGAGGGTCCAGGGTTCAAGTCCCTGTTCGGGCGATGGAGTCCTCCAACATTTCTTTTGCCAATTTAACTTGGGCCATGAATGGGACTGAAGCTATGTGCAAAATGACAGCAGGAGCGTTCATTCCGATCTTTAGCTGCCCTTCCTTTCTCATAACATAAAGATGACAATGTTACTTGGAACATTGTCTCGACCCGTCTATCCAACATAGGTAAAAGAATTGAGAAAGCCAGTCTGATAACTTGTGAACCGTCTTCAAGAGGATTAAAAAGCAAGAATGAGAACCTTCATAGGCAATTTGTAATGTAAAAAGGTCAGGCACACTGAACTCTGAAGATATAAAGTGCAACTTTTGTGCCACCTAAGTGTGCAGGTAGGAACAACCTACCTTGGACTCTTCATTGCACAATGGGTTCAAGGGCCCAGGCAGCTCAGTCAGTAGAGCATCAGCCTTGTCATCTGAGGGTCTTGTGGGTGTGGCCTAATTAGCATGCCCTTTCTCATGCTCCTCAGTGTTTTTCTGCCCATTTTGACACTTTTGTCTCTCCTCGATATTAATCCCTTTTCCATGAAAGGGGCAGATTCTGTTAGGGCAGCCACAAATCAGCTTTGCGCAGAGGCAGTATCATAGCCCATGAGGTCCAACCGAGGCGTGATTATTGCTAATTGAAAACTAATCCCAATACCCCGCTATGATGACTTGAAATATAGTCAGCATTGGCAATTTTTGACAGTCCCTCAGGAGACTGAGCCATGTGTTTAATAAGAGAAAGTAGATTGCTGTTGCACCTCTGTGTAATATGGATGCACCGTGTGACATAACGCTTTTTGCAGGGTGCCTGTCTTTTTATGGCATGGATCACTGGACTGTTTGTGAGCCTGCCTTTGCCATGCAAGAGCTAAAGTCTGGCTGGAATACATTGCAGAACGATCTTCCTTGGAGTCGAACTTTCCCATTTGTGCTCAGTCGGTAGAGCATCAGACTTTTCGTCTAAGGGCCCAGGGTCCAAGTCCCTATTTGGGTGTTTTTTTATTGCCAGGTAAAGACTGGTACCCTACATGTCGCTGCAGCTATGTGCAAAATGAGATTTCCCGCTGTGGACAAAGAGAAGCCTGGATTTTGTGCCCAAAGACCATACATACCCTGCCTCATGTCTGCTTGGAACAGTCTTGCTACTCAAGGACACAGAAGAACATGTCTTGGCTAAATTCAAACCAAACTATGGATGTTCTGCCTGTAACCTGGCTGTTTGGCCTCAACCATCAACACAAAAGACTACCTTGGACTCGCAGGTCTTCTGCAAAAGCAAGAGCCCGGATAGCTCAGTCGGTAGAGCATCAGACTTTTAATCTGAGGGTCCAGGGTTCAAGTCCCTGTTTGGGCGATGGAGCTTCCCATCTTCTTTATTGCCGGGTCACGTCCTACATGTCACGCTATGCGCGGCAATGAGATTTCCTGCTGTGGCCAAAGACCATATGTTGAACATTTCTTGACATGTCTGCTTGGAACACTCTTGCTACTCAAGGGCACAGAAGAACATGTCTTGGCTAAATTCAAACCAACCTATACATATTCTTCCTGTAATCTGGCTCTTTCGCCTCAACCATCAACACAATAGACTACCTCAGACTCCCAGGTGCACTACAGAAGCAAGAGCCTGGATAGCTCAGTTGGTAGAGCATCAGACTTTTAATCTGAGGGTCCAGGGTTCAAGTCCCTGTTCGGGCGATGGAGTCCTCCAACATTTCTTTTGCCAATTTAACTTGGGCCATGAATGGGACTGAAGCTATGTGCAAAATGACAGCAGGAGCGTTCATTCCGATCTTTAGCTGCCCTTCCTTTCTCATAACATAAAGATGACAATGTTACTTGGAACATTGTCTCGACCCGTCTATCCAACATAGGTAAAAGAATTGAGAAAGCCAGTCTGATAACTTGTGAACCGTCTTCAAGAGGATTAAAAAGCAAGAATGAGAACCTTCATAGGCAATTTGTAATGTAAAAAGGTCAGGCACACTGAACTCTGAAGATATAAAGTGCAACTTTTGTGCCACCTAAGTGTGCAGGTAGGAACAACCTTCCTTGGACTCTTCATTGCACAATGGGTTCAAGGGCCCAGGCAGCTCAGTCAGTAGAGCATCAGCCTTGTCATCTGAGGGTCTTGTGGGTGTGGCCTAATTAGCATGCCCTTTCTCATGCTCCTCAGTGTTTTTCTGCCCATTTTGACACTTTTGTCTCTCCTCGATATTAATCCCTTTTCCATGAAAGGGGCAGATTCTGTTAGGGCAGCCACAAATCAGCTTTGCGCAGAGGCAGTATCATAGCCCATGAGGTCCAACCGAGGCGTGATTATTGCTAATTGAAAACTAATCCCAATACCCCGCTATGATGACTTGAAATATAGTCAGCATTGGCAATTTTTGACAGTCTCTCAGGAGACTGAGCCATGTGTTTAATAAGAGAAAGTAGATTGCTGTTGTACCTCTGTGTAATATGGATGCACCGTGTGACATAACGCTTTTTGCAGGGTGCCTGTCTTTTTATGGCATGGATCACTGGACTGTTTGTGAGCCTGCCTTTGCCATGCAAGAGCTAAAGTCTGGCTGGAATACATTGCAGAACGATCTTCCTTGGAGTCGAACTTTCCCATTTGTGCTCAGTCGGTAGAGCATCAGACTTTTCGTCTAAGGGCCCAGGGTCCAAGTCCCTATTTGGGTGTTTTTTTATTGCCAGGTAAAGACTGGTACCCTACATGTCGCTGCAGCTATGTGCAAAATGAGATTTCCTGCTGTGGACAAAGAGAAGCCTGGATTTTGTGCCCAAAGACCATACATACCCTGCCTCATGTCTGCTTGGAACAGTCTTGCTACTGAAGGACACAGAAGAACATGTCTTGGCTAAATTCAAACCAAACTATGGATGTTCTGCCTGTAACCTGGCTGTTTGGCCTCAACCATCAACACAAAAGACTACCTTGGACTCGCAGGTCTTCTGCAAAAGCAAGAGCCCGGATAGCTCAGTCGGTAGAGCATCAGACTTTTAATCTGAGGGTCCAGGGTTCAAGTCCCTGTTCGGGCGATGGAGCTTCCCATCTTCTTTATTGCCGGGTCACGTCCTACATGTCACGCTATGCGCGGCAATGAGATTTCCTGCTGTGGCCAAAGACCATATGTTGAACATTTCTTGACATGTCTGCTTGGAACACTCTTGCTACTCAAGGGCACAGAAGAACATGTCTTGGCTAAATTCAAACCAACCTATACATATTCTTCCTGTAATCTGGCTCTTTCGCCTCAACCATCAACACAATAGACTACCTCAGACTCCCAGGTGCACTACAGAAGCAAGAGCCTGGATAGCTCAGTTGGTAGAGCATCAGACTTTTAATCTGAGGGTCCAGGGTTCAAGTCCCTGTTCGGGCGATGGAGTCCTCCAACATTTCTTTTGCCAATTTAACTTGGGCCATGAATGGGACTGAAGCTATGTGCAAAATGACAGCAGGAGCGTTCATTCCGATCTTTAGCTGCCCTTCCTTTCTCATAACATAAAGATGACAATGTTACTTGGAACATTGTCTCGACCCGTCTATCCAACATAGGTAAAAGAATTGAGAAAGCCAGTCTGATAACTTGTGAACCGTCTTCAAGAGGATTAAAAAGCAAGAATGAGAACCTTCATAGGCAATTTGTAATGTAAAAAGGTCAGGCACACTGAACTCTGAAGATATAAAGTGCAACTTTTGTGCCACCTAAGTGTGCAGGTAGGAACAACCTACCTTGGACTCTTCATTGCACAATGGGTTCAAGGGCCCAGGCAGCTCAGTCAGTAGAGCATCAGCCTTGTCATCTGAGGGTCTTGTGGGTGTGGCCTAATTAGCATGCCCTTTCTCATGCTCCTCAGTGTTTTTCTGCCCATTTTGACACTTTTGTCTCTCCTCGATATTAATCCCTTTTCCATGAAAGGGGCAGATTCTGTTAGGGCAGCCACAAATCAGCTTTGCGCAGAGGCAGTATCATAGCCCATGAGGTCCAACCGAGGCGTGATTATTGCTAATTGAAAACTAATCCCAATACCCCGCTATGATGACTTGAAATATAGTCAGCATTGGCAATTTTTGACAGTCCCTCAGGAGACTGAGCCATGTGTTTAATAAGAGAAAGTAGATTGCTGTTGCACCTCTGTGTAATATGGATGCACCGTGTGACATAACGCTTTTTGCAGGGTGCCTGTCTTTTTATGGCATGGATCACTGGACTGTTTGTGAGCCTGCCTTTGCCATGCAAGAGCTAAAGTCTGGCTGGAATACATTGCAGAACGATCTTCCTTGGAGTCGAACTTTCCCATTTGTGCTCAGTCGGTAGAGCATCAGACTTTTCGTCTAAGGGCCCAGGGTCCAAGTCCCTATTTGGGTGTTTTTTTATTGCCAGGTAAAGACTGGTACCCTACATGTCGCTGCAGCTATGTGCAAAATGAGATTTCCTGCTGTGGACAAAGAGAAGCCTGGATTTTGTGCCCAAAGACCATACATACCCTGCCTCATGTCTGCTTGGAACAGTCTTGCTACTGAAGGACACAGAAGAACATGTCTTGGCTAAATTCAAACCAAACTATGGATGTTCTGCCTGTAACCTGGCTGTTTGGCCTCAACCATCAACACAAAAGACTACCTTGGACTCGCAGGTCTTCTGCAAAAGCAAGAGCCCGGATAGCTCAGTCGGTAGAGCATCAGACTTTTAATCTGAGGGTCCAGGGTTCAAGTCCCTGTTCGGGCGATGGAGCTTCCCATCTTCTTTATTGCCGGGTCACGTCCTACATGTCACGCTATGCGCGGCAATGAGATTTCCTGCTGTGGCCAAAGACCATATGTTGCACATTTCTTGACATGTCTGCTTGGAACACTCTTGCTACTCAAGGGCACAGAAGAACATGTCTTGGCTAAATTCAAACCAACCTATACATATCCTTCCTGTAATCTGGGTGTTTTGCCTCAACCATCAACACAATAGACTACCTCAGACTCCCAGGTGCACTACAGAAGCAAGAGCCTGGATAGCTCAGTTGGTAGAGCATCAGACTTTTAATCTGAGGGTCCAGGGTTCAAGTCCCTGTTCGGGCGATGGAGTCCTCCAACATTTCTTTTGCCAATTTAACTTGGGCCATGAATGGGACTGAAGCTATGTGCAAAATGACAGCAGGAGCGTTCATTCCGATCTTTAGCTGCCCTTCCTTTCTCATAACATAAAGATGACAATGTTACTTGGAACATTGTCTCGACCCGTCTATCCAACATAGGTAAAAGAATTGAGAAAGCCAGTCTGATAACTTGTGAACCGTCTTCAAGAGGATTAAAAAGCAAGAATGAGAACCTTCATAGGCAATTTGTAATGTAAAAAGGTCAGGCACACTGAACTCTGAAGATATAAAGTGCAACTTTTGTGCCACCTAAGTGTGCAGGTAGGAACAACCTACCTTGGACTCTTCATTGCACAATGGGTTCAAGGGCCCAGGCAGCTCAGTCAGTAGAGCATCAGCCTTGTCATCTGAGGGTCTTGTGGGTGTGGCCTAATTAGCATGCCCTTTCTCATGCTCCTCAGTGTTTTTCTGCCCATTTTGACACTTTTGTCTCTCCTCGATATTAATCCCTTTTCCATGAAAGGGGCAGATTCTGTTAGGGCAGCCACAAATCAGCTTTGCGCAGAGGCAGTATCATAGCCCATGAGGTCCAACCGAGGCGTGATTATTGCTAATTGAAAACTAATCCCAATACCCCGCTATGATGACTTGAAATATAGTCAGCATTGGCAATTTTTGACAGTCCCTCAGGAGACTGAGCCATGTGTTTAATAAGAGAAAGTAGATTGCTGTTGCACCTCTGTGTAATATGGATGCACCGTGTGACATAACGCTTTTTGCAGGGTGCCTGTCTTTTTATGGCATGGATCACTGGACTGTTTGTGAGCCTGCCTTTGCCATGCAAGAGCTAAAGTCTGGCTGGAATACATTGCAGAACGATCTTCCTTGGAGTCGAACTTTCCCATTTGTGCTCAGTCGGTAGAGCATCAGACTTTTCGTCTAAGGGCCCAGGGTCCAAGTCCCTATTTGGGTGTTTTTTTATTGCCAGGTAAAGACTGGTACCCTACATGTCGCTGCAGCTATGTGCAAAATGAGATTTCCTGCTGTGGACAAAGAGAAGCCTGGATTTTGTGCCCAAAGACCATACATACCCTGCCTCATGTCTGCTTGGAACAGTCTTGCTACTGAAGGACACAGAAGAACATGTCTTGGCTAAATTCAAACCAAACTATGGATGTTCTGCCTGTAACCTGGCTGTTTGGCCTCAACCATCAACACAAAAGACTACCTTGGACTCGCAGGTCTTCTGCAAAAGCAAGAGCCCGGATAGCTCAGTCGGTAGAGCATCAGACTTTTAATCTGAGGGTCCAGGGTTCAAGTCCCTGTTCGGGCAATGGAGCTTCCCATCTTCTTTATTGCCGGGTCACGTCCTACATGTCACGCTATGCGCGGCAATGAGATGTCCTGCTGTGGCCAAAGACCATATGTTGCACATTTCTTGACATGTCTGCTTGGAACACTCTTGCTACTCAAGGGCACAGAAGAACATGTCTTGGCTAAATTCAAACCAACCTATACATATCCTTCCTGTAATCTGGGTTTTTCGCCTCAACCATCAACACAATAGACTACCTCAGACTCCCAGGTGCACTACAGAAGCAAGAGCCTGGATAGCTCAGTTGGTAGAGCATCAGACTTTTAATCTGAGGGTCCAGGGTTCAAGTCCCTGTTCGGGCGATGGAGTCCTCCAACATTTCTTTTGCCAATTTAACTTGGGCCATGAATGGGACTGAAGCTATGTGCAAAATGACAGCAGGAGCGTTCATTCCGATCTTTAGCTGCCCTTCCTTTCTCATAACATAAAGATGACAATGTTACTTGGAACATTGTCTCGACCCGTCTATCCAACATAGGTAAAAGAATTGAGAAAGCCAGTCTGATAACTTGTGAACCGTCTTCAAGAGGATTAAAAAGCAAGAATGAGAACCTTCATAGGCAATTTGTAATGTAAAAAGGTCAGGCACACTGAACTCTGAAGATATAAAGTGCAACTTTTGTGCCACCTAAGTGTGCAGGTAGGAACAACCTACCTTGGACTCTTCATTGCACAATGGGTTCAAGGGCCCAGGCAGCTCAGTCAGTAGAGCATCAGCCTTGTCATCTGAGGGTCTTGTGGGTGTGGCCTAATTAGCATGCCCTTTCTCATGCTCCTCAGTGTTTTTCTGCCCATTTTGACACTTTTGTCTCTCCTCGATATTAATCCCTTTTCCATGAAAGGGGCAGATTCTGTTAGGGCAGCCACAAATCAGCTTTGCGCAGAGGCAGTATCATAGCCCATGAGGTCCAACCGAGGCGTGATTATTGCTAATTGAAAACTAATCCCAATACCCCGCTATGATGACTTGAAATATAGTCAGCATTGGCAATTTTTGACAGTCTCTCAGGAGACTGAGCCATGTGTTTAATAAGAGAAAGTAGATTGCTGTTGTACCTCTGTGTAATATGGATGCACCGTGTGACATAACGCTTTTTGCAGGGTGCCTGTCTTTTTATGGCATGGATCACTGGACTGTTTGTGAGCCTGCCTTTGCCATGCAAGAGCTAAAGTCTGGCTGGAATACATTGCAGAACGATCTTCCTTGGAGTCGAACTTTCCCATTTGTGCTCAGTCGGTAGAGCATCAGACTTTTCGTCTAAGGGCCCAGGGTCCAAGTCCCTATTTGGGTGTTTTTTTATTGCCAGGTAAAGACTGGTACCCTACATGTCGCTGCAGCTATGTGCAAAATGAGATTTCCTGCTGTGGACAAAGAGAAGCCTGGATTTTTTGCCCAAAGACCATACATACCCTGCCTCATGTCTGCTTGGAACAGTCTTGCTACTCAAGGACACAGAAGAACATGTCTTGGCTAAATTCAAACCAAACTATGGATGTTCTGCCTGTAACCTGGCTGTTTGGCCTCAACCATCAACACAAAAGACTACCTTGGACTCGCAGGTCTTCTGCAAAAGCAAGAGCCCGGATAGCTCAGTCGGTAGAGCATCAGACTTTTAATCTGAGGGTCCAGGGTTCAAGTCCCTGTTCGGGCAATGGAGCTTCCCATCTTCTTTATTGCCGGGTCACGTCCTACATGTCACGCTATGCGCGGCAATGAGATGTCCTGCTGTGGCCAAAGACCATATGTTGCACATTTCTTGACATGTCTGCTTGGAACACTCTTGCTACTCAAGGGCACAGAAGAACATGTCTTGGCTAAATTCAAACCAACCTATACATATCCTTCCTGTAATCTGGGTTTTTCGCCTCAACCATCAACACAATAGACTACCTCAGACTCCCAGGTGCACTACAGAAGCAAGAGCCTGGATAGCTCAGTTGGTAGAGCATCAGACTTTTAATCTGAGGGTCCAGGGTTCAAGTCCCTGTTCGGGCGATGGAGTCCTCCAACATTTCTTTTGCCAATTTAACTTGGGCCATGAATGGGACTGAAGCTATGTGCAAAATGACAGCAGGAGCGTTCATTCCGATCTTTAGCTGCCCTTCCTTTCTCATAACATAAAGATGACAATGTTACTTGGAACATTGTCTCGACCCGTCTATCCAACATAGGTAAAAGAATTGAGAAAGCCAGTCTGATAACTTGTGAACCGTCTTCAAGAGGATTAAAAAGCAAGAATGAGAACCTTCATAGGCAATTTGTAATGTAAAAAGGTCAGGCACACTGAACTCTGAAGATATAAAGTGCAACTTTTGTGCCACCTAAGTGTGCAGGTAGGAACAACCTACCTTGGACTCTTCATTGCACAATGGGTTCAAGGGCCCAGGCAGCTCAGTCAGTAGAGCATCAGCCTTGTCATCTGAGGGTCTTGTGGGTGTGGCCTAATTAGCATGCCCTTTCTCATGCTCCTCAGTGTTTTTCTGCCCATTTTGACACTTTTGTCTCTCCTCGATATTAATCCCTTTTCCATGAAAGGGGCAGATTCTGTTAGGGCAGCCACAAATCAGCTTTGCGCAGAGGCAGTATCATAGCCCATGAGGTCCAACCGAGGCGTGATTATTGCTAATTGAAAACTAATCCCAATACCCCGCTATGATGACTTGAAATATAGTCAGCATTGGCAATATTTGACAGTCTCTCAGGAGACTGAGCCATGTGTTTAATAAAAGAAAGTAGATTGCTGTTGTACCTCTGTGTAATATGGATGCACCGTGTGACATAACGCTTTTTGCAGGGTGCCTGTCTTTTTATGGCATGGATCACTGGACTGTTTGTGAGCCTGCCTTTGCCATGCAAGAGCTAAAGTCTGGCTGGAATACATTGCAGAACGATCTTCCTTGGAGTCGAACTTTCCCATTTGTGCTCAGTCGGTAGAGCATCAGACTTTTCGTCTAAGGGCCCAGGGTCCAAGTCCCTATTTGGGTGTTTTTTTATTGCCAGGTAAAGACTGGTACCCTACATGTCGCTGCAGCTATGTGCAAAATGAGATTTCCTGCTGTGGACAAAGAGAAGCCTGGATTTTGTGCCCAAAGACCATACATACCCTGCCTCATGTCTGCTTGGAACAGTCTTGCTACTCAAGGACACAGAAGAACATGTCTTGGCTAAATTCAAACCAAACTATGGATGTTCTGCCTGTAACCTGGCTGTTTGGCCTCAACCATCAACACAAAAGACTACCTTGGACTCGCAGGTCTTCTGTAAAAGCAAGAGCCCGGATAGCTCAGTCGGTAGAGCATCAGACTTTTAATCTGAGGGTCCAGGGTTCAAGTCCCTGTTCGGGCGATGGAGCTTCCCATCTTCTTTATTGCCGGGTCACGTCCTACATGTCACGCTATGCGCGGCAATGAGATTTCCTGCTGTGGCCAAGGACCATATGTTGCACATTTCTTGACATGTCTGCTTGGAACACTCTTGCTACTCAAGGGCACAGAAGAACATGTCTTGGCTAAATTCAAACCAACCTATACATATCCTTCCTGTAATCTGGCTGTTTCGCCTCAACCATCAACACAATAGACTACCTCAGACTCCCAGGTGCACTACAGAAGCAAGAGCCTGGATAGCTCAGTTGGTAGAGCATCAGACTTTTAATCTGAGGGTCCAGGGTTCAAGTCCCTGTTCGGGCGATGGAGTCCTCCAACATTTCTTTTGCCAATTTAACTTGGGCCATGAATGGGACTGAAGCTATGTGCAAAATGACAGCAGGAGCGTTCATTCCGATCTTTAGCTGCCCTTCCTTTCTCATAACATAAAGATGACAATGTTACTTGGAACATTGTCTCGACCCGTCTATCCAACATAGGTAAAAGAATTGAGAAAGCCAGTCTGATAACTTGTGAACCGTCTTCAAGAGGATTAAAAAGCAAGAATGAGAACCTTCATAGGCAATTTGTAATGTAAAAAGGTCAGGCACACTGAACTCTGAAGATATAAAGTGCAACTTTTGTGCCACCTAAGTGTGCAGGTAGGAACAACCTTCCTTGGACTCTTCATTGCACAATGGGTTCAAGGGCCCAGGCAGCTCAGTCAGTAGAGCATCAGCCTTGTCATCTGAGGGTCTTGTGGGTGTGGCCTAATTAGCATGCCCTTTCTCATGCTCCTCAGTGTTTTTCTGCCCATTTTGACACTTTTGTCTCTCCTCGATATTAATCCCTTTTCCATGAAAGGGGCAGATTCTGTTAGGGCAGCCACAAATCAGCTTTGCGCAGAGGCAGTATCATAGCCCATGAGGTCCAACCGAGGCGTGATTATTGCTAATTGAAAACTAATCCCAATACCCCGCTATGATGACTTGAAATATAGTCAGCATTGGCAATTTTTGACAGTCTCTCAGGAGACTGAGCCATGTGTTTAATAAGAGAAAGTAGATTGCTGTTGTACCTCTGTGTAATATGGATGCACCGTGTGACATAACGCTTTTTGCAGGGTGCCTGTCTTTTTATGGCATGGATCACTGGACTGTTTGTGAGCCTGCCTTTGCCATGCAAGAGCTAAAGTCTGGCTGGAATACATTGCAGAACGATCTTCCTTGGAGTCGAACTTTCCCATTTGTGCTCAGTCGGTAGAGCATCAGACTTTTCGTCTAAGGGCCCAGGGTCCAAGTCCCTATTTGGGTGTTTTTTTATTGCCAGGTAAAGACTGGTACCCTACATGTCGCTGCAGCTATGTGCAAAATGAGATTTCCTGCTGTGGACAAAGAGAAGCCTGGATTTTGTGCCCAAAGACCATACATACCCTGCCTCATGTCTGCTTGGAACAGTCTTGCTACTCAAGGACACAGAAGAACATGTCTTGGCTAAATTCAAACCAAACTATGGATGTTCTGCCTGTAACCTGGCTGTTTGGCCTCAACCATCAACACAAAAGACTACCTTGGACTCGCAGGTCTTCTGCAAAAGCAAGAGCCCGGATAGCTCAGTCGGTAGAGCATCAGACTTTTAATCTGAGGGTCCAGGGTTCAAGTCCCTGTTTGGGCGATGGAGCTTCCCATCTTCTTTATTGCCGGGTCACGTCCTACATGTCACGCTATGCGCGGCAATGAGATTTCCTGCTGTGGCCAAAGACTATATGTTGCACATTTCTTGACATGTCTGCTTGGAACACTCTTGCTACTCAAGGGCACAGAAGAACATGTCTTGGCTAAATTCAAACCAACCTATACATATTCTTCCTGTAATCTGGCTCTTTCGCCTCAACCATCAACACAATAGACTACCTCAGACTCCCAGGTGCACTACAGAAGCAAGAGCCTGGATAGCTCAGTTGGTAGAGCATCAGACTTTTAATCTGAGGGTCCAGGGTTCAAGTCCCTGTTCGGGCGATGGAGTCCTCCAACATTTCTTTTGCCAATTTAACTTGGGCCATGAATGGGACTGAAGCTATGTGCAAAATGACAGCAGGAGCGTTCATTCCGATCTTTAGCTGCCCTTCCTTTCTCATAACATAAAGATGACAATGTTACTTGGAACATTGTCTCGACCCGTCTATCCAACATAGGTAAAAGAATTGAGAAAGCCAGTCTGGTAACTTGTGAACCGTCTTCAAGAGGATTAAAAAGCAAGAATGAGAACCTTCATAGGCAATTTGTAATGTAAAAAGGTCAGGCACACTGAACTCTGAAGATATAAAGTGCAACTTTTGTGCCACCTAAGTGTGCAGGTAGGAACAACCTTCCTTGGACTCTTCATTGCACAATGGGTTCAAGGGCTCAGGCAGCTCAGTCAGTAGAGCATCAGCCTTGTCATCTGAGGGTCTTGTGGGTGTGGCCTAATTAGCATGCCCTTTCTCATGCTCCTCAGTGTTTTTCTGCCCATTTTGACACTTTTGTCTCTCCTCGATATTAATCCCTTTTCCATGAAAGGGGCAGATTCTGTTAGGGCAGCCACAAATCAGCTTTGCGCAGAGGCAGTATCATAGCCCATGAGGTCCAACCGAGGCGTGATTATTGCTAATTGAAAACTAATCCCAATACCCCGCTATGATGACTTGAAATATAGTCAGCATTGGCAATTTTTGACAGTCTCTCAGGAGACTGAGCCATGTGTTTAATAAGAGAAAGTAGATTGCTGTTGTACCTCTGTGTAATATGGATGCACCGTGTGACATAACGCTTTTTGCAGGGTGCCTGTCTTTTTATGGCATGGATCACTGGACTGTTTGTGAGCCTGCCTTTGCCATGCAAGAGCTAAAGTCTGGCTGGAATACATTGCAGAACGATCTTCCTTGGAGTCGAACTTTCCCATTTGTGCTCAGTCGGTAGAGCATCAGACTTTTCGTCTAAGGGCCCAGGGTCCAAGTCCCTATTTGGGTGTTTTTTTATTGCCAGGTAAAGACTGGTACCCTACATGTCGCTGCAGCTATGTGCAAAATGAGATTTCCTGCTGTGGACAAAGAGAAGCCTGGATTTTGTGCCCAAAGACCATACATACCCTGCCTCATGTCTGCTTGGAACAGTCTTGCTACTCAAGGACACAGAAGAACATGTCTTGGCTAAATTCAAACCAAACTATGGATGTTCTGCCTGTAACCTGGCTGTTTGGCCTCAACCATCAACACAAAAGACTACCTTGGACTCGCAGGTCTTCTGCAAAAGCAAGATCCTGGATAGCTCAGTCGGTAGAGCATCAGACTTTTAATCTGAGGGTCCAGGGTTCAAGTCCCTGTTCGGGCGATGGAGCTTCCCATCTTCTTTATTGCCGGGTCACGTCCTACATGTCACGCTATGCGCGGCAATGAGATGTCCTGCTGTGGCCAAAGACCATATGTTGCACATTTCTTGACATGTCTGCTTGGAACACTCTTGCTACTCAAGGGCACAGAAGAACATGTCTTGGCTAAATTCAAACCAACCTATACATATCCTTCCTGTAATCTGGCTGTTTCGCCTCAACCATCAACACAATAGACTACCTCAGACTCCCAGGTGCACTACAGAAGCAAGAGCCTGGATAGCTCAGTTGGTAGAGCATCAGACTTTTAATCTGAGGGTCCAGGGTTCAAGTCCCTGTTCGGGCGATGGAGTCCTCCAACATTTCTTTTGCCAATTTAACTTGGGCCATGAATGGGACTGAAGCTATGTGCAAAATGACAGCAGGAGCGTTCATTCCGATCTTTAGCTGCCCTTCCTTTCTCATAACATAAAGATGACAATGTTACTTGGAACATTGTCTCGACCCGTCTATCCAACATAGGTAAAAGAATTGAGAAAGCCAGTCTGATAACTTGTGAACCGTCTTCAAGAGGATTAAAAAGCAAGAATGAGAACCTTCATAGGCAATTTGTAATGTAAAAAGGTCAGGCACACTGAACTCTGAAGATATAAAGTGCAACTTTTGTGCCACCTAAGTGTGCAGGTAGGAACAACCTTCCTTGGACTCTTCATTGCACAATGGGTTCAAGGGCCCAGGCAGCTCAGTCAGTAGAGCATCAGCCTTGTCATCTGAGGGTCTTGTGGGTGTGGCCTAATTAGCATGCCCTTTCTCATGCTCCTCAGTGTTTTTCTGCCCATTTTGACACTTTTGTCTCTCCTCGATATTAATCCCTTTTCCATGAAAGGGGCAGATTCTGTTAGGGCAGCCACAAATCAGCTTTGCGCAGAGGCAGTATCATAGCCCATGAGGTCCAACCGAGGCGTGATTATTGCTAATTGAAAACTAATCCCAATACCCCGCTATGATGACTTGAAATATAGTCAGCATTGGCAATTTTTGACAGTCTCTCAGGAGACTGAGCCATGTGTTTAATAAGAGAAAGTAGATTGCTGTTGTACCTCTGTGTAATATGGATGCACCGTGTGACATAACGCTTTTTGCAGGGTGCCTGTCTTTTTATGGCATGGATCACTGGACTGTTTGTGAGCCTGCCTTTGCCATGCAAGAGCTAAAGTCTGGCTGGAATACATTGCAGAACGATCTTCCTTGGAGTCGAACTTTCCCATTTGTGCTCAGTCGGTAGAGCATCAGACTTTTCGTCTAAGGGCCCAGGGTCCAAGTCCCTATTTGGGTGTTTTTTTATTGCCAGGTAAAGACTGGTACCCTACATGTCGCTGCAGCTATGTGCAAAATGAGATTTCCTGCTGTGGACAAAGAGAAGCCTGGATTTTGTGCCCAAAGACCATACATACCCTGCCTCATGTCTGCTTGGAACAGTCTTGCTACTCAAGGACACAGAAGAACATGTCTTGGCTAAATTCAAACCAAACTATGGATGTTCTGCCTGTAACCTGGCTGTTTGGCCTCAACCATCAACACAAAAGACTACCTTGGACTCGCAGGTCTTCTGCAAAAGCAAGAGCCCGGATAGCTCAGTCGGTAGAGCATCAGACTTTTAATCTGAGGGTCCAGGGTTCAAGTCCCTGTTTGGGCGATGGAGCTTCCCATCTTCTTTATTGCCGGGTCACGTCCTACATGTCACGCTATGCGCGGCAATGAGATTTCCTGCTGTGGCCAAAGACTATATGTTGCACATTTCTTGACATGTCTGCTTGGAACACTCTTGCTACTCAAGGGCACAGAAGAACATGTCTTGGCTAAATTCAAACCAACCTATACATATTCTTCCTGTAATCTGGCTCTTTCGCCTCAACCATCAACACAATAGACTACCTCAGACTCCCAGGTGCACTACAGAAGCAAGAGCCTGGATAGCTCAGTTGGTAGAGCATCAGACTTTTAATCTGAGGGTCCAGGGTTCAAGTCCCTGTTCGGGCGATGGAGTCCTCCAACATTTCTTTTGCCAATTTAACTTGGGCCATGAATGGGACTGAAGCTATGTGCAAAATGACAGCAGGAGCGTTCATTCCGATCTTTAGCTGCCCTTCCTTTCTCATAACATAAAGATGACAATGTTACTTGGAACATTGTCTCGACCCGTCTATCCAACATAGGTAAAAGAATTGAGAAAGCCAGTCTGGTAACTTGTGAACCGTCTTCAAGAGGATTAAAAAGCAAGAATGAGAACCTTCATAGGCAATTTGTAATGTAAAAAGGTCAGGCACACTGAACTCTGAAGATATAAAGTGCAACTTTTGTGCCACCTAAGTGTGCAGGTAGGAACAACCTTCCTTGGACTCTTCATTGCACAATGGGTTCAAGGGCTCAGGCAGCTCAGTCAGTAGAGCATCAGCCTTGTCATCTGAGGGTCTTGTGGGTGTGGCCTAATTAGCATGCCCTTTCTCATGCTCCTCAGTGTTTTTCTGCCCATTTTGACACTTTTGTCTCTCCTCGATATTAATCCCTTTTCCATGAAAGGGGCAGATTCTGTTAGGGCAGCCACAAATCAGCTTTGCGCAGAGGCAGTATCATAGCCCATGAGGTCCAACCGAGGCGTGATTATTGCTAATTGAAAACTAATCCCAATACCCCGCTATGATGACTTGAAATATAGTCAGCATTGGCAATTTTTGACAGTCTCTCAGGAGACTGAGCCATGTGTTTAATAAGAGAAAGTAGATTGCTGTTGTACCTCTGTGTAATATGGATGCACCGTGTGACATAACGCTTTTTGCAGGGTGCCTGTCTTTTTATGGCATGGATCACTGGACTGTTTGTGAGCCTGCCTTTGCCATGCAAGAGCTAAAGTCTGGCTGGAATACATTGCAGAACGATCTTCCTTGGAGTCGAACTTTCCCATTTGTGCTCAGTCGGTAGAGCATCAGACTTTTCGTCTAAGGGCCCAGGGTCCAAGTCCCTATTTGGGTGTTTTTTTATTGCCAGGTAAAGACTGGTACCCTACATGTCGCTGCAGCTATGTGCAAAATGAGATTTCCTGCTGTGGACAAAGAGAAGCCTGGATTTTGTGCCCAAAGACCATACATACCCTGCCTCATGTCTGCTTGGAACAGTCTTGCTACTCAAGGACACAGAAGAACATGTCTTGGCTAAATTCAAACCAAACTATGGATGTTCTGCCTGTAACCTGGCTGTTTGGCCTCAACCATCAACACAAAAGACTACCTTGGACTCGCAGGTCTTCTGCAAAAGCAAGATCCTGGATAGCTCAGTCGGTAGAGCATCAGACTTTTAATCTGAGGGTCCAGGGTTCAAGTCCCTGTTCGGGCGATGGAGCTTCCCATCTTCTTTATTGCCGGGTCACGTCCTACATGTCACGCTATGCGCGGCAATGAGATGTCCTGCTGTGGCCAAAGACCATATGTTGCACATTTCTTGACATGTCTGCTTGGAACACTCTTGCTACTCAAGGGCACAGAAGAACATGTCTTGGCTAAATTCAAACCAACCTATACATATCCTTCCTGTAATCTGGCTGTTTCGCCTCAACCATCAACACAATAGACTACCTCAGACTCCCAGGTGCACTACAGAAGCAAGAGCCTGGATAGCTCAGTTGGTAGAGCATCAGACTTTTAATCTGAGGGTCCAGGGTTCAAGTCCCTGTTCGGGCGATGGAGTCCTCCAACATTTCTTTTGCCAATTTAACTTGGGCCATGAATGGGACTGAAGCTATGTGCAAAATGACAGCAGGAGCGTTCATTCCGATCTTTAGCTGCCCTTCCTTTCTCATAACATAAAGATGACAATGTTACTTGGAACATTGTCTCGACCCGTCTATCCAACATAGGTAAAAGAATTGAGAAAGCCAGTCTGGTAACTTGTGAACCGTCTTCAAGAGGATTAAAAAGCAAGAATGAGAACCTTCATAGGCAATTTGTAATGTAAAAAGGTCAGGCACACTGAACTCTGAAGATATAAAGTGCAACTTTTGTGCCACCTAAGTGTGCAGGTAGGAACAACCTTCCTTGGACTCTTCATTGCACAATGGGTTCAAGGGCTCAGGCAGCTCAGTCAGTAGAGCATCAGCCTTGTCATCTGAGGGTCTTGTGGGTGTGGCCTAATTAGCATGCCCTTTCTCATGCTCCTCAGTGTTTTTCTGCCCATTTTGACACTTTTGTCTCTCCTCGATATTAATCCCTTTTCCATGAAAGGGGCAGATTCTGTTAGGGCAGCCACAAATCAGCTTTGCGCAGAGGCAGTATCATAGCCCATGAGGTCCAACCGAGGCGTGATTATTGCTAATTGAAAACTAATCCCAATACCCCGCTATGATGACTTGAAATATAGTCAGCATTGGCAATTTTTGACAGTCTCTCAGGAGACTGAGCCATGTGTTTAATAAGAGAAAGTAGATTGCTGTTGTACCTCTGTGTAATATGGATGCACCGTGTGACATAACGCTTTTTGCAGGGTGCCTGTCTTTTTATGGCATGGATCACTGGACTGTTTGTGAGCCTGCCTTTGCCATGCAAGAGCTAAAGTCTGGCTGGAATACATTGCAGAACGATCTTCCTTGGAGTCGAACTTTCCCATTTGTGCTCAGTCGGTAGAGCATCAGACTTTTCGTCTAAGGGCCCAGGGTCCAAGTCCCTATTTGGGTGTTTTTTTATTGCCAGGTAAAGACTGGTACCCTACATGTCGCTGCAGCTATGTGCAAAATGAGATTTCCCGCTATGGACAAAGAGAAGCCTGGATTTTGTGCCCAAAGACCATACATACCCTGCCTCATGTCTGCTTGGAACAGTCTTGCTACTCAAGGACACAGAAGAACATGTCTTGGCTAAATTCAAACCAAACTATGGATGTTCTGCCTGTAACCTGGCTGTTTGGCCTCAACCATCAACACAAAAGACTACCTTGGACTCGCAGGTCTTCTGCAAAAGCAAGAGCCCGGATAGCTCAGTCGGTAGAGCATCAGACTTTTAATCTGAGGGTCTAGGGTTCAAGTCCCTGTTCGGGCGATGGAGCTTCCCATCTTCTTTATTGCCGGGTCACGTCCTACATGTCACGCTATGCGCGGCAATGAGATTTCCTGCTGTGGCCAAAGACCATATGTTGCACATTTCTTGACATGTCTGCTTGGAACACTCTTGCTACTCAAGGGCACAGAAGAACATGTCTTGGCTAAATTCAAACCAACCTATACATATCCTTCCTGTAATCTGGCTGTTTTGCCTCAACCATCAACACAATAGACTACCTCAGACTCCCAGGTGCACTACAGAAGCAAGAGCCTGGATAGCTCAGTTGGTAGAGCATCAGACTTTTAATCTGAGGGTCCAGGGTTCAAGTCCCTGTTCGGGCGATGGAGTCCTCCAACATTTCTTTTGCCAATTTAACTTGGGCCATGAATGGGACTGAAGCTATGTGCAAAATGACAGCAGGAGCGTTCATTCCGATCTTTAGCTGCCCTTCCTTTCTCATAACATAAAGATGACAATGTTACTTGGAACATTGTCTCGACCCGTCTATCCAACATAGGTAAAAGAATTGAGAAAGCCAGTCTGATAACTTGTGAACCGTCTTCAAGAGGATTAAAAAGCAAGAATGAGAACCTTCATAGGCAATTTGTAATGTAAAAAGGTCAGGCACACTGAACTCTGAAGATATAAAGTGCAACTTTTGTGCCACCTAAGTGTGCAGGTAGGAACAACCTTCCTTGGACTCTTCATTGCACAATGGGTTCAAGGGCCCAGGCAGCTCAGTCAGTAGAGCATCAGCCTTGTCATCTGAGGGTCTTGTGGGTGTGGCCTAATTAGCATGCCCTTTCTCATGCTCCTCAGTGTTTTTCTGCCCATTTTGACACTTTTGTCTCTCCTCGATATTAATCCCTTTTCCATGAAAGGGGCAGATTCTGTTAGGGCAGCCACAAATCAGCTTTGCGCAGAGGCAGTATCATAGCCCATGAGGTCCAACCGAGGCGTGATTATTGCTAATTGAAAACTAATCCCAATACCCCGCTATGATGACTTGAAATATAGTCAGCATTGGCAATTTTTGACAGTCTCTCAGGAGACTGAGCCATGTGTTTAATAAGAGAAAGTAGATTGCTGTTGTACCTCTGTGTAATATGGATGCACCGTGTGACATAACGCTTTTTGCAGGGTGCCTGTCTTTTTATGGCATGGATCACTGGACTGTTTGTGAGCCTGCCTTTGCCATGCAAGAGCTAAAGTCTGGCTGGAATACATTGCAGAACGATCTTCCTTGGAGTCGAACTTTCCCATTTGTGCTCAGTCGGTAGAGCATCAGACTTTTCGTCTAAGGGCCCATGGTCCAAGTCCCTATTTGGGTGTTTTTTTATTGCCAGGTAAAGACTGGTACCCTACATGTCGCTGCAGCTATGTGCAAAATGAGATTTCCTGCTGTGGACAAAGAGAAGCCTGGATTTTGTGCCCAAAGACCATACATACCCTGCCTCATGTCTGCTTGGAACAGTCTTGCTACTCAAGGACACAGAAGAACATGTCTTGGCTAAATTCAAACCAAACTATGGATGTTCTGCCTGTAACCTGGCTGTTTGGCCTCAACCATCAACACAAAAGACTACCTTGGACTTGCAGGTCTTCTGCAAAAGCAAGAGCCTGGATAGCTTAGTCGGTAGAGCATCAGACTTTTAATCTGAGGGTCCAGGGTTCAAGTCCCTGTTCGGGCGATGGAGCTTCCCATCTTCTTTATTGCCGGGTCACGTCCTACATGTCACGCTATGCGCGGCAATGAGATGTCCTGCTGTGGCCAAAGACCATATGTTGCACATTTCTTGACATGTCTGCTTGGAACACTCTTGCTACTCAAGGGCACAGAAGAACATGTCTTGGCTAAATTCAAACCAACCTATACATATCCTTCCTGTAATCTGGCTGTTTCGCCTCAACCATCAACACAATAGACTACCTCAGACTCCCAGGTGCACTACAGAAGCAAGAGCCTGGATAGCTCAGTTGGTAGAGCATCAGACTTTTAATCTGAGGGTCCAGGGTTCAAGTCCCTGTTCGGGCGATGGAGTCCTCCAACATTTCTTTTGCCAATTTAACTTGGGCCATGAATGGGACTGAAGCTATGTGCAAAATGACAGCAGGAGCGTTCATTCCGATCTTTAGCTGCCCTTCCTTTCTCATAACATAAAGATGACAATGTTACTTGGAACATTGTCTCGACCCGTCTATCCAACATAGGTAAAAGAATTGAGAAAGCCAGTCTGATAACTTGTGAACCGTCTTCAAGAGGATTAAAAAGCAAGAATGAGAACCTTCATAGGCAATTTGTAATGTAAAAAGGTCAGGCACACTGAACTCTGAAGATATAAAGTGCAACTTTTGTGCCACCTAAGTGTGCAGGTAGGAACAACCTTCCTTGGACTCTTCATTGCACAATGGGTTCAAGGGCCCAGGCAGCTCAGTCAGTAGAGCATCAGCCTTGTCATCTGAGGGTCTTGTGGGTGTGGCCTAATTAGCATGCCCTTTCTCATGCTCCTCAGTGTTTTTCTGCCCATTTTGACACTTTTGTCTCTCCTCGATATTAATCCCTTTTCCATGAAAGGGGCAGATTCTGTTAGGGCAGCCACAAATCAGCTTTGCGCAGAGGCAGTATCATAGCCCATGAGGTCCAACCGAGGCGTGATTATTGCTAATTGAAAACTAATCCCAATACCCCGCTATGATGACTTGAAATATAGTCAGCATTGGCAATTTTTGACAGTCTCTCAGGAGACTGAGCCATGTGTTTAATAAGAGAAAGTAGATTGCTGTTGTACCTCTGTGTAATATGGATGCACCGTGTGACATAACGCTTTTTGCAGGGTGCCTGTCTTTTTATGGCATGGATCACTGGACTGTTTGTGAGCCTGCCTTTGCCATGCAAGAGCTAAAGTCTGGCTGGAATACATTGCAGAACGATCTTCCTTGGAGTCGAACTTTCCCATTTGTGCTCAGTCGGTAGAGCATCAGACTTTTCGTCTAAGGGCCCAGGGTCCAAGTCCCTATTTGGGTGTTTTTTTATTGCCAGGTAAAGACTGGTACCCTACATGTCGCTGCAGCTATGTGCAAAATGAGATTTCCTGCTGTGGACAAAGAGAAGCCTGGATTTTGTGCCCAAAGACCATACATACCCTGCCTCATGTCTGCTTGGAACAGTCTTGCTACTCAAGGACACAGAAGAACATGTCTTGGCTAAATTCAAACCAAACTATGGATGTTCTGCCTGTAACCTGGCTGTTTGGCCTCAACCATCAACACAAAAGACTACCTTGGACTCGCAGGTCTTCTGCAAAAGCAAGAGCCTGGATAGCTCAGTCGGTAGAGCATCAGACTTTTAATCTGAGGGTCCAGGGTTCAAGTCCCTGTTCGGGCGATGGAGCTTCCCATCTTCTTTATTGCCGGGTCACGTCCTACATGTCACGCTATGCGCGGCAATGAGATGTCCTGCTGTGGCCAAAGACCATATGTTGCACATTTCTTGACATGTCTGCTTGGAACACTCTTGCTACTCAAGGGCACAGAAGAACATGTCTTGGCTAAATTCAAACCAACCTATACATATCCTTCCTGTAATCTGGCTGTTTCGCCTCAACCATCAACACAATAGACTACCTCAGACTCCCAGGTGCACTACAGAAGCAAGAGCCTGGATAGCTCAGTTGGTAGAGCATCAGACTTTTAATCTGAGGGTCCAGGGTTCAAGTCCCTGTTCGGGCGATGGAGTCCTCCAACATTTCTTTTGCCAATTTAACTTGGGCCATGAATGGGACTGAAGCTATGTGCAAAATGACAGCAGGAGCGTTCATTCCGATCTTTAGCTGCCCTTCCTTTCTCATAACATAAAGATGACAATGTTACTTGGAACATTGTCTCGACCCGTCTATCCAACATAGGTAAAAGAATTGAGAAAGCCAGTCTGATAACTTGTGAACCGTCTTCAAGAGGATTAAAAAGCAAGAATGAGAACCTTCATAGGCAATTTGTAATGTAAAAAGGTCAGGCACACTGAACTCTGAAGATATAAAGTGCAACTTTTGTGCCACCTAAGTGTGCAGGTAGGAACAACCTTCCTTGGACTCTTCATTGCACAATGGGTTCAAGGGCCCAGGCAGCTCAGTCAGTAGAGCATCAGCCTTGTCATCTGAGGGTCTTGTGGGTGTGGCCTAATTAGCATGCCCTTTCTCATGCTCCTCAGTGTTTTTCTGCCCATTTTGACACTTTTGTCTCTCCTCGATATTAATCCCTTTTCCATGAAAGGGGCAGATTCTGTTAGGGCAGCCACAAATCAGCTTTGCGCAGAGGCAGTATCATAGCCCATGAGGTCCAACCGAGGCGTGATTATTGCTAATTGAAAACTAATCCCAATACCCCGCTATGATGACTTGAAATATAGTCAGCATTGGCAATTTTTGACAGTCTCTCAGGAGACTGAGCCATGTGTTTAATAAGAGAAAGTAGATTGCTGTTGTACCTCTGTGTAATATGGATGCACCGTGTGACATAACGCTTTTTGCAGGGTGCCTGTCTTTTTATGGCATGGATCACTGGACTGTTTGTGAGCCTGCCTTTGCCATGCAAGAGCTAAAGTCTGGCTGGAATACATTGCAGAACGATCTTCCTTGGAGTCGAACTTTCCCATTTGTGCTCAGTCGGTAGAGCATCAGACTTTTCGTCTAAGGGCCCAGGGTCCAAGTCCCTATTTGGGTGTTTTTTTATTGCCAGGTAAAGACTGGTACCCTACATGTCGCTGCAGCTATGTGCAAAATGAGATTTCCCGCTATGGACAAAGAGAAGCCTGGATTTTGTGCCCAAAGACCATACATACCCTGCCTCATGTCTGCTTGGAACAGTCTTGCTACTCAAGGACACAGAAGAACATGTCTTGGCTAAATTCAAACCAAACTATGGATGTTCTGCCTGTAACCTGGCTGTTTGGCCTCAACCATCAACACAAAAGACTACCTTGGACTCGCAGGTCTTCTGCAAAAGCAAGAGCCCGGATAGCTCAGTCGGTAGAGCATCAGACTTTTAATCTGAGGGTCTAGGGTTCAAGTCCCTGTTCGGGCGATGGAGCTTCCCATCTTCTTTATTGCCGGGTCACGTCCTACATGTCACGCTATGCGCGGCAATGAGATTTCCTGCTGTGGCCAAAGACCATATGTTGCACATTTCTTGACATGTCTGCTTGGAACACTCTTGCTACTCAAGGGCACAGAAGAACATGTCTTGGCTAAATTCAAACCAACCTATACATATCCTTCCTGTAATCTGGCTGTTTTGCCTCAACCATCAACACAATAGACTACCTCAGACTCCCAGGTTCACTACAGAAGCAAGAGCCTGGATAGCTCAGTTGGTAGAGCATCAGACTTTTAATCTGAGGGTCCAGGGTTCAAGTCCCTGTTCGGGCGATGGAGTCCTCCAACATTTCTTTTGCCAATTTAACTTGGGCCATGAATGGGACTGAAGCTATGTGCAAAATGACAGCAGGAGCGTTCATTCCGATCTTTAGCTGCCCTTCCTTTCTCATAACATAAAGATGACAATGTTACTTGGAACATTGTCTCGACCCGTCTATCCAACATAGGTAAAAGAATTGAGAAAGCCAGTCTGATAACTTGTGAACCGTCTTCAAGAGGATTAAAAAGCAAGAATGAGAACCTTCATAGGCAATTTGTAATGTAAAAAGGTCAGGCACACTGAACTCTGAAGATATAAAGTGCAACTTTTGTGCCACCTAAGTGTGCAGGTAGGAACAACCTTCCTTGGACTCTTCATTGCACAATGGGTTCAAGGGCCCAGGCAGCTCAGTCAGTAGAGCATCAGCCTTGTCATCTGAGGGTCTTGTGGGTGTGGCCTAATTAGCATGCCCTTTCTCATGCTCCTCAGTGTTTTTCTGCCCATTTTGACACTTTTGTCTCTCCTCGATATTAATCCCTTTTCCATGAAAGGGGCAGATTCTGTTAGGGCAGCCACAAATCAGCTTTGCGCAGAGGCAGTATCATAGCCCATGAGGTCCAACCGAGGCGTGATTATTGCTAATTGAAAACTAATCCCAATACCCCGCTATGATGACTTGAAATATAGTCAGCATTGGCAATTTTTGACAGTCTCTCAGGAGACTGAGCCATGTGTTTAATAAGAGAAAGTAGATTGCTGTTGTACCTCTGTGTAATATGGATGCACCGTGTGACATAACGCTTTTTGCAGGGTGCCTGTCTTTTTATGGCATGGATCACTGGACTGTTTGTGAGCCTGCCTTTGCCATGCAAGAGCTAAAGTCTGGCTGGAATACATTGCAGAACGATCTTCCTTGGAGTCGAACTTTCCCATTTGTGCTCAGTCGGTAGAGCATCAGACTTTTCGTCTAAGGGCCCATGGTCCAAGTCCCTATTTGGGTGTTTTTTTATTGCCAGGTAAAGACTGGTACCCTACATGTCGCTGCAGCTATGTGCAAAATGAGATTTCCTGCTGTGGACAAAGAGAAGCCTGGATTTTGTGCCCAAAGACCATACATACCCTGCCTCATGTCTGCTTGGAACAGTCTTGCTACTCAAGGACACAGAAGAACATGTCTTGGCTAAATTCAAACCAAACTATGGATGTTCTGCCTGTAACCTGGCTGTTTGGCCTCAACCATCAACACAAAAGACTACCTTGGACTTGCAGGTCTTCTGCAAAAGCAAGAGCCTGGATAGCTTAGTCGGTAGAGCATCAGACTTTTAATCTGAGGGTCCAGGGTTCAAGTCCCTGTTCGGGCGATGGAGCTTCCCATCTTCTTTATTGCCGGGTCACGTCCTACATGTCACGCTATGCGCGGCAATGAGATGTCCTGCTGTGGCCAAAGACCATATGTTGCACATTTCTTGACATGTCTGCTTGGAACACTCTTGCTACTCAAGGGCACAGAAGAACATGTCTTGGCTAAATTCAAACCAACCTATACATATCCTTCCTGTAATCTGGCTGTTTCGCCTCAACCATCAACACAATAGACTACCTCAGACTCCCAGGTGCACTACAGAAGCAAGAGCCTGGATAGCTCAGTTGGTAGAGCATCAGACTTTTAATCTGAGGGTCCAGGGTTCAAGTCCCTGTTCGGGCGATGGAGTCCTCCAACATTTCTTTTGCCAATTTAACTTGGGCCATGAATGGGACTGAAGCTATGTGCAAAATGACAGCAGGAGCGTTCATTCCGATCTTTAGCTGCCCTTCCTTTCTCATAACATAAAGATGACAATGTTACTTGGAACATTGTCTCGACCCGTCTATCCAACATAGGTAAAAGAATTGAGAAAGCCAGTCTGATAACTTGTGAACCGTCTTCAAGAGGATTAAAAAGCAAGAATGAGAACCTTCATAGGCAATTTGTAATGTAAAAAGGTCAGGCACACTGAACTCTGAAGATATAAAGTGCAACTTTTGTGCCACCTAAGTGTGCAGGTAGGAACAACCTTCCTTGGACTCTTCATTGCACAATGGGTTCAAGGGCCCAGGCAGCTCAGTCAGTAGAGCATCAGCCTTGTCATCTGAGGGTCTTGTGGGTGTGGCCTAATTAGCATGCCCTTTCTCATGCTCCTCAGTGTTTTTCTGCCCATTTTGACACTTTTGTCTCTCCTCGATATTAATCCCTTTTCCATGAAAGGGGCAGATTCTGTTAGGGCAGCCACAAATCAGCTTTGCGCAGAGGCAGTATCATAGCCCATGAGGTCCAACCGAGGCGTGATTATTGCTAATTGAAAACTAATCCCAATACCCCGCTATGATGACTTGAAATATAGTCAGCATTGGCAATTTTTGACAGTCTCTCAGGAGACTGAGCCATGTGTTTAATAAGAGAAAGTAGATTGCTGTTGTACCTCTGTGTAATATGGATGCACCGTGTGACATAACGCTTTTTGCAGGGTGCCTGTCTTTTTATGGCATGGATCACTGGACTGTTTGTGAGCCTGCCTTTGCCATGCAAGAGCTAAAGTCTGGCTGGAATACATTGCAGAACGATCTTCCTTGGAGTCGAACTTTCCCATTTGTGCTCAGTCGGTAGAGCATCAGACTTTTCGTCTAAGGGCCCAGGGTCCAAGTCCCTATTTGGGTGTTTTTTTATTGCCAGGTAAAGACTGGTACCCTACATGTCGCTGCAGCTATGTGCAAAATGAGATTTCCTGCTGTGGACAAAGAGAAGCCTGGATTTTGTGCCCAAAGACCATACATACCCTGCCTCATGTCTGCTTGGAACAGTCTTGCTACTCAAGGACACAGAAGAACATGTCTTGGCTAAATTCAAACCAAACTATGGATGTTCTGCCTGTAACCTGGCTGTTTGGCCTCAACCATCAACACAAAAGACTACCTTGGACTCGCAGGTCTTCTGCAAAAGCAAGAGCCTGGATAGCTCAGTCGGTAGAGCATCAGACTTTTAATCTGAGGGTCCAGGGTTCAAGTCCCTGTTCGGGCGATGGAGCTTCCCATCTTCTTTATTGCCGGGTCACGTCCTACATGTCACGCTATGCGCGGCAATGAGATGTCCTGCTGTGGCCAAAGACCATATGTTGCACATTTCTTGACATGTCTGCTTGGAACACTCTTGCTACTCAAGGGCACAGAAGAACATGTCTTGGCTAAATTCAAACCAACCTATACATATCCTTCCTGTAATCTGGCTGTTTCGCCTCAACCATCAACACAATAGACTACCTCAGACTCCCAGGTGCACTACAGAAGCAAGAGCCTGGATAGCTCAGTTGGTAGAGCATCAGACTTTTAATCTGAGGGTCCAGGGTTCAAGTCCCTGTTCGGGCGATGGAGTCCTCCAACATTTCTTTTGCCAATTTAACTTGGGCCATGAATGGGACTGAAGCTATGTGCAAAATGACAGCAGGAGCGTTCATTCCGATCTTTAGCTGCCCTTCCTTTCTCATAACATAAAGATGACAATGTTACTTGGAACATTGTCTCGACCCGTCTATCCAACATAGGTAAAAGAATTGAGAAAGCCAGTCTGATAACTTGTGAACCGTCTTCAAGAGGATTAAAAAGCAAGAATGAGAACCTTCATAGGCAATTTGTAATGTAAAAAGGTCAGGCACACTGAACTCTGAAGATATAAAGTGCAACTTTTGTGCCACCTAAGTGTGCAGGTAGGAACAACCTTCCTTGGACTCTTCATTGCACAATGGGTTCAAGGGCCCAGGCAGCTCAGTCAGTAGAGCATCAGCCTTGTCATCTGAGGGTCTTGTGGGTGTGGCCTAATTAGCATGCCCTTTCTCATGCTCCTCAGTGTTTTTCTGCCCATTTTGACACTTTTGTCTCTCCTCGATATTAATCCCTTTTCCATGAAAGGGGCAGATTCTGTTAGGGCAGCCACAAATCAGCTTTGCGCAGAGGCAGTATCATAGCCCATGAGGTCCAACCGAGGCGTGATTATTGCTAATTGAAAACTAATCCCAATACCCCGCTATGATGACTTGAAATATAGTCAGCATTGGCAATTTTTGACAGTCTCTCAGGAGACTGAGCCATGTGTTTAATAAGAGAAAGTAGATTGCTGTTGTACCTCTGTGTAATATGGATGCACCGTGTGACATAACGCTTTTTGCAGGGTGCCTGTCTTTTTATGGCATGGATCACTGGACTGTTTGTGAGCCTGCCTTTGCCATGCAAGAGCTAAAGTCTGGCTGGAATACATTGCAGAACGATCTTCCTTGGAGTCGAACTTTCCCATTTGTGCTCAGTCGGTAGAGCATCAGACTTTTCGTCTAAGGGCCCAGGGTCCAAGTCCCTATTTGGGTGTTTTTTTATTGCCAGGTAAAGACTGGTACCCTACATGTCGCTGCAGCTATGTGCAAAATGAGATTTCCTGCTGTGGACAAAGAGAAGCCTGGATTTTGTGCCCAAAGACCATACATACCCTGCCTCATGTCTGCTTGGAACAGTCTTGCTACTGAAGGACACAGAAGAACATGTCTTGGCTAAATTCAAACCAAACTATGGATGTTCTGCCTGTAACCTGGCTGTTTGGCCTCAACCATCAACACAAAAGACTACCTTGGACTCGCAGGTCTTCTGCAAAAGCAAGAGCCCGGATAGCTCAGTCGGTAGAGCATCAGACTTTTAATCTGAGGGTCCAGGGTTCAAGTCCCTGTTTGGGCGATGGAGCTTCCCATCTTCTTTATTGCCGGGTCACGTCCTACATGTCACGCTATGCGCGGCAATGAGATTTCCTGCTGTGGCCAAAGACCATATGTTGCACATTTCTTGACATGTCTGCTTGGAACACTCTTGCTACTCAAGGGCACAGAAGAACATGTCTTGGCTAAATTCAAACCAACCTATACATATTCTTCCTGTAATCTGGCTCTTTTGCCTCAACCATCAACACAATAGACTACCTCAGACTCCCAGGTGCACTACAGAAGCAAGAGCCTGGATAGCTCAGTTGGTAGAGCATCAGACTTTTAATCTGAGGGTCCAGGGTTCAAGTCCCTGTTCGGGCGATGGAGTCCTCCAACATTTCTTTTGCCAATTTAACTTGGGCCATGAATGGGACTGAAGCTATGTGCAAAATGACAGCAGGAGCGTTCATTCCGATCTTTAGCTGCCCTTCCTTTCTCATAACATAAAGATGACAATGTTACTTGGAACATTGTCTCGACCCGTCTATCCAACATAGGTAAAAGAATTGAGAAAGCCAGTCTGATAACTTGTGAACCGTCTTCAAGAGGATTAAAAAGCAAGAATGAGAACCTTCATAGGCAATTTGTAATGTAAAAAGGTCAGGCACACTGAACTCTGAAGATATAAAGTGCAACTTTTGTGCCACCTAAGTGTGCAGGTAGGAACAACCTTCCTTGGACTCTTCATTGCACAATGGGTTCAAGGGCCCAGGCAGCTCAGTCAGTAGAGCATCAGCCTTGTCATCTGAGGGTCTTGTGGGTGTGGCCTAATTAGCATGCCCTTTCTCATGCTCCTCAGTGTTTTTCTGCCCATTTTGACACTTTTGTCTCTCCTCGATATTAATCCCTTTTCCATGAAAGGGGCAGATTCTGTTAGGGCAGCCACAAATCAGCTTTGCGCAGAGGCAGTATCATAGCCCATGAGGTCCAACCGAGGCGTGATTATTGCTAATTGAAAACTAATCCCAATACCCCGCTATGATGACTTGAAATATAGTCAGCATTGGCAATTTTTGACAGTCTCTCAGGAGACTGAGCCATGTGTTTAATAAGAGAAAGTAGATTGCTGTTGTACCTCTGTGTAATATGGATGCACCGTGTGACATAACGCTTTTTGCAGGGTGCCTGTCTTTTTATGGCATGGATCACTGGACTGTTTGTGAGCCTGCCTTTGCCATGCAAGAGCTAAAGTCTGGCTGGAATACATTGCAGAACGATCTTCCTTGGAGTCGAACTTTCCCATTTGTGCTCAGTCGGTAGAGCATCAGACTTTTCGTCTAAGGGCCCAGGGTCCAAGTCCCTATTTGGGTGTTTTTTTATTGCCAGGTAAAGACTGGTACCCTACATGTCGCTGCAGCTATGTGCAAAATGAGATTTCCTGCTGTGGACAAAGAGAAGCCTGGATTTTGTGCCCAAAGACCATACATACCCTGCCTCATGTCTGCTTGGAACAGTCTTGCTACTGAAGGACACAGAAGAACATGTCTTGGCTAAATTCAAACCAAACTATGGATGTTCTGCCTGTAACCTGGCTGTTTGGCCTCAACCATCAACACAAAAGACTACCTTGGACTCGCAGGTCTTCTGCAAAAGCAAGAGCCCGGATAGCTCAGTCGGTAGAGCATCAGACTTTTAATCTGAGGGTCCAGGGTTCAAGTCCCTGTTTGGGCGATGGAGCTTCCCATCTTCTTTATTGCCGGGTCACGTCCTACATGTCACGCTATGCGCGGCAATGGGATTTCCTGCTGTGGCCAAAGACCATATGTTGCACATTTCTTGACATGTCTGCTTGGAACACTCTTGCTACTCAAGGGCACAGAAGAACATGTCTTGGCTAAATTCAAACCAACCTATACATATCCTTCCTGTAATCTGGGTTTTTCGCCTCAACCATCAACACAATAGACTACCTCAGACTCCCAGGTGCACTACAGAAGCAAGAGCCTGGATAGCTCAGTTGGTAGAGCATCAGACTTTTAATCTGAGGGTCCAGGGTTCAAGTCCCTGTTCGGGCGATGGAGTCCTCCAACATTTCTTTTGCCAATTTAACTTGGGCCATGAATGGGACTGAAGCTATGTGCAAAATGACAGCAGGAGCGTTCATTCCGATCTTTAGCTGCCCTTCCTTTCTCATAACATAAAGATGACAATGTTACTTGGAACATTGTCTCGACCCGTCTATCCAACATAGGTAAAAGAATTGAGAAAGCCAGTCTGATAACTTGTGAACCGTCTTCAAGAGGATTAAAAAGCAAGAATGAGAACCTTCATAGGCAATTTGTAATGTAAAAAGGTCAGGCACACTGAACTCTGAAGATATAAAGTGCAACTTTTGTGCCACCTAAGTGTGCAGGTAGGAACAACCTTCCTTGGACTCTTCATTGCACAATGGGTTCAAGGGCCCAGGCAGCTCAGTCAGTAGAGCATCAGCCTTGTCATCTGAGGGTCTTGTGGGTGTGGCCTAATTAGCATGCCCTTTCTCATGCTCCTCAGTGTTTTTCTGCCCATTTTGACACTTTTGTCTCTCCTCGATATTAATCCCTTTTCCATGAAAGGGGCAGATTCTGTTAGGGCAGCCACAAATCAGCTTTGCGCAGAGGCAGTATCATAGCCCATGAGGTCCAACCGAGGCGTGATTATTGCTAATTGAAAACTAATCCCAATACCCCGCTATGATGACTTGAAATATAGTCAGCATTGGCAATTTTTGACAGTCTCTCAGGAGACTGAGCCATGTGTTTAATAAGAGAAAGTAGATTGCTGTTGTACCTCTGTGTAATATGGATGCACCGTGTGACATAACGCTTTTTGCAGGGTGCCTGTCTTTTTATGGCATGGATCACTGGACTGTTTGTGAGCCTGCCTTTGCCATGCAAGAGCTAAAGTCTGGCTGGAATACATTGCAGAACGATCTTCCTTGGAGTCGAACTTTCCCATTTGTGCTCAGTCGGTAGAGCATCAGACTTTTCGTCTAAGGGCCCAGGGTCCAAGTCCCTATTTGGGTGTTTTTTTATTGCCAGGTAAAGACTGGTACCCTACATGTCGCTGCAGCTATGTGCAAAATGAGATTTCCTGCTGTGGACAAAGAGAAGCCTGGATTTTGTGCCCAAAGACCATACATACCCTGCCTCATGTCTGCTTGGAACAGTCTTGCTACTGAAGGACACAGAAGAACATGTCTTGGCTAAATTCAAACCAAACTATGGATGTTCTGCCTGTAACCTGGCTGTTTGGCCTCAACCATCAACACAAAAGACTACCTTGGACTCGCAGGTCTTCTGCAAAAGCAAGAGCCTGGATAGCTCAGTCGGTAGAGCATCAGACTTTTAATCTGAGGGTCCAGGGTTCAAGTCCCTGTTCGGGCGATGGAGCTTCCCATCTTCTTTATTGCCGGGTCACGTCCTACATGTCACGCTATGCGCGGCAATGAGATTTCCTGCTGTGGCCAAAGACCATATGTTGCACATTTCTTGACATGTCTGCTTGGAACACTCTTGCTACTCAAGGGCACAGAAGAACATGTCTTGGCTAAATTCAAACCAACCTATACATATCCTTCCTGTAATCTGGGTTTTTCGCCTCAACCATCAACACAATAGACTACCTCAGACTCCCAGGTGCACTACAGAAGCAAGAGCCTGGATAGCTCAGTTGGTAGAGCATCAGACTTTTAATCTGAGGGTCCAGGGTTCAAGTCCCTGTTCGGGCGATGGAGTCCTCCAACATTTCTTTTGCCAATTTAACTTGGGCCATGAATGGGACTGAAGCTATGTGCAAAATGACAGCAGGAGCGTTCATTCCGATCTTTAGCTGCCCTTCCTTTCTCATAACATAAAGATGACAATGTTACTTGGAACATTGTCTCGACCCGTCTATCCAACATAGGTAAAAGAATTGAGAAAGCCAGTCTGATAACTTGTGAACCGTCTTCAAGAGGATTAAAAAGCAAGAATGAGAACCTTCATAGGCAATTTGTAATGTAAAAAGGTCAGGCACACTGAACTCTGAAGATATAAAGTGCAACTTTTGTGCCACCTAAGTGTGCAGGTAGGAACAACCTTCCTTGGACTCTTCATTGCACAATGGGTTCAAGGGCCCAGGCAGCTCAGTCAGTAGAGCATCAGCCTTGTCATCTGAGGGTCTTGTGGGTGTGGCCTAATTAGCATGCCCTTTCTCATGCTCCTCAGTGTTTTTCTGCCCATTTTGACACTTTTGTCTCTCCTCGATATTAATCCCTTTTCCATGAAAGGGGCAGATTCTGTTAGGGCAGCCACAAATCAGCTTTGCGCAGAGGCAGTATCATAGCCCATGAG
Organism: Gastrophryne carolinensis; assembly: GCA_027917425.1. Lineage (NCBI taxonomy): Eukaryota > Metazoa > Chordata > Amphibia > Anura > Microhylidae > Gastrophryne > Gastrophryne carolinensis. Next base: position 407,204,706 of record CM051238.1, on the reverse strand, counting down.
GTCCAACCGAGGCGTGATTATTGCTAATTGAAAACTAATCCCAATACCCCGCTATGATGACTTGAAATATAGTCAGCATTGGCAATTTTTGACAGTCTCTCAGGAGACTGAGCCATGTGTTTAATAAGAGAAAGTAGATTGCTGTTGTACCTCTGTGTAATATGGATGCACCGTGTGACATAACGCTTTTTGCAGGGTGCCTGTCTTTTTATGGCATGGATCACTGGACTGTTTGTGAGCCTGCCTTTGCCATGCAAGAGCTAAAGTCTGGCTGGAATACATTGCAGAACGATCTTCCTTGGAGTCGAACTTTCCCATTTGTGCTCAGTCGGTAGAGCATCAGACTTTTCGTCTAAGGGCCCAGGGTCCAAGTCCCTATTTGGGTGTTTTTTTATTGCCAGGTAAAGACTGGTACCCTACATGTCGCTGCAGCTATGTGCAAAATGAGATTTCCTGCTGTGGACAAAGAGAAGCCTGGATTTTGTGCCCAAAGACCATACATACCCTGCCTCATGTCTGCTTGGAACAGTCTTGCTACTCAAGGACACAGAAGAACATGTCTTGGCTAAATTCAAACCAAACTATGGATGTTCTGCCTGTAACCTGGCTGTTTGGCCTCAACCATCAACACAAAAGACTACCTTGGACTCGCAGGTCTTCTGCAAAAGCAAGAGCCCGGATAGCTCAGTCGGTAGAGCATCAGACTTTTAATCTGAGGGTCCAGGGTTCAAGTCCCTGTTTGGGCGATGGAGCTTCCCATCTTCTTTATTGCCGGGTCACGTCCTACATGTCACGCTATGCGCGGCAATGAGATTTCCTGCTGTGGCCAAAGACCATATGTTGCACATTTCTTGACATGTCTGCTTGGAACACTCTTGCTACTCAAGGGCACAGAAGAACATGTCTTGGCTAAATTCAAACCAACCTATACATATTCTTCCTGTAATCTGGCTCTTTTGCCTCAACCATCAACACAATAGACTACCTCAGACTCCCAGGTGCACTACAGAAGCAAGAGCCTGGATAGCTCAGTTGGTAGAGCATCAGACTTTTAATCTGAGGGTCCAGGGTTCAAGTCCCTGTTCGGGCGATGGAGCTTCCCATCTTCTTTATTGCCGGGTCACGTCCTACATGTCACGCTATGCGCGGCAATGAGATTTCCTGCTGTGGCCAAAGACCATATGTTGCACATTTCTTGACATGTCTGCTTGGAACACTCTTGCTACTCAAGGGCACAGAAGAACATGTCTTGGCTAAATTCAAACCAACCTATACATATCCTTCCTGTAATCTGGGTTTTTCGCCTCAACCATCAACACAATAGACTACCTCAGACTCCCAGGTGCACTACAGAAGCAAGAGCCTGGATAGCTCAGTTGGTAGAGCATCAGACTTTTAATCTGAGGGTCCAGGGTTCAAGTCCCTGTTCGGGCGATGGAGTCCTCCAACATTTCTTTTGCCAATTTAACTTGGGCCATGAATGGGACTGAAGCTATGTGCAAAATGACAGCAGGAGCGTTCATTCCGATCTTTAGCTGCCCTTCCTTTCTCATAACATAAAGATGACAATGTTACTTGGAACATTGTCTCGACCCGTCTATCCAACATAGGTAAAAGAATTGAGAAAGCCAGTCTGATAACTTGTGAACCGTCTTCAAGAGGATTAAAAAGCAAGAATGAGAACCTTCATAGGCAATTTGTAATGTAAAAAGGTCAGGCACACTGAACTCTGAAGATATAAAGTGCAACTTTTGTGCCACCTAAGTGTGCAGGTAGGAACAACCTTCCTTGGACTCTTCATTGCACAATGGGTTCAAGGGCCCAGGCAGCTCAGTCAGTAGAGCATCAGCCTTGTCATCTGAGGGTCTTGTGGGTGTGGCCTAATTAGCATGCCCTTTCTCATGCTCCTCAGTGTTTTTCTGCCCATTTTGACACTTTTGTCTCTCCTCGATATTAATCCCTTTTCCATGAAAGGGGCAGATTCTGTTAGGGCAGCCACAAATCAGCTTTGCGCAGAGGCAGTATCATAGCCCATGAGGTCCAACCGAGGCGTGATTATTGCTAATTGAAAACTAATCCCAATACCCCGCTATGATGACTTGAAATATAGTCAGCATTGGCAATTTTTGACAGTCTCTCAGGAGACTGAGCCATGTGTTTAATAAGAGAAAGTAGATTGCTGTTGTACCTCTGTGTAATATGGATGCACCGTGTGACATAACGCTTTTTGCAGGGTGCCTGTCTTTTTATGGCATGGATCACTGGACTGTTTGTGAGCCTGCCTTTGCCATGCAAGAGCTAAAGTCTGGCTGGAATACATTGCAGAACGATCTTCCTTGGAGTCGAACTTTCCCATTTGTGCTCAGTCGGTAGAGCATCAGACTTTTCGTCTAAGGGCCCAGGGTCCAAGTCCCTATTTGGGTGTTTTTTTATTGCCAGGTAAAGACTGGTACCCTACATGTCGCTGCAGCTATGTGCAAAATGAGATTTCCTGCTGTGGACAAAGAGAAGCCTGGATTTTGTGCCCAAAGACCATACATACCCTGCCTCATGTCTGCTTGGAACAGTCTTGCTACTCAAGGACACAGAAGAACATGTCTTGGCTAAATTCAAACCAAACTATGGATGTTCTGCCTGTAACCTGGCTGTTTGGCCTCAACCATCAACACAAAAGACTACCTTGGACTCGCAGGTCTTCTGCAAAAGCAAGAGCCCGGATAGCTCAGTCGGTAGAGCATCAGACTTTTAATCTGAGGGTCCAGGGTTCAAGTCCCTGTTTGGGCGATGGAGCTTCCCATCTTCTTTATTGCCGGGTCACGTCCTACATGTCACGCTATGCGCGGCAATGAGATTTCCTGCTGTGGCCAAAGACCATATGTTGCACATTTCTTGACATGTCTGCTTGGAACACTCTTGCTACTCAAGGGCACAGAAGAACATGTCTTGGCTAAATTCAAACCAACCTATACATATTCTTCCTGTAATCTGGCTCTTTTGCCTCAACCATCAACACAATAGACTACCTCAGACTCCCAGGTGCACTACAGAAGCAAGAGCCTGGATAGCTCAGTTGGTAGAGCATCAGACTTTTAATCTGAGGGTCCAGGGTTCAAGTCCCTGTTCGGGCGATGGAGTCCTCCAACATTTCTTTTGCCAATTTAACTTGGGCCATGAATGGGACTGAAGCTATGTGCAAAATGACAGCAGGAGCGTTCATTCCGATCTTTAGCTGCCCTTCCTTTCTCATAACATAAAGATGACAATGTTACTTGGAACATTGTCTCGACCCGTCTATCCAACATAGGTAAAAGAATTGAGAAAGCCAGTCTGATAACTTGTGAACCGTCTTCAAGAGGATTAAAAAGCAAGAATGAGAACCTTCATAGGCAATTTGTAATGTAAAAAGGTCAGGCACACTGAACTCTGAAGATATAAAGTGCAACTTTTGTGCCACCTAAGTGTGCAGGTAGGAACAACCTTCCTTGGACTCTTCATTGCACAATGGGTTCAAGGGCCCAGGCAGCTCAGTCAGTAGAGCATCAGCCTTGTCATCTGAGGGTCTTGTGGGTGTGGCCTAATTAGCATGCCCTTTCTCATGCTCCTCAGTGTTTTTCTGCCCATTTTGACACTTTTGTCTCTCCTCGATATTAATCCCTTTTCCATGAAAGGGGCAGATTCTGTTAGGGCAGCCACAAATCAGCTTTGCGCAGAGGCAGTATCATAGCCCATGAGGTCCAACCGAGGCGTGATTATTGCTAATTGAAAACTAATCCCAATACCCCGCTATGATGACTTGAAATATAGTCAGCATTGGCAATTTTTGACAGTCTCTCAGGAGACTGAGCCATGTGTTTAATAAGAGAAAGTAGATTGCTGTTGTACCTCTGTGTAATATGGATGCACCGTGTGACATAACGCTTTTTGCAGGGTGCCTGTCTTTTTATGGCATGGATCACTGGACTGTTTGTGAGCCTGCCTTTGCCATGCAAGAGCTAAAGTCTGGCTGGAATACATTGCAGAACGATCTTCCTTGGAGTCGAACTTTCCCATTTGTGCTCAGTCGGTAGAGCATCAGACTTTTCGTCTAAGGGCCCAGGGTCCAAGTCCCTATTTGGGTGTTTTTTTATTGCCAGGTAAAGACTGGTACCCTACATGTCGCTGCAGCTATGTGCAAAATGAGATTTCCTGCTGTGGACAAAGAGAAGCCTGGATTTTGTGCCCAAAGACCATACATACCCTGCCTCATGTCTGCTTGGAACAGTCTTGCTACTCAAGGACACAGAAGAACATGTCTTGGCTAAATTCAAACCAAACTATGGATGTTCTGCCTGTAACCTGGCTGTTTGGCCTCAACCATCAACACAAAAGACTACCTTGGACTCGCAGGTCTTCTGCAAAAGCAAGAGCCCGGATAGCTCAGTCGGTAGAGCATCAGACTTTTAATCTGAGGGTCCAGGGTTCAAGTCCCTGTTCGGGCGATGGAGTCCTCCAACATTTCTTTTGCCAATTTAACTTGGGCCATGAATGGGACTGAAGCTATGTGCAAAATGACAGCAGGAGCGTTCATTCCGATCTTTAGCTGCCCTTCCTTTCTCATAACATAAAGATGACAATGTTACTTGGAACATTGTCTCGACCCGTCTATCCAACATAGGTAAAAGAATTGAGAAAGCCAGTCTGATAACTTGTGAACCGTCTTCAAGAGGATTAAAAAGCAAGAATGAGAACCTTCATAGGCAATTTGTAATGTAAAAAGGTCAGGCACACTGAACTCTGAAGATATAAAGTGCAACTTTTGTGCCACCTAAGTGTGCAGGTAGGAACAACCTACCTTGGACTCTTCATTGCACAATGGGTTCAAGGGCCCAGGCAGCTCAGTCAGTAGAGCATCAGCCTTGTCATCTGAGGGTCTTGTGGGTGTGGCCTAATTAGCATGCCCTTTCTCATGCTCCTCAGTGTTTTTCTGCCCATTTTGACACTTTTGTCTCTCCTCGATATTAATCCCTTTTCCATGAGAGGGGCAGATTCTGTTAGGGCAGCCACAAATCAGCTTTGCGCAGAGGCAGTATCATAGCCCATGAGGTCCAACCGAGGCGTGATTGTTGCTAATTGAAAACTAATCCCAATACCCCGCTATGATGACTTGAAATATAGTCAGCATTGGCAATTTTTGACAGTCTCTCAGGAGACTGAGCCATGTGTTTAATAAGAGAAAGTAGATTGCTGTTGTACCTCTGTGTAATATGGATGCACCGTGTGACATAACGCTTTTTGCAGGGTGCCTGTCTTTTTATGGCATGGATCACTGGACTGTTTGTGAGCCTGCCTTTGCCATGCAAGAGCTAAAGTCTGGCTGGAATACATTGCAGAACGATCTTCCTTGGAGTCGAACTTTCCCATTTGTGCTCAGTCGGTAGAGCATCAGACTTTTCGTCTAAGGGCCCAGGGTCCAAGTCCCTATTTGGGTGTTTTTTTATTGCCAGGTAAAGACTGGTACCCTACATGTCGCTGCAGCTATGTGCAAAATGAGATTTCCTGCTGTGGACAAAGAGAAGCCTGGATTTTGTGCCCAAAGACCATACATACCCTGCCTCATGTCTGCTTGGAACAGTCTTGCTACTGAAGGACACAGAAGAACATGTCTTGGCTAAATTCAAACCAAACTATGGATGTTCTGCCTGTAACCTGGCTGTTTGGCCTCAACCATCAACACAAAAGACTACCTTGGACTCGCAGGTCTTCTGCAAAAGCAAGAGCCCGGATAGCTCAGTCGGTAGAGCATCAGACTTTTAATCTGAGGGTCCAGGGTTCAAGTCCCTGTTTGGGCGATGGAGCTTCCCATCTTCTTTATTGCCGGGTCACGTCCTACATGTCACGCTATGCGCGGCAATGAGATTTCCTGCTGTGGCCAAAGACCATATGTTGCACATTTCTTGACATGTCTGCTTGGAACACTCTTGCTACTCAAGGGCACAGAAGAACATGTCTTGGCTAAATTCAAACCAACCTATACATATTCTTCCTGTAATCTGGCTCTTTCGCCTCAACCATCAACACAATAGACTACCTCAGACTCCCAGGTGCACTACAGAAGCAAGAGCCTGGATAGCTCAGTTGGTAGAGCATCAGACTTTTAATCTGAGGGTCCAGGGTTCAAGTCCCTGTTCGGGCGATGGAGTCCTCCAACATTTCTTTTGCCAATTTAACTTGGGCCATGAATGGGACTGAAGCTATGTGCAAAATGACAGCAGGAGCGTTCATTCCGATCTTTAGCTGCCCTTCCTTTCTCATAACATAAAGATGACAATGTTACTTGGAACATTGTCTCGACCCGTCTATCCAACATAGGTAAAAGAATTGAGAAAGCCAGTCTGATAACTTGTGAACCGTCTTCAAGAGGATTAAAAAGCAAGAATGAGAACCTTCATAGGCAATTTGTAATGTAAAAAGGTCAGGCACACTGAACTCTGAAGATATAAAGTGCAACTTTTGTGCCACCTAAGTGTGCAGGTAGGAACAACCTTCCTTGGACTCTTCATTGCACAATGGGTTCAAGGGCCCAGGCAGCTCAGTCAGTAGAGCATCAGCCTTGTCATCTGAGGGTCTTGTGGGTGTGGCCTAATTAGCATGCCCTTTCTCATGCTCCTCAGTGTTTTTCTGCCCATTTTGACACTTTTGTCTCTCCTCGATATTAATCCCTTTTCCATGAAAGGGGCAGATTCTGTTAGGGCAGCCACAAATCAGCTTTGCGCAGAGGCAGTATCATAGCCCATGAGGTCCAACCGAGGCGTGATTATTGCTAATTGAAAACTAATCCCAATACCCCGCTATGATGACTTGAAATATAGTCAGCATTGGCAATTTTTGACAGTCTCTCAGGAGACTGAGCCATGTGTTTAATAAGAGAAAGTAGATTGCTGTTGTACCTCTGTGTAATATGGATGCACCGTGTGACATAACGCTTTTTGCAGGGTGCCTGTCTTTTTATGGCATGGATCACTGGACTGTTTGTGAGCCTGCCTTTGCCATGCAAGAGCTAAAGTCTGGCTGGAATACATTGCAGAACGATCTTCCTTGGAGTCGAACTTTCCCATTTGTGCTCAGTCGGTAGAGCATCAGACTTTTCGTCTAAGGGCCCAGGGTCCAAGTCCCTATTTGGGTGTTTTTTTATTGCCAGGTAAAGACTGGTACCCTACATGTCGCTGCAGCTATGTGCAAAATGAGATTTCCTGCTGTGGACAAAGAGAAGCCTGGATTTTGTGCCCAAAGACCATACATACCCTGCCTCATGTCTGCTTGGAACAGTCTTGCTACTCAAGGACACAGAAGAACATGTCTTGGCTAAATTCAAACCAAACTATGGATGTTCTGCCTGTAACCTGGCTGTTTGGCCTCAACCATCAACACAAAAGACTACCTTGGACTCGCAGGTCTTCTGCAAAAGCAAGAGCCCGGATAGCTCAGTCGGTAGAGCATCAGGCTTTTAATCTGAGGGTCCAGGGTTCAAGTCCCTGTTTGGGCGATGGAGCTTCCCATCTTCTTTATTGCCGGGTCACGTCCTACATGTCACCCTATGCGCGGCAATGAGGTTTCCTGCTGTGGCCAAAGACCATATGTTGCACATTTCTTGACATGTCTGCTTGGAACACTCTTGCTACTCAAGGGCACAGAAGAACATGTCTTGGCTAAATTCAAACCAACCTATACATATCCTTCCTGTAATCTGGCTGTTTCGCCTCAACCATCAACACAATAGACTACCTCAGACTCCCAGGTGCACTACAGAAGCAAGAACCTGGATAGCTCAGTTGGTAGAGCATCAGACTTTTAATCTGAGGGTCCAGGGTTCAAGTCCCTGTTCGGGCGATGGAGTCCTCCAACATTTCTTTTGCCAATTTAACTTGGGCCATGAATGGGACTGAAGCTATGTGCAAAATGACAGCAGGAGCGTTCATTCCGATCTTTAGCTGCCCTTCCTTTCTCATAACATAAAGATGACAATGTTACTTGGAACATTGTCTCGACCCGTCTATCCAACATAGGTAAAAGAATTGAGAAAGCCAGTCTGATAACTTGTGAACCGTCTTCAAGAGGATTAAAAAGCAAGAATGAGAACCTTCATAGGCAATTTGTAATGTAAAAAGGTCAGGCACACTGAACTCTGAAGATATAAAGTGCAACTTTTGTGCCACCTAAGTGTGCAGGTAGGAACAACCTTCCTTGGACTCTTCATTGCACAATGGGTTCAAGGGCCCAGGCAGCTCAGTCAGTAGAGCATCAGCCTTGTCATCTGAGGGTCTTGTGGGTGTGGCCTAATTAGCATGCCCTTTCTCATGCTCCTCAGTGTTTTTCTGCCCATTTTGACACTTTTGTCTCTCCTCGATATTAATCCCTTTTCCATGAGAGGGGCAGATTCTGTTAGGGCAGCCACAAATCAGCTTTGCGCAGAGGCAGTATCATAGCCCATGAGGTCCAACCGAGGCGTGATTATTGCTAATTGAAAACTAATCCCAATACCCCGCTATGATGACTTGAAATATAGTCAGCATTGGCAATTTTTGACAGTCTCTCAGGAGACTGAGCCATGTGTTTAATAAGAGAAAGTAGATTGCTGTTGTACCTCTGTGTAATATGGATGCACCGTGTGACATAACGCTTTTTGCAGGGTGCCTGTCTTTTTATGGCATGGATCACTGGACTGTTTGTGAGCCTGCCTTTGCCATGCAAGAGCTAAAGTCTGGCTGGAATACATTGCAGAACGATCTTCCTTGGAGTCGAACTTTCCCATTTGTGCTCAGTCGGTAGAGCATCAGACTTTTCGTCTAAGGGCCCAGGGTCCAAGTCCCTATTTGGGTGTTTTTTTATTGCCAGGTAAAGACTGGTACCCTACATGTCGCTGCAGCTATGTGCAAAATGAGATTTCCTGCTGTGGACAAAGAGAAGCCTGGATTTTGTGCCCAAAGACCATACATACCCTGCCTCATGTCTGCTTGGAACAGTCTTGCTACTCAAGGACACAGAAGAACATGTCTTGGCTAAATTCAAACCAAACTATGGATGTTCTGCCTGTAACCTGGCTGTTTGGCCTCAACCATCAACACAAAAGACTACCTTGGACTCGCAGGTCTTCTGCAAAAGCAAGAGCCCGGATAGCTCAGTCGGTAGAGCATCAGACTTTTAATCTGAGGGTCCAGGGTTCAAGTCCCTGTTTGGGCGATGGAGCTTCCCATCTTCTTTATTGCCGGGTCACGTCCTACATGTCACGCTATGCGCGGCAATGAGATGTCCTGCTGTGGCCAAAGACCATATGTTGCACATTTCTTGACATGTCTGCTTGGAACACTCTTGCTACTCAAGGGCACAGAAGAACATGTCTTGGCTAAATTCAAACCAACCTATACATATCCTTCCTGTAATCTGGCTGTTTCGCCTCAACCATCAACACAATAGACTACCTCAGACTCCCAGGTGCACTACAGAAGCAAGAGCCTGGATAGCTCAGTTGGTAGAGCATCAGACTTTTAATCTGAGGGTCCAGGGTTCAAGTCCCTGTTCGGGCGATGGAGTCCTCCAACATTTCTTTTGCCAATTTAACTTGGGCCATGAATGGGACTGAAGCTATGTGCAAAATGACAGCAGGAGCGTTCATTCCGATCTTTAGCTGCCCTTCCTTTCTCATAACATAAAGATGACAATGTTACTTGGAACATTGTCTCGACCCGTCTATCCAACATAGGTAAAAGAATTGAGAAAGCCAGTCTGATAACTTGTGAACCGTCTTCAAGAGGATTAAAAAGCAAGAATGAGAACCTTCATAGGCAATTTGTAATGTAAAAAGGTCAGGCACACTGAACTCTGAAGATATAAAGTGCAACTTTTGTGCCACCTAAGTGTGCAGGTAGGAACAACCTTCCTTGGACTCTTCATTGCACAATGGGTTCAAGGGCCCAGGCAGCTCAGTCAGTAGAGCATCAGCCTTGTCATCTGAGGGTCTTGTGGGTGTGGCCTAATTAGCATGCCCTTTCTCATGCTCCTCAGTGTTTTTCTGCCCATTTTGACACTTTTGTCTCTCCTCGATATTAATCCCTTTTCCATGAAAGGGGCAGATTCTGTTAGGGCAGCCACAAATCAGCTTTGCGCAGAGGCAGTATCATAGCCCATGAGGTCCAACCGAGGCGTGATTATTGCTAATTGAAAACTAATCCCAATACCCCGCTATGATGACTTGAAATATAGTCAGCATTGGCAATTTTTGACAGTCTCTCAGGAGACTGAGCCATGTGTTTAATAAGAGAAAGTAGATTGCTGTTGTACCTCTGTGTAATATGGATGCACCGTGTGACATAACGCTTTTTGCAGGGTGCCTGTCTTTTTATGGCATGGATCACTGGACTGTTTGTGAGCCTGCCTTTGCCATGCAAGAGCTAAAGTCTGGCTGGAATACATTGCAGAACGATCTTCCTTGGAGTCGAACTTTCCCATTTGTGCTCAGTCGGTAGAGCATCAGACTTTTCGTCTAAGGGCCCAGGGTCCAAGTCCCTATTTGGGTGTTTTTTTATTGCCAGGTAAAGACTGGTACCCTACATGTCGCTGCAGCTATGTGCAAAATGAGATTTCCTGCTGTGGACAAAGAGAAGCCTGGATTTTGTGCCCAAAGACCATACATACCCTGCCTCATGTCTGCTTGGAACAGTCTTGCTACTCAAGGACACAGAAGAACATGTCTTGGCTAAATTCAAACCAAACTATGGATGTTCTGCCTGTAACCTGGCTGTTTGGCCTCAACCATCAACACAAAAGACTACCTTGGACTCGCAGGTCTTCTGCAAAAGCAAGAGCCCGGATAGCTCAGTCGGTAGAGCATCAGACTTTTAATCTGAGGGTCCAGGGTTCAAGTCCCTGTTTGGGCGATGGAGCTTCCCATCTTCTTTATTGCCGGGTCACGTCCTACATGTCACGCTATGCGCGGCAATGAGATGTCCTGCTGTGGCCAAAGACCATATGTTGCACATTTCTTGACATGTCTGCTTGGAACACTCTTGCTACTCAAGGGCACAGAAGAACATGTCTTGGCTAAATTCAAACCAACCTATACATATCCTTCCTGTAATCTGGCTGTTTCGCCTCAACCATCAACACAATAGACTACCTCAGACTCCCAGGTGCACTACAGAAGCAAGAGCCTGGATAGCTCAGTTGGTAGAGCATCAGACTTTTAATCTGAGGGTCCAGGGTTCAAGTCCCTGTTCGGGCGATGGAGTCCTCCAACATTTCTTTTGCCAATTTAACTTGGGCCATGAATGGGACTGAAGCTATGTGCAAAATGACAGCAGGAGCGTTCATTCCGATCTTTAGCTGCCCTTCCTTTCTCATAACATAAAGATGACAATGTTACTTGGAACATTGTCTCGACCCGTCTATCCAACATAGGTAAAAGAATTGAGAAAGCCAGTCTGATAACTTGTGAACCGTCTTCAAGAGGATTAAAAAGCAAGAATGAGAACCTTCATAGGCAATTTGTAATGTAAAAAGGTCAGGCACACTGAACTCTGAAGATATAAAGTGCAACTTTTGTGCCACCTAAGTGTGCAGGTAGGAACAACCTTCCTTGGACTCTTCATTGCACAATGGGTTCAAGGGCCCAGGCAGCTCAGTCAGTAGAGCATCAGCCTTGTCATCTGAGGGTCTTGTGGGTGTGGCCTAATTAGCATGCCCTTTCTCATGCTCCTCAGTGTTTTTCTGCCCATTTTGACACTTTTGTCTCTCCTCGATATTAATCCCTTTTCCATGAAAGGGGCAGATTCTGTTAGGGCAGCCACAAATCAGCTTTGCGCAGAGGCAGTATCATAGCCCATGAGGTCCAACCGAGGCGTGATTATTGCTAATTGAAAACTAATCCCAATACCCCGCTATGATGACTTGAAATATAGTCAGCATTGGCAATTTTTGACAGTCTCTCAGGAGACTGAGCCATGTGTTTAATAAGAGAAAGTAGATTGCTGTTGTACCTCTGTGTAATATGGATGCACCGTGTGACATAACGCTTTTTGCAGGGTGCCTGTCTTTTTATGGCATGGATCACTGGACTGTTTGTGAGCCTGCCTTTGCCATGCAAGAGCTAAAGTCTGGCTGGAATACATTGCAGAACGATCTTCCTTGGAGTCGAACTTTCCCATTTGTGCTCAGTCGGTAGAGCATCAGACTTTTTGTCTAAGGGCCCAGGGTCCAAGTCCCTATTTGGGTGTTTTTTTATTGCCAGGTAAAGACTGGTACCCTACATGTCGCTGCAGCTATGTGCAAAATGAGATTTCCTGCTGTGGACAAAGAGAAGCCTGGATTTTGTGCCCAAAGACCATACATACCCTGCCTCATGTCTGCTTGGAACAGTCTTGCTACTCAAGGACACAGAAGAACATGTCTTGGCTAAATTCAAACCAAACTATGGATGTTCTGCCTGTAACCTGGCTGTTTGGCCTCAACCATCAACACAAAAGACTACCTTGGACTCGCAGGTCTTCTGCAAAAGCAAGAGCCCGGATAGCTCAGTCGGTAGAGCATCAGACTTTTAATCTGAGGGTCCAGGGTTCAAGTCCCTGTTTGGGCGATGGAGCTTCCCATCTTCTTTATTGCCGGGTCACGTCCTACATGTCACGCTATGCGCGGCAATGAGATTTCCTGCTGTGGCCAAAGACCATATGTTGCACATTTCTTGACATGTCTGCTTGGAACACTCTTGCTACTCAAGGGCACAGAAGAACATGTCTTGGCTAAATTCAAACCAACCTATACATATTCTTCCTGTAATCTGGCTCTTTCGCCTCAACCATCAACACAATAGACTACCTCAGACTCCCAGGTGCACTACAGAAGCAAGAGCCTGGATAGCTCAGTTGGTAGAGCATCAGACTTTTAATCTGAGGGTCCAGGGTTCAAGTCCCTGTTCGGGCGATGGAGTCCTCCAACATTTCTTTTGCCAATTTAACTTGGGCCATGAATGGGACTGAAGCTATGTGCAAAATGACAGCAGGAGCGTTCATTCCGATCTTTAGCTGCCCTTCCTTTCTCATAACATAAAGATGACAATGTTACTTGGAACATTGTCTCGACCCGTCTATCCAACATAGGTAAAAGAATTGAGAAAGCCAGTCTGATAACTTGTGAACCGTCTTCAAGAGGATTAAAAAGCAAGAATGAGAACCTTCATAGGCAATTTGTAATGTAAAAAGGTCAGGCACACTGAACTCTGAAGATATAAAGTGCAACTTTTGTGCCACCTAAGTGTGCAGGTAGGAACAACCTTCCTTGGACTCTTCATTGCACAATGGGTTCAAGGGCCCAGGCAGCTCAGTCAGTAGAGCATCAGCCTTGTCATCTGAGGGTCTTGTGGGTGTGGCCTAATTAGCATGCCCTTTCTCATGCTCCTCAGTGTTTTTCTGCCCATTTTGACACTTTTGTCTCTCCTCGATATTAATCCCTTTTCCATGAAAGGGGCAGATTCTGTTAGGGCAGCCACAAATCAGCTTTGCGCAGAGGCAGTATCATAGCCCATGAGGTCCAACCGAGGCGTGATTATTGCTAATTGAAAACTAATCCCAATACCCCGCTATGATGACTTGAAATATAGTCAGCATTGGCAATTTTTGACAGTCTCTCAGGAGACTGAGCCATGTGTTTAATAAGAGAAAGTAGATTGCTGTTGTACCTCTGTGTAATATGGATGCACCGTGTGACATAACGCTTTTTGCAGGGTGCCTGTCTTTTTATGGCATGGATCACTGGACTGTTTGTGAGCCTGCCTTTGCCATGCAAGAGCTAAAGTCTGGCTGGAATACATTGCAGAACGATCTTCCTTGGAGTCGAACTTTCCCATTTGTGCTCAGTCGGTAGAGCATCAGACTTTTCGTCTAAGGGCCCAGGGTCCAAGTCCCTATTTGGGTGTTTTTTTATTGCCAGGTAAAGACTGGTACCCTACATGTCGCTGCAGCTATGTGCAAAATGAGATTTCCTGCTGTGGACAAAGAGAAGCCTGGATTTTGTGCCCAAAGACCATACATACCCTGCCTCATGTCTGCTTGGAACAGTCTTGCTACTCAAGGACACAGAAGAACATGTCTTGGCTAAATTCAAACCAAACTATGGATGTTCTGCCTGTAACCTGGCTGTTTGGCCTCAACCATCAACACAAAAGACTACCTTGGACTCGCAGGTCTTCTGCAAAAGCAAGAGCCCGGATAGCTCAGTCGGTAGAGCATCAGACTTTTAATCTGAGGGTCCAGGGTTCAAGTCCCTGTTCGGCGATGGAGCTTCCCATCTTCTTTATTGCCGGGTCACGTCCTACATGTCACGCTATGCGCGGCAATGAGATTTCCTGCTGTGGCCAAAGACCATATGTTGCACATTTCTTGACATGTCTGCTTGGAACACTCTTGCTACTCAAGGGCACAGAAGAACATGTCTTGGCTAAATTCAAACCAACCTATACATATCCTTCCTGTAATCTGGCTGTTTCGCCTCAACCATCAACACAATAGACTACCTCAGACTCCCAGGTGCACTACAGAAGCAAGAGCCTGGATAGCTCAGTTGGTAGAGCATCAGACTTTTAATCTGAGGGTCCAGGGTTCAAGTCCCTGTTCGGGCGATGGAGTCCTCCAACATTTCTTTTGCCAATTTAACTTGGGCCATGAATGGGACTGAAGCTATGTGCAAAATGACAGCAGGAGCGTTCATTCCGATCTTTAGCTGCCCTTCCTTTCTCATAACATAAAGATGACAATGTTACTTGGAACATTGTCTCGACCCGTCTATCCAACATAGGTAAAAGAATTGAGAAAGCCAGTCTGATAACTTGTGAACCGTCTTCAAGAGGATTAAAAAGCAAGAATGAGAACCTTCATAGGCAATTTGTAATGTAAAAAGGTCAGGCACACTGAACTCTGAAGATATAAAGTGCAACTTTTGTGCCACCTAAGTGTGCAGGTAGGAACAACCTTCCTTGGACTCTTCATTGCACAATGGGTTCAAGGGCCCAGGCAGCTCAGTCAGTAGAGCATCAGCCTTGTCATCTGAGGGTCTTGTGGGTGTGGCCTAATTAGCATGCCCTTTCTCATGCTCCTCAGTGTTTTTCTGCCCATTTTGACACTTTTGTCTCTCCTCGATATTAATCCCTTTTCCATGAAAGGGGCAGATTCTGTTAGGGCAGCCACAAATCAGCTTTGCGCAGAGGCAGTATCATAGCCCATGAGGTCCAACCGAGGCGTGATTATTGCTAATTGAAAACTAATCCCAATACCCCGCTATGATGACTTGAAATATAGTCAGCATTGGCAATTTTTGACAGTCTCTCAGGAGACTGAGCCATGTGTTTAATAAGAGAAAGTAGATTGCTGTTGTACCTCTGTGTAATATGGATGCACCGTGTGACATAACGCTTTTTGCAGGGTGCCTGTCTTTTTATGGCATGGATCACTGGACTGTTTGTGAGCCTGCCTTTGCCATGCAAGAGCTAAAGTCTGGCTGGAATACATTGCAGAACGATCTTCCTTGGAGTCGAACTTTCCCATTTGTGCTCAGTCGGTAGAGCATCAGACTTTTCGTCTAAGGGCCCAGGGTCCAAGTCCCTATTTGGGTGTTTTTTTATTGCCAGGTAAAGACTGGTACCCTACATGTCGCTGCAGCTATGTGCAAAATGAGATTTCCTGCTGTGGACAAAGAGAAGCCTGGATTTTGTGCCCAAAGACCATACATACCCTGCCTCATGTCTGCTTGGAACAGTCTTGCTACTCAAGGACACAGAAGAACATGTCTTGGCTAAATTCAAACCAAACTATGGATGTTCTGCCTGTAACCTGGCTGTTTGGCCTCAACCATCAACACAAAAGACTACCTTGGACTCGCAGGTCTTCTGCAAAAGCAAGAGCCCGGATAGCTCAGTCGGTAGAGCATCAGACTTTTAATCTGAGGGTCCAGGGTTCAAGTCCCTGTTTGGGCGATGGAGCTTCCCATCTTCTTCATTGCCGGGTCACGTCCTACATGTCACCCTATGCGCGGCAATGAGATTTCCTGCTGTGGCCAAAGACCATATGTTGCACATTTCTTGACATTTCTTGACATGTCTGCTTGGAACACTCTTGCTACTCAAGGGCACAGAAGAACATGTCTTGGCTAAATTCAAACCAACCTATACATATTCTTCCTGTAATCTGGCTGTTTTGCCTCAACCATCAACACAATAGACTACCTCAGACTCCCAGGTGCACTACAGAAGCAAGAGCCTGGATAGCTCAGTTGGTAGAGCATCAGACTTTTAATCTGAGGGTCCAGGGTTCAAGTCCCTGTTCGGGCGATGGAGTCCTCCAACATTTCTTTTGCCAATTTAACTTGGGCCATGAATGGGACTGAAGCTATGTGCAAAATGACAGCAGGAGCGTTCATTCCGATCTTTAGCTGCCCTTCCTTTCTCATAACATAAAGATGACAATGTTACTTGGAACATTGTCTCGACCCGTCTATCCAACATAGGTAAAAGAATTGAGAAAGCCAGTCTGATAACTTGTGAACCGTCTTCAAGAGGATTAAAAAGCAAGAATGAGAACCTTCAAAGGCAATTTGTAATGTAAAAAGGTCAGGCACACTGAACTCTGAAGATATAAAGTGCAACTTTTGTGCCACCTAAGTGTGCAGGTAGGAACAACCTACCTTGGACTCTTCATTGCACAATGGGTTCAAGGGCCCAGGCAGCTCAGTCAGTAGAGCATCAGCCTTGTCATCTGAGGGTCTTGTGGGTGTGGCCTAATTAGCATGCCCTTTCTCATGCTCCTCAGTGTTTTTCTGCCCATTTTGACACTTTTGTCTCTCCTCGATATTAATCCCTTTTCCATGAAAGGGGCAGATTCTGTTAGGGCAGCCACAAATCAGCTTTGCGCAGAGGCAGTATCATAGCCCATGAGGTCCAACCGAGGCGTGATTATTGCTAATTGAAAACTAATCCCAATACCCCGCTATGATGACTTGAAATATAGTCAGCATTGGCAATTTTTGACAGTCTCTCAGGAGACTGAGCCATGTGTTTAATAAGAGAAAGTAGATTGCTGTTGTACCTCTGTGTAATATGGATGCACCGTGTGACATAACGCTTTTTGCAGGGTGCCTGTCTTTTTATGGCATGGATCACTGGACTGTTTGTGAGCCTGCCTTTGCCATGCAAGAGCTAAAGTCTGGCTGGAATACATTGCAGAACGATCTTCCTTGGAGTCGAACTTTCCCATTTGTGCTCAGTCGGTAGAGCATCAGACTTTTCGTCTAAGGGCCCAGGGTCCAAGTCCCTATTTGGGTGTTTTTTTATTGCCAGGTAAAGACTGGTACCCTACATGTCGCTGCAGCTATGTGCAAAATGAGATTTCCTGCTGTGGACAAAGAGAAGCCTGGATTTTGTGCCCAAAGACCATACATACCCTGCCTCATGTCTGCTTGGAACAGTCTTGCTACTCAAGGACACAGAAGAACATGTCTTGGCTAAATTCAAACCAAACTATGGATGTTCTGCCTGTAACCTGGCTGTTTGGCCTCAACCATCAACACAAAAGACTACCTTGGACTCGCAGGTCTTCTGCAAAAGCAAGAGCCCGGATAGCTCAGTCGGTAGAGCATCAGACTTTTAATCTGAGGGTCCAGGGTTCAAGTCCCTGTTCGGCGATGGAGCTTCCCATCTTCTTTATTGCCGGGTCACGTCCTACATGTCACGCTATGCGCGGCAATGAGATTTCCTGCTGTGGCCAAAGACCATATGTTGCACATTTCTTGACATGTCTGCTTGGAACACTCTTGCTACTCAAGGGCACAGAAGAACATGTCTTGGCTAAATTCAAACCAACCTATACATATCCTTCCTGTAATCTGGCTGTTTTGCCTCAACCATCAACACAATAGACTACCTCAGACTCCCAGGTGCACTACAGAAGCAAGAGCCTGGATAGCTCAGTTGGTAGAGCATCAGACTTTTAATCTGAGGGTCCAGGGTTCAAGTCCCTGTTCGGGCGATGGAGTCCTCCAACATTTCTTTTGCCAATTTAACTTGGGCCATGAATGGGACTGAAGCTATGTGCAAAATGACAGCAGGAGCGTTCATTCCGATCTTTAGCTGCCCTTCCTTTCTCATAACATAAAGATGACAATGTTACTTGGAACATTGTCTCGACCCGTCTATCCAACATAGGTAAAAGAATTGAGAAAGCCAGTCTGATAACTTGTGAACCGTCTTCAAGAGGATTAAAAAGCAAGAATGAGAACCTTCATAGGCAATTTGTAATGTAAAAAGGTCAGGCACACTGAACTCTGAAGATATAAAGTGCAACTTTTGTGCCACCTAAGTGTGCAGGTAGGAACAACCTTCCTTGGACTCTTCATTGCACAATGGGTTCAAGGGCCCAGGCAGCTCAGTCAGTAGAGCATCAGCCTTGTCATCTGAGGGTCTTGTGGGTGTGGCCTAATTAGCATGCCCTTTCTCATGCTCCTCAGTGTTTTTCTGCCCATTTTGACACTTTTGTCTCTCCTCGATATTAATCCCTTTTCCATGAGAGGGGCAGATTCTGTTAGGGCAGCCACAAATCAGCTTTGCGCAGAGGCAGTATCATAGCCCATGAGGTCCAACCGAGGCGTGATTATTGCTAATTGAAAACTAATCCCAATACCCCGCTATGATGACTTGAAATATAGTCAGCATTGGCAATTTTTGACAGTCTCTCAGGAGACTGAGCCATGTGTTTAATAAGAGAAAGTAGATTGCTGTTGTACCTCTGTGTAATATGGATGCACCGTGTGACATAACGCTTTTTGCAGGGTGCCTGTCTTTTTATGGCATGGATCACTGGACTGTTTGTGAGCCTGCCTTTGCCATGCAAGAGCTAAAGTCTGGCTGGAATACATTGCAGAACGATCTTCCTTGGAGTCGAACTTTCCCATTTGTGCTCAGTCGGTAGAGCATCAGACTTTTCGTCTAAGGGCCCAGGGTCCAAGTCCCTATTTGGGTGTTTTTTTATTGCCAGGTAAAGACTGGTACCCTACATGTCGCTGCAGCTATGTGCAAAATGAGATTTCCTGCTGTGGACAAAGAGAAGCCTGGATTTTGTGCCCAAAGACCATACATACCCTGCCTCATGTCTGCTTGGAACAGTCTTGCTACTCAAGGACACAGAAGAACATGTCTTGGCTAAATTCAAACCAAACTATGGATGTTCTGCCTGTAACCTGGCTGTTTGGCCTCAACCATCAACACAAAAGACTACCTTGGACTCGCAGGTCTTCTGCAAAAGCAAGAGCCCGGATAGCTCAGTCGGTAGAGCATCAGACTTTTAATCTGAGGGTCCAGGGTTCAAGTCCCTGTTTGGGCGATGGAGCTTCCCATCTTCTTTATTGCCGGGTCACGTCCTACATGTCACGCTATGCGCGGCAATGAGATGTCCTGCTGTGGCCAAAGACCATATGTTGCACATTTCTTGACATGTCTGCTTGGAACACTCTTGCTACTCAAGGGCACAGAAGAACATGTCTTGGCTAAATTCAAACCAACCTATACATATCCTTCCTGTAATCTGGCTGTTTCGCCTCAACCATCAACACAATAGACTACCTCAGACTCCCAGGTGCACTACAGAAGCAAGAGCCTGGATAGCTCAGTTGGTAGAGCATCAGACTTTTAATCTGAGGGTCCAGGGTTCAAGTCCCTGTTCGGGCGATGGAGTCCTCCAACATTTCTTTTGCCAATTTAACTTGGGCCATGAATGGGACTGAAGCTATGTGCAAAATGACAGCAGGAGCGTTCATTCCGATCTTTAGCTGCCCTTCCTTTCTCATAACATAAAGATGACAATGTTACTTGGAACATTGTCTCGACCCGTCTATCCAACATAGGTAAAAGAATTGAGAAAGCCAGTCTGATAACTTGTGAACCGTCTTCAAGAGGATTAAAAAGCAAGAATGAGAACCTTCATAGGCAATTTGTAATGTAAAAAGGTCAGGCACACTGAACTCTGAAGATATAAAGTGCAACTTTTGTGCCACCTAAGTGTGCAGGTAGGAACAACCTTCCTTGGACTCTTCATTGCACAATGGGTTCAAGGGCCCAGGCAGCTCAGTCAGTAGAGCATCAGCCTTGTCATCTGAGGGTCTTGTGGGTGTGGCCTAATTAGCATGCCCTTTCTCATGCTCCTCAGTGTTTTTCTGCCCATTTTGACACTTTTGTCTCTCCTCGATATTAATCCCTTTTCCATGAGAGGGGCAGATTCTGTTAGGGCAGCCACAAATCAGCTTTGCGCAGAGGCAGTATCATAGCCCATGAGGTCCAACCGAGGCGTGATTATTGCTAATTGAAAACTAATCCCAATACCCCGCTATGATGACTTGAAATATAGTCAGCATTGGCAATTTTTGACAGTCTCTCAGGAGACTGAGCCATGTGTTTAATAAGAGAAAGTAGATTGCTGTTGTACCTCTGTGTAATATGGATGCACCGTGTGACATAACGCTTTTTGCAGGGTGCCTGTCTTTTTATGGCATGGATCACTGGACTGTTTGTGAGCCTGCCTTTGCCATGCAAGAGCTAAAGTCTGGCTGGAATACATTGCAGAACGATCTTCCTTGGAGTCGAACTTTCCCATTTGTGCTCAGTCGGTAGAGCATCAGACTTTTCGTCTAAGGGCCCAGGGTCCAAGTCCCTATTTGGGTGTTTTTTTATTGCCAGGTAAAGACTGGTACCCTACATGTCGCTGCAGCTATGTGCAAAATGAGATTTCCTGCTGTGGACAAAGAGAAGCCTGGATTTTGTGCCCAAAGACCATACATACCCTGCCTCATGTCTGCTTGGAACAGTCTTGCTACTCAAGGACACAGAAGAACATGTCTTGGCTAAATTCAAACCAAACTATGGATGTTCTGCCTGTAACCTGGCTGTTTGGCCTCAACCATCAACACAAAAGACTACCTTGGACTCGCAGGTCTTCTGCAAAAGCAAGAGCCCGGATAGCTCAGTCGGTAGAGCATCAGACTTTTAATCTGAGGGTCCAGGGTTCAAGTCCCTGTTCGGGCGATGGAGTCCTCCAACATTTCTTTTGCCAATTTAACTTGGGCCATGAATGGGACTGAAGCTATGTGCAAAATGACAGCAGGAGCATTCATTCCGATCTTTAGCTGCCCTTCCTTTCTCATAACATAAAGATGACAATGTTACTTGGAACATTGTCTCGACCCGTCTATCCAACATAGGTAAAAGAATTGAGAAAGCCAGTCTGATAACTTGTGAACCGTCTTCAAGAGGATTAAAAAGCAAGAATGAGAACCTTCATAGGCAATTTGTAATGTAAAAAGGTCAGGCACACTGAACTCTGAAGATATAAAGTGCAACTTTTGTGCCACCTAAGTGTGCAGGTAGGAACAACCTACCTTGGACTCTTCATTGCACAATGGGTTCAAGGGCCCAGGCAGCTCAGTCAGTAGAGCATCAGCCTTGTCATCTGAGGGTCTTGTGGGTGTGGCCTAATTAGCATGCCCTTTCTCATGCTCCTCAGTGTTTTTCTGCCCATTTTGACACTTTTGTCTCTCCTCGATATTAATCCCTTTTCCATGAAAGGGGCAGATTCTGTTAGGGCAGCCACAAATCAGCTTTGCGCAGAGGCAGTATCATAGCCCATGAGGTCCAACCGAGGCGTGATTATTGCTAATTGAAAACTAATCCCAATACCCCGCTATGATGACTTGAAATATAGTCAGCATTGGCAATTTTTGACAGTCTCTCAGGAGACTGAGCCATGTGTTTAATAAGAGAAAGTAGATTGCTGTTGTACCTCTGTGTAATATGGATGCACCGTGTGACATAACGCTTTTTGCAGGGTGCCTGTCTTTTTATGGCATGGATCACTGGACTGTTTGTGAGCCTGCCTTTGCCATGCAAGAGCTAAAGTCTGGCTGGAATACATTGCAGAACGATCTTCCTTGGAGTCGAACTTTCCCATTTGTGCTCAGTCGGTAGAGCATCAGACTTTTCGTCTAAGGGCCCAGGGTCCAAGTCCCTATTTGGGTGTTTTTTTATTGCCAGGTAAAGACTGGTACCCTACATGTCGCTGCAGCTATGTGCAAAATGAGATTTCCTGCTGTGGACAAAGAGAAGCCTGGATTTTGTGCCCAAAGACCATACATACCCTGCCTCATGTCTGCTTGGAACAGTCTTGCTACTCAAGGACACAGAAGAACATGTCTTGGCTAAATTCAAACCAAACTATGGATGTTCTGCCTGTAACCTGGCTGTTTGGCCTCAACCATCAACACAAAAGACTACCTTGGACTCGCAGGTCTTCTGCAAAAGCAAGAGCCCGGATAGCTCAGTCGGTAGAGCATCAGACTTTTAATCTGAGGGTCCAGGGTTCAAGTCCCTGTTCGGGCGATGGAGTCCTCCAACATTTCTTTTGCCAATTTAACTTGGGCCATGAATGGGACTGAAGCTATGTGCAAAATGACAGCAGGAGCATTCATTCCGATCTTTAGCTGCCCTTCCTTTCTCATAACATAAAGATGACAATGTTACTTGGAACATTGTCTCGACCCGTCTATCCAACATAGGTAAAAGAATTGAGAAAGCCAGTCTGATAACTTGTGAACCGTCTTCAAGAGGATTAAAAAGCAAGAATGAGAACCTTCATAGGCAATTTGTAATGTAAAAAGGTCAGGCACACTGAACTCTGAAGATATAAAGTGCAACTTTTGTGCCACCTAAGTGTGCAGGTAGGAACAACCTACCTTGGACTCTTCATTGCACAATGGGTTCAAGGGCCCAGGCAGCTCAGTCAGTAGAGCATCAGCCTTGTCATCTGAGGGTCTTGTGGGTGTGGCCTAATTAGCATGCCCTTTCTCATGCTCCTCAGTGTTTTTCTGCCCATTTTGACACTTTTGTCTCTCCTCGATATTAATCCCTTTTCCATGAAAGGGGCAGATTCTGTTAGGGCAGCCACAAATCAGCTTTGCGCAGAGGCAGTATCATAGCCCATGAGGTCCAACCGAGGCGTGATTATTGCTAATTGAAAACTAATCCCAATACCCCGCTATGATGACTTGAAATATAGTCAGCATTGGCAATTTTTGACAGTCTCTCAGGAGACTGAGCCATGTGTTTAATAAGAGAAAGTAGATTGCTGTTGTACCTCTGTGTAATATGGATGCACCGTGTGACATAACGCTTTTTGCAGGGTGCCTGTCTTTTTATGGCATGGATCACTGGACTGTTTGTGAGCCTGCCTTTGCCATGCAAGAGCTAAAGTCTGGCTGGAATACATTGCAGAACGATCTTCCTTGGAGTCGAACTTTCCCATTTGTGCTCAGTCGGTAGAGCATCAGACTTTTCGTCTAAGGGCCCAGGGTCCAAGTCCCTATTTGGGTGTTTTTTTATTGCCAGGTAAAGACTGGTACCCTACATGTCGCTGCAGCTATGTGCAAAATGAGATTTCCTGCTGTGGACAAAGAGAAGCCTGGATTTTGTGCCCAAAGACCATACATACCCTGCCTCATGTCTGCTTGGAACAGTCTTGCTACTCAAGGACACAGAAGAACATGTCTTGGCTAAATTCAAACCAAACTATGGATGTTCTGCCTGTAACCTGGCTGTTTGGCCTCAACCATCAACACAAAAGACTACCTTGGACTCGCAGGTCTTCTGCAAAAGCAAGAGCCCGGATAGCTCAGTCGGTAGAGCATCAGACTTTTAATCTGAGGGTCCAGGGTTCAAGTCCCTGTTCGGGCGATGGAGTCCTCCAACATTTCTTTTGCCAATTTAACTTGGGCCATGAATGGGACTGAAGCTATGTGCAAAATGACAGCAGGAGCGTTCATTCCGATCTTTAGCTGCCCTTCCTTTCTCATAACATAAAGATGACAATGTTACTTGGAACATTGTCTCGACCCGTCTATCCAACATAGGTAAAAGAATTGAGAAAGCCAGTCTGATAACTTGTGAACCGTCTTCAAGAGGATTAAAAAGCAAGAATGAGAACCTTCATAGGCAATTTGTAATGTAAAAAGGTCAGGCACACTGAACTCTGAAGATATAAAGTGCAACTTTTGTGCCACCTAAGTGTGCAGGTAGGAACAACCTTCCTTGGACTCTTCATTGCACAATGGGTTCAAGGGCCCAGGCAGCTCAGTCAGTAGAGCATCAGCCTTGTCATCTGAGGGTCTTGTGGGTGTGGCCTAATTAGCATGCCCTTTCTCATGCTCCTCAGTGTTTTTCTGCCCATTTTGACACTTTTGTCTCTCCTCGATATTAATCCCTTTTCCATGAAAGGGGCAGATTCTGTTAGGGCAGCCACAAATCAGCTTTGCGCAGAGGCAGTATCATAGCCCATGAGGTCCAACCGAGGCGTGATTATTGCTAATTGAAAACTAATCCCAATACTCCGCTATGATGACTTGAAATATAGTCAGCATTGGCAATTTTTGACAGTCTCTCAGGAGACTGAGCCATGTGTTTAATAAGAGAAAGTAGATTGCTGTTGTACCTCTGTGTAATATGGATGCACCGTGTGACATAACGCTTTTTGCAGGGTGCCTGTCTTTTTATGGCATGGATCACTGGACTGTTTGTGAGCCTGCCTTTGCCATGCAAGAGCTAAAGTCTGGCTGGAATACATTGCAGAACGATCTTCCTTGGAGTCGAACTTTCCCATTTGTGCTCAGTCGGTAGAGCATCAGACTTTTCGTCTAAGGGCCCAGGGTCCAAGTCCCTATTTGGGTGTTTTTTTATTGCCAGGTAAAGACTGGTACCCTACATGTCGCTGCAGCTATGTGCAAAATGAGATTTCCTGCTGTGGACAAAGAGAAGCCTGGATTTTGTGCCCAAAGACCATACATACCCTGCCTCATGTCTGCTTGGAACAGTCTTGCTACTCAAGGACACAGAAGAACATGTCTTGGCTAAATTCAAACCAAACTATGGATGTTCTGCCTGTAACCTGGCTGTTTGGCCTCAACCATCAACACAAAAGACTACCTTGGACTCGCAGGTCTTCTGCAAAAGCAAGAGCCCGGATAGCTCAGTCGGTAGAGCATCAGACTTTTAATCTGAGGGTCCAGGGTTCAAGTCCCTGTTCGGGCGATGGAGCTTCCCATCTTCTTTATTGCCGGGTCACGTCCTACATGTCACGCTATGCGCGGCAATGAGATTTCCTGCTGTGGCCAAAGACCATATGTTGAACATTTCTTGACATGTCTGCTTGGAACACTCTTGCTACTCAAGGGCACAGAAGAACATGTCTTGGCTAAATTCAAACCAACCTATACATATTCTTCCTGTAATCTGGCTCTTTCGCCTCAACCATCAACACAATAGACTACCTCAGACTCCCAGGTGCACTACAGGAGCAAGAGCCCGGATAGCTCAGTCGGTAGAGCATCAGACTTTTAATCTGAGGGTCCAGGGTTCAAGTCCCTGTTCGGGCGATGGAGTCCTCCAACATTTCTTTTGCCAATTTAACTTGGGCCATGAATGGGACTGAAGCTATGTGCAAAATGACAGCAGGAGCATTCATTCCGATCTTTAGCTGCCCTTCCTTTCTCATAACATAAAGATGACAATGTTACTTGGAACATTGTCTCGACCCGTCTATCCAACATAGGTAAAAGAATTGAGAAAGCCAGTCTGATAACTTGTGAACCGTCTTCAAGAGGATTAAAAAGCAAGAATGAGAACCTTCATAGGCAATTTGTAATGTAAAAAGGTCAGGCACACTGAACTCTGAAGATATAAAGTGCAACTTTTGTGCCACCTAAGTGTGGCCTCAACCATCAACACAAAAGACTACCTTGGACTCGCAGGTCTTCTGCAAAAGCAAGAGCCCGGATAGCTCAGTCGGTAGAGCATCAGACTTTTAATCTGAGGGTCCAGGGTTCAAGTCCCTGTTCGGGCGATGGAGCTTCCCATCTTCTTTATTGCCGGGTCACGTCCTACATGTCACGCTATGCGCGGCAATGAGATTTCCTGCTGTGGCCAAAGACCATATGTTGAACATTTCTTGACATGTCTGCTTGGAACACTCTTGCTACTCAAGGGCACAGAAGAACATGTCTTGGCTAAATTCAAACCAACCTATACATATTCTTCCTGTAATCTGGCTCTTTTGCCTCAACCATCAACACAATAGACTACCTCAGACTCCCAGGTGCACTACAGAAGCAAGAGCCTGGATAGCTCAGTTGGTAGAGCATCAGACTTTTAATCTGAGGGTCCAGGGTTCAAGTCCCTGTTCGGGCGATGGAGTCCTCCAACATTTCTTTTGCCAATTTAACTTGGGCCATGAATGGGACTGAAGCTATGTGCAAAATGACAGCAGGAGCGTTCATTCCGATCTTTAGCTGCCCTTCCTTTCTCATAACATAAAGATGACAATGTTACTTGGAACATTGTCTCGACCCGTCTATCCAACATAGGTAAAAGAATTGAGAAAGCCAGTCTGATAACTTGTGAACCGTCTTCAAGAGGATTAAAAAGCAAGAATGAGAACCTTCATAGGCAATTTGTAATGTAAAAAGGTCAGGCACACTGAACTCTGAAGATATAAAGTGCAACTTTTGTGCCACCTAAGTGTGCAGGTAGGAACAACCTACCTTGGACTCTTCATTGCACAATGGGTTCAAGGGCCCAGGCAGCTCAGTCAGTAGAGCATCAGCCTTGTCATCTGAGGGTCTTGTGGGTGTGGCCTAATTAGCATGCCCTTTCTCATGCTCCTCAGTGTTTTTCTGCCCATTTTGACACTTTTGTCTCTCCTCGATATTAATCCCTTTTCCATGAGAGGGGCAGATTCTGTTAGGGCAGCCACAAATCAGCTTTGCGCAGAGGCAGTATCATAGCCCATGAGGTCCAACCGAGGCGTGATTATTGCTAATTGAAAACTAATCCCAATACCCCGCTATGATGACTTGAAATATAGTCAGCATTGGCAATTTTTGACAGTCTCTCAGGAGACTGAGCCATGTGTTTAATAAGAGAAAGTAGATTGCTGTTGTACCTCTGTGTAATATGGATGCACCGTGTGACATAACGCTTTTTGCAGGGTGCCTGTCTTTTTATGGCATGGATCACTGGACTGTTTGTGAGCCTGCCTTTGCCATGCAAGAGCTAAAGTCTGGCTGGAATACATTGCAGAACGATCTTCCTTGGAGTCGAACTTTCCCATTTGTGCTCAGTCGGTAGAGCATCAGACTTTTCGTCTAAGGGCCCAGGGTCCAAGTCCCTATTTGGGTGTTTTTTTATTGCCAGGTAAAGACTGGTACCCTACATGTCGCTGCAGCTATGTGCAAAATGAGATTTCCTGCTGTGGACAAAGAGAAGCCTGGATTTTGTGCCCAAAGACCATACATACCCTGCCTCATGTCTGCTTGGAACAGTCTTGCTACTCAAGGACACAGAAGAACATGTCTTGGCTAAATTCAAACCAAACTATGGATGTTCTGCCTGTAACCTGGCTGTTTGGCCTCAACCATCAACACAAAAGACTACCTTGGACTCGCAGGTCTTCTGCAAAAGCAAGAGCCCGGATAGCTCAGTCGGTAGAGCATCAGACTTTTAATCTGAGGGTCCAGGGTTCAAGTCCCTGTTCGGGCGATGGAGCTTCCCATCTTCTTTATTGCCGGGTCACGTCCTACATGTCACGCTATGCGCGGCAATGAGATTTCCTGCTGTGGCCAAAGACCATATGTTGAACATTTCTTGACATGTCTGCTTGGAACACTCTTGCTACTCAAGGGCACAGAAGAACATGTCTTGGCTAAATTCAAACCAACCTATACATATTCTTCCTGTAATCTGGCTCTTTTGCCTCAACCATCAACACAATAGACTACCTCAGACTCCCAGGTGCACTACAGAAGCAAGAGCCTGGATAGCTCAGTTGGTAGAGCATCAGACTTTTAATCTGAGGGTCCAGGGTTCAAGTCCCTGTTCGGGCGATGGAGTCCTCCAACATTTCTTTTGCCAATTTAACTTGGGCCATGAATGGGACTGAAGCTATGTGCAAAATGACAGCAGGAGCGTTCATTCCGATCTTTAGCTGCCCTTCCTTTCTCATAACATAAAGATGACAATGTTACTTGGAACATTGTCTCGACCCGTCTATCCAACATAGGTAAAAGAATTGAGAAAGCCAGTCTGATAACTTGTGAACCGTCTTCAAGAGGATTAAAAAGCAAGAATGAGAACCTTCATAGGCAATTTGTAATGTAAAAAGGTCAGGCACACTGAACTCTGAAGATATAAAGTGCAACTTTTGTGCCACCTAAGTGTGCAGGTAGGAACAACCTACCTTGGACTCTTCATTGCACAATGGGTTCAAGGGCCCAGGCAGCTCAGTCAGTAGAGCATCAGCCTTGTCATCTGAGGGTCTTGTGGGTGTGGCCTAATTAGCATGCCCTTTCTCATGCTCCTCAGTGTTTTTCTGCCCATTTTGACACTTTTGTCTCTCCTCGATATTAATCCCTTTTCCATGAGAGGGGCAGATTCTGTTAGGGCAGCCACAAATCAGCTTTGCGCAGAGGCAGTATCATAGCCCATGAGGTCCAACCGAGGCGTGATTATTGCTAATTGAAAACTAATCCCAATACCCCGCTATGATGACTTGAAATATAGTCAGCATTGGCAATTTTTGACAGTCTCTCAGGAGACTGAGCCATGTGTTTAATAAGAGAAAGTAGATTGCTGTTGTACCTCTGTGTAATATGGATGCACCGTGTGACATAACGCTTTTTGCAGGGTGCCTGTCTTTTTATGGCATGGATCACTGGACTGTTTGTGAGCCTGCCTTTGCCATGCAAGAGCTAAAGTCTGGCTGGAATACATTGCAGAACGATCTTCCTTGGAGTCGAACTTTCCCATTTGTGCTCAGTCGGTAGAGCATCAGACTTTTCGTCTAAGGGCCCAGGGTCCAAGTCCCTATTTGGGTGTTTTTTTATTGCCAGGTAAAGACTGGTACCCTACATGTCGCTGCAGCTATGTGCAAAATGAGATTTCCTGCTGTGGACAAAGAGAAGCCTGGATTTTGTGCCCAAAGACCATACATACCCTGCCTCATGTCTGCTTGGAACAGTCTTGCTACTCAAGGACACAGAAGAACATGTCTTGGCTAAATTCAAACCAAACTATGGATGTTCTGCCTGTAACCTGGCTGTTTGGCCTCAACCATCAACACAAAAGACTACCTTGGACTCGCAGGTCTTCTGCAAAAGCAAGAGCCCGGATAGCTCAGTCGGTAGAGCATCAGACTTTTAATCTGAGGGTCCAGGGTTCAAGTCCCTGTTCGGGCGATGGAGTCCTCCAACATTTCTTTTGCCAATTTAACTTGGGCCATGAATGGGACTGAAGCTATGTGCAAAATGACAGCAGGAGCGTTCATTCCGATCTTTAGCTGCCCTTCCTTTCTCATAACATAAAGATGACAATGTTACTTGGAACATTGTCTCGACCCGTCTATCCAACATAGGTAAAAGAATTGAGAAAGCCAGTCTGATAACTTGTGAACCGTCTTCAAGAGGATTAAAAAGCAAGAATGAGAACCTTCATAGGCAATTTGTAATGTAAAAAGGTCAGGCACACTGAACTCTGAAGATATAAAGTGCAACTTTTGTGCCACCTAAGTGTGCAGGTAGGAACAACCTACCTTGGACTCTTCATTGCACAATGGGTTCAAGGGCCCAGGCAGCTCAGTCAGTAGAGCATCAGCCTTGTCATCTGAGGGTCTTGTGGGTGTGGCCTAATTAGCATGCCCTTTCTCATGCTCCTCAGTGTTTTTCTGCCCATTTTGACACTTTTGTCTCTCCTCGATATTAATCCCTTTTCCATGAGAGGGGCAGATTCTGTTAGGGCAGCCACAAATCAGCTTTGCGCAGAGGCAGTATCATAGCCCATGAGGTCCAACCGAGGCGTGATTATTGCTAATTGAAAACTAATCCCAATACCCCGCTATGATGACTTGAAATATAGTCAGCATTGGCAATTTTTGACAGTCTCTCAGGAGACTGAGCCATGTGTTTAATAAGAGAAAGTAGATTGCTGTTGTACCTCTGTGTAATATGGATGCACCGTGTGACATAACGCTTTTTGCAGGGTGCCTGTCTTTTTATGGCATGGATCACTGGACTGTTTGTGAGCCTGCCTTTGCCATGCAAGATCTAAAGTCTGGCTGGAATACATTGCAGAACGATCTTCCTTGGAGTCGAACTTTCCCATTTGTGCTCAGTCGGTAGAGCATCAGACTTTTCGTCTAAGGGCCCAGGGTCCAAGTCCCTATTTGGGTGTTTTTTTATTGCCAGGTAAAGACTGGTACCCTACATGTCGCTGCAGCTATGTGCAAAATGAGATTTCCTGCTGTGGACAAAGAGAAGCCTGGATTTTGTGCCCAAAGACCATACATACCCTGCCTCATGTCTGCTTGGAACAGTCTTGCTACTCAAGGACACAGAAGAACATGTCTTGGCTAAATTCAAACCAAACTATGGATGTTCTGCCTGTAACCTGGCTGTTTGGCCTCAACCATCAACACAAAAGACTACCTTGGACTCGCAGGTCTTCTGCAAAAGCAAGAGCCCGGATAGCTCAGTCGGTAGAGCATCAGACTTTTAATCTGAGGGTCCAGGGTTCAAGTCCCTGTTCGGGCGATGGAGTCCTCCAACATTTCTTTTGCCAATTTAACTTGGGCCATGAATGGGACTGAAGCTATGTGCAAAATGACAGCAGGAGCATTCATTCCGATCTTTAGCTGCCCTTCCTTTCTCATAACATAAAGATGACAATGTTACTTGGAACATTGTCTCGACCCGTCTATCCAACATAGGTAAAAGAATTGAGAAAGCCAGTCTGATAACTTGTGAACCGTCTTCACGTGGATTAAAAAGCAAGAATGAGAACCTTCATAGGCAATTTGTAATGTAAAAAGGTCAGGCACACTGAACTCTGAAGATATAAAGTGCAACTTTTGTGCCACCTAAGTGTGCAGGTAGGAACAACCTTCCTTGGACTCTTCATTGCACAATGGGTTCAAGGGCCCAGGCAGCTCAGTCAGTAGAGCATCAGCCTTGTCATCTGAGGGTCTTGTGGGTGTGGCCTAATTAGCATGCCCTTTCTCATGCTCCTCAGTGTTTTTCTGCCCATTTTGACACTTTTGTCTCCCCTCGATATTAATCCCTTTTCCATGAAAGGGGCAGATTCTGTTAGGGCAGCCACAAATCAGCTTTGCGCAGAGGCAGTATCATAGCCCATGAGGTCCAACCGAGGCGTGATTATTGCTAATTGAAAACTAATCCCAATACCCCGCTATGATGACTTGAAATATAGTCAGCATTGGCAATTTTTGACAGTCCCTCAGGAGACTGAGCCATGTGTTTAATAAGAGAAAGTAGATTGCTGTTGCACCTCTGTGTAATATGGATGCACCGTGTGACATAACGCTTTTTGCAGGGTGCCTGTCTTTTTATGGCATGGATCACTGGACTGTTTGTGAGCCTGCCTTTGCCATGCAAGAGCTAAAGTCTGGCTGGAATACATTGCAGAACGATCTTCCTTGGAGTCGAACTTTCCCATTTGTGCTCAGTCGGTAGAGCATCAGACTTTTCGTCTAAGGGCCCAGGGTCCAAGTCCCTATTTGGGTGTTTTTTTATTGCCAGGTAAAGACTGGTACCCTACATGTCGCTGCAGCTATGTGCAAAATGAGATTTCCTGCTGTGGACAAAGAGAAGCCTGGATTTTGTGCCCAAAGACCATACATACCCTGCCTCATGTCTGCTTGGAACAGTCTTGCTACTCAAGGACACAGAAGAACATGTCTTGGCTAAATTCAAACCAAACTATGGATGTTCTGCCTGTAACCTGGCTGTTTGGCCTCAACCATCAACACAAAAGACTACCTTGGACTCGCAGGTCTTCTGCAAAAGCAAGAGCCTGGATAGCTCAGTCGGTAGAGCATCAGACTTTTAATCTGAGGGTCCAGGGTTCAAGTCCCTGTTTGGGCGATGGAGCTTCCCATCTTCTTTATTGCCGGGTCACGTCCTACATGTCACGCTATGCGCGGCAATGAGATTTCCTGCTGTGGCCAAAGACCATATGTTGCACATTTCTTGACATGTCTGCTTGGAACACTCTTGCTACTCAAGGGCACAGAAGAACATGTCTTGGCTAAATTCAAACCAACCTATACATATCCTTCCTGTAATCTGGGTGTTTTGCCTCAACCATCAACACAATAGACTACCTCAGACTCCCAGGTGCACTACAGAAGCAAGAGCCTGG
The DNA here is from genome assembly GCA_027917425.1 of Gastrophryne carolinensis. Taxonomy (NCBI): domain Eukaryota; kingdom Metazoa; phylum Chordata; class Amphibia; order Anura; family Microhylidae; genus Gastrophryne; species Gastrophryne carolinensis. Next base: position 407,172,398 of record CM051238.1, on the reverse strand, counting down.
ATAGCTCAGTTGGTAGAGCATCAGACTTTTAATCTGAGGGTCCAGGGTTCAAGTCCCTGTTCGGGCGATGGAGTCCTCCAACATTTCTTTTGCCAATTTAACTTGGGCCATGAATGGGACTGAAGCTATGTGCAAAATGACAGCAGGAGCGTTCATTCCGATCTTTAGCTGCCCTTCCTTTCTCATAACATAAAGATGACAATGTTACTTGGAACATTGTCTCGACCCGTCTATCCAACATAGGTAAAAGAATTGAGAAAGCCAGTCTGATAACTTGTGAACCGTCTTCAAGAGGATTAAAAAGCAAGAATGAGAACCTTCATAGGCAATTTGTAATGTAAAAAGGTCAGGCACACTGAACTCTGAAGATATAAAGTGCAACTTTTGTGCCACCTAAGTGTGCAGGTAGGAACAACCTACCTTGGACTCTTCATTGCACAATGGGTTCAAGGGCCCAGGCAGCTCAGTCAGTAGAGCATCAGCCTTGTCATCTGAGGGTCTTGTGGGTGTGGCCTAATTAGCATGCCCTTTCTCATGCTCCTCAGTGTTTTTCTGCCCATTTTGACACTTTTGTCTCCCCTCGATATTAATCCCTTTTCCATGAAAGGGGCAGATTCTGTTAGGGCAGCCACAAATCAGCTTTGCGCAGAGGCAGTATCATAGCCCATGAGGTCCAACCGAGGCGTGATTATTGCTAATTGAAAACTAATCCCAATACCCCGCTATGATGACTTGAAATATAGTCAGCATTGGCAATTTTTGACAGTCCCTCAGGAGACTGAGCCATGTGTTTAATAAGAGAAAGTAGATTGCTGTTGCACCTCTGTGTAATATGGATGCACCGTGTGACATAACGCTTTTTGCAGGGTGCCTGTCTTTTTATGGCATGGATCACTGGACTGTTTGTGAGCCTGCCTTTGCCATGCAAGAGCTAAAGTCTGGCTGGAATACATTGCAGAACGATCTTCCTTGGAGTCGAACTTTCCCATTTGTGCTCAGTCGGTAGAGCATCAGACTTTTCGTCTAAGGGCCCAGGGTCCAAGTCCCTATTTGGGTGTTTTTTTATTGCCAGGTAAAGACTGGTACCCTACATGTCGCTGCAGCTATGTGCAAAATGAGATTTCCTGCTGTGGACAAAGAGAAGCCTGGATTTTGTGCCCAAAGACCATACATACCCTGCCTCATGTCTGCTTGGAACAGTCTTGCTACTCAAGGACACAGAAGAACATGTCTTGGCTAAATTCAAACCAAACTATGGATGTTCTGCCTGTAACCTGGCTGTTTGGCCTCAACCATCAACACAAAAGACTACCTTGGACTCGCAGGTCTTCTGCAAAAGCAAGAGCCTGGATAGCTCAGTCGGTAGAGCATCAGACTTTTAATCTGAGGGTCCAGGGTTCAAGTCCCTGTTCGGGCGATGGAGCTTCCCATCTTCTTTATTGCCGGGTCACGTCCTACATGTCACGCTATGCGCGGCAATGAGATTTCCTGCTGTGGCCAAAGACCATATGTTGCACATTTCTTGACATGTCTGCTTGGAACACTCTTGCTACTCAAGGGCACAGAAGAACATGTCTTGGCTAAATTCAAACCAACCTATACATATCCTTCCTGTAATCTGGGTGTTTTGCCTCAACCATCAACACAATAGACTACCTCAGACTCCCAGGTGCACTACAGAAGCAAGAGCCTGGATAGCTCAGTTGGTAGAGCATCAGACTTTTAATCTGAGGGTCCAGGGTTCAAGTCCCTGTTCGGGCGATGGAGTCCTCCAACATTTCTTTTGCCAATTTAACTTGGGCCATGAATGGGACTGAAGCTATGTGCAAAATGACAGCAGGAGCGTTCATTCCGATCTTTAGCTGCCCTTCCTTTCTCATAACATAAAGATGACAATGTTACTTGGAACATTGTCTCGACCCGTCTATCCAACATAGGTAAAAGAATTGAGAAAGCCAGTCTGATAACTTGTGAACCGTCTTCAAGAGGATTAAAAAGCAAGAATGAGAACCTTCATAGGCAATTTGTAATGTAAAAAGGTCAGGCACACTGAACTCTGAAGATATAAAGTGCAACTTTTGTGCCACCTAAGTGTGCAGGTAGGAACAACCTACCTTGGACTCTTCATTGCACAATGGGTTCAAGGGCCCAGGCAGCTCAGTCAGTAGAGCATCAGCCTTGTCATCTGAGGGTCTTGTGGGTGTGGCCTAATTAGCATGCCCTTTCTCATGCTCCTCAGTGTTTTTCTGCCCATTTTGACACTTTTGTCTCTCCTCGATATTAATCCCTTTTCCATGAAAGGGGCAGATTCTGTTAGGGCAGCCACAAATCAGCTTTGCGCAGAGGCAGTATCATAGCCCATGAGGTCCAACCGAGGCGTGATTATTGCTAATTGAAAACTAATCCCAATACCCCGCTATGATGACTTGAAATATAGTCAGCATTGGCAATTTTTGACAGTCTCTCAGGAGACTGAGCCATGTGTTTAATAAGAGAAAGTAGATTGCTGTTGTACCTCTGTGTAATATGGATGCACCGTGTGACATAACGCTTTTTGCAGGGTGCCTGTCTTTTTATGGCATGGATCACTGGACTGTTTGTGAGCCTGCCTTTGCCATGCAAGAGCTAAAGTCTGGCTGGAATACATTGCAGAACGATCTTCCTTGGAGTCGAACTTTCCCATTTGTGCTCAGTCGGTAGAGCATCAGACTTTTCGTCTAAGGGCCCAGGGTCCAAGTCCCTATTTGGGTGTTTTTTTATTGCCAGGTAAAGACTGGTACCCTACATGTCGCTGCAGCTATGTGCAAAATGAGATTTCCTGCTGTGGACAAAGAGAAGCCTGGATTTTGTGCCCAAAGACCATACATACCCTGCCTCATGTCTGCTTGGAACAGTCTTGCTACTGAAGGACACAGAAGAACATGTCTTGGCTAAATTCAAACCAAACTATGGATGTTCTGCCTGTAACCTGGCTGTCTGGCCTCAACCATCAACACAAAAGACTACCTTGGACTCGCAGGTCTTCTGCAAAAGCAAGAGCCCGGATAGCTCAGTCGGTAGAGCATCAGACTTTTAATCTGAGGGTCCAGGGTTCAAGTCCCTGTTCGGGCGATCTTCTTTATTGCCGGGTCACGTCCTACATGTCACGCTATGCGCGGCAATGAGATTTCCTGCTGTGGCCAAAGACCATATGTTGAACATTTCTTGACATGTCTGCTTGGAACACTCTTGCTACTCAAGGGCACAGAAGAACATGTCTTGGCTAAATTCAAACCAACCTATACATATTCTTCCTGTAATCTGGCTGTTTCGCCTCAACCATCAACACAATAGACTACCTCAGACTCCCAGGTGCACTACAGAAGCAAGAGCCTGGATAGCTCAGTTGGTAGAGCATCAGACTTTTAATCTGAGGGTCCAGGGTTCAAGTCCCTGTTCGGGCGATGGAGTCTTCCAACATTTCTTTTGCCAATTTAACTTGGGCCATGAATGGGACTGAAGCTATGTGCAAAATGACAGCAGGAGCGTTCATTCCGATCTTTAGCTGCCCTTCCTTTCTCATAACATAAAGATGACAATGTTACTTGGAACATTGTCTCGACCCGTCTATCCAACATAGGTAAAAGAATTGAGAAAGCCAGTCTGATAACTTGTGAACCGTCTTCAAGAGGATTAAAAAGCAAGAATGAGAACCTTCATAGGCAATTTGTAATGTAAAAAGGTCAGGCACACTGAACTCTGAAGATATAAAGTGCAACTTTTGTGCCACCTAAGTGTGCAGGTAGGAACAACCTTCCTTGGACTCTTCATTGCACAATGGGTTCAAGGGCCCAGGCAGCTCAGTCAGTAGAGCATCAGCCTTGTCATCTGAGGGTCTTGTGGGTGTGGCCTAATTAGCATGCCCTTTCTCATGCTCCTCAGTGTTTTTCTGCCCATTTTGACACTTTTGTCTCTCCTCGATATTAATCCCTTTTCCATGAAAGGGGCAGATTCTGTTAGGGCAGCCACAAATCAGCTTTGCGCAGAGGCAGTATCATAGCCCATGAGGTCCAACCGAGGCGTGATTATTGCTAATTGAAAACTAATCCCAATACCCCGCTATGATGACTTGAAATATAGTCAGCATTGGCAATTTTTGACAGTCTCTCAGGAGACTGAGCCATGTGTTTAATAAGAGAAAGTAGATTGCTGTTGTACCTCTGTGTAATATGGATGCACCGTGTGACATAACGCTTTTTGCAGGGTGCCTGTCTTTTTATGGCATGGATCACTGGACTGTTTGTGAGCCTGCCTTTGCCATGCAAGAGCTAAAGTCTGGCTGGAATACATTGCAGAACGATCTTCCTTGGAGTCGAACTTTCCCATTTGTGCTCAGTCGGTAGAGCATCAGACTTTTCGTCTAAGGGCCCAGGGTCCAAGTCCCTATTTGGGTGTTTTTTTATTGCCAGGTAAAGACTGGTACCCTACATGTCGCTGCAGCTATGTGCAAAATGAGATTTCCTGCTGTGGACAAAGAGAAGCCTGGATTTTGTGCCCAAAGACCATACATACCCTGCCTCATGTCTGCTTGGAACAGTCATGCTACTCAAGGACACAGAAGAACATGTCTTGGCTAAATTCAAACCAAACTATGGATGTTCTGCCTGTAACCTGGCTGTTTGGCCTCAACCATCAACACAAAAGACTACCTTGGACTCGCAGGTCTTCTGCAAAAGCAAGAGCCCGGATAGCTCAGTCGGTAGAGCATCAGACTTTTAATCTGAGGGTCCAGGGTTCAAGTCCCTGTTCGGGCGATGGAGCTTCCCATCTTCTTTATTGCCGGGTCACGTCCTACATGTCACGCTATGCGCGGCAATAAGATTTCCTGCTGTGGCCAAAGACCATATGTTGCACATTTCTTGACATGTCTGCTTGGAACACTCTTGCTACTCAAGGGCACAGAAGAACATGTCTTGGCTAAATTCAAACCAACCTATACATATTCTTCCTGTAATCTGGCAGTTTTGCCTCAACCATCAACACAATAGACTACCTCAGACTCCCAGGTGCACTACAGAAGCAAGAGCCTGGATAGCTCAGTTGGTAGAGCATCAGACTTTTAATCTGAGGGTCCAGGGTTCAAGTCCCTGTTCGGGCGATGGAGTCCTCCAACGTTTCTTTTGCCAATTTAACTTGGGCCATGAATGGGACTGAAGCTATGTGCAAAATGACAGCAGGAGCGTTCATTCCGATCTTTAGCTGCCCTTCCTTTCTCATAACATAAAGATGACAATGTTACTTGGAACATTGTCTCGACCCGTCTATCCAACATAGGTAAAAGAATTGAGAAAGCCAGTCTGATAACTTGTGAACCGTCTTCAAGAGGATTAAAAAGCAAGAATGAGAACCTTCATAGGCAATTTGTAATGTAAAAAGGTCAGGCACACTGAACTCTGAAGATATAAAGTGCAACTTTTGTGCCACCTAAGTGTACAGGTAGGAACAACCTACCTTGGACTCTTCATTGCACAATGGGTTCAAGGGCCCAGGCAGCTCAGTCAGTAGAGCATCAGCCTTGTCATCTGAGGGTCTTGTGGGTGTGGCCTAATTAGCATGCCCTTTCTCATGCTCCTCAGTGTTTTTCTGCCCATTTTGACACTTTTGTCTCTCCTCGATATTAATCCCTTTTCCATGAAAGGGGCAGATTCTGTTAGGGCAGCCACAAATCAGCTTTGCGCAGAGGCAGTATCATAGCCCATGAGGTCCAACCGAGGCGTGATTATTGCTAATTGAAAACTAATCCCAATACCCCGCTATGATGACTTGAAATATAGTCAGCATTGGCAATTTTTGACAGTCTCTCAGGAGACTGAGCCATGTGTTTAATAAGAGAAAGTAGATTGCTGTTGTACCTCTGTGTAATATGGATGCACCGTGTGACATAATGCTTTTTGCAGGGTGCCTGTCTTTTTATGGCATGGATCACTGGACTGTTTGTGAGCCTGCCTTTGCCATGCAAGAGCTAAAGTCTGGCTGGAATACATTGCAGAACGATCTTCCTTGGAGTCGAACTTTCCCATTTGTGCTCAGTCGGTAGAGCATCAGACTTTTCGTCTAAGGGCCCAGGGTCCAAGTCCCTATTTGGGTGTTTTTTTATTGCCAGGTAAAGACTGGTACCCTACATGTCGCTGCAGCTATGTGCAAAATGAGATTTCCTGCTGTGGACAAAGAGAAGCCTGGATTTTGTGCCCAAAGACCATACATACCCTGCCTCATGTCTGCTTGGAACAGTCTTGCTACTCAAGGACACAGAAGAACATGTCTTGGCTAAATTCAAACCAAACTATGGATGTTCTGCCTGTAACCTGGCTGTTTGGCCTCAACCATCAACACAAAAGACTACCTTGGACTCGCAGGTCTTCTGCAAAAGCAAGAGCCCGGATAGCTCAGTCGGTAGAGCATCAGACTTTTAATCTGAGGGTCCAGGGTTCAAGTCCCTGTTCGGGCGATCTTCTTTATTGCCGGGTCACGTCCTACATGTCACGCTATGCGCGGCAATGAGATTTCCTGCTGTGGCCAAAGACCATTTCTTGACATGTCTGCTTGGAACACTCTTGCTACTCAAGGGCACAGAAGAACATGTCTTGGCTAAATTCAAACCAACCTATACATATTCTTCCTGTAATCTGGCTCTTTCGCCTCAACCATCAACACAATAGACTACCTCAGACTCCCAGGTGCACTACAGAAGCAAGAGCCTGGATAGCTCAGTTGGTAGAGCATCAGACTTTTAATCTGAGGGTCCAGGGTTCAAGTCCCTGTTCGGGCGATGGAGTCCTCCAACATTTCTTTTTCCAATTTAACTTGGGCCATGAATGGGACTGAAGCTATGTGCAAAATGACAGCAGGAGCGTTCATTCCGATCTTTAGCTGCCCTTCCTTTCTCATAACATAAAGATGACAATGTTACTTGGAACATTGTCTCGACCCGTCTATCCAACATAGGTAAAAGAATTGAGAAAGCCAGTCTGATAACTTGTGAACCGTCTTCAAGAGGATTAAAAAGCAAGAATGAGAACCTTCATAGGCAATTTGTAATGTAAAAAGGTCAGGCACACTGAACTCTGAAGATATAAAGTGCAACTTTTGTGCCACCTAAGTGTGCAGGTAGGAACAACCTTCCTTGGACTCTTCATTGCACAATGGGTTCAAGGGCCCAGGCAGCTCAGTCAGTAGAGCATCAGCCTTGTCATCTGAGGGTCTTGTGGGTGTGGCCTAATTAGCATGCCCTTTCTCATGCTCCTCAGTGTTTTTCTGCCCATTTTGACACTTTTGTCTCTCCTCGATATTAATCCCTTTTCCATGAAAGGGGCAGATTCTGTTAGGGCAGCCACAAATCAGCTTTGCGCAGAGGCAGTATCATAGCCCATGAGGTCCAACCGAGGCGTGATTATTGCTAATTGAAAACTAATCCCAATACCCCGCTATGATGACTTGAAATATAGTCAGCATTGGCAATTTTTGACAGTCTCTCAGGAGACTGAGCCATGTGTTTAATAAGAGAAAGTAGATTGCTGTTGTACCTCTGTGTAATATGGATGCACCGTGTGACATAACGCTTTTTGCAGGGTGCCTGTCTTTTTATGGCATGGATCACTGGACTGTTTGTGAGCCTGCCTTTGCCATGCAAGAGCTAAAGTCTGGCTGGAATACATTGCAGAACGATCTTCCTTGGAGTCGAACTTTCCCATTTGTGCTCAGTCGGTAGAGCATCAGACTTTTCGTCTAAGGGCCCAGGGTCCAAGTCCCTATTTGGGTGTTTTTTTATTGCCAGGTAAAGACTGGTACCCTACATGTCGCTGCAGCTATGTGCAAAATGAGATTTCCTGCTGTGGACAAAGAGAAGCCTGGATTTTGTGCCCAAAGACCATACATACCCTGCCTCATGTCTGCTTGGAACAGTCTTGCTACTCAAGGACACAGAAGAACATGTCTTGGCTAAATTCAAACCAAACTATGGATGTTCTGCCTGTAACCTGGCTGTTTGGCCTCAACCATCAACACAAAAGACTACCTTGGACTCGCAGGTCTTCTGCAAAAGCAAGAGCCCGGATAGCTCAGTCGGTAGAGCATCAGACTTTTAATCTGAGGGTCCAGGGTTCAAGTCCCTGTTTGGGCGATGGAGCTTCCCATCTTCTTTATTGCCGGGTCACGTCCTACATGTCACGCTATGCGCGGCAATGAGATTTCCTGCTGTGGCCAAAGACCATATGTTGCACATTTCTTGACATGTCTGCTTGGAACACTCTTGCTACTCAAGGGCACAGAAGAACATGTCTTGGCTAAATTCAAACCAACCTATACATATTCTTCCTGTAATCTGGCTCTTTCGCCTCAACCATCAACACAATAGACTACCTCAGACTCCCAGGTGCACTACAGAAGCAAGAGCCTGGATAGCTCAGTTGGTAGAGCATCAGACTTTTAATCTGAGGGTCCAGGGTTCAAGTCCCTGTTCGGGCGATGGAGTCCTCCAACATTTCTTTTGCCAATTTAACTTGGGCCATGAATGGGACTGAAGCTATGTGCAAAATGACAGCAGGAGCGTTCATTCCGATCTTTAGCTGCCCTTCCTTTCTCATAACATAAAGATGACAATGTTACTTGGAACATTGTCTCGACCCGTCTATCCAACATAGGTAAAAGAATTGAGAAAGCCAGTCTGATAACTTGTGAACCGTCTTCAAGAGGATTAAAAAGCAAGAATGAGAACCTTCATAGGCAATTTGTAATGTAAAAAGGTCAGGCACACTGAACTCTGAAGATATAAAGTGCAACTTTTGTGCCACCTAAGTGTGCAGGTAGGAACAACCTTCCTTGGACTCTTCATTGCACAATGGGTTCAAGGGCCCAGGCAGCTCAGTCAGTAGAGCATCAGCCTTGTCATCTGAGGGTCTTGTGGGTGTGGCCTAATTAGCATGCCCTTTCTCATGCTCCTCAGTGTTTTTCTGCCCATTTTGACACTTTTGTCTCTCCTCGATATTAATCCCTTTTCCATGAAAGGGGCAGATTCTGTTAGGGCAGCCACAAATCAGCTTTGCGCAGAGGCAGTATCATAGCCCATGAGGTCCAACCGAGGCGTGATTATTGCTAATTGAAAACTAATCCCAATACCCCGCTATGATGACTTGAAATATAGTCAGCATTGGCAATTTTTGACAGTCTCTCAGGAGACTGAGCCATGTGTTTAATAAGAGAAAGTAGATTGCTGTTGTACCTCTGTGTAATATGGATGCACCGTGTGACATAACGCTTTTTGCAGGGTGCCTGTCTTTTTATGGCATGGATCACTGGACTGTTTGTGAGCCTGCCTTTGCCATGCAAGAGCTAAAGTCTGGCTGGAATACATTGCAGAACGATCTTCCTTGGAGTCGAACTTTCCCATTTGTGCTCAGTCGGTAGAGCATCAGACTTTTCGTCTAAGGGCCCAGGGTCCAAGTCCCTATTTGGGTGTTTTTTTATTGCCAGGTAAAGACTGGTACCCTACATGTCGCTGCAGCTATGTGCAAAATGAGATTTCCTGCTGTGGACAAAGAGAAGCCTGGATTTTGTGCCCAAAGACCATACATACCCTGCCTCATGTCTGCTTGGAACAGTCTTGCTACTCAAGGACACAGAAGAACATGTCTTGGCTAAATTCAAACCAAACTATGGATGTTCTGCCTGTAACCTGGCTGTTTGGCCTCAACCATCAACACAAAAGACTACCTTGGACTCGCAGGTCTACTGCAAAAGCAAGAGCCTGGATAGCTCAGTCGGTAGAGCATCAGACTTTTAATCTGAGGGTCCAGGGTTCAAGTCCCTGTTCGGGCGATGGAGCTTCCCATCTTCTTTATTGCCGGGTCACGTCCTACATGTCACGCTATGCGCGGCAATGAGATGTCCTGCTGTGGCCAAAGACCATATGTTGCACATTTCTTGACATGTCTGCTTGGAACACTCTTGCTACTCAAGGGCACAGAAGAACATGTCTTGGCTAAATTCAAACCAACCTATACATATCCTTCCTGTAATCTGGCTGTTTTGCCTCAACCATCAACACAATAGACTACCTCAGACTCCCAGGTGCACTACAGGAGCAAGAGCCTGGATAGCTCAGTTGGTAGAGCATCAGACTTTTAATCTGAGGGTCCAGGGTTCAAGTCCCTGTTCGGGCGATGGAGTCCTCCAACATTTCTTTTGCCAATTTAACTTGGGCCATGAATGGGACTGAAGCTATGTGCAAAATGACAGCAGGAGCGTTCATTCCGATCTTTAGCTGCCCTTCCTTTCTCATAACATAAAGATGACAATGTTACTTGGAACATTGTCTCGACCCGTCTATCCAACATAGGTAAAAGAATTGAGAAAGCCAGTCTGATAACTTGTGAACCGTCTTCAAGAGGATTAAAAAGCAAGAATGAGAACCTTCATAGGCAATTTGTAATGTAAAAAGGTCAGGCACACTGAACTCTGAAGATATAAAGTGCAACTTTTGTGCCACCTAAGTGTGCAGGTAGGAACAACCTTCCTTGGACTCTTCATTGCACAATGGGTTCAAGGGCCCAGGCAGCTCAGTCAGTAGAGCATCAGCCTTGTCATCTGAGGGTCTTGTGGGTGTGGCCTAATTAGCATGCCCTTTCTCATGCTCCTCAGTGTTTTTCTGCCCATTTTGACACTTTTGTCTCTCCTCGATATTAATCCCTTTTCCATGAAAGGGGCAGATTCTGTTAGGGCAGCCACAAATCAGCTTTGCGCAGAGGCAGTATCATAGCCCATGAGGTCCAACCGAGGCGTGATTATTGCTAATTGAAAACTAATCCCAATACCCCGCTATGATGACTTGAAATATAGTCAGCATTGGCAATTTTTGACAGTCTCTCAGGAGACTGAGCCATGTGTTTAATAAGAGAAAGTAGATTGCTGTTGTACCTCTGTGTAATATGGATGCACCGTGTGACATAACGCTTTTTGCAGGGTGCCTGTCTTTTTATGGCATGGATCACTGGACTGTTTGTGAGCCTGCCTTTGCCATGCAAGAGCTAAAGTCTGGCTGGAATACATTGCAGAACGATCTTCCTTGGAGTCGAACTTTCCCATTTGTGCTCAGTCGGTAGAGCATCAGACTTTTCGTCTAAGGGCCCAGGGTCCAAGTCCCTATTTGGGTGTTTTTTTATTGCCAGGTAAAGACTGGTACCCTACATGTCGCTGCAGCTATGTGCAAAATGAGATTTCCTGCTGTGGACAAAGAGAAGCCTGGATTTTGTGCCCAAAGACCATACATACCCTGCCTCATGTCTGCTTGGAACAGTCTTGCTACTCAAGGACACAGAAGAACATGTCTTGGCTAAATTCAAACCAAACTATGGATGTTCTGCCTGTAACCTGGCTGTTTGGCCTCAACCATCAACACAAAAGACTACCTTGGACTCGCAGGTCTTCTGCAAAAGCAAGAGCCCGGATAGCTCAGTCGGTAGAGCATCAGACTTTTAATCTGAGGGTCCAGGGTTCAAGTCCCTGTTTGGGCGATGGAGCTTCCCATCTTCTTTATTGCCGGGTCACGTCCTACATGTCACGCTATGCGCGGCAATGAGATTTCCTGCTGTGGCCAAAGACCATATGTTGCACATTTCTTGACATGTCTGCTTGGAACACTCTTGCTACTCAAGGGCACAGAAGAACATGTCTTGGCTAAATTCAAACCAACCTATACATATTCTTCCTGTAATCTGGCTCTTTCGCCTCAACCATCAACACAATAGACTACCTCAGACTCCCAGGTGCACTACAGAAGCAAGAGCCTGGATAGCTCAGTTGGTAGAGCATCAGACTTTTAATCTGAGGGTCCAGGGTTCAAGTCCCTGTTCGGGCGATGGAGTCCTCCAACATTTCTTTTGCCAATTTAACTTGGGCCATGAATGGGACTGAAGCTATGTGCAAAATGACAGCAGGAGCGTTCATTCCGATCTTTAGCTGCCCTTCCTTTCTCATAACATAAAGATGACAATGTTACTTGGAACATTGTCTCGACCCGTCTATCCAACATAGGTAAAAGAATTGAGAAAGCCAGTCTGATAACTTGTGAACCGTCTTCAAGAGGATTAAAAAGCAAGAATGAGAACCTTCATAGGCAATTTGTAATGTAAAAAGGTCAGGCACACTGAACTCTGAAGATATAAAGTGCAACTTTTGTGCCACCTAAGTGTGCAGGTAGGAACAACCTTCCTTGGACTCTTCATTGCACAATGGGTTCAAGGGCCCAGGCAGCTCAGTCAGTAGAGCATCAGCCTTGTCATCTGAGGGTCTTGTGGGTGTGGCCTAATTAGCATGCCCTTTCTCATGCTCCTCAGTGTTTTTCTGCCCATTTTGACACTTTTGTCTCTCCTCGATATTAATCCCTTTTCCATGAAAGGGGCAGATTCTGTTAGGGCAGCCACAAATCAGCTTTGCGCAGAGGCAGTATCATAGCCCATGAGGTCCAACCGAGGCGTGATTATTGCTAATTGAAAACTAATCCCAATACCCCGCTATGATGACTTGAAATATAGTCAGCATTGGCAATTTTTGACAGTCTCTCAGGAGACTGAGCCATGTGTTTAATAAGAGAAAGTAGATTGCTGTTGTACCTCTGTGTAATATGGATGCACCGTGTGACATAACGCTTTTTGCAGGGTGCCTGTCTTTTTATGGCATGGATCACTGGACTGTTTGTGAGCCTGCCTTTGCCATGCAAGAGCTAAAGTCTGGCTGGAATACATTGCAGAACGATCTTCCTTGGAGTCGAACTTTCCCATTTGTGCTCAGTCGGTAGAGCATCAGACTTTTCGTCTAAGGGCCCAGGGTCCAAGTCCCTATTTGGGTGTTTTTTTATTGCCAGGTAAAGACTGGTACCCTACATGTCGCTGCAGCTATGTGCAAAATGAGATTTCCTGCTGTGGACAAAGAGAAGCCTGGATTTTGTGCCCAAAGACCATACATACCCTGCCTCATGTCTGCTTGGAACAGTCTTGCTACTCAAGGACACAGAAGAACATGTCTTGGCTAAATTCAAACCAAACTATGGATGTTCTGCCTGTAACCTGGCTGTTTGGCCTCAACCATCAACACAAAAGACTACCTTGGACTCGCAGGTCTTCTGCAAAAGCAAGAGCCCGGATAGCTCAGTCGGTAGAGCATCAGACTTTTAATCTGAGGGTCCAGGGTTCAAGTCCCTGTTTGGGCGATGGAGCTTCCCATCTTCTTTATTGCCGGGTCACGTCCTACATGTCACGCTATGCGCGGCAATGAGATTTCCTGCTGTGGCCAAAGACCATATGTTGCACATTTCTTGACATGTCTGCTTGGAACACTCTTGCTACTCAAGGGCACAGAAGAACATGTCTTGGCTAAATTCAAACCAACCTATACATATTCTTCCTGTAATCTGGCTCTTTCGCCTCAACCATCAACACAATAGACTACCTCAGACTCCCAGGTGCACTACAGAAGCAAGAGCCTGGATAGCTCAGTTGGTAGAGCATCAGACTTTTAATCTGAGGGTCCAGGGTTCAAGTCCCTGTTCGGGCGATGGAGTCCTCCAACATTTCTTTTGCCAATTTAACTTGGGCCATGAATGGGACTGAAGCTATGTGCAAAATGACAGCAGGAGCGTTCATTCCGATCTTTAGCTGCCCTTCCTTTCTCATAACATAAAGATGACAATGTTACTTGGAACATTGTCTCGACCCGTCTATCCAACATAGGTAAAAGAATTGAGAAAGCCAGTCTGATAACTTGTGAACCGTCTTCAAGAGGATTAAAAAGCAAGAATGAGAACCTTCATAGGCAATTTGTAATGTAAAAAGGTCAGGCACACTGAACTCTGAAGATATAAAGTGCAACTTTTGTGCCACCTAAGTGTGCAGGTAGGAACAACCTTCCTTGGACTCTTCATTGCACAATGGGTTCAAGGGCCCAGGCAGCTCAGTCAGTAGAGCATCAGCCTTGTCATCTGAGGGTCTTGTGGGTGTGGCCTAATTAGCATGCCCTTTCTCATGCTCCTCAGTGTTTTTCTGCCCATTTTGACACTTTTGTCTCTCCTCGATATTAATCCCTTTTCCATGAAAGGGGCAGATTCTGTTAGGGCAGCCACAAATCAGCTTTGCGCAGAGGCAGTATCATAGCCCATGAGGTCCAACCGAGGCGTGATTATTGCTAATTGAAAACTAATCCCAATACCCCGCTATGATGACTTGAAATATAGTCAGCATTGGCAATTTTTGACAGTCTCTCAGGAGACTGAGCCATGTGTTTAATAAGAGAAAGTAGATTGCTGTTGTACCTCTGTGTAATATGGATGCACCGTGTGACATAACGCTTTTTGCAGGGTGCCTGTCTTTTTATGGCATGGATCACTGGACTGTTTGTGAGCCTGCCTTTGCCATGCAAGAGCTAAAGTCTGGCTGGAATACATTGCAGAACGATCTTCCTTGGAGTCGAACTTTCCCATTTGTGCTCAGTCGGTAGAGCATCAGACTTTTCGTCTAAGGGCCCAGGGTCCAAGTCCCTATTTGGGTGTTTTTTTATTGCCAGGTAAAGACTGGTACCCTACATGTCGCTGCAGCTATGTGCAAAATGAGATTTCCTGCTGTGGACAAAGAGAAGCCTGGATTTTGTGCCCAAAGACCATACATACCCTGCCTCATGTCTGCTTGGAACAGTCTTGCTACTCAAGGACACAGAAGAACATGTCTTGGCTAAATTCAAACCAAACTATGGATGTTCTGCCTGTAACCTGGCTGTTTGGCCTCAACCATCAACACAAAAGACTACCTTGGACTCGCAGGTCTTCTGCAAAAGCAAGAGCCCGGATAGCTCAGTCGGTAGAGCATCAGGCTTTTAATCTGAGGGTCCAGGGTTCAAGTCCCTGTTTGGGCGATGGAGCTTCCCATCTTCTTTATTGCCGGGTCACGTCCTACATGTCACCCTATGCGCGGCAATGAGATTTCCTGCTGTGGCCAAAGACCATATGTTGCACATTTCTTGACATGTCTGCTTGGAACACTCTTGCTACTCAAGGGCACAGAAGAACATGTCTTGGCTAAATTCAAACCAACCTATACATATCCTTCCTGTAATCTGGCTGTTTCGCCTCAACCATCAACACAATAGACTACCTCAGACTCCCAGGTGCACTACAGAAGCAAGAGCCTGGATAGCTCAGTTGGTAGAGCATCAGACTTTTAATCTGAGGGTCCAGGGTTCAAGTCCCTGTTCGGGCGATGGAGTCCTCCAACATTTCTTTTGCCAATTTAACTTGGGCCATGAATGGGACTGAAGCTATGTGCAAAATGACAGCAGGAGCGTTCATTCCGATCTTTAGCTGCCCTTCCTTTCTCATAACATAAAGATGACAATGTTACTTGGAACATTGTCTCGACCCGTCTATCCAACATAGGTAAAAGAATTGAGAAAGCCAGTCTGATAACTTGTGAACCGTCTTCAAGAGGATTAAAAAGCAAGAATGAGAACCTTCATAGGCAATTTGTAATGTAAAAAGGTCAGGCACACTGAACTCTGAAGATATAAAGTGCAACTTTTGTGCCACCTAAGTGTGCAGGTAGGAACAACCTTCCTTGGACTCTTCATTGCACAATGGGTTCAAGGGCCCAGGCAGCTCAGTCAGTAGAGCATCAGCCTTGTCATCTGAGGGTCTTGTGGGTGTGGCCTAATTAGCATGCCCTTTCTCATGCTCCTCAGTGTTTTTCTGCCCATTTTGACACTTTTGTCTCTCCTCGATATTAATCCCTTTTCCATGAGAGGGGCAGATTCTGTTAGGGCAGCCACAAATCAGCTTTGCGCAGAGGCAGTATCATAGCCCATGAGGTCCAACCGAGGCGTGATTATTGCTAATTGAAAACTAATCCCAATACCCCGCTATGATGACTTGAAATATAGTCAGCATTGGCAATTTTTGACAGTCTCTCAGGAGACTGAGCCATGTGTTTAATAAGAGAAAGTAGATTGCTGTTGTACCTCTGTGTAATATGGATGCACCGTGTGACATAACGCTTTTTGCAGGGTGCCTGTCTTTTTATGGCATGGATCACTGGACTGTTTGTGAGCCTGCCTTTGCCATGCAAGAGCTAAAGTCTGTCTGGAATACATTGCAGAACGATCTTCCTTGGAGTCGAACTTTCCCATTTGTGCTCAGTCGGTAGAGCATCAGACTTTTCGTCTAAGGGCCCAGGGTCCAAGTCCCTATTTGGGTGTTTTTTTATTGCCAGGTAAAGACTGGTACCCTACATGTCGCTGCAGCTATGTGCAAAATGAGATTTCCTGCTGTGGACAAAGAGAAGCCTGGATTTTGTGCCCAAAGACCATACATACCCTGCCTCATGTCTGCTTGGAACAGTCTTGCTACTCAAGGACACAGAAGAACATGTCTTGGCTAAATTCAAACCAAACTATGGATGTTCTGCCTGTAACCTGGCTGTTTGGCCTCAACCATCAACACAAAAGACTACCTTGGACTCGCAGGTCTTCTGCAAAAGCAAGAGCCCGGATAGCTCAGTCGGTAGAGCATCAGACTTTTAATCTGAGGGTCCAGGGTTCAAGTCCCTGTTTGGGCGATGGAGCTTCCCATCTTCTTTATTGCCGGGTCACGTCCTACATGTCACGCTATGCGCGGCAATGAGATGTCCTGCTGTGGCCAAAGACCATATGTTGCACATTTCTTGACATGTCTGCTTGGAACACTCTTGCTACTCAAGGGCACAGAAGAACATGTCTTGGCTAAATTCAAACCAACCTATACATATCCTTCCTGTAATCTGGCTGTTTCGCCTCAACCATCAACACAATAGACTACCTCAGACTCCCAGGTGCACTACAGAAGCAAGAGCCTGGATAGCTCAGTTGGTAGAGCATCAGACTTTTAATCTGAGGGTCCAGGGTTCAAGTCCCTGTTCGGGCGATGGAGTCCTCCAACATTTCCTTTGCCAATTTAACTTGGGCCATGAATGGGACTGAAGCTATGTGCAAAATGACAGCAGGAGCGTTCATTCCGATCTTTAGCTGCCCTTCCTTTCTCATAACATAAAGATGACAATGTTACTTGGAACATTGTCTCGACCCGTCTATCCAACATAGGTAAAAGAATTGAGAAAGCCAGTCTGATAACTTGTGAACCGTCTTCAAGAGGATTAAAAAGCAAGAATGAGAACCTTCATAGGCAATTTGTAATGTAAAAAGGTCAGGCACACTGAACTCTGAAGATATAAAGTGCAACTTTTGTGCCACCTAAGTGTGCAGGTAGGAACAACCTTCCTTGGACTCTTCATTGCACAATGGGTTCAAGGGCCCAGGCAGCTCAGTCAGTAGAGCATCAGCCTTGTCATCTGAGGGTCTTGTGGGTGTGGCCTAATTAGCATGCCCTTTCTCATGCTCCTCAGTGTTTTTCTGCCCATTTTGACACTTTTGTCTCTCCTCGATATTAATCCCTTTTCCATGAAAGGGGCAGATTCTGTTAGGGCAGCCACAAATCAGCTTTGCGCAGAGGCAGTATCATAGCCCATGAGGTCCAACCGAGGCGTGATTATTGCTAATTGAAAACTAATCCCAATACCCCGCTATGATGACTTGAAATATAGTCAGCATTGGCAATTTTTGACAGTCTCTCAGGAGACTGAGCCATGTGTTTAATAAGAGAAAGTAGATTGCTGTTGTACCTCTGTGTAATATGGATGCACCGTGTGACATAACGCTTTTTGCAGGGTGCCTGTCTTTTTATGGCATGGATCACTGGACTGTTTGTGAGCCTGCCTTTGCCATGCAAGAGCTAAAGTCTGGCTGGAATACATTGCAGAACGATCTTCCTTGGAGTCGAACTTTCCCATTTGTGCTCAGTCGGTAGAGCATCAGACTTTTCGTCTAAGGGCCCAGGGTCCAAGTCCCTATTTGGGTGTTTTTTTATTGCCAGGTAAAGACTGGTACCCTACATGTCGCTGCAGCTATGTGCAAAATGAGATTTCCTGCTGTGGACAAAGAGAAGCCTGGATTTTGTGCCCAAAGACCATACATACCCTGCCTCATGTCTGCTTGGAACAGTCTTGCTACTCAAGGACACAGAAGAACATGTCTTGGCTAAATTCAAACCAAACTATGGATGTTCTGCCTGTAACCTGGCTGTTTGGCCTCAACCATCAACACAAAAGACTACCTTGGACTCGCAGGTCTTCTGCAAAAGCAAGAGCCCGGATAGCTCAGTCGGTAGAGCATCAGACTTTTAATCTGAGGGTCCAGGGTTCAAGTCCCTGTTTGGGCGATGGAGCTTCCCATCTTCTTTATTGCCGGGTCACGTCCTACATGTCACCCTATGCGCGGCAATGAGATTTCCTGCTGTGGCCAAAGACCATATGTTGCACATTTCTTGACATGTCTGCTTGGAACACTCTTGCTACTCAAGGGCACAGAAGAACATGTCTTGGCTAAATTCAAACCAACCTATACATATTCTTCCTGTAATCTGGCTGTTTTGCCTCAACCATCAACACAATAGACTACCTCAGACTCCCAGGTGCACTACAGAAGCAAGAGCCTGGATAGCTCAGTTGGTAGAGCATCAGACTTTTAATCTGAGGGTCCAGGGTTCAAGTCCCTGTTCGGGCGATGGAGTCCTCCAACATTTCTTTTGCCAATTTAACTTGGGCCATGAATGGGACTGAAGCTATGTGCAAAATGACAGCAGGAGCGTTCATTCCGATCTTTAGCTGCCCTTCCTTTCTCATAACATAAAGATGACAATGTTACTTGGAACATTGTCTCGACCCGTCTATCCAACATAGGTAAAAGAATTGAGAAAGCCAGTCTGATAACTTGTGAACCGTCTTCAAGAGGATTAAAAAGCAAGAATGAGAACCTTCAAAGGCAATTTGTAATGTAAAAAGGTCAGGCACACTGAACTCTGAAGATATAAAGTGCAACTTTTGTGCCACCTAAGTGTGCAGGTAGGAACAACCTACCTTGGACTCTTCATTGCACAATGGGTTCAAGGGCCCAGGCAGCTCAGTCAGTAGAGCATCAGCCTTGTCATCTGAGGGTCTTGTGGGTGTGGCCTAATTAGCATGCCCTTTCTCATGCTCCTCAGTGTTTTTCTGCCCATTTTGACACTTTTGTCTCTCCTCGATATTAATCCCTTTTCCATGAAAGGGGCAGATTCTGTTAGGGCAGCCACAAATCAGCTTTGCGCAGAGGCAGTATCATAGCCCATGAGGTCCAACCGAGGCGTGATTATTGCTAATTGAAAACTAATCCCAATACCCCGCTATGATGACTTGAAATATAGTCAGCATTGGCAATTTTTGACAGTCTCTCAGGAGACTGAGCCATGTGTTTAATAAGAGAAAGTAGATTGCTGTTGTACCTCTGTGTAATATGGATGCACCGTGTGACATAACGCTTTTTGCAGGGTGCCTGTCTTTTTATGGCATGGATCACTGGACTGTTTGTGAGCCTGCCTTTGCCATGCAAGAGCTAAAGTCTGGCTGGAATACATTGCAGAACGATCTTCCTTGGAGTCGAACTTTCCCATTTGTGCTCAGTCGGTAGAGCATCAGACTTTTCGTCTAAGGGCCCAGGGTCCAAGTCCCTATTTGGGTGTTTTTTTATTGCCAGGTAAAGACTGGTACCCTACATGTCGCTGCAGCTATGTGCAAAATGAGATTTCCTGCTGTGGACAAAGAGAAGCCTGGATTTTGTGCCCAAAGACCATACATACCCTGCCTCATGTCTGCTTGGAACAGTCTTGCTACTCAAGGACACAGAAGAACATGTCTTGGCTAAATTCAAACCAAACTATGGATGTTCTGCCTGTAACCTGGCTGTTTGGCCTCAACCATCAACACAAAAGACTACCTTGGACTCGCAGGTCTTCTGCAAAAGCAAGAGCCCGGATAGCTCAGTCGGTAGAGCATCAGACTTTTAATCTGAGGGTCCAGGGTTCAAGTCCCTGTTCGGCGATGGAGCTTCCCATCTTCTTTATTGCCGGGTCACGTCCTACATGTCACGCTATGCGCGGCAATGAGATTTCCTGCTGTGGCCAAAGACCATATGTTGCACATTTCTTGACATGTCTGCTTGGAACACTCTTGCTACTCAAGGGCACAGAAGAACATGTCTTGGCTAAATTCAAACCAACCTATACATATCCTTCCTGCAATCTGGCTGTTTCGCCTCAACCATCAACACAATAGACTACCTCAGACTCCCAGGTGCACTACAGAAGCAAGAGCCTGGATAGCTCAGTTGGTAGAGCATCAGACTTTTAATCTGAGGGTCCAGGGTTCAAGTCCCTGTTCGGGCGATGGAGTCCTCCAACATTTCTTTTGCCAATTTAACTTGGGCCATGAATGGGACTGAAGCTATGTGCAAAATGACAGCAGGAGCGTTCATTCCGATCTTTAGCTGCCCTTCCTTTCTCATAACATAAAGATGACAATGTTACTTGGAACATTGTCTCGACCCGTCTATCCAACATAGGTAAAAGAATTGAGAAAGCCAGTCTGATAACTTGTGAACCGTCTTCAAGAGGATTAAAAAGCAAGAATGAGAACCTTCATAGGCAATTTGTAATGTAAAAAGGTCAGGCACACTGAACTCTGAAGATATAAAGTGCAACTTTTGTGCCACCTAAGTGTGCAGGTAGGAACAACCTTCCTTGGACTCTTCATTGCACAATGGGTTCAAGGGCCCAGGCAGCTCAGTCAGTAGAGCATCAGCCTTGTCATCTGAGGGTCTTGTGGGTGTGGCCTAATTAGCATGCCCTTTCTCATGCTCCTCAGTGTTTTTCTGCCCATTTTGACACTTTTGTCTCTCCTCGATATTAATTCCCTTTTTTGATTATTGCTAATTGAAAACTAATCCCAATACCCCGCTATGATGACTTGAAATATAGTCAGCATTGGCAATTTTTGACAGTCTCTCAGGAGACTGAGCCATGTGTTTAATAAGAGAAAGTAGATTGCTGTTGTACCTCTGTGTAATATGGATGCACCGTGTGACATAACGCTTTTTGCAGGGTGCCTGTCTTTTTATGGCATGGATCACTGGACTGTTTGTGAGCCTGCCTTTGCCATGCAAGAGCTAAAGTCTGGCTGGAATACATTGCAGAACGATCTTCCTTGGAGTCGAACTTTCCCATTTGTGCTCAGTCGGTAGAGCATCAGACTTTTCGTCTAAGGGCCCAGGGTCCAAGTCCCTATTTGGGTGTTTTTTTATTGCCAGGTAAAGACTGGTACCCTACATGTCGCTGCAGCTATGTGCAAAATGAGATTTCCTGCTGTGGACAAAGAGAAGCCTGGATTTTGTGCCCAAAGACCATACATACCCTGCCTCATGTCTGCTTGGAACAGTCTTGCTACTCAAGGACACAGAAGAACATGTCTTGGCTAAATTCAAACCAAACTATGGATGTTCTGCCTGTAACCTGGCTGTTTGGCCTCAACCATCAACACAAAAGACTACCTTGGACTCGCAGGTCTTCTGCAAAAGCAAGAGCCCGGATAGCTCAGTCGGTAGAGCATCAGACTTTTAATCTGAGGGTCCAGGGTTCAAGTCCCTGTTCGGGCGATGGAGTCCTCCAACATTTCTTTTGCCAATTTAACTTGGGCCATGAATGGGACTGAAGCTATGTGCAAAATGACAGCAGGAGCGTTCATTCCGATCTTTAGCTGCCCTTCCTTTCTCATAACATAAAGATGACAATGTTACTTGGAACATTGTCTCGACCCGTCTATCCAACATAGGTAAAAGAATTGAGAAAGCCAGTCTGATAACTTGTGAACCGTCTTCAAGAGGATTAAAAAGCAAGAATGAGAACCTTCATAGGCAATTTGTAATGTAAAAAGGTCAGGCACACTGAACTCTGAAGATATAAAGTGCAACTTTTGTGCCACCTAAGTGTGCAGGTAGGAACAACCTTCCTTGGACTCTTCATTGCACAATGGGTTCAAGGGCCCAGGCAGCTCAGTCAGTAGAGCATCAGCCTTGTCATCTGAGGGTCTTGTGGGTGTGGCCTAATTAGCATGCCCTTTCTCATGCTCCTCAGTGTTTTTCTGCCCATTTTGACACTTTTGTCTCTCCTCGATATTAATCCCTTTTCCATGAAAGGGGCAGATTCTGTTAGGGCAGCCACAAATCAGCTTTGCGCAGAGGCAGTATCATAGCCCATGAGGTCCAACTGAGGCGTGATTATTGCTAATTGAAAACTAATCCCAATACTCCGCTATGATGACTTGAAATATAGTCAGCATTGGCAATTTTTGACAGTCTCTCAGGAGACTGAGCCATGTGTTTAATAAGAGAAAGTAGATTGCTGTTGTACCTCTGTGTAATATGGATGCACCGTGTGACATAACGCTTTTTGCAGGGTGCCTGTCTTTTTATGGCATGGATCACTGGACTGTTTGTGAGCCTGCCTTTGCCATGCAAGAGCTAAAGTCTGGCTGGAATACATTGCAGAACGATCTTCCTTGGAGTCGAACTTTCCCATTTGTGCTCAGTCGGTAGAGCATCAGACTTTTCGTCTAAGGGCCCAGGGTCCAAGTCCCTATTTGGGTGTTTTTTTATTGCCAGGTAAAGACTGGTACCCTACATGTCGCTGCAGCTATGTGCAAAATGAGATTTCCTGCTGTGGACAAAGAGAAGCCTGGATTTTGTGCCCAAAGACCATACATACCCTGCCTCATGTCTGCTTGGAACAGTCTTGCTACTCAAGGACACAGAAGAACATGTCTTGGCTAAATTCAAACCAAACTATGGATGTTCTGCCTGTAACCTGGCTGTTTGGCCTCAACCATCAACACAAAAGACTACCTTGGACTCGCAGGTCTTCTGCAAAAGCAAGAGCCCGGATAGCTCAGTCGGTAGAGCATCAGACTTTTAATCTGAGGGTCCAGGGTTCAAGTCCCTGTTCGGGCGATGGAGTCCTCCAACATTTCTTTTGCCAATTTAACTTGGGCCATGAATGGGACTGAAGCTATGTGCAAAATGACAGCAGGAGCATTCATTCCGATCTTTAGCTGCCCTTCCTTTCTCATAACATAAAGATGACAATGTTACTTGGAACATTGTCTCGACCCGTCTATCCAACATAGGTAAAAGAATTGAGAAAGCCAGTCTGATAACTTGTGAACCGTCTTCACGTGGATTAAAAAGCAAGAATGAGAACCTTCATAGGCAATTTGTAATGTAAAAAGGTCAGGCACACTGAACTCTGAAGATATAAAGTGCAACTTTTGTGCCACCTAAGTGTGCAGGTAGGAACAACCTACCTTGGACTCTTCATTGCACAATGGGTTCAAGGGCCCAGGCAGCTCAGTCAGTAGAGCATCAGCCTTGTCATCTGAGGGTCTTGTGGGTGTGGCCTAATTAGCATGCCCTTTCTCATGCTCCTCAGTGTTTTTCTGCCCATTTTGACACTTTTGTCTCCCCTCGATATTAATCCCTTTTCCATGAAAGGGGCAGATTCTGTTAGGGCAGCCACAAATCAGCTTTGCGCAGAGGCAGTATCATAGCCCATGAGGTCCAACCGAGGCGTGATTATTGCTAATTGAAAACTAATCCCAATACCCCGCTATGATGACTTGAAATATAGTCAGCATTGGCAATTTTTGACAGTCCCTCAGGAGACTGAGCCATGTGTTTAATAAGAGAAAGTAGATTGCTGTTGCACCTCTGTGTAATATGGATGCACCGTGTGACATAACGCTTTTTGCAGGGTGCCTGTCTTTTTATGGCATGGATCACTGGACTGTTTGTGAGCCTGCCTTTGCCATGCAAGAGCTAAAGTCTGGCTGGAATACATTGCAGAACGATCTTCCTTGGAGTCGAACTTTCCCATTTGTGCTCAGTCGGTAGAGCATCAGACTTTTCGTCTAAGGGCCCAGGGTCCAAGTCCCTATTTGGGTGTTTTTTTATTGCCAGGTAAAGACTGGTACCCTACATGTCGCTGCAGCTATGTGCAAAATGAGATTTCCTGCTGTGGACAAAGAGAAGCCTGGATTTTGTGCCCAAAGACCATACATACCCTGCCTCATGTCTGCTTGGAACAGTCTTGCTACTGAAGGACACAGAAGAACATGTCTTGGCTAAATTCAAACCAAACTATGGATGTTCTGCCTGTAACCTGGCTGTTTGGCCTCAACCATCAACACAAAAGACTACCTTGGACTCGCAGGTCTTCTGCAAAAGCAAGAGCCCGGATAGCTCAGTCGGTAGAGCATCAGGCTTTTAATCTGAGGGTCCAGGGTTCAAGTCCCTGTTCGGGCGATGGAGCTTCCCATCTTCTTTATTGCCGGGTCACGTCCTACATGTCACGCTATGCGCGGCAATGAGATTTCCTGCTGTGGCCAAAGACCATATGTTGCACATTTCTTGACATGTCTGCTTGGAACACTCTTGCTACTCAAGGGCACAGAAGAACATGTCGTGGCTAAATTCAAACCAACCTATACATATCCTTCCTGTAATCTGGCTGTTTCGCCTCAACCATCAACACAATAGACTACCTCAGACTCCCAGGTGCACTACAGAAGCAAGAGCCTGGATAGCTCAGTTGGTAGAGCATCAGACTTTTAATCTGAGGGTCCAGGGTTCAAGTCCCTGTTCGGGCGATGGAGTCCTCCAACGTTTCTTTTGCCAATTTAACTTGGGCCATGAATGGGACTGAAGCTATGTGCAAAATGACAGCAGGAGCGTTCATTCCGATCTTTAGCTGCCCTTCCTTTCTCATAACATAAAGATGACAATGTTACTTGGAACATTGTCTCGACCCGTCTATCCAACATAGGTAAAAGAATTGAGAAAGCCAGTCTGATAACTTGTGAACCGTCTTCAAGAGGATTAAAAAGCAAGAATGAGAACCTTCATAGGCAATTTGTAATGTAAAAAGGTCAGGCACACTGAACTCTGAAGATATAAAGTGCAACTTTTGTGCCACCTAAGTGTGCAGGTAGGAACAACCTTCCTTGGACTCTTCATTGCACAATGGGTTCAAGGGCCCAGGCAGCTCAGTCAGTAGAGCATCAGCCTTGTCATCTGAGGGTCTTGTGGGTGTGGCCTAATTAGCATGCCCTTTCTCATGCTCCTCAGTGTTTTTCTGCCCATTTTGACACTTTTGTCTCTCCTCGATATTAATCCCTTTTCCATGAAAGGGGCAGATTCTGTTAGGGCAGCCACAAATCAGCTTTGCGCAGAGGCAGTATCATAGCCCATGAGGTCCAACTGAGGCGTGATTATTGCTAATTGAAAACTAATCCCAATACCCCGCTATGATGACTTGAAATATAGTCAGCATTGGCAATTTTTGACAGTCTCTCAGGAGACTGAGCCATGTGTTTAATAAGAGAAAGTAGATTGCTGTTGTACCTCTGTGTAATATGGATGCACCGTGTGACATAACGCTTTTTGCAGGGTGCCTGTCTTTTTATGGCATGGATCACTGGACTGTTTGTGAGCCTGCCTTTGCCATGCAAGAGCTAAATTCTGGCTGGAATACATTGCAGAACGATCTTCCTTGGAGTCGAACTTTCCCATTTGTGCTCAGTCGGTAGAGCATCAGACTTTTCGTCTAAGGGCCCAGGGTCCAAGTCCCTATTTGGGTGTTTTTTTATTGCCAGGTAAAGACTGGTACCCTACATGTCGCTGCAGCTATGTGCAAAATGAGATTTCCTGCTGTGGACAAAGAGAAGCCTGGATTTTGTGCCCAAAGACCATACATACCCTGCCTCATGTCTGCTTGGAACAGTCTTGCTACTCAAGGACACAGAAGAACATGTCTTGGCTAAATTCAAACCAAACTATGGATGTTCTGCCTGTAACCTGGCTGTTTGGCCTCAACCATCAACACAAAAGACTACCTTGGACTCGCAGGTCTTCTGCAAAAGCAAGAGCCTGGATAGCTCAGTCGGTAGAGCATCAGACTTTTAATCTGAGGGTCCAGGGTTCAAGTCCCTGTTCGGGCGATGGAGCTTCCCATCTTCTTTATTGCCGGGTCACGTCCTACATGTCACGCTATGCGCGGCAATGAGATTTCCTGCTGTGGCCAAAGACCATATGTTGCACATTTCTTGACATGTCTGCTTGGAACACTCTTGCTACTCAAGGGCACAGAAGAACATGTCTTGGCTAAATTCAAACCAACCTATACATATCCTTCCTGTAATCTGGGTGTTTTGCCTCAACCATCAACACAATAGACTACCTCAGACTCCCAGGTGCACTACAGAAGCAAGAGCCTGGATAGCTCAGTTGGTAGAGCATCAGACTTTTAATCTGAGGGTCCAGGGTTCAAGTCCCTGTTCGGGCGATGGAGTCCTCCAACATTTCTTTTGCCAATTTAACTTGGGCCATGAATGGGACTGAAGCTATGTGCAAAATGACAGCAGGAGCGTTCATTCCGATCTTTAGCTGCCCTTCCTTTCTCATAACATAAAGATGACAATGTTACTTGGAACATTGTCTCGACCCGTCTATCCAACATAGGTAAAAGAATTGAGAAAGCCAGTCTGATAACTTGTGAACCGTCTTCAAGAGGATTAAAAAGCAAGAATGAGAACCTTCATAGGCAATTTGTAATGTAAAAAGGTCAGGCACACTGAACTCTGAAGATATAAAGTGCAACTTTTGTGCCACCTAAGTGTGCAGGTAGGAACAACCTACCTTGGACTCTTCATTGCACAATGGGTTCAAGGGCCCAGGCAGCTCAGTCAGTAGAGCATCAGCCTTGTCATCTGAGGGTCTTGTGGGTGTGGCCTAATTAGCATGCCCTTTCTCATGCTCCTCAGTGTTTTTCTGCCCATTTTGACACTTTTGTCTCCCCTCGATATTAATCCCTTTTCCATGAAAGGGGCAGATTCTGTTAGGGCAGCCACAAATCAGCTTTGCGCAGAGGCAGTATCATAGCCCATGAGGTCCAACCGAGGCGTGATTATTGCTAATTGAAAACTAATCCCAATACCCCGCTATGATGACTTGAAATATAGTCAGCATTGGCAATTTTTGACAGTCCCTCAGGAGACTGAGCCATGTGTTTAATAAGAGAAAGTAGATTGCTGTTGCACCTCTGTGTAATATGGATGCACCGTGTGACATAACGCTTTTTGCAGGGTGCCTGTCTTTTTATGGCATGGATCACTGGACTGTTTGTGAGCCTGCCTTTGCCATGCAAGAGCTAAAGTCTGGCTGGAATACATTGCAGAACGATCTTCCTTGGAGTCGAACTTTCCCATTTGTGCTCAGTCGGTAGAGCATCAGACTTTTCGTCTAAGGGCCCAGGGTCCAAGTCCCTATTTGGGTGTTTTTTTATTGCCAGGTAAAGACTGGTACCCTACATGTCGCTGCAGCTATGTGCAAAATGAGATTTCCTGCTGTGGACAAAGAGAAGCCTGGATTTTGTGCCCAAAGACCATACATACCCTGCCTCATGTCTGCTTGGAACAGTCTTGCTACTCAAGGACACAGAAGAACATGTCTTGGCTAAATTCAAACCAAACTATGGATGTTCTGCCTGTAACCTGGCTGTTTGGCCTCAACCATCAACACAAAAGACTACCTTGGACTCGCAGGTCTTCTGCAAAAGCAAGAGCCTGGATAGCTCAGTCGGTAGAGCATCAGACTTTTAATCTGAGGGTCCAGGGTTCAAGTCCCTGTTCGGGCGATGGAGCTTCCCATCTTCTTTATTGCCGGGTCACGTCCTACATGTCACGCTATGCGCGGCAATGAGATTTCCTGCTGTGGCCAAAGACCATATGTTGCACATTTCTTGACATGTCTGCTTGGAACACTCTTGCTACTCAAGGGCACAGAAGAACATGTCTTGGCTAAATTCAAACCAACCTATACATATCCTTCCTGTAATCTGGGTGTTTTGCCTCAACCATCAACACAATAGACTACCTCAGACTCCCAGGTGCACTACAGAAGCAAGAGCCTGGATAGCTCAGTTGGTAGAGCATCAGACTTTTAATCTGAGGGTCCAGGGTTCAAGTCCCTGTTCGGGCGATGGAGTCCTCCAACATTTCTTTTGCCAATTTAACTTGGGCCATGAATGGGACTGAAGCTATGTGCAAAATGACAGCAGGAGCGTTCATTCCGATCTTTAGCTGCCCTTCCTTTCTCATAACATAAAGATGACAATGTTACTTGGAACATTGTCTCGACCCGTCTATCCAACATAGGTAAAAGAATTGAGAAAGCCAGTCTGATAACTTGTGAACCGTCTTCAAGAGGATTAAAAAGCAAGAATGAGAACCTTCATAGGCAATTTGTAATGTAAAAAGGTCAGGCACACTGAACTCTGAAGATATAAAGTGCAACTTTTGTGCCACCTAAGTGTGCAGGTAGGAACAACCTACCTTGGACTCTTCATTGCACAATGGGTTCAAGGGCCCAGGCAGCTCAGTCAGTAGAGCATCAGCCTTGTCATCTGAGGGTCTTGTGGGTGTGGCCTAATTAGCATGCCCTTTCTCATGCTCCTCAGTGTTTTTCTGCCCATTTTGACACTTTTGTCTCTCCTCGATATTAATCCCTTTTCCATGAAAGGGGCAGATTCTGTTAGGGCAGCCACAAATCAGCTTTGCGCAGAGGCAGTATCATAGCCCATGAGGTCCAACCGAGGCGTGATTATTGCTAATTGAAAACTAATCCCAATACCCCGCTATGATGACTTGAAATATAGTCAGCATTGGCAATTTTTGACAGTCTCTCAGGAGACTGAGCCATGTGTTTAATAAGAGAAAGTAGATTGCTGTTGTACCTCTGTGTAATATGGATGCACCGTGTGACATAACGCTTTTTGCAGGGTGCCTGTCTTTTTATGGCATGGATCACTGGACTGTTTGTGAGCCTGCCTTTGCCATGCAAGAGCTAAAGTCTGGCTGGAATACATTGCAGAACGATCTTCCTTGGAGTCGAACTTTCCCATTTGTGCTCAGTCGGTAGAGCATCAGACTTTTCGTCTAAGGGCCCAGGGTCCAAGTCCCTATTTGGGTGTTTTTTTATTGCCAGGTAAAGACTGGTACCCTACATGTCGCTGCAGCTATGTGCAAAATGAGATTTCCTGCTGTGGACAAAGAGAAGCCTGGATTTTGTGCCCAAAGACCATACATACCCTGCCTCATGTCTGCTTGGAACAGTCTTGCTACTGAAGGACACAGAAGAACATGTCTTGGCTAAATTCAAACCAAACTATGGATGTTCTGCCTGTAACCTGGCTGTCTGGCCTCAACCATCAACACAAAAGACTACCTTTGACTCGCAGGTCTTCTGCAAAAGCAAGAGCCCGGATAGCTCAGTCGGTAGAGCATCAGACTTTTAATCTGAGGGTCCAGGGTTCAAGTCCCTGTTCGGGCGATCTTCTTTATTGCCGGGTCACGTCCTACATGTCACGCTATGCGCGGCAATGAGATTTCCTGCTGTGGCCAAAGACCATATGTTGAACATTTCTTGACATGTCTGCTTGGAACACTCTTGCTACTCAAGGGCACAGAAGAACATGTCTTGGCTAAATTCAAACCAACCTATACATATTCTTCCTGTAATCTGGCTGTTTCGCCTCAACCATCAACACAATAGACTACCTCAGACTCCCAGGTGCACTACAGAAGCAAGAGCCTGGATAGCTCAGTTGGTAGAGCATCAGACTTTTAATCTGAGGGTCCAGGGTTCAAGTCCCTGTTCGGGCGATGGAGTCCTCCAACATTTCTTTTGCCAATTTAACTTGGGCCATGAATGGGACTGAAGCTATGTGCAAAATGACAGCAGGAGCGTTCATTCCGATCTTTAGCTGCCCTTCCTTTCTCATAACATAAAGATGACAATGTTACTTGGAACATTGTCTCGACCCGTCTATCCAACATAGGTAAAAGAATTGAGAAAGCCAGTCTGATAACTTGTGAACCGTCTTCAAGAGGATTAAAAAGCAAGAATGAGAACCTTCATAGGCAATTTGTAATGTAAAAAGGTCAGGCACACTGAACTCTGAAGATATAAAGTGCAACTTTTGTGCCACCTAAGTGTGCAGGTAGGAACAACCTTCCTTGGACTCTTCATTGCACAATGGGTTCAAGGGCCCAGGCAGCTCAGTCAGTAGAGCATCAGCCTTGTCATCTGAGGGTCTTGTGGGTGTGGCCTAATTAGCATGCCCTTTCTCATGCTCCTCAGTGTTTTTCTGCCCATTTTGACACTTTTGTCTCTCCTCGATATTAATCCCTTTTCCATGAAAGGGGCAGATTCTGTTAGGGCAGCCACAAATCAGCTTTGCGCAGAGGCAGTATCATAGCCCATGAGGTCCAACCGAGGCGTGATTATTGCTAATTGAAAACTAATCCCAATACCCCGCTATGATGACTTGAAATATAGTCAGCATTGGCAATTTTTGACAGTCTCTCAGGAGACTGAGCCATGTGTTTAATAAGAGAAAGTAGATTGCTGTTGTACCTCTGTGTAATATGGATGCACCGTGTGACATAACGCTTTTTGCAGGGTGCCTGTCTTTTTATGGCATGGATCACTGGACTGTTTGTGAGCCTGCCTTTGCCATGCAAGAGCTAAAGTCTGGCTGGAATACATTGCAGAACGATCTTCCTTGGAGTCGAACTTTCCCATTTGTGCTCAGTCGGTAGAGCATCAGACTTTTCGTCTAAGGGCCCAGGGTCCAAGTCCCTATTTGGGTGTTTTTTTATTGCCAGGTAAAGACTGGTACCCTACATGTCGCTGCAGCTATGTGCAAAATGAGATTTCCTGCTGTGGACAAAGAGAAGCCTGGATTTTGTGCCCAAAGACCATACATACCCTGCCTCATGTCTGCTTGGAACAGTCATGCTACTCAAGGACACAGAAGAACATGTCTTGGCTAAATTCAAACCAAACTATGGATGTTCTGCCTGTAACCTGGCTGTTTGGCCTCAACCATCAACACAAAAGACTACCTTGGACTCGCAGGTCTTCTGCAAAAGCAAGAGCCCGGATAGCTCAGTCGGTAGAGCATCAGACTTTTAATCTGAGGGTCCAGGGTTCAAGTCCCTGTTCGGGCGATGGAGCTTCCCATCTTCTTTATTGCCGGGTCACGTCCTACATGTCACGCTATGCGCGGCAATAAGATTTCCTGCTGTGGCCAAAGACCATATGTTGCACATTTCTTGACATGTCTGCTTGGAACACTCTTGCTACTCAAGGGCACAGAAGAACATGTCTTGGCTAAATTCAAACCAACCTATACATATTCTTCCTGTAATCTGGCAGTTTTGCCTCAACCATCAACACAATAGACTACCTCAGACTCCCAGGTGCACTACAGAAGCAAGAGCCTGGATAGCTCAGTTGGTAGATCATCAGACTTTTAATCTGAGGGTCCAGGGTTCAAGTCCCTGTTCGGGCGATGGAGTCCTCCAACGTTTCTTTTGCCAATTTAACTTGGGCCATGAATGGGACTGAAGCTATGTGCAAAATGACAGCAGGAGCGTTCATTCCGATCTTTAGCTGCCCTTCCTTTCTCATAACATAAAGATGACAATGTTACTTGGAACATTGTCTCGACCCGTCTATCCAACATAGGTAAAAGAATTGAGAAAGCCAGTCTGATAACTTGTGAACCGTCTTCAAGAGGATTAAAAAGCAAGAATGAGAACCTTCATAGGCAATTTGTAATGTAAAAAGGTCAGGCACACTGAACTCTGAAGATATAAAGTGCAACTTTTGTGCCACCTAAGTGTGCAGGTAGGAACAACCTACCTTGGACTCTTCATTGCACAATGGGTTCAAGGGCCCAGGCAGCTCAGTCAGTAGAGCATCAGCCTTGTCATCTGAGGGTCTTGTGGGTGTGGCCTAATTAGCATGCCCTTTCTCATGCTCCTCAGTGTTTTTCTGCCCATTTTGACACTTTTGTCTCTCCTCGATATTAATCCCTTTTCCATGAAAGGGGCAGATTCTGTTAGGGCAGCCACAAATCAGCTTTGCGCAGAGGCAGTATCATAGCCCATGAGGTCCAACCGAGGCGTGATTATTGCTAATTGAAAACTAATCCCAATACCCCGCTATGATGATTTGAAATATAGTCAGCATTGGCAATTTTTGACAGTCTCTCAGGAGACTGAGCCATGTGTTTAATAAGAGAAAGTAGATTGCTGTTGTACCTCTGTGTAATATGGATGCACCGTGTGACATAACGCTTTTTGCAGGGTGCCTGTCTTTTTTATGGCATGGATCACTGGACTGTTTGTGAGCCTGCCTTTGCCATGCAAGAGCTAAAGTCTGGCTGGAATACATTGCAGAACGATCTTCCTTGGAGTCGAACTTTCCCATTTGTGCTCAGTCGGTAGAGCATCAGACTTTTCGTCTAAGGGCCCAGGGTCCAAGTCCCTATTTGGGTGTTTTTTTATTGCCAGGTAAAGACTGGTACCCTACATGTCGCTGCAGCTATGTGCAAAATGAGATTTCCTGCTGTGGACAAAGAGAAGCCTGGATTTTGTGCCCAAAGACCATACATACCCTGCCTCATGTCTGCTTGGAACAGTCTTGCTACTCAAGGACACAGAAGAACATGTCTTGGCTAAATTCAAACCAAACTATGGATGTTCTGCCTGTAACCTGGCTGTTTGGCCTCAACCATCAACACAAAAGACTACCTTGGACTCGCAGGTCTTCTGCAAAAGCAAGAGCCCGGATAGCTCAGTCGGTAGAGCATCAGACTTTTAATCTGAGGGTCCAGGGTTCAAGTCCCTGTTCGGGCGATGGAGCTTCCCATCTTCTTTATTGCCGCTTCACGTCCTACATGTCACGCTATGCGCGGCAATGAGATTTCCTGCTGTGGCCAAAGACCATATGTTGAACATTTCTTGACATGTCTGCTTGGAACACTCTTGCTACTCAAGGGCACAGAAGAACATGTCTTGGCTAAATTCAAACCAACCTATACATATCCTTCCTGTAATCTGGCTGTTTTGCCTCAACCATCAACACAATAGACTACCTCAGACTCCCAGGTGCACTACAGAAGCAAGAGCCTGGATAGCTCAGTTGGTAGAGCATCAGACTTTTAATCTGAGGGTCCAGGGTTCAAGTCCCTGTTCGGGCGATGGAGTCCTCCAACATTTCTTTTGCCAATTTAACTTGGGCCATGAATGGGACTGAAGCTATGTGCAAAATGACAGCAGGAGCGTTCATTCCGATCTTTAGCTGCCCTTCCTTTCTCATAACATAAAGATGACAATGTTACTTGGAACATTGTCTCGACCCGTCTATCCAACATAGGTAAAAGAATTGAGAAAGCCAGTCTGATAACTTGTGAACCGTCTTCAAGAGGATTAAAAAGCAAGAATGAGAACCTTCATAGGCAATTTGTAATGTAAAAAGGTCAGGCACACTGAACTCTGAAGATATAAAGTGCAACTTTTGTGCCACCTAAGTGTGCAGGTAGGAACAACCTACCTTGGACTCTTCATTGCACAATGGGTTCAAGGGCCCAGGCAGCTCAGTCAGTAGAGCATCAGCCTTGTCATCTGAGGGTCTTGTGGGTGTGGCCTAATTAGCATGCCCTTTCTCATGCTCCTCAGTGTTTTTCTGCCCATTTTGACACTTTTGTCTCTCCTCGATATTAATCCCTTTTCCATGAAAGGGGCAGATTCTGTTAGGGCAGCCACAAATCAGCTTTGCGCAGAGGCAGTATCATAGCCCATGAGGTCCAACCGAGGCGTGATTATTGCTAATTGAAAACTAATCCCAATACCCCGCTATGATGATTTGAAATATAGTCAGCATTGGCAATTTTTGACAGTCTCTCAGGAGACTGAGCCATGTGTTTAATAAGAGAAAGTAGATTGCTGTTGTACCTCTGTGTAATATGGATGCACCGTGTGACATAACGCTTTTTGCAGGGTGCCTGTCTTTTTTATGGCATGGATCACTGGACTGTTTGTGAGCCTGCCTTTGCCATGCAAGAGCTAAAGTCTGGCTGGAATACATTGCAGAACGATCTTCCTTGGAGTCGAACTTTCCCATTTGTGCTCAGTCGGTAGAGCATCAGACTTTTCGTCTAAGGGCCCAGGGTCCAAGTCCCTATTTGGGTGTTTTTTTATTGCCAGGTAAAGACTGGTACCCTACATGTCGCTGCAGCTATGTGCAAAATGAGATTTCCTGCTGTGGACAAAGAGAAGCCTGGATTTTGTGCCCAAAGACCATACATACCCTGCCTCATGTCTGCTTGGAACAGTCTTGCTACTCAAGGACACAGAAGAACATGTCTTGGCTAAATTCAAACCAAACTATGGATGTTCTGCCTGTAACCTGGCTGTTTGGCCTCAACCATCAACACAAAAGACTACCTTGGACTCGCAGGTCTTCTGCAAAAGCAAGAGCCCGGATAGCTCAGTCGGTAGAGCATCAGACTTTTAATCTGAGGGTCCAGGGTTCAAGTCCCTGTTCGGGCGATGGAGCTTCCCATCTTCTTTATTGCCGCTTCACGTCCTACATGTCACGCTATGCGCGGCAATGAGATTTCCTGCTGTGGCCAAAGACCATATGTTGAACATTTCTTGACATGTCTGCTTGGAACACTCTTGCTACTCAAGGGCTCAGAAGAACATGTCTTGGCTAAATTCAAACCAACCTATACATATTCTTCCTGTAATCTGGCTGTTTCGCCTCAACCATCAACACAATAGACTACCTCAGACTCCCAGGTGCACTACAGAAGCAAGAGCCTGGATAGCTCAGTTGGTAGAGCATCAGACTTTTAATCTGAGGGTCCAGGGTTCAAGTCCCTGTTCGGGCGATGGAGTCCTCCAACGTTTCTTTTGCCAATTTAACTTGGGCCATGAATGGGACTGAAGCTATGTGCAAAATGACAGCAGGAGCGTTCATTCCGATCTTTAGCTGCCCTTCCTTTCTCATAACATAAAGATGACAATGTTACTTGGAACATTGTCTCGACCCGTCTATCCAACATAGGTAAAAGAATTGAGAAAGCCAGTCTGATAACTTGTGAACCGTCTTCAAGAGGATTAAAAAGCAAGAATGAGAACCTTCATAGGCAATTTGTAATGTAAAAAGGTCAGGCACACTGAACTCTGAAGATATAAAGTGCAACTTTTGTGCCACCTAAGTGTGCAGGTAGGAACAACCTACCTTGGACTCTTCATTGCACAATGGGTTCAAGGGCCCAGGCAGCTCAGTCAGTAGAGCATCAGCCTTGTCATCTGAGGGTCTTGTGGGTGTGGCCTAATTAGCATGCCCTTTCTCATGCTCCTCAGTGTTTTTCTGCCCATTTTGACACTTTTGTCTCTCCTCGATATTAATCCCTTTTCCATGAAAGGGGCAGATTCTGTTAGGGCAGCCACAAATCAGCTTTGCGCAGAGGCAGTATCATAGCCCATGAGGTCCAACCGAGGCGTGATTATTGCTAATTGAAAACTAATCCCAATACCCCGCTATGATGACTTGAAATATAGTCAGCATTGGCAATTTTTGACAGTCTCTCAGGAGACTGAGCCATGTGTTTAATAAGAGAAAGTAGATTGCTGTTGTACCTCTGTGTAATATGGATGCACCGTGTGACATAACGCTTTTTGCAGGGTGCCTGTCTTTTTATGGCATGGATCACTGGACTGTTTGTGAGCCTGCCTTTGCCATGCAAGAGCTAAAGTCTGGCTGGAATACATTGCAGAACGATCTTCCTTGGAGTCGAACTTTCCCATTTGTGCTCAGTCGGTAGAGCATCAGACTTTTCGTCTAAGGGCCCAGGGTCCAAGTCCCTATTTGGGTGTTTTTTTATTGCCAGGTAAAGACTGGTACCCTACATGTCGCTGCAGCTATGTGCAAAATGAGATTTCCTGCTGTGGACAAAGAGAAGCCTGGATTTTGTGCCCAAAGACCATACATACCCTGCCTCATGTCTGCTTGGAACAGTCTTGCTACTCAAGGACACAGAAGAACATGTCTTGGCTAAATTCAAACCAAACTATGGATGTTCTGCCTGTAACCTGGCTGTTTGGCCTCAACCATCAACACAAAAGACTACCTTGGACTCGCAGGTCTTCTGCAAAAGCAAGAGCCCGGATAGCTCAGTCGGTAGAGCATCAGACTTTTAATCTGAGGGTCCAGGGTTCAAGTCCCTGTTCGGGCGATCTTCTTTATTGCCGGGTCACGTCCTACATGTCACGCTATGCGCGGCAATGAGATTTCCTGCTGTGGCCAAAGACCATATGTTGAACATTTCTTGACATGTCTGCTTGGAACACTCTTGCTACTCAAGGGCACAGAAGAACATGTCTTGGCTAAATTCAAACCAACCTATACATATTCTTCCTGTAATCTGGCTGTTTCGCCTCAACCATCAACACAATAGACTACCTCAGACTCCCAGGTGCACTACAGAAGCAAGAGCCTGGATAGCTCAGTTGGTAGAGCATCAGACTTTTAATCTGAGGGTCCAGGGTTCAAGTCCCTGTTCGGGCGATGGAGTCCTCCAACATTTCTTTTGCCAATTTAACTTGGGCCATGAATGGGACTGAAGCTATGTGCAAAATGACAGCAGGAGCGTTCATTCCGATCTTTAGCTGCCCTTCCTTTCTCATAACATAAAGATGACAATGTTACTTGGAACATTGTCTCGACCCGTCTATCCAACATAGGTAAAAGAATTGAGAAAGCCAGTCTGATAACTTGTGAACCGTCTTCAAGAGGATTAAAAAGCAAGAATGAGAACCTTCATAGGCAATTTGTAATGTAAAAAGGTCAGGCACACTGAACTCTGAAGATATAAAGTGCAACTTTTGTGCCACCTAAGTGTGCAGGTAGGAACAACCTTCCTTGGACTCTTCATTGCACAATGGGTTCAAGGGCCCAGGCAGCTCAGTCAGTAGAGCATCAGCCTTGTCATCTGAGGGTCTTGTGGGTGTGGCCTAATTAGCATGCCCTTTCTCATGCTCCTCAGTGTTTTTCTGCCCATTTTGACACTTTTGTCTCTCCTCGATATTAATCCCTTTTCCATGAAAGGGGCAGATTCTGTTAGGGCAGCCACAAATCAGCTTTGCGCAGAGGCAGTATCATAGCCCATGAGGTCCAACCGAGGCGTGATTATTGCTAATTGAAAACTAATCCCAATACCCCGCTATGATGACTTGAAATATAGTCAGCATTGGCAATTTTTGACAGTCTCTCAGGAGACTGAGCCATGTGTTTAATAAGAGAAAGTAGATTGCTGTTGTACCTCTGTGTAATATGGATGCACCGTGTGACATAATGCTTTTTGCAGGGTGCCTGTCTTTTTATGGCATGGATCACTGGACTGTTTGTGAGCCTGCCTTTGCCATGCAAGAGCTAAAGTCTGGCTGGAATACATTGCAGAACGATCTTCCTTGGAGTCGAACTTTCCCATTTGTGCTCAGTCGGTAGAGCATCAGACTTTTCGTCTAAGGGCCCAGGGTCCAAGTCCCTATTTGGGTGTTTTTTTATTGCCAGGTAAAGACTGGTACCCTACATGTCGCTGCAGCTATGTGCAAAATGAGATTTCCTGCTGTGGACAAAGAGAAGCCTGGATTTTGTGCCCAAAGACCATACATACCCTGCCTCATGTCTGCTTGGAACAGTCTTGCTACTCAAGGACACAGAAGAACATGTCTTGGCTAAATTCAAACCAAACTATGGATGTTCTGCCTGTAACCTGGCTGTTTGGCCTCAACCATCAACACAAAAGACTACCTTGGACTCGCAGGTCTTCTGCAAAAGCAAGAGCCCGGATAGCTCAGTCGGTAGAGCATCAGACTTTTAATCTGAGGGTCCAGGGTTCAAGTCCCTGTTCGGGCGATCTTCTTTATTGCCGGGTCACGTCCTACATGTCACGCTATGCGCGGCAATGAGATTTCCTGCTGTGGCCAAAGACCATTTCTTGACATGTCTGCTTGGAACACTCTTGCTACTCAAGGGCACAGAAGAACATGTCTTGGCTAAATTCAAACCAACCTATACATATTCTTCCTGTAATCTGGCTGTTTCGCCTCAACCATCAACACAATAGACTACCTCAGACTCCCAGGTGCACTACAGAAGCAAGAGCCTGGATAGCTCAGTTGGTAGAGCATCAGACTTTTAATCTGAGGGTCCAGGGTTCAAGTCCCTGTTCGGGCGATGGAGTCCCCCAACATTTCTTTTGCCAATTTAACTTGGGCCATGAATGGGACTGAAGCTATGTGCAAAATGACAGCAGGAGCGTTCATTCCGATCTTTAGCTGCCCTTCCTTTCTCATAACATAAAGATGACAATGTTACTTGGAACATTGTCTCGACCCGTCTATCCAACATAGGTAAAAGAATTGAGAAAGCCAGTCTGATAACTTGTGAACCGTCTTCAAGAGGATTAAAAAGCAAGAATGAGAACCTTCATAGGCAATTTGTAATGTAAAAAGGTCAGGCACACTGAACTCTGAAGATATAAAGTGCAACTTTTGTGCCACCTAAGTGTGCAGGTAGGAACAACCTTCCTTGGACTCTTCATTGCACAATGGGTTCAAGGGCCCAGGCAGCTCAGTCAGTAGAGCATCAGCCTTGTCATCTGAGGGTCTTGTGGGTGTGGCCTAATTAGCATGCCCTTTCTCATGCTCCTCAGTGTTTTTCTGCCCATTTTGACACTTTTGTCTCTCCTCGATATTAATCCCTTTTCCATGAAAGGGGCAGATTCTGTTAGGGCAGCCACAAATCAGCTTTGCGCAGAGGCAGTATCATAGCCCATGAGGTCCAACCGAGGCGTGATTATTGCTAATTGAAAACTAATCCCAATACCCCGCTATGATGACTTGAAATATAGTCAGCATTGGCAATTTTTGACAGTCTCTCAGGAGACTGAGCCATGTGTTTAATAAGAGAAAGTAGATTGCTGTTGTACCTCTGTGTAATATGGATGCACCGTGTGACATAACGCTTTTTGCAGGGTGCCTGTCTTTTTATGGCATGGATCACTGGACTGTTTGTGAGCCTGCCTTTGCCATGCAAGAGCTAAAGTCTGGCTGGAATACATTGCAGAACGATCTTCCTTGGAGTCGAACTTTCCCATTTGTGCTCAGTCGGTAGAGCATCAGACTTTTCGTCTAAGGGCCCAGGGTCCAAGTCCCTATTTGGGTGTTTTTTTATTGCCAGGTAAAGACTGGTACCCTACATGTCGCTGCAGCTATGTGCAAAATGAGATTTCCTGCTGTGGACAAAGAGAAGCCTGGATTTTGTGCCCAAAGACCATACATACCCTGCCTCATGTCTGCTTGGAACAGTCTTGCTACTCAAGGACACAGAAGAACATGTCTTGGCTAAATTCAAACCAAACTATGGATGTTCTGCCTGTAACCTGGCTGTTTGACTTTTAATCTGAGGGTCCAGGGTTCAAGTCCCTGTTCGGGCGATGGAGCTTCCCATCTTCTTTATTGCCGGGTCACGTCCTACATGTCACGCTATGCGCGGCAATGAGATTTCCTGCTGTGGCCAAAGACCATATGTTGCACATTTCTTGACATGTCTGCTTGGAACACTCTTGCTACTCAAGGGCACAGAAGAACATGTCTTGGCTAAATTCAAACCAACCTATACATATTCTTCCTGTAATCTGAAAAAATGAGATTTCCTGCTGTGGACAAAGAGAAGCCTGGATTTTGTGCCCAAAGACCATACATACCCTGCCTCATGTCTGCTTGGAACAGTCTTGCTACTCAAGGACACAGAAGAACATGTCTTGGCTAAATTCAAACCAAACTATGGATGTTCTGCCTGTAACCTGGCTGTTTGGCCTCAACCATCAACACAAAAGACTACCTTGGACTCGCAGGTCTTCTGCAAAAGCAGGAGCCCGGATAGCTCAGTCGGTAGAGCATCAGACTTTTAATCTGAGGGTCCAGGGTTCAAGTCCCTGTTCGGGCGATGGAGCTTCCCATCTTCTTTATTGCCGCTTCACGTCCTACATGTCACGCTATGCGCGGCAATGAGATTTCCTGCTGTGGCCAAAGACCATATGTTGAACATTTCTTGACATGTCTGCTTGGAACACTCTTGCTACTCAAGGGCTCAGAAGAACATGTCTTGGCTAAATTCAAACCAACCTATACATATTCTTCCTGTAATCTGGCTGTTTCGCCTCAACCATCAACACAATAGACTACCTCAGACTCCCAGGTGCACTACAGAAGCAAGAGCCTGGATAGCTCAGTTGGTAGAGCATCAGACTTTTAATCTGAGGGTCCAGGGTTCAAGTCCCTGTTCGGGCGATGGAGTCCTCCAACGTTTCTTTTGCCAATTTAACTTGGGCCATGAATGGGACTGAAGCTATGTGCAAAATGACAGCAGGAGCGTTCATTCCGATCTTTAGCTGCCCTTCCTTTCTCATAACAT
Source organism: Gastrophryne carolinensis (assembly GCA_027917425.1). NCBI lineage: Eukaryota > Metazoa > Chordata > Amphibia > Anura > Microhylidae > Gastrophryne > Gastrophryne carolinensis. Next base: position 407,131,982 of record CM051238.1, on the reverse strand, counting down.
AAAGATGACAATGTTACTTGGAACATTGTCTCGACCCGTCTATCCAACATAGGTAAAAGAATTGAGAAAGCCAGTCTGATAACTTGTGAACCGTCTTCAAGAGGATTAAAAAGCAAGAATGAGAACCTTCATAGGCAATTTGTAATGTAAAAAGGTCAGGCACACTGAACTCTGAAGATATAAAGTGCAACTTTTGTGCCACCTAAGTGTGCAGGTAGGAACAACCTACCTTGGACTCTTCATTGCACAATGGGTTCAAGGGCCCAGGCAGCTCAGTCAGTAGAGCATCAGCCTTGTCATCTGAGGGTCTTGTGGGTGTGGCCTAATTAGCATGCCCTTTCTCATGCTCCTCAGTGTTTTTCTGCCCATTTTGACACTTTTGTCTCTCCTCGATATTAATCCCTTTTCCATGAAAGGGGCAGATTCTGTTAGGGCAGCCACAAATCAGCTTTGCGCAGAGGCAGTATCATAGCCCATGAGGTCCAACCGAGGCGTGATTATTGCTAATTGAAAACTAATCCCAATACCCCGCTATGATGACTTGAAATATAGTCAGCATTGGCAATTTTTGACAGTCTCTCAGGAGACTGAGCCATGTGTTTAATAAGAGAAAGTAGATTGCTGTTGTACCTCTGTGTAATATGGATGCACCGTGTGACATAACGCTTTTTGCAGGGTGCCTGTCTTTTTATGGCATGGATCACTGGACTGTTTGTGAGCCTGCCTTTGCCATGCAAGAGCTAAAGTCTGGCTGGAATACATTGCAGAACGATCTTCCTTGGAGTCGAACTTTCCCATTTGTGCTCAGTCGGTAGAGCATCAGACTTTTCGTCTAAGGGCCCAGGGTCCAAGTCCCTATTTGGGTGTTTTTTTATTGCCAGGTAAAGACTGGTACCCTACATGTCGCTGCAGCTATGTGCAAAATGAGATTTCCTGCTGTGGACAAAGAGAAGCCTGGATTTTGTGCCCAAAGACCATACATACCCTGCCTCATGTCTGCTTGGAACAGTCTTGCTACTCAAGGACACAGAAGAACATGTCTTGGCTAAATTCAAACCAAACTATGGATGTTCTGCCTGTAACCTGGCTGTTTGGCCTCAACCATCAACACAAAAGACTACCTTGGACTCGCAGGTCTTCTGCAAAAGCAAGAGCCCGGATAGCTCAGTCGGTAGAGCATCAGACTTTTAATCTGAGGGTCCAGGGTTCAAGTCCCTGTTCGGGCGATCTTCTTTATTGCCGGGTCACGTCCTACATGTCACGCTATGCGCGGCAATGAGATTTCCTGCTGTGGCCAAAGACCATATGTTGAACATTTCTTGACATGTCTGCTTGGAACACTCTTGCTACTCAAGGGCACAGAAGAACATGTCTTGGCTAAATTCAAACCAACCTATACATATTCTTCCTGTAATCTGGCTGTTTCGCCTCAATCTGGCTGTTTGGCCTAATTAGCATGCCCTTTCTCATGCTCCTCAGTGTTTTTCTGCCCATTTTGACACTTTTGTCTCTCCTCGATATTAATCCCTTTTCCATGAAAGGGGCAGATTCTGTTAGGGCAGCCACAAATCAGCTTTGCGCAGAGGCAGTATCATAGCCCATGAGGTCCAACCGAGGCGTGATTATTGCTAATTGAAAACTAATCCCAATACCCCGCTATGATGAATTGAAATATAGTCAGCATTGGCAATTTTTGACAGTCTCTCAGGAGACTGAGCCATGTGTTTAATAAGAGAAAGTAGATTGCTGTTGTACCTCTGTGTAATATGGATGCACCGTGTGACATAACGCTTTTTGCAGGGTGCCTGTCTTTTTATGGCATGGATCACTGGACTGTTTGTGAGCCTGCCTTTGCCATGCAAGAGCTAAAGTCTGGCTGGAATACATTGCAGAACGATCTTCCTTGGAGTCGAACTTTCCCATTTGTGCTCAGTCGGTAGAGCATCAGACTTTTCGTCTAAGGGCCCAGGGTCCAAGTCCCTATTTGGGTGTTTTTTTATTGCCAGGTAAAGACTGGTACCCTACATGTCGCTGCAGCTATGTGCAAAATGAGATTTCCTGCTGTGGACAAAGAGAAGCCTGGATTTTGTGCCCAAAGACCATACATACCCTGCCTCATGTCTGCTTGGAACAGTCTTGCTACTCAAGGACACAGAAGAACATGTCTTGGCTAAATTCAAACCAAACTATGGATGTTCTGCCTGTAACCTGGCTGTCTGGCCTCAACCATCAACACAAAAGACTACCTTGGACTCGCAGGTCTTCTGCAAAAGCAAGAGCCCGGATAGCTCAGTCGGTAGAGCATCAGACTTTTAATCTGAGGGTCCAGGGTTCAAGTCCCTGTTCGGGCGACGGAGCTTCCCATCTTCTTTATTGCCGGGTCACGTCCTACATGTCACGCTATGTGCGGCAATGAGATTTCCTGCTGTGGCCAAAGACCATATGTTGAACATTTCTTGACATGTCTGCTTGGAACACTCTTGCTACTCAAGGGCTCAGAAGAACATGTCTTGGCTAAATTCAAACCAACCTATACATATTCTTCCTGTAATCTGGCTGTTTCGCCTCAACCATCAACACAATAGACTACCTCAGACTCCCAGGTGCACTACAGAAGCAAGAGCCTGGATAGCTCAGTTGGTAGAGCATCAGACTTTTAATCTGAGGGTCCAGGGTTCAAGTCCCTGTTCGGGCGATGGAGTCCTCCAACGTTTCTTTTGCCAATTTAACTTGGGCCATGAATGGGACTGAAGCTATGTGCAAAATGACAGCAGGAGCGTTCATTCCGATCTTTAGCTGCCCTTCCTTTCTCATAACATAAAGATGACAATGTTACTTGGAACATTGTCTCGACCCGTCTATCCAACATAGGTAAAAGAATTGAGAAAGCCAGTCTGATAACTTGTGAACCGTCTTCAAGAGGATTAAAAAGCAAGAATGAGAACCTTCATAGGCAATTTGTAATGTAAAAAGGTCAGGCACACTGAACTCTGAAGATATAAAGTGCAACTTTTGTGCCACCTAAGTGTGCAGGTAGGAACAACCTACCTTGGACTCTTCATTGCACAATGGGTTCAAGGGCCCAGGCAGCTCAGTCAGTAGAGCATCAGCCTTGTCATCTGAGGGTCTTGTGGGTGTGGCCTAATTAGCATGCCCTTTCTCATGCTCCTCAGTGTTTTTCTGCCCATTTTGACACTTTTGTCTCTCCTCGATATTAATCCCTTTTCCATGAAAGGGGCAGATTCTGTTAGGGCAGCCACAAATCAGCTTTGCGCAGAGGCAGTATCATAGCCCATGAGGTCCAACCGAGGCGTGATTATTGCTAATTGAAAACTAATCCCAATACCCCGCTATGATGACTTGAAATATAGTCAGCATTGGCAATTTTTGACAGTCTCTCAGGAGACTGAGCCATGTGTTTAATAAGAGAAAGTAGATTGCTGTTGTACCTCTGTGTAATATGGATGCACCGTGTGACATAACGCTTTTTGCAGGGTGCCTGTCTTTTTATGGCATGGATCACTGGACTGTTTGTGAGCCTGCCTTTGCCATGCAAGAGCTAAAGTCTGGCTGGAATACATTGCAGAACGATCTTCCTTGGAGTCGAACTTTCCCATTTGTGCTCAGTCGGTAGAGCATCAGACTTTTCGTCTAAGGGCCCAGGGTCCAAGTCCCTATTTGGGTGTTTTTTTATTGCCAGGTAAAGACTGGTACCCTACATGTCGCTGCAGCTATGTGCAAAATGAGATTTCCTGCTGTGGACAAAGAGAAGCCTGGATTTTGTGCCCAAAGACCATACATACCCTGCCTCATGTCTGCTTGGAACAGTCTTGCTACTCAAGGACACAGAAGAACATGTCTTGGCTAAATTCAAACCAAACTATGGATGTTCTGCCTGTAACCTGGCTGTTTGACTTTTAATCTGAGGGTCCAGGGTTCAAGTCCCTGTTCGGGCGATGGAGCTTCCCATCTTCTTTATTGCCGGGTCACGTCCTACATGTCACGCTATGCGCGGCAATGAGATTTCCTGCTGTGGCCAAAGACCATATGTTGAACATTTCTTGACATGTCTGCTTGGAACACTCTTGCTACTCAAGGGCTCAGAAGAACATGTCTTGGCTAAATTCAAACCAACCTATACATATTCTTCCTGTAATCTGGCTGTTTCGCCTCAACCATCAACACAATAGACTACCTCAGACTCCCAGGTGCACTACAGAAGCAAGAGCCTGGATAGCTCAGTTGGTAGAGCATCAGACTTTTAATCTGAGGGTCCAGGGTTCAAGTCCCTGTTCGGGTGATGGAGTCCTCCAACGTTTCTTTTGCCAATTTAACTTGGGCCATGAATGGGACTGAAGCTATGTGCAAAATGACAGCAGGAGCGTTCATTCCGATCTTTAGCTGCCCTTCCTTTCTCATAACATAAAGATGACAATGTTACTTGGAACATTGTCTCGACCCGTCTATCCAACATAGGTAAAAGAATTGAGAAAGCCAGTCTGATAACTTGTGAACCGTCTTCAAGAGGATTAAAAAGCAAGAATGAGAACCTTCATAGGCAATTTGTAATGTAAAAAGGTCAGGCACACTGAACTCTGAAGATATAAAGTGCAACTTTTGTGCCACCTAAGTGTGCAGGTAGGAACAACCTACCTTGGACTCTTCATTGCACAATGGGTTCAAGGGCCCAGGCAGCTCAGTCAGTAGAGCATCAGCCTTGTCATCTGAGGGTCTTGTGGGTGTGGCCTAATTAGCATGCCCTTTCTCATGCTCCTCAGTGTTTTTCTGCCCATTTTGACACTTTTGTCTCTCCTCGATATTAATCCCTTTTCCATGAAAGGGGCAGATTCTGTTAGGGCAGCCACAAATCAGCTTTGCGCAGAGGCAGTATCATAGCCCATGAGGTCCAACCGAGGCGTGATTATTGCTAATTGAAAACTAATCCCAATACCCCGCTATGATGACTTGAAATATAGTCAGCATTGGCAATTTTTGACAGTCTCTCAGGAGACTGAGCCATGTGTTTAATAAGAGAAAGTAGATTGCTGTTGTACCTCTGTGTAATATGGATGCACCGTGTGACATAACGCTTTTTGCAGGGTGCCTGTCTTTTTATGGCATGGATCACTGGACTGTTTGTGAGCCTGCCTTTGCCATGCAAGAGCTAAAGTCTGGCTGGAATACATTGCAGAACGATCTTCCTTGGAGTCGAACTTTCCCATTTGTGCTCAGTCGGTAGAGCATCAGACTTTTCGTCTAAGGGCCCAGGGTCCAAGTCCCTATTTGGGTGTTTTTTTATTGCCAGGTAAAGACTGGTACCCTACATGTCGCTGCAGCTATGTGCAAAATGAGATTTCCTGCTGTGGACAAAGAGAAGCCTGGATTTTGTGCCCAAAGACCATACATACCCTGCCTCATGTCTGCTTGGAACAGTCTTGCTACTGAAGGACACAGAAGAACATGTCTTGGCTAAATTCAAACCAAACTATGGATGTTCTGCCTGTAACCTGGCTGTTTGGCCTCAACCATCAACACAAAAGACTACCTTGGACTCGCAGGTCTTCTGCAAAAGCAAGAGCCCGGATAGCTCAGTCGGTAGAGCATCAGACTTTTAATCTGAGGGTCCAGGGTTCAAGTCCCTGTTCGGGCGATGGAGCTTCCCATCTTCTTTATTGCCGGGTCACGTCCTACATGTCACGCTATGCGCGGCAATGAGATTTCCTGCTGTGGCCAAAGACCATATGTTGCACATTTCTTGACATGTCTGCTTGGAACACTCTTGCTACTCAAGGGCACAGAAGAACATGTCTTGGCTAAATTCAAACCAACCTATACATATCCTTCCTGTAATCTGGCTGTTTTGCCTCAACCATCAACACAATAGACTACCTCAGACTCCCAGGTGCACTACAGAAGCAAGAGCCTGGATAGCTCAGTTGGTAGAGCCTCAGACTTTTAATCTGAGGGTCCAGGGTTCAAGTCCCTGTTCGGGCGATGGAGTCCTCCAACATTTCTTTTGCCAATTTAACTTGGGCCATGAATGGGACTGAAGCTATGTGCAAAATGACAGCAGGAGCGTTCATTCCGATCTTTAGCTGCCCTTCCTTTCTCATAACATAAAGATGACAATGTTACTTGGAACATTGTCTCGACCCGTCTATCCAACATAGGTAAAAGAATTGAGAAAGCCAGTCTGATAACTTGTGAACCGTCTTCAAGAGGATTAAAAAGCAAGAATGAGAGCCTTCATAGGCAATTTGTAATGTAAAAAGGTCAGGCACACTGAACTCTGAAGATATAAAGTGCAACTTTTGTGCCACCTAAGTGTGCAGGTAGGAACAACCTACCTTGGACTCTTCATTGCACAATGGGTTCAAGGGCCCAGGCAGCTCAGTCAGTAGAGCATCAGCCTTGTCATCTGAGGGTCTTGTGGGTGTGGCCTAATTAGCATGCCCTTTCTCATGCTCCTCAGTGTTTTTCTGCCCATTTTGACACTTTTGTCTCTCCTCGATATTAATCCCTTTTCCATGAAAGGGGAAGATTCTGTTAGGGCAGCCACAAATCAGCTTTGCGCAGAGGCAGTATCATAGCCCATGAGGTCCAACCGAGGCGTGATTATTGCTAATTGAAAACTAATCCCAATACCCCGCTATGATGACTTGAAATATAGTCAGCATTGGCAATTTTTGACAGTCTCTCAGGAGACTGAGCCATGTGTTTAATAAGAGAAAGTAGATTGCTGTTGCACCTCTGTGTAATATGGATGCACCGTGTGACATAACGCTTTTTGCAGGGTGCCTGTCTTTTTATGGCATGGATCACTGGACTGTTTGTGAGCCTGCCTTTGCCATGCAAGAGCTAAAGTCTGGCTGGAATACATTGCAGAACGATCTTCCTTGGAGTCGAACTTTCCCATTTGTGCTCAGTCGGTAGAGCATCAGACTTTTCGTCTAAGGGCCCAGGGTCCAAGTCCCTATTTGGGTGTTTTTTTATTGCCAGGTAAAGACTGGTACCCTACATGTCGCTGCAGCTATGTGCAAAATGAGATTTCCTGCTGTGGACAAAGAGAAGCCTGGATTTTGTGCCCAAAGACCATACATACCCTGCCTCATGTCTGCTTGGAACAGTCTTGCTACTGAAGGACACAGAAGAACATGTCTTGGCTAAATTCAAACCAAACTATGGATGTTCTGCCTGTAACCTGGCTGTTTGGCCTCAACCATCAACACAAAAGACATGGACTCGCAGGTCTTCGGCAAAAGCAAGAGCCCGGATAGCTCAGTTGGTAGAGCATCAGACTTTTAATCTGAGGGTCCAGGGTTCAAGTCCCTGTTCGGGCGATGGAGTCCTCCAACATTTCTTTTGCCAATTTAACTTGGGCCATGAATGGGACTGAAGCTATGTGCAAAATGACAGCAGGAGCGTTCATTCCGATCTTTAGCTGCCCTTCCTTTCTCATAACATAAAGATGACAATGTTACTTGGAACATTGTCTCGACCCGTCTATCCAACATAGGTAAAAGAATTGAGAAAGCCAGTCTGATAACTTGTGAACCGTCTTCAAGAGGATTAAAAAGCAAGAATGAGAACCTTCATAGGCAATTTGTAATGTAAAAAGGTCAGGCACACTGAACTCTGAAGATATAAAGTGCAACTTTTGTGCCACCTAAGTGTGCAGGTAGGAACAACCTACCTTGGACTCTTCATTGCACAATGGGTTCAAGGGCCCAGGCAGCTCAGTCAGTAGAGCATCAGCCTTGTCATCTGAGGGTCTTGTGGGTGTGGCCTAATTAGCATGCTCTTTCTCATGCTCCTCAGTGTTTTTCTGCCCATTTTGACACTTTTGTCTCTCCTCGATATTAATTCCTTTTCCATGAAAGGGGCAGATTCTGTTAGGGCAGCCACAAATCAGCTTTGCGCAGAGGCAGTATCATAGCCCATGAGGTCCAACCGAGGCGTGATTATTGCTAATTGAAAACTAATCCCAATACCCCGCTATGATGACTTGAAATATAGTCAGCATTGGCAATTTTTGACAGTCTCTCAGGAGACTGAGCCATGTGTTTAATAAGAGAAAGTAGATTGCTGTTGCACCTCTGTGTAATATGGATGCACCGTGTGACATAACGCTTTTTGCAGGGTGCCTGTCTTTTTATGGCATGGATCACTGGACTGGTTGTGAGCCTGCCTTTGCCATGCAAGAGCTAAAGTCTGGCTGGAATACATTGCAGAACGATCTTCCTTGGAGTCGAACTTTCCCATTTGTGCTCAGTCGGTAGAGCATCAGACTTTTCGTCTAAGGGCCCAGGGTCCAAGTCCCTATTTGGGTGTTTTTTTATTGCCAGGTAAAGACTGGTACCCTACATGTCGCTGCAGCTATGTGCAAAATGAGATTTCCTGCTGTGGACAAAGAGAAGCCTGGATTTTGTGCCCAAAGACCATACATACCCTGCCTCATGTCTGCTTGGAACAGTCTTGCTACTGAAGGACACAGAAGAACATGTCTTGGCTAAATTCAAACCAAACTATGGATGTTCTGCCTGTAACCTGGCTGTTTGGCCTCAACCATCAACACAAAAGACTACCTTGGACTCGCAGGTCTTCTGCAAAAGCAAGAGCCCGGATAGCTCAGTCAGTAGAGCATCAGACTTTTAATCTGAGGGTCCAGGGTTCAAGTCCCTGTCCGGGCGATGGAGCTTCCCATCTTCTTTATTGCCGGGTCACGTCCTACATGTCACGCTATGCGCGGCAATGAGATTTCCTGCTGTGGCCAAAGACCATATGTTGCACATTTCTTGACATGTCTGCTTGGAACACTCTTGCTACTCAAGGGCACAGAAGAACATGTCTTGGCTAAATTCAAACCAACCTATACATATCCTTCCTGTAATCTGGCTGTTTCGCCTCAACCATCAACACAATAGACTACCTCAGACTCCCAGGTGCACTACAGAAGCAAGAGCCTGGATAGCTCAGTTGGTAGAGCATCAGACTTTTAATCTGAGGGTCCAGGGTTCAAGTCCCTGTTCGGGCGATGGAGTCCTCCAACATTTCTTTTGCCAATTTAACTTGGGCCATGAATGGGACTGAAGCTATGTGCAAAATGACAGCAGGAGCATTCATTCCGATCTTTAGCTGCCCTTCCTTTCTCATAACATAAAGATGACAATGTTACTTGGAACATTGTCTCGACCCGTCTATCCAACATAGGTAAAAGAATTGAGAAAGCCAGTCTGATAACTTGTGAACCGTCTTCAAGAGGATTAAAAAGCAAGAATGAGAACCTTCATAGGCAATTTGTAATGTAAAAAGGTCAGGCACACTGAACTCTGAAGATATAAAGTGCAACTTTTGTGCCACCTAAGTGTGCAGGTAGGAACAACCTTCCTTGGACTCTTCATTGCACAATGGGTTCAAGGGCCCAGGCAGCTCAGTCAGTAGAGCATCAGCCTTGTCATCTGAGGGTCTTGTGGGTGTGGCCTAATTAGCATGCCCTTTCTCATGCTCCTCAGTGTTTTTCTGCCCATTTTGACACTTTTGTCTCTCCTCGATATTAATCCCTTTTCCATGAAAGGGGCAGATTCTGTTAGGGCGGCCACAAATCAGCTTTGCGCAGAGGCAGTATCATAGCCCATGAGGTCCAACCGAGGCGTGATTATTGCTAATTGAAAACTAATCCCAATACCCCGCTATGATGACTTGAAATATAGTCAGCATTGGCAATTTTTGACAGTCTCTCAGGAGACTGAGCCATGTGTTTAATAAGAGAAAGTAGATTGCTGTTGTACCTCTGTGTAATATGGATGCACCGTGTGACATAACGCTTTTTGCAGGGTGCCTGTCTTTTTATGGCATGGATCACTGGACTGTTTGTGAGCCTGCCTTTGCCATGCAAGAGCTAAAGTCTGGCTGGAATACATTGCAGAACGATCTTCCTTGGAGTTGAACTTTCCCATTTGTGCTCAGTCGGTAGAGCATCAGACTTTTCGTCTAAGGGCCCAGGGTCCAAGTCCCTATTTGGGTGTTTTTTTATTGCCAGGTAAAGACTGGTACCCTACATGTCGCTGCAGCTATGTGCAAAATGAGATTTCCTGCTGTGGACAAAGAGAAGCCTGGATTTTGTGCCCAAAGACCATACATATCCTGCCTCATGTCTGCTTGGAACAGTCTTGCTACTCAAGGACACAGAAGAACATGTCTTGGCTAAATTCAAACCAAACTATGGATGTTCTGCCTGTAACCTGGCTGTTTGGCCTCAACCATCAACACAAAAGACTACCTTGGACTCGCAGGTCTTCTGCAAAAGCAAGAGCCCGGATAGCTCAGTTGGTAGAGCATCAGACTTTTAATCTGAGGGTCCAGGGTTCAAGTCCCTGTTCGGGCGATGGAGTCCTCCAACATTTCTTTTGCCAATTTAACTTGGGCCATGAATGGGACTGAAGCTATGTGCAAAATGACAGCAGGAGCGTTCATTCCGATCTTTAGCTGCCCTTCCTTTCTCATAACATAAAGATGACAATGTTACTTGGAACATTGTCTCGACCCGTCTATCCAACATAGGTAAAAGAATTGAGAAAGCCAGTCTGATAACTTGTGAACCGTCTTCAAGAGGATTAAAAAGCAAGAATGAGAACCTTCATAGGCAATTTGTAATGTAAAAAGGTCAGGCACACTGAACTCTGAAGATATAAAGTGCAACTTTTGTGCCACCTAAGTGTGCAGGTAGGAACAACCTACCTTGGACTCTTCATTGCACAATGGGTTCAAGGGCCCAGGCAGCTCAGTCAGTAGAGCATCAGCCTTGTCATCTGAGGGTCTTGTGGGTGTGGCCTAATTAGCATGCCCTTTCTCATGCTCCTCAGTGTTTTTCTGCCCATTTTGACACTTTTGTCTCTCCTCGATATTAATCCCTTTTCCATGAAAGGGGCAGATTCTGTTAGGGCAGCCACAAATCAGCTTTGCGCAGAGGCAGTATCATAGCCCATGAGGTCCAACCGAGGCGTGATTATTGCTAATTGAAAACTAATCCCAATACCCCGCTATGATGACTTGAAATATAGTCAGCATTGGCAATTTTTGACAGTCTCTCAGGAGACTGAGCCATGTGTTTAATAAGAGAAAGTAGATTGCTGTTGCACCTCTGTGTAATATGGATGCACCGTGTGACATAACGCTTTTTGCAGGGTGCCTGTCTTTTTATGGCATGGATCACTGGACTGTTTGTGAGCCTGCCTTTGCCATGCAAGAGCTAAAGTCTGGCTGGAATACATTGCAGAACGATCTTCCTTGGAGTCGAACTTTCCCATTTGTGCTCAGTCGGTAGAGCATCAGACTTTTCGTCTAAGGGCCCAGGGTCCAAGTCCCTATTTGGGTGTTTTTTTATTGCCAGGTAAAGACTGGTACCCTACATGTCGCTGCAGCTATGTGCAAAATGAGATTTCCTGCTGTGGACAAAGAGAAGCCTGGATTTTGTGCCCAAAGACCATACATACCCTGCCTCATGTCTGCTTGGAACAGTCTTGCTACTGAAGGACACAGAAGAACATGTCTTGGCTAAATTCAAACCAAACTATGGATGTTCTGCCTGTAACCTGGCTGTTTGGCCTCAACCATCAACACAAAAGACTACCTTGGACTCGCAGGTCTTCTGCAAAAGCAAGAGCCCGGATAGCTCAGTCGGTAGAGCATCAGACTTTTAATCTGAGGGTCCAGGGTTCAAGTCCCTGTTCGGGCGATGGAGCTTCCCATCTTCTTTATTGCCGGGTCACGTCCTACATGTCACGCTATGCGCGGCAATGAGATTTCCTGCTGTGGCCAAAGACCATATGTTGCACATTTCTTGACATGTCTGCTTGGAACACTCTTGCTACTCAAGGGCACAGAAGAACATGTCTTGGCTAAATTCAAACCAACCTATACATATCCTTCCTGTAATCTGGCTGTTTTGCCTCAACCATCAACACAATAGACTACCTCAGACTCCCAGGTGCACTACAGAAGCAAGAGCCTGGATAGCTCAGTTGGTAGAGCATCAGACTTTTAATCTGAGGGTTCAAGTCCCTGTTCGGGCGATGGAGTCCTCCAACATTTCTTTTGCCAATTTAACTTGGGCCATGAATGGGACTGAAGCTATGTGCAAAATGACAGCAGGAGCGTTCATTCCGATCTTTAGCTGCCCTTCCTTTCTCATAACATAAAGATGACAATGTTACTTGGAACATTGTCTCGACCCGTCTATCCAACATAGGTAAAAGAATTGAGAAAGCCAGTCTGATAACTTGTGAACCGTCTTCAAGAGGATTAAAAAGCAAGAATGAGAACCTTCATAGGCAATTTGTAATGTAAAAAGGTCAGGCACACTGAACTCTGAAGATATAAAGTGCAACTTTTGTGCCACCTAAGTGTGCAGGTAGGAACAACCTACCTTGGACTCTTCATTGCACAATGGGTTCAAGGGCCCAGGCAGCTCAGTCAGTAGAGCATCAGCCTTGTCATCTGAGGGTCTTGTGGGTGTGGCCTAATTAGCATGCCCTTTCTCATGCTCCTCAGTGTTTTTCTGCCCATTTTGACACTTTTGTCTCTCCTCGATATTAATCCCTTTTCCATGAAAGGGGCAGATTCTGTTAGGGCAGCCACAAATCAGCTTTGCGCAGAGGCAGTATCATAGCCCATGAGGTCCAACCGAGGCGTGATTATTGCTAATTGAAAACTAATCCCAATACCCCGCTATGATGACTTGAAATATAGTCAGCATTGGCAATTTTTGACAGTCTCTCAGGAGACTGAGCCATGTGTTTAATAAGAGAAAGTAGATTGCTGTTGCACCTCTGTGTAATATGGATGCACCGTGTGACATAACGCTTTTTGCAGGGTGCCTGTCTTTTTATGGCATGGATCACTGGACTGTTTGTGAGCCTGCCTTTGCCATGCAAGAGCTAAAGTCTGGCTGGAATACATTGCAGAACGATCTTCCTTGGAGTCGAACTTTCCCATTTGTGCTCAGTCGGTAGAGCATCAGACTTTTCGTCTAAGGGCCCAGGGTCCAAGTCCCTATTTGGGTGTTTTTTTATTGCCAGGTAAAGACTGGTACCCTACATGTCGCTGCAGCTATGTGCAAAATGAGATTTCCTGCTGTGGACAAAGACAAGCCTGGATTTTGTGCCCAAAGACCATACATACCCTGCCTCATGTCTGCTTGGAACAGTCTTGCTACTGAAGGACACAGAAGAACATGTCTTGGCTAAATTCAAACCAAACTATGGATGTTCTGCCTGTAACCTGGCTGTTTGGCCTCAACCATCAACACAAAAGACTACCTTGGACTCGCAGGTCTTCTGCAAAAGCAAGAGCCCGGATAGCTCAGTTGGTAGAGCATCAGACTTTTAATCTGAGGGTCCAGGGTTCAAGTCCCTGTTCGGGCGATGGAGTCCTCCAACATTTCTTTTGCCAATTTAACTTGGGCCATGAATGGGACTGAAGCTATGTGCAAAATGACAGCAGGAGCGTTCATTCCGATCTTTAGCTGCCCTTCCTTTCTCATAACATAAAGATGACAATGTTACTTGGAACATTGTCTCGACCCGTCTATCCAACATAGGTAAAAGAATTGAGAAAGCCAGTCTGATAACTTGTGAACCGTCTTCAAGAGGATTAAAAAGCAAGAATGAGAACCTTCATAGGCAATTTGTAATGTAAAAAGGTCAGGCACACTGAACTCTGAAGATATAAAGTGCAACTTTTGTGCCACCTAAGTGTGCAGGTAGGAACAACCTACCTTGGACTCTTCATTGCACAATGGGTTCAAGGGCCCAGGCAGCTCAGTCAGTAGAGCATCAGCCTTGTCATCTGAGGGTCTTGTGGGTGTGGCCTAATTAGCATGCTCTTTCTCATGCTCCTCAGTGTTTTTCTGCCCATTTTGACACTTTTGTCTCTCCTCGATATTAATCCCTTTTCCATGAAAGGGGCAGAAACTGTTAGGGCAGCCACAAATCAGCTTTGCGCAGAGGCAGTATCATAGCCCATGAGGTCCAACCGAGGCGTGATTATTGCTAATTGAAAACTAATCCCAATACCCCGCTATGATGACTTGAAATATAGTCAGCATTGGCAATTTTTGACAGTCTCTCAGGGGACTGAGCCATGTGTTTAATAAGAGAAAGTAGATTGCTGTTGCACCTCTGTGTAATATGGATGCACCGTGTGACATAACGCTTTTTGCAGGGTGCCTGTCTTTTTATGGCATGGATCACTGGACTGTTTGTGAGCCTGCCTTTGCCATGCAAGAGCTAAAGTCTGGCTGGAATACATTGCAGAACGATCTTCCTTGGAGTCGAACTTTCCCATTTGTGCTCAGTCGGTAGAGCATCAGACTTTTCGTCTAAGGGCCCAGGGTCCAAGTCCCTATTTGGGTGTTTTTTTATTGCCAGGTAAAGACTGGTACCCTACATGTCGCTGCAGCTATGTGCAAAATGAGATTTCCTGCTGTGGACAAAGAGAAGCCTGGATTTTGTGCCCAAAGACCATACATACCCTGCCTCATGTCTGCTTGGAACAGTCTTGCTACTGAAGGACACAGAAGAACATGTCTTGGCTAAATTCAAACCAAACTATGGATGTTCTGCCTGTAACCTGGCTGTTTGGCCTCAACCATCAACACAAAAGACTACCTTGGACTCGCAGGTCTACTGCAAAAGCAAGAGCCCGGATAGCTCAGTCGGTAGAGCATCAGACTTTTAATCTGAGGGTCCAGGGTTCAAGTCCCTGTCCAGGCGATGGAGCTTCCCATCTTCTTTATTGCCGGGTCACGTCCTACATGTCACGCTATGCGCGGCAATGAGATTTCCTGCTGTGGCCAAAGACCATATGTTGCACATTTCTTGACATGTCTGCTTGGAACACTCTTGCTACTCAAGGGCACAGAAGAACATGTCTTGGCTAAATTCAAACCAACCTATACATATCCTTCCTGTAATATGGCTGTTTTGCCTCAACCATCAACACAATAGACTACCTCAGACTCCCAGGTGCACTACAGAAGCAAGAGCCTGGATAGCTCAGTTGGTAGAGCATCAGACTTTTAATCTGAGGGTCCAGGGTTCAAGTCCCTGTTCGGGCGATGGAGTCCTCCAACATTTCTTTTGCCAATTTAACTTGGGCCATGAATGGGACTGAAGCTATGTGCAAAATGACAGCAGGAGCATTCATTCCGATCTTTAGCTGCCCTTCCTTTCTCATAACATAAAGATGACAATGTTACTTGGAACATTGTCTCGACCCGTCTATCCAACATAGGTAAAAGAATTGAGAAAGCCAGTCTGATAACTTGTGAACCGTCTTCAAGAGGATTAAAAAGCAAGAATGAGAACCTTCATAGGCAATTTGTAATGTAAAAAGGTCAGGCACACTGAACTCTGAAGATATAAAGTGCAACTTTTGTGCCACCTAAGTGTGCAGGTAGGAACAACCTTCCTTGGACTCTTCATTGCACAATGGGTTCAAGGGCCCAGGCAGCTCAGTCAGTAGAGCATCAGCCTTGTCATCTGAGGGTCTTGTGGGTGTGGCCTAATTAGCATGCCCTTTCTCATGCTCCTCAGTGTTTTTCTGCCCATTTTGACACTTTTGTCTCTCCTCGATATTAATCCCTTTTCCATGAAAGGGGCAGATTCTGTTAGGGCGGCCACAAATCAGCTTTGCGCAGAGGCAGTATCATAGCCCATGAGGTCCAACCGAGGCGTGATTATTGCTAATTGAAAACTAATCCCAATACCCCGCTATGATGACTTGAAATATAGTCAGCATTGGCAATTTTTGACAGTCTCTCAGGAGACTGAGCCATGTGTTTAATAAGAGAAAGTAGATTGCTGTTGTACCTCTGTGTAATATGGATGCACCGTGTGACATAACGCTTTTTGCAGGGTGCCTGTCTTTTTATGGCATGGATCACTGGACTGTTTGTGAGCCTGCCTTTGCCATGCAAGAGCTAAAGTCTGGCTGGAATACATTGCAGAACGATCTTCCTTGGAGTCGAACTTTCCCATTTGTGCTCAGTCGGTAGAGCATCAGACTTTTCGTCTAAGGGCCCAGGGTCCAAGTCCCTATTTGGGTGTTTTTTTATTGCCAGGTAAAGACTGGTACCCTACATGTCGCTGCAGCTATGTGCAAAATGAGATTTCCTGCTGTGGACAAAGAGAAGCCTGGATTTTGTGCCCAAAGACCATACATATCCTGCCTCATGTCTGCTTGGAACAGTCTTGCTACTCAAGGACACAGAAGAACATGTCTTGGCTAAATTCAAACCAAACTATGGATGTTCTGCCTGTAACCTGGCTGTTTGGCCTCAACCATCAACACAAAAGACTACCTTGGACTCGCAGGTCTTCTGCAAAAGCAAGAGCCCGGATAGCTCAGTTGGTAGAGCATCAGACTTTTAATCTGAGGGTCCAGGGTTCAAGTCCCTGTCCTCCAAAATTTCTTTTGCCAATTTAACTTGGGCCATGAATGGGACTGAAGCTATGTGCAAAATGACAGCAGGAGCGTTCATTCCGATCTTTAGCTGCCCTTCCTTTCTCATAACATAAAGATGACAATGTTACTTGGAACATTGTCTCGACCCGTCTATCCAACATAGGTAAAAGAATTGAGAAAGCCAGTCTGATAACTTGTGAACCGTCTTCAAGAGGATTAAAAAGCAAGAATGAGAACCTTCATAGGCAATTTGTAATGTAAAAAGGTCAGGCACACTGAACTCTGAAGATATAAAGTGCAACTTTTGTGCCACCTAAGTGTGCAGGTAGGAACAACCTACCTTGGACTCTTCATTGCACAATGGGTTCAAGGGCCCAGGCAGCTCAGTCAGTAGAGCATCAGCCTTGTCATCTGAGGGTCTTGTGGGTGTGGCCTAATTAGCATGCCCTTTCTCATGCTCCTCAGTGTTTTTCTGCCCATTTTGACACTTTTGTCTCTCCTCGATATTAATCCCTTTTCCATGAAAGGGGCAGATTCTGTTAGGGCAGCCACAAATCAGCTTTGCGCAGAGGCAGTATCATAGCCCATGAGGTCCAACCGAGGCGTGATTATTGCTAATTGAAAACTAATCCCAATACCCCGCTATGATGACTTGAAATATAGTCAGCATTGGCAATTTTTGACAGTCTCTCAGGAGACTGAGCCATGTGTTTAATAAGAGAAAGTAGATTGCTGTTGTACCTCTGTGTAATATGGATGCACCGTGTGACATAACGCTTTTTGCAGGGTGCCTGTCTTTTTATGGCATGGATCACTGGACTGTTTGTGAGCCTGCCTTTGCCATGCAAGAGCTAAAGTCTGGCTGGAATACATTGCAGAACGATCTTCCTTGGAGTCGAACTTTCCCATTTGTGCTCAGTCGGTAGAGCATCAGACTTTTCGTCTAAGGGCCCAGGGTCCAAGTCCCTATTTGGGTGTTTTTTTATTGCCAGGTAAAGACTGGTACCCTACATGTCGCTGCAGCTATGTGCAAAATGAGATTTCCTGCTGTGGACAAAGACAAGCCTGGATTTTGTGCCCAAAGACCATACATACCCTGCCTCATGTCTGCTTGGAACAGTCTTGCTACTCAAGGACACAGAAGAACATGTCTTGGCTAAATTCAAACCAAACTATGGATGTTCTGCCTGTAACCTGGCTGTTTGGCCTCAACCATCAACACAAAAGACATGGACTCGCAGGTCTTCTGCAAAAGCAAGAGCCCGGATAGCTCAGTCGGTAGAGCATCAGACTTTTAATCTGAGGGTCCAGGGTTCAAGTCCCTGTCCGGGCGATGGAGCTTCCCATCTTCTTTATTGCCGGGTCACGTCCTACATGTCACGCTATGCGCGGCAATGAGATTTCCTGCTGTGGCCAAAGACCATATGTTGCACATTTCTTGACATGTCTGCTTGGAACACTCTTGCTACTCAAGGGCACAGAAGAACATGTCTTGGCTAAATTCAAACCAACCTATACATATCCTTCCTGTAATCTGGCTGTTTTGCCTCAACCATCAACACAATAGACTACCTCAGACTCCCAGGTGCACTACAGAAGCAAGAGCCTGGATAGCTCAGTTGGTAGAGCCTCAGACTTTTAATCTGAGGGTCCAGGGTTCAAGTCCCTGTTCGGGCGATGGAGTCCTCCAACATTTCTTTTGCCAATTTAACTTGGGCCATGAATGGGACTGAAGCTATGTGCAAAATGACAGCAGGAGCGTTCATTCCGATCTTTAGCTGCCCTTCCTTTCTCATAACATAAAGATGACAATGTTACTTGGAACATTGTCTCGACCCGTCTATCCAACATAGGTAAAAGAATTGAGAAAGCCAGTCTGATAACTTGTGAACCGTCTTCAAGAGGATTAAAAAGCAAGAATGAGAACCTTCATAGGCAATTTGTAATGTAAAAAGGTCAGGCACACTGAACTCTGAAGATATAAAGTGCAACTTTTGTGCCACCTAAGTGTGCAGGTAGGAACAACCTACCTTGGACTCTTCATTGCACAATGGGTTCAAGGGCCCAGGCAGCTCAGTCAGTAGAGCATCAGCCTTGTCATCTGAGGGTCTTGTGGGTGTGGCCTAATTAGCATGCCCTTTCTCATGCTCCTCAGTGTTTTTCTGCCCATTTTGACACTTTTGTCTCTCCTCGATATTAATCCCTTTTCCATGAAAGGGGCAGATTCTGTTAGGGCAGCCACAAATCAGCTTTGCGCAGAGGCAGTATCATAGCCCATGAGGTCCAACCAAGGCGTGATTATTGCTAATTGAAAACTAATCCCAATACCCCGCTATGATGACTTGAAATATAGTCAGCATTGGCAATTTTTGACAGTCTCTCAGGAGACTGAGCCATGTGTTTAATAAGAGAAAGTAGATTGCTGTTGCACCTCTGTGTAATATGGATGCACCGTGTGACATAACGCTTTTTGCAGGGTGCCTGTCTTTTTATGGCATGGATCACTGGACTGTTTGTGATCCTGCCTTTGCCATGCAAGAGCTAAAGTCTGGCTGGAATACATTGCAGAACGATCTTCCTTGGAGTCGAACTTTCCCATTTGTGCTCAGTCGGTAGAGCATCAGACTTTTCGTCTAAGGGCCCAGGGTCCAAGTCCCTATTTGGGTGTTTTTTTATTGCCAGGTAAAGACTGGTACCCTACATGTCGCTGCAGCTATGTGCAAAATGAGATTTCCTGCTGTGGACAAAGACAAGCCTGGATTTTGTGCCCAAAGACCATACATACCCTGCCTCATGTCTGCTTGGAACAGTCTTGCTACTGAAGGACACAGAAGAACATGTCTTGGCTAAATTCAAACCAAACTATGGATGTTCTGCCTGTAACCTGGCTGTTTGGCCTCAACCATCAACACAAAAGACTACCTTGGACTCGCAGGTCTTCTGCAAAAGCAAGAGCCCGGATAGCTCAGTTGGTAGAGCATCAGACTTTTAATCTGAGGGTCCAGGGTTCAAGTCCCTGTTCGGGCGATGGAGTCCTCCAACATTTCTTTTGCCAATTTAACTTGGGCCATGAATGGGACTGAAGCTATGTGCAAAATGACAGCAGGAGCGTTCATTCCGATCTTTAGCTGCCCTTCCTTTCTCATAACATAAAGATGACAATGTTACTTGGAACATTGTCTCGACCCGTCTATCCAACATAGGTAAAAGAATTGAGAAAGCCAGTCTGATAACTTGTGAACCGTCTTCAAGAGGATTAAAAAGCAAGAATGAGAACCTTCATAGGCAATTTGTAATGTAAAAAGGTCAGGCACACTGAACTCTGAAGATATAAAGTGCAACTTTTGTGCCACCTAAGTGTGCAGGTAGGAACAACCTACCTTGGACTCTTCATTGCACAATGGGTTCAAGGGCCCAGGCAGCTCAGTCAGTAGAGCATCAGCCTTGTCATCTGAGGGTCTTGTGGGTGTGGCCTAATTAGCATGCCCTTTCTCATGCTCCTCAGTGTTTTTCTGCCCATTTTGACACTTTTGTCTCTCCTCGATATTAATCCCTTTTCCATGAAAGGGGCAGATTCTGTTAGGGCAGCCACAAATCAGCTTTGCGCAGAGGCAGTATCATAGCCCATGAGGTCCAACCGAGGCGTGATTATTGCTAATTGAAAACTAATCCCAATACCCCGCTATGATGACTTGAAATATAGTCAGCATTGGCAATTTTTGACAGTCTCTCAGGAGACTGAGCCATGTGTTTAATAAGAGAAAGTAGATTGCTGTTGCACCTCTGTGTAATATGGATGCACCGTGTGACATAACGCTTTTTGCAGGGTGCCTGTCTTTTTATGGCATGGATCACTGGACTGTTTGTGAGCCTGCCTTTGCCATGCAAGAGCTAAAGTCTGGCTGGAATACATTGCAGAACGATCTTCCTTGGAGTCGAACTTTCCCATTTGTGCTCAGTCGGTAGAGCATCAGACTTTTCGTCTAAGGGCCCAGGGTCCAAGTCCCTATTTGGGTGTTTTTTTATTGCCAGGTAAAGACTGGTACCCTACATGTCGCTGCAGCTATGTGCAAAATGAGATTTCCTGCTGTGGACAAAGAGAAGCCTGGATTTTGTGCCCAAAGACCATACATACCCTGCCTCATGTCTGCTTGGAACAGTCTTGCTACTCAAGGACACAGAAGAACATGTCTTGGCTAAATTCAAACCAAACTATGGATGTTCTGCCTGTAACCTGGCTGTTTGGCCTCAACCATCAACACAAAAGACTACCTTGGACTCGCAGGTCTTCTGCAAAAGCAAGAGCCCGGATAGCTCAGTCGGTAGAGCATCAGACTTTTAATCTGAGGGTCCAGGGTTCAAGTCCCTGTCCGGGCGATGGAGCTTCCCATCTTCTTTATTGCCGGGTCACGTCCTACATGTCACGCTATGCGCGGCAATGAGATTTCCTGCTGTGGCCAAAGACCATATGTTGCACATTTCTTGACATGTCTGCTTGGAACACTCTTGCTACTCAAGGGCACAGAAGAACATGTCTTGGCTAAATTCAAACCAACCTATACATATCCTTCCTGTAATCTGGCTGTTTTGCCTCAACCATCAACACAATAGACTACCTCAGACTCCCAGGTGCACTACAAAAGCAAGAGCCTGGATAGCTCAGTTGGTAGAGCCTCAGACTTTTAATCTGAGGGTCCAGGGTTCAAGTCCCTGTTCGGGCGATGGAGTCCTCCAACATTTCTTTTGCCAATTTAACTTGGGCCATGAATGGGACTGAAGCTATGTGCAAAATGACAGCAGGAGCGTTCATTCCGATCTTTAGCTGCCCTTCCTTTCTCATAACATAAAGATGACAATGTTACTTGGAACATTGTCTCGACCCGTCTATCCAACATAGGTAAAAGAATTGAGAAAGCCAGTCTGATAACTTGTGAACCGTCTTCAAGAGGATTAAAAAGCAAGAATGAGAACCTTCATAGGCAATTTGTAATGTAAAAAGGTCAGGCACACTGAACTCTGAAGATATAAAGTGCAACTTTTGTGCCACCTAAGTGTGCAGGTAGGAACAACCTACCTTGGACTCTTCATTGCACAATGGGTTCAAGGGCCCAGGCAGCTCAGTCAGTAGAGCATCAGCCTTGTCATCTGAGGGTCTTGTGGGTGTGGCCTAATTAGCATGCCCTTTCTCATGCTCCTCAGTGTTTTTCTGCCCATTTTGACACTTTTGTCTCTCCTCGATATTAATCCCTTTTCCATGAAAGGGGCAGATTCTGTTAGGGCAGCCACAAATCAGCTTTGCGCAGAGGCAGTATCATAGCCCATGAGGTCCAACCGAGGCGTGATTATTGCTAATTGAAAACTAATCCCAATACCCCGCTATGATGACTTGAAATATAGTCAGCATTGGCAATTTTTGACAGTCTCTCAGGAGACTGAGCCATGTGTTTAATAAGAGAAAGTAGATTGCTGTTGCACCTCTGTGTAATATGGATGCACCGTGTGACATAACGCTTTTTGCAGGGTGCCTGTCTTTTTATGGCATGGATCACTGGACTGTTTGTGAGCCTGCCTTTGCCATGCAAGAGCTAAAGTCTGGCTGGAATACATTGCAGAACGATCTTCCTTGGAGTCGAACTTTCCCATTTGTGCTCAGTCGGTAGAGCATCAGACTTTTCGTCTAAGGGCCCAGGGTCCAAGTCCCTATTTGGGTGTTTTTTTATTGCCAGGTAAAGACTGGTACCCTACATGTCGCTGCAGCTATGTGCAAAATGAGATTTCCTGCTGTGGACAAAGACAAGCCTGGATTTTGTGCCCAAAGACCATACATACCCTGCCTCATGTCTGCTTGGAACAGTCTTGCTACTCAAGGACACAGAAGAACATGTCTTGGCTAAATTCAAACCAAACTATGGATGTTCTGCCTGTAACCTGGCTGTTTGGCCTCAACCATCAACACAAAAGACTACCTTGGACTCGCAGGTCTTCTGCAAAAGCAAGAGCCCGGATAGCTCAGTTGGTAGAGCATCAGACTTTTAATCTGAGGGTCCAGGGTTCAAGTCCCTGTTCGGGCGATGGAGCTTCCCATCTTCTTTATTGCCGGGTCACGTCCTACATGTCACGCTATGCGCGGCAATGAGATTTCCTGCTGTGGCCAAAGACCATATGTTGCACATTTCTTGACATGTCTGCTTGGAACACTCTTGCTACTCAAGGGCACAGAAGAACATGTCTTGGCTAAATTCAAACCAACCTATACATATCCTTCCTGTAATCTGGCTGTTTCGCCTCAACCATCAACACAATAGACTACCTCAGACTCCCAGGTGCACTACAGAAGCAAGAGCCTGGATAGCTCAGTTGGTAGAGCATCAGACTTTTAATCTGAGGGTCCAGGGTTCAAGTCCCTGTTCGGGCGATGGAGTCCTCCAACATTTCTTTTGCCAATTTAACTTGGGCCATGAATGGGACTGAAGCTATGTGCAAAATGACAGCAGGAGCATTCATTCCGATCTTTAGCTGCCCTTCCTTTCTCATAACATAAAGATGACAATGTTACTTGGAACATTGTCTCGACCCGTCTATCCAACATAGGTAAAAGAATTGAGAAAGCCAGTCTGATAACTTGTGAACCGTCTTCAAGAGGATTAAAAAGCAAGAATGAGAACCTTCATAGGCAATTTGTAATGTAAAAAGGTCAGGCACACTGAACTCTGAAGATATAAAGTGCAACTTTTGTGCCACCTAAGTGTGCAGGTAGGAACAACCTTCCTTGGACTCTTCATTGCACAATGGGTTCAAGGGCCCAGGCAGCTCAGTCAGTAGAGCATCAGCCTTGTCATCTGAGGGTCTTGTGGGTGTGGCCTAATTAGCATGCCCTTTCTCATGCTCCTCAGTGTTTTTCTGCCCATTTTGACACTTTTGTCTCTCCTCGATATTAATCCCTTTTCCATGAAAGGGGCAGATTCTGTTAGGGCGGCCACAAATCAGCTTTGCGCAGAGGCAGTATCATAGCCCATGAGGTCCAACCGAGGCGTGATTATTGCTAATTGAAAACTAATCCCAATACCCCGCTATGATGACTTGAAATATAGTCAGCATTGGCAATTTTTGACAGTCTCTCAGGAGACTGAGCCATGTGTTTAATAAGAGAAAGTAGATTGCTGTTGTACCTCTGTGTAATATGGATGCACCGTGTGACATAACGCTTTTTGCAGGGTGCCTGTCTTTTTATGGCATGGATCACTGGACTGTTTGTGAGCCTGCCTTTGCCATGCAAGAGCTAAAGTCTGGCTGGAATACATTGCAGAACGATCTTCCTTGGAGTCGAACTTTCCCATTTGTGCTCAGTCGGTAGAGCATCAGACTTTTCGTCTAAGGGCCCAGGGTCCAAGTCCCTATTTGGGTGTTTTTTTATTGCCAGGTAAAGACTGGTACCCTACATGTCGCTGCAGCTATGTGCAAAATGAGATTTCCTGCTGTGGACAAAGAGAAGCCTGGATTTTGTGCCCAAAGACCATACATATCCTGCCTCATGTCTGCTTGGAACAGTCTTGCTACTCAAGGACACAGAAGAACATGTCTTGGCTAAATTCAAACCAAACTATGGATGTTCTGCCTGTAACCTGGCTGTTTGGCCTCAACCATCAACACAAAAGACTACCTTGGACTCGCAGGTCTTCTGCAAAAGCAAGAGCCCGGATAGCTCAGTTGGTAGAGCATCAGACTTTTAATCTGAGGGTCCAGGGTTCAAGTCCCTGTCCTCCAAAATTTCTTTTGCCAATTTAACTTGGGCCATGAATGGGACTGAAGCTATGTGCAAAATGACAGCAGGAGCGTTCATTCCGATCTTTAGCTGCCCTTCCTTTCTCATAACATAAAGATGACAATGTTACTTGGAACATTGTCTCGACCCGTCTATCCAACATAGGTAAAAGAATTGAGAAAGCCAGTCTGATAACTTGTGAACCGTCTTCAAGAGGATTAAAAAGCAAGAATGAGAACCTTCATAGGCAATTTGTAATGTAAAAAGGTCAGGCACACTGAACTCTGAAGATATAAAGTGCAACTTTTGTGCCACCTAAGTGTGCAGGTAGGAACAACCTACCTTGGACTCTTCATTGCACAATGGGTTCAAGGGCCCAGGCAGCTCAGTCAGTAGAGCATCAGCCTTGTCATCTGAGGGTCTTGTGGGTGTGGCCTAATTAGCATGCCCTTTCTCATGCTCCTCAGTGTTTTTCTGCCCATTTTGACACTTTTGTCTCTCCTCGATATTAATCCCTTTTCCATGAAAGGGGCAGATTCTGTTAGGGCAGCCACAAATCAGCTTTGCGCAGAGGCAGTATCATAGCCCATGAGGTCCAACCGAGGCGTGATTATTGCTAATTGAAAACTAATCCCAATACCCCGCTATGATGACTTGAAATATAGTCAGCATTGGCAATTTTTGACAGTCTCTCAGGAGACTGAGCCATGTGTTTAATAAGAGAAAGTAGATTGCTGTTGCACCTCTGTGTAATATGGATGCACCGTGTGACATAACGCTTTTTGCAGGGTGCCTGTCTTTTTATGGCATGGATCACTGGACTGTTTGTGAGCCTGCCTTTGCCATGCAAGAGCTAAAGTCTGGCTGGAATACATTGCAGAACGATCTTCCTTGGAGTCGAACTTTCCCATTTGTGCTCAGTCGGTAGAGCATCAGACTTTTCGTCTAAGGGCCCAGGGTCCAAGTCCCTATTTGGGTGTTTTTTTATTGCCAGGTAAAGACTGGTACCCTACATGTCGCTGCAGCTATGTGCAAAATGAGATTTCCTGCTGTGGACAAAGACAAGCCTGGATTTTGTGCCCAAAGACCATACATACCCTGCCTCATGTCTGCTTGGAACAGTCTTGCTACTCAAGGACACAGAAGAACATGTCTTGGCTAAATTCAAACCAAACTATGGATGTTCTGCCTGTAACCTGGCTGTTTGGCCTCAACCATCAACACAAAAGACATGGACTCGCAGGTCTTCTGCAAAAGCAAGAGCCCGGATAGCTCAGTCGGTAGAGCATCAGACTTTTAATCTGAGGGTCCAGGGTTCAAGTCCCTGTCCGGGCGATGGAGCTTCCCATCTTCTTTATTGCCGGGTCACGTCCTACATGTCACGCTATGCGCGGCAATGAGATTTCCTGCTGTGGCCAAAGACCATATGTTGCACATTTCTTGACATGTCTGCTTGGAACACTCTTGCTACTCAAGGGCACAGAAGAACATGTCTTGGCTAAATTCAAACCAACCTATACATATCCTTCCTGTAATCTGGCTGTTTTGCCTCAACCATCAACACAATAGACTACCTCAGACTCCCAGGTGCACTACAGAAGCAAGAGCCTGGATAGCTCAGTTGGTAGAGCCTCAGACTTTTAATCTGAGGGTCCAGGGTTCAAGTCCCTGTTCGGGCGATAGAGTCCTCCAACATTTCTTTTGCCAATTTAACTTGGGCCATGAATGGGACTGAAGCTATGTGCAAAATGACAGCAGGAGCGTTCATTCCGATCTTTAGCTGCCCTTCCTTTCTCATAACATAAAGATGACAATGTTACTTGGAACATTGTCTCGACCCGTCTATCCAACATAGGTAAAAGAATTGAGAAAGCCAGTCTGATAACTTGTGAACCGTCTTCAAGAGGATTAAAAAGCAAGAATGAGAACCTTCATAGGCAATTTGTAATGTAAAAAGGTCAGGCACACTGAACTCTGAAGATATAAAGTGCAACTTTTGTGCCACCTAAGTGTGCAGGTAGGAACAACCTACCTTGGACTCTTCATTGCACAATGGGTTCAAGGGCCCAGGCAGCTCAGTCAGTAGAGCATCAGCCTTGTCATCTGAGGGTCTTGTGGGTGTGGCCTAATTAGCATGCCCTTTCTCATGCTCCTCAGTGTTTTTCTGCCCATTTTGACACTTTTGTCTCTCCTCGATATTAATCCCTTTTCCATGAAAGGGGCAGATTCTGTTAGGGCAGCCACAAATCAGCTTTGCGCAGAGGCAGTATCATAGCCCATGAGGTCCAACCAAGGCGTGATTATTGCTAATTGAAAACTAATCCCAATACCCCGCTATGATGACTTGAAATATAGTCAGCATTGGCAATTTTTGACAGTCTCTCAGGAGACTGAGCCATGTGTTTAATAAGAGAAAGTAGATTGCTGTTGCACCTCTGTGTAATATGGATGCACCGTGTGACATAACGCTTTTTGCAGGGTGCCTGTCTTTTTATGGCATGGATCACTGGACTGTTTGTGATCCTGCCTTTGCCATGCAAGAGCTAAAGTCTGGCTGGAATACATTGCAGAACGATCTTCCTTGGAGTCGAACTTTCCCATTTGTGCTCAGTCGGTAGAGCATCAGACTTTTCGTCTAAGGGCCCAGGGTCCAAGTCCCTATTTGGGTGTTTTTTTATTGCCAGGTAAAGACTGGTACCCTACATGTCGCTGCAGCTATGTGCAAAATGAGATTTCCTGCTGTGGACAAAGACAAGCCTGGATTTTGTGCCCAAAGACCATACATACCCTGCCTCATGTCTGCTTGGAACAGTCTTGCTACTGAAGGACACAGAAGAACATGTCTTGGCTAAATTCAAACCAAACTATGGATGTTCTGCCTGTAACCTGGCTGTTTGGCCTCAACCATCAACACAAAAGACTACCTTGGACTCGCAGGTCTTCTGCAAAAGCAAGAGCCCGGATAGCTCAGTTGGTAGAGCATCAGACTTTTAATCTGAGGGTCCAGGGTTCAAGTCCCTGTTCGGGCGATGGAGTCCTCCAACATTTCTTTTGCCAATTTAACTTGGGCCATGAATGGGACTGAAGCTATGTGCAAAATGACAGCAGGAGCGTTCATTCCGATCTTTAGCTGCCCTTCCTTTCTCATAACATAAAGATGACAATGTTACTTGGAACATTGTCTCGACCCGTCTATCCAACATAGGTAAAAGAATTGAGAAAGCCAGTCTGATAACTTGTGAACCGTCTTCAAGAGGATTAAAAAGCAAGAATGAGAACCTTCATAGGCAATTTGTAATGTAAAAAGGTCAGGCACACTGAACTCTGAAGATATAAAGTGCAACTTTTGTGCCACCTAAGTGTGCAGGTAGGAACAACCTACCTTGGACTCTTCATTGCACAATGGGTTCAAGGGCCCAGGCAGCTCAGTCAGTAGAGCATCAGCCTTGTCATCTGAGGGTCTTGTGGGTGTGGCCTAATTAGCATGCCCTTTCTCATGCTCCTCAGTGTTTTTCTGCCCATTTTGACACTTTTGTCTCTCCTCGATATTAATCCCTTTTCCATGAAAGGGGCAGATTCTGTTAGGGCAGCCACAAATCAGCTTTGCGCAGAGGCAGTATCATAGCCCATGAGGTCCAACCGAGGCGTGATTATTGCTAATTGAAAACTAATCCCAATACCCCGCTATGATGACTTGAAATATAGTCAGCATTGGCAATTTTTGACAGTCTCTCAGGAGACTGAGCCATGTGTTTAATAAGAGAAAGTAGATTGCTGTTGCACCTCTGTGTAATATGGATGCACCGTGTGACATAACGCTTTTTGCAGGGTGCCTGTCTTTTTATGGCATGGATCACTGGACTGTTTGTGAGCCTGCCTTTGCCATGCAAGAGCTAAAGTCTGGCTGGAATACATTGCAGAACGATCTTCCTTGGAGTCGAACTTTCCCATTTGTGCTCAGTCGGTAGAGCATCAGACTTTTCGTCTAAGGGCCCAGGGTCCAAGTCCCTATTTGGGTGTTTTTTTATTGCCAGGTAAAGACTGGTACCCTACATGTCGCTGCAGCTATGTGCAAAATGAGATTTCCTGCTGTGGACAAAGAGAAGCCTGGATTTTGTGCCCAAAGACCATACATACCCTGCCTCATGTCTGCTTGGAACAGTCTTGCTACTCAAGGACACAGAAGAACATGTCTTGGCTAAATTCAAACCAAACTATGGATGTTCTGCCTGTAACCTGGCTGTTTGGCCTCAACCATCAACACAAAAGACTACCTTGGACTCGCAGGTCTTCTGCAAAAGCAAGAGCCCGGATAGCTCAGTCGGTAGAGCATCAGACTTTTAATCTGAGGGTCCAGGGTTCAAGTCCCTGTCCGGGCGATGGAGCTTCCCATCTTCTTTATTGCCGGGTCACGTCCTACATGTCACGCTATGCGCGGCAATGAGATTTCCTGCTGTGGCCAAAGACCATATGTTGCACATTTCTTGACATGTCTGCTTGGAACACTCTTGCTACTCAAGGGCACAGAAGAACATGTCTTGGCTAAATTCAAACCAACCTATACATATCCTTCCTGTAATCTGGCTGTTTTGCCTCAACCATCAACACAATAGACTACCTCAGACTCCCAGGTGCACTACAGAAGCAAGAGCCTGGATAGCTCAGTTGGTAGAGCCTCAGACTTTTAATCTGAGGGTCCAGGGTTCAAGTCCCTGTTCGGGCGATGGAGTCCTCCAACATTTCTTTTGCCAATTTAACTTGGGCCATGAATGGGACTGAAGCTATGTGCAAAATGACAGCAGGAGCGTTCATTCCGATCTTTAGCTGCCCTTCCTTTCTCATAACATAAAGATGACAATGTTACTTGGAACATTGTCTCGACCCGTCTATCCAACATAGGTAAAAGAATTGAGAAAGCCAGTCTGATAACTTGTGAACCGTCTTCAAGAGGATTAAAAAGCAAGAATGAGAACCTTCATAGGCAATTTGTAATGTAAAAAGGTCAGGCACACTGAACTCTGAAGATATAAAGTGCAACTTTTGTGCCACCTAAGTGTGCAGGTAGGAACAACCTACCTTGGACTCTTCATTGCACAATGGGTTCAAGGGCCCAGGCAGCTCAGTCAGTAGAGCATCAGCCTTGTCATCTGAGGGTCTTGTGGGTGTGGCCTAATTAGCATGCCCTTTCTCATGCTCCTCAGTGTTTTTCTGCCCATTTTGACACTTTTGTCTCTCCTCGATATTAATCCCTTTTCCATGAAAGGGGCAGATTCTGTTAGGGCAGCCACAAATCAGCTTTGCGCAGAGGCAGTATCATAGCCCATGAGGTCCAACCGAGGCGTGATTATTGCTAATTGAAAACTAATCCCAATACCCCGCTATGATGACTTGAAATATAGTCAGCATTGGCAATTTTTGACAGTCTCTCAGGAGACTGAGCCATGTGTTTAATAAGAGAAAGTAGATTGCTGTTGCACCTCTGTGTAATATGGATGCACCGTGTGACATAACGCTTTTTGCAGGGTGCCTGTCTTTTTATGGCATGGATCACTGGACTGTTTGTGAGCCTGCCTTTGCCATGCAAGAGCTAAAGTCTGGCTGGAATACATTGCAGAACGATCTTCCTTGGAGTCGAACTTTCCCATTTGTGCTCAGTCGGTAGAGCATCAGACTTTTCGTCTAAGGGCCCAGGGTCCAAGTCCCTATTTGGGTGTTTTTTTATTGCCAGGTAAAGACTGGTACCCTACATGTCGCTGCAGCTATGTGCAAAATGAGATTTCCTGCTGTGGACAAAGACAAGCCTGGATTTTGTGCCCAAAGACCATACATACCCTGCCTCATGTCTGCTTGGAACAGTCTTGCTACTCAAGGACACAGAAGAACATGTCTTGGCTAAATTCAAACCAAACTATGGATGTTCTGCCTGTAACCTGGCTGTTTGGCCTCAACCATCAACACAAAAGACTACCTTGGACTCGCAGGTCTTCTGCAAAAGCAAGAGCCCGGATAGCTCAGTTGGTAGAGCATCAGACTTTTAATCTGAGGGTCCAGGGTTCAAGTCCCTGTTCGGGCGATGGAGCTTCCCATCTTCTTTATTGCCGGGTCACGTCCTACATGTCACGCTATGCGCGGCAATGAGATTTCCTGCTGTGGCCAAAGACCATATGTTGCACATTTCTTGACATGTCTGCTTGGAACACTCTTGCTACTCAAGGGCACAGAAGAACATGTCTTGGCTAAATTCAAACCAAGCTATACATATCCTTCCTGTAATCTGGCTGTTTTGCCTCAACCATCAACACAATAGACTACCTCAGACTCCCAGGTGCACTGCAGAAGCAAGAGCCTGGATAGCTCAGTTGGTAGAGCATCAGACTTTTAATCTGAGGGTCCAGGGTTCAAGTCCCTGTTCGGGCGATGGAGTCCTCCAACATTTCTTTTGCCAATTTAACTTGGGCCATGAATGGGACTGAAGCTATGTGCAAAATGACAGCAGGAGCGTTCATTCCGATCTTTAGCTGCCCTTCCTTTCTCATAACATAAAGATGACAATGTTACTTGGAACATTGTCTCGACCCGTCTATCCAACATAGGTAAAAGAATTGAGAAAGCCAGTCTGATAACTTGTGAACCGTCTTCAAGAGGATTAAAAAGCAAGAATGAGAACCTTCATAGGCAATTTGTAATGTAAAAAGGTCAGGCACACTGAACTCTGAAGATATAAAGTGCAACTTTTGTGCCACCTAAGTGTGCAGGTAGGAACAACCTTCCTTGGACTCTTCATTGCACAATGGGTTCAAGGGCCCAGGCAGCTCAGTCAGTAGAGCATCAGCCTTGTCATCTGAGGGTCTTGTGGGTGTGGCCTAATTAGCATGCCCTTTCTCATGCTCCTCAGTGTTTTTCTGCCCATTTTGACACTTTTGTCTCTCCTCGATATTAATCCCTTTTCCATGAAAGGGGCAGATTCTGTTAGGGCAGCCACAAATCAACTTTGCGCAGAGGCAGTATCATAGCCCATGAGGTCCAACCGAGGCGTGATTATTGCTAATTGAAAACTAATCCCAATACCCCGCTATGATGACTTGAAATATAGTCAGCATTGGCAATTTTTGACAGTCTCTCAGGAGACTGAGCCATGTGTTTAATAAGAGAAAGTAGATTGCTGTTGCACCTCTGTGTAATATGGATGCACCGTGTGACATAACGCTTTTTGCAGGGTGCCTGTCTTTTTATGGCATGGATCACTGGACTGTTTGTGAGCCTGCCTTTGCCATGCAAGAGCTAAAGTCTGGCTGGAATACATTGCAGAACGATCTTCCTTGGAGTCGAACTTTCCCATTTGTGCTCAGTCGGTAGAGCATCAGACTTTTTGTCTAAGGGCCCAGGGTCCAAGTCCCTATTTGGGTGTTTTTTTATTGCCAGGTAAAGACTGGTACCCTACATGTCGCTGCAGCTATGTGCAAAATGAGATTTCCTGCTGTGGACAAAGAGAAGCCTGGATTTTGTGCCCAAAGACCATACATACCCTGCCTCATGTCTGCTTGGAACAGTCTTGCTACTGAAGGACACAGAAGAACATGTCTTGGCTAAATTCAAACCAAACTATGGATGTTCTGCCTGTAACCTGGCTGTTTGGCCTCAACCATCAACACAAAAGACTACCTTGGACTCGCAGGTCTTCTGCAAAAGCAAGAGCCCGGATAGCTCAGTTGGTAGAGCATCAGACTTTTAATCTGAGGGTCCAGGGTTCAAGTCCCTGTTCGGGCGATGGAGTCCTCCAACATTTCTTTTGCCAATTTAACTTGGGCCATGAATGGGACTGAAGCTATGTGCAAAATGACAGCAGGAGCGTTCATTCCGATCTTTAGCTGCCCTTCCTTTCTCATAACATAAAGATGACAATGTTACTTGGAACATTGTCTCGACCCGTCTATCCAACATAGGTAAAAGAATTGAGAAAGCCAGTCTGATAACTTGTGAACCGTCTTCAAGAGGATTAAAAAGCAAGAATGAGAACCTTCATAGGCAATTTGTAATGTAAAAAGGTCAGGCACACTGAACTCTGAAGATATAAAGTGCAACTTTTGTGCCACCTAAGTGTGCAGGTAGGAACAACCTACCTTGGACTCTTCATTGCACAATGGGTTCAAGGGCCCAGGCAGCTCAGTCAGTAGAGCATCAGCCTTGTCATCTGAGGGTCTTGTGGGTGTTGCCTAATTAGCATGCCCTTTCTCATGCTCCTCAGTGTTTTTCTGCCCATTTTGACACTTTTGTCTCTCCTCGATATTAATCCCTTTTCCATGAAAGGGGCAGATTCTGTTAGGGCAGCCACAAATCAGCTTTGCGCAGAGGCAGTATCATAGCCCATGAGGTCCAACCGAGGCGTGATTATTGCTAATTGAAAACTAATCCCAATACCCCGCTATGATGACTTGAAATATAGTCAGCATTGGCAATTTTTGACAGTCTCTCAGGAGACTGAGCCATGTGTTTAATAAGAGAAAGTAGATTGCTGTTGCACCTCTGTGTAATATGGATGCACCGTGTGACATAACGCTTTTTGCAGGGTGCCTGTCTTTTTATGGCATGGATCACTGGACTGTTTGTGAGCCTGCCTTTGCCATGCAAGAGCTAAAGTCTGGCTGGAATACATTGCAGAACGATCTTCCTTGGAGTCGAACTTTCCCATTTGTGCTCAGTCGGTAGAGCATCAGACTTTTCGTCTAAGGGCCCAGGGTCCAAGTCCCTATTTGGGTGTTTTTTTATTGCCAGGTAAAGACTGGTACCCTACATGTCGCTGCAGCTATGTGCAAAATGAGATTTCCTGCTGTGGACAAAGACAAGCCTGGATTTTGTGCCCAAAGACCATACATACCCTGCCTCATGTCTGCTTGGAACAGTCTTGCTACTGAAGGACACAGAAGAACATGTCTTGGCTAAATTCAAACCAAACTATGGATGTTCTGCCTGTAACCTGGCTGTTTGGCCTCAACCATCAACACAAAAGACATGGACTCGCAGGTCTTCTGCAAAAGCAAGAGCCCGGATAGCTCAGTTGGTAGAGCATCAGACTTTTAATCTGAGGGTCCAGGGTTCAAGTCCCTGTTCGGGCGATGGAGTCCTCCAACATTTCTTTTGCCAATTTAACTTGGGCCATGAATGGGACTGAAGCTATGTGCAAAATGACAGCAGGAGCGTTCATTCCGATCTTTAGCTGCCCTTCCTTTCTCATAACATAAAGATGACAATGTTACTTGGAACATTGTCTCGACCCGTCTATCCAACATAGGTAAAAGAATTGAGAAAGCCAGTCTGATAACTTGTGAACCGTCTTCAAGAGGATTAAAAAGCAAGAATGAGAACCTTCATAGGCAATTTGTAATGTAAAAAGGTCAGGCACACTGAACTCTGAAGATATAAAGTGCAACTTTTGTGCCACCTAAGTGTGCAGGTAGGAACAACCTACCTTGGACTCTTCATTGCACAATGGGTTCAAGGGCCCAGGCAGCTCAGTCAGTAGAGCATCAGCCTTGTCATCTGAGGGTCTTGTGGGTGTGGCCTAATTAGCATGCTCTTTCTCATGCTCCTCAGTGTTTTTCTGCCCATTTTGACACTTTTGTCTCTCCTCGATATTAATCCCTTTTCCATGAAAGGGGCAGATTCTGTTAGGGCAGCCACAAATCAGCTTTGCGCAGAGGCAGTATCATAGCCCATGAGGTCCAACCGAGGCGTGATTATTGCTAATTGAAAACTAATCCCAATACCCCGCTATGATGACTTGAAATATAGTCAGCATTGGCAATTTTTGACAGTCTCTCAGGAGACTGAGCCATGTGTTTAATAAGAGAAAGTAGATTGCTGTTGCACCTCTGTGTAATATGGATGCACCGTGTGACATAACGCTTTTTGCAGGGTGCCTGTCTTTTTATGGCATGGATCACTGGACTGTTTGTGAGCCTGCCTTTGCCATGCAAGAGCTAAAGTCTGGCTGGAATACATTGCAGAACGATCTTCCTTGGAGTCGAACTTTCCCATTTGTGCTCAGTCGGTAGAGCATCAGACTTTTCGTCTAAGGGCCCAGGGTCCAAGTCCCTATTTGGGTGTTTTTTTATTGCCAGGTAAAGACTGGTACCCTACATGTCGCTGCAGCTATGTGCAAAATGAGATTTCCTGCTGTGGACAAAGAGAAGCCTGGATTTTGTGCCCAAAGACCATACATACCCTGCCTCATGTCTGCTTGGAACAGTCTTGCTACTGAAGGACACAGAAGAACATGTCTTGGCTAAATTCAAACCAAACTATGGATGTTCTGCCTGTAACCTGGCTGTTTGGCCTCAACCATCAACACAAAAGACTACCTTGGACTCGCAGGTCTTCTGCAAAAGCAAGAGCCCGGATAGCTCAGTCGGTAGAGCATCAGACTTTTAATCTGAGGGTCCAGGGTTCAAGTCCCTGTCCGGGCGATGGAGCTTCCCATCTTCTTTATTGCCGGGTCACGTCCTACATGTCACGCTATGCGCGGCAATGAGATTTCCTGCTGTGGCCAAAGACCATATGTTGCACATTTCTTGACATGTCTGCTTGGAACACTCTTGCTACTCAAGGGCACAGAAGAACATGTCTTGGCTAAATTCAAACCAACCTATACATATCCTTCCTGTAATCTGGCTGTTTTGCCTCAACCATCAACACAATAGACTACCTCAGACTCCCAGGTGCACTACAGAAGCAAGAGCCTGGATAGCTCAGTTGGTAGAGCCTCAGACTTTTAATCTGAGGGTCCAGGGTTCAAGTCCCTGTTCGGGCGATGGAGTCCTCCAACATTTCTTTTGCCAATTTAACTTGGGCCATGAATGGGACTGAAGCTATGTGCAAAATGACAGCAGGAGCGTTCATTCCGATCTTTAGCTGCCCTTCCTTTCTCATAACATAAAGATGACAATGTTACTTGGAACATTGTCTCGACCCGTCTATCCAACATAGGTAAAAGAATTGAGAAAGCCAGTCTGATAACTTGTGAACCGTCTTCAAGAGGATTAAAAAGCAAGAATGAGAACCTTCATAGGCAATTTGTAATGTAAAAAGGTCAGGCACACTGAACTCTGAAGATATAAAGTGCAACTTTTGTGCCACCTAAGTGTGCAGGTAGGAACAACCTACCTTGGACTCTTCATTGCACAATGGGTTCAAGGGCCCAGGCAGCTCAGTCAGTAGAGCATCAGCCTTGTCATCTGAGGGTCTTGTGGGTGTGGCCTAATTAGCATGCCCTTTCTCATGCTCCTCAGTGTTTTTCTGCCCATTTTGACACTTTTGTCTCTCCTCGATATTAATCCCTTTTCCATGAAAGGGGCAGATTCTGTTAGGGCAGCCACAAATCAGCTTTGCGCAGAGGCAGTATCATAGCCCATGAGGTCCAACCAAGGCGTGATTATTGCTAATTGAAAACTAATCCCAATACCCCGCTATGATGACTTGAAATATAGTCAGCATTGGCAATTTTTGACAGTCTCTCAGGAGACTGAGCCATGTGTTTAATAAGAGAAAGTAGATTGCTGTTGCACCTCTGTGTAATATGGATGCACCGTGTGACATAACGCTTTTTGCAGGGTGCCTGTCTTTTTATGGCATGGATCACTGGACTGTTTGTGATCCTGCCTTTGCCATGCAAGAGCTAAAGTCTGGCTGGAATACATTGCAGAACGATCTTCCTTGGAGTCGAACTTTCCCATTTGTGCTCAGTCGGTAGAGCATCAGACTTTTCGTCTAAGGGCCCAGGGTCCAAGTCCCTATTTGGGTGTTTTTTTATTGCCAGGTAAAGACTGGTACCCTACATGTCGCTGCAGCTATGTGCAAAATGAGATTTCCTGCTGTGGACAAAGACAAGCCTGGATTTTGTGCCCAAAGACCATACATACCCTGCCTCATGTCTGCTTGGAACAGTCTTGCTACTGAAGGACACAGAAGAACATGTCTTGGCTAAATTCAAACCAAACTATGGATGTTCTGCCTGTAACCTGGCTGTTTGGCCTCAACCATCAACACAAAAGACTACCTTGGACTCGCAGGTCTTCTGCAAAAGCAAGAGCCCGGATAGCTCAGTTGGTAGAGCATCAGACTTTTAATCTGAGGGTCCAGGGTTCAAGTCCCTGTTCGGGCGATGGAGTCCTCCAACATTTCTTTTGCCAATTTAACTTGGGCCATGAATGGGACTGAAGCTATGTGCAAAATGACAGCAGGAGCGTTCATTCCGATCTTTAGCTGCCCTTCCTTTCTCATAACATAAAGATGACAATGTTACTTGGAACATTGTCTCGACCCGTCTATCCAACATAGGTAAAAGAATTGAGAAAGCCAGTCTGATAACTTGTGAACCGTCTTCAAGAGGATTAAAAAGCAAGAATGAGAACCTTCATAGGCAATTTGTAATGTAAAAAGGTCAGGCACACTGAACTCTGAAGATATAAAGTGCAACTTTTGTGCCACCTAAGTGTGCAGGTAGGAACAACCTACCTTGGACTCTTCATTGCACAATGGGTTCAAGGGCCCAGGCAGCTCAGTCAGTAGAGCATCAGCCTTGTCATCTGAGGGTCTTGTGGGTGTGGCCTAATTAGCATGCCCTTTCTCATGCTCCTCAGTGTTTTTCTGCCCATTTTGACACTTTTGTCTCTCCTCGATATTAATCCCTTTTCCATGAAAGGGGCAGATTCTGTTAGGGCAGCCACAAATCAGCTTTGCGCAGAGGCAGTATCATAGCCCATGAGGTCCAACCGAGGCGTGATTATTGCTAATTGAAAACTAATCCCAATACCCCGCTATGATGACTTGAAATATAGTCAGCATTGGCAATTTTTGACAGTCTCTCAGGAGACTGAGCCATGTGTTTAATAAGAGAAAGTAGATTGCTGTTGCACCTCTGTGTAATATGGATGCACCGTGTGACATAACGCTTTTTGCAGGGTGCCTGTCTTTTTATGGCATGGATCACTGGACTGTTTGTGAGCCTGCCTTTGCCATGCAAGAGCTAAAGTCTGGCTGGAATACATTGCAGAACGATCTTCCTTGGAGTCGAACTTTCCCATTTGTGCTCAGTCGGTAGAGCATCAGACTTTTCGTCTAAGGGCCCAGGGTCCAAGTCCCTATTTGGGTGTTTTTTTATTGCCAGGTAAAGACTGGTACCCTACATGTCGCTGCAGCTATGTGCAAAATGAGATTTCCTGCTGTGGACAAAGAGAAGCCTGGATTTTGTGCCCAAAGACCATACATACCCTGCCTCATGTCTGCTTGGAACAGTCTTGCTACTGAAGGACACAGAAGAACATGTCTTGGCTAAATTCAAACCAAACTATGGATGTTCTGCCTGTAACCTGGCTGTTTGGCCTCAACCATCAACACAAAAGACTACCTTGGACTCGCAGGTCTTCTGCAAAAGCAAGAGCCCGGATAGCTCAGTCGGTAGAGCATCAGACTTTTAATCTGAGGGTCCAGGGTTCAAGTCCCTGTCCGGGTGATGGAGCTTCCCATCTTCTTTATTGCCGGGTCACGTCCTACATGTCACGCTATGCACAGCAATGAGATTTCCTGCTGTGGCCAAAGACCATATGTTGCACATTTCTTGACATGTCTGCTTGGAACACTCTTGCTACTCAAGGGCACAGAAGAACATGTCTTGGCTAAATTCAAACCAACCTATACATATCCTTCCTGTAATCTGGCTGTTTTGCCTCAACCATCAACACAATAGACTACCTCAGACTCCCAGGTGCACTACAGAAGCAAGAGCCTGGATAGCTCAGTTGGTAGAGCATCAGACTTTTAATCTGAGGGTCCAGGGCTCAAGTCCCTGTTCGGGCGATGGAGTCCTCCAACATTTCTTTTGCCAATTTAACTTGGGCCATGAATGGGACTGAAGCTATGTGCAAAATGACAGCAGGAGCGTTCATTCCGATCTTTAGCTGCCCTTCCTTTCTCATAACATAAAGATGACAATGTTACTTGGAACATTGTCTCGACCCGTCTATCCAACGTAGGTAAAAGAATTGAGAAAGCCAGTCTGATAACTTGTGAACCGTCTTCAAGAGGATTAAAAAGCAAGAATGAGAACCTTCATAGGCAATTTGTAATGTAAAAAGGTCAGGCACACTGAACTCTGAAGATATAAAGTGCAACTTTTGTGCCACCTAAGTGTGCAGGTAGGAACAACCTACCTTGGACTCTTCATTGCACAATGGGTTCAAGGGCCCAGGCAGCTCAGTCAGTAGAGCATCAGCCTTGTCATCTGAGGGTCTTGTGGGTGTGGCCTAATTAGCATGCCCTTTCTCATGCTCCTCAGTGTTTTTCTGCCCATTTTGACACTTTTGTCTCTCCTCGATATTAATCCCTTTTCCATGAAAGGGGCAGATTCTGTTAGGGCAGCCACAAATCAGCTTTGCGCAGAGGCAGTATCATAGCCCATGAGGTCCAACCGAGGCGTGATTATTGCTAATTGAAAACTAATCCCAATACCCCGCTATGATGACTTGAAATATAGTCAGCATTGGCAATTTTTGACAGTCTCTCAGGAGACTGAGCCATGTGTTTAATAAGAGAAAGTAGATTGCTGTTGCACCTCTGTGTAATATGGATGCACCGTGTGACATAACGCTTTTTGCAGGGTGCCTGTCTTTTTATGGCATGGATCACTGGACTGTTTGTGAGCCTGCCTTTGCCATGCAAGAGCTAAAGTCTGGCTGGAATACATTGCAGAACGATCTTCCTTGGAGTCGAACTTTCCCATTTGTGCTCAGTCGGTAGAGCATCAGACTTTTCGTCTAAGGGCCCAGGGTCCAAGTCCCTATTTGGGTGTTTTTTTATTGCCAGGTAAAGACTGGTACCCTACATGTCGCTGCAGCTATGTGCAAAATGAGATTTCCTGCTGTGGACAAAGACAAGCCTGGATTTTGTGCCCAAAGACCATACATACCCTGCCTCATGTCTGCTTGGAACAGTCTTGCTACTCAAGGACACAGAAGAACATGTCTTGGCTAAATTCAAACCAAACTATGGATGTTCTGCCTGTAACCTGGCTGTTTGGCCTCAACCATCAACACAAAAGACTACCTTGGACTCGCAGGTCTTCTGCAAAAGCAAGAGCCCGGATAGCTCAGTTGGTAGAGCATCAGACTTTTAATCTGAGGGTCCAGGGTTCAAGTCCCTGTTCGGGCGATGGAGCTTCCCATCTTCTTTATTGCCGGGTCACGTCCTACATGTCACGCTATGCGCGGCAATGAGATTTCCTGCTGTGGCCAAAGACCATATGTTGCACATTTCTTGACATGTCTGCTTGGAACACTCTTGCTACTCAAGGGCAAAGAAGAACATGTCTTGGCTAAATTCAAACCAACCTATACATATCCTTCCTGTAATCTGGCTGTTTTGCCTCAACCATCAACACAATAGACTACCTCAGACTCCCAGGTGCACTGCAGAAGCAAGAGCCTGGATAGCTCAGTTGGTAGAGCATCAGACTTTTAATCTGAGGGTCCAGGGTTCAAGTCCCTGTTCGGGCGATGGAGTCCTCCAACATTTCTTTTGCCAATTTAACTTGGGCCATGAATGGGACTGAAGCTATGTGCAAAATGACAGCAGGAGCGTTCATTCCGATCTTTAGCTGCCCTTCCTTTCTCATAACATAAAGATGACAATGTTACTTGGAACATTGTCTCGACCCGTCTATCCAACATAGGTAAAAGAATTGAGAAAGCCAGTCTGATAACTTGTGAACCGTCTTCAAGAGGATTAAAAAGCAAGAATGAGAACCTTCATAGGCAATTTGTAATGTAAAAAGGTCAGGCACACTGAACTCTGAAGATATAAAGTGCAACTTTTGTGCCACCTAAGTGTGCAGGTAGGAACAACCTTCCTTGGACTCTTCATTGCACAATGGGTTCAAGGGCCCAGGCAGCTCAGTCAGTAGAGCATCAGCCTTGTCATCTGAGGGTCTTGTGGGTGTGGCCTAATTAGCATGCCCTTTCTCATGCTCCTCAGTGTTTTTCTGCCCATTTTGACACTTTTGTCTCTCCTCGATATTAATCCCTTTTCCATGAAAGGGGCAGATTCTGTTAGGGCAGCCACAAATCAGCTTTGCGCAGAGGCAGTATCATAGCCCATGAGGTCCAACCGAGGCGTGATTATTGCTAATTGAAAACTAATCCCAATACCCCGCTATGATGACTTGAAATATAGTCAGCATTGGCAATTTTTGACAGTCTCTCAGGAGACTGAGCCATGTGTTTAATAAGAGAAAGTAGATTGCTGTTGCACCTCTGTGTAATATGGATGCACCGTGTGACATAACGCTTTTTGCAGGGTGCCTGTCTTTTTATGGCATGGATCACTGGACTGTTTGTGAGCCTGCCTTTGCCATGCAAGAGCTAAAGTCTGGCTGGAATACATTGCAGAACGATCTTCCTTGGAGTCGAACTTTCCCATTTGTGCTCAGTCGGTAGAGCATCAGACTTTTTGTCTAAGGGCCCAGGGTCCAAGTCCCTATTTGGGTGTTTTTTTATTGCCAGGTAAAGACTGGTACCCTACATGTCGCTGCAGCTATGTGCAAAATGAGATTTCCTGCTGTGGACAAAGAGAAGCCTGGATTTTGTGCCCAAAGACCATACATACCCTGCCTCATGTCTGCTTGGAACAGTCTTGCTACTGAAGGACACAGAAGAACATGTCTTGGCTAAATTCAAACCAAACTATGGATGTTCTGCCTGTAACCTGGCTGTTTGGCCTCAACCATCAACACAAAAGACATGGACTCGCAGGTCTTCGGCAAAAGCAAGAGCCCGGATAGCTCAGTCGGTAGAGCATCAGACTTTTAATCTGAGGGTCCAGGGTTCAAGTCCCTGTCCGGGCGATGGAGCTTCCCATCTTCTTCATTGCCGGGTCACGTCCTACATGTCACGCTATGCGCGGCAATGAGATTTCCTGCTGTGGCCAAAGACCATATGTTGCACATTTCTTGACATGTCTGCTTGGAACACTCTTGCTACTCAAGGGCACAGAAGAACATGTCTTGGCTAAATTCAAACCAACCTATACATATCCTTCCTGTAATCTGGCTGTTTTGCCTCAACCATCAACACAATAGACTACCTCAGACTCCCAGGTGCACTACAGAAGCAAGAGCCTGGATAGCTCAGTTGGTAGAGCCTCAGACTTTTAATCTGAGGGTCCAGGGTTCAAGTCCCTGTTCGGGCGATGGAGTCCTCCAACATTTCTTTTGCCAATTTAACTTGGGCCATGAATGGGACTGAAGCTATGTGCAAAATGACAGCAGGAGCGTTCATTCCGATCTTTAGCTGCCCTTCCTTTCTCATAACATAAAGATGACAATGTTACTTGGAACATTGTCTCGACCCGTCTATCCAACATAGGTAAAAGAATTGAGAAAGCCAGTCTGATAACTTGTGAACCGTCTTCAAGAGGATTAAAAAGCAAGAATGAGAACCTTCATAGGCAATTTGTAATGTAAAAAGGTCAGGCACACTGAACTCTGAAGATATAAAGTGCAACTTTTGTGCCACCTAAGTGTGCAGGTAGGAACAACCTTCCTTGGACTCTTCATTGCACAATGGGTTCAAAGGCCCAGGCAGCTCAGTCAGTAGAGCATCAGCCTTGTCATCTGAGGGTCTTGTGGGTGTGGCCTAATTAGCATGCCCTTTCTCATGCTCCTCAGTGTTTTTCTGCCCATTTTGACACTTTTGTCTCTCCTCGATATTAATCCCTTTTCCATGAAAGGGGCAGATTCTGTTAGGGCAGCCACAAATCAGCTTTGCGCAGAGGCAGTATCATAGCCCATGAGGTCCAACCGAGGCGTGGTTATTGCTAATTGAAAACTAATCCCAATACCCCGCTATGATGACTTGAAATATAGTCAGCATTGGCAATTTTTGACAGTCTCTCAGGAGACTGAGCCATGTGTTTAATAAGAGAAAGTAGATTGCTGTTGCACCTCTGTGTAATATGGATGCACCGTGTGACATAACGCTTTTTGCAGGGTGCCTGTCTTTTTATGGCATGGATCACTGGACTGTTTGTGAGCCTGCCTTTGCCATGCAAGAGCTAAAGTCTGGCTGGAATACATTGCAGAACGATCTTCCTTGGAGTCGAACTTTCCCATTTGTGCTCAGACGGTAGAGCATCAGACTTTTCGTCTAAGGGCCCAGGGTCCAAGTCCCTATTTGGGTGTTTTTTTATTGCCAGGTAAAGACTGGTACCCTACATGTCGCTGCAGCTATGTGCAAAAT
Source organism: Gastrophryne carolinensis (assembly GCA_027917425.1). Lineage (NCBI taxonomy): Eukaryota > Metazoa > Chordata > Amphibia > Anura > Microhylidae > Gastrophryne > Gastrophryne carolinensis. Next base: position 407,089,472 of record CM051238.1, on the reverse strand, counting down.
GAGATTTCCTGCTGTGGACAAAGAGAAGCCTGGATTTTGTGCCCAAAGACCATACATACCCTGCCTCATGTCTGCTTGGAACAGTCTTGCTACTGAAGGACACAGAAGAACATGTCTTGGCTAAATTCAAACCAAACTATGGATGTTCTGCCTGTAACCTGGCTGTTTGGCCTCAACCATCAACACAAAAGACTACCTTGGACTCGCAGGTCTTCTGCAAAAGCAAGAGCCCGGATAGCTCAGTCGGTAGAGCATCAGACTTTTAATCTGAGGGTCCAGGGTTCAAGTCCCTGTCCGGGTGATGGAGCTTCCCATCTTCTTTATTGCCGGGTCACGTCCTACATGTCACGCTATGCACAGCAATGAGATTTCCTGCTGTGGCCAAAGACCATATGTTGCACATTTCTTGACATGTCTGCTTGGAACACTCTTGCTACTCAAGGGCACAGAAGAACATGTCTTGGCTAAATTCAAACCAACCTATACATATCCTTCCTGTAATCTGGCTGTTTTGCCTCAACCATCAACACAATAGACTACCTCAGACTCCCAGGTGCACTACAGAAGCAAGAGCCTGGATAGCTCAGTTGGTAGAGCATCAGACTTTTAATCTGAGGGTCCAGGGCTCAAGTCCCTGTTCGGGCGATGGAGTCCTCCAACATTTCTTTTGCCAATTTAACTTGGGCCATGAATGGGACTGAAGCTATGTGCAAAATGACAGCAGGAGCGTTCATTCCGATCTTTAGCTGCCCTTCCTTTCTCATAACATAAAGATGACAATGTTACTTGGAACATTGTCTCGACCCGTCTATCCAACGTAGGTAAAAGAATTGAGAAAGCCAGTCTGATAACTTGTGAACCGTCTTCAAGAGGATTAAAAAGCAAGAATGAGAACCTTCATAGGCAATTTGTAATGTAAAAAGGTCAGGCACACTGAACTCTGAAGATATAAAGTGCAACTTTTGTGCCACCTAAGTGTGCAGGTAGGAACAACCTACCTTGGACTCTTCATTGCACAATGGGTTCAAGGGCCCAGGCAGCTCAGTCAGTAGAGCATCAGCCTTGTCATCTGAGGGTCTTGTGGGTGTGGCCTAATTAGCATGCCCTTTCTCATGCTCCTCAGTGTTTTTCTGCCCATTTTGACACTTTTGTCTCTCCTCGATATTAATCCCTTTTCCATGAAAGGGGCAGATTCTGTTAGGGCAGCCACAAATCAGCTTTGCGCAGAGGCAGTATCATAGCCCATGAGGTCCAACCGAGGCGTGATTATTGCTAATTGAAAACTAATCCCAATACCCCGCTATGATGACTTGAAATATAGTCAGCATTGGCAATTTTTGACAGTCTCTCAGGAGACTGAGCCATGTGTTTAATAAGAGAAAGTAGATTGCTGTTGCACCTCTGTGTAATATGGATGCACCGTGTGACATAACGCTTTTTGCAGGGTGCCTGTCTTTTTATGGCATGGATCACTGGACTGTTTGTGAGCCTGCCTTTGCCATGCAAGAGCTAAAGTCTGGCTGGAATACATTGCAGAACGATCTTCCTTGGAGTCGAACTTTCCCATTTGTGCTCAGTCGGTAGAGCATTAGACTTTTCGTCTAAGGGCCCAGGGTCCAAGTCCCTATTTGGGTGTTTTTTTATTGCCAGGTAAAGACTGGTACCCTACATGTCGCTGCAGCTATGTGCAAAATGAGATTTCCTGCTGTGGACAAAGACAAGCCTGGATTTTGTGCCCAAAGACCATACATACCCTGCCTCATGTCTGCTTGGAACAGTCTTGCTACTCAAGGACACAGAAGAACATGTCTTGGCTAAATTCAAACCAAACTATGGATGTTCTGCCTGTAACCTGGCTGTTTGGCCTCAACCATCAACACAAAAGACTACCTTGGACTCGCAGGTCTTCTGCAAAAGCAAGAGCCCGGATAGCTCAGTCGGTAGAGCATCAGACTTTTAATCTGAGGGTCCAGGGTTCAAGTCCCTGTTCGGGCGATGGAGCTTCCCATCTTCTTTATTGCCGGGTCACGTCCTACATGTCACGCTATGCACGGCAATGAGATTTCCTGCTGTGGCCAAAGACCATATGTTGCACATTTCTTGACATGTCTGCTTGGAACACTCTTGCTACTCAAGGACACAGAAGAACATGTCTTGGCTAAATTCAAACCAACCTATACATATCCTTCCTGTAATCTGGCTGTTTCGCCTCAACCATCAACACAATAGACTACCTCAGACTCCCAGGTGCACTACAGAAGCAAGAGCCTGGATAGCTCAGTTGGTAGAGCATCAGACTTTTAATCTGAGGGTCCAGGGTTCAAGTCCCTGTTTGGGCGATGGAGTCCTCCAACATTTCTTTTGCCAATTTAACTTGGGCCATGAATGGGACTGAAGCTATGTGCAAAATGACAGCAGGAGCGTTCATTCCGATCTTTAGCTGCCCTTCCTTTCTCATAACATAAAGATGACAATGTTACTTGGAACATTGTCTCGACCCGTCTATCCAACATAGGTAAAAGAATTGAGAAAGCCAGTCTGATAACTTGTGAACCGTCTTCAAGAGGATTAAAAAGCAAGAATGAGAACCTTCATAGGCAATTTGTAATGTAAAAAGGTCAGGCACACTGAACTCTAAAGATATAAAGTGCAACTTTTGTGCCACCTAAGTGTGCAGGTAGGAACAACCTACCTTGGACTCTTCATTGCACAATGGGTTCAAGGGCCCAGGCAGCTCAGTCAGTAGAGCATCAGCCTTGTCATCTGAGGGTCTTGTGGGTGTGGCCTAATTAGCATGCCCTTTCCCATGCTCCTCAGTGTTTTTCTGCCCATTTTGACACTTTTGTCTCTCCTCGATATTAATCCCTTTTCCATGAAAGGGGCAGATTCTGTTAGGGCAGGCAAAAATCAGCTTTGCGCAGAGGCAGTATCATAGCCCATGAGGTCCAACTGAGGAGTGATTATTGCTAATTGGAAACTAATCCCAGTAACCCGCTATGATGACTTGAAATATAGTCAGCGTTGGCAATTACCACCTGTGCATGTGACAAGACTCCTCGCCAAAGACCTGCAGGCCTACTTCTTCCCCTACCTATTCCAGACACTCCATGGTCACGCATTGCTATGGACTTCATTTCTGACCTTCCTCCTTCACATGGCAACATCGTTATTTTGGTGGTAGTAGATAGGATCTCTAAGATGGCGCATTTTAAACCTTTGCCTGGTCTTCCTTCTTCTCCTCAGCTGGCGAAACTCTTCCTTATGCATATCTTTTGACTTCATGGGCTGCCTCGTGTCTGACAGAGGAGTGCAATTTGTTTCTAAGTTCTGGAGGGCTCTTTGTAAGCAAATGAAGATTAAATTGGACTTTTCCTCTGCTAATCATCCCCTGTCAAATGGCCAAGTGGAAAGAGTAAACCAAGTCCTCGGCCATTATCTTCGCCATTTTGTTTCCGCGCGTCAAGATGATTGGGTCGACCTTCTGCCCTGGGCGGAGTTCTCATATAACTTTAAGGATTCTGAATCTACGAGAAAATACCCATTCTTTGTGGTGTACGGTCGTCATCCTCTTCCGCCACTGCCTTTGTCCACGTCTTCCGAAGTACCTGCCGTGGAAGAACTCACACGGGATTTTTCCACCATCTGGCAAGAGACTCAATGTGCTCTTTTTCAAGCTTCCGCTCGTATGAAAATTAGCGCTGAAAAAAAGAGAAGAACTCCTGTTTACTCTCCTGGAGATAAGGTGTGACTTTCGGCAAAATACATCCGCTTCCGAATTCCCAGCTACAAATTGGGTCCCCGTTACCTGGGTCCTTATAAGATCAAGCAACGGATCAATCCGGTTTGCTATGAGCTTCACCTTCCAGCATCTCTTTGTATCCATAACTCTTTCCACGTCTCTCTTTTGAAGCCAGTCATTTGCAATCGTTTTGCTCTGAATATCCTGGAGCCTGCTCCTGGCCTCTAAAGTCTCCAGAGGCAAAAGATATTATTTGGTCGATTGGGAGGTTGTGTGGTCCAGAGGAAAGATCTTGGGAACCCGAAGAGAACATTCTGGACCATAGTCTCATCTCAGATTTTCTTGGTTCCAAGAAGAGGGGGAGACCCAAGGGGGGGTTACTGTTAGGGTGAGTGCTGCGGGCCCATCTCGCAGCACTCCCCTCACCTCCGTTGCTTCTCCCGCTGCCCTGGTGAGCGCTGCGCGCCCATCTTGCAGCGCTCCCCAGTCCCTCTCCCTACCCGCTCCTGCCGGTGGGCCCGCGGCTTCCGGCGTGGTGGCTGGCCGTGCGCTGGCTGCTCCCAGCCGTCTTCTTCCTCCTCGTGCTGCTTCCTCACATGGTTCGGTGCACGCACGCCCCTGTCCACTAGAGGGCGCACGCGCCAGATTCCTGAAATATAAAGGGCCTGTACACCATTGATTGGTGCCTGGTCATCCAATCCTGCATTCACTTCCCCTATTTAATGGGCACTTCCTTTTCCATCAGTGCCGGATCTTTGTATGCAGAAAGTCTGTTGTTTTCAGTATTGCTCACCTGTGTATCGACCTTTGCCTGTCCCCGACTCTGAACCTGTGCTGCCAGCCCTGACCTCTGCTTGAACTTTTACATCTATATATAAAAGAAAAAATACACGTGCAAGATCAGCATTACATTGCACGTATCCATGTGCTGAGGATCATCTTAATAATTGGACATTATTTATATTTGTTTGAAATAACAATAAGCTCTGTGTATTTTTTCTTTTATATCTATTTGGGAAGATTGGGAATCTTTTGACACGTTGAGCTGCATTTAATTTTTATTTTACTTGATTTAACTGTTTGGATTTGAAGCGCGGTGTTGCACAGTTTTAATAATTGTTGTTCATTGAACTTTTACATCGCCTTTTGCCTGCCTCCTTTGTACCACGCATTACCTTGGCTGACTGTGTGGCTGAGCCGCTGTTGGGGGTAGCGACCTGGAGGTCACTCGCCGCTGCAAGACCAACCTGCTTTGCAGGGGGCTCTGGTGAATACCGGTCGCCTCTTAGACTCCGCTCCCCTGATGCGGCACTCGCTATCAGTAACACGGTCACAGCGGATCCACACCTGTGCCGCCACACCCGGTCCGTGACAGCTTTGAGTCTGGCAATTTATCTTCAAATAAAATCGTTCCCCTTTCACTGTATGCCTATATCGTTGATGACCCCTGTATCAACCTATGGATGTTTTATGCTCTAGATGACATGTTAAACAATAATGTTGCTTAGAAGGTGTCAGTAATTTTAGTTTTTTGTTATGCTTTCAGGGGATTCTGGCTATCCACTAATGCCGTGGCTCCTGACACCCATCCTTCGGCTGCAGAATCAGGCCCATGAGTCATATAATAGGGCCCGGGCAGTAGTGGAGAGGGCCTTCGGCCTGCTGAAATCTCTTTTTCGCTGCTTGGATCATACGGGGGGGGGGGGGGGCTCTGCAGTATGACCCCAACAAGGTTATCCAAATTATTTTAGCCTGCTGCGTGCTCCACAATTTTGCACTTAGGCAGCAGGTCCCCCGTTATGTGGATTTGTCCTTTGTACCACGCATTACCTTGGCTGACTGTGTGGCTGAGCCGCTGTTGGGGGTAGCGACCTGGAGGTCACTCGCCGCTGCAAGACCAACCTGCTTTGCGGGGGGCTCTGGTGAATACCGGTCGCCTCTTAGACTCCGCTCCCCTGATGCGGCACTCGCTATCAGTAACACGGTCACAGCGGATCCACACCTGTGCCGCCACACCCGGTCCGTGACAGCTTTGAGTCTGGCAATTTATCTTCAAATAAAATCGTTCCCCTTTCACTGTATGCCTATATCGTTGATGACCCCTGTATCAACCTATGGATGTTTTATGCTCTAGATGACATGTTAAACAATAATGTTGCTTAGAAGGTGTCAGTAATTTTAGTTTTTTGTTATGCTTTCAGGGGATTCTGGCTATCCACTAATGCCGTGGCTCCTGACACCCATCCTTCGGCTGCAGAATCAGGCCCATGAGTCATATAATAGGGCCCGGGCAGTAGTGGAGAGGGCCTTCGGCCTGCTGAAATCTCTTTTTCGCTGCTTGGATCATACGGGGGGGGGGGGGGCTCTGCAGTATGACCCCAACAAGGTTATCCAAATTATTTTAGCCTGCTGCGTGCTCCACAATTTTGCACTTAGGCAGCAGGTCCCCCGTTATGTGGATTTGTCCCCCTCTCCACCCAGCCAGGAAAGCGAGGATTTATATGATGGCATCCCGAGTGCTGTCGGCCAATCCGCCAGGGCCCAGCATATTGCTAATTTTTTTTGCTTAATTTTTTTTTTTTGGTTTTGTGTAATTTGGCTATTTGTTTGATTTTGGGTTCCCTATTGTGTTATGCTTAAATTAAACATTAATTTATTTTGCAATTCCTACTTTAGAACCACTAAGTGGGTTCCTAATTCGCAACCTCACTGAAACCCCTACAATACTTTAATCTTGGGTGATACATAGCCTGGCCCTTGTTTAACAGCACAACTTGATCCGGGGCTAGGTAACCCTGGAGAATTCCTTTTGGGCTCAGGACAACAACCACACCATTAGGTTATATCAAACTCTATATCAAATTTATTAAATACATTTTAAAAAACAATTGCCTACTGTAATGACGTTGTATACATTCATAAACTTTCTTTCATTGCAAAACATTTCATGTCTTTGCTTGTTACAAATGATAAATGTGGGTCAGCATAACAGTATTACATCAGTATTTCAGAAGGGCAGACATGTATCATGTTTCACCTGACTTGGCTTCTTCAATGCCAAAAGCCTAAATAGGCAAGAATTACTATATAGACCCAGGAAAAAGAAGGAACAACTTGGACCTGCCCTTATTATGACTTATACGGGGGCCCATGACCAGGTACAACAAATACTGCGAACCCGCTGGCCAATTCTTTAAATGACCCACATCTACAGACCTTCTTGCCGAAAGTACCTAAGCTCAGATACAGGAGGTCAAAGAACCTAAAAGATGCCCTTGTACATAGTCATTATGAACAGAACCGAGCAAAGGACTGCTGTAAGACAAAAGGCACATATCGATGTGGGGGGTGTAACATGTGCAAATTTGTGAAAGTGGGCTCATCCATATCCATAGGGGGCCGTAATATGTATAAGATGCAACATTTTATTAATTGCAATACAATCAATGTAATCTATCTGTTAACTTACACCTGTGGTTGTCTGTACGTGGGCAAAACTAACCGTCCATTGAAAAAAATAATTTATGAGCATCAATATAATATACGAACGGGTTCCAATAAAACACCAATAGGTCGCCATTTTCTCAGACATCATAATAAGGATCCAAGTTTCCTTCAGGTACAGGGGTTGGATCGGATACATCCAACAATCCGGGGGGGGGGGATATCGAGAAAATAACCCTCCAATTGGAAACAAGGTGGATCTATAGGCTGAGAGCGTACCGCTATCCCGGCCTTAATGAAACCTTGAGCTTTGCCTCTTACCTCTAGTAACAATATTCAATAAAATCAGCAATGTTATATGAGCGCACTAAAAAATAACCAAATAAATATCTAGAAAAATTAGCATAGGTACATTGTTTCCTATTCTTAGGAACAATATGCTAGCAAATGCGACATGTTATTTTGTGAAATGTCCATGGGATAGATGCGAAGGGCCATGGCACCAATCATGTAAATAAATCATAAGGGATCCCCTTAATGTGTATGGAGTGAAGACTTCTCAGTATGATTTTAGATTGGAGGAGACTGTATATTCTGTGGGAATTGTGCAATGTACATATAATGCATTTATTTTGTACATGTGATAATATGTAAACCCAGGAGGAATTGGTGGAGTGCCGCTCAAATGTGAGGAGCCGAGACAGGTCATTGCTTTCAAACAAATTGTGAAGACCCAAATGATTAAGACCTTTTTAATCATGATAGTATTAACAATAATATATTAGCAAACGCCTGAATATTTGACAAATAGTCATCATATATTATAATGACAAAATACCATATCTGTTCTGTGTGGGGCAGTTCTGGCTCTATATTACTGGTCTAAACATCATGTCATCAATTGAAGTTTGGTTTGGAAAATGGGGAAGGCTTGCATGTAGCATAACAACACAGGGGGACTTTTCAGTCTCTCGTTTTTCTCTTTCTTTTTCCCCCAGAACCATAATGTATACTTATTACTAGTCCACAATAATATGGCGGATGCCGAGGTACGGGGATTCCGTTTTTTCTGAAGAGTTAAGTCTTCAGGAAAATGGCGCCGCATTCAGGGACACAGAGCCGGACCAGCGGCGCGTCGCATCACTTCCGGCGGAAGCCGGTCATGAAGGCAGATGCGCTCCACATGTTTGGAGCGCATAAAAGAGCGTCGCTGGCGCGGTGGCAGGTAAGCATTCCGTGGGGTTACTTGGTGAATGGTGGGGATGTTCAGGGCGCGGTGAGGCAATCAGACAACACACATATATGTAACACGGTGATTTGGACTTGTCTGCCACCGCGACTGCCAGGCACAGACAGACCGTCATACAGGCAAGTCTTTATAATTCAACCTGATTTGACTTAATTAAGGATATCTTTACACAGTGTAATTAACTATTATGAAGGTGCATAACTGGGTAGTAAATCAGCTTTCTTATGTTTTTTCACAAAGTGTTCTTCAATATAGACCTACATGAGCTCTGACAAATAAGGTGCACACCACCGGTTCGCCTTGGGAAAATTCAAGCTGTATACCAAGTATCAACCATATATGTAAAATCATCAGAATCAGGTACTATTATGTCTCCTTAATATTCCTACTAGGCTTAGTAATAACTGCAGAGTTTACAAGTACATATTGATTTACTAATATTATGAAATGTCTGTCTGTTTGTTATATATATCGCAGCCTCCATGGACATCCATTAGCAAACTAGCAAAGTATACATTGGGCCCGACTCCTGGCCCATCAAAATTGGGCACATCCAGGATGGCAAAGATAACTTCCTCCAAGCCGAAGGTTCCCCCGCCACCAACATCAAGAGCCATAGGGAGCACGACTTTCAAGGGGAATAGTAGGGCAGGAATACATAGGCCCACAAACGCACCCTCTCCTGCTTGTGCCACATTTCATCAGTGCAATGTTGCAAGGCCGGAGTCATCTGCAAACTCTATAGCTGCAAGTTCTTTGGCCAGCCTATGACACCCAGCCCCCATGCCAGTCCAGTCCAATCATTTCCATAGCCAAATTGTGATGTTCATCAGCCAAGAATGTCCCCCAATATTCCCAACAACCAAGATGAGTCAGCCAGCATTACATTAGGCCGAAGCCTGCTGCGTGGGAGCTTGAGCGGGCGCTTTACTGAGGCACAAACTCTGGCATTGGCTAGTGGGGTATCTGAGCACTATCATGAGCTTTATGGGGGAAATTCCAAATCAACAAGCAAAGGCACAAACCACAAAATCTGGGTTGCGCTTACCAGACAGTTCAATAGTGTGGGGATGGAGAGGAAATATGTTGAGCAGATACAGGGGAAATTCTTAATATTGTTGATGGCCATAATAATGTTGGGGTTGGCCTTGGAGGTGGCCCAATACCTGGGCATGTGTGGCATTCATAATCTGCCACTGCTCCAGCATCTGTCTGTTGCTAGTGCGAAATTCATCTAGCATGGCGCTGAAGTTGTTATTTAAGGTGGCCATTTGTGCTGCCATCTGGCTGTTGCTCGTCCTAAATTCTGTCAGCATGGTGGTGAAGTTATTATTGAAGGTCTCTAATTGTGCAGTAATCTGCTCTGTGTTTTTTTGAGTCACCTGCCTAAAGTAACGGCTGTCATGGCGCCATGCTGACTCCAGGATCGGCACGCGCCTCCCCTGGGAAACTGGTCGCTGACTACGTCTTCCAATTCCCCAGGTATGAGCGCCTTCAGATGCTGGAGGTCTAGGCTGAGCAACAGTACCAGATGGACTAGCCAAATCCTCTGCAGCAGAGCTAGCACTGAGGACTGTAGGGTCAGTCTCAGGCTGCTGGCCACGATGGGCTGGCAGCAGGCGTCCAGCTTCACTCTGCTGCAGAGGATTTGTGGCAGTAGGATGCTGGGGCAGTGGCAGATTAGGTGGCAGGTGGGTAATTGCAGAAGGCAGAATCCGGCTGGCATCCTCCTCCTCCTCCATATGCTGGATAACATCCATTAGTGGGGGAGTCTGTTGGAACATGGAAAAAAATGAGTGAGCTATTTGGACAAATATAGTTTTTCTCAATTAGTCATGTTCCTTTACATGCATCACCAGTTACAGCACAGTACACTTACCATATCCAGCCGGTCCTATGGCCTAGGCAGCAGGGAAGTAGATGGTGTGGGCAAACTGGAGGAGGCTTCCACACTTGCAAAGGCATGATGCTGATCTGGACTTAAAATTAAAAGGCATGTAAACACACAAACATCCCTTGATGACCCTGATGAGTACATATGCTTTAGAACACACGGGGCAAAGCAGGAATCACGACTCCCACAACGGTTTAAGCGGACCTTCACCATGAAAAAGAGTCTATCTTATATGTTTCACTCACCCTGTACATACAGATTGATAACATTAAAAACATCCAACATGCACCTACTGCATGTTATGAGGCTTTAGACATCCAAGATGGCAGCTTAGGGGGACAACGGTCAGCCTGCAAACAGGAATTACCTTCTGACTGTGCTGCTGTGCATTCTGGGACTGCTGACCTTTTCCTGACCCCAGCTCTGCTTTGTCTGAGCAAAGCAGAGCTAGAACCCCACTACCTGCACTTTATCCTACTCTCATCTCCTCACTAAGTGTGATGCTTCTAAATCCAGATGGCTGCGGCCATATCCTCATGTCCTTAACAAAGTTGCAGCCCAGTGGGGGAAAGAATAAGAAGTGATCCCAAATTTACCATATATTAATATCAGATGCTGGGGATTCTTTTTTAAAGTGTTTGTGATTTTCCCCAAATCATGGTGAAGGTCGGGTTTAGAATGAAAACCTTTCTAAGGACCATAAACTGCTGCACCCTGGGAGAGTGCCCATCATTAACCCCCTTCCTCAGCCAATCACCCCCGCCTACAACATTAACCTCCCCTTAAAACACACTAGCTAGGGGCCTGTGTTAATATCTGCGGGTCAGCCACATTTTAAATGTTGTAATTAATTCTAATTAAAAAAAACATTAATAACCTGCAGAAATGTCCTGATTGTCCGTATCCCAGGTGCCAGGGTGGATCAAAGCCAGGACCATTTCCTCTGCTCTTGTGAATTGCAATTTGGTGGGGAAGCCTCCGCCTGTTTGCATCCTGAAAATCAGACATTAAACATTATTTGTCATGTTGGGCACAACAACAACCAGCAGAACTCAAACAACAATATTTACCCGTGATGCCTGCGTTTGTTCCGCTTCTACCTTACTGCATATTTGAGGTCTGAAAATTTCCACTGGATCTGCTCAACATCTTTCCTCTCGTCCCCCGCGGAATTCACCTGTCTGGTGAGCTCTTCCTAGATTTGTGTTTTGCGCACTTTGCTTGTAGCTTTGGAATTCCACCCATATATCTCATCAAAATGTGCAGTTATCCCACTTGCCAAGGCGAGTGTTTGTTCCTCACAAACGCGCCCGCTCAAGTGCCCTCGTCACAAAGTTCGGCCTAATATTTGCTGTTCTGGCTATTCCCTGGTTGTTGGGAATTCAGGGGACATTCTTGCCTGAGTGTGTGGCGAAGAATAGGCCGTCACGTCGCTGAAAAAGGAATGGACTAGGCTGGCATTTGGGCTGGGGATCATTGGCTGGCTACCCAGAGAACTTGCAGCCGTGGATGTGGCAGAGGACTCAGTTGTTTCCACGTGTTCCGGTGGCAAATGTGGGCGAGCAGGAGAGGGTGTGCTTGGGGGGCTCGGGCTTTGCTCTTTCTATGTGGTTGGCCGAGGAGACTTCTTCCTGGAGGAAATTTCTTGCCTTCTCCTGGTGGTTGCAGATTTGGGCCAGGAGTTGGGCCCAATGTAGCCTTGTGGTGGCCACTTTTGCTCCGCGTTTCCGGCACCTTTGAACTTGATTTGTGGGCCCGAGTGCTCAGTCTTGAGGATGTGTCCTCAAGGCGCTCCGGCCTTTTTGTCTTGCGCTCCTTGGATGGTGGTTGTTTTCCGCTACTTTTCTTTGGTGCCATGATGACATTCAGAAAGAGAATGAGCTGTGTGTCCAATACCCTTTAAATAGTTCTGACTGTGTATGACGCTTACGTGTACGTGTGCATACGGCCGTGCGCATCCCCGAAACCGCTGGGGCACTACCTATCTGCTGCTGAAAGCAAACAACATCGCTCCCACTATCTTCACCCGCCAACAACAGGATACTCTGATGCTCGGAAGTGTTTGGGAAGGACGTTGAATTGACATCTAAACGCATGTATATGCATTGAGGAAGCACAGGAAGAAACAGTGGTTTTTAAAATTGATTTAAACTCCATGCCAAACAGAAGTTAGTGCGCACATGTGCGAACAAACTAACTTGCATCTAGAAGGATAGGAGAAGGCTAGAAATGTGATGGAGAATGTAATTTAGTAAACTGCTCTAATTGTGAATGTGATTTGTATGCTGTTTGATCTAACAACAATTTTTATTGATGTCTTTTTCAGATGATGATGGAGCGCAGGTACAACTACCTGCCCAACGATTATGAGAAACGGAAGTTGTTCCTGGAGATCATGGCCAGAATCAACGCGGAAACTGACACCACCTTCACTTTCACACAGATCATCCAGCACTGGTCGGACCTCAAGCGACGGAAGAGGCCCCGGGTGCAGCGATTTTTTGCGTGACATTTCCCAAGTAAGTACATTCCGAATGTATGCTAGATCTAACAAACACAGAAGGCAGGTCTCTATTTATAAATGCTATCCTTTTCTAGTATCTGAATGGGAATATCGTGTGCGACTCACTCGGAGGCGAGCAGTCCGGCCAGTGCGGGATGAATCTGGCCAAAGTGAAGGTGGTTCATCTCCAGGGCCAAGGTCCTACCCCTTCTCTGTAGGTGGCTCAGAGCAGCCACTAGACCTCTCTACAGAGGAGCGGCCTCACCAGATGGGCAGGCAGTCGTACCAAAGGTCTGACCCCATACACTCTGGTATGTGACTCTGATTTTAGCACACACAGGTACATGCAATTTAAACACAAACTCATTTCCTGCTTTTCTTTTTATAGATGAATATGTAGCAGGTGAAGGATCGGGAGCACAGAGGGCAGCAGATGAAGCCCATGAGGAACATGGAGAAGGTGGGTGATGTCACACACACACACATTTTAAGTGTAATTTTGTTACAGTTCAATCAGACATTAGAAGTGAGCCTATTTTAAATGTCTCTACAGCCTCACAACCCGAGCAGTGGCAGGCCCCAGAGCGAAGGGTGGTCCCCGAAGCTCAGGTCACCCACCAACCAAGTAAGTTTCAAGTTTTAGATTTTGAGATGTCGAACATGACATCATCACCAAGAAACCAGAATCCCTAGCCAATGTAATTAGCAGAATGACATATGCCCTCATCCCTTGATTAATTAAGTAGCAGAATGACATATGCCCTCATCCCTTGATTAATTAAGTAGCAGAATGACATATGCCCTCATCCCTTGATTAATTAAGTAGCAGAATGACATATGCCCTCATCCCTTGATTAATTAAGTAGCAGAATGACATATGCCCTCATGCCTTGATTAATTAAGTAGCAGAATGACATATGCCCTCATCCCTTGATTAATTAAGTAGCAGAATGACATATGGCCTAATGACTTTTATGAAACATTAATAATAATTCGATCCACAGCTGTGAAACATATATTTGCACAACAATAATTTTTTTTTTTTTACAGACACAACACAGGCCAGACTTTCGCAACTAACCGCGACTGTGTTTCGGCTGGTGGGCAACATCCAGGAGCTGGCTGCTTCGATGGGGACCACTGATGAATAATTATCTGGTGCCTGCCATTGCTTTGTAAATAGTTTTATAAAAAATGTTGATGTTTTTAAAATTCTAAATTTTATTTTAAAAAAAAGATTAAAAAAAAAGGTTTTACTAAAAATTTAAAAATAAAAAATCAAAAAGAAAAAACATGTTTCTGTCTTCTTTTATGTCGAACAAATATACATTAAGACTTGCTTACAGGAAAACGTTATAATAAAAGAAAAAAATACCAGGAATAGCGCAAAGTGAAGAAAAAGGGAACCGCACAGGAATTGAAGTAAGCATTAATAGTGAAAAGCGAAGAAAAAGGGAACCGCTAATGAATTAAAGTAAGCATGAATAGTAGGGATGAGCGAATCCATCCGGACGAACCCGGATTTGTTCTGAATTTCATGAAAAATTCGATTCTGAACAAATCCGAATTTCCCAGCGATTCGATCGATCGAAGTTTTCCTTAAAACTCAATGACAGGCATTCTAAGATGGTGGACGGACATGTTCAGACATGTCCCCAGGGGCAAGTGACGATGGGACAGTCACATGCAGCCTATCACCAGCCAGGAAGCCCGGTGACGTCACCGTGCTATATAAAGCGGCGGCCATTTTCCTTTTGCGCAGTTCAGACTTGCATTGCAGACAGAACGGAGCTAGCTGCTGGGAGAGACAGACAGTCATAGTTAGGTGAGAGTTAGCGATAGCTAGTAGAGACAGTTACAGATAGGTAAAGAGAGAGACAGATAGTTAGGGAGATTTTGAGTAGTAGACAGAGCTAGGGAAAGATAAATTTAAAACCGAAACAATCCAGCAGCATACAAGTCACAGTGACAGGGTGCCTAGTGCTGCCTATGATTCATATTTCATAATTACTGGGTTACTGTTAATATATTTGGTTTGGTTTAAATACAGCTGCACACTGTGCATGCCATGCACATGCTATTTCAACCTTTCTGCTATTTAGCCCTGAACGCTATTTTAACCCTATCTGTTAAACAAAAGCATTTCTCATATTTGGATTTGTGTTAATATTTTCTGTTCAGCTTAAAATACACCAGGCCACACGGGCATCCCAAGGCACATGCTATTTAACCCTATCTGTTAAACAAAAGCATTTCTCATAATTGGATTAGTGTTAATATTTTCTGTTTAGCTTAAAATACACCAGGCCACACGTGCATCCCAAGGCACATGCTATTTTAACCCTATCTGTTAAACAAAAGCATTTCTCATAATTGGATTAGTGTTAATATTTTCTGTTCAGCTTAAAATACACCAGGCCACACGGGCATCCCAAGGCACATGCTATTTAACCCTATCTGTTAAACAAAAGCATTTCTCAAAATTGGATTAGTGTTAATATTTTCTGTTCAGCTTAAAATACACCAGGCCACATGTGCATCCCAAGGCACATGCTAGTTTAACCCTATCTGTTAAACAAAAGCATTTCTCATAATTGGATTAGTGTTAATATTTTCTGTTCAGCTTAAAATACGCCAGGCCACACGCGCATCCCAAGGCACATGCTATTTAACCCTATCTGTTAAACAAAAGCATTTCTCATAATTGGATTAGTGTTAATATTTTCTGTTCAGCTTAAAATACACCAGGCCACACGCGCATCCCAAGGCACATGCTATTTTAACCCTATCTGTTAAACAAAAGCATTTCTCATAATTGGATTAGTGTTAATATATTCTGTTCAGCTTAAAATACACCAGGCCACACGCGCATCCCAAGGCACATGCTATTTAACCCTATCTATTAAACAAAAGCATTTCTCATAATTGGATTAGTGTTAATATTTTCTGTTCAGCTTAAAATACACCAGGCCACACGTGCATCCCAAGGCACATGCTATTTTAACCCTATCTGTTAAACAAAAGCATCTCTCATAATTGGATTAGTGTTAATATTTTCTGTTCAGCTTAAAATACACCAGGCCACACGCGCATCCCAAGGCACATGCTATTTTAACCCTATCTGTTAAACAAAAGCATTTCTCATAATTGGATTAGTGTTAATATTTTCTGTTCAGCTTAAAATACACCAGGCCACACACGCATCCCAGGGCACATGCTATTTAACCCTATCTGTTAAACAAAAGCATTTCTCATAATTGGATTAGTGTTAATATTTTCTGTTCAGCTTAAAATACACCAGGCCAGATGCGCATCCCAAGGCACATGCTATTTTAACCCTATCTGTTAAACAAAAGCATTTCTCATAATTGGATTAGTGTTAATATTTTCTGTTCAGCTTAAAATACACCAGGCCACACGCGCATCCCAAGGCACATGCTATTTTAACCCTATCTGTTAAACAAAAGCATTTCTCATAATTGGATTAGTGTTAATATATTCTGTTCAGCTTAAAATACACCAGGCCACACGCGCATCCCAAGGCACATGCTATTTAACCCTATCTATTAAACAAAAGCATTTCTCATAATTGGATTAGTGTTAATATTTTCTGTTCAGCTTAAAATACACCAGGCCACACGTGCATCCCAAGGCACATGCTATTTTAACCCTATCTGTTAAACAAAAGCATCTCTCATAATTGGATTAGTGTTAAAATTTTCTGTTCAGCTTAAAATACACCAGGCCACACGCGCATCCCAAGGCACATGCTATTTTAACCCTATCTGTTAAACAAAAGCATTTCTCATAACTGGATTAGTGTTAATATTTTCTGTTCAGCTTAAAATACACCAGGCCACACGCGCATCCCAAGGCACATGCTATTTAACCCTATCTGTTAAACAAAAGCATTTCTCATAATTGGATTAGTGTTAATGTTTTCTGTTCAGCTTAAAATACACCAAGCCACACACGCATCCCAAGGCACATGCTATTTAACCCTATCTGTTAAACAAAAGCATTTCTCATAATTGGATTAGTGTTAATATTTTCTGTTCAGCTTAAAATACACCAGGCCACATGCGCATCCCAAGGCACATGCTATTTTAACCCTATCTGTTAAACAAAAGCATTTCTCATAATTGGATTAGTGTTAATATTTTCTGTTCATCTTAAAATACACCAGGCCACACGCGCATCCCAAGGCACATGCTATTTAACCCTATCTGTTCAACAAAAGCATTTCTCATAATTGGATTAGTGTTAATATTTTCTGTTCAGCTTAAAATACACCAGGCCACACGGGCATCCCAAGGCACATGCTATTTAACCCTGTCTGTTAAACAAAAGCATTTCTCATAATTGGATTAGTGTTAATATTTTCTGTTCAGCTTAAAATACACCAGGCCCCACGCGCATCCCAAGGCACATGCTATTTTAACCCTATCTGTTAAACAAAAGCATTTCTCATAATTGAATTGATGTTAATATTTTCTGTTCAGCTTAAAATACACCAGGCCACACACGCATCCCAAGGCACATGCTATTTAACCCTATCTGTTAAACAAAAGCATTTCTCATAATTGGATTTGTGTTCATATTTTCTGTTCAGCTTAAAATACACCAGGCCACACGCGCATCCCAAGGCACATGCTATTTTAACCCTATCTGTTAAACAAAAGCATTTCTCATAATTGGATTAGTGTTAATATTTTCTGTTCAGCTTAAAATACACCAGACCACACGCACATCCCAAGGCACATGCTATTTTAACCCTATCTGTTAAACAAAAGCATTTCTCATAATTGGATTAGTGTTAATATTTTCTGTTCAGCTTAAAATACACCAGGCCAAACGCACATCCCAAGGCACATGCTATTTTAACCCTATCTGTTAAACAAAAGCATTTCTCATAATTGGATTAGTGTTAATATATTCTGTTCATCTTAAAATACACCAGGCCACACGTGCATCCCAAGGCACATGCTATTTTAACCCTATATGTTAAACAAAAGCATTTCTCATAATTGGATTAGTGTTAATATTTTCTGTTCAGCTTAAAATACACCAGGCCACATGGGCATCCCAAGGCACATGCTATTTAACCCTATCTGTTAAACAAAAGCATTTCTCATAATTGGATTTGTATTAATATTTTCTGTTCAGCTTAAAATACACCAGTAAGAAGTATGTAGTAAAACACCGCGCTAAAATTTTATAAACATAAAAATTTCATATAAAATATTCTTTCAAATTCTTTAAGAATTTTGCTACAACGTGCCGAACTTTTCATCCACAAAAAAGTCCCACAGCAATATACAATTAAAAGACATGGAGCAATAAAGGACACAATTTATTGTGACCACAAAAACAGTCTTTAGAGTGATTTTTTAAGGAGGTATCCCACGGTGCATGCACATCCACAGAAAAGGGTCCCGTCACATGTGCCCGTCACCCCCACACATATGCGCTTACCAGATTCATGAAATTAGAAAGCCTTAACCCTTTCGCTGCCAGCCTACCTGCAGCATTTGCCACTCCCTGTTGCCAGACGATGTTTCACTATTTTGCGCTGCACATATTCAACTGTCATTTTTGAAAGGATTTCCAGGAATTTCCCAGGAAAATTATATATTGTTTTTTTCAACAGAGTCTGGGCTTTAACATGAAATGTCTTGTTTGTATTTTTTAGGTGTATTCTCAATTTTTTTGGGTGAAATGTGTGAAAAAAAATAAAAAAAAAATATTTTTTTACAATTTGTAGAGTTTTTTTGTAATAAAAAATGTAAGTTTGTCAATAAAATCTTATTGCGTGAGAAACCCCAATTTCTCCCGGTTACAGCGATACCACATATGTATAGGTAGACACCCTTTCCTGCCCAGAAGCCTTTTATAGCTGCTGGATGACAAATGGTTAATTAAAAAAAAAATGACATAGGGTCCCCCTTCCCGGGGACCCCTTCCCTTCAAAATCCAAAAAAAAAAATGACGTGGGGTCCCCCTTACCCAAAGTAACCAGCCCGGGACCAGCTATGGGGGCTTGTAGGCACAGAGTGGGGGGGCCAGCTTTGGTGGCCCCCCCACCCTGCAGCCTACGAGCCCACATAGCCTATGTGGGCCCGGGCTCTTCTGCCCCCCCCTGGCCTTTGGGGAGGCAGGTAATGGGGGTGCGGGGGTTAATGGCAAGCCACCCGCTAGGGCAGGTGACTTGCCACCCCCCCAGCCTTGTGAACTGGTATAAGGGGTCTCATGGACCCCTTACCAGCTCACAAAGGGTTAACTGTTAAAAAAAAAAACACGACACAATAATAAAAAGTATTTTATTAGAAAAAAAAAAATTTTTTTTTACTGTACTTACCTTCGATTGCAAGCTCTTGTCCCTCGATGCTGTGCTGACAGATGCTGGTGATCGGTACAGGAGAAGGAGGAGGCAGGAGATCAGAGGATCTCCTGTCACCTCCTTCCCCTGTGCCGATCACCGGCATCTGAGAAGCTGAGAAGGCTGAAGCCTGAGATCGGGGCCGGGATGACTTCATAAGCCCCACCCCCAAGGGGGCGGGGCTTAGAGGCATGATGGCGGCCGCCATCAAGAAGAAGAGAGGAGAGAGCCTCCCAGGCTCTCTCCTGAAGATCGGTAAGTCCTGGGGGGGGATCGGAGGCCCCCCAGGTGAAGAGGAGGGACAGCGGGAGCCAGCGCACACACAGGTAAGTGAATGTCATTTTTATTTTTTTTTTTTTTTACAGTTAGAAGCTGCTGCTGCAGAAGCGGGGGGGGGGGCGGCCTATTCCGGGGGCTCTCCTGGAGCCATCCGACCCCCCACGGGGGATCGGATGGCACCAAATTAAAGAGGAGACCCGGCCGGATCCAACAAGGGGTCAGGTGAGTATTTTTTATTTTTACTTTTTAAACTACAAGCGAGGAAAGTCAAGCCCGTAACACCTACGGGCTTGGCACTTAAGGCCCAGCCAAGCCAGCACGTAGGTGTTACGTGCTTGGCAACAAAAGGGTTAAAGCAATTTCAGCTACTGGAGAATTCCATACAATTCAATGCTTCAATATGTAGTTTATACACTCCTCACGACCGTTTGTAGGATCCGTTCATATAATTCAAAAAAGCACAAAGAAATCTAGTGCAACCCCATCAGGATTTCTTTTAAAAACCAATTTAATAGATAAAATGCACTCACATTTCATTGGAGTAACATGCGCCTGTATACATATGCAAGTCAGGAGGGAGTCCTTTCTTCCCTTTTTCCATGCAATCGTCAATGAGGGCGCCAAAACTAGGAACGAATAAAACGGTACCTTGAGGTCCCGTAGCCGCTGTCTCCTGTCTTCTAACGCGTTTCGTTGCATGCGCAACTTTATCAAAGGATGAGCGGCGCGGCTAATGACACTTTATTTATAGAGATTAAAGATCCTCCCTAAATGTGATTCTGACCAATGAGGGCTTAGGGCAGTGAATATTATTAAGTCACATGTTCTTTGCCGGGGGCGGGACTCGCACAACCCGGCCGAACAGCAGCCAATAGAAATCCAAGGCAGTGAATATAATTAATGCGCGTGTTCGCTGCCGGGGGCAGAACATGCACAACCCGGCCGAACACATAACCAGAAATGCCAAGGACGGGAATTACACAGCCTGCCTTTCAGGAACCAACAAAAGATTTCATTAATAAACAACATTAATACAGATGCTTCTATTCAGGAGCAAAATAGACGTCCATAGTGGATTTTTTAAAAACACAAATGTCATCTACACTGGCATTAGTGGCTGGGGGCAGAACTCGCACAACCCAGTTTTGCATAGCAAACCAATAAGATGCTAGAACAGTGAATATCATTTGCTGTCGGGAGCGAGACAATCACAGACTAGGAGCATAACTCGCGCTTTGCATAAAGAGCCAATAAGAAGCTAAATGAATGATTATCATTAGCTACCATGAAGAAAACAGTCACATAGCAGCATGATGCAGGGAAAAACTAATGAGATTAAATAGTGTTAGACTTCACTGCTTGAAAGTCATTACCAGGGAACCAATTGTGCTCTTTCACAAATGATAGTCCTCTCTCTCGCCCGGCCCCTTTTCACAGACAACGATTTACCCCACCCAGGGTACACACAATCACCCCACCCCGGGACAGAGGGAGATTTGGAGAATCGACCAATCAGGTATCGCACAAACAAAAAGGAGGGGAAAACGAGGGCGGAGAGGTGGTTACAAACACAAGAAAAATAAGGCGCCAATAGGACAGGGCATTTTCAACTTAAGTTCTGTTATCTTAACTAATAATGAGGTGTCACTTTTAGATCGGGGTTTAAAGTTTGCCCCCCCAAAAAACCTAGATCCTTTTGCCACTTATGTTGATTTACAAAAATACATGAGGAAACTCTCAATAAAAAAGTTTTTTCTGTCAAAGGAATCTGAAAACTCTGTGGCACTGGAGAGGGAGATTAATGATAGCAATACTATACAACACACTAATTTACGTAACAAGTCACTTTTCAATCCTCCCAATATATCTAACTCTCAACTAGAAGCGTTTAAAACCGCTTTGACTAGGGATCTCAATTGCTTATCCTTTAAACGGAAGCGTTGGCCAGCTGATTTATATGAAGGATTTAAATCATTGGAAAAAAAGCATGAAATAGTTATCAAGCCTGCGGATAAGGGGGGGGGGGGGGGGTGGTCGTTCTTAATAAGGCTGATTATGTGGAAGAATTAAATTGACTTCTCTCTGATCAGGACACTTATAGACTCTTGAGCAAGGACCCCACAAGGGAGTATAAGGAGGCTCTTATTACACTTTTAGAAGGTGGATTAGAAAGAGGCCTCTTGACCCCTAAGGAGTACAATTACCTTGTTCCCTCAACGCCAAGAATTCCAACGATTTATCAGTTGCCAAAAATTCACAAGGGATTAGAAAAACCACCTGGTCGCCCCATTGTTAGTGGGATGGGATCCCTAACTTGTCGTTTGGGAGAATTTATTGATGTATTCCTTCAAGGTTTGGTTATCAAACTTCCCTCGTATCTTAAAGATTCCACACAGGTGATTAACCTTTGTGAAAATGGAGACTGGACGGGAGCCACCTTATTAGTTAGGGCTGATGTTTCATCGCTCTACACAGTGATACCACATGATAAAGGAATTTTAGCGGTTAGATATTTTCTCACTTCTGATTCCTCTTTACCTATGGAACAAATTGATTTCATTATAGAATGTCTTACATTTGCGCTAGAGCATAATTATTTCTGGTTTGCAGACAGTTACTATCTACAGATCACCGGAGTTGCTATGGCGGCGAAATTTGCCCCCAGCATGGCCAACTTGTATGTAGGTTGGTGGGAAACACAGTTCATAGACCAAGTTGAGAGACCACTCTTGGCGGTATGGAAACGCTATATAGATGACGTTTTGTGTGTATGGAGGGGCTCACAATTAGAGTTAGAGGCCTTTTTTGTAGAGGTAAACAATAACTCTTTCAATTTATCTTTTACAATGGATAGTAGTCCAAGTTCCATAAATTTCTTGGACTTGACTATAGATAAAGTTGGGACCATTCTCACTACATCTACTTTTTTCAAGTCCACGGATCGAAACGGATATGTCCCCCAAAACAGTTGTCATCACCCAAACTGGTTGGGAGCCATACCGAAGGGGCAGTACATGCGACTCCGGAGAAATTGCACCCATGTGGACACCTATGATGTTCAGTCTGCGGTCCTTACAAACAGGTTTATTGAAAAGGGATATGACCCACAGACTATTAAGGAACAACAAATATCAATTAGAGAGAACGATAGAACCCTTCTATTAGCACCGAAAGGGATAGCACCACAAGATTCCAATCATAATATGTCTTTTATTACAGATTATAACATGCAACATAAGGATTTTAAAAAACTACTTCAAAAACATTGGCATATATTGAAAGATGATATGCTTTTGGGCCCCTTATTACCTGAACATCCACAAGTAATATATAGAAAAGCCCCCAATTTAAGAGATCTTTTAACTCGAAGTTATGTTGATCCTCCAAGGAAAGTATCTCTTACCACGACTGAAATGAAGGGGTTCTGGGGCGCGCGCACGTGACCGCGCAGCATGGACGTCTGCTGAGTGAGCTCCGTGCAGTCGGGAGGCACAGAGCCCAACCAACACCACCAGACCCCTAAATTTCCACACAAGGCGGCTGCGGAAGACCCCAGGACTTACCTGGGCCAGATGTCTGCCACCCCAGCCAAAAGGAGAGGCCACAGAGAGGGTCGGAAGTCGGCAGCCCCAGGATCCAAGATGGCGGCCGCAGCACGGCTCCAGAGCAGGAGAGGACAAAGAGGAAGCCCTGAGGGTGAGTGCTGATGATCTCTCCCAGGAATCTAACCATAGCTGGCTGCAACTCCTCTCCTCTCCATATAGTTCAGCTCACAAAGCCCCAGCTCAGCTTTCCTCAGAAAATCAGACCCTGATTACACAGCTTAGAGCTGTTATTAGAGAAGAGGTCACAGCAGTGTCAGTTAAACACACAGAGACACTCTTGAAAGAAATCAGAGACATTGGAACCCACACTGATGCCCTGGAATCCCGCATGGATGACTCCACATTGATCCTTGATAACCATAACTCCCTGCTGGGTCAAATGCAAGATGAGATTACCTCACTTAAAAATTTAAACGAGGAACTCGAGAATCGAAATCGCAGATCTAACTTGCGATTCCGTGGCCTCCCTGAGACCATGGAGGATGCCACAGCCACTATCACCGCCCTCCTCCAGGAACTGGTCCCAGATATACCAGTAGCCAGGCTCGAGCTGGATAGAGCGCACAGGGCCCTGGCAAGAAAACCCACAGAGGGCCCACCGCGTGACATCATCGTCAAGTTTCATCACTACTTAACAAAAGAAGCGGTCCTTAAGGCATCTAGAGAGAAATCCCCCCTATACTTCCAAAAGCACAATTACCAAATCTTTGCGGATCTCTCACAGACCACCATCCTAAAAAGGCGGGCCTTTAGACCCTTACTCCAAGTCTTACAAGCTCAGGGGATTCGATACCGCTGGGGATTCCCCTTTAAACTCACGTTTACATACCAATCTAAGCAGATCCAGGCCTCTTCGCCCCCAGAACTCCTGACCAAGCTTAAAGCCCTGGACATTAGAATCCCAGACATGGATCCTACAACCTCGACTCTCCCCACTACTCCAAGAACCCCGGGACTGCCTCGCAGATCTACCCCCCAAACCACCCCCTCTCCAAGGATGGAACCTCACCCGAGAATCAACCAGGCGATAAAAACGGCTCCTGTCCCAGTCCTTTCAGCCAGTCTCCAAGGGCTGACATACCCCTGCAATAACTTTTTGTATTAACCTTCATGCTCGTCAAGGTCCAGTAAGTCAGTACTGCGCAAAGACCCATTCACTTGAGTCACACTATGTTTATTAACATCTTGTTTGCTCTCTACAGAGCATGTTCAGATTCACTCTGTTTGCAATGTTCTTTCCCTCTGTTATTGCTCCCCTTCATGCCATGAGCAGCTGCTGTTACCCTTAAGAGCTGAAACATGTAATTGCAGGAGACCTCTCGGTGCATTCTCACCTGAGAGTGGACCAGGTGACAAAACGACACCTGTTTCAGCCCCTTCAGCCGGTCTCAGGGGGCTGAGACAAACCCCTGCAATAAATTCCTTCGTATCAGCCCCCATGCTTGTTATGCTTGTTATGGTTTAGTAATTCACCACTGTGCAAAGCCCCAGTTACCTGGATCACACCAGGTTTATTAATACCTCTTAGCTCCCTATGGAACATGCTCATATTCACTATGATTGCAATGTTTTTATCTTGATGATCACTCTCCTTCATGCCATGAGCAGCTACTGATAACCCTCATGAGCTGAAACATGCCACTGCAGGAGACTTTTTTATAGTTTGTAGTTGTATTCTGTATTTACAATAATGTTGTTGCTGTTGTTGTCTTTCAACCCCTGAACTACCTGCCCTACAGCTGAAAGACTATTCTCAAGGCTAAATGCCTGAAATATGCTGCTGCAAGAGACCTTATTATACTGCATGGTGAAAACAGCAGGTCCCTGGCCCTGAGCTTTTCCAGATCATTCCACCGGGCAGGCGAGTGCTCCTGCTCCCCCTGGCGGGGGGACGTCGCTCCTCTGTGTATTTGGGACAGCTTACGGCCACTGAAAATCCTTGAGCCGACTGACCCTCCTGCCCTGACATTTAAACTTATTAGCGCACCCTCGCTCACTGGTGGACATGATCATATTTATAACATATGGCCGCCGAGAGACCCTAGTTTAACTGGAGCCCCGGTGATGCTATCCACACTCTTTAGGGCCTTTCGCTCACCAGTGAACACGGCAGGTCTCATCTATCCTGTTTAACCCTTTTCTTGAGAACCATTCTTTCCCAAGGCGGAAACCCCTGCAGGTAGTTACTGGAACACTTAAATATGCCACAGCGGGAACTCCTCTTGTGGCCATAGTGGTGCCTGGACTCCCTCCTGGCCCTGGTCATATAGCCGGCAGTAGGTGGACCCTTATTGATTCTGGGGAGCTCCTCCACCTCCAGGCCCCCGAGATGGTACACAACCTGGAACAGTCCCTTCCCTGCTGGCCGTTATTAAACCGGTACCTCTTCTATATAAGTGGATGTTCCTCCTCTGCTCCTTGTACCTCGACGCGGGCCCTACCGGACTCTCCCGTGGCGGGCCCCGTGCGTTTTCACTGGAGTAGAGGAAAATCATGCTCCAATTGTGGCCTTTTGCATTTTTTGCATTTTCTGCACTTTTTGCCCTCTCTTTTTACTGAATTGAGATATGTTGTTGTGTTGTTGAATGTTTACAAGTTTGTGCCAGTTTTGCCTCCCGACTCACTCTGGCGCACCCCCAACTCCCTTTGGTTCCGACTTCTTTCCGGTCTGAGCCTTTGGGACACCACCCTGCACGGATGTGCAGTTTCAAAAGAGCTCTAAATTGTATGTTAATCTTAAATGTCCTATGTACTTTTTTCTCTTCTCTTCTTTTCTCTCCTCTTTCTCCTTCTCTAATTCCCTCTCCCCTTCCCCCCTTTCCCTATTCCCCCATCTCCTGTCCCATCCTCACCGGGGCCCTTGGCTCGAGGCTTAGCACATATTTGGAATCAGCTACCCCATTCTCCCAGATATGGCCCTTAAAGTAGTGTCACTCAATGTTCAGGGTCTGAATTCACCCAATAAGCGGTCTAGAGCTTTCAAATACTTTAATTCCATTCACCCTGACGTGGTATGTCTCCAGGAGACCCATTACACGACGTCCTCCACACCTAAGATTCTTAACTATAAATGTCCTCTCTTTTTCCAAGCAGTAGGACATAGTAAACAAAGAGGTGTTCTCATCGCCTTCCGTAAGGAGGCCCCCTTCACATGCCATAAACAAATCGCAGATCCTGGAGGCAGGTTTATTCTACTCCAGGGAACACTCCAAGACTCTGAGGTAACCTTTCTAAATTATTATGCTCCCAACACTAAGCAGATACCCTTTATATCACAAATGTGCTCCATGATCCAGATACACGGGAAGGGCACTATCTTCCTATGTGGAGACTCAAATCTAAATCTACAACCTGATATAGACAGGTCCCTCCCCCCAAATACACAAATCAGACAAGAAGGGAAACAATTCCAGGACATAATCAATAATTCTAATCTAATAGACCCTTGGCGGGATCAGCACCCTCACAAGAAAGACTTCACCCACTATTCAGCCCCCCATAAACTTTTTACAAGAATAGACCATATTTTTGTGCAGACCTCCTTCCTCCCCCAGGTCACTGCCTCCAGAATTCATCCTATACCCTGGTCTGACCATGACTTGACTTCAATTTCTTGTAAATCACTGATTGCTGGGTCCAGATCTTCCTCATGGTCGCTTAATGACTCTTTACTCTCCTCAAATTCCCTGGTGGAGGAATCCTGTGCACGGGTCAGAGACTTTTTTGCATTAAATGAGACCCCAGACTCCCCCCCCAACTATGGTTTGGGGCGCCTTTAAAGCCGTGATGAGAGGCCACTATATAGCCCTGTCTTCTCGGAAGAAAAAAGAGAGAATGGCGCTGGCAACAAAACTTAACGAACAATACTTAGCAGATGCTCAGGCCTTTAAGGCTAACCCCTCCCCAAAGCGCCTCCACCAGCTGGAGACCTCCAGAGCGAAATTAAACCTTTTACAAACAGAGCAGGCTGAAAGGCGATACAGGCGCTCTAAACAGCATTATTATACTTCAGCCAATAAACCAGGGTCACTCCTAGCCTCCCAACTGAAATGTCAGGACCAATACATAGCTCCCGTCAAACTACAAACCAGGCAGGCTACAGAGACCAGCAACCCCCTAGCGGTGGTAAAGGAGTTCTCAGAGAGCCAGCTTGTATGAAGCCCCTCCGCCCTTGGAGCTCCATCGGGCACAGACCTTTTTTGATAACATTAACCTCCCACACATTTCTGAAGATCAAAGATCTCTTGTAGATGGGGACATTACTACTGACGAAGTCCTGCAGGCTATCAAAACCCTGAAAAACAATAGGAGGCCTGGGCCAGACGGATTTACCGCTCTATTCTATAAAAAACTAGGTCCCATAGTGGCCCCTAGACTAGCAGCAGTTTTCAACCATGTCAAGGAGGGGAACCTCTTTGATCCAGAGATGCTTAGAGCATCCATAGTCATGATTCCGAAACCCGGAAAGGATCACCGAAAATGGACCAATTTCAGACCTATCTCTTTACTGAACATAGATCTCAAAATCCTCACCAAAATCCTGGCCACCAGAATTAATGTGTTTCTGTCTGACATAATCCATAAAGACCAGGTAGGCTTTGTGCCTAGGAGACAAGCAGGGGATGGGGTGAGACGGGTCATGCAGCTGATGCAGGAGGCAAGGGATAGTAAGGTTGAATCAATGCTTCTCTCTCTGGATGTGGAGAAGGCATTTGACTCCTTATCATGGCACTACCTTCGCTTTTCCCTTGAAAAGAGGGGATTTGGCATGGGTTTTCTTTCCTGGATAGGAGCACTTTATTCCCACCCTACTGCCTGCATCAAGTACGCTGGCTTCTCCTCAGCCACTTTTCCAATCCAGAGGGGAACTAGGCAGGGATGCCCCCTTTCCCCTATCCTATTTATATTGGCACTTGAACCCTTAGCCCAAAAACTCAGACAGAACCCGACGGTTAAGGGTATCCCAATGGGCCCCACAGAACAAAAAATCTCATTATTTGCAGATGACATGTTACTCATGCTGTCTACCCCCCATGTCTCGGCCCCAAATGCACTCCAGGATCTGGCTGACTTTAGCCAGTTTTCTGGACTCCGACTGAATACCTCCAAGTCCATGGCGCTTGACATATCTCTATCTGAAACCACAAAGCAAACCCTTTCTCATAACTTCTCATGGACGTGGACACAGCGCCTGCCCTTCCTGGGAATTATTCTGACAGCAAACATTAACGATACTTTTAAGGCAAACTACCCGGGAATCATCAAAACAATTGACTCCCTGCTCCATGCCTGGCACTATGTAAAGCTCTCCTGGCTAGGCCGCATTGCTGCCCTTAAAATGACGATTTTACCTAAAATTTTATACCTATTCAGGGTACTTCCAGTCCGTGTCCCCCAAAAAACACTGGACTCCCTCCAACAGAAATTTATGCATTTCACGTGGAACAAGGCCAGGCCCAGAATTAATAAAGCCACCCTGATATGTAAAAGAGAGAGGGGGGGCCTCGCGTTTCCCTCAATTAAAAAGTATTACATAGCAGCCCAAGTGGCACCCCTGGTCTTGCTCCATGCGACAAAAGACAGACCGATTTGGGTATCTAATGACTTCTTAAAATGTTCACCCATCTCCCCAGCTTCGTTGTTATGGCTCCCGAAAGCTTCCCGACCTAAATCCCTACCTCCTTCCCTGGCGTTTTCCCTCTCCGTTTGGGATGGGGTGAAATCCCATTTTACTTCTTCTTTAAAGCCGGCTTCCCCGCTGCTTGGGAACCCCCTGTTTCCTCCGGGCGTTACCCACTCCAATAATTTCAGATGGTGGGTAGAGAAAGGTCATACCAAAGTGGAGAATTTCTGCACCTCAAGGGGGATGAAAACAGCCCAGGACCTTAACTCAGGTGAGAACCTGCCCCCATCTGAAACCTTTAGGTTTTTACAGATCAAGCATTTTATTAATAGCACGCTGACCCGCTCTCCTCCTCCATATCAAAGTACTGATTTTGAATCCCGGTGCATCAGAGACTTCAGTGGGGGTTTGATATCGAGCCTTTATGCAACTCTAGTGTCCCCACCATCCCCTATTAAACATAATTATATGTCTCAGTGGGAGAGAGAGCTGGGGTGCGGCGTGGAGGAGGAAGAGTGGCAGAGAACGTGGGACAATATAAAGAAGATTTCCTGTAACACAGTAGTTTTAGAAAATGCCTACAAGACACTCTTTAGATGGTATCTCACGCCAGACCGTATTCACAAGTTTTCCCCATCAACTTCCCCACTCTGCTTTAGGGGATGCCCTTCCGTAGGATCCATGGCCCACATCTGGTGGGACTGCCCTATAGCCTCGGCCACATGGAACAGGGTATACAAACTGCTTTCTGACATCATCCATCTCCCAATGACTAAGAACCCTAGGGAGGCTTTACTTTCCCACAAATCAGGTAGATACTCTAAAAACCATTGGAAATTAATTCAACACGTCCTAGCCACCGTCCGCCTCACCATTGCCAGAAACTGGCAATCCCACAGAATCCCCTGGCAGGAGATCTTGAACAGAATCTCAGATACTCTGTGTAACGAGAAAATTACAGCGATTAAAAGCGACACCTATGAAAGATACCTTGATGTATGGACCCCTTGGCTAGAATATATAGATGTCGGCCACCACCAGACAGACCCAGTCCACCCAGTTTGAATATAGTGAAATTCAATTCTATTTCAAGTATGGCCTCCAGCCTCGGATCCATCCCTATCCCCCTTCCCTCTCCCCGTCCCACTTCCTTCTCTTCTCCCTTCTTCTACTTTTCCTTTTCTCTTCTCATCCCACTGTCAATCAATCCTATCAACTATGCATTAATCTTTAGCTCCAACCACTGATCCTTAGCACCAATAAAGAATGGATGTGTTATACACATCTCTTTAGTACAAGCCCCCCAGTCCAGATTACAACCCACCGCATCCCAAGCACTTGCTGTTCTGTGCCAGAAGTTGACCCTAATAGTTAGCACCATGTTTTAGTGCAATTATACTCAGGAATCTTCATACCTCTTTTGATAACTATTGGAAAATCTGTTAACGCAAGTACACTCAGGAATCTTCATATTTCTGTTGATAACTTTTTGATACTGTACCATTATGTACACTCTGTAAACCTGTTCAACTGTCATCATTAATGCATATGTAATGTCTGATCCATGTATACCTTATATGAAAACCCAATAAATTATTTGTAAAAGAAATGAAGGGGTTCTATAAGTGTGGCAATTGCATGGGATGCAAAACATGCTTGCCGGTTGCAAAGCCCAAAAAAGAATTTACCACAAACAGTATAAACAAAATATATACAATTAAGAGATTTATATCTTGTCGTACACAATATGTTGTTTACTTGATATGGTGTCCATGCAATTTATATTATGTAGGACGTACTACAAGGGCCATCTATGTACGAATTAGAGAGCATATATACAACATTAAAAAGGGACTAGAAACCCACAGTTTATCTGCTCATTTCAAACTTGCACATGCCAGTGACCCTAAATTTATGTCCTTTATTGGTATTGATCATGTAGAAATGCACTGGCATGGCTCTAATTTAACCCGAGAGATCTCTAAATGTGAGAGCAAATGGATCTTTGAACTTAACACTCTCACACCGATAGGATTAAATGTAGAATTTGACTTAAATTGTTTTATCGACACAGCTTAATTTTATTGTTCACCTGTCAATTGTTATTCACATATGACTATTTGTATTTCACTGTTCTATGTTGGGTCATGGAGGGTGTTCTTTGTTCAACTTCACTTCCATGCAAATCATCCGTATATACTTAAAAAAAAACAAAAATAATCACAACTATATCATTAGACTAATGAGTCTTAGATTGTTAGTATTCACATTTCACATAATCTTGAGAACCCATGGTTAGGGTCATTTTAGCGGTTTGCCCACTTTTTATATTGTTTGGCTGCTTAGGATCCTAGATGACATTGTTTCTGATGTGAAGCTTTAAGCAGTTAGTTACACCTTAGTAGCTGTAGGTTTAGTGCTACAATGTAGAGTAATAAAATATCCATTGTTTAGGATTGAGCTGGAAGCACAATTGCCACAGTGCAGATTAACAAACGGTTGATATACTATAAATTGGTTCCCTGGTAATGACTTTCAAGCAGTGAAGTCTAACACTATTTAATCTCATTAGTTTTTCCCTGCATCATGCTGCTATGTGACTGTTTTCTTCATGGTAGCTAATGATAATCATTCATTTAGCTTCTTATTGGCTCTTTATGCAAAGCGCGAGTTATGCTCCTAGTCTGTGATTGTCTGGCTCCCGACAGCAAATGATATTCACTGTTCTAGCATCTTATTGGTTTGCTATGCAAAACTGGGTTGTGCGAGTTCCGCCCCCAGCCACTAATGCCAGTGTAGATGACATTTGTGTTTTAAAAAAAATCCACTATGGACGTCTAATTTGCTCCTGAATAGAAGCATCTGTATTAATGTTGTTTATTAATGAAATCTTTTGTTGGTTCCTGAAAGGCAGGCTGTGTAATTCCCGTCCTTGGCATTTCTGGTTATGTGTTCGGCCGGGTTGTGCATGTTCTGCCCCCGGCAGCGAACACGCGCATTAATGATATTCACTGCCTTGGATTTCTATTGGCTGCTGTTCGGCCGGGTTGTGCGAGTCCCGCCCCCGGCAACGAACACGCGCATTAATGATATTCACTGCCTTGGATTCCTATTGGCTGCTGTTCAGGCCGGGTTGTGCGAGTCCCGCCCCCGGCAAAGAACATGTGACTTAATGATATTCACTGCCCTAAGCCCTCATTGGTCAGAATCACATTTAGGGAGGATCTTTAATCTCTATAAATAAAGTGTCATTAGCCGCGCCGCTCATCCTTTGATAAAGTTGCACACGCAACGAAACGCGTTAGGAGACAGGAGACGGCGGCTACGGGACCTCAAGGTACCGTTTTATTCGTTCCAAGTTTTGGCGCCCTCATTGACGATTGCATGGAAAAAGGGAAGAAAGGACTCCCTCCTGACTTGCATATGTATACAGGCGCATGTTACTCCAATGAAATGTGAGTGCATTTTATCTATTAAATTGGTTTTTAAAAGAAATCCTGATGGGGTTGCACTAGATTTCTTTGTGCTTTTTTGAATTATATGAACGGATCCTACAAACGGTCGTGAAGAGTGTTTAAACTACATATTGAAGCATTGAATTGTATGGAATTCTCAAGTAGCTGAAATTGCTTTAAGGCTTTCTAATTTCATGAATATGGTAAGCGCATATGTGTGGAGGTGACGGGCACGTGTGACGGGACCCTTTTCTGTGGATGTGCATGCACCGTGGGATACCTCCTTAAAAAATCACTCTAAAGACTGTTTTTGTGGTCACAATAAATTGTGTCCTTTATTGCTCCGTGTCTTATAATTGTATATTAAAATACACCAGACCACACGCGCATCCCAAGGCACATGCTATTTTAACCCTATCTGTTAAACAAAAGCATTTCTCATAATTGGATTAGTGTTAATATTTTCTGTTCAGCTTAAAATACACCAGGCCACACGCGCATCCCAAGGCACATGCTATTTTAACCCTATCTGTTAAACAAAAGCATTTCTCATAATTGGATTAGTGTTAATATTTTCTGTTCAGCTTTAAATACATCAGGCCACACGCGCATCCCAAGGCACATGTTATTTAACCCTATCTGTTAAACAAAAGCATTTCTCATAATTGGATTGGTGTTAATATTTTCTGTTCAGCTTAAAATACACCAGGCCACACGCGCATCCCAAGGCACATGCTATTTTAACCTTATCTGTTAAACAAAAGCATTTCTCATAATTGGATTAGTGTTAATATTTTCTGTTCAGCTTAAAATACACCAGGCCAAACGCACATCCCAAGGCACATGCTATTTTAACCCTATCTGTTAAACAAAAGCATTTCTCATAATTGGATTAGTGTTAATATTTTCTGTTCAGCTTAAAATACACCAGGCCACACGGGCATCCCAAGGCACATGCTATTTAACCCTATCTGTTAAACAAAAGCATTTCTCATAATTGGATTAGTGTTAATATTTTCTGTTCAGCTTAAAATACACCAGGCCACACGCGCATCCCAAGGCACATGCTATTTTAACCCTATCTGTTAAACAAAAGCATTTCTCATAATTGGATTAGTGTTAATATTTTCTGTTCAGCTAAAAATACACCAGGCCACACGCGCATCCCAAGGCACATGCTATTTAACCCTATCTGTTAAACAAAAGAATTTCTCATAATTGGATTAGTGTTAATGTTTTCTGTTCAGCTTAAAATACACCAGGCCACACGCGCATCCCAAGGCACATGCTATTTTAACCCTATCTGTTAAACAAAAGCATTTCTCATAAATGGATTAGTGTTAATATTTTCTGTTCAGCTTAAAATACACCAGGCCACACGCGCATCCCAAGGCACATGCTATTTAACCCTATCTGTTAAACAAAAGCATTTCTCATAATTGGATTAGTGTTAATGTTTTCTGTTCAGCTTAAAATACACCAGGCCACACGCGCATCCCAAGGCACGTGCTATTTTAACCCTATCTGTTAAACAAAAGCATTTCTCATAATTGGATTAGTGTTAATATTTTCTGTTCAGCTTAAAATACACCAGGCCACACGCGCATCCCAAGGCACATGCTAATTAACCCTATCTGTTAAACAAAAGCATTTCTCATAATTGGATTAGTGTTAATATTTTCTGTTCAGCTTAAAATACACCAGGCCACACGCGCATCCCAAGGCACATGCTATTTAACCCTATCTGTTAAACAAAAGCATTTCTCATAATTGGATTAGTGTTAATATTTTCTGTTCAGCTTAAAATACACCAGGCCACACACGCATCCCAAGGCACATGCTATTTTAACCCTATCTGTTCAACAAAAGCATTTCTCATAATTGGATTAGTGTTAATATTTTCTGTTCAGCTTAAAATACACCAGGCCAAACGCCTATCCCAAGGCACATGCTATTTTAACCCTATCTGTTAAACAAAAGCATTTCTCATAATTGGATTAGTGTTAATATTTTCTGTTCAGCTTAAAATACACCAGGCCACACGGGCATCCCAAGGCACATGCTATTTAACCCTATCTGTTAAACAAAAGCATTTCTCATAATTGGATTAGTGTTAATATTTTCTTTTTTTTTATGCATTCTTTATTTATTAAATTTTTAGATACAATTGGATTGACAAAACAAAAGAGAAAGAGAAAAGAGAAAAAAAAATTCTAATAGCTGACATGACTAGGGATGAGCGAATCGATCCGGACGAAGCCGGATTCGATCCGAATTTCATGAAAAATTCGATTCGGATCGAATCCGAATTTCCCCGCGATTCGATCGCTCGAAGTTTTCCTTTAACATCCATTCATTTACATTACAGGCATTCTAAGATGGCGGACGGGACATGTCCAGACATCAACCCCGCGCCAGTGCAAGCTGGGACAGTCACATGCAGCCTATCAGCAGCCAGCAAGCCCGGTGACGTCACAGCGCTATTTAAGTCGGCGGACATCTTGCTTTTCCTCATTTCTCTATTGCATTCGTGAGAGACAGGACGCTGCTGTAGGCAGGGAGAGACAGTTAGACAGACAGGGACAGACAGGGACAGGCTGGAGACAGGCAGGAGACAGGCAGGAGACAGACAGAAAGTCAGCGAAAAGCGAAAAATCGGAGGCAGTCACAGGGAGATTTTTTTTTTTTCATCCAGCCTGAGTGTTACTGGCTGGCTGACTGGCTTTGTTAGCGTTTTCAGGCTGCTTATACACTAACTGTGCATATATACTGAACTGATCTCAAGTCTGCTGTGAGGCATCCCATTCTGTGACTACACCAGCCTCTATTTAATACCATAACCATATGCAGTTATTCTAATAGAAATTAGGCCTGATAAAGACACTTTTGCTGTGCATAGCCTTACTGCTGCCAGGTGCTCTCTGGTTTTTGGGGCATCCCATTCTGTGACTACACCAGCCTCTATTTAATACCATAACCATTTGCACTTATTCTAATAGAAATTAGGCCTGATAAAGACACTTTTGCTGTGCATAGCCTTACTGCTGCCAGGTGCTCTCTGGTTTTTGGGGCATCCCATTCTGTGACTACACCAGCCTCTATTTAATACCATAACCATTTGCACTTATTCTAATGGAAATTAGGCCTGATAAAGACACTTTTGCTGTGCATAGCCTTACTGCTGCCAGGTGCTCTCTGGTTTTTGGGGCATCCCATTCTGTGACTACACCAGCCTCTATTTAATACCATAACCATTTGCACTTATTCTAATAGAAATTAGGCCTGATAAAGACACTTTTGCTGTGCATAGCCTTACTGCTGCCAGGTGCTCTCTGTTTTTTGGGGCATCCCATTCTGTGACTACACCAGCCTCTATTTAATACCATAACCATTTGCACTTATTCTAATAGAAATTAGGCCTGATAAAGACACTTTTGCTGTGCATAGCCTTACTGCTTCCAGGTGCTCTCTGGTTTTTGGGGCATCCCATTCTGTGACTACACCAGCCTCTATTTAATACCATAACCATTTGCACTTATTCTAATAGAAATTAGGCCTGATAAAACACTTTTGCTGTGCATAGCCTTACTGCTGCCAGGTGCTCTCTGGTTTTTGGGGCATCCCATTCTGTGACTACACCAGCCTCTGTTTAATACCATAACCATTTGCACTTATTCTAATAGAAATTAGGCCTGATAAAGACACTTTTGCTGTGCATAGCCTTACTGCTTCCAGGTGCTCTCTGGTTTTTGGGGCATCCCATTCTGTGACTACACCAGCCTCTGTTTAATACCATAACCATTTGCACTTATTCTAATAGAAATTAGGCCTGATAAAGACACCTTTGCTGTGCATAGCCTTACTGCTGCCAGGTGCTCTCTGGTTTTTGGGGCATCCCATTCTGTGACTACACCAGCCTCTATTTAATACCATAACCATTTGCACTTATTCTAATAGAAATTAGGCCTGATAAAGACACTTTTGCTGTGCATAGCCTTACTGCTGCCAGGTGCTCTCTGGTTTTTGGGGCATCCCATTCTGTGA
The DNA here is from genome assembly GCA_027917425.1 of Gastrophryne carolinensis. NCBI lineage: Eukaryota > Metazoa > Chordata > Amphibia > Anura > Microhylidae > Gastrophryne > Gastrophryne carolinensis. The sequence continues at coordinate 407,053,258 of CM051238.1, read as the reverse complement.
CTACACCAGCCTCTATTTAATGCCATAACCATTTGCACTTATTCTAATAGAAATTAGGCCTGATAAAGACACTTCTGCTGTGCATAGCCTTACTGCTGCCAGGTGCTCTCTGGTTTTTGGGGCATCCCATTCTGTGACTACACCAGCCTCTATTTAATACCATAAGCATTTGCACTTATTCTAATAGAAATCAGGCCTGATAAAGACACTTTTGCTGTGCATAGCCTTACTGCTGCCAGGTGCTCTCTGTTTTTTGGGGCATCCCATTCTGTGACTACACCAGCCTCTATTTAATACCATAACCATTTGCACTTATTCTAATAGAAATTAGGCCTGATAAAGACACTTTTGCTGTGCATAGCCTTACTGCTGCCAGGTGCTCTCTGGTTTTTGGGGCATCCCATTCTGTGACTACACCAGCCTCTATTTAATACCATAACCATTTGCACTTATTCTAATAGAAATTAGGCCTGATAAAGACACCTTTGCTGTGCATAGCCTTACTGCTGCCAGGTGCTCTCTGGTTTTTGGGGCATCCCATTCTGTGACTACACCAGCCTCTGTTTAATACCATAAGCATTTGCACTTATTCTAATAGAAATCAGGCCTGATAAAGACACTTTTGCTGTGCATAGCCTTACTGCTGCCAGGTGCTCTCTGGTTTTTGGGGCATCCCCTTCTGTGACTACACCAGCCTCTATTTAATACCATAACCATTTGCACTTATTCTAATAGAAATTAGGCCTGATAAAGACACTTTTGCTGTGCATAGCCTTACTGCTGCCAGGTGCTCTCTGGTTTTTGGGGCATCCCATTCTGTGACTACACCAGCCTCTATTTAATACCATAACCATTTGCACTTATTCTAATAGAAATTAGGCCTGATAAAGACACTTTTGCTGTGCATAGCAGTACTGCTGCCAGGTGCACTGCTGGCTGTTGGGGCATCCCATTCTGTAACATAGCATACCCCTCTTTATTGACACTAAGCAGCTCTCTTATTTACACTAGGCAGGCCTGTTGGAGGCTGAGTGTTACTGCTCACTTTTGGTGTGCATTATATTCTGTTTCATATAGACCCACCGCTGCCTGGGGGTTCTTAAAATATCACCTACTACCACGCCAGTTAGACTATGTCGGGCAGACAAGTGCCTGGAAGTGAAAAGAGGAGTGGCAGAGGCCAAGATTCCGCAGGCAGAGCTTGCAGCAGACTGGGGGCCAGTAGCAGCAGGAGTCACGCTGAGAGACCTAATCTGCCAGTATCTGCTAGCGGTCGGGTCTCCACCAGTAACGCATCTGCCGTGGTAGATTGGTTGACGCGCTCATCAACAACATCATCACAACTTACGTCTGAGACCACCAGTCTAGGGTCGGTAGGTTCCTCTGACACAACCCTGAGTTGGCATGCCCCGAGAGCAGTCCCTGTCCTCCCATTGCCTCTGTCCTACGCCGTTCCCTCCCCCAGCGACGTATCCTATGCTTTGGGTTCAGCTCCACTCTTTAGTGAGGAGGACGATCAGATAGAGGACAGTCAGCAGCTACTGCCCAGCCAAGAAATGGAGGTGGCTTCTTTAGCTAGGCAGACAAATAGTGATGTGGACAGTGTCGTGGGTGCTGCGAGCGTTCCAGCTCCTGCGCCAGACACTGTTGACGAATCCACGAACATCAGTGACGTACAGCCACAACTCGGTGATAATGATGATGACGATGAAGCTGATCGCACTTGGGAGCCAGGTGATGAAGGGGCTTCATCGCCATCATCAGGAGAAGAGGGGCGCAGGTTGCCCCGGAGTCAGCAGCTGAGGCAGCAAGGTGGTAGCAGTCAGCATGGGGGCACAATTCCAAAGGCTGGAGCCGGCCGGGGCCGGGGCTGGGGTAGAGCACCTGCTGTGCGGCAGTCTACCTTATCGGGAGGTAGTGGAGCAGGGGTTCCTGGAGTTGGCAACAGCAGCAGTGAATCAGTGAGGCCAGGGGGTGGGAAAAGTAGCTACTCGGCAGTGTGGCAGTTTTTCCTGAAGCATCCCCAGGAGGGCCACATGCAAGATATGTAGGCAAAAGGTGAAGCGTGGCCAGGGTCCAAATGTTGGCACCACGGCCCTGCGTCAACATATGATGCGTCACCATAAAGCGACCTGGGAGAACTGAGGCTCCCAAGGGGTGGTCCAGTCTGCTTCCTCACCAAGTGGTACGCCGCTCCCAATTTCTGCCAGCCAAGGCTCCAGCACCTCAGCCGAAGGCAGCTGTGCGTCATACCCATCCTCTGTCGCTCCTGCTCCTCCTCCTCCTCTTCCAAGTCATGCATCCCGCCAGCAATCCATCAGCGAAGCCATGTCCAAGAGATAGCAGTATGCGCCCACTCATCCTACGGCGCAGAAGCTGAATGTGCTCCTGTCCAAGTTGCTGGTGCTGCAGTCGCTCCCTTTTCAGGTGGTGGAATCTGCACCTTTCAGAGAACTGATGGCTTGTGCCGAGCCGAGGTGGAGAGTCCCAAGCCGTCATTTCTTTGCCAAGAAGGCAGTACCAGCACTGCACACTTTTGTTGAACGGAAGGTGGGCCAGTCCTTGAGCCTGTCGGTGTGTAGCAAAGTGCATGGCAGCGCCGACATCTGGAGCTGTAACTACGGTCAGGGACAGTACATGTCGTTTACAGCCCACTGGGTGAATGTGGTCCCTTTGCAGCAGCAGCAGCAACTTGGAAAGGTCACGCCGCTTCGGCCTCCGCGCTCCCTGCCCGTTGGGCCTGTGACACAGTGCGACTCGGCCTCCTCATCCTCCGCCATCTCCTCACCCTCCACTGTAGGCTCAAGTCTCAGTGCCCCTCCAGTCTACCATGTGTGCAGGGCACGGAGGTGTCACACAGTGCTTCACATGGTTTGTCTTGGCGAACGGAGTCACACAGGGGAGGAACTGCTTAAATGTATTCATCAGGAAATCCAAACATGGCTTACTCGAAGAAAACTTAAAATGGGAATCATGGTTACCGACAATGGGAAGAACATTTTGTCTGCGCTGCGTCAAGGAAGCCTGACCCATGCCCCCTGCATGGCTCACATCTTCAATCTGGTTGTCAAGCGGTTTCTGAAGTGTTCCCCCCATCTGCAAGACATCCTAACAACTTCAAGGAAACTTTGCATGCACTTCAGCCACTCATACACCGCCAAACACACCCTTCTTGAGCTACAGCGTCAGAATGGTATCCCCCAACATAGTCTGATTTGCGATGTTTCCACCCGTTGGAATTCCACCCTTCACATGTTGGACCGATTATATGAACAGAGAAAAGCCATCACGGATTTCCTGATGATCCAAGCAGATAGGGGGACTCCCCTGTGTAACTTCAATGTCAACCAGTGGCAGCTCATACGTGACACCTGCCGTTTGCTCAGGCCCTTTGAGGAAGCCACTTTATTTGTCAGTCGGCAGGATTACGGGATGAACGACGTGATTCCACTGCTTCATGTACTACAGCACATGTTGGAAACCATGGCTGGTCAGGGCACTGCAGACATGGCGTTTACATCTTACGGCCACATGAACCCCGTTGGAGCTGAACTGGAGGAGGAGGAGGAGGAGGAAGAGGAGGAGGAGGAGTTGCCTAGCGAAACACAGTTTAGGCTTGGCGAAATGGCTGGTTTATCTAGTCAGCGGACAGGAGAGGAGGAGCAGGAGCAGCCAGAGGAGCTAGAGGTTTTTGAGGAAGGCGAGACAGAGGACCCGGGCACACCGTGGCAGTATGCAGTGGAGATGGAGACAGGTAGTCCATCCGAGTCACTTGCGCAAATGGCAGGAAGCATGCTCACGTGCTTGCGTAGTGACCCCAGAATTGTTTCCATCTGTCGGTGGGATGACTTCTGGCTGTCCACCTTATTGGACCCTCGCTTCCGGCACAAAATGGGGGCATTTTTTAAACCCACTGAGAGGGAGGACAAACTGAACTACTACAAAGACATTCTACGTAGGCAGTTGGCCGATGCCTATCTGCGCCATGGTCCATACTCTCGCAGGTCTGACTCGAGGGGACCTCTGCGCTCACCTTCCACTGCCATGGCCGCTGGGGGGGTTGGCAGGAGCAGCAGCAGCAGCTCCATCAGCAGCAGCCTCAGTCTTCAGTCGCTAATGAGTAGCTTTCTACACCCGCATAGTGAGGCTACTCATGAGCAGCAGGAAGACCTGGAGCAGGACCTCAACCAGCAGGTCATACTTTGACATGACCATGCCAACACACCTTGAGGATCCGCTGGACTTCTGGACTTTGTGGCCGCAACTAGCAGAGTTTGCCCTGGAAAAGCTGTCCTGCCCGGCAAGTAGCGTGCCATCTGAGCGGGTGTTTAGTGCGGCGGGGGCCATAGTTACGGCGAGGAGAACTCGTCTGTCAACTAAAAATGTGGAGAGGGGATGGATCAGCCAGGATTTCCACCCACCAATGCCTGATGCATGCGACTAGATTCAGCATGGTGCCACGTTTTACACTTTCCAAATGGTGCAAAACATATTTATGTCTTTAGACCAATTTTTGGGCTCCTGCTGATGCCAACTCCAGGGTGTGAATCATCCAATTTTTGGGCTCCTGAAGCCAACTCCAGTGTCTCTTTAAAGTAATATTTGGGCTCCTGCTGCTGCTGCTGCCAACTCCAGGGTGTGATTCATCCAATTTTTGGGCTCCTGAAGCCAACCCCAGGGTCTCTTTAAAGTAATATTTGGGCTCCTGCTGCTGCTGCCAACTCCAGGGTGTGAATCATCCAATTTTTGGGCTCCTGAAGCCAACCCCAGTGTCTCTTTAAAGTAATGTTTGGGCTGCTGCTGCTGCCAACTCCAGGGTGTGATTCATCCTTTTTGGGCTCCTGAAGCCAACCCCAGTGTCTCTTTAAAGTAATGTTTGGGCTCCTGTTGCTGCTGCTGCTGCTGCTGCCAACTCCTCCCAACTCCAGGGTGTGAATCATCCAATTTTTGGGCTCCTGAAGCCAACCCCAGTGTCTCTTTAAAGTAATGTTTGGGCTTCTGCTGCTGCTGCTGCTGCTGCTGCCAACTCCAGGGTGTGATTCATCCAATTTTTGGGCTCCTGAAGCCAACCCCAGTGTCTCTTTAAAGTAATATTTGGGCTCCTGCTGCTGCTGCTGCCAACTCCAGGGTGTGATTCATCCAATTTTTGGGCTCCTGAAGCCAACCCCAGTGTCTCTTTAAAGTAATGTTTGGGCTCCTGCTGCTCCTGCTGCTGCCAACTCCAGGGTGTGATTCATCCAATTTTTGGGCTTCTGAAGCCAACCCCAGGGTCTCTTTAAAGTAATATTTTGGCTCCTGCTGCTGCTGCTGCCAACTCCAGGGTGTGATTCATCCAATTTTTGGGCTCCTGAAGCCAACCCCAGGGTCTCTTTAAAGTAATATTTGGGCTCCTGCTGCTGGGCTACTGAAGCCAACCCCAGTGTCTCTTTAAAGTAATGTTTGGGCTCCTGCTGCTGCTGCCAACTCCAGGGTGTGATTCATCCAATTTTTGGGCTCCCGAAGCCAACCCCAGTGTCTCTTTAAAGTAATAGTTGGGCTCCTGCTGCTGCTGCTGCTGCCAACTCCAGGGTGTGATTCATCCAATTTTTGGGCTCCTGAAGCCAACCCCAGTGTCTCTTTAAAGTAATGTTTGGGCTCCTGTTGCTGCTGCTGCTGCTGCCAACTCCTGCCAACTCCAGGGTGTGAATCATCCAATTTTTGGGCTCCTGAAGCCAACCCCAGGGTCTCTTTAAAGTAATATTTGGGCTCCTGCTGCTGCTGCTAACTCCAGGGTGTGATTCATCCAATTTTTGGGCTACTGAAGCCAACCCCAGTGTCTCTTTAAAGTAATGTTTGGGCTCCTGCTGCTGCTGCCAACTCCAGGGTGTGATTCATCCAATTTTTGGGCTCCTGAAGCCAACCCCAGTGTCTCTTTAAAGTAATATTTGGGCTCCTGCTGCTGCTGCTGCCAACTCCAGGGTGTGAATCATCCAATTTCGGGGCTCCTGAAGCCAACCCCAGGGTCTCTTTAAAGTAATATTTGGGCTCCTGCTGCTGCTGCTGCCAACTCCAGGGTGTGAATCAACCAATTTTTGGGCTCCTGAAGCCAACCCCAGTGTCTCTTTAAAGTAATGTTTGGGCTGCTGCTGCTGCCAACTCCAGGGTGTGATTCATCCAATTTTGGGGCTCCTGAAGCCAACCCCAGTGTCTCTTTAAAGTAATGTTTGGGCTTCTGTTGCTGCTGCTGCTGCCAACTCCAGGGTGTGAATCATCCAATTTTTGGGCTCCTGAAGCCAACCCCAGTGTCTCTTTACAGTAATGTTTGGGCTCCTGCTGCTGCTGCTGCTGCTGCCAACTCCTGCCAACTCCAGGGTGTGAATCATCCAATCTTTGGGCTCCTGAAGCCAACCCCAGGGTCTCTTTAAAGTAATATTTGGGCTCCTGCTGCTGCTGCTAACTCCAGGGTGTGATTCATCCAATTTTTGGGCTACTGAAGCCAACCCCAGTGTCTCTTTAAAGTAATGTTTGGGCTCCTGCTGCTGCTGCCAACTCCAGGGTGTGATTCATCCAATTTTTGGGCTCCTGAAGCCAACCCCGGTGTCTCTTTAAAGTAATATTTGGGCTCCTGCTGCTGCTGCTGCCAACTCCAGGGTGTGAATCATCCAATTTTGGGGCTCCTGAAGCCAACCCCAGGGCCTCTTTAAAGTAATATTTGGGCTCCTGCTGCTGCTGCTGCCAACTCCAGGGTGTGAATCAACCAATTTTTGGGCTCCTGAAGCCAACCCCAGTGTCTCTTTAAAGTAATGTTTGGGCTGCTGCTGCTGCCAACTCCAGGGTGTGATTCATCCAATTTTGGGGCTCCTGAAGCCAACCCCAGTGTCTCTTTAAAGTATTGTTTGGGCTCCTGTTGCTGCTGCTGCTGCTGCCAACTCCAGGGTGTGAATCATCCAATTTTTGGGATCCTGAAGCCAACCCCAGTGTCTCTTTAAAGTAATGTTTGGGCTGCTGCTGCTGCTGCCAACTCCAGGGTGTGATTCATCCAATCTTTGGGCTCTTGCTGCCAACCCCAGTGTCTCTTTAAAGTAATGTTTGGGCTCCTGCTGCTGCTGCTGCTGCCAACTCCAGGTTGTGATTCGTCCAATTTTTGGGCTCCTGAAGCCAACCCCAGTGTCTCTTTAAAGTAATGTTTGGGCTCCTGCTGCTCCTGCTGCTGCCAACTCCAGGGTGTGATTCATCCAATTTTTGGGCTTCTGAAGCCAACCCCAGGGTCTCTTTAAAGTAATATTTGGGCTCCTGCTGCTGCTGCTGCCAACTCCAGGGTGTGATTCATCCAATTTTTGGGCTCCTGAAGCCAACCCCAGGGTCTCTTTAAAGTAATATTTGGGCTCCTGCTGCTGCTGCTGCCAACTCCAGGGTGTGATTCATCCAATTTTTGGGCTCCTGAAGCCAACCCCAGGGTCTCTTTAAAGTAATATTTGGGCTCCTGCTGCTGCTGCCAACTCCAGGGTGTGAATCATCCTATTTTTGGGCTCCTGAAGCCAACCCCAGGGTCTCTTTAAAGTAATATTTGGGCTCCTGCTGCTGTTGCTGCCAACTTCAGGGTGTGATTCATCCAATTTTTGGGCTCCTGAAGCCAACCCCAGTGTCTATTTGAAGTAATGTTTGGGCTGCTGCTGCTGCCAACTCCAGGGTGTGATTCATCCAATTTTTGGGCTCCTGAAGCCAACCCCAGTGTCTCTTTAAAGTAATGTTTGGGCTCCTGTTGCTGCTGCTGCTGCTGCCAACTCCTCCCAACTCCAGGGTGTGAATCATCCAATTTTTGGGCTCCTGAAGCCAACCCCAGTGTCTCTTTAAAGTAATGTTTGGGCTTCTGCTGCTGCTGCTGCTGCCAACTCCAGGGTGTGATTCGTCCAATTTTTGGGCTCCTGAAGCCAACCCCAGTGTCTCTTTAAAGTAATATTTGGGCTCCTGCTGCTGCTGCTGCCAACTCCAGGGTGTGATTCATCCAATTTTTGGGCTCCTGAAGCCAACCCCAGTGTCTCTTTAAAGTAATGTTTGGGCTCCTGCTGCTCCTGCTGCTGCCAACTCCAGGGTGTGATTCATCCAATTTTTGGGCTTCTGAAGCCAACCCCAGGGTCTCTTTAAAGTAATATTTGGGCTCCTGCTGCTGCTGCTGCTGCCAACTCCAGGGTGTGATTCATCCAATTTTTGGGCTCCTGAAGCCAACCCCAGGGTCTCTTTAAAGTAATATTTGGGCTCCTGCTGCTGGGCTACTGAAGCCAACCCCAGTGTCTCTTTAAAGTAATGTTTGGGCTCCTGCTGCTGCTGCCAACTCCAGGGTGTGATTCATCCAATTTTTGGGCTCCTGAAGCCAACCCCAGTGTCTCTTTAAAGTAATAGTTGGGCTCCTGCTGCTGCTGCTGCCAACTCCAGGGTGTGATTCATCCAATTTTTGGGCTCCTGAAGCCAACCCCAGTGTCTCTTTAAAGTATTGTTTGGGCTCCTGTTGCTGCTGCTGCTGCTGCCAACTCCTGCCAACTCCAGGGTGTGAATCATCAAATTTTTGGGCTCCTGAAGCCAACCCCAGGGTCTCTTTAAAGTAATATTTGGGCTCCTGCTGCTGCTGCTAACTCCAGGGTGTGATTCATCCAATTTTTGGGCTACTGAAGCCAACCCCAGTGTCTCTTTAAAGTAATGTTTGGGCTCCTGCTGCTGCTGCTGCCAACTCCAGGGTGTGAATCATCCAATTTTGGGGCTCCTGAAGCCAACCCCAGGGTCTCTTTAAAGTAATATTTGGGCTCCTGCTGCTGCTGCTGCCAACTCCAGGGTGTGAATCAACCAATTTTTGGGCTCCTGAAGCCAACCCCAGTGTCTCTTTAAAGTAATGTTTGGGCTGCTGCTGCTGCCAACTCCAGGGTGTGATTCATCCAATTTTGGGGCTCCTGAAGCCAACCCCAGTGTCTCTTTAAAGTAATGTTTGTGCTCCTGTTGCTGCTGCTGCTGCTGCCAACTCCAGGGTGTGAATCATCCAATTTTTGGGCTCCTGAAGCCAACCCCAGTGTCTCTTTAAAGTAATGTTTGGGCTCCTGCTGCTGCTGCTGCTGCTGCTGCCAACTCCAGGGTGTGATTCATCCAATCTTTGGGCTCCTGCTGCCAACCCCAGTGTCTCTTTAAAGTAATGTTTGGGCTCCTGCTGCTGCTGCTGCTGCCAACTCCAGGGTGTGATTCGTCCAATTTTTGGGCTCCTGAAGCCAACCCCAGTGTTTCTTTAAAGTAATGTTTGGGCTCCTGCTGCTCCTGCTGCTGCCAACTCCAGGGTGTGATTCATCCAATTTTTGGGCTTCTGAAGCCAACCCCAGGGTCTCTTTAAAGTAATATTTGGGCTCCTGCTGCTGCTGCTGCCAACTCCAGGGTGTGATTCATCCAATTTTTGGGCTCCTGAAGCCAACCCCAGGGTCTCTTTAAAGTAATATTTGGGCTCCTGCTGCTGCTGCTGCCAACTCCAGGGTGTGATTCATCCAATTTTTGGGCTCCTGAAGCCAACCCCAGGGTCTCTTTAAAGTAATATTTGGGCTCCTGCTGCTGCTGCCAACTCCAGGGCGTGAATCATCCTATTTTTGGGCTCCTGAAGCCAACCCCAGGGTCTCTTTAAAGTAATATTTGGGCTCCTGCTGCTGTTGCTGCCAACTTCAGGGTGTGATTCATCCAATTTTTGGGCTCCTGAAGCCAACCCCAGTGTCTATTTGAAGTAATGTTTGGGCTGCTGCTGCTGCCAACTCCAGGGTGTGATTCATCCAATTTTTGGGCTCCTGAAGCCAACCCCAGTGTCTCTTTAAAGTAATGTTTGGGCTCCTGTTGCTGCTGCTGCCAACTCCTGCCAACTCCAGGGTGTGAATCATCCAATTTTTGGGCTCCTGAAGCCAACCCCAGTGTCTCTTTAAAGTAATGTTTGGGCTCCTGCTGCTGCTGCTGCTGTTGCTGCTGCTGCCAACTCCAGGGTGTGAATCATCCAATTTTTGGGCTCCTGAAGCCAACCCCAGTGTCTCTTTAAAGTAATGTTTGGGCTGCTGCTGCCAACTCCAGGGTGTGATTCATCCAATTTTTGGGCTCCTGCTGCTGCCAACTCCAGTGTCTCTTTAAAGCAATGTTTGGGCTCCTGCCCCTCATAGTGATGCCACTTCAACTCTCTGCAATTGTGCCGCTCTGCGATTCTATTAGCGATGCCTCTGATCTGCATGTGATATTTATTCAAAGTATTATTTAACTAACCCAGCACGCATCCTATGCGTGTTACAGCAAGGCAGAATGGTTTACAACCCTATTGAGGCTCTAGGAGGCTCAGAAATAGCCGTTTTTAATAGCGATTCGTCGCGAATAAATTCGGGTCGAAACGATTTTTGTCGGAAAATTCGGCGAATCAGTCGAATCGAATTTTTCAAAAGTTCGCTCATCTCAAGACATGACATACAATTCAGTTCAAATACCAAAGTTCACATGTCACGTGTAGTAGTAACAACAACACAGCCGTACACTCGAGCCCAAAGACGGACGACCCAGATCCAGACCAGCGCATTTACACCCGATGAGGGCCTGCCGGCCCTCCGAGAGGCAAGCCGCACCCAAGCGTCCGGGGCGGCCGACCCCACGCGAGGGCCCCCACCCGCCGAGAAACAACACACCAAAACATGGCACCACGTCCGCTAGAGAGGCCCGCATGTGGCCTGAGCGAGCGGCTTCAAACACTTGCAAGGTAAGAACTAACAATAAAACAAGGGATAAAACATAAGGGTGGGCTGGAGGGGGGGAACGGGAGAACTCCTAGCCGCTAGCACTTTCCAAGCAGTTTTTTACCCTCCGGAGATTCCGTAACCTCTATCCAGCTGTACCAGATTGCCGCAAATTTCTCAAATCTATTGTCCCTGGAGTGCATAACGTTTTCGAATCTCATTATTTCGTTGACTCTCTGGGACCACAAAGCTATAGGGGGAGGCTCTGTACTCTTCCACACCTGCGGTATGCACGCTTTGGCTGCATTCAGAAGATGGCACAGCAGCGAGCCGCGATATCTTTTCAGCGGAGAAGCTGACACGTGCAAAAGACAAAGAGCCGGGTCCGCTGGTATGGCCGAGCCCGACACCCCCCCCCCCCCCCGCCACCTCCCTGTGTCCCAGAAATCCTTGAGCTTTGAACAAGACCAGAACATATGTAGTAGGTCTCCATCCTCCTCCCCGCACCTCCAACACGCACCGGAAACGTTCGGGAGCCACTTATGAAGGGCTGCGGGAACCCTATACCACCGGGTCAGCAGTTTGTAACTACACTCTTGATACCTTGTACAGATTGAAGTTTTATGCGGGAGGGATAAGATCTTTTTGCGCTGCTTGGGCGTCCATGTGACGTTCAGGTCCCTTTCCCATTTATCCAGGAAGGGGGGGTCCTCTAGTCCCGGGGAGTCAGAAGTATCCTGTATATCCTCGAGAGGGTGTGTCTCTCCGGGTGTCCACTTAGGCACAGCCTTTCGTATTCCGTAAGTTCTCGTTCCTCCTCTCTGTGTGCCCGCCAGGATGAGAGAAAGTGGGTCAGCTGTAGGCGTTGCCACGTGGACCACCCAGGGAGACCCCTATTTTGTGCTACCTCTGTAAGATCCACCCATTCACCCCCCAACAAGAAGTTCCTGATTCTGTACAGACCCGCCTCCCTCCAGCTCTTTGCGGTCTGCTCTTCGGAGCCTGGCGGGAACTGCGGGTTCCCCAGGACATGGGAGAGGGGGAAGGTGAGATTCCCTCCCTCCAGAACAGGGACCTGCAAATGTTGAGTGTGGGACCGATTGTGGGGTGCTGTCGAGCCAACAGGACCCCCTCTCCCGCCAGCCAAGGAGCGGCTGAAACTGGGGACTTAAGGAAGCCCTGCTCTATCCCCACCCACTGCTTATGCCTGCCGTGGAGACACCCATCAATGGTTCTGTTGAGATGCATCGCCGCGTGGTATCGGACTGGGTCTGGAAGGCCCAAGCCTCCATCGTCCTTTGCTCTCATAAGCAGACTCCCGCTCAGTCTCGGTTTCTGTCCTGCCCATACAAAGGTTGAAAATATGGATCGAACCCTGACTAAGAAGGATCTGGGCACCGAGACCGGCAGAGCCTGCAGAAGGTATAAAAGGCAGAGGAGCAGGGTCATTTTAACCGCGTTGCACCTGCCAAACCACGACAGTCTACATTTGGCCCATCTGGCGGTCTCCTCTTCAAACCTTTTAAGCAGGGGTGGGAAGTTCAGAGCAAACAGGCCCGCAAGATTACTACTTAATTTGGTACCCAGGTATGTCACTCCCTCTCTAGCCCATCGGAAGGGAAAGGAGTTTTGGATCGCACGGAATCTGGTTGCTGGTATGTTAACGTTCAGGGCCTTTGACTTCTGGTAATTTATCTTATAGCCAGAGAGATTCCCGTAACAACTTAGTTCCCCCATTAGGTTCGGCAGGGATGTCTCCGGGCAGGACAGGAAGAAAATTAAATCATCTGCATAAGCCGCAGCCTTATAAAGCCCCGAGGGCCCCTGCAGGCCTCTCACGTCCGGATTCCTCCTCACGCTGCAGAGAAAGGGTTCAAGCGTGAGAATGAAGATCAGGGGTGATAGGGGGCATCCCTGCCTCATCCCGTTGGAGATCCTAAGTGACCCAGACGTCAGGCCGTTTACTCGGACCGACGCAGAGGGATGTCTATCCAACCCAACATGTTAGGGCCCAGCCCCACATGTCGGAGCGTGGACCGCATAAACCCCCAGTCAACCCTGTCAAACGCTTTCTCCGCGTCAGTTGCGAGCAAGAGGGCCGGCACATTGCTAGTCTGGGCTAGGTGTATTAAGTTCAAAACCTTTATGGTGTTGTCTCTAGCCTCCCTATAGGGCATGAACCCAACCTGGTCAGGCCCTATCACCCAATGAAGGTGCGGGGCAAGCCTAGACGCTAGTATTTTAGCAAACGATTTGACGTCTGCCTTTAGAAGGGAAATTGGCCTGTAGCTGGGGCAGAGAGTCGGGTCTTTACCCTCTTTCGGGATCACGGCAATGTGAGCTCTAAGGGAGTCCTCTGGGAGGGGGTCTCCATCTTTAACTGAATTTAATAAGGCCAAAAGTCTGGGCGCCAGGAGGGGAAAGAACTTTTTGTAGTATTGTAAATGAAGGTCATCTGGGCCCGGAGACTTGCCCAGGGCCGTATTGGCCATTGCATCCCGAAGCTCCTCCAAAGAGATCGGAGCCTCTAGCTCAGATGTTATCTCCTCTGGCAACTTAGGCATTCCAGAGTCCAGGATATATTGCGCGGACCGCTGTCCCTGAGGGTCGGCCTGCGACCTCGGGAGGTTATACAGGCCCTCGTAGAATTTGCGAAAGGTTTCTGCAATGTCTTCCGTGAGGTGGGCTACTTGCCCCCCAGGGCCCGTCACCTTAGGGACGTATGTTCTGGCCCTTTCGGTCTGCAATGGCCTTGCCAGCAGCCTACCGCACTTATCCACGGACTCGAAGAATACCCTGCGGCATCTGATCCTTAATTTCTCGCAACAAATTATTTTCAGTTTTTCCCTCAACGAGGTCAGGGTCGCCAGGTGAGCGGCCGACAATGACTTTTTGTGGAGGGTCTCCACTTTGCCGATCTCATCCAGGTGTGTTTCGTTTTCTCTCTCTTGAGTCTAACTCCCTGCTTAATGCACAAGCCCCTTATGTAACACTTATGTGTCTCCCAGAGCACCCCAGGGGTGATCCCAGGTGTAGAGTTGAGTTCGAAAAAATTTTTAAGCTCGTCCTGCATCTCTGTCACCACTCTCTGATCATCAAGGAGTGAGTTGTTGAGCCTCCAGGACCAGCTTCTAGGGGCAGGGGTTGGACTCTCCAAGGTAAGTACAATGGGGGCATGGTCGGACAATGTCATAAGGCCAATAGACGAGTCCTGGACCCGGGCCAGGGAGGAATGCGGGATCAGAAAGAAATTGATCCTAGAGTAGGACCCATGGGGGGCGGAGAAGAAGGTGTAACCTCGCACATTAGGGTGTTGGATTCGCCAAGGGTCCACCAGCTGATTAAGTAGAAGGAGTTTCCTAAGGCGCTTCAGTTTAGCGTAAGCCATGTGTGGGCTCCCCCTGGAGGTATCCAGGAGGGGCTCCAGCGCCAGATTAAAGTCTCCCCCTAGCACCAGTTCTCCTTCCCGAAAGGCTGCAAGTGACTCCATTACCCTCTCCAAAAAGGAGATTTGTCCCGCATTCGGGGCATAGATGTTCGTCAGAGTATATACCTGGGAGAGGATCTTACCTTTCACAAATAGCCACCTCCCCTCATCGTCTGCCTTACATTCGAGCATTTCCCACGGGAGACCTCTTTCTATAACTATACTCACCCCTCTGGACCTCGAGTTTGGGGAGTAGCTATGGTAGGACCAGGGGAAGGGCCTGTTGCCAAACGAGGGAGGGTTGGCAGCCCTGAAGTGTGTCTCCTGTAGGTAAGCTATTTGAGCCCTGAGCCCCTTGAGGTGTCTCAAGACTAGAGACCGTTTCTCAGGACTGTTCATTCCCTTGACGTTTAGGGAGATTATCTTAATTGCGGACATCTTTAAGCCTGCCCAAGGGGGCTAAAGCAAGTCCTCGGAGCTTGTGACCCAGCTTCCCGGGGGGTTGCCTGAAAAGAGCGGGTTGTGAGGCCCACAAGTAAGCTAGCGGCTAAGGTGGGGAACAAGGAAGGGGGGGACACAGGACAGGGGAAATTTAACTAACAAAACCGTAGGGGATAAAACGAACCAAGAAATATACTAAGGTATCCTACACGGAAAAGGCCCTGTAGATCCCGGGACCCACAGGGCAGCCCTATTGGGGGTAAAGTGTCTGTCGATACGGAGGTGCAACTGCCCACGCAGCTACCTACCCCGGACCCCAATTTAAGCACATAATCCTAACCAGCGTCTAACAACAATAAAACCATATCAGAACCTCAAAGCAGAGCGAGAAATGCTATCAGAAACAACTAGTCAGGCAAGGAGATAGGGATGTGCAAGCAGATCCACATCTCCAGTCCGAAAACAACCATACATTGACGACGTCTGCCACTCTGACAGTTCAAGGAGAGTGTGGAGACATTCCCGCCGAAGCCCCCGCTCGTAATCAAGTCTCTGCGTCGGATGGTCTGGGCGCTCTCCGGCTTCTGCCTTGGCTCCTGAGGCCCCTGATCCTTCGTCGCCCTGCGGCGGGCGGTCTCATCGCGCCTTGAATCAGGTCTGTTGCCAGCCAGTTCGGGACATCAATAGGGTCGCAGCCAAGGAACACGAACAAGGCCGGAAGGTCTCGAGGGGCTTTTAACAAGAAAACGTTGCGGTCCTTCCTGACAACCAGGTGAAAAGGGAACCCCCATCTGTAGGTGGCTCCCCTGCTAAGGACTAGGTCAAGGAGGGGTCTAAGGGATCTCCTCATCTGCAAAGTCCTTCTTGATAAATCTGGAAGGATTTGAACAGAAGCACCGTCGAACTCGATGGGCCCCTGGCGCCAGGCTCTGCGTGAGATATCTTCCTTCAGGGTGAAGAAGTGGACCCTGCAGACCACATCTCTCGGGCTGGAGGGGTCCACATTGTGGGGGCCCAATGCCCTGTGCACCCTGTCAAGCTCAATTGGGGTGTTTGGATCTCGTTCTAGCAGTGTGTTAAAGATCGTTGTCACAATGCGCTTAAGGTCTTCCCCCACCGACGCTTCCGGAATGCCCCTCAGGCGAAGGTTGTTCCTCCGACTTCGGTTTTCAATATCGTCTATGTGGAGTTGCTGGTCCATTAGCAGGGCTTCCTGAGCTTCACAGCGCGACTCTAAGGGCCGGAGGCGGCTCTCTGTCACTGCGTTTGAAGATTCCAGCGTGCCAACCCTTGTTTCCACCGCAGTTATATGTTGTTTTACCTCCGCCAGGTCACGTTTGTGCACCGCCTCGTATCTCGCGATCAATTCCTCAATATCCGATCTGGAGGGCAATCCTTTCAGAAGCGAGAGTGTTTCAGCGTGAATGTCATTATGACCGGCTCTACCTATGTCTTCTAGGTTCCCAGGAGCTATATGCGTTGTGGCGTGCCCCCTTCTCAAATCCTCAGCACCAGCGCCTGGGCGCCCGATCGTCCAATCGCTCCATGGCTCTCCGGGCGGCTCCGGGGAAAAACAGGGCGAAGCAAGGGACATGGGTCTCAGGCTGACTGTTCCGGGGCGTCCCATGGAACTCTGTGGCGACAAGCTTGGAAGGGTCAGGGTGCTTGAGGGCACCTGCCTCGTTGTCAATACTACAACCTCTGGTTCCAAGGGGGGAGCTTGTCTTTGAGGCGGTTGCCGCTGCGGAAGGGCCTCCAGCCATGTAGCTCTGCCTGTGTTCCCCAGCACATGTGCGGGCTCTGTTGCTTCGCTACGCGACCTGTGCGGGGTATAGGCGAACAGGTTCAGCTTCTGGGGTCCCAGACGCAGTACTTCATATGAGGGGGGGGGGCGGGGGTGTTATATAGTTTCGGGCTACCCTCTATCGCCCCTTTAAGCGAGGGTGCTCCTGCTTGAGGTCTGTTGCCCGGCCATTTAAGGGTTGATCTCCCTCCGCCTAGCTCACTCACATCGCATGCTTGGGGCATCTCAGCTTCCCCCCCCCGCTCTCCCCGCGATCCTCTGCAAGGGCCTCTGCCCTGATGACTGCTCTGCACTCTCCCGCTCCAGCCAGCAGTGAAGCAGAGCCTGCTCTTCTCATCTCAGGCGGCGTGTCACAGCAGCTGGCCACCACATTCCCGCCCCCACCTCGCACTGGCAATGATGTCGCCTTCTCACCCCGGTGTCAGGGGAGCTGCCTCGCTGCCGATGGGGGACCAACAACAGCTGATCTCCCCCGCTGTCCGAGTCTGTCAAGGCAGGTGAGTGACGGCGCATCGGCTCCTCCGCAGCCGCGCTGTCTTCTGGCACCTCTATCACGGCCGTCGCCGCCGCCGCCTCCGCCATCTTGGCAGCGCCAGTCTCCATTCTGCAATCTGCTCTCCTATCTCTCCTTCCAGGTGTCGGGGGCCCCCGCGAGCGATCCCCCCCCACTCCCCTGTCTGCTCCTCTTTTTGGCCATACCTGTATAGGTGGTTAAGGACATTGAATTCGTCTGGTTAAGGGGTCAGGTCGCAGGAGCTAACGGCAGTGCTACCTTACTCCTCCATAGCCAGGAAACGCCCCGTGTTAATATTTTCTGTGAAGCTTAAATTACACCAGGCCACACGGGCATCCCAAGGCACATGCTATTTTAACCCTATCTGTTATACAACATAAGCGTTATTCAGCATCAGCTTCATCAAGCTACTTTAGTTTGCACTTGTTTTTGACTGCTTTCAATAAACCAGGCCGCAGGGCACCCCAAAGCTGCACCTTGCACCCTATCTGTTATACAACATAAGCGTTGTTCAGCATCAGATCCATTAAGCTACTTTAGTTTACACTTGTTTTTGACTGCTTTCAATAAACCAGGCCGCAGGGCACCCCAGAGCTGCACCTTCCACCCTATCTGTTATACAACATAAGCGTTGATCAGCATCAGCTTCATTAAGCTACTTCAGTTTGCACTTCCTTTTTGACTGCTTTCAATAAACCTGGCTGCAGGGCACCCCAAAGCTGCACCTTGCACACTATCTGTTATACAACATAAGCGTTGATCAGCATCAGCTTTATTAAGCTACTTTAGTTTCCACTTGTTTTTGACTGCTTTCAATAAACCAGGCCACAGGGCACCCCAAAGCTGCACCTTGCACCCTATCTGTTATACAACATAAGCGTTGTTCAGCATCAGCTTCATTAAGCTACTTCAGTTTGCACTTGTTTTTGACTGCTTTCAATAAACCAAGCTGCAGGGCACCCCAAAGCTGCCCCTTGCACCTTATCTGTTATAAAAAACATAAGTGTTGATCAGCATCAGCTGCTTCATTAAGCTACTTCAGTTTGCACTTGTTTTTGACTGCTTTCAATAAACCAGGCCGCAGGGCACCCCAAAGCTGCACCTTGCACCCTATCTGTTATACAACATAAGCGTTGATCAGCATCAGCTTTATTAAGCTACTTTAGTTTGCACTTGTGTTTGACTGCTTTCAATAAACCAGGCCGCAGGGCACCCCAAAGCTGCACCTTGCACCCTACCTGTTATACAACATAAGCATTGATCAGCATCAGCTTTATTAAGCTACTTTAGTTTCCACTTGTTTTTGACTGCTTTCAATAAACCAGGCCGCAGGGCACCCCAAAGCTGCACCTTCCACCCTATCTGTTATACAACATAAGCGTTGATCAGCATCAGCTTCATTAAGCTACTTCAGGTTGCAAATCCTTTTTGCCTGCTTTCAATAAACCAGGCCGCAGGGCACCCCAAAGCTGCACCTTTCACCCTATCTGTTATACAACATAAGCGTTGTTCAGCATCAGCTTCATTAAGCTACTTCAGTTTGCACTTCCTTTTTGACTGCTTTCAATAAACCAGGCTGCAGGGCACCCCAAAGCTGCACCTTGCACCCTATCTGTTATACAACATAAGCGTTGATCAGCATCAGCTTTATTAAGCTACTTTAGTTTCCACTTGTTTTTGACTGCTTTCAATAAACCAGGCCGCAGGGCACCCCAAAGCTGCACCTTGCACCCTATCTGTTTATACTAAATAAGCAAATGCATAAAAATGTCAGGCAGACAAGTGCCAGGATGTTCAAAGAGGAGTGACAGAGGCCAAGATTCAGCAGGCAGAGGTCGCAGCAGACTAGGGGCGAGTGGCAGCAGGAGTCACGGTGAGAGACCTGATCTGCCAGTATCTGCTAGCAGTCGTGTCTCCACCAGTAACGCATCTGCCGTGGTAGATTGGTTAACGCGCTCATCAACATCATCACAAGTTACGTCTGAGACCCCCAATCTAGGGTCGGTAGGTTCCTCTGACACAACCCTGAGTTGGCATGCCCCGAGAGCAGTCCCTGTCCTCCCATTGCCTCTGTCCTATGCCGTTCCCTCCCCCAGCGACGTATCCTATGCTTTGGGTTCAGCTCCACTCTTTAGTGAGGAGGACGATCAGATAGAGGACAGTCAGCAGCTACTGCCCAGCCATGAAATGGAGGTGGCTTCTTTAGCGCGGCAGACAAATAGTGATGTGGACAGTGTCGTGGGTGTTGCAAGCTATCCAGCTCCTGCGCCAGACACTGAGGAAATCGAGAACATCAGTGACGTACAGCCACAACTCGGTGATGATGATGATGAAGCCGATCGCACTTGGGAGCCGGGTGATGAAGGGGCTTCATCGTCATCATCAGGAGAAGAGGGGCACAGGTTGCCCCGGAGTCAGCAGCTCAGGCAGCAAGGTGTTAGCAGCATGGTTGGCAGTCAGCATGGGGGCACAATTGTAAAGCCTGGAGCCAAACGGGGCCGGGGTAGAGAACCTGCTGCGCGGCAGGCTACCTTATCGGGAGGTAGTGGAGCAGGGGTTCCTGGAGTTGGCGACAATAGCAGTGAATCAGTGAGGCCTGTTGGTGGGAAAAGTAGCTACTCGGCAGTGTGGCAGTTTTTCCTGAAGCATCGGCAGAGGGTAACATGGCCACATGCAAGATATGTAGGCAGAAGGTGAAGCGTGGCCAGGGTCCAAATGTTGGCACCACGGCCCTGCATCAACATATGATGCGTCACCATAAAGCGACCTGGGAGAACCGAGGCTCCCAAGGGGTGGTCCAGCCTGCTTCCTCACCAAGTGGCACGCCGCTCCCAATTTCTGCCAGCCAAGGCTCCAGCACCTCAGCCGAAGGCAGCTGTGCGTCATACGCATCCTCTTTCGCTCCTGCTCCTCCTCCTCCAAGTCATGCATCCCGCCAGCAATCCATCAGCGAAGCCATGTCCAAGAGACAGCAGTATGTGCCCACTCATCCTACGGCGCAGAAGCTGAATGTGCTCCTGTCCCAGTTGCTGGTGCTGCAGTCGCTCCCTTTTCAGGTGGTGGACTCTGCACCTTTCAGAGAACTGATGGCTTGTGCCGAGCCGAGGTGGAGAGTCCCAAGCCGTCATTTCTTTGCCAAGAAGGCAGTAACAGCGCTGCATACTTTTGTTGAACAGAAGGTGGACCAGTCCTGTCGGTGTGTAGCAAAGTGCATGGCAGCGCCGACGTCTGGAGCTGTAACTACGGTCAGGGACAGTACATGTCATTTACGGCCCACTGGGTGAATGTGGTCCCTTTGCAGCAGCAGCAGCAGCAACTTGGGCAGGTCACACCGCTTCAGCCTCCGCGCTCCCTGCCCGTTGGGCCTGTGACACCGTGCGACTCGGCCTCCTCATCCTCCGCCATCTCCTCACCCTCCACTGTAGGCTCAAGTCTCAGTGCCCCTCCAGTCTACCATGTTTGCAGGGTACGGAGGTGTCACGCAGTGCTTCACATGGTTTGTCTTGGCGAATGGAGTCATACAGGGGAGGAACTGCTTAAATGTAGTCATCAGGAAATCCAAACATGGCTTACTACAAGAAAACTGAAAATGGGAAGCATGGTTACCGACAATGGGAAGAACATTTTGTCTGCGCTGCGCTAAGGAAGGCTGACCCATGCCCCCTGCATGGCTCACGTCTTCAATCTGGTTGTCAAGCGGTTTCTGAAGTGTTCCCCCCATATGCAAGACATCCTAAAAACTTCAAGGAAACTTTGCATGCACTTCAGCCACTCATACACCGCCAAACACACCCTTCTTGAGCTACAGCGTCAGAACGGTATCCCCCCCCATAGTCAAATTTGTGATGTTTCCACCCGTTGGAATTCCACCCTTCACATGTTGGACCGATTATATGAACAGAGAAAAGCCATCACGGATTCCCTGATGATCCAAGCGGATAGGGGGACTCCCCTGTGTAACTTCAATGTCATACGTGACACCTGCCGTTTGCTCAGGCCCTTTGAGGAAACCACTTTATTTGTCAGTCGGCAGGATTACGGGATGAAAGACGTGATTCCACTGCTTCATGTACTACAGCACATGTTGGAAACCATGGCTGGTCAGGGCACTGGAGACATGGCGTCTACATCTTACGGCCACATGAACCCCGTTGGAGCTGAACTGGAGGAGGAGGAGGAGGAGGAGGGGCACAGTGAAGCACAGTTTAGGCTTGGCGAAATGGCTGGTTTATCTAGTCAGCGGACAGGAGCGGAGGAGCAGAAGCAGCCAGAGGAGCTAGAGGGTTTTGAGGAAGGTGAGACAGAGGACCCGGACACACCGTGGCAGTATGCAGTGGAGATGGAGACAGGTAGTCCCTCCGAGTCACTTGCGCAAATGGCAGGAAGCATGCTCACGTGCTTGCGTAGATACCCCAGAATTGTTTCCATTTGTCGGCGGGATGACTTCTGGCTGTCCACCTTATTGGACCCTCACTTCCGGCACAAAATGGGGGCATTTTTTAAACCCGCCGAGAGGGAGGACAAACTGAACTACTACGAAGACATTCTACGTAGTCAGTTGGCCGATGCCTATCTGCGCCATGGTCCATACTCTCGCATGTCTGACTCGGGGGGACCTCTGTGCTCACCTTCCACTGCCATGGCTGCTGGGGGGGTTGGCAGGAGCAGCAGCAGCAGCTCCATCAGCAGCAGCCTCAGTCTTCAGTCGCTAATGAGTAGCTTTCTACACCCGCATAGTGAGGCTACTCATGAGCAGCAGGAAGACCTGGAGCAGGACCTCAACCAGCAGGTTATGTCATACCTTGACATGACCATGCCAACACACCTTGAGGATCCACTGGACTTCTGGGCAGGCAAACTTGGCTTGTGGCCGCAACTAGCAGAGTTTGCCCTGGAAAAGCTGTCCTGCCCGGCAAGTAACGTGCCATCTGAGCGGGTGTTTAGTGCGGCGGGGGCCATAGCTACGGCGAGGAGAACTCGTCTGTCAACTAAAAATGTGGAGAGACTCACCTTTGTCAAAATGAATCAGGGATGGATCAGCCAGGATTTCCACCCACCAATGCCTGATGCATGCGTCTAGATTCAGCATGGTGCCACGTTTTACACTTTCCAAATGGTGCAAAACATATTTATGTCTTTAGGCCAATTTTTGGGCTCCTGCTGATGCCAACTTCAGGGTGTGCCTTCCAACCAATTTTTGGCCTCCTGCTGATGCCAACTTCAGGGTGTGCCTTTCAGCCAATTTTTGGCCTCCTGCTGCTGCTGCTTGCAACTCCAGGGTGTGATTCATTCAATTTTTGGGCTCCTGCTGCCAACTCCAGTGTCTCTTTCAGCCAATGTTTGGGCTCCTGCTGCAGCTTGCAACTCCAGGGTGTGATTTAGCCAATTTTTGGGCTCCTGCTGCCAACTCCAGTGTCTCTTCCAAGCTATGTTTGGGCTGCTGCTTGCAACTCCAGGGTGTCATTCAGCCAATTTTTTGGGCTCCTGCTGCCAACTCCAGTGTCTCTTTCAGCCAATGTTTGGGCTCCTGCTGCTGCTTGCCACTCCAGTGTGTGATTCATCCAATTTTTGGGCTCCTGCTGCTAACTCCAGTGTCTCTTTCAAGCTATGTTTGGGCTGCTGCTGCTAGCAACTCCAGGGTGTGATTCATTCAATTTTTGGGCTCCTGCTGCCAACTCCAGTGTCTCTTTCAGCCAATGTTTGGGCTCCTGCTGCTGCTGCTTGCAACTCCAGGGTGTGATTCATCCAATCTTTGGGCTCATGCTGCCAACTCCAGTGTCTCTTTAAAGCAATGTTTGTGCTCTTGCTGCTGCTTGCAACACCAGGGTGTGATTCATCCAATTTTTGGGCTCCTGCTGCCAACTCCAGTGTCTCTTTCAAGCTATGTTTGGGCTCCTGCTGCTGCTTGCAACTCCAGGGTGTGATTCAGCCAATTTTTGGGCTCCTGCTGCCAACTCCAGTGTCTCTTTCAAGCTATGTTTGGGCTGCTGCTTGCAACTCCAGGGTGTGATTCATCCAATTTTTGGGCTCCTGCTGCCAACTCCGGTGTCTCTTTCAGCCAATGTTTGGGCTCCTGCTGTTGCTTGCCAACTCCAGTGTGTGATTCATCCAATTTTTGGGCTCCTGCTGCTAACTCCAGTGTCTCTTTCAAGTTATGCTTGGGCTGCTGCTGCTGCTAGCAACTCCAGGGTGCGATTCATCCAATTTTTGGGCTCCTGCTGCCAACTCCAGTGTCTCTTTCAGCCAATGTTTGGGCTCCTGCTGCTGCTGCTTGCAACTCCAGGGTGTGATTCATCCAATTTTTGGCCTCCTGCTGCTGCTGCTGCTTGCAACTCCAGGGTGTGATTCATCCAATTTTTGGCCTCCTGCTGCCAACTCCAGTGTCTCTTTCAGCCAATGTTTGGGCTCCTGCAGCTGCTGCTTGCAACTCCAGGGTGTGATTCATCCAATTTTTGGGCTCCTGCTGCCAACTCCAGTGTCTCTTTCAAGCTATGTTTGGGCTCCTGCTGCTGCTGCTGCTTGCAACTCCAGGGTGTGATTCATCCAATTTTTGGGCTCCTGCTGCCAACTCCAGTTTCTCTTTCAAGCTATGTTTGGGCTGCTGCTGCTTACAACTCCAGGGTGTGATTCATCCAATTTTTGGGCTCCTGCTGCCAACTCCAGTGTCTCTTTCAGCCAATGTTTGGGCTCCTGCTGCTGCTGCTTGCAACTCCAGGGTGTGATTCATCCAATCTTTGGGCTCATGCTGCCAACTCCAGTGTCTCTTTAAAGCAATGTTTGTGCTCTTGCTGCTGCTTGCAACACCAGGGTGTGATTCATCCAATTTTTGGGCTCCTGCTGCCAACTCCAGTGTCTCTTTCAAGCTATGTTTGGGCTCCTGCTGCTGCTTGCAACTCCAGGGTGTCATTCAGCCAATTTTTTGGGCTCCTGCTGCCATCTCCAGTGTCTCTTTCAGCCAATGTTTGGGCTCCTGCTGCTGCTTGCCACTCCAGTGTGTGATTCATCCAATTTTTGGGCTCCTGCTGCTAACTCCAGTGTCTCTTTCAAGCTATGTTTGGGCTGCTGCTGCTGCTGCTAGCAGCTCCAGGGTGTGATTCATCCAATTTTTGGGCTCCTGCTGCCAACTCCAGTGTCTCTTTCAGCCAATGTTTGGGCTCCTGCTGCTGCTTGCAACTACAGGGTGTGATTCATCCAATCTTTGGCCTCCTGCTGCTGCTGCTTGCAACTCCAGGGTGTGATTCATCCAATTTTTGGCCTCCTGCTGCCAACTCCAGTGTCTCTTTCAGCCAATGTTTGGGCTCCTGCAGCTGCTGCTTGCAACTCCAGGGTGTGATTCATCCAATTTTTGGGCTCCTGCTGCCAACTCCAGTTTCTCTTTCAAGCTATGTTTGGGCTGCTGCTGCTGCTGCTTACAACTCCAGGGTGTGATTCATCCAATTTTTGGGCTCCTGCTGCCAACTCCAGTGTCTCTTTCAACCAATGTTTGGGCTCCTGCTGCTGCTGCTTGATACTCCAGGGTGTGATTCATCCAATCTTTGGGCTCATGCTGCCAACTCCAGTGTCTCTTTCAAGCTATGTTTGGGCTGCTGCTTGCAACTCCAGGGTGTCATTCAGCCAATTTTTTGGGCTCCTGCTGCCAACTCCAGTGTCTCTTTCAGCCAATGTTTGGGCTCCTGCTGCTGCTTGCCACTCCAGTGTGTGATTCATCCAATTTTTGGGCTCCTGCTGCTAACTCCAGTGTCTCTTTCAAGCTATGTTTGGGCTGCTGCTGCTGCTGCTAGCAGCTCCAGGGTGTGATTCATCCAATTTTTGGCCTCCTGCTGCTGCTGCTTGCAACTCCAGGGTGTGATTCATCCAATTTTTGGCCTCCTGCTGGGTGTGATTCATCCAATTTTGGCCTCCTGCTGCTGCTGCTGCTGCTGCTTGCAACTCCAGGGTGTGATTCATCCAATTTTTGGCCTCCTGCTGCCAACTCCAGTGTCTCTTTCAGCCAATGTTTGGGCTCCTGCAGCTGCTGCTTGCAACTCCAGGGTGTGATTCACCAATTTTTGGGCTCCTGCTGCCAACTCCAGTGTCTCTTTCAAGCTATGTTTGGGCTCCTGCTGCTGCTGCTGCTTGCAACTCCAGGGTGTGATTCATCCAATTTTTGGGCTCCTGCTGCCAACTCCAGTTTCTCTTTCAAGCTATGTTTGGGCTGCTGCTGCTGCTGCTTACAACTCCAGGGTGTGATTCATCCGATTTTTGGGCTCCTGCTGCCAACTCCAGTGTCTCTTTCAGCCAATGTTTGGGCTCCTGCTGCTGCTGCTTGCAACTCCAGGGTGTGATTCATCCAATCTTTGGGCTCATGCTGCCAACTCCAGTGTCTCTTAAATAGCAATGTTTGTGCTCTTGCTGCTGCTTGTAACACCAGGGTGTGATTCATCCAATTTTTGGGCTCCTGCTGCCAACTCCAGTGTCTCTTTCAAGCTATGTTTGGGCTCCTGCTGCTGCTTGCAACTCCAGGGTGTGATTCAGCCAATTTTTGGGCTCCTGCTGCCAACTCCAGTGTCTCTTTCAAGCTATGTTTGGGCTGCTGCTTGCAACTCCAGGGTGTCATTCAGCCAATTTTTTGGGCTCCTGCTGCCAACTCCAGTGTCTCTTTCAGCCAATGTTTGGGCTCCTGCTGCTGCTTGCCACTCCAGTGTGTGATTCATCCAATTTTTGGGCTCCTGCTGCTAACTCCAGTGTCTATTTCAAGCTATGTTTGGGCTGCTGCTGCTAGCAGCTCCAGGGTGTGATTCATCCAATTTTTGGGCTCCTGCTGCCAACTCCAGTGTCTCTTTCAGCCAATGTTTGGGCTCCTGCTGCTGCTGCTGCTTGCTACTCCAGGGTGTGATACATCCAATTTTTGGCCTCCTGCTGCTGCTGCTTGCAACTCCAGGGTGTGATTCATCCAATTTTTGGCCTCCTGCTGCCAACTCCAGTGTCTCTTTCAGCCAATGTTTGGGCTCCTGCAGCTGCTGCTTGCAACTCCAGGGTGTGATTCATCCAATTTTTGGGCTCCTGCTGCCAACTCCAGTTTCTCTTTCAAGCTATGTTTGGACTGCTGCTGCTGCTGCTTACAACTCCAGGGTGTGATTAATCCAATTTTTGGGCTCCTGCTGCCAACTCCAGTGTCTCTTTCAGCCAATGTTTGGGCTCCTGCTGCTGCTGCTTGCAACTCCAGGGTGTGATTCATCCAATCTTTGGGCTCATGCTGCCAACTCCAGTGTCTCTTTCAAGCTATGTTTGGGCTGCTGCTTGCAACTCCAGGGTGTCATTCAGCCAATTTTTTGGGCTCCTGCTGCCAACTCCAGTGTCTCTTTCAGCCAATGTTTGGGCTCCTGCTGCTGCTTGCCACTCCAGTGTGTGATTCATCCAATTTTTGGGCTCCTGCTGCTAACTCCAGTGTCTCTTTCAAGCTATGTTTGGGCTGCTGCTGCTGCTGCTAGCAGCTCCAGGGTGTGATTCATCCAATTTTTGGGCTCCTGCTGCCAACTCCAGTGTCTCTTTCAGCCAATGTTTGGGCTCCTGCTGCTGCTGCTTGCAACTCCAGGCTGTGATTCATCCAATTTTTGGCCTCCTGCTGCTGCTGCTTGCAACTCCAGGGTGTGATTCATCCAATTTTTTGGCCTCCTGCTGCCAACTCCAGTGTCTCTTTCAGCCAATGTTTGGGCTCCTGCAGCTGCTGCTTGCAACTCCAGGGTGTGATTCATCCAATTTTTGGGCTCCTGCTGCCAACTCCAGTTTCTCTTTCTAGCTATGTTTGGGCTGCTGCTGCTGCTGCTTACAACTCCAGGGTGTGATTCATCCAATTTTTGGGCTCCTGCTGCCAACTCCAGTGTCTCTTTCAAGCTATGTTTGGGCTCCTGCTGCTGCTTGCAACTCCAGGATGTCATTCAGCCAATTTTTGGGCTCCTGCTGCCAACTCCAGTGTCTCTTTCAAGCTATGTTTGGGCTGCTGCTTGCAACTCCAGGGTGTCATTCAGCCAATTTTTTGGGCTCCTGCTGCCAACGCCAGTGTCTCTTTCAGCCAATGTTTGGGCTCCTGCTGCTGCTTGCCACTCCAGTGTGTGATTCATCCAATTTTTGGGCCCCTGCTGCTAACTCCAGTGTCTCTTTCAAGCTATGTTTGGGCTGCTGCTGCTGCTGCTTGCAACTCCAGGGTGTGATTCATCCAATTTTTGGCCTCCTGCTGCCAACTCCAGTGTCTCTTTCAGCCAATGTTTGGGCTCCTGCTGCTGCTGCTTGCAACTCCAGGGTGTGATTCATCCAATTTTTGGCCTCCTGCTGCTGCTGCTGCTGCTGCTGCTGCTTGCAACTCCAGGGTGTGATTCATCCAATTTTTGGCCTCCTGCTGCCAACTCCAGTGTCTCTTTCAAGCTATGTTTGGGCTGCTGCTGCTGCTGCTTGCAACTCCAGGGTGTGATTCATCCAATTTTTGGGCTCCTGCTGCTAACTCCAGTGTCTCTTTCAAGCTATGTTTGGGCTGCTGCTGCTGCTGCTTGCAACTCCAGGGTGTGATTCATCCAATTTTTGGGCTCCTGCTGCCAACTCCAGTGTCTCTTTCAGCCAATGTTTGGGCTCCTGCTGCTGCTGCTGCTTGCAACTCCGGGGTGTGATTCATCCAATTTTTGGCCTCCTGCTGCTGCTGCTGCTTGCAACTCCAGGGTGTGATTCATCCAATTTTTGGGCTCCTGCTACCAACACCAGTTTCTCTTTCAAGCTATGTATGGGCTGCTGCTGCTGCTGCTTACAACTCCAGGGTGTGATTCATCCAATTTTTGGGCTACTGCTGCCAACTCCAGTGTCTCTTTCAGCCAATGTTTGGGCTCCTGCTGCTGCTGCTTGCAACTCCAGGGTGTGATTCATCCAATCTTTGGGCTCATGCTGCCAACTCCAGTGTCTCTTTAAAGCAATGTTTGTGCTCTTGCTGCTGCTTGCAACACCAGGGTGTGATTCATCCAATTTTTGGGCTCCTGCTGCAAACTCCAGTGTCTCTTTCAAGCTATATTTGGGCTCCTGCTGCTGCTTGCAACTCCAGGGTGTGATTCAGCCAATTTTTGGGCTCCTGCTGCCAACTCCAGTGTCTCTTTCAAGCTATGTTTGGGCTGCTGCTTGCAACTCCAGGGTGTCATTCAGCCACTATTTTTGGGCTCCTGCTGCCAACTCCAGTGTCTCTTTCAGCCAATGTTTGGGCTCCTGCTGCTGCTTGCCACTCCAGTGTGTGATTCATCCAATTTTTGGGCTCCTGCTGCTAACTCCAGTGTCTCTTTCAAGCTATGTTTGGGCTGCTGCTGCTGCTGCTAGCAACTCCAGGGTGTGATTCATCCAATTTTTGGGCTCCTGCTGCCAACTCCAGTGTCTCTTTCAGCCAATGTTTGGGCTCCTGCTGCTGCTGCTTGCAACTCCAGGGTGTGATTCATCCAATCTTTGGGCTCATGCTGCCAACTCCAGTGTCTCTTTAAAGCAATGTTTGTGCTCTTGCTGCTGCTTGCAACACCAGGGTGTGATTCATCCAATTTTTGGGCTCCTGCTGCCAACTCCAGTGTCTCTTTCAAGCTATGTTTGGGCTCCTGCTGCTGCTTGCAACTCCAGGGTGTGATTCAGCCAATTTTTGGGCTCCTGCTGCCAACTCCAGTGTCTCTTTCAAGCTATGTTTGGGCTGCTGCTTGCAACTCCAGGGTGTCATTCAGCCAATTTTTTGGGCTCCTGCTGCCAACTCCAGTGTCTCTTTCAGCCAATGTTTGGGCTCCTGCTGCTGCTTGCCACTCCAGTGTGTGATTCATCCAATTTTTGGGCTCCTGCTGCTAACTCCAGTGTCTCTTTCAAGCTATGTTTGGGCTGCTGCTGCTGCTGCTAGCAGCTCCAGGGTGTGATTCATCCAATTTTTGGGCTCCTGCTGCCAACTCCAGTGTCTCTTTCAGCCAATGTTTGGGCTCCTGCTGCTGCTGCTTGCAACTACAGGGTGTGATTCATCCAATCTTTGGCCTCCTGCTGCTATTGCTTGCAACTCCAGGGTGTGATTCATCCAATTTTTGGCCTCCTGCTGCCAACTCCAGTGTCTCTTTCAGCCAATGTTTGGGCTCCTGCAGCTGCTGCTTGCAACTCCAGGGTGTGATTCATCCAATTTTTGGGCTCCTGCTGCCAACTCCAGTTTCTCTTTCAAGCTATGTTTGGGCTGCTGCTGCTGCTGCTTACAACTCCAGGGTGTGATTCATCCAATTTTTGGGCTCCTGCTGCCAACTCCAGTGTCTCTTTCAACCAATGTTTGGGCTCCTGCTGCTGCTGCTTGATACTCCAGGGTGTGATTCATCCAATCTTTGGGCTCATGCTGCCAACTCCAGTGTCTCTTTCAAGCTATGTTTGGGCTGCTGCTTGCAACTCCAGGGTGTCATTCAGCCAATTTTTTGGGCTCCTGCTGCCAACTCCAGTGTCTCTTTCAGCCAATGTTTGGGCTCCTGCTGCTGCTTGCCACTCCAGTGTGTGATTCATCCAATTTTTGGGCTCCTGCTGCTAACTCCAGTGTCTCTTTCAAGCTATGTTTGGGCTGCTGCTGCTGCTGCTAGCAGCTCCAGGGTGTGATTCATCCAATTTTTGTCCTCCTGCTGCTGCTGCTTGCAACTCCAGGGTGTGATTCATCCAATTTTTGGCCTCCTGCTGGGTGTGATTCATCCAATTTTGGCCTCCTGCTGCTGCTGCTGCTGCTGCTTGCAACTCCAGGGTGTGATTCATCCAATTTTTGGCCTCCTGCTGCCAACTCCAGTGTCTCTTTCAGCCAATGTTTGGGCTCCTGCAGCTGCTGCTTGCAACTCCAGGGTGTGATTCACCAATTTTTGGGCTCCTGCTGCCAACTCCAGTGTCTCTTTCAAGCTATGTTTGGGCTCCTGCTGCTGCTGCTGCTTGCAACTCCAGGGTGTGATTCATCCAATTTTTGGGCTCCTGCTGCCAACTCCAGTTTCTCTTTCAAGCTATGTTTGGGCTGCTGCTGCTGCTGCTTACAACTCCAGGGTGTGATTCATCCGATTTTTGGGCTCCTGCTGCCAACTCCAGTGTCTCTTTCAGCCAATGTTTGGGCTCCTGCTGCTGCTGCTTGCAACTCCAGGGTGTGATTCATCCAATCTTTGGGCTCATGCTGCCAACTCCAGTGTCTCTTAAATAGCAATGTTTGTGCTCTTGCTGCTGCTTGTAACACCAGGGTGTGATTCATCCAATTTTTGGCCTCCTGCTGCCAACTCCAGTGTCTCTTTCAGCCAATGTTTGGGCTCCTGCTGCTGCTTGCCACTCCAGTGTGTGATTCATCCAATTTTTGGGCTCCTGCTGCTAACTCCAGTGTCTCTTTCAAGCTATGTTTGGGCTGCTGCTGCTGCTGCTAGCAACTCCAGGGTGTGATTCATTCAATTTTTGGGCTCCTGCTGCCAACTCCAGTGTCTCTTTCAGCCAATGTTTGGGCTCCTGCTGCTGCTGCTTGCAACTCCAGGGTGTGATTCATCCAATCTTTGGGCTCATGCTGCCAACTCCAGTGTCTCTTTAAAGCAATGTTTGTGCTCTTGCTGCTGCTTGCAACACCAGGGTGTGATTCATCCAATTTTTGGGCTCCTGCTGCCAACTCCAGTGTCTCTTTCAAGCTATGTTTGGGCTCCTGCTGCTGCTTGCAACTCCAGGGTGTGATTCAGCCAATTTTTGGGCTCCTGCTGCCAACTCCAGTGTCTCCTTCAAGCTATGTTTGGGCTGCTGCTTGCAACTCCAGGGTGTGATTCATCCAATTTTTGGGCTCCTGCTGCCAACTCCAGTGTCTCTTTCAGCCAATGTTTGGGCTCCTGCTGTTGCTTGCCACTCCAGTGTGTGATTCATCCAATTTTTGGGCTCCTGCTGCTAACTCCAGTGTCTCTTTCAAGTTATGCTTGGGCTGCTGCTGCTGCTAGCAACTCCAGGGTGCGATTCATCCAATTTTTGGGCTCCTGCTGCCAACTCCAGTGTCTCTTTCAGCCAATGTTTGGGCTCCTGCTGCTGCTGCTTGCAACTCCAGGGTGTGATTCATCCAATTTTTGGCCTCCTGCTGCTGCTGCTGCTTGCAACTCCAGGGTGTGATTCATCAAATTTTTGGCCTCCTGCTGCCAACTCCAGTGTCTCTTTCAGCCAATGTTTGGGCTCTTGCAGCTGCTGCTTGCAACTCCAGGGTGTGATTCATCCAATTTTTGGGCTCCTGCTGCCAACTCCAGTGTCTCTTTCAAGCTATGTTTGGGCTCCTGCTGCTGCTGCTGCTTGCAACTCCAGGGTGTGATTCATCCAATTTTTGGGCTCCTGCTGCCAACTCCAGTTTCTCTTTCAAGCTATGTTTGGGCTGCTGCTGCTTACAACTCCAGGGTGTGATTCATCCAATTTTTGGGCTCCTGCTGCCAACTCCAGTGTCTCTTTCAGGCAATGTTTGGGCTCCTGCTGCTGCTGCTTGCAACTCCAGGGTGTGATTCATCCAATCTTTGGGCTCATGCTGCCAACTCCAGTGTCTCTTTAAAGCAATGTTTGTGCTCTTGCTGCTGCTTGCAACACCAGGGTGTGATTCATCCAATTTTTGGGCTCCTGCTGCCAACTCCAGTGTCTCTTTCAAGCTATGTTTGGGCTCCTGCTGCTGCTTGCAACTCCAGGGTGTGATTCAGCCAATTTTTGGGCTCCTGCTGCCAACTCCAGTGTCTCTTTCAAGCTATGTTTGGGCTGCTGCTTGCAACTCCAGGGTGTCATTCAGCCAATTTTTTGGGCTCCTGCTGCCAACTCCAGTGTCTCTTTCAGCCAATGTTTGGGCTCCTGCTGCTGCTTGCCACTCCAGTGTGTGATTCATCCAATTTTTGGGCTCCTGCTGCTAACTCCAGTGTCTCTTTCAAGCTATGTTTGGGCTGCTGCTGCTGCTGCTAGCAGCTCCAGGGTGTGATTCATCCAATTTTTGGGCTCCTGCTGCCAACTCCAGTGTCTCTTTCAGCCAATGTTTGGGCTCCTGCTGCTGCTGCTTGCAACTACAGGGTGTGATTCATCCAATCTTTGGCCTCCTGCTGCTGCTGCTTGCAACTCCAGGGTGTGATTCATCCAATTTTTGGCCTCCTGCTGCCAACTCCAGTGTCTCTTTCAGCCAATGTTTGGGCTCCTGCAGCTGCTGCTTGCAACTCCAGGGTGTGATTCATCCAATTTTTGGGCTCCTGCTGCCAACTCCAGTTTCTCTTTCAAGCTATGTTTGGGCTGCTGCTGCTGCTGCTTACAACTCCAGGGTGTGATTCATCCAATTTTTGGGCTCCTGCTGCCAACTCCAGTGTCTCTTTCAACCAATGTTTGGGCTCCTGCTGCTGCTGCTTGATACTCCAGGGTGTGATTCATCCAATCTTTGGGCTCATGCTGCCAACTCCAGTGTCTCTTTCAAGCTATGTTTGGGCTGCTGCTTGCAACTCCAGGGTGTCATTCAGCCAATTTTTTGGGCTCCTGCTGCCAACTCCAGTGTCTCTTTCAGCCAATGTTTGGGCTCCTGCTGCTGCTTGCCACTCCAGTGTGTGATTCATCCAATTTTTGGGCTCCTGCTGCTAACTCCAGTGTCTCTTTCAAGCTATGTTTGGGCTGCTGCTGCTGCTGCTAGCAGCTCCAGGGTGTGATTCATCCAATTTTTGGCCTCCTGCTGCTGCTGCTTGCAACTCCAGGGTGTGATTCATCCAATTTTTGGCCTCCTGCTGGGTGTGATTCATCCAATTTTGGCCTCCTGCTGCTGCTGCTGCTGCTTGCAACTCCAGGGTGTGATTCATCCAATTTTTGGCCTCCTGCTGCCAACTCCAGTGTCTCTTTCAGCCAATGTTTGGGCTCCTGCAGCTGCTGCTTGCAACTCCAGGGTGTGATTCACCAATTTTTGGGCTCCTGCTGCCAACTCCAGTGTCTCTTTCAAGCTATGTTTGGGCTCCTGCTGCTGCTGCTGCTTGCAACTCCAGGGTGTGATTCATCCAATTTTTGGGCTCCTGCTGCCAACTCCAGTTTCTCTTTCAAGCTATGTTTGGGCTGCTGCTGCTGCTGCTTACAACTCCAGGGTGTGATTCATCCGATTTTTGGGCTCCTGCTGCCAACTCCAGTGTCTCTTTCAGCCAATGTTTGGGCTCCTGCTGCTGCTGCTTGCAACTCCAGGGTGTGATTCATCCAATCTTTGGGCTCATGCTGCCAACTCCAGTGTCTCTTAAATAGCAATGTTTGTGCTCTTGCTGCTGCTTGTAACACCAGGGTGTGATTCATCCAATTTTTGGGCTCCTGCTGCCAGTGTCTCTTTCAAGCTATGTTTGGGCTCCTGCTGCTGCTTGCAACTCCAGGGTGTGATTCAGCCAATTTTTGGGCTCCTGCTGCCAACTCCAGTGTCTCTTTCAAGCTATGTTTGGGCTGCTGCTTGCAACTCCAGGGTGTCATTCAGCCAATTTTTTGGGCTCCTGCTGCCAACTCCAGTGTCTCTTTCAGCCAATGTTTGGGCTCCTGCTGCTGCTTGCCACTCCAGTGTGTGATTCATCCAATTTTTGGGCTCCTGCTGCTAACTCCAGTGTCTATTTCAAGCTATGTTTGGGCTGCTGCTGCTAGCAGCTCCAGGGTGTGATTCATCCAATTTTTGGGCTCCTGCTGCCAACTCCAGTGTCTCTTTCAGCCAATGTTTGGGCTCCTGCTGCTGCTGCTTGCCACTCCAGGGTGTGATTCATCCAATTTTTGGCCTCCTGCTGCTGCTGCTTGCAACTCCAGGGTGTGATTCATCCAATTTTTGGCCTCCTGCTGCCAACTCCAGTGTCTCTTTCAGCCAATGTTTGGGCTCCTGCAGCTACTGCTTGCAACTCCAGGGTGTGATTCATCCAATTTTTGGGCTCCTGCTGCCAACTCCAGTTTCTCTTTCAAGCTATGTTTGGACTGCTGCTGCTGCTGCTTACAACTCCAGGGTGTGATTCATCCAATTTTTGGGCTCCTGCTGCCAACTCCAGTGTCTCTTTCAGCCAATGTTTGGGCTCCTGCTGCTGCTGCTTGCAACTCCAGGGTGTGATTCATCCAATCTTTGGGCTCATGCTGCCAACTCCAGTGTCTCTTTCAAGCTATGTTTGGGCTGCTGCTTGCAACTCCAGGGTGTCATTCAGCCAATTTTTTGGGCTCCTGCTGCCAACTCCAGTGTCTCTTTCAGCCAATGTTTGGGCTCCTGCTGCTGCTTGCCACTCCAGTGTGTGATTCATCCAATTTTTGGGCTCCTGCTGCTAACTCCAGTGTCTCTTTCAAGCTATGTTTGGGCTGCTGCTGCTGCTGCTAGCAGCTCCAGGGTGTGATTCATCCAATTTTTGGGCTCCTGCTGCCAACTCCAGTGTCTCTTTCAGCCAATGTTTGGGCTCCTGCTGCTGCTGCTTGCAACTCCAGGCTGTGATTCATCCAATTTTTGGCCTCCTGCTGCTGCTGCTTGCAACTCCAGGGTGTGATTCATCCAATTTTTGGCCTCCTGCTGCCAACTCCAGTGTCTCTTTCAGCCAATGTTTGGGCTCCTGCAGCTGCTGCTTGCAACTCCAGGGTGTGATTCATCCAATTTTTGGGCTCCTGCTGCCAACTCCAGTTTCTCTTTCTAGCTATGTTTGGGCTGCTGCTGCTGCTGCTTACAACTCCAGGGTGTGATTCATCCAATTTTTGGGCTCCTGCTGCCAACTCCAGTGTCTCTTTCAAGCTATGTTTGGGCTCCTGCTGCTGCTTGCAACTCCAGGATGTCATTCAGCCAATTTTTGGGCTCCTGCTGCCAACTCCAGTGTCTCTTTCAAGCTATGTTTGGGCTGCTGCTTGCAACTCCAGGGTGTCATTCAGCCAATTTTTTGGGCTCCTGCTGCCAACGCCAGTGTCTCTTTCAGCCAATGTTTGGGCTCCTGCTGCTGCTTGCCACTCCAGTGTGTGATTCATCCAATTTTTGGGCTCCTGCTGCTAACTCCAGTGTCTCTTTCAAGCTATGTTTGGGCTGCTGCTGCTGCTGCTTGCAACTCCAGGGTGTGATTCATCCAATTTTTGGGCTCCTGCTGCCAACTCCAGTGTCTCTTTCAGCCAATGTTTGGGCTCCTGCTGCTGCTGCTTGCAACTCCAGGGTGTGATTCATCCAATTTTTGGCCTCCTGCTGCTGCTGCTGCTGCTGCTGCTTGCAACTCCAGGGTGTGATTCATCCAATTTTTGGCCTCCTGCTGCCAACTCCAGTGTCTCTTTCAAGCTATGTTTGGGCTGCTGCTGCTGCTGCTTGCAACTCCAGGGTGTGATTCATCCAATTTTTGGGCTCCTGCTGCTAACTCCAGTGTCTCTTTCAAGCTATGTTTGGGCTGCTGCTGCTGCTGCTTGCAACTCCAGGGTGTGATTCATCCAATTTTTGGGCTCCTGCTGCCAACTCCAGTGTCTCTTTCAGCCAATGTTTGGGCTCCTGCTGCTGCTGCTTGCAACTCCGGGGTGTGATTCATCCAATTTTTGGCCTCCTGCTGCTGCTGCTGCTTGCAACTCCAGGGTGTGATTCATCCAATTTTTGGGCTCCTGCTACCAACACCAGTTTCTCTTTCAAGCTATGTTTGGGCTGCTGCTGCTGCTGCTTACAACTCCAGGGTGTGATTCATCCAATTTTTGGGCTACTGCTGCCAACTCCAGTGTCTCTTTCAGCCAATGTTTGGGCTCCTGCTGCTGCTGCTTGCAACTCCAGGGTGTGATTCATCCAATCTTTGGGCTCATGCTGCCAACTCCAGTGTCTCTTTAAAGCAATGTTTGTGCTCTTGCTGCTGCTTGCAACACCAGGGTGTGATTCATCCAATTTTTGGGCTCCTGCTGCAAACTCCAGTGTCTCTTTCAAGCTATATTTGGGCTCCTGCTGCTGCTTGCAACTCCAGGGTGTGATTCAGCCAATTTTTGGGCTCCTGCTGCCAACTCCAGTGTCTCTTTCAAGCTATGTTTGGGCTGCTGCTTGCAACTCCAGGGTGTCATTCAGCCACTATTTTTGGGCTCCTGCTGCCAACTCCAGTGTCTCTTTCAGCCAATGTTTGGGCTCCTGCTGCTGCTTGCCACTCCAGTGTGTGATTCATCCAATTTTTGGGCTCCTGCTGCTAACTCCAGTGTCTCTTTCAAGCTATGTTTGGGCTGCTGCTGCTGCTGCTAGCAACTCCAGGGTGTGATTCATCCAATTTTTGGGCTCCTGCTGCCAACTCCAGTGTCTCTTTCAGCCAATGTTTGGGCTCCTGCTGCTGCTGCTTGCAACTCCAGGGTGTGATTCATCCAATCTTTGGGCTCATGCTGCCAACTCCAGTGTCTCTTTAAAGCAATGTTTGTGCTCTTGCTGCTGCTTGCAACACCAGGGTGTGATTCATCCAATTTTTGGGCTCCTGCTGCCAACTCCAGTGTCTCTTTCAAGCTATGTTTGGGCTCCTGCTGCTGCTTGCAACTCCAGGGTGTGATTCAGCCAATTTTTGGGCTCCTGCTGCCAACTCCAGTGTCTCTTTCAAGCTATGTTTGGGCTGCTGCTTGCAACTCCAGGGTGTCATTCAGCCAATTTTTTGGGCTCCTGCTGCCAACTCCAGTGTCTCTTTCAGCCAATGTTTGGGCTCCTGCTGCTGCTTGCCACTCCAGTGTGTGATTCATCCAATTTTTGGGCTCCTGCTGCTAACTCCAGTGTCTCTTTCAAGCTATGTTTGGGCTGCTGCTGCTGCTGCTAGCAGCTCCAGGGTGTGATTCATCCAATTTTTGGGCTCCTGCTGCCAACTCCAGTGTCTCTTTCAGCCAATGTTTGGGCTCCTGCTGCTGCTGCTTGCAACTACAGGGTGTGATTCATCCAATCTTTGGCCTCCTGCTGCTGCTGCTTGCAACTCCAGGGTGTGATTCATCCAATTTTTGGCCTCCTGCTGCCAACTCCAGTGTCTCTTTCAGCCAATGTTTGGGCTCCTGCAGCTGCTGCTTGCAACTCCAGGGTGTGATTCATCCAATTTTTGGGCTCCTGCTGCCAACTCCAGTTTCTCTTTCAAGCTATGTTTGGGCTGCTGCTGCTGCTGCTTACAACTCCAGGGTGTGATTCATCCAATTTTTGGGCTCCTGCTGCCAACTCCAGTGTCTCTTTCAACCAATGTTTGGGCTCCTGCTGCTGCTGCTTGATACTCCAGGGTGTGATTCATCCAATCTTTGGGCTCATGCTGCCAACTCCAGTGTCTCTTTCAAGCTATGTTTGGGCTGCTGCTTGCAACTCCAGGGTGTCATTCAGCCAATTTTTTGGGCTCCTGCTGCCAACTCCAGTGTCTCTTTCAGCCAATGTTTGGGCTCCTGCTGCTGCTTGCCACTCCAGTGTGTGATTCATCCAATTTTTGGGCTCCTGCTGCTAACTCCAGTGTCTCTTTCAAGCTATGTTTGGGCTGCTGCTGCTGCTGCTAGCAGCTCCAGGGTGTGATTCATCCAATTTTTGGCCTCCTGCTGCTGCTGCTTGCAACTCCAGGGTGTGATTCATCCAATTTTTGGCCTCCTGCTGGGTGTGATTCATCCAATTTTGGCCTCCTGCTGCTGCTGCTGCTGCTGCTTGCAACTCCAGGGTGTGATTCATCCAATTTTTGGCCTCCTGCTGCCAACTCCAGTGTCTCTTTCAGCCAATGTTTGGGCTCCTGCAGCTGCTGCTTGCAACTCCAGGGTGTGATTCACCAATTTTTGGGCTCCTGCTGCCAACTCCAGTGTCTCTTTCAAGCTATGTTTGGGCTCCTGCTGCTGCTGCTGCTTGCAACTCCAGGGTGTGATTCATCCAATTTTTGGGCTCCTGCTGCCAACTCCAGTTTCTCTTTCAAGCTATGTTTGGGCTGCTGCTGCTGCTGCTTACAACTCCAGGGTGTGATTCATCCGATTTTTGGGCTCCTGCTGCCAACTCCAGTGTCTCTTTCAGCCAATGTTTGGGCTCCTGCTGCTGCTGCTTGCAACTCCAGGGTGTGATTCATCCAATCTTTGGGCTCATGCTGCCAACTCCAGTGTCTCTTAAATAGCAATGTTTGTGCTCTTGCTGCGGCTTGTAACACCAGGGTGTGATTCATCCAATTTTTGGCCTCCTGCTGCCAACTCCAGTCTCTTTCAGCCAATGTTTGGGCTCCTGCTGCTGCTTGCCACTCCAGTGTGTGATTCATCCAATTTTTGGGCTCCTGCTGCTAACTCCAGTGTCTCTTTCAAGCTATGTTTGGGCTGCTGCTGCTGCTGCTAGCAACTCCAGGGTGTGATTCATTCAATTTTTGGGCTCCTGCTGCCAACTCCAGTGTCTCTTTCAGCCAATGTTTGGGCTCCTGCTGCTGCTGCTTGCAACTCCAGGGTGTGATTCATCCAATCTTTGGGCTCATGCTGCCAACTCCAGTGTCTCTTTAAAGCAATGTTTGTGCTCTTGCTGCTGCTTGCAACACCAGGGTGTGATTCATCCAATTTTTGGGCTCCTGCTGCCAACTCCAGTGTCTCTTTCAAGCTATGTTTGGGCTCCTGCTGCTGCTTGCAACTCCAGGGTGTGATTCAGCCAATTTTTGGGCTCCTGCTGCCAACTCCAGTGTCTCCTTCAAGCTATGTTTGGGCTGCTGCTTGCAACTCCAGGGTGTGATTCATCCAATTTTTGGGCTCCTGCTGCCAACTCCAGTGTCTCTTTCAGCCAATGTTTGGGCTCCTGTTGTTGCTTGCCACTCCAGTGTGTGATTCATCCAATTTTTGGGCTCCTGCTGCTAACTCCAGTGTCTCTTTCAAGTTATGCTTGGGCTGCTGCTGCTGCTAGCAACTCCAGGGTGCGATTCATCCAATTTTTGGGCTCCTGCTGCCAACTCCAGTGTCTCTTTCAGCCAATGTTTGGGCTCCTGCTGCTGCTGCTTGCAACTCCAGGGTGTGATTCATCCAATTTTTGGCCTCCTGCTGCTGCTGCTGCTTGCAACTCCAGGGTGTGATTCATCCAATTTTTGGCCTCCTGCTGCCAACTCCAGTGTCTCTTTCAGCCAATGTTTGGGCTCCTGCAGCTGCTGCTTGCAACTCCAGGGTGTGATTCATCCAATTTTTGGGCTCCTGCTGCCAACTCCAGTGTCTCTTTCAAGCTATGTTTGGGCTCCTGCTGCTGCTGCTGCTTGCAACTCCAGGGTGTGATTCATCCAATTTTTGGGCTCCTGCTGCCAACTCCAGTTTCTCTTTCAAGCTATGTTTGGGCTGCTGCTGCTTACAACTCCAGGGTGTGATTCATCCAATTTTTGGGCTCCTGCTGCCAACTCCAGTGTCTCTTTCAGCCAATGTTTGGGCTCCTGCTGCTGCTGCTTGCAACTCCAGGGTGTGATTCATCCAATCTTTGGGCTCATGCTGCCAACTCCAGTGTCTCTTTAAAGCAATGTTTGTGCTCTTGCTGCTGCTTGCAACACCAGGGTGTGATTCATCCAATTTTTGGGCTCCTGCTGCCAACTCCAGTGTCTCTTTCAAGCTATGTTTGGGCTCCTGCTGCTGCTTGCAACTCCAGGGTGTGATTCAGCCAATTTTTGGGCTCCTGCTGCCAACTCCAGTGTCTCTTTCAAGCTATGTTTGGGCTGCTGCTTGCAACTCCAGGGTGTCATTCAGCCAATTTTTTGGGCTCCTGCTGCCAACTCCAGTGTCTCTTTCAGCCAATGTTTGGGCTCCTGCTGCTGCTTGCCACTCCAGTGTGTGATTCATCCAATTTTTGGGCTCCTGCTGCTAACTCCAGTGTCTCTTTCAAGCTATGTTTGGGCTGCTGCTGCTGCTGCTAGCAGCTCCAGGGTGTGATTCATCCAATTTTTGGGCTCCTGCTGCCAACTCCAGTGTCTCTTTCAGCCAATGTTTGGGCTCCTGCTGCTGCTGCTTGCAACTACAGGGTGTGATTCATCCAATCTTTGGCCTCCTGCTGCTGCTGCTTGCAACTCCAGGGTGTGATTCATCCAATTTTTGGCCTCCTGCTGCCAACTCCAGTGTCTCTTTCAGCCAATGTTTGGGCTCCTGCAGCTGCTGCTTGCAACTCCAGGGTGTGATTCATCCAATTTTTGGGCTCCTGCTGCCAACTCCAGTTTCTCTTTCAAGCTATGTTTGGGCTGCTGCTGCTGCTGCTTACAACTCCAGGGTGTGATTCATCCAATTTTTGGGCTCCTGCTGCCAACTCCAGTGTCTCTTTCAACCAATGTTTGGGCTCCTGCTGCTGCTGCTTGATACTCCAGGGTGTGATTCATCCAATCTTTGGGCTCATGCTGCCAACTCCAGTGTCTCTTTCAAGCTATGTTTGGGCTGCTGCTTGCAACTCCAGGGTGTCATTCAGCCAATTTTTTGGGCTCCTGCTGCCAACTCCAGTGTCTCTTTCAGCCAATGTTTGGGCTCCTGCTGCTGCTTGCCACTCCAGTGTGTGATTCATCCAATTTTTGGGCTCCTGCTGCTAACTCCAGTGTCTCTTTCAAGCTATGTTTGGGCTGCTGCTGCTGCTGCTAGCAGCTCCAGGGTGTGATTCATCCAATTTTTGGCCTCCTGCTGCTGCTGCTTGCAACTCCAGGGTGTGATTCATCCAATTTTTGGCCTCCTGCTGGGTGTGATTCATACAATTTTGGCCTCCTGCTGCTGCTGCTGCTGCTGCTTGCAACTCCAGGGTGTGATTCATCCAATTTTTGGCCTCCTGCTGCCAACTCCAGTGTCTCTTTCAGCCAATGTTTGGGCTCCTGCAGCTGCTGCTTGCAACTCCAGGGTGTGATTCACCAATTTTTGGGCTCCTGCTGCCAACTCCAGTGTCTCTTTCAAGGTATGTTTGGGCTCCTGCTGCTGCTGCTGCTTGCAACTCCAGGGTGTGATTCATCCAATTTTTGGGCTCCTGCTGCCAACTCCAGTTTCTCTTTCAAGCTATGTTTGGGCTGCTGCTGCTGCTGCTTACAACTCCAGGGTGTGATTCATCCGATTTTTGGGCTCCTGCTGCCAACTCCAGTGTCTCTTTCAGCCAATGTTTGGGCTCCTGCTGCTGCTGCTTGCAACTCCAGGGTGTGATTCATCCAATCTTTGGGCTCATGCTGCCAACTCCAGTGTCTCTTAAATAGCAATGTTTGTGCTCTTGCTGCTGCTTGTAACACCAGGGTGTGATTCATCCAATTTTTGGGCTCCTGCTGCCAGTGTCTCTTTCAAGCTATGTTTGGGCTCCTGCTGCTGCTTGCAACTCCAGGGTGTGATTCAGCCAATTTTTGGGCTCCTGCTGCCAACTCCAGTGTCTCTTTCAAGCTATGTTTGGGCTGCTGCTTGCAACTCCAGGGTGTCATTCAGCCAATTTTTTGGGCTCCTGCTGCCAACTCCAGTGTCTCTTTCAGCCAATGTTTGGGCTCCTGCTGCTGCTTGCCACTCCAGTGTGTGATTCATCCAATTTTTGGGCTCCTGCTGCTAACTCCAGTGTCTATTTCAAGCTATGTTTGGGCTGCTGCTGCTAGCAGCTCCAGGGTGTGATTCATCCAATTTTTGGGCTCCTGCTGCCAACTCCAGTGTCTCTTTCAGCCAATGTTTGGGCTCCTGCTGCTGCTGCTTGCCACTCCAGGGTGTGATTCATCCAATTTTTGGCCTCCTGCTGCTGCTGCTTGCAACTCCAGGGTGTGATTCATCCAATTTTTGGCCTCCTGCTGCCAACTCCAGTGTCTCTTTCAGCCAATGTTTGGGCTCCTGCAGCTACTGCTTGCAACTCCAGGGTGTGATTCATCCAATTTTTGGGCTCCTGCTGCCAACTCCAGTTTCTCTTTCAAGCTATGTTTGGACTGCTGCTGCTGCTGCTTACAACTCCAGGGTGTGATTCATCCAATTTTTGGGCTCCTGCTGCCAACTCCAGTGTCTCTTTCAGCCAATGTTTGGGCTCCTGCTGCTGCTGCTTGCAACTCCAGGGTGTGATTCATCCAATCTTTGGGCTCATGCTGCCAACTCCAGTGTCTCTTTCAAGCTATGTTTGGGCTGCTGCTTGCAACTCCAGGGTGTCATTCAGCCAATTTTTTGGGCTCCTGCTGCCAACTCCAGTGTCTCTTTCAGCCAATGTTTGGGCTCCTGCTGCTGCTTGCCACTCCAGTGTGTGATTCATCCAATTTTTGGGCTCCTGCTGCTAACTCCAGTGTCTCTTTCAAGCTATGTTTGGGCTGCTGCTGCTGCTGCTAGCAGCTCCAGGGTGTGATTCATCCAATTTTTGGGCTCCTGCTGCCAACTCCAGTGTCTCTTTCAGCCAATGCTTGGGCTCCTGCTGCTGCTGCTTGCAACTCCAGGCTGTGATTCATCCAATTTTTGGCCTCCTGCTGCTGCTGCTTGCAACTCCAGGGTGTGATTCATCCAATTTTTGGCCTCCTGCTGCCAACTCCAGTGTCTCTTTCAGCCAATGTTTGGGCTGCTGCTGCTGCTGCTTGCAACTCCAGGGTGTGATTCATCCAATTTTTGGGCTCCTGCTGCTAACTCCAGTGTCTCTTTCAAGCTATGTTTGGGCTGCTGCTGCTGCTGCTTACAACTCCAGGGTGTGATTCATCCAATTTTTGGGCTCCTGCTGCCAACTCCAGTGTCTCTTTCAAGCTATGTTTGGGCTCCTGCTGCTGCTTGCAACTCCAGGATGTCATTCAGCCAATTTTTGGGCTCCTGCTGCCAACTCCAGTGTCTCTTTCAAGCTATGTTTGGGCTGCTGCTTGCAACTCCAGGGTGTCATTCAGCCAATTTTTTGGGCTCCTGCTGCCAACGCCAGTGTCTCTTTCAGCCAATGTTTGGGCTCCTGCTGCTGCTTGCCACTCCAGTGTGTGATTCATCCAATTTTTGGGCTCCTGCTGCTAACTCCAGTGTCTCTTTCAAGCTATGTTTGGGCTGCTGCTGCTGCTGCTTGCAACTCCAGGGTGTGATTCATCCAATTTTTGGGCTCCTGCTGCCAACTCCAGTGTCTCTTTCAGCCAATGTTTGGGCTCCTGCTGCTGCTGCTTGCAACTCCAGGGTGTGATTCATCCAATTTTTGGCCTCCTGCTGCTGCTGCTGCTGCTGCTGCTTGCAACTCCAGGGTGTGATTCATCCAATTTTTGGCCTCCTGCTGCCAACTCCAGTGTCTCTTTCAAGCTATGTTTGGGCTGCTGCTGCTGCTGCTTGCAACTCCAGGGTGTGATTCATCCAATTTTTGGGCTCCTGCTGCTAACTCCAGTGTCTCTTTCAAGCTATGTTTGGGCTGCTGCTGCTGCTGCTTGCAACTCCAGGGTGTGATTCATCCAATTTTTGGGCTCCTGCTGCCAACTCCAGTGTCTCTTTCAGCCAATGTTTGGGCTCCTGCTGCTGCTGCTTGCAACTCCGGGGTGTGATTCATCCAATTTTTGGCCTCCTGCTGCTGCTGCTTCTGCTGCTTGCAACTCCAGGGTGTGATTCATCCAATTTTTGGGCTCCTGCTACCAACACCAGTTTCTCTTTCAAGCTATGTTTGGGCTGCTGCTGCTGCTGCTTACAACTCCAGGGTGTGATTCATCCAATTTTTGGGCTACTGCTGCCAACTCCAGTGTCTCTTTCAGCCAATGTTTGGGCTCCTGCTGCTGCTGCTGCTTGCAACTCCAGGGTGTGATTCATCCAATCTTTGGGCTCATGCTGCCAACTCCAGTGTCTCTTTAAAGCAATGTTTGTGCTCTTGCTGCTGCTTGCAACACCAGGGTGTGATTCATCCAATTTTTGGGCTCCTGCTGCAAACTCCAGTGTCTCTTTCAAGCTATATTTGGGCTCCTGCTGCTGCTTGCAACTCCAGGGTGTGATTCAGCCAATTTTTGGGCTCCTGCTGCCAACTCCAGTGTCTCTTTCAAGCTATGTTTGGGCTGCTGCTTGCAACTCCAGGGTGTCATTCAGCCACTATTTTTGGGCTCCTGCTGCCAGCTCCAGTGTCTCTTTCAGCCAATGTTTGGGCTCCTGCTGCTGCTTGCCACTCCAGTGTGTGATTCATCCAATTTTTGGGCTCCTGCTGCTAACTCCAGTGTCTCTTTCAAGCTATGTTTGGGCTGCTGCTGCTGCTGCTGCTAGCAACTCCAGGGTGTGATTCATCCAATTTTTGGGCTCCTGCTGCCAACTCCAGTGTCTCTTTCAGCCAATGTTTGGGCTCCTGCTGCTGCTGCTGCTTGCAACTCCAGGGTGTGATTCATCCAATTTTTGGCCTCCTGCTGCTGCTGCTGCTGCTGCTGCTGCTTGCAACTCCAGGGTGTGATTCATCCAATTTTTGGCCTCCTGCTGCCAACTCCAGTGTCTCTTTCAGCCAATGTTTGGGCTCCTGCATCTGCTGCTTGCAACTCCAGGGTGTGATTCATCCAATTTTTGGGCTCCTGCTGCCAACTCCAGTGTCTCTTTCAAGCTATGTTTGGGCTCCTGCTGCTGCTGCTTGCAACTCCAGGGTGTGATTCATCCAATTTTTGGGCTCCTGCTGCCAACTCCAGTTTCTCTTTCAAGCTATGTTTGGGCTGCTGCTGCTGCTGCTTACAACTCCAGGGTGTGATTCATCCAATTTTTGGGCTCCTGCTGCCAACTCCAGTGTCTCTTTCAGCCAATGTTTGGGCTCCTGCTGCTGCTGCTTGCAACTCCAGGGTGTG
Organism: Gastrophryne carolinensis; assembly: GCA_027917425.1. Taxonomy (NCBI): domain Eukaryota; kingdom Metazoa; phylum Chordata; class Amphibia; order Anura; family Microhylidae; genus Gastrophryne; species Gastrophryne carolinensis. Next base: position 407,008,797 of record CM051238.1, on the reverse strand, counting down.
ATTCATCCAATCTTTGGGCTCATGCTGCCAACTCCAGTGTCTCTTTAAAGCAATGTTTGTGCTCTTGCTGCTGCTTGCAACACCAGGGTGTGATTCATCCAATTTTTGGGCTCCTGCTGCCAACTCCAGTGTCTCTTTCAAGCTATGTTTGGGCTCCTGCTGCTGCTTGCAACTCCAGGGTGTGATTCAGCCAATGTTTGGGCTCCTGCTGCCAACTCCAGTGTCTCTTTCAAGCTATGTTTGGGCTGCTGCTTGCAACTCCAGGGTGTCATTCAGCCAATTTTTTGGGCTCCTGCTGCCAACTCCAGTGTCTCTTTCAGCCAATGTTTGGGCTCCTGCTGCTGCTTGCCACTCCAGTGTGTGATTCATCCAATTTTTGGGCTCCTGCTGCTAACTCCAGTGTCTCTTTCAAGCTATGTTTGGGCTGCTGCTGCTGCTGCTAGCAGCTCCAGGGTGTGATTCATCCAATTTTTGGGCTCCTGCTGCCAACTCCAGTGTCTCTTTCAGCCAATGTTTGGGCTCCTGCTGCTGCTTGCAACTCCAGGGTGTGATTCATCCAATTTTTTGCCTCCTGCTGCTGCTGCTTGCAACTCCAGGGTGTGATTCATCCAATTTTTGGCCTCCTGCTGCCAACTCCAGTGTCCCTTTCAGCCAATGTTTGGGCTCCTGCAGCTGCTGCTTGCAACTCCAGGGTGTGATTCATCCAATTTTTGGGCTCCTGCTGCCAACTCCAGTGTCTCTTTCAAGCTATGTTTGGGCTCCTGCTGCTGCTGCTGCTTGCAACTCCAGGGTGTGATTCATCCAATTTTTGGGCTCCTGCTGCCAACTCCGGTTTCTCTTTCAAGCTACGTTTGGGCTGCTGCTGCTGCTGCTTACAACTCCAGGGTGTGATTCATCCAATTTTTGGGCTCCTGCTGCCAACTCCAGTGTCTTTTTCAGCCAATGTTTGGGCTCCTGCTGCTGCTGCTTGCAACTCCAGGGTGTGATTCATCCAATCTTTGGGCTCATGCTGCCAACTCCAGTGTCTCTTTAAAGCAATGTTTGTGCTCTTGCTGCTGCTTGCAACTCCAGGGTGTGATTCATCCAATTTTTGGGCTCCTGCTGCCAACTCCAGTGTCTCTTTCAGCCAATGTTTGGGCCTCCTGCTGCTGCTTGCAACTCCAGGGTGTGATTCATCCAATTTTTGGGCTCCTGCTGCCAACTCCAGTGTCTCTTTCAGCCAATGTTTGGGCTCCTGCTGCTGCTGCTTGCAACTCCAGGGTGTGATTCATCCAATTTTTGGGCTCCTGCTGCCAACTCCAGTGTCTCTTTCAAGCTATGTTTGGGCTCCTGCTGCTGCTTGCAACTCCAGGGTGTCATTCAGCCAATTTTTGGCCTCCTGCTGCCAACTCCAGGATGTCTTTTAGCCAGTATTCGGGCTCCTGCTGCTGCCAGCTCCAGGGTGTGTTTTTCAGGCAATATAGGGGCCCCTCATAGTAATTCCACCTCAACTCTCTGCAATTGTGCCGCTCTGCGATTCTAATAGTGATGCCTCTGATCTGCATGTCCTAATTTTTTTACAGTATTATTTCACTAACCCAGCACGCATCCTATGCGTGCTACAGCAAGGCATACTGGTTTACAACCCTATTGAGGCTCTAGGAGGCTCAGAAATAGCCGTTTTTCATGGCGATTCGTCGTGAATAAATTCGGGTCAAAACGATTTTTGTCAGAAAATTAGAATCAGTCGAATCTAATTTTTCAAAAGTTCGCTCATCTCTAATGAATAGTGCAAAGTGAAGAAAAAGGGAACCACGAAGGAATTGAGGTAAGCATTAATAGGGCAAAGTGAAGAAAAAGGGAACCGCTAAGGAATTAAGGTAAGCATGAATAGCGCAAAGTGAAGAAAAATGTAACTGCAAAGGAATTGAGATAAGCATTAATAGTGCAAAGTGAAGAAAAAGGGAACCGCTAGGGAATTGAGGTAAGCATTAATAGTGTAAGGTGAAGAAAAAGGGAACCGCTAAGGAATTGAGGTAAGCATTAATAGGGCAAAGTGAAGAAAAAGGGAACCGCTAAGGAATTGAGGTAAGCATTAAAAGTGCAAAGTGAAGACAAAGGGAACCACTAAGAAATTAAGGTAAGCATGAATAGCGCAAAGTGAAGAAAATGGGAACGCTAAGGAATTGAGGTAAGCATTAATAGTGCAAAGTGAAGAAAAAGGGAACCACTAAGGAATTGAGGTAAGCATTAATAGTGCAAAGTGAAGAAAAAGGGAACCGCTAAGGAATTGAGGTAAGCATTAATAGTGTAAAGAGAAGAAAAAGGAAACCCCTAAAAAATTAAGGTAAGTATGAATAGCGCAAAGTGAAGAAAAAGGGAACCGCTAAGGAATTGAGGTAAGCATTAATAGTGCAAGGTGAAGAAAAAGGGAACCGTGAAGGAATTGAGGTAAGCATTAATACTGCAAAGTGAAGAAAAAGGGAACTGCTAAGGAATTGAGGTAAGCATTGATAGTGCAAAGTAAAGAAAAAGGGAACTGCGAAGGAATTGAGGTAAGCATTAATAGTGCAAAGTAAAGAGAAAGGGAACCACGAAGGAATTGAGGTAAGCATTGTAGCAGAAGTGAGTGAGAGAATAGTTGTGACGAGGACATGAATGGGTTCATTTAGGTGTGCGCATGCGTGAGTTACGCCAGATTTCCATCTGGATGTATATTTATAGAAAGCGGAATGCTAATTCTAACGGGACTAAATATTTCGTTAGGGCTACGTTGGAAAAAGCCCATCCCAGCTTGTATCTCTACAGGGGAGTTGACAGGAAAGGCTAGATGTTCAAGTAAAGCCTGTGTGTTAGGCACAGACTTCACTTTTGAGTGTAGGTCCACTTTAAACATTGGGCTTTATTCCTCATAATCACCACCACCACTGACAGATCCTTCTAAAATAAATTTGGAAACATCTCTACACCAGAAAGTTAGACGAGGTCTCCTGTCAATACATATCTTCTGGTAATAAAATCAGTATCAGAGGTGTTTATGGACCTGTGGGGAATTAAGCCCTATTACTTCTACTTTAACTGTGAATAGAGCTGTTTATTCTTAGCACTCCATAAATGGTAAAGGCTGCTCAAAAAAATCCCACCCATTCCTCCCATCACATGTCATAATAAAGCTCACAGAGGAATCTCTGAATGCTGCCTCCACTCCTTGCAGCACAGGCAGATGTTGGAATCAGGGAGTAAAAGAAAAAGCTCAGCTCAGCTCATCACTCAGTAACATCCTTCACTGCTGACCACACGTGTCAGAGTCTGCCGCCATCCTATCATCTGTGACATTCTGAGATTCACTGTAAAGCATATCCTAATGGGGAACACTGCTGTGTGGACCTTCTTCCTCATCTCTATCCTCAGAGTCTGCAGAGTGCACAGTGAGTGTAAACCTAAAATAATCTTTCTTTTATATAACTTTTTATGTATGTAAAGCTGGTAAACTTTAATATACCTTCAAAGGGACTAACATTTGACGGTTGGGCTGCTTCATCCACTTTAGTATGTACTGAGCCAGTGACCTAAACCAGGTCAGGGATGCAGAATTTCAGTGATTTTTTAACACACTGGCTTTATATTTTTTTCAAAGCATAGCCATGACTAACACTAAGCTGCGTGTGCAGATGCTACGGAACCCATGGTCAGTGGTGCTTAACCACACATTTACTGTAAAGGTTGCAAGCTAAAGAAAAACACATATAATTGGTTACCTACTTAATCCAGTTGAAAAAAGACATATGTCCACCAAGTTCAACCAAGGGACTGAGTTGAGTTTTATTATTTACAGATAATTCATTTTGTTGATGCTGCAACAATCTCCCTAGAGAACCTATTCCACAGATTTATAATTATGTTAGAAAGGGATTGTGGACTTTAGAAATTGAATCTTTTTTTTCTCCAGTCAGAGGGAGTGCTCCATGTATATATATAAAGAATATAATCTAAATAAAGAAATGCTTGGTAAAACGTGGACCAACACCTAGGATTTTCACTATCCTGGGTTTTGGTCCACTTCCGCGGGGCACCCCCCAGATCGCCCTAAAAAACTCACCTCACCCCACTCCTACGCGAGCGCTCGTCCAATCAGAGCACTCAGAGCCGCTGTGGTATACCATACCACAGCGGCTCTGAGTGCTCTGATTGGACGGGGATAAGGTAAGGTTTCTGGCCGTCCTGTGGGGTTTCACACAGCGGGGCATCCCGATTTCTGATGCCTCGCGGGGAGGGATCTGATCGGCCCGGGAATCTTATAGATTCCTGGGCTGATCACCCCTGGGTGTTGGTCCACTTTAAGTGTGGTGGAGGCCCCTGGACACAAAATTTGGTGGAGGCTCCTGATACAGAATATTTCTTGCCTTTAAAAAAATAGTCCAGCCAAGTAACTGATTGGTGGTTGTCTGGCACCCACCTACTTACTGGAATGTCAGATCGAGTCCCTTGTGCCACCCTTGTGCGGGTGCGTGCTGCTTGGGAACTTCTGCTTTGCCATTCTGGGTGGGGGGTAGTGTAGTCGCTCAGCTGGTCCAGCAGAAAACAGTTCCCTGCATTGAGCTGCCAGCGGCTGTGCTTTGTGGCTTATGTGCAGTGACAGCTCTGCACCCATCACTGTAGCGTTGCTGACGTGGCTTTGCTGCTCTAGACTCTCCATCCTGCCCTGTGGTGGCTTTGGCTGCAGGTTTCCAAAAACAAAAAAAAAGGCTTGCCCATGCGTGCCCCACTGACGCTGATAGCTTTGTTGCTGGCCCTACGGCCCGTCAGACCAAAGACTGAAAAGCCTCCTGGACCAGACCATAACCCAAAGGTTGGTGGAGGCCCCCTTTGCAGGGCAAGTGGTGGAGACCCCAGGGCTTGTGCCCCTTGAGCCCCCCCATAATCCGGCCCTGACAACAATGGAAAAGGACCTAGGGGTTTTAGTTAACAATAAGCTTAACTGTAGTAATCAATGCCAGGCAGCAGCTGCCAAAGCAAACAGGATCATGGGGTGCATCAAATAGGTGCCCATGACCGAAACATCATTTTAAGTCTCTGGTCACACACAGTCAGACCCCAAATGGAGTACTGTGTACAGTTCTGGGCACCTGTGCTTAAGAAGGACATATCAGAACTGGAGCGACTAAATAAAATAAAAGAACTTGACAAAAGATTGTCAAAGTTAGATTTATTTAGTCTGGAAAAAGAGACGCCTGAGGGGTGATCTAATAACTATGTATACATTTATTCAGGGTCAATACAAAGATATGTCTCACAATCTATTTATAACCTGGAGTGTAACCATAACCCTGAGGGCATCCACTAAGTTTAGAGGAAAGGTGTTTTCTCCACCGATATAGGAGGGGATTCCTGCGTTTACATTTTTGACAAGTCACAATGCAACTGTGCAGCATCCTCTGTGCTCCCGACCATTTACTTGAATGGCTGGCACGCACCCAGAGCAGGGGTTGTCTGTCACTCTGTTCAAGTCTCTTCAAGATGGCTGCGCCCAGTGCCGAATCAGGGGCGAGGCAAGGTGTTTTATTTTTGTCTTTATGTGAGAAAACTGATGAGGAAGTTATTTGGACATTTTGTAGTTTACATGGAACCGTAGTGGTTTTGGTTTTAGGCAACTTTAAATTACTGGATGTGACAACACAAGTGGTGTTGCTAGAGAAGAGCGAACTTTCTAAAAGTTTGATTCAGATTATTCGATTCGACTCCAGGAAATTCGAATTCATCCAAATTGAACTCTTATGAATCGCTCATCTCAGTTTATGAAAAAAATAACTCACCTATGTTGGAGAAACTGTACCACAGACATCCAGCCTAGTCAATTCTGGAATGACTTTTTCTAGATTTACTGCAGTTTACAGCGATGACCCCACTGCTTCACTGTGGTTTCTATGCATTTTACTGCTGTGTTGTTATTTCCTGTGCTTCCAGTTGCTCTATGGAACCTTCTTCTTTTTTTCCTGTCTGTGTTAGCCACCATGTAAGGTGACATTCTCTTACTGCATTGATGTTCCAGGAAAGCCAGTTGCTGTCATACCACTGATGTTTATCTGGACTACTGCTGCACCCAGCGCTCACACTCTGGCCCCGCTTCTGGGGTGACAGGTAGGAGTGCGGCCTTCCTCTGGCCCTGCTTCTGTGGCGGCGGGTGGGGGTGCGGACTTCCCCTGCCTGGCTTCTTAAATGGAGCACTTTCCTCAGCGGCAGGTGGGGGTGGTGGCTTCCCTTGCCCAGCTTCTTGGGGAAGCAGGTGGGTAAGCAGGCTTTCCTCGCCTGGCTTTGGGCAGCAAATGGGGGTGCCACATTCTGGGGTGGCAGGTGGGGGTGCCACATTCTGGGGTGACAGGTGGGGGTGCCACATTCTGGGGCGGCAGGTGGGGGTGCCACATTTTGGGGCGGCAGGTGGGGGTGCCACATTCTGGGGCGGCAGGTGGGGGTGCCACATTCTGGGGTGGCAGGTGGGGGTACCACATTCTGAGGCGGCAGGTGGGGGTGCCACATTCTGGGGCGGCAGGTGGGGGTGCCACATTCTGGGGTGACAGGTGGAGGTGCCACATTCTGGGGCGGCAGGTGGGGGCGCCACATTCTGGGGCGGCAGGTGGGGGCGCCACATTCTGGGGCGGCAGGTGGGGGTGCCACATTCTGGGGCGGCAGGTGGGGGTGCCACATTCTGAGGCGGCAGGTGGGGGTGCCACATTCTGGGGCGGCAGGTGGGGGTGCCACATTCTGGGGTGACAGGTGGAGGTGCCACATTCTGGGGCGGCAGGTGGGGGCGCCACATTCTGGGGAGGCAGGTGGGGGTGCCACATTCTGGGGAGGCAGGTGGGGGTGCCACATTCTGGGGTGACAGGTGGGGGTGCCACATTCTGGGGTGACAGGTGGAGGTGCCACATTCTGGGGCGGCAGGTGGGGGTGCCACATTCTGGGGCGACAGGTGGAGGTGCCACATTCTGGGGCGGCAGGTGGGGGTGCCACATTCTGGGGAGGCAGGTGGGGGTGCCACATTCTGGGGAGGCAGGTGGGGGTGCCACATTCTGGGGAGGCAGGTGGGGGTGCCACATTCTGGGGAGGCAGGTGGGGGTGCCACATTCTTGGGAGGCAGGTGGGGGTGCCACATTCTGGGGAGGCAGGTGGGGGTGCCACATTCTGGGGTGGCAGGTGGGGGTGCCACATTCTGGGGAGGCAGGTGGGGGTGCCACATTCTGGGGTGACAGGTGGGGGTGCCACATTCTGGGGAGGCAGGTGGGGGTGCCACATTCTGGGGTGACAGGTGGGGGTGCCACATTTTGGGGAGGCCGGTGGGGGTGCCACATTCTGGGGCGGCAGGTGGGGGTGCCACATTCTGGGGAGGCAGGTGGGGTGCCACATTCTGGGGTGACAGGTGGGGGTGCCACATTCTGGGGTGGCAGGTGGGGGTGCCACATTCTGGGGCGGCAGGTGGGGGTGCCACATTCTAGGGTGGCGATGCTGACTTTCCTTCCCACGCTTTGACCATTGTGTGTGGGTGCTGGCTTCCCTTGCTCGGCTTCTGGAAGCGAGTGGGTTTGCCAGCACCTCAGGCGACAGTTTGGACTGGCAGCTTCTGATAAAAATAAAAACTCACCTTAGTCCTTGTTCCTGCCCTATCACGCTGGTCCAGCTGCAGGTGCTGTGCAGGGGAAAGCTGACAGCTAACAGTGCAGCTAGCTGGCCTGCCGCACTGCCGACCGCGTCCGCAGCCGGGAGGGGAGTTATGGAGTGGTTCTGACTGTGGAACATCTCAAATCAGGCTGCCCCCTAGGAATTCTACTATCCAGACCAAATATTTGTTTTGAATTTTGGTCTGGCTTAAAGAGGAACAAAACTAGCCCTAGAATCTATAGGACTCTGTCTAATAGGGCAGTCTGATTCCCTGTCCACTGGATTCCCCCGATGGCACTGACTATAACCTGGGATTCGAATCACGTGACAGCCATAGCCCCTGGTAAAATGGACATCCAGCTTCCAATCACAGCCCCGGCAATTTGCTTTTGGGATGTCCTGCAGTATTCAAATGTACCTCCAGATAAACATGACTGGAGATATAGTGCCTCCTGAAATATGCAGAGTATGGCTGGAAACATCTTACTGTGCCATCTTCCTCCCCAAGGCTTTTGCAGTCAGTTCCCTGACCTATGCAACTCACATGACAGCTTATGTCACTTGTCGGAGTTGCAAAGGACAGGGAGCAGACTGCAGGAGCCTGAAGGTGATTTCGCTCATAAGATGGTGGATGGAGGGAAAAGCGATACAGGCACCTTGAAAAAGTGGTTCGCCACGTAACGCGTGGGGGATAAGAGGTCTGGTCGGTGCAGTGGCGCGGTCTACTGATAAAGGGTGATATTGTTTTTTATTATTAGTTTTACACTGTGCACGGCCTATTGGCCTTAATTGGTCGTTGTTTGATTTCTCTTTTTTCTTGGATTATGAATCATTGATTATCGTATGCAAAAGCACTTTAGCCCTAGGTTCACTTTATACTTATTTGCACAAAGAGTTTAGAGATGAACATGTATGTTTTACAGTTACTTCAAATGGATTGTTTGTAGGGTTTGCACATTTAAAGGGGACAGGACCGCTGTATAGTTTTTAAATATGGTCTGTTTGTATGTCATGTATTGAATGGTGTATTGTGAATATATATGTTTTTTAATTCATTAAATAAATCACGATAATGATTTGATTATGCAGATTGAATGATTGACTTTTTGTGCTGACTCAAATTGAATTTTGTGGGTACTGGAACCACTTCTTGTATTAGTATTATCTGCAGCTTATGCATTGCTTTAAGATTCTTCTGGGTCAGGCACAGCAATTTCATTCAGATTGAAGGTGGTGCGGGATTATATGGTTTTTATAGCTTATGTCACTTGTCTGAGTTGCAAAGGACAGGGAGCAGACTGCAGGAGCCTGAAGGTGATTTATGACAACATGCTTCCCAGCTACACTCTGCATATGTCCATGCTATCACCCAACTGTGCTTGTTTGATTTGGGAGGGTGGAGCTCTTGTGCTCTAGGGGGTACTCATATGGCTTTCATTCATTTTTGGGTCTGGGGCACAGAGTGCAATGGTGGGGTAGTTACTTTTTGATCTGTGGGTAGGGGATATTTTGGTCTGATGAAGGTGTGTGATGATTAGAATGTTGTTTTTAAAGTGGACCAACACCCAGGATTTTGACCATCCTGGGTTTTGGTCCACTTCGGGGGGGCACCCCAATTGGGGGGTAAAGTTTTTGGGGGGGTTTCACCCCGCGGGACATCCCGATCTCGGATGTCCCGCGGTGAGGGAGGTGATCGGCCCGGGAATCTTATAGATTCCCGGGCCGATCACCCCTGGGTGTTGGTCCACTTTAAGGGGTTGGAGTGGTCATGCTGGGTGTTGCAGTTCTACAACAGGAGAGTTCAGGTAATCCAGTAATGATAAGAAGTGGTTTGTGTATTGATTGTCAGTATTGTCAGTTACTGATCGACACCAAAGAGGTTGCTTGTATAAGGTATAGCTGTCGCTCTATATCCATGGCTTCACGCTTTTGGTATGAAGCTCTTCACCACTTTGGGCTGTGCCACCTAAAAACCTGGCAGAGTCTCTACCCCTGTTTACTGTACTTGTACAATATTGCATATGTACAGCAAGCCAACGGAGACCCACCCAGGCTAAAGGTGCCTCCCAGGCTCTCTAATTCTTGCAGACTATTTGCAAGTATGCAGTTTACCTAACCCCTGTGAATACAGAGGGCTGGCTGTAGTGTCTGGTTACTCAAATGCCTCATGAGTAAGTATACTGTTTGTTAGAGGTTACTTTATAGGGGGAGTTACTTCTACCCTGGATGCTGTTTAGCTTAGAAACCACCTTGACCATGATTCCTCGATACGCCTCTCTCTCTGTATGCTAGAGTACAAGTCATGCACAAGCTATAAAACAAAACCAAGTTGCCACTATTGTGCCCACTGCCATGCAGTGTTTTCCGACAATATAAACAGTTGCCAAGGAATGCTCATTCCTGTCAAGTAATTAGTGGGTGGGATTCAGAGGGAACAAAAGTTGGGACAAAAGTAAAGAATAACGTCTGTATCTGCCTCCAAACTGTCTTGTATTTAAAATAAAATAAACCTTAATTTTATATTATAAACATGTGCAGCAATCCAAATCATACTTAAATAGGAACAAAACCCTGGATTTTCACTCTTATGGGTTTTGCTCCTCTTCCAGGGGATATCCCGACTTGAGATGGCCCACTGTGTGTAAGCCCAAGGAAAGGCCAGTATTCTTACCTCGCCGGTGATTCCACATTATGCGCATGGTCTTTTCTTTAATCAGCGCTCTATGCTTTGTATATTATTGAGAGGCATTGAACAATGACAAGAATCTCTGCAGTCGCTTCCCTCCAGTTGTGCTCACCCAGGCAAGCTATCCAGATAGACCTGGTGTGGGAGTGCACGTCATGCGTAGGGATGCCACTCCTACCCAGGCATGCATCATGGGATCACCATAAAGGTGAAATTTACAGCAAGCCAGTGCTTCCAACTGGCCTCCAACTTGCTTTTGAGCGCCAACTGCTCATGGCATAAAAGCAATGGACACTCATTTGGTTTACTCCCCTGCTAATATACAAGGAAACCCTCATTACTGAAAGTATGGGTACACACTGAGGCTGGCCTGGAAGCACACTGATGGTCCCCAGATCTGATAGAGCTAAAATGGAAATGCTGCAGCCTGCATGGCTTTATGACTTTGTGGAATAGGGTTGTTGATGGTCAGGATGGAAGGTGTAGCTTTTTTGGGTGGGGAATAGACCTCAACAGGAGCTCTATAGGAAATGGTAGCCGAATGTTTGGTAAAGGAAGTGTCATCACCCACCATCCTAGACAGTAGGATCAGGATACAAGGGTGCAGTTTTTATTTTAATCTAAGTTTGGGGGGAGTGTATTTTAAGTGAAAAAAGTTTGGGGTATAAGCCAGATATTGTCTCAGCTTCCTCCTACCAAGGCAGCAAATGCACGCATGGCCCCCAGATCTCTGGAACATGTATTTTTTCAAGATATAGACCCAAAGGAAAGAGCTGTAGGGAAATCAAAGGTAAGTATTCAATTTTGTTTGTTTATTTTTTTGGCCACAAGGGCCATTTAATTTTTTTTTTTTTGTAGGAAAGCATGCTAGTTAACATTTTGCACAGAAGCCAGTCATAGGCATCATCTATCGCTGTGAGAGATAATATTAATTCTCTGGTATGAGTCCCTGTCCAGAACTATGTCAGTCTACAGCTTGTGGGTTTGAAGAGGTAAAGGATGTTTGGGGGTGTTTTGTCATATTTACCTCCCCTTTAGGATTTAGCCTTACTTTAATTTTGATTACTGTAAAAGGGAGAACAACCAGAAAAATTCTATTCCTGCCTTGTGTCCCCTGCAGCCGTTCCATCCTGCTCCAGTGTATAAAAACTTACTAAATACTATGATCAGACTCAAAGTCCCCCCCCTCCCCCGTCTCCATTCATGATGGAGGTTCTGGAGAGGGGCTGCCTCCTCCAAAATGAAGGTACACCCCAAGTTGAATTTTTTTTATGTAAGGTAACAGAGATTTGTCAAGACAAGGCTTGCTTTGGGAGTGCATTGCCATTTTTTGGGACACAGTTGCACTAAGTTTAAAAAGCATTTCTCACTTAAAACACAATAAAGCACCCTATGGGGTATTCAGAAGGATTTAGAGAGACCAGTGAGGGGAGACATGCAGGACTACCCCACATATTTCCTGGATGCCCTATAGGGAGGTGTTCTTTTAAATGTTATAGAAAAATGCTTTACCTCTTATGAAAAAATCCCTGGTCCATTTACATCATCTGGTCTATTAGCTATAACTGGTAATTTTATACCACTCAAGAAAGATATCCAGGTCCCTTTGGAGCTCCTTTAGTGTATTCCCCATGGCTACGTCCTCTGGCAGGGAGTTCCATAAATTCACCACTCTAACAGTTAAAATATATAGGATGCAACACAAAAATCCTACCCATCTATGTCACTGTAGGGGTGGAAAATGAAAGGGAATTCCTATGGTACCTCCCTCCATGCCCTCCCCTCCTCTGCCGACATTACCCCTGGCTGGATGACAGGGTGGAAAGAACCCTGGGGTACGTTTGTCCCCCTGAACAAAAGATGCCAGCAGGGTGTCTGCTAAAGCATCCTAAGAGCCCTCGACCCAGTAGAGCAGATACTGCCCGGCAGCGGACAGAGAAAAAAAGACACAGCTAGGTGAGTACTGTTTAATATAGTTAAATGATTTTGTGTTGCGTCTTTTTTATTATCTTTGTGAACTGGTAAGTGGTCCACTTACTATTGGTATTGCCCACCATAATATATATCCATTTCCTGGGCACTAGGAATATGGAAGAGACAGTTTCCCATTAGCAAGGTTCTTGGGTTGTTTTTCCAGGGGTGCCCAAGGCACCAATGGAAAAGCACCAGACCAGTGCAGAGGGACTGGTAACTCGGCTGGGCCAGGGGACGTCAGAAAACCAATTCTAAAAATCTTTAAAGGGTAATTCCACTTTCATTGGATTTTTTTAAAGTGGATACTTTTTGTATTCCAAAAACATGTACTGAGCTGATCTAGTATTTTTTAATTTTTCCTACATTAGCAAATGCGGGTTTTATGGAAGCAGTTCTCACTACCTGCAATTGGTTGCTGTTAGCAATGTACACAAAGTCTGTACACCAAGAAGAAAGAAGCGAGCCCTGTACACACAGAACACTGCTGCTATGGCCACTGCTGAGAATTGGGGCAGTGATATTTCCTCATGCCCTGTCTGTCCTTTCATTTAAAGATGTTTTGGAATGGACCAAATCATAAATTCTATGTGTGCAGGCAAGGAGAGGGCCCCAGAAATTAATATTAAGAGTATTACTTGACATTTCTGCTTCTTGCATGCGAGTGAGTAAAACATGTCCTTATATGAGCAGAGTAAGTTATTTATACTCACAACCCAAAGTAGAAATATCTCCATGTTTATATGAAGACACACACTCATAAAGAGGCAGTGAGAGATGCAAAAGATAATCAAGATCAAAAATCAATTTAAAGAATTTAAAGTAATAGGAATAAGAATTAGATCCATTTACTTTATTCTTCTCCTAAAAGCTGGCTCAGATGGGCAACCAGGGCTGGATTATGAGGGGGACGCATGGGGCACTCGCCCCAGGGACTTCACCACTTGCCCTGCAAAGGGGGCCTCCACCAACCTTTGGGTTATGGTCTGGTCCAAGAGGTTTTGCAGTCTTTGGTCTGACGGGCTGTGGGACCTGCAACAAAGCTATCTGCGGCAGTGCCCCCCCCCCCTCCCGTGTCTGAGCAAGTCTTTTTTAGTTTTTGCAAAACTGTAGCCAAAACCACCACAGGGCAGGATGGAGAGTCTATAGCAGCAAAGCTGCCATCAGCAACGCTACAGTGATGGGTGGGTGCAGAGCTGTCACTGCACATAAGCCTCTAAGCACAGCCTGTGGCAGCTCAATGAAGGGAACTGTTCTCTGCTGGACCAGCTGGGGGCGACTACACCCCCCACCCAGAATGGCAAAGCAGGAGTTCCCGAGCAGCACGCACCCACACAAGGGGGGGCACAAGGGACTCGATCTGACGTTCCAGTAAGTAGGCGGGTGCCAGACACCACCAATCAGTTACTTGACTAGACTATTATTTTAAAGGAAAAAAAAATACTAGTAGGCGGGTGCTGGACACCACCAATCAGTTACTTGACTAGACTATTATTTTAAAGGAAAAAAAAATACTAGTAGGCGGGTGCCGGACACCACCAATCAGTTACTTGGCTGGACTATTATTTAAAAAAAAAAAAAAAAAATACTAGTAGGCGGGTGCCGGACACCACCAATTAGTTACTTGACTAGACTATTATTTTAAAGGAAAAAAAAAATACTAGTAGGTGGGTGCCGGACACCACCAATCAGTTACTTGGCTGGACTATTATTTTAAAGGAAAAAAAAAATACTAGTAGGCGGGTGCCGGACACCACCAATCAGTTACTTGACTAGACTATTATTTTAATGGAAAAAAAATACTATATCTGGGGCCTCCACCACACTTAGTCCTGCCCTGGGGCAACTTATAATTAGAGTTCAGCAGCCCTCCCACATAAAAGTGCAAAGGTAAATTCGCTGCTGCCTTTTGTTTATCATTATTTCAGTATAATAAAAAATGTATGGGGACTTTTTATATGGTGTTGAAGTAACCATTCCTTTTGCAATCTAGCAGGTTTGTGCATATTTTTATTGTTGGTTCCCATTTTAATCTAGTTCTCTATTCAGCCCTGGTAGAAAACAATGGGGGGTTTTCAGACTATGCTAAAGAAAAACAAGTGGGGAATGTGCTGTTGTTCTCCTAGTCCAGGTTTATATAGGTGTGTGTCATAATTTGCAGGGCAACCCATATGTGCAGATGATAGGGAAAGATAAGAAGCAGACATTTCTGGGCAGCTTCATCGACAGCACAGTGACTCAGAAAGAGCAACAAAGCTTCTCCACCAATCTATCATCTGCACTGGATAGACCTTTATTTTTTCAATCAAGCAGAAACAATACCAACCAGCCACCTGCCAAGTCCATTGTGAATGGAAACCATTAAACCTGGGTTTAGGAGAAATAATACATTTTTTCCTTATCAGCCAAACCCCACGTGTGGTATTTTTGCTAAAATATTCTGGGATAGATGCACAACTTTTGGATTTTCTTAGGCTTTAATATCCCATTTAAGTAACCAAGTGTTGGATGAAGCCCAACACCCTGGCTCCATCACAGTGACTGAAGCGCACTGCTCACTTTGACAGGTGGGGAATGCCAGTGCACGCTGGCATAGGACCCCTTTAGGTGCAACAGTGCCTTATGTAGGGTGGAAGGATATCCTAGTCCCTGTTGGAAATACAACAGCTGGATATACTGCAGCTATGACAGTAGACGGCAATGTTGCCTATGTGTAGTCTATCTGTGCATTTCCTACACTATTTATGCCTTTTAACATAATTTTTGCTGATATAGCTCCAGCTTTGGAGTGATGGCATTCCCATCTTATCTGGAGCTGTGCTGTGTACCACATTGGCGCTACTAATTAGCTTTGATTGTTGCACTTAGGTATAGACCCGCCGGACGATTATCCCAGCGCTAGCGAGCGCCACTTTGTACTGCAGTTTTCCCGCGCTCCCCAGCATATTTATGATTTTTTTCCTCCTTGAAATTTTTGGCACTGTATTTTCGGGCACTGGTCGGCATGTCATCAATACAATCACAAGAAAATTGTCCTCTTTGCTGGGGACAAACTTTACAGTGCGTTTGGGTTGCATTTTAGTTGTTGATGTCCAAAGTAAATGTTGTTAAGCAAAATAAGCCATTAAAATCTATTTTAATTACCCAGAAAAATATTTTAAAGGGAAAGTCCACTTTCTGGCATGGGACTCTGCTTACCTGCAAGCTGCTCCCACATCACCAAATTCTGTGTTCGAGTTTGTTGTTCGGCCCAAACATGGAAACGCTGGTTGATGGGCTGCTACGCAGCTCACCAACCCAGCTTACCTATGCAGAGTGTGCAGCAGGAAGCAACTGTAACTTACCTGAGCCCCGAGATCCGTTCCCTGGTTGATGTTCCAGCTGTCAAATAGGCTACAGAAAGATGTCTACCACTCCCATGAGTGAGAACACTGGTAGCTGGCATTAGTCCATATTCATGAGAGAGGCGGACATCTTTCTGTGGCCCGGGACGTAGCCTATTTGACATCCGGAATACTGACCCCCAGCCAAGAACTGGATCATTGGGCTCAGGTAAGTTACAACTGCTTCCTGCTGCACAATTTTATTACAGCCCCGATTTTGCCTCCTGGGACCCCTTGACAGATGGCAGAATTAGCTCCCAAAGTTTAGGTCCCCATTGATTTCTGACCATACACCAGGCCCCTTGTCCCCCCATATTAGGCTCAGTCATGGGGAGGTTGCACATATAAGACTGCAACAGCACCATAGGATGATTGAGCATAGAACATACATTTTTTGATTCCGGCACATAGAGCAATTTCACCTCAAAACTGCCCTGGATAGTGACTGACGGGAACAGAATTTGTACAAGGATATTGACTGTTCAAAGTGTCACATCCCTGCTTAAAGTGGACCAAAATCCATACCGCTAGATTCCCTCCCCCCAGGGCAGGCAGAATCGAGATGCCCTGCTGTGTGAAAACCCCCAGGTCGCCTGGAAACTCACCTTCTTTCCTGGTTCAGCGGTGCATGCACCAGCAGAGGCAGCATCCCCGCTATCCCTTTAGCAGGGCGCGTGTCTGTGCCAGGCATTTGTGAATGGCCAGTGCAGGTACGCTCCCTGTTAGAGGGTAGCAGGGGATGCGGTCACCAGCGGGCTTGGATACGCTTGCCTTAGCTCTTAGACGAAAGGACAGGAGTGGATTGAAACACGCTGATTGGACGAGAGGCCTTACATGGACCCAGGAAGGGAGAGTCAGAGCGGGTGACTGGGGGGGGGGGGTTTCACACAGTGGGGCATCCCCAATCGGGGGGCCCCGGGGCAATGACCAAAACCCAGGATAGTCAAAATACTGGGTTTTGGTCCACTTTAAAGCAGGATATGCCCACACACATGACACACACGACACTGCGACTTTCTTGCACTTGGAATAAATCTATTACTTCCCCTGTATGTTGGGGGTGGGGCTGGGGTTTGGAGTTATACAGCATCAGGAGGGTCATGCTAATTATTTGGTGAGGGCAGTGTGATTTCTGCTGTGCATTGCATTGTGGATTGCAACCTGCATATCGGTGAGCTTTTTAGCGTTAAAGTGGACCAAGCCCAGGATTTTGACTATTCTGGGTTTTGGTCCTTCCCCTCGAGGTGCCCCGCTGTGTGAACACCCCAGATTGCCGATGCCAACTCACCTCTACCCGGTCCTACGGCGCATGCGCAGCTGCTTGTCCAATCAGCGCGCTCGGAGCCACTGACATCATGTCGTCTAAGGCTTCGTCTAAGACCAGCGGCTTTGAGTTCGCTGGCGGTTGCATCCCCTGCTTCCATCTAACAGGGGGCGTGCCCGCGCTGACCATTCACAAATGCCTGGTGTGGGCACGCACCCTGCTAGTGGGGATGCGGCCACGGCCCGTGCCCGTTGGACCGGGAAGCAAGGTAAGTGTATGGGGCGACCTGGGGGGTTTCACACAGCGGGGCATCCCGATTTTGAATGCCCCGGGAGGAGAGAATCGATCGCCCTGGGAATCTTATAGATTCCCGGGCCGATCACGGTGGGTTTTGGTCCACTTTTTTTGTACTACACTTTCCCCAAAAAATCACCTGTACCTGTGATGGGACATTTTTACAGGTGATGTACATCACATATCCAATCCAAGGTTTGGAAAAAACAGCTTCCTATGGGCCATGCTAAAGAATTTGCCAGATTTTTCTGCACAGCCCATAATGAGCTGTTGTTTCCAAATGTTAAAAAAAAAACATACTTACCTCATATGAAACATGACTTACCTCACCTGTGCAAATGCCCCATCACTTGTACAGGTGATTTTTTGGAAAGAAAGTTAGAACAAAAATTTATTTTGCACTTTATTTGTTAAAATTAAAAAGCTCATGGATGCTCGGGAAGCAGGTTGCAGTCCACACTGATAAGCACATGAAATACTGCAATTTAATTCACCAAATAACTTGAACGCCCCCCATATCACAAGTTAAATAAAGTATACTTGGAAACACATTTACTTGTAGCATAGGTTACTGAGTCCAGTGCTAGTGGTTCTTTTCCTGGCACAGAGCAGCGTTAAGTCTCCGTTACTCATATGTGACTCACCCATCCAGCCACAGTTGCTACGCTGTTGCTGAGCATAATATTATGATCACAAAGCACACAAAATCTTGTGAATAACAAGACAGTACAAGCTTATGGCATGCATATCTCCAGGGCATGACTGGCAAATGGTATTATATCAATAAAGTCATTGTTTATCACACTTTTTTTTATCTTCCAACACGTCTTAATGATAGCCTGGCACACAAAGTTGTTTGATTGAAATCTATGTTTAAATAGTATTGACTGCTAAACAAAATGTTAGATTGTTGTTCCATATAAGGTCTAGCTCACAAGGCTTTGTGGGTGCTCCACTTAATATGCCAGCACCCAGGGTGGCTCCAGGTTTATATGGGCCCTTGGGTGGCATGAAGAGTCGGGTCACATCACTGAAGGACGTCCCAAATCCCTACAGTGCACTCCCGGTCTCCTGTCACGTGGTGTGGAGGCCCCTTCCTCCCTCCCCGATGGGGACAGCACAGGCAGCAGCAGAACCTTATTGTTGCATACTGCTGTCCCCGCCCGGCAGGGAAAAGAAGTTGCACCACCACTCCCAGTCCACCGCTGGTCAAGCGCCGTCGCCCACCCCAAAGGCCCCCCCCCCCGGAGGCTGGGTGCAGGGTGCTGACGGCACCACAAATCCCCCCCCCCCCCCCCGAGCTGCTGGGGCGATGCTGTCAGCTCAGTCATGACACGGTTTTCTAAAATAACTGAGTTTTCCACCGCCGAGGCCATGCCTACCGGGCACCTTTTGAGAGTACCGATTGGCTAAGTTATCTGGTGACATGCAACGGTGCCGGGTGACACGAAACGCCGGCTGGCCACATCCCTGGCTTTCACACTGGGCGTCCCCGTTCCCATGCCCAGCCATTCAGATAGACTGGGTACAGTAACACGCACAGCTACAGGAAAGCCAGCAATTGCAGCATTGTGGGAGCCGGCAAAGGCTGTACATGCGACCCGGAGGATTTCACAGGAGCAGGCAGGGTTAGCCCCAGGTTTATATGGGCCCTTGGGCGGCATGGGCACTTTTTTGTGAAGAGTCACGTCACATGACCAAAGGACGTCCCAAATATGGATGCTCCCTAAGGATCATGCTATTTGGACCAAAGCTCTAGTTTTGGTCCCCTTTAAACCTGACCTCGGAGTCTAAACGATTCTAGATTCTCCTGATTTTGGATGGCCCTGTGTGTGACCTTCCCTTTGTTCATTACTTTCCTGGAACTGGTGAATACACTGTGGGTTCGCCAGTTTGAGTTAACGGCCAAACCAAATCCCAAATTGAGATGAGATTGGTATGATTAAAAGCCTGACCAGGCTTGAAACGCGTCACGAGGTGCTTGCCTTTTTTGTTGCTATTGGGACATTGTCTTCACACGCTTTAAACGTTTTCTACTTGAGAGCTGTTTTCAAACTGGATGGATTAAAAGTTATGTTTTATGGAAAGCTGGACAAACCACTGTTATTCCTGTTTCTTAATCCTGGAGGAGTTGTGCCTGGGATCTCCCCGTCCGTGCTATCAACAAGGAAGTTGGTGAGCTGGCTATTTTTCTGATTTTGTCTATCCCAAATTAAGATGCCCCTGTAAAGCGGACCAAAACTCAGGGGTAGAATTGCTTGTATAGTGGGTATGCCAGTGATCCCAGGGGGTTTCACACAGTAGGGTATCACAGATTGGGATGCTGCAGGGATAGGAAATCAGCTGGGGAGGGCAACTTAAAAGCAGAACAAAACCCAGCACTTCCTCCCCTGGAATCTAAATTTACATGTCCCGTTGTGTGGAACCCCACCATTCAAGGAGAGCAGGCTAGCGGCCCGCATGGGTTTAGATCCACTTTAAAGAGGAACATTTAAGGTAAAAACTCTCCAAACCTGGCTTGCTCACCCCCTGCCCCTCCGGTTTCAATCTATACAACTTTTGCTTACCTGTCCGGTCGCATTGGGCTTCAGCATCCCTCCATCCTGTCTCTATCGGGCAGCGCCATCTTGTTGTCCCATCATGCACTGCACTGCCCCTCAGATGTCGCGCATGTGTCCTGTCACTGCATAGGCTGCAATAACACTTGCCGCAGGAGAGCGGCACAGGACATTTGAATAGAGGACGGCTAGAGGTAAGGACCGCTAAACCTGCAGTCTTCACTCAGCGATGGCTAAGGCGGGGTGGAAAGGGGCCAGGAATACTGCCGGATTTCAGCGTTTTAGATAATGCCAACATCCAAAAGGCAGTGAGGGAGGGATGTTTAGAGAGGAACATCAGACACGGTCTGATGTTCCTCTTTAAAGGGACCCAATTGTAATCTTATGCCTCGCCTAGTAATGTGTGGCTGGACAGGGACTTTGTGGCTGATTCATTACTAACGCCAGGTATCGGCAGATGAGCGTCTGTATAGCGGCGATGTAACATAGCGCCTCAGCCGCTGTAGTAACCAGGCCGGCATTGATGAATGTGATGTATGTTGGGTGCTCTAACACCAGTACAGTGCTGCAGCAAGCGAGAGGTAGCGCCAGCTCAGTGTGTCCGACTCTCGGTGCTCCACACCATACTTATCAAAAAAGGACACACACACAGCGCCGGCACTCTAAATCTGGTCGCTATAGCATAGAGCGCCAGACGCTGTGTGATTAAAGTCTGTTTATGAACACATATACACCTGTAACAAAGTGAAAACACATGGAATGACATTGTTTTAACACTGTGACATTAACACTTTAGTGCCAGACCTGTAATGACAATTCTGCATAAAAATATAAAAACTCAAAACATTTCTAAAAGTGTGTTTGCAACCAGGAGAGGTCACACGCGATTTGAGCAAAAAAAAATGTCAAACACGGTGTTTAAACACAAGCAAATGAACGTCCATTGAAACTTATGGGAGAGCGACACTGAGCGAAAGGTAACACCTGGCGCTCTGGAAGCTAGAGCGTCAGCGCTATACGCTGAGCCGCCTGTAATAATACATCGGACACTACATGGCGCTGTTAGAGGCGGTCACCAGATTATCTTTCATAAATGTGGTTTTGCGTACAGTGCCCGGCGTTCAGCAGACGCTGCCTGTCGCTACGGGGCACTACCTGGCGCTATCCCTTCTTAAATAACCCCCCTAATTTCCAAAGGACTGTTGAAGTCAGTAATGCAAAGTAATGTAGTTTTTGACAAGTTTTTGGAGAATGGTAATACTACAATGATATTTGTTTTGTTGTCAGTGAGACCATTTAAGTCTACTCAGTTTTAGCATAATCTAGAATCCATGGTTCCCATCAGGGATCAGTACAATAAAGATCCCTTGCTCCCTGTAGAATCAATAGAGTCCCAGGAATATGAGAATCATGGAAGCAACATGCTGATAAATAAATTACAGGTCTGGGGGCACAATCCTAACACACATTAGTTTGACATAATGTCTTATTTGCTCTATGGTTCGCTATAAATTCCTAACCCTTAAAGTGGACCAACACCCAGGCTGATCAGATCCCTCCCCACAGGGCATCCGAAATCGGGATGCCCCGCTGTGTGAAACCCCCCAGGACGCCCCATTCACCTTACCTTACTCCCGTTCCAACTGCGTATGCGCGGGCCGCGACCGCATCTCGCACTTCTCTCTAGCAGGGCACGTGCCCGCGCCGGCCGTTTGTGAATGCCCGGCGCGGGCGCACTCCCTGTTAGAGGGAAGCGTGAGATGCGACCGCCAGCGCGCTCGGAGCCGCTGTGGTTGTCCGTCCCTTGCACGTGCATACCGCAGCGGCTCTGAGTGCGCTCATTGGACAAGGCCCACGCATGCGCCGTAGGAGCGGGGTGAGGTGAGTTTTTTCTGCCATTCTGGGGGGTTTCACGCAGAAGTGGACCAAAACCCAGGATAGTGAAAATCCTGGTTGTTGGTCCACTTTAACTCTTACAGAGATTCTATATTTACAGAACTCGGAATCAAGTCCAACGACAAAGAAGAATGCTTGCTTTCAGTACCAGTATTTAATACCCAGTTTTCTCCCCCCCAGCTCTCCTGCCTATCCCCATAATAATTCTAGAGGACCAAGTAAGACCTAATGCATTAACAGAAGTCAGCTGTGTTTTACCATCTATCGAATGCCGCTCCTTCGAGGTAGAGCTAAAAATCATCACTACAGAGAAGCTTGAAAACTGCATCAGCCATAAAGGGGACTATGCCAATGTCACCTGCACAGTGAATGTCACCAGTGAAATGAATGGAATGGAGTTTTCCTGCGAGGCCCATTTCCGAACCAAGAGCAAACCTCAAAAAATGAAAATTCAGAGTGAGTATGGACATGTTATGCCATTTACAAACACTGAACACTAATGTCTTTTAATATTGTGCAATTTGAAATGCTACATAGGCCTGTTTTGTTCAAACTTACTGGCTTTATTAAGCCACTTTAAATAAACTGAGCTTGAAATGTTTGGTAAATCATTGCCAATTTTAGAGTTTAACAATGTGTCTTGAGGAAGTGCTTGTGTAGATTAGGCATTATTTGAGCTTAGAACTGTGGTTGACACCATTGGTCTGGTGTAGAGGTGGGATTCTAATCTTTAAAGATCCAACAGTCAAAAATGAATTAAACCAGACCAACACAACAAACAGTGCTCATATGTATCCCTCCCCAGGGCAATTCAGATTTCTGCACATAAAAAAGAATTTACATTTTTCTAACACCTGCTGGGGAAAATTTTAAAAACAAGATGGCCCATTATGGGCTTGCAGGCCACCTGCAAACAGGAAGTTGTGCTGGGCTTCCTGTAACTGTGCATTTCAGTTATGTCAGTTGGGAAAGGAAGCTCCAAAATGTGCTACCTTTCTTTTCCAACTGTGCCAGGCTGTTGGTCCAGTTTAACTATTGTTTCCCCTATACATAAAGTTGTCAGGTGATGCTCACATTTATATTTTTAAAATAAATGTTGCATAAAATCTAATATAGAGCAAACTGTGTAATACTATTAAACTGTGTCTAAGCAATATTAAGAGATTGTATAACTTATTTGTGACAGTTCTCCTCGGTTCTGAGAACTGTTACTATTTTACCACCTGGTTCTGTAGAACCAGGAAGAACCTGCTGAATCTCACCCCTGGTCTGGTGTCAATAATATACCAAACAAATGCCAATCCAGTCCAGACTTTTCTGGCTTGTTTATAAGTTTCCACACAAATTGTGTTAGAAATTCCCAAGCTGTGTTGTCTATTAAAAAATCACCGCCATTTTAAACACCTTTCTGTCCCTGTTCTCTCATTAGTTAAAATAATTTTCATTTCCTTAGACATGGACCCCCACCCAGTGGCACCATGGAATAAACTGAATGTCTATGGATTCCGCTAGCTTTAAAAATCTACTTGTCTTGTGTTTACCAAAGCCTATGCCCCCCCAACGAGTTCTTTTTTCCCTATATTGGGATCCAAGCTAAAATAATAATGTTTATTCTCTTACCCCATTGTACTGCTTGACTGTCAATGGTTCTAACCATACACTAAAATTAGAATGGATGCCTTTGTTTGTGGAACGAGACAGAAAACAGGCACTTTGGGCATTTTAACAAATAATTAGTTTGTACACAACACAATCAGTGACAACATTCTATTTACAGAGCAAAACAAACTCACAGTTCCATGAGGATCCTCTCTGCACGATAAAATAGGCTTCCATGTACTTCCTCAGTTCCACTTAAAGTGGATCAAAACCCAGGATTTTTACTGCCCAAGGTTTGGCCCATGCCCCATTGGCATCCATATTTGGCATGCTCTGCTGTGTGAAACCCCTCCCCCGTTTCCCCCAAAAACTCACCTTTCCCCAGTCTCAAACCACATGCTCAAGTCTCGTTCAATATGCTGTGCAATTAATGTTCGGCATATAGCCTTGTTTAAACACAAAACCCAGCAAAAGAGAGTGGGTAGAGGCGCATCCCCGGTTTCCCTGTGGTGTGCTCCCACGCCCATCCTATCTAGATGACTGGGAACAGGAGCATGCCTTAGCTACAAGAGTTCCAGGGATGCAGACAGTAAGCACTGCATGGGAGCCCCGGAAAAGTTCGTAAATGCTGGGTGATCTTGGGGGGGTCACACAACCGGGCATCCCAATTCAGGCCGATTTAGTTACTTGATCCGCTGGCCCTAGAGTCCTTTATGCTCCAGAGCCATCAATTCAAGTATTGTCTACACTCTCATGGGGACACAGTACAGTGGGGTGCCGAACCAGAACCGAAAGCTATGTGTCAGAGCAGGCTGTAGGACTCTCAAAGGTGTAATTAACACCCTCATCAAGCCACACACAAACAGGGAAATACACGTAAACTTCCAGATTCCAGGTAGATGGCAGGTCACACTCACTGAGTCTGCATTCAGCAGGGGACTGGGCAAAATATCACCCTGGAATCTCCCACTACCAGCGCCTGTCTTGCCTGCCCTATAATCCCATTTTCTTGCCCTCCTTACTTAAAGGAGCACTATCACGAAATATGGCCCAATGATAAAAATCCATATAAATTTGCTGGATGGCAGGAGGAGTGATCACTTATACAGCCAGCATCAATAAATTTCCAGCGAGGCTTGTTTCTTTTATTTTAATGGAAGGAAAAGGACATCAGATAGACTAAACCTGTCACCCCTGGATTTTATTCCTACAATGAGAGAATAAACCACAAGCTTGGCGGGAGTTTTATTCAGTCTTGGTGTATAAGTGACCCCTCCTCTCATTAGTTGACGTGTTTATATTTATTTTTGGTATTTAACAATTTCGCGATAGTGCTCCTTTAAGCAGACAGCAGTGTTGTCCTGATGCAGCTCTGCCACCCCTGTGACATTCTCCTCATCTACTATCGGTGAAAGCTCGGGGATAGCCTCCATGCAACTTTTACCCCTACCCTGAGAAAAATGTTTTATTTTGTGTCAGATTTTATATATATATATATTCACTTACCAATCCATAGAGTAAGTGCACCATCACAATTTACACTGTCTAGAATACTATTTTCCATGTCTGTGTCAGCTTATATAGTGTGAGATGACGGGCGACATACACAGATGAATCTTGGCAGGAAGGAGGAAGGAATATCATGTACTTTGTTTGCACAAGACCAGTTTCTCATATCTGTTCAAAAATTCTTCCCCGTCTATCTTTATCTTGTCCTGGCAGGACATGGCTAAATTATTAGGGTCAATGTCAGAAACAAGGCAACTAGTGAGGCTGTCAGCGTTACTGCAAAATACTGCATAGCATTCAGAGGTGTGTTCCATTTAATTTGATGGGCTGCTGGTGGAAGGCACCACCTCAGTCCAAGTTAAGACTAGAAATCCACTGGCACTGCTCCAAATCTAAAAGGAAACATACCATACATGGATCCAATTATAAAATAAGCATTTCTTGTAGTAGTGCTGGTGAATGTATACTAGAAAGAATTACATTTTATTCCAGTGGCCAGTATAATTTTCCTGGGGTCTTCACATTTGAAGAATGCACAGGCATAAAGATTACCTACCTAAAAAGGATCAAAATACCAGACTGAAGTATGCCATTGCTGCAGGGCCAAGTCTTTCAACTATTCATGGTGGGGGCAGTTTGTTCTACAAATACAAGAGGCGGAGTGAATAACAGGACTTACCTTGCCTCCAGAGGGGATTGTTGTTAGTACAGGAGACAATTTAGTACAGGAGACAATTTAGACTTGCAAATGAAGACACAAGATTAGCTTTGCAGGACCTCACACTAGCCACCTTTGGAACCTAAGTAATACTTGGAGCTAACTTTTAAAGGGCCAGTCCAGCCGGACTGTCCATTTCTTTTACTACCCCCCCCCCCCCCGCCTCCCTCTCCTATCATTTAGCAGGGCGGGGGGGTTACATAATAAAAACACTTTAAAGACATGGAAAGTACTGTGTGCAGAGTGTACAGGCATACATGGCCCTTGCACTAGAGGGTGTTGACGCTGCTGGCTGAAAATTATTCTTTCCTTTTCCCGGATGCCACTTTCAGTTAGCGCCCCCACCCCAGAAGCACACATGTCATAAGGTGGAGGTTTGGGAGATCTCCGATAGCTGACCCGTTTTTTGGTGGTGCAGTCAAAAGACTCCCCGACAACCTGCCATTTTGTTTTACCCACCCTGTACATACAGCTTTCTCACATTAAAAATCATCCTACCTGAATCTACTGCCTTTTCTGAGCCTTTAAACATCCAAGATGGCGGCACATGAAGTCTCAGGCTGCCTGCAAACAGGAAGTGTCTTATGCCGCTCTGCATTCTGGGATTGGTGTCCTTCTCCTGACCCCAGCTCTGCTCTGTCTGTGCAAAGCACAGCTATAGCCCCACCCCCTCCACTTTTGCCTCCTATCCTCGTGATGCACCATGTGATGCATCTGAGACAAAATGACGGCGCCCATATCCTAGAGTCCTGTGTTGCAGCCCGGTAGGGGAAAGAATAGAAAGTGACTAAAAACTTAAAATTTATTAATTTTAGATGCTTGCAAATAGTTTTGGGGAGTTTGGGCTTTTCATTAAATGATACTGAAGGTCCAGTTTTAATCCTTTGCATATGTGGTCACCGGCAGTCACATGATCTCGGCGGCCAATCATGGCACTTGTTTTTCTGGCGGGGGACTGAGGAAAAATGCAATTCTATGAGTACTCACCTGTAGAATTGTTTTTGTTCTTGCATGGCGCGGGTTATTCCGCCACAAGGTGGTGCAGTGGTACTGCAGAAAGCTGTGGCATCTCCCGGCCCCCTATAAAAACGGGATTAACCATAGAGTTCCCAGCGTAGACAAGCAGTGAGACAAGAAGCCGGGAGAGAATAAAGGTAAAAAATTTAAAAAAGGGTAAAAAAACCCCAATTAACTTGGAACAATCACCATAAAGAGGCAACCAAGAATAACGATAACAAGGGTGGGGCAAAGCGAGCCATGCCATGCAAGAACAAAAACAATTCTGCAGGTGAGTACTCACAGAATTGCTTTTTTCTTTATTGCATGGCACGGCCCACTTCGGTATTCATAACAGTTGGGACATCCAAAAGCAGTGTCCAAAAGTAGGGTGGGATCCCCAAAGAGTAACGGGCAGTAGTTCAAGTCACTACCGCCTGAAGCACCTTGCGGCCAAAAGCAGCATCAGCTGAGGCCTTAACATCAACCTTGTAAAACCTGGAAAAAGTATGAACAGAAGACCAAGTAGCGGCCTTGCAAACTTGTTCAACAGAAGCTTGGTGCTGAAAAGCCCAAGAGGCACCAATAGCACGAGTGGAATGACCAGTCACCCTAAAGGGAGGTTCCTTTCCCTTAGCAGAATAGGCTTGAACCACCGCCTGACGGATCCACTTGCTGATAGTGGACTTAGCCGGAGGCAAACCCTTCCTAGGTCCAGAAGTGGGAACAAAAAGAGCATCAGACTTCCTGAAAGTCTCTGTAGCGACCAAATAAAACTTCAGAGCCCTGACCACATCCAGAGAATGCAGTGTCCGCTCCTTGGATTTAGCCGGATTAGGACACAATGAAGGCAAAACAATGTCCTGATTGAGATGAAAGGCAGACACTACCTTAGGCAAGAAATCCGGCTTAAGCCAGAACACCACCTCATCCTGATGTCGCTCAAAATAAGGAGGTTTGATGGAAAGCGCCGCCAGCTCAGAAACTCGCCTTATAGAAGTGATAGCCACCAGAAAGACTACCTTAAGAGTCAGAATGGGCAAGGCAGACTCACGAATAGGCTCAAAGGCAGGCCATTGCAGAGCAGACAACACCAAATTCAAATCCCAGACTGGTAGCAAAGGCTTACGGGGTGGATGCACATGAGAAACACCCTGGAAAAAGGTTTTAACCAACCGGTGATTGGCAAAGGATCTTTGGAAAAAAATTGCCAGAGCAGAAACATGGCCTTTTAGGGTACTAAGTTGAAGGCCTAGATCCAAACCAAACCAGGGAAGAGACTTGGACTCACACCAGGCAATGTAAGAATGCCAGACCCTGTAATAGATAAAGGATGAAGACTTCTTCCTAGCCCTAATCATGGTATCAACAACAGAAGCAGGCAACCCCTTTTCCATCAAGATGGAGGTTTCAGCAGCCAGGCCATTAAAGCCAGCATTTGTAAATTGGGATTGCGTAGATTCCCCTGAGTGAGAAGATCTGGATCCTTGGGCAAGACGTACCGGTCTACTGCCAATTGCACGACGTCTGCGAACCAAACTCTTCTTGGCCAACAAGGGGCCACCAGGATGGCTGGTACCCGCTCCTGGGCTATCTTGCGCATGACCCTGCCCAGGAGAGGAAACGGAGGGAACACATAGAGAAGCCGAAACTCCGTCCAAGGTATTGCCAGGGCATCCGTGGCTAAGGCCAGAGGATCCTGAGATAGAGAGACAGATCTGGGAAGTCCATGTCTGGCTGACCCCAGCGGTGACACAGGGAGAGAAACACCCGGTTGTTGAGGGACCATTCCCCCAGCTGCTCAGGGAGTCCGTCACCTGGTTCTCCACTCCCAGAATGTAGACCACTGAGATGCAGAGAACATGCCGTTCTGCCCAAGACAGAATCAGGGACACTTCCTTGAAGGCTCGCTTGCTCCGAGTCCCTCTCTGATGATTGATGTAGGCAACCGCCGTCTGGTTGTCTGAGCGGATCTGAACAGCCCGACCCTGAAGGTGAGTGGTTAGGCGAGAAAGAACCAAATTGATCGCCCTCAGTTCCAGGACATTGATGGAAACATGGGCCTCTTGTGGGCCCCACCGACCCACGAACTTCAGGGACTTCCAGAAGCCTCCCCAACCGGTCAGACTGGCATCTGTGGTAACCGTCTCCCAGCACGGGGGCAGGAAGATCCTACCCCCCAGAAAGTTCCTTGAGTCCAGCCACCACGAGAGGGACTGCCTGGCCAGAGGAGACAGAGCAAATTCCTGATCCAGGGACACAGGGTCCTGATCCCAAACTGAAAAGAGGTGCAACTGAAGAGGTCTCATGTGAAACTGAGCAAAGGGGACTGCCTTGAAGCAGGACACCATCAGGCCCAACAACTGCATCCCCTGACGGATGGAGGGATGAGGACACGATAGCAGAGCCCGAGCCTGCATCTGAAGACCCCCCACCTTCTGCTGAGGAAGGAACACCTTGACCTGAGAGGTATCCAGAGTCATGCCCAGAAAGGACCCACCAAAGACGAGGACAGAGAAGACTTGGGATAATTGATCACCCAGCCGAAGGACTCTAGAGTGGATATCACCATCTGAGTGTCCTGCTCGGCCTGAGGAAAGGACTTGGCCACAATCAGGATGTCGTCCAGGTGAGAAATGATGCGTATGCCCTGGTTCCTTAGCAGAGCCATCACCCCCGCCAGTACCTTGGTGAAGACCCGAGGCGCCAAGGTGATACCGAAGGGTAGAGCCACAAACTGGTAATGCTGATCCTGCAGCTCGAACCTTAGAAATTTCTGATGACCTGGGAAGATAGGCACATGAAGATACGCATCTTTGATGTCCACATTGGTCATGAAGTCCCCTGGGCGAAGGGCACTGACAGCAGAGCGCAGCGTCGCAATACGAAAATGCTTGAATCTGACAAATTTGTTGAGGCCCTTCAGGTCCAGAATGGGCCTCAGAGAGCAGTCCTTTTTGGGGACGGTGAAAAGATTGGAATAGTACCCCTGACCCTGTTCTTTATGGGGCACCTGACAAATGACTCCTGACTCTAACAGGCATTGAACCACCAGAAGCAACCCTTGAGCAGACAGGGGGGTTAAACACATCTTGGATCTGATGAATCTTGGGGGCGGCCAGGCTGCAAACTCTATCTTGTAACCAGAGAACACTACTTCCTGAATCCACCGGTCTGAGACGCGGAGCCTCCGGACGTGAGCAGAGAGCCGAAGCCGTCCCCCCTTCATGCCTGAGGGGGCTTGGGAGAGGGTTTGGGCTTGGAACTCCAGAAGAGACCGGAACGACCACGGGATCTGCCACGGCCCCAAGAATCTCTGCGGCCACTAGAGAGGAGGGAGCCACGGTCTCCTCTGGGAGCACGAAAGGAAGGGAGGGGGACAGAGGACCCCCGAAAGAGCCAAGACTGCCTCCTACACTGAGGCAGCCTGCCATCCTTGGCTAGAACATCAAGACGCTCCCCAAATAGCCGCAGCCCCGCGAAGGGGAGTCCAGTGAGAGCTTTCTTAGCAGCGGCGTCAGCTGGCCACTGACGTAACCAAACAGAGCGGCGCATAGCCACCAAGAGCGCAAAGACCCTACCGCTCAGCCGCACAGCATCATTCATAGCAGTAAGGATAAAGGCCACAAAAATAAGAGAAAACCAAGAGGGTCCTATACTCCTCCCCCCCGCTACGATCCGTAGTGCTATCAAGGAGATGCTTGAGCAGTTTCTTAAGGGCAATAGCTGTAATGACAGCCGCACAGGCCGGGCGCAATCCAGCCCCCACACAGGTAAAGGCATGGCAGGCCAACTGATCCATGCGCCGGTCCTCACTGTCCCTCAGAGTGGTAGTGTCAGGTGAAGGCATGACTAAAGTATTGGACAAGCCTATCACAGGAGTGTCCACTTCAGGGGGAAATGACCACCCCTTAACAAGATCAGCAGGAAAGGGATACCTCTTTTCCAAACCCTTGGGCACAGCAGGCAGCCTGTTAGGACGTTCCCATTCTTTAAGCACCATAGTGGTGAAATGCCCCTGCTCAGGGAACTCCAGACGCTGTTTACTAGGACGAAACAGCTCACCCTGTTTCCTTTTAGCCGCCACAGGGGCAGCAATGTGTAAAAAGATGTGAGACAGCAAATTATCAGTGTCCTCAGGATACCATGACTCCTCCCCAGATTCAGGGTCACTATCACAACCCTCCTGCTGGTCCCCAGAGGAGTCAGAGTCCTGGAGCAGTTCCCCTTCCTCTAGGGAATAATGTCTAGTAGTGACATCAAATTCCTCATACTCCTCTGTAGAGCATGAGGGAGTGGAAATCAGGTGCCGCTTCTTGCCAGAGGCCTTCCTGGGAACAGTCCTGGCAATCTGCCTCTCAATGCTGGCCACCCGCAGAGCCAAATCAGAGTGTGATCCCCTGCTAATATCCCCTTCACTAGGGCCCAATTGCAGGAGCGGGAGAGTAGGTGAAGCTGAGGGAGGCGCAGAGCTGGGAAGCGCAGCAGGCAAACCAGCTTGAAGCGCAAGTACACTCTCAGCACATGGCAAGCACACCGTGACACTGTTACTCACAGGGGATACCCCACACTTGGAACACAGCCGAGCTTGTCCCGAAGGACCCCCAAGCATGCTATCCCCAGAAGCCTCCATATGGTGATTAACACAGGCACAATAGGCCAGCGGTGGGTAAAGGCTAATACGGAAGGCTAATACGGAAGCCATCCGGGATGCCCTCCCACAGGATGCCCGCAGGCGGGGATGAGGGGGAGGAAGGAGTAGAGCCGGGACCACAACCCAATGGTGTCCCGCCTGAAAGACATAACTGAAAAAGACACATGAGCATCCCACAAGGGCAATAAAAAAAAGACCAAAGACACCGCAGGGTCACCAAGGCACAGACCACAGGATGAAGCGACACACCAGAGGAAGCAGCACTGCAGCCAGGAAGGGAGAAATCCAGACGCGCAGCTAGTCCAAAATGGCGCCGACAGAGGTACCTCAAGAGGCGGGCCGCGGGGAGACAATGCGAAATGCATCATCCTAAGGCCCCGCCCCCCCTGAAGAGCGCAAAAGCATCGAACACGTGACCCGGCCGGCGCCATGACAAAGCAAAAACACCTCAGGTTATAGCGCCAACCGCCGCGAAGCGCAGTACAAAGGGCACGGCGGCTGAAAAACACAAAAAAACACACAATAAACGCCAAAACACCACATAGAATACCACTCACCGATGCCACCCCCCCCCCCCCCCCGAACAAAGCCAGAGAAGGGGGGGAAGAGAGAGAAAAGAGGCCAGCGGCGAGGATCCAGGCACGGGAAGTGGGACGGGGGGGCCCTGAAGGAAAGGAAGGGGAAACAGTCCCCAAAACACTCACCCCCTCAGAAGCCAGGACAGGAACTTCTCATCCCTAGTAGGCTCACCATAAAGCCTATGGCTGGCTACCCTTTGTGGAACAGGGACTGCGGCTTAGAGCAGCGCTCCAGGAGCACTTGACCCTAGTGCTCTTCTACCCTCACCCGATCTGTCAGCCAAGGCTGGGAAGCGGAGAGGGTCCAGAAATGGGTGGAAATAGACCTTCAGGGCCGCAGACTCGGTTGCCCCGCTCACCTGCGCATAGAGAGAGAGCCATCTTCTATCTTCGCAGTTTCACTGCAGAGGAAACACTGGGAACTCTATGGTTAATCCCGTTTTTATAGGGGGCCGGGAGATGCCACAGCTTTCTGCAGTACCACTGCGCCACCTTGTGGCGGAATAACCCAACTGTTATGAATACCGAAGCGGGCCGTGCCATGCAATAAAGAAAAGTTAAGATTTCCCTGGTTTAACAGGGTTAATGTACAGCGGGGCACTGGTCATCTGGATTCCCCCCAGCACTAGGAACAACAACCAATTTGTGAAAAATAGGTGTTGTTTTGGTTTAAAGCAGAATCAAACCCTCCTAGGTCTCCGAGTCTAAAAGGCTCCAGAGCTAGGCGATTTGCTCTCCCAAGAGACGAGATTCCCTACTGTGTGAAACCCAACCTATTGGCCGAAATCACCCTCCGGCATTCAAATGCCGCCATGGCCACATCCCTAGCTTCTCCGTAGCAGTGACATGCTCCAGTGCCCAGTTAATTCAGATAGGCTTGGGACAGGACTAAAGAGAACCGAGGGATGTGGCCAGCAGGCTTGTGCGTGTCAGCCAGTCGGCAATCTCAAATCTGCGTGCTAGGTGAGGCTACAATGGCAGGATAAGTTAATCTTTTTTAAACAAGCTATCACAGATAGGGGGCATGAGATGGCTAGATAAGTAAATTCTCTCATGCCATAAATATAACTGGACCTCACAAACAGTAATACAACCAATGCTGAATTCAGTTACATGATGTACATCGACTAGCTGCAACTGGTCTGTAACACACAACATCAGTTTGGTGTTTCCAGGACATCATTGCTGTTACAAGCTGTTTTGGAAAATACATTTTTATGCCAGTGTTTAAGAGGCAAAAAAGCAAATCCTTTTACAAGCAGCACAACTATTTCCACATGTTTTGTTTGGAGTACAGAAATTATTGTGTTTAATCATTATTCCCTTTTATTGTCATTATTCACAGCGGAACCTGAGTTCACAGACTGCCCAGACAAACTAATATGGACTGAGGGACAAGAAAACAGTTTTAACTGCAAGGCTCTTGGGCATCCCTCACCAACTGTGACCTGTGAGATGAATAACACGATCTATAAGAATGAAGAGAAATTCATAGTAATGAAAAATATGTCTGGAGAATACACATGCAGAGCTACAAACTTTGATACTATAACAAAGCCAGTAACGGTTTCAGTGGAGTGTAAGTATTGAGAGGAACACTGTAGCAATTATAAATGGAAGTAACTATACTTGCTGCATTGTAGTGTTTCACTAAAAATGCAGAACATCCTTTTGCTTTGAATTATTACTGCAAGGGATGAATTGGGACTTTCACAGACAAAAAAAAATCTTATTGATTCCCGGGCCGTTTGGCATGGGTTTTGGTCTACTTTAATAAACCTAGCCATCTATCCATGGGGATGTATACTTGATGTGCCAGACTGGAGTTAATCCTGCTTGCAATGCTTTCAGTTGCCCTCCTTTGTGCAGATGCAACAAATTAACTGAATAAGCACACAAAATGTTTCTTTTCTTTACTGAATCGAACAATACAGTGGTTGGCATTTTATAAGATAATTATTTATCTAGGTAAGATGTAATTCCTTAGAATCCTGGGGCCAATAGCAACAGTTTGCTCTACTACTATTTTAGGTACTTCCTTGTTGATAGTTATCGATTTTATATTTTACTGCATCAATATTGCACAGTTTTGTTCTTAGAAACATAAAAGGTTGACGGCAGAAGGAGACCATACAGTCCATCTAGTCTGCGCTTATGTGTATACTGTATGTTTTTATCTTAAGATAGATGTGTGCTTATCCCAGGCATGTTTAAATTCACTGAAAACAAAGTGCACCCTGTCCAGCACCACCACAAGAAATATATAACAAGAAAAAGAGGGAGTGTGCCAATCCGATATCCAAAAGTTACACAATAACACACAAAAACCTGCGGCTCCAGTACACCGCACAAACAGGGATATAAGCCAAGATGGCACCACTCACCCCTTACAAATCATTCAAATAATAGCATCTATGATTAATAACAATCATCTTTTAATTCATCATCATGTTAAAAAAACATACAATACAATCACAAACATTTAAAAAGACCCACAAATCATCCCCCAGCAGGAGTGACCTAATTAATCCCCATTGTCCATACTATGACTACAAAATCATTCCCCTCCATAATAAATCCTACCATCAAATACCTAAAGTGCTGATGTGAAACAACAAAAGTGCTAAGTGCCAAAGAATATATATACAAGGTCTGCAATGTGAACAAGGAAACCTCGGTGCAAAGTATGATCCCCTCCTTCTGGGTCCAATCAATGTTCTACCACCCACGTGTTCCGTGACGCTATGTCATTTTCTCAAGGTGCCCTTTAAATTCACCGACTGACGATTTTTCAACTACCTCTGCTGGAAGTTCGTTCCAAGCATCTACTACTCTTTCTGTAAGATAATATTTTCTAACATTGCTCCTGATCTTCCCCCCGACTAGCTTCAGGTTGTGCCCCCTTGTTCTATCATTAAGTTTCTTCTTAAAAACACTTCTCAACCTTATTGAATCCTTTCACATATTTAAAGGTCTCAGTCATGTCCCCCCTCTCCCTTCTTTCCTCCAGACTGTACAAATTAAGTTATTTAAGTCTTTCCTGATAAGTTTTAAGTTTAAGTCCTTCCATTATTTTTGTTGTCCGCCTTTGGACCCGTTCTATTTGAATGATGTATTTTTGCAGGTGAGGTCTCCAGAACTGCACACAGTATTCTAGCTGTGGCCTTACCAGGGCTCTATACAGCGGCATCACAACCTCCCTCTTCCTACTGGTGATGCCTCGAGCTATGCAGCCGAGCATCCTGCTTGCTTTTCCCACTGCCTGGCTACACTGTCCACTCATCTTGCAGCTATCAGTAATCAGTACCCCTAAATCTCTTTCCTCCGAGGTCCTGGCTAACACAGTGCTGCCCATACGGTACTCAGAGTGGGGATTTCTTCTACCCAAGTGCATGATTTTGCATTTACATACATTAAAGTGGACCAACACCCAGGATTTTCACTATCCTGGGTTTTGGTCCACTTCCACGGCGCGGTCGGAGCCGCTGTGGTATGCGCGTCCAAGCGACGTACAACCACAGCGGCTCCGAGCACGCAGGCAACCGCATCTCACGCTTCTCTCTAACAGGGCACATGCCCTGGACCGGGAGTAAGGTAAGGTTAGAGTGCGTCCTGGGGGGTTTCACACAGCAGGGCATCCCGATTTTGGATACCCCACAGGGAGGGATCGGATTGGCCTAGGAATCGTATAGATTCCCGGGCCGATCAAGAAGGGTGTTGGTCCACTTTAAACTCTTTATTCAGTAAAGCTAAATCATTTTCCATGTTGCAGATGCCTCCAGGAATATCCACCCTATTACTAACCTTTGTATCGTCACCAAAAAGGCAAACTTTTACTACCAAGCCTTCTCCTGGGGCCCAGGACAAAGCCTTGTGGCACTTTGTTCAGATTGCACACCATTAACAACAGCACTGATACCGATCCTTCAGCCAGCTGGAAATCCACTGAATTATCCAGGGATTGAGTCCTAACTTCAATAACTATGAGCTATCTATGAGCTCTTTATGTGGTACAGTGTCAAAGGCTTTGCTAAAATCCAGATAAGCAATATCCACAGCATCACCCTTATCCAACACTTTAGTGACATTTTCAAAGAAATCAATAAGATTGGTCTGACATGATCTGCCCTCAGTAAAGCCGTGCTGTTTTGTGTGCAACAGCTTGTTAAGTTTTAGATGGGAAATTAACTATTTTTTTAAGAGTTTCCATTAGTTTGACCACTATAGATGTTAACTGGTGTTTAATTACTGGCTTCTTCTATACTCCCTTTCTTATAGATTGGTACCACATCATCTGGAACCTCATGGGTTGAAAGGGAATGGTTCAGTAAATCAGTCAGAGTGGCTGCAATCACAAATCTGAGTTTCCTTAGAACTCTGGGGTAGATTCCATCTGGACCCATTACCTTACTTACCTTTAGATTTGCCTGCTCATCTAAGACCTCAGCCTCCAAAAACTCCGGGGCTTGGCCCTCTCAGCTGGATGCTATGCTATGGCCAGGCCTGCTATGGGTCTAAAAGCCACTATCTAAAAATACTGAACATAAGTAGCTATTCAGATGGTCAGCCACATCTCTGTCAATATAATTATTTTCCCTATTTCTAATTTATGAGACTGCATTGCTTTTCTTCTTTCTGTCACCAATATATCGGAAAAAGGTTTTATCTCCCCTCTTCACAGATTTGACCATTTCTTCCTCATTTTTTCTTTTTAGCAGCATTTATAATCAGTTTTGCTTCCCTCTGTTAAACTTTATATGCCTCTCTGTCAGCTACACTTACACTTTCTTTATACTTCTTATAGGCAGACTTCTTTTCTTTTATGATAGTGCTGACTTCCCTAGTAAACCATAGCTGTTTCTTCTTCCTTTTATTCTTGATAGTTTATTTCACTTATTGCTTAATTGCCTTTACGATGGCCAGAGGGACCACTGGGCACTCACTTCTTCTACTCTGTTCCACTCACCCAATTCCCTACATAGTCCGCCATTTCCTTGAAGTTTGTTTTCCTAAAGTGTACCACTTTGGTTCTGGTGTGGGATTGCACAATGTCTGTTTTTATCCTGAACTACAAGCACTGATGGTCACTGGACCCCAAATTTTCATCAACCCTGACCTCAGACACCAGATCCCCATTGGTCAGAACTAAGTCCAGAATCTTTTCTTCTATAGTTGTCACAAGTTGTTTTAGAGATGCTCCATTAAGGGCCTCTAATATATTCCTGCTCCTGCATGTCGATGCACTTGGGATCAGGCATGTTGAAGTCACATAATTACAATGTCCCCCTTCATTGCCGTTCCATTGATTTAATCTATTAACAGGTTATGCAAATCCTCAGATTGTACAGGGGGCCTATATATGACATCAATTCTGACCACAGTTCCCTCCTTAGTCTGCATGGTAACCCAGAGAGTTTCTAGTTCATTATGTGTATGCTGAATTATTGTTGATTGAACAGTATTCTTGACATAAAATGCTACTCCACATTTCTCTTCCAGATGAGCCTCGAATTCTAAGCATTGTTGTCAAACCCTCTATGTTGGTGATGGAAGGGGCAAATGTAACTATGACTTGTGAGGCAGATGCTGTACCGCCTCCAATCTACAGCTGGCACCCTCAGACACCCCATGTGACCTTCCATCATGACAACCGAACTCTGCAAATAAAAGAAGTGACGAGTGCACATGAGGGCTTCTACATTTGCATAGCGCAGAACAAACATGGGATCAAGACAGAGCAGCAGAGAATTATTGTGGAGACAGAACTTATAGGTTTGTAATAGTCTATTTTCTCTTGCTTTATTTTCAAAACTGGTCAGTTTATGGTTTTTAGGGATAAACAAAAAACAAAGGAAGGTCCCACTCTTTCCAAAACGACCCCTATAATATATGGCACCACTACTGATTATTTTATAATAAGAAATTCATTTATTTAATAACAATGCCACATTAATTACATACACGGAAGACTAATTTAAAAAACATCCAAGACAGAACATTGTCAGTAAGGAAGGGAGAAAAACCCACATACAAGGGGCAGGGGGAAAGTGGTAAATCCAATCAATATGGTAAACATTACAGAATTAATACTACCTGGCTGGTACAAAGGATAATAAAGTGCTCTAGTGCATATCTATAATCATTATTTAAACAAACAAACGTGTTACATCATATCCAGGATTAATAAAAGTGCAAGTGCAATACCTAATCACCCTAACATCTAACCTAGCTAAGGAAATGTTTAATGTATAATACAAGAACCAGCCGGGAGGGGTACTGAAATGAAACCCCCAAAAGTAAGAACAAATCACTTACATGTAAAAACGACCACCAGCCCACTGCCCCTGCGTCTACGCGTTGCGTGATGTCACCAGCGTCACTTCCTCAGGACATACCTACCTACTACAACCTACCTCCTTATATCCAGACCTGCTGCACAACCACCTATCAGTAGCAGCCTCCCTGTCCTCACACACATGCCGCCAATGATTGCCAGTCGGGCGTGCTCCTGCCGGTGAGCACGCCCGACCATGTAAAGGCTACAGCGCGTCCCGGCCGGACACGCGCTGCAGTCTCAGCGCATAGGTGACGTGAAAGGTGTGCGCCGGGAGGGGGGAGGGAGACCCACGTCAGAGCCCATAGAGGCCTCCACTGCGCGCGCACCCACCAAGATCTATGGTCCGCGTGCAGCCCACAAAACAGGCATGAGTGCGCGTGCGCAGTGATAGAACAAAAAATGACACTGCGCATGCGCCAAAAGACCGCACACACAGCAATGCGCACACATATACTAGAGGCACCACTGCGACCAAGGGAGGACATGAAGCTAAGAGTACGTAAGAGCGCAGGCAGGTGAGCATACAAGGCTACATCTAAACACTACAATAGACCTATTACTCTCCCGTGGCAATAACTCCTATCTACCAAAAAATTAAAAATAATAAACTATACACATCTATATACATGTCATATGTGGGTTGATTCAAAGAAACATGTAACAGCTTGGATTTGGGTCACGATCATCCTATTTTTCACGTCCGCTCGTGCGTTCGTATGAACTTGCGAGTGATTCAATAAGCAAATACGATTCTATCCTAAAATATACGTCCGTTCGTATGGCAGTTCGGGAATCAGACCTATGTCAGTTTCCATCCTGAATTTTCCGTTTCATTTCTCAGGTTGCAACATTGGTTTTGCCCTTTTTCCTTTTTTGTCTGGACGTAAATCCTTCTGATCTTGCGGCTCCGCACTACAAACTTACCTCATTAAAGTGCATTCTAAATATTTGGTCTTTTATTTTTCTTTATTTCATTCATTTTGTAGTAACCAACCATTAATGAATGCATTTGCACAAGTAAATCTTACTTTGTTTAATTTTTAGTTAACTTGCATTTTTTACTTGTGGATTTAATTTTAATATTTAGGCTTCAAATGGTACAACTTTAAATTTTTTGTGTGGTTACCCACACCCTCTACATACAGATTGCTCACAAATATTAAAAAACACCCAGCAACTTCTGCATGTTATGAGCCTAGAAACAGCCAAGATGGCGGCTCAGGTATTATCGGGCAGCCTGCAAACAGAAAGGGCCTTGTGACTGTGTTGCTCTGGATTCTTTGATTTCTGACCTTTCCATGCCCCCAGCTCTGCTGTGTCTGTGCAAAATACAGCAGTAACCCACATCCTGCACTTTATCCCGCTCTCCTCTCCTCAGTAAGTGTGATGCATCTGACCAAAGATGTGCTTAAATAATTAAACAAAGCAAAGGTAAACAACTACACCAATAAATGCAATCTAAAAATATTATTCTAGGACCTCAATTTTAAAATAAATAACAACGGACATAAGTTTCTTTAATTAACGCAAATATATTGCAAAATAAAGGTTTACATGCAAAGGACTAATTAAGGTCCACATTAAAATGCTTTTATAAGGCATACATGAATCAGGTATGCATTGCCATACAATTTATGGCCTCGGCCATGCTGATACATGCAGTTCATTGGAGCTCAAGACGCGCAGACTCCTCCACATAGCCAAAAAACCTGTTCACGAACAGCAATCCGGCTGCTAAAAGGTGTCGGCTGTGGCTTTCTTTTAAAACGCGTTTAGAGGTTTCTCTGAATCACACCTAAACACATCCAATTAACCTAAGTTTTACGTTTTGATCCTAAGTTTTAGGATTTGATCCTAAGTTTTACGTTTTGATCCTAAAATTTAGGAACGAACTTCCGCTGATCGTAAGAGCATATACGCATTCGTACGTAGGCTCGTGCGAGTCGGAAATGGCCAAAAAAACAGGAAAAAATGACTAACACCCACCCAAACTTACGATTCTCGATACGAAATCAATTAACTTTTGCTCTTTGAATCGAGGGGATTCTCTGAGAAAAAGGTACAATAATTACATAACATATTAGTACATATACCGCGCTACAAATGACAAACAAGGTAATCAATAATTTCAAGTCCACATTCAGGTGCTCAACGTGTGTTAGTCCTTATTCCCAAACGAACTGAGTGTAGAAAATCAATTTTATGGAACACAGAGCGACCTCCAAAATGATTTTGGAGGTCGCTCTGTGTTCCATAAAATTGATGTCATATTCTCTAATAATAAGTGAGGCAAGGCAGGAATAATGGGAAATAGATTTCCATCATACATAGCCTGTGGTGTAACACCACCATTATAGACATGGAACTCTGCATTTAGTGTAAAGCCTGTGCGAGGCATGTGCATTTGTAAATATATGACCAACCCTACATCTCAATGAGGACTAATCCTAATCCAGATGACTGACAAACACAGAAGATATTGCAGCAACCCTTATGCCGCTCAATACACATATATTAAACCAAGAGGAGGCATAATATGGGAGAACATAATGTGGGAAATATATCTTCCTCTATGTCCAGCACTCCACCAACACCTGGTGATGCTGTCGGGGTGCTATTTATTAGGCTGGATCAACATTATTTCATTTAACTTCCTAAGACACTACTAACATGGAGAATAGTAACTATAACTCGCAAATATCAAATACAAGGCTTCACAAGATCAATAATCTCTCGCATATCTCCCTTGGGTGACTCAAGTAGCGTTTTCACACTCTTCCATAGGTTCCCTTTCAGAGCTTTTTGCCACGGAGTAGCTTGCGGGGAATGATGTATGGAACTTTCTGTACCAGGCGGATCTACTGAAGTTCAGTCAACCCGCACCGCATACTAAGGGCATTTTTCTGAAAATCACGCTAAACATTTGGCAAAGCCAGTGTGACTTGCAGTCAGGGGCAGACTCAGGTTAAAAAACGGCATGAGGCTTTTTTGGTCACACCGGCCCATCTGCAGTGTGTCTGGTCCCATATAATACCCCCCCCCCCGATAATAGATAGTGTGCAGAATCCCCCCAGTATCTCCATAACAAGCAGTGCGGCAGAGAATCCCCCTAATCACCCCATAGCGAGCAGTGTGGCAGAGAATCCCCCCAAATCACCCCATAACAAGCAGTGTGGCAGAGAATCCCCCCAAATCACCCCATAACAAGCAGTGTGGCAGAGAATCCCCCCAAATCACCCCATAACATGCAGTGCGGCAGAGAATCCCCCCAAATCATCCCATAACAAGCTTTGTGGCAGAGCATTCCCCCAAATCACCCCATAACAAGCAGTGCGTCAGCGAAACCCCCCCAAATCACCCCATAACAAGCAGTGGGCCAGATAATTCCCCCCAAATCACCCCCATAACTCTTTGAGCTTTTAGCTTTTAAAAGTACAAAAGTTTTTTTAACGGTTTACAGGTTAGGCGTATCATTTTTCCAGTGAGGTAAGGGTATTTGTTTTTAAGTTTGGAAACGACAGAACCCTATGGACTATGCAGAAAAACATTGATCTTTAGCATAGACCATAGGGTGCTGTTCCAAACTTTAAAAATCAATCCTTAGATCACTGGAAAATTAATTTACCTAAACTGTAAAAATGTGCCTCACACGTTTAGGTGATTTCTTGGAGAAAATGTAGGACAAGGACTTCTTTTTGCACTTTTTTTGTGAGTTATGGCTAAAAAAGCCCGCCGGGATGCAGGTTGTAATCCACACCGCAATGCACACCGGAAGTCACACTGGTTTCACTAAATATTTAGCATGACTCCTATTGTCTATACACAACCGCAGGTGTAGATTAAATGGAACTTCTTTTACACTGTCCCAAGTGCTGGCAGTATAGTGCATCGGATTTAGTGCACCAGGCATACTAACCCTCACCTCAAGCTAAGCCACAATTAACTGACTGTAAAAACAAGACAGCGTGCAGTGGCACTCCCAATCTTCACTGAACCACTTATGAAATATTAAGAAAAACATAAAATTATATATAGAAAGCCCCCTAATATAGCCAACAAACTTGGGCAGCCATTGCCACCCTCCTGTGGCGCAGCCTACTTAAACTGGAACAACACCCATTTTACAAAAAATAGGTGTTGTTCCGAGTACATGGAGGCATCCTGATTGCCGATGCTCCCCTGCTTGGCAACCATATAACTGCAATGGCCAACTAAAGTGCTCAATCTCTCTTGGGGCAGAGGAGACGGGCACAAATTCTCCTATTTAACGCCGTTAACTTAGATGTGTTAATGCATAGGAGGCATTGGCAGTCGGAATGCCCCCCTGTATTCAGAACAACATCCATTTTGTGAAAAATGTTGTTCCGGTTTAATAAATTCCAGTGAGCTCCCTATCCCTTTCTGCAGGGCCTCCTCAGTAGCAGGGGATGACACATCCATGCATGTCTCAGTCCCCTCAGAGGATTCAATATGGGGAGCAAAAAAGCAATGTCAGCAAAGGGGATCAAGTTCTTAAGGGAATGCAAAGTGCTGGTGAATAAAAAATGCAGCCCTTGACAGCCAGCATAGGCCTAGCAGAAAGCAGCAGGTTGCACCATCAACCAGGTACAGATCACGTCAATTCATATTTCCAAACTGACTGCCCTGTTTTATACCTACATTCAGCTACTCTTTCCTTGCACTCTCTGTGTGTTCCTTTCGCTTTTTCCCTGTATTCCTCTATATGCCCCTGCACACTCTTCC
This sequence comes from Gastrophryne carolinensis, assembly GCA_027917425.1. NCBI lineage: Eukaryota > Metazoa > Chordata > Amphibia > Anura > Microhylidae > Gastrophryne > Gastrophryne carolinensis. Next base: position 406,965,979 of record CM051238.1, on the reverse strand, counting down.
TGTTCCTATTCAACCAGCACTCAGGACTTTCACTCTGTTCACAGTGTTGTTCCTCTCTGGCAGGGCATTCAGATTTGGGATGCCCCATTGTGTGTAGCGTAGGACTGGCCCATCAGAGAACCAAAATATCCACCAGTAGTCCCCAGGCCCTGACTGAGGGCCACCATCAGGGAAGTACAGGATGTCCATGACTGAAACATGTGTTTTTGGTTTGCTTGTAGTATCCTGTGAGTTAGTTATACTGCAAATTCAGTAAGTTATATTTATTATTTAGTTAATTAAAATCACATATTCCAAGTATGTCTCACACCCTGCTTCGGAAATAGCAATAACATTCGGGTTATGTCCAGTAGAGGGCGAACTTCTGCAGAGATGACTAGAAAAAAGAAGCCACTCCCATTCCATAAATACCTGGGACCTCCCACACATTCCCCAGATGGCGCAGCAAGTCAAGAAGATGGCTGTCTCTTTCCTTTGCATGGTCTGTTTATTCCCCGCTTGAAGAAGGGGAATTGTTTTCAGAATCTGAAGCCTCTGACGATCAGCAGTTCCTGGATGCTGATGCCGGTAAGGAGCGTGGGGATACCGTTGATACCCCCAGACTCCTGGCCCATATTTTTGAAGGGCTTTCGATTTCCCCTACGCAAAGGGGGGAATTTTTTGGGACGGCCAAACCTCGTTTGGAGTTCCCGGATCAGGAACATTTTAACAATCTGGTCCTCATAGAATGGGAAAAGCCCAGCTGGCTTCCTGGTATCCCTCAGGGGTGGGATAGGAAGTATCCCTTTCCTGTGGATGTGGTTAAGCGTTGGTCGTCACCCCCAGAGTTCAACGCTCCGGTTCTGGGATTGTCCAATACATCTGTTGTGCACTCCCCAGATTCCACTACCTTGAAGGATAGTGAGGACCGACGTCTCGACCAAATGGCTTTGCATGCCTTTGCCTGTGTTGAGTCAGCCTTACGCCCGGTTTGTGCCTCAGCTCTCACGACCGTGGCTACTAGAGCCTTAATCAGGGGTCTGTTGGATGGTGCGTCAGCAATCCTGATGTCCCCAAGGGGGCCAAGACAGGCGCGGATTTAAATTTGGAATTGTCTGCCCTTCAGGGTCATCCTTTTGAGCCAGTGCAGGATGATGCACTATCCATTTTCACCTTAAAAGTTGCCTTTTTGGTGGCTATCACCTCCGTTCGACGTGTGTCTGAGTTGGCGGCTCTGTCTATTTAGGCCCCTTACTTTGAGAGACACCAGGACAAGGTGGTTTTCCGTTTTAAGCTGGATTTCCTGCCAAAGGTTGTTTCTGATTTTCACCTCAATCAGGACATTGTGCTTCCTTCCTTGTGTCCTAAGCCTAGTAATGACAAGGAGAGGGCCTTGCACTCTCTGGATGTTGTTAGATGTGTAAAGTGCTATTTTGTGTCTACTTCACCTTTCCGTAAGACCCGTCAAGTCTACTATTAGTAAATGGATTAGTCAGACCATTATTAGGGCCTATTCTGCTAAGGGGAGGGATCCCCCTTTCTAGATCACTGCTCATTCTACTCGTGCTGTTGGGGCTTTCGGGGCGTTTCAGCACCAGGCCTCTGTTGAACAAGTTTGTAAGGCTGCTACTTGGTCTTCTGTTCATACCTTTTTCCAAGTTTTATAAGGTTGATGTTCGGGCCTCAGTGGATGCTGTTTTTGGCCGCAAAGTTCTGCAAGCTGCAGTGGTTTAATTTGTGCATTATTGCCTTTTGGGATCCCCACCCATGTTGGAGACTGCTACTGGATGTCCCGAATGTTATTACTATTTCCGAAGCAGGGTGTGAGACATACTTGGAATAATACCATTTTGTGATTACTCACCTGTAAAATGGGTATTATAAGTATGTCTCACACCCTGCTTCGTCCCACCCTGAGTTGTATCTTGGATCCTCTATATGGTGAACTTTTTATTGGTAAAGTTTTTTATTTGCTCTTCCTGGTCCCCTTACTGCTTTTTTATACTGGGGAATGTGTGGGAGGTCCCAGGTATTTATGGACTGTGAGGGGCCTCTTTTTTCGAGTTATCTCTGCAGAAGTTCGCCCTCTACTGTACATAACCCGAATGTTATTACTATTTCCGAAGCAGGGTGTGAAACATACTTATAATACCCATTTTACAGGTGAGTAATCACAAAATGGTATTTTCATCACATGCAACCATCGTTCTAACTGAAGGCTGTGCTTCAAGAACAATTTCCTCTGGTGGACCCCAAAAATCTATTCCTTGGGTGGTTCCAATGTGCTCTATTCACTGGCCCCTGGCTTTGTATATTCCCATGGATCAGCAAGAAAACTCACCTTTCCGGTGATCCCAAGGTGCAGGCACAGGCATGCAGCCAATCAGCATGCTCAGCTCCAGGGCAGCCATCAGGGCAGGAGAGCCAAGAGGGGTCTCGTAATGGCCACACTGACCATAGACCCACAGGCTTCCACATTATTGCTGCTGGCTTTGATGATAAAGAAGGGTGCCTCCCCCCCCCCTCCCCCATCCACGCTAATTTGCCTTGAGGCACAATTCAAACTAGGGACTTAGCCATCACATATAGCTGTAATTTGTGAATTTTTCATTGTTGCCAGCATTTGTACAATCATTCAGTTTTGATGTTTTTAATGGCTCTGATGCTGCTCTCTGCCATTTCCTGGTATGCCAGCCTTCTATGTAGGGGAGTGCGGTCTCCACCTCCAAGGCCAACTGCTACTCGCCCCCAGCTTCTTTATCCACCAGTCTACGTGTCTTTAGCTGTGGTGGTCAAATTCCATTCAGGAAACCCCACTTTGGCTACTTCTGAAGCTTTTGTTGGTTAGTAGGTCTTGTTTTTGAGTCAATGTGGCATATTTCAGGATTGAGCAAAGGGTAATTATTAAGGGGCATTTGTGCCCTAGAGGTAAAGAAGCGGCCTTTTCACCAGAGGGTCACGACTGCCCTCTGATAATTACCCTTTCCCTAATTCTCAGCAATGTAACATAATTGAAGTACTCTTGAGCAAGGCACCTAGCCCCCAACTGCACCCTGGGCGTCGTCCCGGTTAGAGCAGCCCACTGCTTCGGGCACGCAAGCATAAAATGACCATCTATGTACCAAAAAGAAAAATAAATCACCCATGAAGTGTGTTGAGGCCGGTTGCATGCCATACTAGGTTTACCAGGTAACACTTTAATACCATTTTAGTCACTCTTGGGAGACGACAAGCTGCTGGACTATTTTAGCTCTGATCTAACGCTGGTGACTGTGTGCAGTAACTATCCAGATTGAAGTAAATTACATTTATCTTTAGAGGAATGGAGACCATTCACTTGGCTAGCACAGATCAATAGAGAGCATAAGGTTTGTTTTCGCACAGAGAGGAGCTTTAAAAGTTTCCTAGCAGACACAGTGACATTTACATTTATGCCCCAGGTCTCTGAGATGATGAGTCTTGAGTGGTTTATAGTGGGCATGTTTTAAATACGGAGGTTACTAGGATTACAAGAAGAGGAATGGCTATGGAAAACAGCTTATATAGCACGTAGATTTCTGTATGCCATTATGGCCGCAAACAACTGTGTCCACCTATCCTTCAATAGGAGTGGCACAGCAAAGCACAGCACTGCAGTGTCACATGACACATTATTCAGTTTTCCAAAAAATATATTACATTTAAAATTAACGTAACGTCACGTAACGCGTAGACGGGCGGGGCGGTGGGCAGGTGGTCGTCTGCATGTAAGTCTTTTATTACTTTGGGGATTGTTTCTTTTGTTTACCCTGGCTGTGTCTACTTTATCGAGTCTTAGAGGTAGCGTTATTAGGGTTTTTGCACAGTATCATATGGTGGTATCATGAATTGTAGATTATTGTATATATTATGTCTTAGTTTTTCTTCACAATAGTGTATTGTGTGTAACTTTATGTCATGTAGTGATTTGTATATATTTGGATTATTTAGATGAGTTGGCACTTATGCACTTTATACACACAGCCAGGCTTTATCCATTCAGACTTGTTACCATCAATCGTCATTAGGTCCACTCCCCACTGCCCCCACCAGAGGTCTCCCTTCCTTTGTATTCATTGTCTTTGATGTTTTTTAACCTTGTCTAGTGTATGTTATATTTTTCTACTTAATAAAATAGTTATTATCCTTTATTAACCTTAGCGGTTGTGCCACTGTTTAATGGGAGTCTGGGCGGGCTGTGGGACTTGCCCTATCTAATGTATTCAGAGTATTGGTCACCCATGTGAGCACACTGCTTGTACTTATCTTAATATTCTTAAGCATTAGGACTTGTGCAGTCTCAAATTGTTTTCTAGTTAGTTTAAATTTCTTGTGATCAAACTTTTTCTCTTTTCTTTTTTTAGAGAAAGAGAAAGATCCAGCCCTATCTGTGCAAGGCAAGAATAGAGGTGAAAATATAAAGGTCACATTCTCCAACCTGGTTGCCTTGTTGATATCTTTAAATTTGTTTTATTATCTGTGGTAATTATGTATAGTTTAAGCTGTTCTAAAAAAATAAATAAATATGCAATTCAAAGCTTTGTGCACAATGAAGATTTCCTACTGTACCACTTTGGATTAAAACATCCGTAACAAATTGTGTTTTGCTGAGGTTTCATTAAATTGTTTGTTTGGAAGCAGTTTGGCTTATACCATGTTAGCCAATAAGAATAATACTGTAGTTAACTGAAGAAATAAGGCGATACCTTTTAAAAGATCTTTCGAGGATACTTCATTCTCTTCATCGATTCAGAGCCAGGTGAGAATTCTCACTGCTTTTTAGGAGAGAAAACTGCAATTCGCTTTCGTTGTCTACCTGGTGTAAATTTTCACCTGGCTCTGAATTTGACTCAAAGTAGACAGTGAAAGTGAATGGCACCCCTCCAAGAAATTCAGGCTCATCCGAATCGAATTTTTATGAATCTCAGTTTAAAAAAAAAATGAACTCACTTGTTCCAGTCAGCAGGTTTCCTCTGGTCCCATTTCTGGGGCAGCGGATGAGGGTGCCGGTTTCCTCTGGCCCCGCTTCTGTGGCAGCAGGTGGAGGTGCAGGCTTCTTCTGGCCCCTCTTCTGGGGTAGCGGGAGGGGGTGTGGGCTTCCTCTGGCCCCGCTTCTGTGGCAGCAGGTGGAGGTACAGGCTTCCTCTGGCCCCTCTTCTGGGGTAGCGGGAGGGGGTGTGGGCTTCCTCTGGCCCCCCTTCTGGGGTGGCAGGTGAGGGTGCTGGCTTCCACTGCTCGGCTTATGGCAGAGGGTGAGGGGACTGACACCTCAGACGGCAGGCAAAAAAACTCACCTCAGTCCTCATTCCAGCCCGTTCACTCTGGTCCGGCTGTGGGCGCTCTGCAGGGGGAAGCCAGCTTCCACAGCTGACAGTTCAGACGGCTTCCACCCCGCACAGTGCCCACAGCTGAACCAGGGCAAGGGGAGAACTGGCCTAGGACACTCCAGCACTGATGATTGGGGGAGGAGGTAAGTATCAGTCACCTGCACACCAACTCCCCCGTCATTGAGGTCCGGTGGCTGGATGCGGACACTGTGCTCTGACGGAAGCCGGCTTGCGCAGCTGCTGTGCACACAGCAGGGGCGGAGCGGGGGATGCCGGATGCACTGTCAGGGCCAGCAGCCCACCATTGGCATCGGAGAGCCAAAATGCAGGTAAGAGACAGTGAATTTAAGGGAAAAAAAAATCGGTCGGCATAAACCCCCAAATATTCGGTTTCATGCCAAATCAAAATTTCCCTGAAATTCGGAGTGAACTCCGGTCCTAACTAACCAGTTCACTCATCTCTAGCTTTTATCAGTGAAAATGACAGTCAGCAATAGCATTTCTTCTTTTTTACTGTAATTAAAAAAAAAAGCATGTAGCCTCCCAAAGGCCAACTAGCCCGGGCACCAGGTATAATGGCTGGTAACCCAGGACTTAAAGGCTACACCAGACAGCCAGCCCCTGGCCCTGCGGGTTTACTTTATGCCCTTCAGTATGGGTTTGGGGCTCTTCCAATGCAGGGGCTAATTTTAAATAATTACGCCCACCCAAAAAAACTATTGCCGGCTGTCATTTTGTCATGGCGGCTTTCATAGCGGCATGGCTTTTATCAATGCAAAACGGATGTCTGCTAGTGAAGCAAGCATTTCTCATTAGCTTTGAGCTGGAGAAAAATGTCCATACACAGACACCTGATCTCGCCCAAAGGTCATCACACTCCCTGAATCACACAAGTTTACACTTTTGGGAGAATTTACGCATGATTTCTCACATTGCAATGAATAGAGAAGGCATGGAGGCCTTACTGTGACTGGTGGTGGTGGGGGGATGCATTTATCACAGAGGTTCTGGTGACAGTAGATAGGATACAGATCGTGCGTGACTCGATATAGTGATCGGGTGAGTTGTTGGTCACTAGAGTGATCAACTGTGGGGGATAAAAGACAAAAATGGCTTTGCTTATTTTTTTTTTTTTTAGCCAGGACAGTCTCTTCAAAGTGGACCAAACATGGGATTTTCACTATGCCGGTTATCGCCTGATGCCCCGCTGTATGAACCCCCCACCCAGTTCGCCCCAGATGTGGGCTCTCCTCCTTTTAGCATTTTATGCCATGCATAACGCACTATTTAGACACAGAGCATAAGGGGGCAGGAGGGGTTGCCTCCCCGGTATGTGCGGTGCCCTCATCCATTTAGGTCGGCTGGATGAAGGCATGCCTCAGCTACAGGGGTGCTGGTGATGCAGCTGCAGCCAGCGGGAAAGGTGGGTGAATGCTGGGCGATCTGGGGGCCCACCCAAATTCGGGATGTCCCAAGGTTCCTTGATCACCCAGCCATGGATGAGTACCTTTGCTTCCTTGATCTAGTCTCCTTGTAGTTTTTTTTGCACATATACAAGAGAACTGGAGAAAGAAACAACTACAGCTTTGTGGCTGCAGATATTGAAGCACAGTAGTAAGTCTAACATACATTGATTGCCATGAACATTCTCTACATTTCTGCTACATTTGTTTTGTAAAACTGAAAGAAAGGATTGTCCATTTTGAGGGGGATGAATTACCTTTAGCCTGTATTATCAGGGGGATAACTACAGGGGGTCCAGTGTTAGCAACCACATCGGGCCACGGAGAATGTGTGTTTGCCCACCAAATATTTACCAAGGATTGAGGTGAGACTGCGGTCAGTGATCTGTCATAGCAGTAATCTTTTTCAATTATAATGTCAGTCTTAAAGGATCTGCTATAGTGGATTTGTGCAAAGGATCAAGCTGAACTTTACTTGCAAGTTAGCTCCTATATGTAAGGATATGTTTCCTATATCCTTACCCTATAAGGATATGTTTCTATGTCTCTATTCTTGGAAAGTTAATAAAGTTTCTATGTGAAATACAATGGGATGCTAATGTCTTTTTTCTTCAGTGTCATGTGCAATGCCAGATTACGGGTGTCCATAATACGGAAAGTTTTTTTTTATAGGGGCCCCCACTTAAGTGGAAGTGGGAGTGTATGAGTGGATGGAAGGAATGAGGGGGAGAAGGATCAAATTAGGAGACTGGATTGGGGGGAGAGGAGGATTGCACTGGCTGGCTGGAGTGGAGAGAAGGATCACAAGGCTTGCACCGAGACACTGGACTGTGGGGAGAGGACCTGGGAACTGTGGGGCAGAGGAAGATCACACTCAGAGACTGGGCTGTGGGAAGAGAAGCGTCACAGTGGGACTGGACTGTGGAGAGAGAAGGATCTTACTGGGAGTCTGCACTGGGAAAAGCATCACGCTGGTGGTCACCCTTGAGTGGTACTGCAGGCCTGCGTGTTGCATGATCTTGGGACCCAGTAGATTTCATGTAACCGGACTATGGCGGACAGGCTCCTGATGCTAGAGGCCCCCAAGCAGGGGCTCCATTTCACCAATCTGGCTCTGATCAAGTTCTTGTAATCACGGTGTCTGATTTTATGCCTCTAATTCATTAGATCAGGGGTTCCCAACCTTTTTTCCTCAAGTCCTACTTCTACTCTATGATCATATCAAGTACCACCTGGATAATGCATGAGCGTTGTCAAAACCATAATTAAAACTCACAAATCAGCCAAATCAGCCAATCAGCCATTTAAAAGAATATAACCCACCAGCTGGATGCCCACTGTGTGAAACCCCCCAGGGCGCCAGTTATAAAACTCACCTTTCCCCAGTCCATCAGCGTATGGGCGGGACCCTCGTCCAATCTGAGCCGTTTGCATAACGGCAAATGTCTCTGATGGTTTGCAATGGGGAGCGCAAGCTTCCATATCACCGGCAGTGCACGCGCTCCCTCCCCAGCCTGAGTGGCTGGGGCTGGAGCACGCACACCATCGGGGATATGGGGGATGCGGCAGAATTCAATCAGAGCCCTTTGCCGAGGGATGTAAACACAGCAAAAGACTCTGATTGGGTGAGAGCCTGCGCATACGCCATTGGACCAAGGAATAGTGAGGTATCACTGGCCCCCTGGGGGGTTCCACAAAGCACGGCATACCAATTCGAGATGCACCAGGGGCATGGAACAAAACCCAGGAAAGTCAAATTCCCGGGTTCTGTTCCACTTTAAAGTGTATCATAAACACAAAAAATAGAGCCTTTTTTATTTAGTATAGATGGCAGAAGGTCAGGCTGGGGTACAGGTAATTCTGCAACCTATTGAGAACCTCTGCATTATACAAATGAGTATACAAAGGTGTCCCCATCCTCATAAGTTTGTGATTTAAAGATCAGCAAGCAATCAGAAATGCAGAAAACATGTTGGCAATTTGTCATGATGGCTGCATTATCCCATGCCACCCACAAGCAAAACACAATGGCAATCGCCTGGTTTACTGATTCTTGGACCTCCTAGGATGGTGAGGGAGCACTGTGTCCATTCACTTGGCTGGGAGCAATAGGAGCTATGCAATTTTACTAGTCACATATAAAAGCAATGGCATTTAACAATAGTGAAATAGGAAAAGCCCAAGAATTATCGGCACTCTTGTATAAGAAGCTCATAGGAGAAAATAAAAGGCTGGGACACAGCTTGTACATGCAAGACCTTTAGCTCTCATAAATAACATTATAAATTAACTTTATTACTTTGAAAAAACTAAATATTTGGAAAACATATTTAGAAAAACATGTAAACAGCAGCTTAACGGGAAATAACATTTTTAAGTTCCTGGAAATTTTTCAACACCCTAAAATAGAAGAGAGATATATTGTGTGAAAGTTTTAACAGTTTTCCTAAAAGAAAAAAAAATCATATTAAAACATTATCCCACACCAGCATTTTAGTTTTTGAGCTATATCTTCAATAAAAAGCGTAGAACATATCTCCGTGAGTGGCGGCATCAATAGAGGGGAGTCTAAGAAGCACTTCTTGACGTCGGGCAGTCCCAAGTTGATAACCTGGGCTGCAGCTTTGAGTAAATGTACATGTATTGAATGATTTTAGCATCCCCTGGATGAAAAGTGATGGCGACCGTAGAGGAGATTAAGGAGGCACTACAGAGTCACAGTGGCCCGGGTGAATACCCAGTGCTGTTATAACAGTGACTGATTTATTGGCATCTTTTATGTAGTGAGTGACGGATTGTAGCACCGACAAGCAGTGGGGGCATTCCGACACCTCCATTATGCCAATTAAAAGGCCAAGCCAATTTGGTCAGAAGTACCACAAGGGAAGCCCGAACATTGGCACATATACTAATTTGCACAGTTCAAGGGCTCTCATTTGTTTAATGAATGATTCAACGTTGGACTGTTTAGAGAATTTTAGGAGGGGTGCTCACATACCCCAAGGACTGCAGAAATATTATAGGGTGTATCAGTGCGGATCATAATTGAAGGTGTAAGATCACTTTTAAAAAAAATATAAGGTGTAAAGTCCAGAAAATAAACAACCTTAGTGGGTTATTGCTATTTTTTTTATGATTATTACATCAGATATGAAAGAGGGAGATCTGAAATAGTCAAAAGTTAAAGGGTAAAAGATCTAATTCCCACGGGAATGTTATGGGGTGATTGGGGGAAAGATTTTGCACATTGTCAGTCACAGGGTGATTGAGGGGGGGGGGGGGGGACTCTGCACACTGCCTGTTATGCTGTTCTTAGGGAGGGATTCTGAGATTCTGCCCACTGCCTGTTATGGGGTGATGGGGGGATTTTGTACACTGCTTGTTATACTTTTCTTAGGAAGGGATTCTGGGATTCTGCACACTGCCTGTTATACTGTTCTTAGGGAGGGATTCTGGGACTCTGCACATTGACTGTTATGGGGTGATGGGGGGGGGGATTTGTACACTGCCTGTTATACTGTTCTTGGGAAGGGATTATGGGATTTTGCACACTGCCTGTTATGCTGTTTTTAGGGATGGATTCTGGGATTCTGCAAGCTGCCTGTTATACTTTTCTTGGGAAGGGATTCTGGGATTCTGCACACTGCCTGCTATACTGTTCTTAGGGAGGGATTCTGGGATTCTGCACACTGACTGTTATGGGGTGATGGGGGGAATTTGTACACTGCCTCTTATACTGTTCTTGGGAAGGGATTCTGGGATTCTGCACACTGCCTGTTATACTGTTCTTGGGGAGGGATTCTGGGACTCTGCACACTGCCTGTTATACTGTTCTTAGGGAGGGATTCTGGGATTCTGCACACTGCCTGTTATACTGTTCTTGGGGAGGGATTCTGGGACTCTGCACACTGCCTGCTATACTGTTCTTAGGGAGGGATTCTGAGATTCTGCACACTGACTGTTATGGGGTGATGGGGGGGAATTTGTACACTGCTTGTTATACTGTTCTTGGGAAGGGATTATGGGATTTTGCACACTGCCTGTTATGCTGTTTTTAGGGATGGATTCTGGGATTCTGCAAGCTTCCTGCCATACTGTTCTTAGGGAGGGATTCTGAGATTCTGCACACTACGTGTTATGGGGTGATGGGGGGGATTCTGCACACTGCCTCTTATACTGTTCTTGGGGAGGGATTCTGGGATTCTGCACACTGCCTGCTATACTGTTCTTAAGGAGGGATTCTGAGATTCTGCACACTGACTGTTATGGGGTGATGGGGGGATTTTGTACACTGCTTGTTATACTGTTCTTGGGAAGAGATTGTGGGATTTTGCACACTGCCTGTTATGCTGTTTTTAGGGATGGATTCTGGGATTCTGCAAGCTGCCTGCTATACTGTTCTTAGGGAGGGATTCTGAGATTCTGCACACTACGTGTTATGGGGGGATTTGGTACACTGTCTGTTATACTATTCTTAGGAAGGGATTGTGGGATTCTTCACACTGCCTGCTATAGGGTTCTTGGTATTGGGTTCTGAGATGGGTTTTTTTAGCACAGTTTTCCCCAACCCTTTCCTACAAGGCTCACCAATAGGTCAGGTTTTGCAGAGAGTGTAGTCTATAATTTATGCAGCAGCAAAGCTATAGAGGCAGCTATGTAGAGATCCACAAAACATGAGCTATTGGTGGCCCTTGTAAAAGAGGATTGGGGACCACTGTAGCACACCATTTAGTTAAGAATATATATATATATATATATATATTTTTTTTTCGTCCTCTATGTGCATCTTACAGTCAGGTGCCACCAGATTTTAACCTCTAGGAACGCAGCAAGCAGGACAAAGCTCACAATAATAGGTCCTTGTGTGTCAGTATGAGGGAGGAGATTTTAATTCTTGAAATGTACTAATATTTTAAAGTGGATTTTTTAAAAAGGAGCATTGCCTCAAAGTCATGGGCATTTAGCAAATATTTTATTTCAATGCGGTTTATTAAAGTTTGACCCAGCTTTCAGGAACAGATGCCACTGTAAACAGGTTATTGTTTTTCAGAGAATGCTTTAGATCTGCAATGTGGAAATGATTCAAAACAATACGAGGAAGCAATTACCTTCTTCCATAGACTTCTGGCTTGTCATATTAGAGTTCTAAACATTCCACCGCAGCCACAGTATCTAGAACACACCTTCCCGTCTTTCTTAGGGATATTCCAACAATGTCCACATCTCACGCCATACTTTTTATATCTAATGAATACAGGGATAAACAAGACACACATGGGCTTTACTAGTTAAAGATTTAAAAGGATATGCCTTATAGAAATTCCCTACCCATAGAAGAGAAGCCAATGTATCTGCAGGGAACCATAAAATACATCGAAATGATAATAGCTAATAAATATAATGGTGTTTAGTATCCAGGGTGCCCAACAGATTCCTACTTTTGGATAATAGAGGAAAGATAATGTTCTAAACATGTATGCTATTTGGATTTCCCAGGAACCATGAAACCGGGTTTACCAATGCTTCCATGCCTATGGCATTAACATATGTGGTGTAATAACTTATATTATAGTGAAATCAAAGAGATAATAGAATAATGGTCTATTAAATGTTATACCAAATATGGTGACATTAGAAGGGAAGCCCCGTGAAATAGCTTCCTTTGATTCTCTGAGCTTTTAAAGGCTTGATGCCAGGCTTCATGCCAGAATATGCCAGAATATGTGGGAGCCTGTGTTCTTTTCAGAAGAAAATATGGACTGAATACAAAAATTCAAGCATCCAGAAGGAATATTGATTTATCTAATTTCCTTAAGTAAGTGAGTGGTGGAAGGAGGAGTTTATTTTATTAAATGTTACGACATTCGGCAGTATTCCTGGCCCTTTTCCACCCCTCCTCCCTTAGCCGTCCCATAGTGAACGCTGCAGACTTAGCCGGCCTTACCTGTAGCCGTCCTCTCTTCAAATGTCCTGTGACTCTACTCAGATCTCCGGCTCAGAGTGTCATTGCAGCCTATGCAATGCGCGAGATCTGAGGGGCAGCACAGTGCATGTTGGGATTCCCGACGGAGGAGGGGGGAGTGGAGGGATGCCGAGCGTGATGCCACTGTAGAGGTAATTTTACATGAACTGTTTTGTAAACCGGAAAGGCAGGGGGGCTGGGCAAGCCAGGTCTAGGGAGTTTTAACTAACTCATCTTGACCTGTAATGTTCCTCTTTAAGGATAGAAAGGGATTTGAAGAATTCCCAACGTGAATTTTCACACAGTATAAGTGAGCCCTTTTCTTGGTCTCTGCCTCAATTACAGTATGACACCAAATATAGCATCAAAGGGAGTCCTTGAAATTGCCAGAATTGAAAAAAATACTTTATTTGTAAAATTGATTAAAATGTCCATAGTTGCACACAACTCTTCCAGGCAGGGGATGGACTGGTCATAAGAAGCACAGGGATAATGCCAAGTGGGCTGCACTACATTAGGGGCACTTGGGCTGGGGTTAGCCTCCAGCATGCATTACCAGGAGTCTATACACTGCTTCTTTTAACACATCTACCCTTTATGCTTCATTTTGTCCCCCTTGCCCCTCTGCCTATACATGGCCCTATTATAGTCACTAGGCCCATATTCTTCCCCTGCAAAACTATAGCCCTGTGACTGAGGGGGTCATATTCACCTCTGCCACAGTATGTGCTACATACAATACTAAAGCTTCAGCATCATCAGCCATCACTTAACTACCTCTGCACAAGATCTGTTTCTGCAATACTATAGCAACAAATGATAAACACACTCCTTGTTTGGCTGAGTCTCTGGGGGTAAGGAACTCATGATCTGTTGGTGGACTGGCCAGGGACTGTACATTCCTGGGCTGATATTTGCTCTTAGTTTGCCCCTGCTTCCAGAGCAGAGTATCATTCATCACAGGGCAGTTTCTAGGTAAAATAGTGCTCAATACAGGAAGGAAGAAATGCTGCCCCCTCCTCGTTCGTCCCATGGTGATGCTACTGTCCAATACCGATATGTACCATGTTTAGCTTCTTCCTTAGCAGCAGACAGCACCTCTCCATTGCAGTGTCAAAACTATGTTTCTGTCTGATCTCAGGAGCATTTTTATTCAGGATGAACGCATAGAGGGGAACAAAAAGTGTTTATATGTTTCGATTTTGGACTAGAACTTAAACCGGACCTTCACCCTGAATAAGAACATATGTTATATGTTTCCCCCATGCTGTACATGTACAGGAAGTGTCTTCTGACTGTGCCGCTCAGTATTCTGGCATTGCTGATCTTTTCCTGACTCCAGCTCTGCACTGTCTGTGCAAAGCGCAGCTATAACCCCGCCCTCCTGCACTTTTGACCCCTCTCCTCTGTATGTGATATTTCTGAGGCAAGATGGCGGCACCTGTATCCTAGAGTGCTGAACAGAGTTGCAGGCCAGTGGGGAAAAGAATAAACAGTAAGTGATTAAAAACATTAAATACATTCATTTTAGATGCTAGGGAATCATATTTTAAGGGCTTGGGCTTTTCATTAAATGACGCTGAAGGTCCGCTTTAAGATTATCAGTCCTCCATTTACCACATATCAACTAGTAATTATTCTATTCTCTTAGCCTGTTGAATTGACAATTACTGTTATCATTGCTGCTGCTACCAACTAGCTGCCCTCCTGTTTTGAATCTCATATACTTCACTGACCTGTTTTTATTTTTAACACCATGATAGACCTTTAGTTTTCTTAATCTATCATTGCCAGGAGGCAGTAGTTTGTTACCATGGATTATGTCTTAGGGAAAAGATTCTTGTTTGGCTGCATATCCCTTGAAAAGTGACATGTGCAGACTGTCCACCTTTGTAAGTATTTTAGGGCAGTTCTGTGCCGTCTGTTCTCAGAGACATGCATGCAGTATTTATAGAGAAAAAAAAGAATTGGAATAGAGCAGTGGATGATCTCATTTGTCTGCCTTACACCATAATATAAAAATAAGCACAACTTAACAGTAATACAAACTTTGCAAAACAAAATGTAATGATGCAGATAATAGAAGAAATGTGACTACCTATCTCTCACCTAATCACCTCTTCACATGGTCGCCTTTGTGAGCTGAATCAGACAAATCCTGATTCAGGAATCCTACTGCACATGCGCATCCCCTGTAGCGTTTGTGCCCAAGCCAGGAATTTCTGAACTACTGTAAGACTTTAAAGAGGAAGATTCTAGGGTTGGAGGTTTCCCTCCTTTAGAGTGTCCTGAATTAGGATGACCTACTGTGTATATCTTTGGGGATCAATGGTACACTCAACTCGCAGCCTTTAGCTAGGCGTTTCTGAATGGCTGGTGGGGGAACGCCCCACAGCTAGAGGTTATTAATTACCGATAACTTTTTAGGCTACCTAAATCATTTTCAGGATTAAAGGCTTTCCCTGATATTCTTGTAGCTGAGGTGTGTGCCCACGCCAGAAATTTCTTAACTAAAGTAAGACTCTAGCGCATCCTCACACAACATCCTATGCAGCTAGGGGGTAGGAGGAGGGAACACACTGGGCTCTAAATTGGTTTTGGTCCTCTTTGACGCCTATATTAACCTTTATTGTGTAAATAAATAACCCTTTCTGATTAATCAGCTGCCAAATTGTGTCAATGGTATTTTTTTTTTCTGTACAGAGTGTATACGTCTGCTGAGACTTGGCTGTGGCATTGAAGTTTTGGTACTGTAGGAGCAAAGGCAGTTATGGTCTCTAGCAGGAATGATGCTGAGTCTTGAGGGCGTGGAGAAGGACAATGGGACCAAGTATGAGGGGAAAGCTTGTGGGAGACTTTGAAGGGATCGGAGTGTGGTGCCGGCTCAGTTTGCCCCAAAGCAATGCAGCCCACTGGGAATTCTCCCTGTGCTCTCTATGGCTAATCTGCCCCTGCTGTCAAGGAACAGTTGGGGCCCCTGCCCTAGTATTATTTGGGGGGGTACTCAGCAATGTTCAAGGCTGCTCAGATAGGTCAGGTATATTATTTTAACAGTAAAACACTAATCTTTCTTGCCTCAAAAAGCGCTTTGAGGCTATTGACCTACTAATTTCGGTAGCATAAGCCAGTCCCTCAACACCCCCCTTTCGGGGTACTTGATTGCCACTGCTTTTCGCAAGGGGGTACTTGGCATAAAAAGGTTGAGAGCCGCTGCTCTAGTGGCATGCACCTGTATGTACCTGCTAGATTAATCTAAAATGAAAGCTCCCTAGAGAAACTTTGGTGAAAGCATATTCACAGATAAATATGTCCTGAGTCACTGGGAGCGTTCACAGCACATTTGTTTTGGAGATGTTTTGCAAACCAGACTTTTTTTGGAAAATGGATGGAAAAAGTTTGTTTCATGTGCTGAGTGGGAATTCCCGGGCACGCTGTGGAATGTGGGAGAGCATCCAGCACCGTGTGGAAACAGTGAGTGGGTAGCAGGGGAGTTGCCTGTGAATTACACTCTGTACAGAGAGCTCTGTATGATCTGTCACAAGAAAAGAATACAGCACACAACAAGCGAGGGGAGGAAAAATTGGGATCAGCCAAAAACCCATCCCTGGTATTAAAAAATGAAATATAAGCCGTCGTGTAGCTGAAAGACCTCATCTACAGAAGAAGCAACAAGCTAGAAAATAATACGCTTCATCACCTGTAAGCAGGGTCTGTCTTAGGCTAAACGCTGTCCTGTGCAAATATTCATAATAGCGCCTCCCAAACACACACATACAGAGCCAGAAGGAGATAATGCAGGTGAAGAACAATGAAGGGGAAAGATGGAAAGAATGTGAATGAGAAAAATGAAGGGTAAGCTGAAGAGCGGAAATAAATAACAGTAAGAAAATGACAGCTCATATATAGAAATAAGGTAGAGAGAGATGTATGGAATGGAGGAAAAAAAAACAGGAGGCACGCAGGGCTGAGCACTAAAAAGAGAGTAACATGCTTAACCCTTTCACTGCCAGCCTACCTAGAGATTTTGCACACACACCATTTGGGTATGGAAAATTTGTGCAAAAATTCACCCACAAATTCGAGTGCATTCGTGCACATACATTTTATTTAACTGCCTCACATTGGTGAGGGTGATGAAGGTGGTATAGTGGTTAAGTGATAGGGATAGTGAAAATCCTGAGCTCTGGCCTACAGGTCTCTGCAGCTCCCAGCATAACAGTCAATGGGAGACTGGAAGCTGCAGAGAGAGGTAAACTGGCACAATTTGTGCCTGACCAACTCATTGACCCTAGGCAGTCAACAAGCCACAGGGCAAGGGTCCATGGGGCCAGGCACTACATCATGGTCCCACAATTAGCCGCACTGAATATATATATGTGTGTGTGTGTGTGTGTGTGTGTGTGTTACCTGATTCCACAGGCATTACAAAGTGGCGTTCCATCTTCTGCATCTCTCCATAGAGGCGTTTTCTGGGTTTTACAAGAGGCGCATTGTTTGTTTTCTGGAAAATTAAATTTGGTATGATTAGACATCAGCATCAATCATTAATCATGTACAGATGTAGCTATGTATATTGTTATACATGTTGTCACATACTTGAAGAAGCTGTAGGCGTACGATCATCATCTGATCCGCTGGAAAGTGAAGTGGATTTAAACCGCAATCTAGATTTTATACTTTTTCTCTTGTTTCTTCCTCGGCTGTTCAAAATTGAAACAGTTAGATTGTATCGCCTTATTGTTCCCCATACCATTTATCAGCACTTATTTGCTAAATTGATTAGGTATTAACAACAAAGTGATAACTCTTTCCCACATTCACCGATCATATCTAAAATTCCAGCTATAATTTCAGTTTATCCATTAAGGTCCTTGAGCAAACCAGAGCAATTGCAATCTCTACTGATGTTGTTTTGGTCCACAAACAAAACTGTAAAAAAGGGTGATTGCATCTGATAATTTCACACTCAGTTGGTTACATTTGGTCATAGTGCAAAATCACTAATAGATAGTAAATGTTCAGCCAACACTGCTTACCAATTAAATAGATAGAGATCGCCATCTCTCATTGTATGTCGTATGTAGTTTTGGCTCAATCTCTACTATCAGTGATTTTGCGCCATGGTCATATTTTACAAAGTAACTTATGCTTACACTTGGTAGAGTCCATCAGCAGGAGAGATACCTCATGTCATATTTTGCCTTAGGTCTTGGGTAAGTTAAGTTACATGACTGATTTATGACTCAGGTTGTGGTTCTAATAAAACAAGTTTTGGGTTGGGTAAGGTTCAGATGCAGAGTTGAAGAATTGCTGCAGGCCAGGTTTGGAATCAAGGCATGAAAAAAAATCATATGATAAAACTTTGTGACCTTGGTCCAAGGCACCTCCTCTCTTCGCTAGTAAACCCCACAGTAAAGAGATACTTTTTTCACAAAGAGTCATGTGATGGGATCCCCAGAAATAGCTGCACACTGCTGTGCCACATGCCCTCTACTGGTAGATGTTCGGCTGCTGCTGCTACTGGCAGATGTCTGGATGCCTTCCCTTTTACACACATACAGTGTGTGTGCATATTTATATATTTATATTTATGTTAGAAGCTGGGAAGGGGACAGCAATGGGTGTGCAATGTGACTCAACAAAAGAGGGTACAAGTTCCTCGGACAGCCTGAACACAAAATACAGCCCTATAGCCAGTGACTACTTTACAACTAGAAGAAGAAAAATGATCTCTTAATTACGGGCTTGACAATAACGAAAGGTGGCAGGTTAGAGTGGCACAGACTAGGACCTTAAAGGAGCGGTATTGCGAAATTTGCATTAAAAAAGATAAATAATTAAATAGCCACACAATAGCTTCTAACATGTGTATAAATAATGTGGCGACAGAAAAAGGAAAAAATATATGCCTTTCTTTTAAATTGTATAATGACAATGGCTCAGTCCATTTGCTGAATAGGGGGATCTGCTGGGTTGTATTTAGTGAGCTGCTTCATTTAGCCCACTGGTCTCCTAGCAACACTTTACCTCAGAGGCTGACACTGTAATCAGTGGTAACGGCTGTGTGTGTGTGAGGTGCTGCTTTTGTTATGAGACCAGGTGACTCAAATGTGTAAAATCTATACAAAATAAACTAAACTGACTGAAAATAACTGAAATTCTTCTTTGAATAACTGTGCAGGAAAATCTAAAGGTATTAAAGTGGAACAAAACCCTGAGTGGCCGACCCTGAAGTCTATAAGACCCGGCCATTGACCTTGCCCCTTGGGCATTCTAAATCGGGATGCCCCCCTGTGTGAAACAACCCCTGGATAAACACAGATCCCCCCATTTTTCTGGCGCGCTCACGCAGATAGTCATTTAGACAGGCCGGGCGGCCAGGAAGGTTACTGCTCAGGCTCCCCATCTGCGTGCAAACAGAGCTGATTGGATGAGAGCCCGCGCATGCGCTGCGGGACAGGGAAAGGTACGTTTTCACAGGCAAACTTGGGGATTTCACATATCAGGGCATCCTAAGTCGGAATGCCCCTGGGGCACAAAACAAAAATCCAGATAGTGAAACTCCTGGGTTGGGCTTTGCTCAAAACACACAAAGCTGAAAGAAAGATAATATGGAAAAATAAAAAATAAGAATATGAAAGAGAAAATGGTAAACTGAAAGATTCTGCAGCAGAGCCAACATGAAGGGAAAACTTGTCAAAATCAGCTAAATGACTTCTAGAGCTTTTCTCTCTGTTTTAGATATATAAGTTCTGGCCAGGCAATGTTGCAATGTTGTTATCTTATGCTAGACGGCTGCCAGCACTGAACAGCTGATACTTTGTTACATTGTTTCCCCCTCTCCTCAGCGTGGAACAGGCCAGAGTGTCGGGCTCCGACACTCAGCAGACATAAATATGAGCAATTAGTCTCCAGCTGCACAACACAGACATCATTTTTTTCTAAATTTGTAATTCTTACTCCAACACTTATCCTTACTCCACCTATATTCAAAGTACCATTTAAATATAAGTCACCAAGAAAAATTTGCGATACTGCTCCTTTAACAGGGACAATGTTTCCAGGGATGGTTTAGATCCACTTGATCATTTTAAATAGCAGTTATGACTAAACTGACCAGATATCACAGCCCCACATTTGGGCATTTTGTCCCACTGCACCCCTAAAATCTCAGAGGATGTCTAAATGTCCCACTTTGCTGATGGGAAAGACTGTCCTGCCGAAGCCAAGGCGTCTGATCAATTTAAACCTGGGGCCATGGTCTGGCTTATTGTCTAAATGGATTTATGGACCAGAAACATCCAAGTTGTGCTTTAGGGGGAAGTCTGGGGGTGGGGCTACACCTACTTACACACAGAGGAGTAGCATGGAAATCCTGCAGATATGTGTTCCCCAAAAGCAAGCAGATAAGCCACACACCCATTCCCCTGTAAAGTTGACTGTTTAACTAAGTGTCCCAACTTGAGCCCCCTAAAAATGGTTTAGTTTAGTTATGAATGAGTGGAAGCACAGAAATGTGATGAGTAAAAACATGTAAAGAAAAGAACGTTATTAGAAATATTTAAGGGATTGTTAACTCCCTAAATCCCTCAAAAAATGGGCTCAAAAATCAACGTATCTAGATCAATGCCACTGGCAGAGAAGCTTCTAAACCTAGCGGTCACAAAAATATTAAATGTGGAGAGAACCTCATCACATGCCCACAAAACATTTTCCATCAAAACAGAGCATCAGTGTTTCAGTTGCAACTTGTTAACAGTACTGAAAATCCACCTTTAATCCACATTGCTAATTACCATGCATAAAGCCATGTTTATGCTTATATATTAATAAGCATATGAATATGAAAAAAAAGAATCAGGTCTGGGCTATGCCTCTAATTTGCACATTAGATAAGGTCTGGGTGTGGAGTGACAGGCAGGCTAGGAATGGCCCAAAGGGAATACCCGGTGGGCCTCTGGACTCACTGCCTCTCAACTAAACCTGAAATTTGTATACAGGGAGAAACCACTGCCCTATGTAGAGAAAACTAAATTTCAATAACAACAAATTAAAATGTTCAAAGACCTAAAAAACATTATCAAGGGTCTTTTAATGTATATACCAAAGAATAGAAAGTCAGAGCAAACAGTTGGCTTGGGTTAAAGCAGAACAAAAACCTGCATTTTTACTCTACCGGGTTTTGTTTTTTGCCCCGGTATGTAAAACCTGCCGAATAGCCCATAAAAATGCCCTAGTCATAAGGAGCATGCGCGGGGTCTCGTCCAATAAGTGCTGTGGACAAAGAGCTCGGCAATAAGGATTGAGAGTGGCCAAATCCCCAGTTTCCCTTCAGACTTGTGAGCACTCGCGTCCCCAGCATATCTCAAAGCCCAGAGATGCTGAGAATGCGGCCGGGATGGTTTAGATCCCCAAGGGAGCCAGGGTAAAGGTAAGATTTGTGGTGTCCCGCGGGGTGAGGGTTCACACAATGAGGAATCCTGTTTTGGGATGCCCCAGGTAAAAGCCGGCTAAAGACTCCAGGGTTTTGTTCAGCTTTAATTAGATTTAGAGGTCTACATTATCAGTTTTGCGTTGTATATTTTAATGTATGTATGCATTTTTTGCAGTATATTTCTCCGATACCATTTGAGTAATTAGGATTGAGGTCAGCACTCATTTTTTTTACTTCTATAGCAGTGTCTCTAAAACCCAAACAGGCAAATTCCAACCCAGTAATGTGTACCTGTAAACTGAAGACACAATGAGTTGGCAATCATCACATTTTTCTTTATCAAAACAGAGATGCATCTGAAACTCAATACCCTGGAAACTGGGATCCAGTTTTTCAACACTTTTCATTGGTGTCCTCTGCTTTCTGGGTGTCCTCTGGACATATACCCTGGTCTTCAATGAACCTAAAGAGTTTCCTTGATAACGCTCTTTGGTCTTTTTCACACTCTGTACTTCCCATGAAGTACTAGAGGGGCACTTTTTTAATTCAGGGTCAAATTGGGAACCCATGGATTTTTGAAAACCTTGTTCTTTGCTAGTAGAAGATAAGTTACCTCTATCCAGCTTCGGGATATTATTGTTAATGTCAAGATTACAATCATTCTGATCAGCACATTCTTTAAGAAGCACATCTTCTGCTTGTTGTCCCAATTTATTGATAAGAGCACATTCCATATTAATATTATTAAGAATCTCCAAGGCATTGCTCGAGATCCTGGCAGGGCTTTTAGCAGTGTTATAGGAGTCTCTAATATAAGAAGTCTGGCTGGAGTCACTGGTTGTGTTTTGGACAATTCGATCTTTTTTTTGGGTGTCTATACACTTTTCAAGTTGCCGAACACTTTCCTCAAGTAGATGAAAAACAGTTGGCTTCAGAACCGGCATCATGCATGACATTCTGTGTCCCGAATATTCATAATTGTGAGTACTGCCCAGTTTTTTAGCTTTTCCCTCAGCGAACCTTTAAGAGATAAGAATGCAAATTACATCTAAAAGCATTAAAGAAAAATAGATATATACATACATTAACAAAACAAATCGCTTTTGAGGGGTAGGAACTAAGAAGCCTGGCAGTTTCTAGGCTAAATAGCACTTAGTGCTGCAGCTGTCTCATGTATGTGCCATGCTGTGCCTCTTTCTTAGCATCAGGCAGTGCCCCCTACTATGGGCTTGTCTTATGGCCTACACCAATAACAGGGATCCTCACTCATATGCAGGAAACAGGATGGCTGGGATGACTCCCCCAATAGCCTTGGTGCTCAGGATGATCGCCTTGCTCACCCTCCCCTAGAAGCAGCCCTCCTAATAGGAGTCCTAGTCAATGATTTGAGTCGCAGGGACAGATATGATACAATGAGAAGGTTAAGGGTTAGGCCAGTTTGTGCAATGAAGAGACTGGACCATCCATCCAACTCCCCGTGACAGGAGCTACCTTTCCAAGCAGTCATTTTGAGACACCATTTCCAAAAGTTACACATTAAAAAAAAACATGTATAAGATGCACAAAATTGCACATATGTAATTCTCATCCCCTTTTGAAGCCGTTTCTATGTCCTGAAACCCAAAGGCTGCCACACTATTGCTACTGACATTGATGATAAATGAGGGCGTCTGCCTCCCTCCCTCCCCCAGTATCGTTTGCCTAGCGACTCAATTCAAATTAGTGACTAAGCCATCGCACATAGGGGGAGAGGGGGCCAGACTCTGTAGAGTTTATTTCATATCTGGGCCCCCCAGCCCGATTTTCAGTTTCCTTTATGGAGGGTACCAACCTGTGGCCCACCTTTGCCATAGAAGGAAATCACCCTGTGACCAACTACACATATAGCCATTTTTGCTTCTGATAGTCAATGCATCACAAAAGTTATGGTAAAGCATTGGAGGTTTTGAATGCTCTATGCCAGCAGTTCACAACCAATGATACAAGTACTCAAGGCCATTTTGAATGAGAACCCATTGTGGTTTACGGATACGAATAATATAGCTCTGAATGTGGCTCTCTACTAGGGACCCATCTATTTGTATTTTTCCCTGCACTGAGATCTATGCGTCCACTCTCTCTCTGCACTAAAAGCATATGGGAAGATCGCTCAGTTACTGATTATGATGAATGAAGAGGGGTCAAAGGGATTTCTGTAACACTAGTAATGCAATTAGAAAGAATCTTCATTGATTAAGTTAAATTATGGTGAAGGTCCGTTTTAAGTTATTGAAAAGCCCAAACCCTTAAAAAACGATTTCCCAGCTTCTAAAATTAATATATTTTACGTTTTTAGTCACTTACTTATTATTCTTTCCCCCACTCGACTGCAACTCTGTTCAGGACTTTAGGATACGGGCGCCGCCATCTTGACTCACAGAAGCATCACACTTAATGAGTAGAGGAAAGTGGAATAAAGTACAGGGGGCGGGGTTATAGCTGTGCTTTGCTTAGGAAGAGCAGAGCTGGGGTCAGAAAAAGGTCAGCACCAGAATGCAGAGCGCACAGTCAGAAGGCACTTCCTGTTTGCAGGCTGCCTGATGCTCCATGAGCCGGATGTTTAAAGGCTCATAACATGCAGTAGATGTAGGTAGGATGATTTTTAATGTGAGCAATCTGTATGTACAGGGTGTGGGAAACATATAAGATAGACTCTTATTCAGAGTGAAGGACCGCTTTAATGCTGATGTAACTGTGTTGCAACATGTCACAAGAGCCATTTAAATGCATTGAAAATGTCCAGATCTTGGCCCTGCGTTTTGTGTTACTATGTATTTAAGGCATTAAGGGTAAAGTTAACGTTGTCTGATCTGTAAATAGATTTTCTCTGCCCCCACAGCACTGATATCTAGACACTCATAGACAGCTGCTGATGGTGCTGTACATAGGTGGTAATATTGATGGCACTGTATATGGGTATATTATAAGGATATCATTTACTATTGCTTTTATTTAAATCACACCTATTGAAGTAGCAGTGGGATCTCCTTGGTATGCTGATTTTTGAAGACACCATAGCGGATATATGCACACTGGACCAAAACCCAGGATTCTGACTATCCTAGGTTTGGTTCTTGCCCCGATGCTGTGTGAAACCTCCCAGGACTTTTACTCCAACTCGCATGCGCAGCCTCCCGTCCAACAAGTGTGCTTGGCGAGGACAGCTGAGCAAACCGGCGGCTGCATTCTCGTTACCCTCTAACAGGGAGCGTGTCCACGCTGGCCATTCACAAATACCTTGCGCGGGCGGGGGCATGTGCCCTACTAAAGAGATAGCAGGGATGCACCCAATGCTCGCGCATGGGCTATTGAACCAGGGGAGAAGGTGAGTATACCGGGCGACCTGGGGGGGTTTTAGACAGAGGTTCATTCCGATTCAGGATGCCTCGGGGGAAAGGAATCTAGTGACCCTGGAATCGCACAGATTCCAGGGCCGGTGGCTGTGGGTTTTGGTCTACTTTAACACATACAGGTTTTAGTTAAAGGGACATTCCAGGCAAAGGTAAGTTGACCATTTTATCAGAGGGACAAATTTAGGATGCTTTAAACCGAACCTTCGGTATCATTTAATGAAAAGGCCAAAGCCTTCAAAAACTATTCCCCAGCATCTAAAATTAATATATTTTGCGTTTTTAGTCACTTTTCATTCTTTCTCCCACTGGGCTGCAACTCTGTTCAGGACTCTAGGATACGGGTGCTGTCATCTTGCCTTGCATCACATACCGAGGAGAGGAGAGCGGGGCAAAAGTGCAGGGGCCGTGGGTTGTAGCTGTGCTTTGCACAGACAGAGCAGAGCGACAGCAATCCCAGAATATAGAGCGGCACATTCAGAAGACATTCCTGTTTGCAGGCAGCCTGCAACTCCATATGTGCCATCTTGGATGTTCAGCAAATTAAATAGATGCAGGTAGGATATTTTTAATGTGGACAATCTGTATGTACAGGGAGCACGGAACATATAAGATATGCTTTTATTTAGGGTGAAGGTCCGGTTTAATTGGCACCACCTAACAAATAGCTAGGTAAATTTTTTTCAAAAGCAACAAAATTGTCCACACATCATACAATGTAGCATGCAATGCAGGTGCGACACAGCCAGGTACAAATTGCATATCTACCGGGGCAGTGTGGCTTCCACATGTATCTGCAGATATATGCAACCAAATCTCTGTCTTTCCACATAGCTAGACATGTTTGTTGCTTGATATTTAGTTGATGAGAGGGTTAAACTGGACAGTAAATTAGTTCCCAGGCCCTGAATAATAATAATAATTTTGTATAAATAATAGTGATTGAGCTGCTCCCAACCCCCTTTATTCATTTGAATTGCCATGAGCACAAGCAGGGAGGAATTCAGTCAATATGGATTTCTCCCTGTGAAATGTTCTAAAGGGAGGCTGGCAGCTTCCCAGGTGAGTAGCTCTCAGATATTTGTCTGCATTGCATGTCCCAACTTTGGGGACTCAGAATTAAGAGTAGGGACCACACTAAACACAGAGTGCCTTGCCGGGGCAGTGTGGCTTCCACATGTATCTGTTTGTGTTTGTTGCTTGATATTTAGTTGATGAGAGGGTTAAACTGGGCGGCAAATTAGTTCCCAGGCCCTGAATAATAATAATTTTGTATAAATAATAGTGATTGAGCTGCTCCCACCCCCCTTTATTCATTACTTATGAGCTTCATTATACTTCCATGTGGTTCTGAGAGGTGGCATGCATACGACAATGAAGGCCAACTAGTCTCTGGGGCCATATGTGCGTCCAGAGCTCAGCTCACAGTAGTAATTAGAGGTTTCCTTCAGTGTAAAAACGTACCAACGGCAAACAAATTCGGAGTATCAGTTTTGTCACAGAGCTGTGCAAGTCTGGCATAGGTCGGTTCACCTTTAGTAAAATCAGGCCCCACATACCAGAAATATATTTGTGATAAGCTGTGCCTCTATCACGCCTACATTCCTAAAGAATGGGAAAATGTGCTATATTTAGTGGTAACTGGAAAAAATCTCTGCCGGACTTTGTGGGTAAACAAAACAGCCTTCTTCCCTGCATAGAATCAACAATATTTTATAGAGAAACAAGGAAAACAGGGAACGGCTGTCAGGCAGCAGGTACTGTGAGCAGGTTTACATACGTGTGTACTAATCAAAGTGAGGCCTACAGAGAGGCCAGAATGCAGTTAGGAGATCAGAGTGCAATATTGATTCAGCTTCTTTCCCGTAAAAACTAGAGATTGCTAAGAGGGCAATAGCATACCCCCCCCCCCCCCCAACTTTTTTGGGTGGAAAGAGGAACAATTGTTAAATTAAGGTGGACCAAAACCTAGGATTTTGACTATCCTGGGTTTTGGTCCTTTCTCCCTGCTGCATGAAACCCCCAGATCGCTGAAGTTAACTCACCTCTTCATGGTCCTACGGTGCATGCACGGCCGCTCGTCCAATCAGCTTGCTTGGAGCTGCTGACGTGACATTGTCTTAGCCT
The DNA here is from genome assembly GCA_027917425.1 of Gastrophryne carolinensis. Lineage (NCBI taxonomy): Eukaryota > Metazoa > Chordata > Amphibia > Anura > Microhylidae > Gastrophryne > Gastrophryne carolinensis. The sequence goes on along the minus strand of CM051238.1, from coordinate 406,939,280 downwards.
TTGTCTAAGGCCAGCGGCTCCAAGCGTGTTGGAGGCCACATCACCTGCTTCCCTCTAACAGGGAGCATGCCCGCACCATCCATTCACAAATGCCTGGCCCAGGCATGCGTCCTGCTAGAGGGATGTAGCCGCAGGTTTGCGCATGCACCGTTGGCCCGGAAATCAAGGTAAGTGTGTGGAGTGACCTGAGGAGGTTCACACAGCGGGGCATCCCGAACAAAAAGAAAATAAAGACAGATGTGAACAAGAGGGAAGAAATAGATAATGGAATAAGAAATAAATTGAGCAAGAGGGAGACAGAGGAGATACAAATAAGTAAAGTAAGCAGTAACAGCATAGATAGAGTGTGAGGATGAATACAAAAAAATATAGATAAAAAAGGTTGCTGGGTGAGAAAGGGTGGGGTGTGAGAGTAGGAGAGCATACAAAATATACATAGGCCTTGATTCAATAAGAGTTTTAAAAAAATCTCATGGTAGTAAAACATTTTTTATGAGAAAAAAGATCATTTTTTTTACCAGATAAAAAGACTGATTAATGGCACTTTTTACTACAGTGTAAAAAGGAGTAAAGAAGAAAAATAAGTTATCTACCTTTCTTAGAGGGGTAAAAAATTACCATTGACTTTCATTGTTTTCCTAACTGGTGATTCTCACGCATTTTTTTCTCATGAGGGGAATTTTTTACTACCATGAGAATTGTTTTCAACTCTTATTGTATCAAGTCAATAGAGAGAAAAATGGATTCTAAAAAGAACAAACCAAAATAAGAGAAAGGTTGGAAGGAGGAGACTGTGAATAAAAGATAGATAGATAGATAGATAGATAGATAGATAGATAGATAGATGGCTGATTCAGCACTGTGAGATTTTTTTCTCACGTTTTTGTGAGAAAAAAACATGATATTTTTTACTTAGTGCAGTTCAGCGCCATTTTAGCTGTGCAACTGATAGGAATTTGCACAGCTAAACATGGTGCTGTATTGCACAAAGGAAAAAAATCATTATAAAACACATTCTCACAATGCTGAATTGGCCCTATAATGTATATTGAGAGAAAACACTTTTGGGGGGGCTTTTTTAATAGGTGTATTTGTTCTACACAGGCTGCATGTGAGGAAAGTAGGCACACGAAGTACACATCCTTCAAAAGACTGAGCCGCCATATTTCTGAAGAAATGAGGAAGAACGTGCAATTCTTGTGGGAAATATGAATAGTAATGGAGGCAGGGAGTGACTCATAGTAATAACAATAGGTGGAAAACCCAGGCGCCCATACTTTACAGCAGGCTAGGGGGCTCCCAAAGAGACATAGAGACCTCCTCCTTTCACCTCTGTGTCCTGTTCCTGGAGGAGACACAATGTAGCTTCAGCAGAAACATGATACAATGTATCAGCCTAAGAGGAGGCCACCGCCATAATGCAGCAATTACCTCACAGCTCAATGTCACAATGTAACAACATGCAAACTCACTGTATTACTGTGCTGTAGACATTTGCCTGCCACTATGTGACACAGTGTAACAATATGAGGCAGCACAGCCCTCACACTGCCGGAAGCTTTTACATTCTATGAGGAATCTCCACAGAGCTAGGGAGCTACCTCAGGCACATACCACATTGTAGTGGGGTGTAACAATGAATGATGGGGGCACTTGGCTGGGAATAATGGAGAATACACACAGGGTGCTTCCAACTAGTTGGGGGGGTCTACAATATTATATAAAAAAAGCAATACAGATTTATATAGTCTATCAGGAAATAGAGTATACTTTAAAGGAAGCATACAGAATATAAAAGAGCTACAGCATAGGGTATAACGGTGCCCACACATATTTTTTTTATTTGGTTGTTTGATTGAATTAGTTTGAAACTGAATTAATTTTTTTATCCACTTTAATTTTTTGGGTCAATACATTTGGTTCAAATTATTTTATTATTTCATATTTTTTTTGGTTTATGAAAGAAGAAGAAACCCTGTGATTTGCACTATCCCAGGTTTTGTTCCTTCTTCCTGGGACCTCTCAGGAATTTTTTGGGTCAATACATTGGTTCAAATTATTTGATCATTTTACAGCATGTAAAGTACATCATGTTTTTTTTTTTTTGTTTTATGAAAGAAGAAGAAACCCAGTGATTTGCACTATCCCAGGTTTTGCTTCTCCTTCCTGGGGCCTTCCGATTTGGGATGCTGTGTGAAACCGCACAGTTTTCCCGATGTGCTTACCTTGCCAGCGACCCCACAAAGCATGTGAGGGCTCTCCTCCAATCAGGTTTCCTAGCTGTGCATATTAATGAGCAACTAGGAGACCTGAATAGTCGCTGATAGCTCCCCTTTGGCTGGGTGAAGCCACACTAGCCCTTTAAAAATGTCTGGCACAGGTGCGTGCTAAAGGGATGCCACCGACCACGTGGATCATCGTTGAGGTAAGCATATTGGGTGAACTGCGAGGTTTCACACAACGGAGTATCTCAAATCAGGGAAATCTTTAGCCTGGACCTTAAACCGGACCTTCAGAGTGATTTAATGAAAAGCCCAAACTCTTAAAAAACGGTTCCCCAGCATCTAAAATTAATATATTTTACGTTTTTAGTCACTAACTTATTATTCTTTCCCCCACTGGGCTGCAACTCTGTGCAGGAATTTAGGATACGGGCGCCGCCATCTTGACTCAGAAGCATCACAATTACTGAGGAGAGGAGAGTGGGATAAGGTACAGAGGGGCGGGTTATAGCTGTGCTTTGCTCAGACAGAGCAGAGCTGGGGTCAGGTAAAGGTCAGCAGTCCCAGAATGCAGAGCAGCACAGTCAGGAGGCACTTCCTGTTTGCAGGCTGCCTGATAAGATGGCGGCTTCCATAAGCCGCCATCTTGGATGTTTAAAGGCTCATAACATGCAGTAGATGCAGGTAGGATGATTTTTAATGTGGACAATCTGTATGTACAGGGTGTGGGAAACATATAAGATAGACTCTTATTCAGAGTGAAGGTCCGCTTTAAAACTAATATTATTTTAAGTTTTTACCCATTTAGTTTTTATTCTTTCTACCACTGGGTTTCAACTCTGTTCAGAACTCTAGGATACAGACGTCACCATCTTGCCTCAGAAGCATCACATACTGAGGAGAGGAGAGGGGGTAAATGTACAGGGGTTTTGGCTGTGCTTTGCTCAGACAGAGCAGAACTGGGGTCAGGTAAAGGACAGCAATCCCAGAATGCAGAGCGGCACAGTAAGAAGACACTTCCTGTCTGCAGGCAGCCTGAGACCCAATGTGTCACCATCTTGGATGTTTAAAGGCTCATAAAATGCATGATTTTTAATGTCGGCAATCTGTATGTACAGGGTGGGGGAAACATATAAGATAAGCTCTTATTCAGGGTGAAGGTCTGGTTTAAATATATGTGCGATTTGTTTTGGCTTTTTTTTTTTTTTTTATAACTGGAGCAGGTATAAAAAGTATTTGGCAAATCCCTGCATAAGTTAACATTTTTTTACAGTTTTAATAATTAAAAAAAAGTATGGGAACCAGCCCCCTTCCATTTGAATTGTTTGGCTATCTGGCTTTTGGAAGCCTTTACCTTTTATCTCCCTTGGACTATTGGGTGGAGAGGCTCCGCAAAACTGTAAAACCGTTTTAGTTTATTAAACAACGGTATTGAATAACGCTTAAGGTGGGAAGTTTATCAAGTGACTTTGCCCCATGACCCGCCATGAAACTGGCGCTATTGCCACAAAAATGATGCAGATCATAAATTAGGCCCTTAGTGTCTAAGGCAAATGTGTATACCAAAATGTGTATACTTGCCAAGTAACATTTTACATAGACAGAAAGTTGATATAATACCTGCTCTATCTGACCTCCCTGTAAAAGGATAAATGTACTTACACCCACAGTAACCTGGCATTCCGAATATGCCCCAACTGGCTAGCAACCCTAGAGAAGTACCCAAAATCATTTGGGCATACTCAGCATTTTCACAAACGTGGCAATTGCCTAGGGCCACTTTACTAATAGGAAATCCCACAGAAACCCCTGCAATCCCAGTGTCCAATCCCAGCAATCTATGTGGCTACAGCCGCCACCAATATGGGCCTTGTCATTGGGTGCCTCAGCCATACATTCACCTAACCCCTCTCCCTAGCATCGTACCTGCACTCTCACCTTACCCACTCGGCGGCTGACCCACCACCAGGGGCAGACTGGCCATAAGGAGACCCGAGCAAATGCCCAATGGGCAACACTACTTTGGGGCAGTCTGGGCTGCTAACCTTACTAACACTCCCATCCAATACCAGCCCCCATCCCCTTCACCACTCTATCCTCTCACCCAAGAAACCCGAGTCCATGTCCTCGCCATAATAATATAGCCTCAGTTTTGAAGCACACTGGTTGACTGGCCAGAAGGCAGCAGAGATGACACTGGCAGGTCATGGGCAGGCCAGGTACTGGTAAAATCTGGGGCTGATTTTTGGCCCCAGTCCACCACTGCCCACCACTACCAAACCCCCCTCCCCATCACCCAATCCACTACCTCACCCATTGCATGATCCACACACTCATTAAACCCCCTCTTCAGCCACTGATCTGCACCGCTCCCCTAACCCCGCTTTTAAATTTGGGGCCCCACTAAACTTTACCTTGGGCCACATTTGCACCTGCTATCCAGATGACTTCTTAAAAAAAAACTCTTCACAAACCCGCTGTCTACGTGACCACTGGCAACCAATGGAGAATGTCACAACCTGTCACTGTGGAGATGTGACTAAAATAACCCAAAAATGTGGGGCACAGCAACCCTACGGCCACTGTAAAAAAAAAACTCATAAAGCAGGACACAAAGCTGGTCAAATATCTGCACAACTCCAGGCAGCTCCAGGCTCTCAAGATCAGTGCAGAGTAGACATAGCCACTCTACAGGGCCCTGTCAATTGCCTGCTTTGATGGGGTCCAAGGGGCAGGTAAATTGGAGACTGGCATATATTTAAAGTGGTCCAATGGCAATTTTATCAGCTGGACAACATGGGAACAGGCTTGGGGGGGGGGGGCATTCAGATTACTGGAGCTCCCTCCCTCCCACACACACACACACAACCCCGAGTTTTACTCACCTACAGTGGCAGACTGGGGCCAAAAATCAGCCTGGGATTTTGCAGCCCCTAAATCCCCCACTGATGTGCCAGGGATAATGTGGCAAAAATTTTCTCTCCTGCGATTTTAGACCTGGGTGCAACCATCTTGTAGATGCTAAACAGAGCAGAATCTCCCACTCGGCCTGGCCCAGCTGCCCATTTTGTTGCAGCATGTCTGGTCTATACAGTCTTACTAAGCCTTACTAGTATAGAAGAACTGACTAAACCACATATTCAGGACATACAGCAAAAAAGTTTGCTAAGATTCATTTGTGGGGCCCACCGGAGGGAATAATTCTATGGGGCAAAACAAAGAAAGGCATTTCTGGGGCCTACCAGAGGAAATCATTCTATGGGGCAAACCAGAGGAAATAATTTTATGGGGCAAACCATTAGAAGTCATTCCTGGGGCCAACCAGAGGAAATAATTTTATGGGGCAAACCATTAGAAGTCATTCCTGGGGCCAACCAGAGGAAATAATTTTATGGGGCAAACCATTAGAAGTCATTCCTGGGGCCATTCAGAGGAAGTCATTCTTGGGCCCTACCAGAGGAAATTTGGTTTTAGGGCACACTAGAGGAATTCATTCATGGGCTCCACAAAAGAAAATCAATCTTGGGCCCCCCAGAATAATTAATTCTGAGGGCCCACAAGAGGAAAACTTTCTGAGGCACACCAGAGGAATTCATTAATGGGCCCCACCAAAGAAAATCATTCTTGGGGCCCACCAGAAGAATTCATTCTGGGGGCCCACCAGAGGAAGTCATTCCTGGGACCAATCAGGAAAATTCATTCCAGGGGACCCACCAGGGGAATTCATTCTTGAGGCCCACCAGGGGAATTCATTCTTTTGACCCAGCAGAGGAAATCATTCCTGGGACCCATCCTTTACTAAAACAATTAGATTGTTTCTAAAAATAAAATTCAATATGTATTACCCAAATATAACTACTGACTAAATAACACTCACACAGCACTCTACAAGCATGGTGTCAGTCTTGGGTTCTCTGTACTGGAGGATCCATTGGTACTCTGGTGGGCCACCAATGCCTAGGTGCGCTATACATTGTGATCCAATCATTAGATCTTCTGATCGGATTGGCTTAACTGGGAGGGAAAAGTCCACACAGCACATAGTTTATGCATTCCACTGGAAGTAAAACCATCATTTATAAAAATAATCATACAATTGTATATATGCTTTTTCATTGATTCTATACTTCAGCATGGGATTTTACTATGGCCGGCCCAAGACATCCCTGCTGGGGCACCTGCCCCCCCCCCCCCCCCCCCATAACCATGATGCTGGGGCTATAGCATTGGGGATGGGGGTTCCTTGTCTTGTGGGTACAGTGGGGATGGGTACAGGGGGCTGAGGGGGAGACTAAGGGGGCAGGGATTGAATCTGGGTGTTAAAAGCAGCAGCCCCAACTGGCCCAAAAGCTGTGTGGCCCACCGGGAATTCTCCCAGGTCTCCCTATGGCCAGTCTGCCCCTGGCCACAAATAAAGCAAATCTGGAACAAAATATGATTGAACCAGATGATCAATGATCTGTTGCAATGTCAGTTTTTTAATTTGTTCAGAAAATCAGCTTTATTTTAGCACCCTTAGAGTTATATAACCTAGGTACCCCATTACTGATCACCCCCTCCCTCCGTACAATATACTTTTCCATATTGCATGCAGTAATCGCGTACCTGCCTGTACAGCGACGCCTGCGCCCTCTGCTGGTCTTCCTGCGGTACTGCAGTTTCTCTTCGGCACCTTGTAGATTCTGCGTTTTAGTCATAGCGCTAGAGTCGCATTCTCCATTGACAGCAGCGACACCGCGTGGTGATTGGCAGTAGTGCAGCTCCGAAAGCAGCTTAGTCCACTCTTTATCCAGGTGTCCCCAGGCCTGATCCGAATCAAAGTAAGGAGACAGAAGGACTTCCTCCAGCAGAGAGAAATCAGGGTAGACCTCCGCAGCACACAGCAGCTCATCCATGCCTCTGGATCATGAAATAATGAGAAGGTGTTCTGGGCCCAGGTGCACTTTGCTGGAGATGATCTTGATTGCATTGATCACAGTCTAGATCTGATCACAGGTACTGTGATCGTGCTTAGAATAGGGGGGGGAAACAAAACCTTTACTCCATGGAGATCTTTTTGCAAAATGATCTTCCTAGCTGCATGGGGGGTGTATCATAATGAAAATGTGTGCTGAGACTCCAGCAGCAGCTGTTAACCCTTTCCTGAGGCTGCTCTGACCTCTCACATAGCGCATGGCCATTGTGGTCAGCGGCTGAAGGGTTAATGGGCAAGGTAACATGGTCAGTGATTGGAGTAAGAACACCTGAGAAGCCTTGTCCTGCTGCCTCCAGCTTGTGAGAGGTTATAAAGAGGGATCACTAGGGGCAGCATTCCTTTCTTGGAGCAGGTGGGTAAGTAGAGGTGTAGAAGCACCTACGGTAGTGTTTGGTGATCATCACTTTCTTAGGGGCTGATTACATGGTGGGGGTTTCTGGTCTGTCCAGACACGATTGTAGGGCCTATATGTGGTGGTGTGATGCATTGGGGCCCCATCATTATTCTTACACTTTATCAAATTTGTGCTCCCTAAAAGTGGACCAACACCCAGGATTTTCACTATCCTGGGTGTTGGTCCATTTCCCCGGGGCACCCTGATCGGGGGTGCCCTGCTGTGTGAAACCCCCCAGAAAGCCCCAAAAACTCACCTGACCCCACTCCCACGCGACTCGCTCCACCAATCACCGCCGACGGACAAGCTGAGAGTGCCCGCCGCCGCCTCTTGCGCGTCCCTCTTACAGGGAGCGCACCCGCGCCGGCCATTCACAAACAGCCGACGTGGGTGCGAGCCCTGCTAGAGGGAATGCGCGAGAGGCGGCGGCGGCGGCCCGCGCATGCGCCATTGGAACGAGGAACAGGTAGGATTTGTGGGCGTCCTGGGGGGTTTCACACAGGCAGGGAGCTGGTCGGCCCGGGAATCTTATAGATTCCTGGGCCGATCAGCGGTGGGTGTTGGTCCACTTTAACAATTCAAAAAAAGAAGCTGTATTTTTCTCTGCTGCTTCAGTCTTTAGTTGTTTAGCTGCATCCAATTGAGTTAAAATACAGAGAAAGTTTACTGTATGAGCTGTAAAAACATTTAATGTTTGCACCAGGGCCGGCGGCAGCACAGGGCAAACCTGGGCAATTGCCAGGGCCCTGGCATCTTCAGGGGCCCACTCAGGCTCACACTTGGCCATGGTATTATTTAACCAGTGGACCCAACCACCGAATGCAGGTCTCAGTTAAAGGGGATGATCAGCAACTATGGAAAAGGTGGCATGGAATGGAGGGCAATTAATGGAAGAGCAGAAGGTGGTGAGAACCAGGTGACAGCTGACTGGAAGGCGATCAGCAGCAGGAGATGACCCATTTGTGTCAGTGGAGCTGAAAGGTGACATGTGACTCACTACTTCAGGGCCCACTAGGACTCTTGCCCAAGGGCCCCCACAAAACTGGAGACTGCTTTGCAGGGCCCTATCACATTTAGTTACGCCACAGCCTTTATGTAGGGGAGTGAATTGAATGCAGGGAGGGTCCTAGTTTATAGGCACCATTACCTAACCTATGCCTCACCATCAGTGAGTCCTGCATTAGATGCTCATCTTTTCCTATTCGTGGCTCATCTTTTCCTATTCGTGGCTCATCTTTTCCTATTCGTGGCTCATCTTTTCCTATTTTCCTATGCAACTGCATCTTCTCTGATAGACTTGCTTTATTGATGTGTGCTATTTCCTACACCCCAAACATTTTTAGATTGGATTTTGGCTTTTAAAGTGGACCTCCCCCCTGGGGCATCCAAAATCAGGATGCCCCACTGTGTGAAACCCCCCAGGTTGCCCCGCTCACTTACTTTACTTCCAGTCCAACGACACATGTACGGGCCGTGGCAGCATCCCCACTATCCCTCTTGCAGGTTGTGTGCCCACACCAGCCATTTGTGAATGTCAGCCTGGGCACGCTCCCTGTTAAGGAAAGCGGGGGATGCGGCCACCACAGCGCTTGGAGTTGCTGGCCTTAAACGTCGTCTTAGATGACGTGACGTCTGATGGGGCATCCCAAATTGGCTGCCCTGCTGTGTATCCCCCTAGTTCGCCCAATCTACTCACCTACCAGACATTTTCACGGTACAGGCTCGGCCAAAACTGAGCTGGTTGATTGGCCCGCTCAGCCAATCCTTGCACTTTCACGGGGCTCCTGTCGGCTCTGCTTACGGCTAAGCAGCCAAGTATTCCCCTGGCTGCATCCCCTGCTCAGCTTTTAGCTGTGGCATGCCCCCACCACCAATTTAGAAAGACCGGGTGTGTGCACGGCTAGAGGTGAGCAGACATGCTGCCATGGCTCTGAGATGGGTCGTGGGCTCCAGGAAGAGGTGAGTGCATTCGGGGGGGGGGGGGGTTAAAACAGCAAGGTATCGTGAATTGGGATGCCTAAAGCAGTGGTACTCAGACAGCCCTGGAGACTTTAAGCAGGGCTGTTTCTAGAGGGCGTGGTGCAGGCCCCTTATTGGGCACAGTTATGGGTAGAGGTACAGCAAAATATTTGGTTAATAGACAGCAGCAGCACCATAAGATTGAGGGGGGCATAATTTTTTTTTTCCTGCACGGTTTTGCCTAGAAACTGCCCTGTATTTTATATTTCGGGGCCTCCGTGGTCCTCTTAAACTGTAGGACATAAACAAAATTGTTAAACTAACAAATAAAAGTTTTTAGCGAAGTGTATTATATAAAAATTGTTACTGTAGGGACATGCCAAATGGAGACCCCAGGGGCAAGTTGAGGTTATTTTAGAGGTTATAGCAAGCTTCCTCTGCTGTCATCCAGGTGCTACTTGCTTGGCTGCAATGATTGTGGACTGCTATAGCAATCCTTAAAGGGGACCAATACTCTCTTTGGCTGGCAGCTTGCCTACTCCCGATTAGGAATGCCTTGCTTTGGGAGACCTCCAGGATTGCTAAAAACTCACTTTTGCTGGAGCCTTCCTTGTGTGTCTGACGCCACATCCCCAGCTTCCCTGTAGCTGAGGTTATCCAGCACCAGCCATTCAGGCAGGCTGAAGGTGGAAGTGTGCCTCAAACTAGAGGGAAGCAGGGGATGCAGCCAGTGGGCTTGTCAAGTCAGCCGGCACATTTGAGATCAGCCAATTGGTGTCCTCAAATCTGGGCATGGCTACAGAGGTTCAAAAACATTTTTTTTTAACGGAGCCTGCAGCATCACCTGAGGTAATCGGATGGGGGAGATGGTTTTGTTCTACTTTAATGTGACAAGGAGTGTGGACCAGCCTTAGGTAGACATGAGAAGTCCTGGTGGGCTACAGCACTCTGGAGCTGTTTTTTTTCACTCTGTCTCCCTAGTCACCCTTTCAGCCCCCCATGTATGCTCCTAGCCAAGATACCCCAGGCAATAGCCTCTACATCATGTATTTGAGGGGGATCGCATCTACATCTGCTGCAGTATCCACTCCCACTATAGATTCCACAATAAAACTTGAATACCATAGCTTTAAGCAGGGGCAGACTGGCCAAATGGAGAATCGCAAGGATTCCCGGTGGGCTGCACTGCATTAGCCAGTTGGCCAACTGCTGCCTGGTGCATCCCATTCAATCCAGACTGCCATAATCTCCTTCCCACCCCATGTACCCTCCTAGCAAGAAACCTCAGCCCATGTTCTGCCCCAACATTATAGCCTCAGAACTATGGCTGGAGGGGGGGTCATATGCACCCTGCCGTTGCCACTCATGTTCAACACATCCCTGTGATGCTATAGCCTCAGCTTTGGAGGCCATATGGGCTTACCAGTAATGCCATGGGCTTGCTGCGCTGGAAAAATCCTGGGCTGGTTTTTGCCCCTGTCCACCACTTAAATAGTGACTATATCCACCCCTGCCAATCATAAAGACACTGCTATGCTATAGCCTCCACCTTGATGCAGACTCCTGGACTAGAAAAACCTTGGGAGGGTCCTCCATGAATGCTACTGGACATTATGGGCTGGCCAAGGTCTGGTAAAATCCTGGGCTGATTTTTGGCCCCAGTCTGCCACTGGTGTGATGAGACTAGACTACTAGTTGAAGCTACACTGTAGGAAACCTTTTACGTGTCTGCCCTCCTGCCACCTCTACCCAAGTTAGTCCTGGGGTTAGCCTGTTTTGGCACTACTGACCATATGGGTCGATTTAGATAAAAAAGATTCTCTGCAGTAAGCCGTGAAAAAAGCATGAGATTTTCACTGTTGCTGAATCCTTAGTTAGAAAACATAGGCAATGGCACTTAACTACAGTGTCAAAAGTTACCTACTTTTCTTAGGGGTAAAAAGTGCCATTGATTTGTCTGCCTAGCATGTGATTCAGCAACAGGCTTTCTTCATCTAAGCTTAATTTTTTACTACCAAAAGAATTTTCAACTCTTACTGAATCAACCCCTTAGTGCTGATAGCATGCGCTCCTGAGCAGGCTGCATATTCATGCATATCTAGGAGCAGATTAGCCATAGGAAGAGCTGGTGGGCTGCACTGCCTTGGAGCTGGCTGGGTGTAGCTCCCCACAGACATCCCTCATATCAGCCCTAAAAGGGAGCCTGCCCTGTGACTTGTGATAGGGGCGTGCATGGCAGCAGGCTTTGGTGCTGATGGCACTGTAAAGGTCGAGTGACTAGTGATCAGCAGCTGATGTGAGAGGAGATGGATGCTGCAGGGTGTTCTGTGGTTTCTGGTCCTCTGACACAGACCATCTGCCTAATAGGGGGCTGAGGGGAGGCCCTGGCACCTAACTTAGTGAAGGTCAACTTCAAGAGGTACACAAAGATCTATACAGCCATAATAGATATATCCAGTAACAAAATATATTTAGCAATAATATTGAAAGTACTGGATAATATAATAAACCTCAACTGCAGAAAGCCCTGGTTCTGTGTCCAATATGGCCTTCCCAAACAAAAGACACACTTGTGTAAACTTTGTTTAGGAGGGTAAACTATTTAGGAGGGTTTAGGAATAGATTTCCCTTCACCTTAACTGAATGGCGGACCAAGAGGATGGCATTTGTACCTTTTGGAATCATTATCTGAACAGATGGGAAATTCACCCACGGACCTTGTTAATGTGGACCTGAACCCATCAGTTACTCTGTTGGCTGCTGATTCTGGGAAGAAGAGGTCCAGCTCTGCCCTGGTAAGTCGCTATACATTTTTTTCCCATGGAATGCGCTTAGGGATAGCGAGTGTTAGTCTTATCCCCTCTCTGTTCTTTTTTTAGACTAAGGCCCATGAGACATCTACCCAGAAGGTGTCCAAACCTACTTCGGGATCTAACTCTGAGAAGAGTAGAAGGTGTCCCATGTGTGAGACCAAGCTTTCAGATTCCCATAAAAAGTCCTTATGTCAGGCCTGCACAGAGGGTGGTGAATAAAGAGTGTGAACCAAGTTTGGCGGAGATGATGAAAGACCTTAAACACATGTAGCGGGCGCATGCCTTGCCGTGGGCACGCGCTCTGGGGAGCGAGGGGGATTCTTGGACCTTGGGTAGGGCATCCCATGTCAGTGCGGCATGTGTGGGTGAAGGTGCACTTACTGGTTAATACGTCTCTTGGATCCAGTGATGACAATCATGGTACTCTCAACTGGGTCTTTATTTGGTAGGCTTCCTTCCATGGCAACACAGCATACAGTCAGTACATCATCCACAGGTTACAACGACAAGCAATAGCCTCCATGGCTGTCTCTCAGCTCCTCCACACTACATTGTCTTGTCTCCCCTCTTAGCAAAGAACAGGTTAAGAACACTCTAGAAGGGTAGGTCTCTCCCTTAAGTAACCTTGGTGTTGCCTTTACCAACACTGTTGCATTCCCAACCAATGACAGGGCAGTGAGTGTTGCCAATGCCATCTGGCTTATTCCTCTATTTACGAACCTAAAGAAGGCTCCTAGACCAATTTAGTACTGTTGAATCAATTTCTTATACACTACTGCCATCATGTGATTTCATGACACAATAGGCCTAAGAACTGCATCCACAGATTAAACTACACTAATTAAATGGTTCCTATACACTGTCAGGGCCTACTCCACTGACAGGGCTCTAGTGTCTTATACTGTTAAGTGTTGCCCATGGTTTCCACCCATCACACATCTCATCCTCTATTGAGGGCCTTAAGCAGCCGGAGAAGGTTAAGAACAAAGCCAGTTTTTCTCACACAGCTGCAGGGCCTTTTGAACACTTTTCTTTTTTGGGTCTTCTGGGGGGGCCCTTTTTTCAGCTTATAAATTAGACCTGCCAGATGTCGGTTCGGATGAGGAGGAAGTTTCTTCCTTGGATGAGGAGGATTGGGTCTCTGTTTCAGAGGTACTTACCTTTCCTCTTGCATATGGTCTGGTTATATTGGCTCAAAGATGCGCCTTTGTGCTATGCCCTTCAATGGGCAGTTTATTTTTTGGTCCTGAGCTAGAAAGGTCTTGGATAGGTCAAATAACTGTTTTCCTACCCAGTTTAAAAATACGGTTAATAGATTTCATACTCAGTCTTCTTTCAGGCGCTCTTTTCTTAACAGGGATGCTCCTAAAAGAACCAGTGGTCCTTCCTCCTCTGCCACAGCCTCCGCCAGGAGAGGGATTTTTAGAGGTTCCATACTGTTCGGGACTTTTCAGCCTAACAATGATGCCAGTCTAAGGTTCTCAGGTTATCTGAGACAGGGGAATTGGCATTTTGGCTTACCTAGATGATCTGTTGCTGTTTGCCCTTTCAAGGGAGAAACTGCTTCAGGATCTCAGTTGCACTTTGCAGAAAATTAGAACTAGGTCAGGTTCTGAACCTCAAGAAATTGAGCCTGGTTCCCTTTCAGGTAATGAATGACTTAGGGTTCGAGATCAACACCATTCATTAGATGATAATTTTGCCCTCTCAGGAGATAGTGACCCTCCAAGAAGCCGTCTGGTCTCTGTGCCAGTCCCTCATTGGTAAGACAGGCAATGAAGGTTTTGGGATATCTGACATCAGCATTTCCTGCAGTAGGATGGGATCAGTTGCATTCAAGGACTCTACAGATGCACATCTTGGGCAGCTGGAATGGGTCCTGGGAGGGCTGAAAGAAGTGATTCCAGTACCCAACTGGTGAAGAATTCTTAGGCATGGTGGGTGAGAATGATGGGACAGATATGTCGGCAGTCTAGCTTGGAGGGACCCCAAGGAAAAGATGTCGCTGTCAGCAGTTCATCTAAAAGGAACTTTGAATTGGGTAGCGGATTTTCTAAATCTATCTCGGCTAAGGGAATCGGAATAGTCACTGAATCCAGGATTGTTCAAGCAAATCTGTGGTCAAAGACACTCCAGAGGTGGATCTAATTGCATCAGTGAAGAATCACAAGTTGAAGTACTTTTCATTTAATCCAACTTTAATTAGTTCCGGCCTCGGGAGTGGATGCACTGGCTCATGATTGGAAGTTCAGCCTAGCTTATGCATTTCCTCCAGTTCGGTTGCTCCCGCTGGTTTCGAACAAGATATTCAAGGAACCAGCCACAGTTTTACTGATAGCCCCCTGGTGGCCCAAGGGGTTGTGGTTTCCGACTATGGTGGCTCTATCCATTCAGGAGCCTCCCATTAATTCCAGAAATGTTATCGCAGGGACTAGTTCTATGTCCGGACCTTCAGAAGTGGAACCTGAAAGTGTGGACTCTGTAGTCACATTTTAAGGAAAGGATATTCGAGGAAGGTTATCGATACTCTAAATGGTGACTAGAAAGATTTATTTAAGGTATGGAAGACCTTTAGGACTTGAAGAATACAGAATAAGAAATCATCCTCCAGGCTTCTAGTTATTCTTGAATTTCTGCAGCACGGCATGGAAGTGGGTCTTGGCGTTAAGCACATTGATTGTCCAGCTGGCAGCTTTATCAGTGTTTTTAGATAAGAGGCTGTCTTCTTTCTCCCTGGTCTGGTGTTTTCTTCTAGCAGTCAAACGTTCCAAGCCGGTACACATGAAGATGGTACCCCTGTGGGACTTTGCTAAGATTCTTTCAGTCCTGAAATCTCCACCCTTCATCCCTTCCAGGGAATCGGATATTTAGTTTCTTACTTGGAAGGTTTTGTTCCTGGTGGCTATTACTTCAGGATAAGTGACACTCAAGCTTTATCTTGTCATCCTTTCCTCCAAATTGCTTCAGATTTTCACAGATCTCAAGAGATCAGAGATCTTTGGATGTCAGAGCTTGCCTGTTGAAATATCTTCATCGAACCAATGAGTGTAGAAAAGCGGATAATATATTTGTGGCATTTTCAGGACCAATAAAAATAAAAAAAATTAGCACACCATGCTCCTACAGTACCATGGCCCGCGTTCGTGGTGCCTTGACCACTCCTATCCCCGTCTGTGCCCCTGACCCTTCCTATTCCTATCTCTCCCCTACTGTTTTCTCCTTATATTTTATCGTTCTCCTTATGCGTGCTCCCTATGTCCCCGGGCTTTCGGGCTCCCATCTCCCCCTCCTAAGCCCCGGGCAGCCGCTTGTTTATCTCATGCGGGGACCCCTTGCGGTGCTCCGCGGGTCCCTGACTGCCTGCAGCCAGCCCTGGCCCGTGGGGCCACAGGACTGCAATAGCTTTGTTACACCATTGGCGGTGAAGTCTCTCTGGTTGGTGTCCTGGGTTGGGGTGGGCTGGGGGTGGTTGGATGTCGTGGGACCTCTTGCTCATTTGCACGGAGTGGTGCTGTGGTGGTGGGTGCGTGGGAGGGGGTGGGAGAACAGCGGAATGCTGCTAACGTGTATGTCTTGGGGCAGGGACTGATACCCTGTTTCTATCCTTTTCCATTTATGTACAATGTTGTACTGTTCTTTATTTGTTGCAAAACTTCAATAAAAGATATTGAACATAAAAAGTAGCACACCAATACTTTTAAAGTTTGCTATTAATTTATAGTATCAAAGAGAAAAAATTGCGTTACATATTTACAATGATATACACACATCCATGCATGTTACAAATACTGTGCCAATGGTACATCATAAATATAGAAAAAAAATACAATTTTGTCCTGATATGAAGTTCTGTCAAGACTTTGTATGCCTTACTGTCAGAGAAAAATGCATAGTAACCTTAACGGTATCAGTACATATAATGGACTATATAGTATTGGTAAAAAATTACCTGGTACTAAAGAATTATATAGTAAGGTATCCACAAGATAACCCTCAGATTGTATTTCTTGCATACAGTATCTGAGCATACCATGAGTTAAAGACATTGCAGAGTATAAATATACAGTATATTAAATGTCTGTGTCAGAGGTACACAGTTCCATCATTTCACAGACCATTTCCATGCGCAACCAGAAAAAGATGCCTCAGTCATGACATCCCGATCATGGCATCCGTGTACACAATATATAACATGCAATTTTCAGAGTCAAGATATTACAAAAGATAATGCATAGCTGTAAATATATACGATCGCATAATGGTTACCGATGTTTCACGGCCGCTGACAGTTTCATCAGGGTAGCGATAGTAATATGTTACCAAATGCGTGTTTTTATGTGTGGCGGTATGCCCCTGGCTGGCCAGTGAGTGAGCCTCACATGCGGCGTACTTCCTGTCGGCGTCCCGAACAGCTGACAGCGCCTGGTTGACGGAAGTGTCATATCGCCCATCAGATGATGGGCCCATATGACGTATCACCGCCTACAGGCGCTGCAGCTTGGCGCACGGGGCGTCGGTCCTCCAGGACTTCAGAAAGATGGCTGCTGTGCAATACAGTAGGTAGTTGCAGATCATGGAGCAATATGCATGGAGCACTTTGAATTGAAGTCGGGGATAGTTGAATGTTTCTTGTAATCTTTCATCTTGGGGGGATAACCAATTTTCAAATATCGAGTACATCTGCAAAATGACAGAAATAAAAACATTTAAAAACAATGTAAAACAATCCCGATTGATGTGCTGTCTTGATGGACCATAAAAGTGGGGATCAAACCTTCATTTGTATAATGAATTGAAGATCAAATAGTTAATTCCTACGCCTCTCTTAAAGGGACAGTATTCTAAATGGTGTATATGAGAAGGATTGTATTTTCGATCAAATAGAATGGGGGGCAGTAAGATCACATCCAATGAACTGAGCCCGATCAATGTATTAAAGGGGCAGTGTCTCATGTCATTGTGAGTGGACAGTAAAAAATCCAGTGAAACAGGAAACGTATGTATGTTATCGAGTGTGTGTCAGTGTCAGTTATCGAGTGTGTGCCCTAAGAGGTCAGTTATATCAATAGATGGGGAATAACAGGTTTTTCATATGGCGAATACTGTGTGCATTTGGTCTTAATAGATCTAGGAAAAACTACCTCTAAGGTGTGTTAAATGAATGGGGTGTAGTCCAGTTCTTCACTTAGACCTTTAGGAGCTATTGTTTCTAGTTTGAAAATCCAATCCAGTTCACGTCTAAGTAACTATCTGTTTCTGTCCCCACCCCTGCGAGTCTGGGGTTGATGGTCTATGGCCATAAATCTGAGTTGGGATACCTGGTGGCCCCTTTCTAGAAAGTGACGGGCGACCGTGGAATCCACATCCCCCTCGTCATATAGAGCTCCTGTGCTCACTGATCCTGTTCATTGCTCGCTTGGTCTTACCCACATACATTTTGCCACATGGGCACTTGAGAATATACACTACAAATGTGGAATTACAATTGTAAAAACTATTGATAGTAAATGTTTTACCTGACAATGGGTGATTAAAGGGGTCATTCTTTATTACTGCATTGCATTATGCACAATTGCCACAACTATACATGCCCTTGATTGTGGTTCTTGTGGGTATCCAGGATTGTATAGAGTCTCCTCTCTCTGTATAGCTATCTGCTCTGATGAGGCTATTCTTAGGTCTTTTTCTGACAAACATAGGTCTATCTATGAATATCTGGGTCAGTTTCGGGTCACTACCCAATATCTTCCAGTCCTTTTTTAATGATTCTTTCTACCTTCAATGTTAGGGTGAAGGTTAAAATTGCTGGAATGTGGCTAGGTTGTCTCTAGGAGTGTGTCTCAACAATTGTCCTTTCTTTGGATTTAGCCTTGTCTCGAGCTCTTCTAATGGATAACCACATGTAATGAACTCGTTTATGAGTTCCTGAGCACGTGTCATGAATGTATTCTCGTCAGATGATTCTACGTAGTCTGATAAATTGACTGTATGGCAGACTTTTTTTTCAATGCATCTGTATGGAAACTCTTATGGTGCAAAAATGTGGTCTGGTCTGTCTGTTTGCAATATAAGTCAGTCATCCGAATATTGTTTGTAAAAATGGTCACATCAAGAAAATGTACCTGGTGGTCGCTGTATTTTAGTGTGAAACTAATTGTTGGAAGTTTGTGGTTGGGTCCTTCGGTAAACACGTAGGTCGGTCTCTGTTCCCTGCCATAGAAAAAAGATGTCGTCAATGAACCTAAGCCACAAGATAACATGAGATTCAAACAGTGGATCTGTGTATACGTGGAGCCGCTCGAAGCGGTCCATGAAGAGGTTTGCGTACGATGGAACAGGTCGGGAACAGAGACCGACCTACATAAAAATGCGCATTTGGTAACATCACTATCGCTACCCTGATGAAACGGCCAGCGGCTGTGAAACGTCGGTAACGATTATGCGATCCTATATATTTACAGCTATGCATTATCTTTTGTAATGTCTTGACTCTGCAAATTGCATGTTATATATTTTGTACACTGATGCCATGATCGGGAGGCCATGACTGAGGCATCTTTTTCTGGTTGCGCATGGAAATGGTCTGTGAAATGATGGAACTGTGTACCTCTGACACAGACATTTAATATACTGTATATTTATACTCTCTATGCAATTTCTTGAATTCATGGTATGCTCAGATACTGTATGCAAGGAATACAATCTGAGGGTTATCTTGTGGATATCTTACTATATAATTCCCTAGTACCAGGTAATTTTTTACCAATACTACATAGTCCATTATATGTACTGATACCTTTAAGGTTACTATGCATTTTTCTTTCTGACAGCAATGTGTACACAGTCTTGACAGAACTTCATATCAGGACAAAATTGTATCCGTTTTTTTTCTATATTTATGATCTATGTACCATTGGCACAGTGTTTGTAACATGCATGGATATGTGTGTATATCAACTATTTGTTGGCATTTTCAGGACCAAGGAAGGGTCAACGAGCGCCAAGATGGCCTATCAAGGTAGTTCAGTACCGGGTAGAGTTACTGCACTACAAGAAGCATCTCTACATATTGGGCAGAGCAAGCTGAGGACTCCATAGAACAGATTTGGAAAGCAACTTGGTCCTCGGCCAGAACTTTAGTTTGGATCTGCTTACTTAACAGGATCAGTCTTTCGTTAGAAGTGTTCTCCGCGCTGTTCTTCCCACCCAATAGAGGTAAATCTCGTCTATCTCTCAGGAGTATGCTGCCCGGAGAATGTTTTGTGAAAGCTAGTTAGTTACATGGTAACTTCTGTTCTAAACATCCGAATGGGAGTTTTCCCTCCCTTTTAATTGTAATAGATTTTTATATATTGTATTAACCAAGTTATGTTGTGGGTCTGTCTTTCAGATATCTACAACTGAGTGAGGGTGGAGTCAAGTTTTTGTTAATCTGGTGGTCACTTGTTTCCTGTCTAGTGGGTAGGACTCAGTCTCAGGAGTATGCTGCCCGTTCTGATGTTTAGAAAAGTTACCAGGTAACTAACTTAAGCTTTTATCCAAGTCATCCTTTAGCTTGACTACATGGAGAGATTATTCTCCACCCCCTGGGAGAAAACATGAACAGAAATTAAAAGCCCTACACCTTTCTCCGCTCCTCAGTTCTTTGTGTTTCCTCCCTGAGAAACTGTTGGACAGGGTGTGCCTGGATGTTGACTTCGACCAGTTTTGTTATTTTAGTTTTCTATTTTACGACCTTCAGAGTGCTGGAGTAGCCCACTGTGCTGGACAAAATGCCAGAGGAGTGTCTTGCGGAGGTCTGGATGCAGCCGGGGCTATAGTACCTCCATAATGTCATTTATGTACTAGTTGTGCGTTATACTTTTAAATCTCAGTCAGTTTTGGGTCTGCCTTAACTTTTTTTTAAAAAAGTTTAACTTCGGGTATCTAGTTATTAATCCCGTTCTGCTTTTTACCATAGATCTTCCTTTGTTTAACTTTCCCTTCAGAAATTTTAATTTGGGGCCGGGGTTAGTTACGAGTTTCCAGACGTTGCTTCTAGTTTCGGCACTGAGGCCGAAAAACGGAAATGAAAGGTGGCATGTCTCCTCTCCCGGCGTTTAGAACGCACGAGACAGATAACATCGGGGCAGGAGCTATTAGCCGACACCACAGGTGATCAACAAGAACACTGGAGAATCAGCGGCAGCAGAGACCTGTCAGCGCTTTAGCAAGGCAGCGTTCCCTGCCACAGAGGACCGATCATGTTGGAGAGTAATGCAGACTGGGAAGTACAGCATGCGGTAGGACATTTTTACTGTTTTATTGTATGGATACCAGTAGCAGGGGAAACAGGTATTTACTTATTATGTTTTAGAAAGAAAAGTCCAAACATAAAATGAAAGAGAAAAAACATGCTAAAGCTGCAAAAAAGGCTAGGCGCTGTGAATCTTGCGATACAGCGCTCCTGGACACTTGGCAGTTGATCCTGTGCCTGGTCTGTGATAAGGCTAAGAGGTGGATTCAGTGACATTAAGGGAAATCCGTAGTATGAGGCAGGGGTTCTCTATGCGGGATGCTTCCGCACCCATCCCTACTTCTGTTTCTGATGATCAACCTGATAAACAGGGATTATCATTAGTGAGCACATTGCTCAGCGCCTTATCCACTCCAGTACAGATTGATGTAACTTTGAAGCCGGGGGAAGAAGATTCCTCGCAGTATTTCATGGACGAAGAGGTCCAGGAAGAAAGGGAACAGGAAAGTTCCCATAAGCTTTCAGAGGAACTTGAGTTATTATTTCAAATGTAAGAGTAAGTATCCAAAATTGGACGCCCCTCTAGCTCAAATTTCTAGGTCAACAGATTTAAGTTTTGAGGACATGCAGGCTTTACATGATTTAATTGATCGTAGAGGGGAACATATATTAAGAGGGGCTTGGGATTCAGCAGCGTTTGCTTCGACCAGCAATGGCTTCTGATGTGGTCCTTAGAAGCATGGATAAGTGGGTGGATACCCTTAAGACTCACATGGACAGTAAGGTTCCTTTACAGGACCTAGTGGCTACCAACTCTCAATAGAGGCATTGCCCTTCATAATAATGCTTCACAGGAACTCATCAAGGCCACCGCTTTGATTTCATGTGCTTGTAGAGTTCTTTGGTTAAAAACCTGGTCAGGTGACAGTGTCTAAAATTAAACTTTGTGGTATCCCTTCTCATGGCGATCTTCTATTTGGGGAAGACTTGGATGTGATCCTTACTAGATCAAATGAAGCGGAGAAAAAGTTTCCTACTAAAACAGTTTAAATCCAAGGCCTAGTAATAGAGGGACACAATACCGAGCCTGACTCAGCCCAGACAAAGACAAAGAGATACCAAAAGACGTTGGGTTCAGCCTAGGCCCCAAAAAATTCCCCCAAAGTATTCTTTAGTTAACAAGCCTTCGAAGGGGCCTAAGCTGCAGTCCTGACAAAGGCTATCCACCTGGAGAGAAATTACCCAAAATCATTTTTTACTACAAACACTGAAAAATGGGTGTCCATTAGAATTTGCATCCCTCCCCCAGTCATCCTTCTTGATAAGACTACCATGAGACCCCAACAAGAGAGAAGCCTTTCCACAGGAACTTCTACAGAAAAATTAGATTGAAATGGTCCCTCCGACCCCTTGTGGGAGTAGGGTTCTACTCTCTCGTTTTTCTGGTTCAGTAGCTGTCAGGGAAGTACAGGGTGATTTTTGAATCTAAAAAGATTGTGTTGATAGAAAATGCCCTGATGGTGAATCTAGATTTACAAGACACTTATCTACATATCCCTATTGCACATCGCAAATATCTGAGGTTTGCGGTACAGCTGGATCAGGAAATTCTACATTTTCAGTACAGAGCACTTCCCTTCGGCCTGCCATCATCCCAAAATATTTTTACATAGATTTTGGCAGAACCCATGGCCTACCTCAGACAACAGGGAATCATTGTGATACCCTATCTGGATGACCTTCTTGTGAGGAGATCAAGTATTTTTTTTAAACACAAGCCCTTTATTTCCTGGGCTCAAAAGTAATTGGACAAATTAAACTGTAAATATGTTAATTTCTAATACTTGGTTGAAAACACTTTGCAATGACTGCCTGAAGTCTTGAACTCATGGACATCACCAGACATTGCTGTGTTTCCTCCTTTTTAATGCTCTGCCAGGCCTTTATTGCAGCGGTTTTCAGTTGCTTTTGGTTGCCAGCCTTTCTGTCTGAAGTTCAGTTTTTTACAAGTGAAATGTGGCTCAATTGAGTTGAGACCAGGTGACGGACTTGTCCATTCAAGAATAGTCCACTTCTTTGCTTTAATAAACTCCTGGGTAGCATTTGCTTCATGTTTTGGGTCATTGTCCATCTGTCTTATGAAACGCCGACCAGTCAGTTTGGCTGCATTTGGCTGGATTTGAGCACACAGTATCCAGAATATCTGAATAGCTCAGAATTCATCCAGCTGCTTCTGCCCTGTGTCACATCATCAATAAACACTAGTGACCCACTGCCACTGGAAGCCATCACACTGCCTCTGCATTGTCTTACAGATGATGGCCCTGATTCACTAAAGGTAGAAAAAAAAGAAACACTTGGAAAATTTGGATCGCATCCAAGTATTTTTAACACTTAGGAATGATTCAGAAAGGCAGTTAAATACAGGTGCTCGAATTTGCGGTCTTATTTTTTATTTATCATCCTTCAGCACGACCCACTGAGGCTCCACCCCCTGGGAGGAAACGCAAACTGAACAGAGGTTAAAACCCCACTCCTTCCTCCCCACCCCAGTTCTTTGTGTTTCCTCCCTAAGGAACCACTGGACAGAGTTGCTGGACTTCAGCCAATTTTTAAATTTATTTTCAGACTCCAGGAGTTCTGGAGGAGCCACTGAGCCTTTGAGACCAGATACAGGGTGTAGTTCACCCACGGTCTTTTGGCGGCCAGGGTAGTCCGACATAGGCTGACAGATGCATTATTTGTGCGATGTCCCCTTTAAATCCCGGCAGATTTTAAAAGTTCCATGTGTGCTTGTCTTAGTGGGACCCCTGGGGTACTCACCTTAGCACTTGGATTGGCAATTTTGGGATTCCAGCTGATTTTGGCAAAATTCATTTTCCCTCCATTTTTCAAATTTTGGGGGTGGTGTCTCGTGATGGGGCGCAGAGCTGACAGGTGTTGCGACCCAGAAGTAGCGCCACTTTCTCCCCAGCCAATGTGCAGGTTGGATCGAGAGGAACGGACTCGGTAGTGGGTCTCATGCAGCATTCCGGGAGGCGAGCGGACCAGGCGAACCTCGAGGTACACAGAGGCAGAGGGGGGTGTGGCAGCCGCTCAGACCATTTTATAACTAACCTGGGAGGTGCACGTTAGCAGGGCAATTAGGATACAAAAGTCTTAAAGGAGCCACAGCACTCAACCCTGTTAGCTTGCAGGCCAGCCTATAATCTGTCTCTAAACTTGGTTAAAAACAAGGGACTCGGTTACACACATCTGCAGAAGTATGCTTAAGCTGCACCACTACGCCAAAGTGCCTCTGTGGGGTGCAGTCCTAATCTCTGAGAGCCCATTTGGGACATACAGTGCAATAGATGCACCTGGGAGCAGGCTTACCTGAGGTTGCCCTAAACCTCTCAAGAAGGGTCAAAGACCTTGCAATACAGCCTAGACCCCACACACCATGTGCTTGCACAAATTCAAAAGAAACAAAGGGAGGGTGGCAGCCGCTTAGACCATTTTATAACTAACCTGGGAGGTGCACGTTAGCAGGGCAGGGACAGCAGTAGTGGAGCACAGCAGCCCTTAGCATGTGCATTCCGAGCCCAGCAGGGAGCGATGATCCTGGGCTTAAAGAGAGAGGTTCAGACAATCCATCCATTAGCCCTCACCTCAAAAAGGATGTCCCTGGATAAACCGGTAATGTCGAAATCTTGTTTTAAAATTTAGATGTTTTTTGTATGCTGCATACAAAGGGATATGTATACATCAAAGGTTATGTCATTGTTTTAGCCCGACACACCCAAGGTTAAAGATAGACAAGAGTAAAGCTCAAGACCTCTAAGAAGTCAAAACGCTGTGAATCCTGTAGTGCTACTCTACCGGATACTTAGCAGCGGCCTTTGTGTCAGGAATGTGGGCACGTAAAAATTGAGGACACTGCAGCCATCTTTAGGGAAATCTTTGCCATGAGGAATGAAATTGCCTCATTGTGGGATGCCCATAGATTCTCCGGTCCTCAGCCAGAGGTATCTACTGCTGCCATATCTGCCTCAGTAAGTGGTGGAAAGTCAGGAACCAAAGCCTGTAGTTTAGCTTACATCAGCTACCCCAAAGGCACTCAGTTTAGGTCCGCTTCAGAAGTGAAAGTGATCTTTCTTCTCAGGATTCCCTGGATGAGGATACAGAATGATTCTAGGGGGTCCCCGGTCCTTCGGAAAAACTACCAAAAAATTGGCAGGGTTGTTAAACGATATTTATGAAAGTTGGAGGATTAAGTGTGAGGGTAAGCTGCTGTCCATACAAGATACAATGTATAGAACATTTTGGGGAACACTTCTAAAGCTTTTCCCGTTCATGTATTCAGCACTTAAGGAGATTAGGACTGAATGGGGAAAACCCATAAAATTTATTATGCCTAAAAAAAAAATAAAATTCCTGTTCCATGAGCAGGACATGGAGCCTTGGAGCAAGTGTCCAAGACTGGATGCTCTACTGGGTCAGATGTCCAGGGCGGCAGATTTAAGTTTTGATGACATGGGGGCATTATGTGATCCCATGGATCACCGGATTGAAAACATCCTAAAAAGAATGTTATGCTACCTCATTTACATTGTTCTCAGAGGCACGGAGATGTGGCTCCGTAACCTCAAAGGGTACATCGAGAGTGATACTCCTAAGGAGAGTATTCTAGACACTCTGTAGAGCGGTCTCCTTTCTAACTAATGCTTTAGAGGATGCGATCACAGCCACAGCCCTGATTTTCTGTGCTAGAAGGGCTCTTTGGCTTTGTGCTATTTTTGCCAAAAATAGTTACTGCTTCTAACAGGTCTAAGGATATATGGCCTGATGCAGAGCCTCCCCCCAATCTGACCTTATTTTGTTCCGTTTTTCCTATGGCCCGTTTTCCTTCCATTTGTCTCGGGGTTCAAATGATTCAGAGCCGCCGTCGGGAGATCTCCGTTACTGATCTGTTTGTGTCTTCATTCGGGAAGTGTTTTTTCCCCTCGGGTGCTTTCCGTGTGGTTCCGTTGCCGTTCACACGGACGATCCGTTTTTGGCTCCTTTTTAATGCGTTTCCAAACGTACCTTCTTGCCATCTGTTTCCGTTTTCACCCCGATTCCGATTGTTTTTCCATGTATACTTACATTTCCATGGATTTCCTGTGGACAATCTGTGTCCACGCAAGCGCACATCCCTAGTCCTCCCCCAAGCTTCCCTCATACATCAAACTGACACTTTTACCCACACCAAAACTTTACCTTAAACTACTATCCTTCTTCTACTTCTTCCTCCTCCCTGTGTTTAATGCTTACCTTAATCTCTTCTCCTTCTATATCTTCCTCCCTGTGTTTAACCCTTTAAGTGCCAGCCTTCCTGGAGATTTTGTCACACTCTGTTGCCAGACCATTTTGCACTATTTTGCGCTCCCCATGTTCAACTGATTTTGTTAAGGGATTTCCAGGGATTTCCCAGGAAAATGATATATTGTTTTTTTCAGCAGAGCCTGGGCTTTAACATGAAATGTCTTGTTTGAAATGTCTTGTTTGTCATTTTCTAAGTGTATTCCCAATATTTTGGGGTGAAAATTGTGCAAAAAAAGTGGTTTTTTTTGTAATAAAAAATGTAAGTTTGTCAATAAAATCTTATTTTGTGTGAAACCCCCAATTTCTCCCGGTTACAGCGGTACCACATATGTATAGGTAGACACCCTTTCCTGCCCAGGAGACTCCCCCAAACTGAAACAACGCTTTAGGAGATTTTGAGATAAAATACAACTATGCTATGCGCACCTTGCAGTTTTTCAAGAAAAAAAACCCTTTACATTTGAAATACCCCCAATAAACTATATATTCCCTAGAAGTATACACCTCAGGCTTTCTAGGCGTACCAGGCTTGTTGACATAGGTGCAGTTTTCTGGAAGTAATCCCTCAATGTATTTGGTTACACAGGGTTTCCCTAAAATGAATAAAAAAGCAGAGTCAAAACCACATTTTCCTAAAAAAAAAAAACTATATGCAAACCAGAAAAAAATCTGAAAAAGCAACATCCCCCAAACAGAACAATACCCAGCATGTATAGGTTCTGTCAAGGAGAGAGTTGCCAAACACACCAAAGTAAAGCATGCGCATAACGGTAATTTTACTTCAAAATTTCAGCTCTGCAGACAAAGTGCGCACCTTGTGCTTTTTCTACCAAAACAACCCTTTACATTTGGAATATCCCTGATAAACCATATATTCCCTGAAAGTACACATGTTAAGCTTTCTAAGCGTACCCAGCTTGTAGTGGGCTCATCTTTCTGGGAGTAATATCTCGAATTCTTAGGTTTCACAGTATTTCACAAAAAATGGTATAAAAAAGCAGAATAAACACCTTTTCCTAAAATATCAATATGCAAATAAGAAAAAACAAGCTAAATCTGAAAGCGCAAGGTCTGCCGAGCAGAACAATACCCAACATGCATAGGTACCTGTAACCTTTTAACTGCCAGCCTACTTGAGATTTTGTCACCCTCTGCTGACAGGTAATTTTTCACCATTTTGCGCCATGTTTAAGTGTGATTTTTGCAGGAATTTCCAAGAAAATTGCATATTTTCTTTTTGTGGCAGAGTTTAGACTTTAACATGAAATGTCTTTTGTATTTTTTTTACTTTTTTAATATATTTTTCTACTTTTTTTATATATTTTTAAGTAAATAAGTAAAAAATATATATATATTTTTTAAATTGTCTCCTTTATTTTAACAAAAACATTTATTTTATTAAAGAAAACCATATTGCACGTGAGAGCCCCATTTCTCCTGATTACAATGATACCACATATGTATTGGTAGCCCCCCGTTCCTGTCCAGGAGATCCCCTAAACTTAGAAGAGCACTTTATAGCATTACAAATAAAATACAACTACTATCCACATAATAAAGGGTTAAATAAAAAAAATTGGTGTGGGGTCCCCCTTCACGGGGGGGGGGGGGACACAATTTCTTGGGGGAATATAAGGGTTTTTTTGGGGGGGTCTCTGGGTTAATGGCAAGTCACCCACTAGCCGCAGGTGACTTGCCAGACCCCCGAGCCTTGTGAACAAGGGTTAAAAGTAAAAAAACAGACAATTTTTTTCAAAATAACTTTATTAAAAAAAAATTTTTTTTAATACTTACCTCCCATTTATCCCTGTGTCCCACGCTGATCACTTAGGCTTCTGCTCTCCTGCAGGGAAGAAGAAGATTTTACGTGGCTGGCATTTAAAGGGTTAATGCTTACCTGAATCTCTTCTCCTTCTTTTTCTTCTTCTTCTTCCGTGTTTAATGCTTACCTGAATATCTTCTCCTTCTTCTTTCCTGTGTTTAATGCTTACCTGAATCTCTTCTCCTTCTTTCTTCTTCCCTGTGTTTAATGCTTACCTGAATCTCTTCTCCTTCTTTTTCTTCTTCTTCTTCTTCTTCTTCTTCTTCTTCCCTGTGTTTAATGCTTACCTGAATCTCTTCTCCGTCTTTTTCTTCTTCTTCCCTGTGTTTAATGCTTACCTGAATCTCTTCTCCTTCTTTCTTCTTCCCTGTGTTTAATGCTTACCTGAATCTCTTCTCCTTCTTTTTCTTCTTCTTCTTCCCTGTGTTTAATGCTTACCTGAATCTGTTCTCCTTCTTTTTCTTCTTCCCTGTGTTTAATGCTTACCTGAATCTCTTCTCCTTCTTTCTTCTTCCCTGTGTTTAATGCTTACCTGAATCTCTTCTCCTTCTTTTTCTTCTTCTTCTTCTTCCCTGTGTTTAATGCTTACCTGAATCTGTTCTCCTTTTTTCTTCTTCTTCTTCTTCTTCCCTGTGTTTAATGCTTACCTGAATCTGTTCTCCTTTTTCTTCTTCTTCTTCCCTGTGTTTAATGCTTACCTGAATCTGTTCTCCTTTTTCTTCTTCTTCCCTGTGTTTAATGCTTACCTGAATCTGTTCTCCTTCTTCTTTTTCTTCTTCTTCTTCCCTGTGTTTAATGCTTACCTGAATCTGTCCTCCTTCTTTTTCTTCTTCTTCCCTGTGTTTAATGCTTACCTGAATCTCTTCTCCTTCTTCTTTTTCTTCTTCTTCTTCCCTGTGTTTAATGCTTACCTGAATCTCTTCTCCTTCTTCTTTTTCTTCTTCTTCTTCCCTGTGTTTAATGCTTACCTGAATCTCTTCTCCTTCTTCTTTTTCTTCTTCTTCTTCCCTGTGTTTAATGCTTACCTGAATCTGTTCTCCTTCTTTTTCTTCTTCTCCTTCTTCCTCCTCCTATTCCTTGTCCCATATACTTACCTTTTGGGACATGTAAGTGTATGGTTATGTTGTGAGAACGTACAGTGCCAGGAAAGAGAATACACCACACAATTTAGTTTTTTTTTTTAATCAAACTGTAAATTTTTTAAATGTATTAAAACTATAAAATTGGGCTCAGCCACACAGGAGGGTCTTCTGCTTCCTCATTTTGTCCCTTGTCTTTGATCTGTGAATGAAAAACATCATCAGTTTTGCCTTGTAAGTATTTCTTGCTTATCTAGGGGTTTTGGTATGGGACATTTTTAGGGTTAATGTGGGCCCAAGTTATTTTATTAATGTCTTGGCCCAGGAGTTTAAACTACATGTATGATATATTGAATAAATTTACAATGCTCGCGGCCCACAGGGCATCTGGGGCGCAGCCTCCTCCCTCGGTCCAGCAGAATGTCCGGCTCTGAATCTGTTTGGATCCAAAACACAAGTATATTATTTACTCTTTGTGCCTCCTGAATGTCAGATTAGGTTATGCTTCTATGCATCAAATCACTCACCTTCCCCAGCCACCTCTTCTTGTTCTGCACCTCCCTCGACTATCCCTTGGGATGGGCCTGCGACGTCAGAATCTACAAAGAACAATAGTGCACATTAGTATGTCTTTCTTGCATGGATCAGGACATATGTTATTTTGATAGTCTTACCGGAGTCAGGTTGCTGCTCGTTGAGGCTAGACTCCCTGTTGTGCGATTTCCTCCCCCTGCATAGTGAGGTCTAAAGGGCCATCAAACTCGCTGGCAGAGGAGGGGGTGGGCGTTGGCACTGGCGGTGGACCACCTATACCTTCCCCAGATTCTGCCAACACTGGGCTGCGGGCTCTTTTCCGGGTGGGGCGGCAACGCATATTCGATTCATGAGCTGCAATATAAACACAATCATAAAAACAGGCCCAGCCAAGGGCAGTGATTAGTGCATGTCAAGTAGCCACACTTACCAGGAAAATGTTTAGCGAAGTATCGCCTCACCCGGGGCCTATGTCTCCTCTTTAAGTCCGACCAGTGTTGGGCGATCTGGGTGAAGGTATAGGTGGTTCCTGAAATGCGGGCAATCGCGTCCACCAGCGCCAACGTCCTCTTATCGAAATCGCACGGCAGGTAATCGTAGCGGTTCCTCATCATCTGTTTGTTAAAAACACAATGGTACAGCATTAGTCACACAAATAATGTCAAAGTCTCATGCCCTACCTAAAGTCATTTTTTGCCCCTCATTCCTACTCACATGGGCCTAGTTCTTCAAACTGCATCTAGGCTAGTTTGCTGTTGCGCACATGTTTAAAACTAAGCTGGTGTAGTAGTTTACTTTAACAAGTCAGTTGTTCCTCACTAATCTTGCCCTGCCATAGCTATTTTTTGTTTAGCGGCTTGCGCGCGCACATAAACTCACGCTCGCCTACTCACATCCATTATAATCTTGTCCTGCTCCTCTGTGTAGATTGCTAGCGACATTTTTCTGGATCTTCCGGGTATGGTTCTGACGTTCCCCCGCGGTGACGTGCGCACGCAGCCACACACGCTGCAGAACATGCCCACACGGAAAAAATATTTAAAGGTCAATGCACTCAGCTCTGTGTTGGATACCATATCACTATGGCCAGACCAAAAGGGAGCCGTAAGACCCACAAAAGCCCAGAGGCACATACTAGCCACTCACAAAGAGCTCAACCAAAACACAGGAGCAGGGAGGGACATGCACATACTCCAGGGGTGGAGAAGCCAGCCACACAGTCTGCTCACCAAAAACACAGGAGCAAGGAGCCCTTGCCACATTCACCCACAGCTACTAAATCAGCCAGGCCTCACAAGGGTCACAAATCTCGTCAAACCCTGCAGCCTCCACCTCCTCCACACACAAAGCATGCAGAAAAAACAAGACACACCACCGGGGGGAAGCGTAGGTCCAAAACCAATACCCCACCCAAGCCAACCACCCCTCCTCCACCACATTCTGTGTCCCCAAGTACCATAACCACAGAATCAAGTGAGAGCTCCACAGGTGACAGCTCGACAGCACCCTGCCATTATCACATTCCACCACACACTCCATCACACTCACCCATCAGCCCAACTAACCCAAACTACTCCCCAGACAGCCATCAATGTCGTCTGCTGCCGGGGACACCACACACCCATGTGGGCGCCAGCTGCGCCGTGGCTCACTTACAGCCCGTTTTTGCGATGTACAAAGCATGGCTGTAGCCACTGGTGTTTGTGAGCACTATGATGCTCTATTTGGGCGTTCTTCTAAATCCACCACAAAGCAGGCCAAGCAGGAGATTTGGCAAAACATTTGCAGCCAAGTTAATAGTGTGGGTTCCGTGAGGAGAGGTATTGAGCAAATTAAGCTCAAATTTGGAGACCTAAAATATTATGACAAAAGAAAAATGGACATGCGCCGCCAGCAGAGGTAAAGTCCATTTATAGTATAATTGACTGTATAGGCTGATAGGTAACAGGATGTTAGTCTTATGATGTGTGCTTTAATCTTCCACAGCCTGCAGACAGGGGGTGGGATCCCCAATAAAATAACCCTAACACCTGCAGAAGAACATGTATTCACATATATTCATCCGGCAAGCCTTCATGGCCTGGCAGGGGGACTAGACACAGACACGAATGTCAGGTCCGGAGGTGATTATTTTTTAACATTGAGCCTTTTTAATGGCGAACCAAAACGTTTGCTACTCATTAATACACACTGTGCTTTCAAAATACACTAAAAGCACAATCTCTCGTCCCTGAAACAGCTCAAGACACGGCACAAGGCCAATCTACCCCTGGCTTGTCCCGGACGACCATGCATCCACTGCCTTCTGTACACACCAACCAACCTGAGTGTTTGGATGAGGTAAGTCAATGGTCCACTGTGTATACTTCAGAATTTGCACTTGCATCCATTTTGGTTAAAAAAGGGTGCTCAATACATTCTACATTTCTTTCCAGAACCTACCAAGTCCACCTATTCTCGAACACATTTGCGATTTGGAGGAGGAGGAACCAATTCAGATGCCAACAAGGCCAAGCCAACCAGTGGCAGAACAGAACCAACAGGCCCAACAAATGCAACACCTGGTGTCCACTAACCCCACCTCAGTGCCAACAACCACTTCTGATGTCCGCACAACAGACTCTGTGCCAACCCAGCCACCACCACCCACTCATTCTGGAGCACAACCACCCGCCCGTGCCAGTGGCAGAACTAATCCAAGGCAACATATCAGCCAAAGGAGACAGCTACAAATCATGGAGGAAGCCTGGCACCATGAAAATGTAGTATTTAACGAAAATACACAGATTTAATGACACTGTGTGTAACCAAATAACCAACATGTCCAATCAAGTACAGTGTTTAAACGAGAATGTCTCTGGCCTGCTGGCAGAAATCAGAACCCAAACCATGCATATGGGTGAAATGGTCCACCAATGGCAGCTCAATAACCAGAGCCTTGCACATATTGCTAACTAGAGATGAGCGAACTTTTGAAAAATTCGATTCAGCTGATTCGCCGAAATTTCCGACAAAATTAGTTTCGGTCCGAATTTATTCACAACGAATCGCTATTAAAAATGGCTATTTCTGAGCCTCCTAGAGCCTCAATAGGGTTGTAAACCATTCTGCCTTGCTGTAACACGCATAGGATGCATGCTGGGTTAGTTAAATAATACTGTAAATAAATATCACATGCAGATCAGAGGCATTGCTAATAGAATCGCAGAGCGGCACAATTGCAGAGAGTTGAAGTGGCATCACTATGAGGGGCAGGAGCCCAAACATTGCTTTAAAGAGACACTGGAGTTGGCTGCAGGAGCCCAAAGATTGGATGAATCACACCCTGGAGTTGCAAGCAGCAGCAGGAGCCCAACATTGGCTGAAAGAGACACACGAGTTGGCAGCAGGAGCCCAAAATTGGATGAATCACACCCTGGAGTTGCAAGCAGCAGGAACCCAAACATAGCTTGAAAGAGACACTGGAGTTGGCAGCAGGAGTCCAAAAATTGACTGACACACCCTGGAGTTGGCAGCGGCAGCAGGAGCCCAAACATTGGCTGAAAGAGACACTGGAGTTGGCAGCAGGAGCCCAAAAATTGGATGAATCACACCCTGGAGTTGCAAGCAGCAGGAGCCCAAACATTACTTTAAAGAGACACTGGAGTTGGCAGCAGGAGCCCAAAATTTGACTGACACCCTGGAGTTGGCAGCAGCAGGAACCTAGAAATTGGCTGGAAGGCACCCTGAAGTTGGCAGCAGCTGGAGCACATACATTAGCTGGAAGGCACACCCTGGAGTTGGCAGCAGCATAAGCAGGAGCCCAAACATTGCTTGAAAGACATAAGCAAGAAATGACCAGCTCACCCTCAGACCCAAACAGCACGGACCTCAGGATCTCCTGAAAAACTCCCCAAACCGTTACAATTGCAATGTCCAGCTTAAAAAGGGTTAAAACTTAGCTTTTACTTCATAGCTTAAAATGAGGATAATTCCAAACACAGCCGTCAAACATCTTGCAAGTCAGAAAGTGCTCCCCTCCACCATTGGGACCAGGTAACGCGTTTCAGGCTGTTACTAGCCCTTAGTCATACCTTAGTCATGTGCTTGAAAGACACCCTGGAGTTGGCAGCAGCAGCAGGAGCCCAAAAATTGGATGAATCACACCCTGGAGTTGCAAGCAGCAGCAGCAGCCCAAACATAGCTTGAAAGACACACTGGGGTTGGCTTCAGGAGCCCAAAAATTGGATGAATCACACCGTGGAGTTGCAAGCAGCAGCCCAAACATTACTTTAAAGAGACACTGGAGTTGGCAGCAGGAGCCCAAAAATTGGATGAATCACACCCTGGAGTTGCAAGCAGCAGGAACCCAAACATAGCTTGAAAGAGACACTGGAGTTGGCAGCAGGAGCCCAAAAATTGGATGAATCGCACCCTGGAGTTGCAAGCAGCAGCAGGAGCCTGTACATTACTTTAAAGAGACACTGGAGTTGGCAGCAGGAGCCCAAATATTGGATGAAGCACACCCTGGAGTTGCAAGCAGCAGCAGCTGCAGGAGCCCAAACATAGCTTGAAAGAGACACTGCAGTTGGCTGCTGGAGCCCAAATATTGGATGAATCATACCCTGTGGAGAGTCATGTGAATATCTACATAAAATTATGAATAAACAATGCAAAAGTATTGCCAAAGTGAAGTTTTGTTTGAGGGTGTGTTTCCACCTTTTAATTAAATCAGAAACAACAAGGTATCATTGCCTCTGACTAATTAGCCCTCAAAAATTCTTGGAATTTTTAATCTGGATGTCTGATCCGTCTTATCCGAAGAATATTAATAAAAAGAGTAACGTAAAGGATTTTTTATCAATACTTACTTGTGGTCCGATGCGGAGGAATGTCTGTAACTGGAGAGCAGCGCCTTAAATCTGTTTTGCACGATCCATATTTCTTTAGTGTTGGTCTGGCCCCGTCATCAATCTACTGGAATACATCAGGCATTGTTGGGAGGAAAGCTTGGCTGATCCATGCGCCATTCATTTCCACGCAGGGCAGTCTCTGGAAAAAAAAATGTATGTATAAACCAGGGTCTTTTTCATATAAAAACAAATAGTTATTCTTGCTTTTCAACCATATGTTCCACAGCTTTACCAGTCATTGTGTCAGCCAATGTAGCAACTTTGTCTCGAAGTGCTGCAAAAGCAGTCCACTGCATCACAAGTGGCATCTGACACCCCCAGTCAACTGTCTGTTATGCTTTGGGTTCAGCTCCACTGTCCATTCATGAAGATCTGATAATCATAAAATTCAGCAGCTACTGCCCAGCCAAGAAGTGGAGGAGACACTCGCCTGTTCTTCCACTAGCCGGGCAATTAGTGATGAGGAGAGTGTCGTGGGAGGAGGTGTTGCAAGCGGAGGTAGTGGAAGAGGGTCCCTGGAGTCGGCGGCAGCAGCAGTGAATTATTGCAGACTGTTGATAGGAAAAATCAGCTACTCAGTTTTTCATACAGCATCCACAATCCAGTGGAGAAAAAGTAGGTTAGTATATATACATAAAATTATGAATAAACAAATGCAATAGTATTGCCAAAGTGAAGTTTTGTTTGAGGGTGTGTTTCCACCTTGTAATTAAATCAGAAACAACTAGGTATCATTGCCTCTGAATAATTAGCCCTCAAAAATTCTTGGAATTTTTAATCTTGATGTTGAGGGAGTTCTCCTCTCAGACAGCGTCACCATAAGTCCAGCCGGCTGCATTACCCAGTGGTGGACCTTTCAGAGAACTGATGGCTTGTGCCGAGCCAAGGTAGAGAGGCCCATGGTATCATTGCTTTGCGAAGATGGCAGTACCTGCCCTGTAAAATGTTGTTGAACAGAAGGTGGGCCAGTCCTTTAGCCTGTCAGTGTGTACCAAAGTGCACAGTGTTGTCTACGTCTGGAGCTGTAACTATGGACTCATGGTGGACCATATAAATCCTTTTAGGCCCCCTTGGTGATTGTGGTTTCACGCTGTTCTTCACATGGTTTTCCTTGACCAACAAAGCCACACATGGGAGGAACTACTAAAAATGAGAACTCAATCCATGAAATCATTGCTTAATCTACGAAAACTGCACATTTGGACCCATGGTGACTGACACTTGGAAGAACATCTTGTTTGCGCGGCGACAAGGAAGCCAGTCATGCTTCCTGACATGGCACACGTGTTCAGTCTAGTTGTCAAGCGTTTTCTGAAGTCTTCCCCCCCCCCCCAATCTGAAAGACATCCGAACAACAGGAAAGAAAGTTAGCATGCACTTCTGGCACTCCTACACCACCAAGCACAACCTTATTGAGCTTCAGCGTCAGAACGGCGTACCCCAACATAGTCTGATTTGCCATGTTTCCACCCGTTGGAATTCCACCCTCCATATGCAGGATCCACTATAGGAACAGAGAAAAGCCATCACGGATTTCTGGATGATCCAAAAGGATAGAGGGACACCCCTGTGTAAATTCAATGTAAACCATTGGCAGCTCATACGTGACACCGGCCGTTTGCTCAGGCCCTTTGAGGAAGCTACTTTATTAGTCAGTTGCCAGGACTATGAGATGAACGATGAGATTCCACTGCTTCATGTACAACACATGTTGGAAACCATGGCTGGTCAGGGCACTGGAGACATGGCACATACATTTCACAGCCACATGAAGCCTTTGGGGGCTGAAGTGGAGGAGGAGGAGGGGGTGGGGCACAGCAAACCACAGTTTAGGTTTCACAAAATGACCATTTTATCTAGTCATCTGACAGGAGAGGAGGAGCAGGAGCAGCCACAGGAGCTAGAGGGTTGTGGGGAAGGCAAGACAGAGGACCCAGACACACCGTGGCAGTTTACAGTGGAGATGGAGACAGGTAGTCCCTCCGAGTCACTTGCACAAATGTCACGATGCATGCTCACATGCTTGCGTAATACTGAGCGCAGAATTGTCTCCATTTGTCAGCGGGAAGACTTCTGGCTCTCCAACTTATTGGACCCTCGCTTCCGGCACAAAATGGGGGCATTTTTTACGCCCACTGAGAGGGAGGACAAACTGACCTACTACAGAGACATCCCACGTAGTCAGTTGGGCGATGTCTATCTGTGCCATGGCCCATACTCCCGCAGGTCTGACTCGGGGGGACCTCTGCAATCACCTTCCATTGCCATGGCTGCTGGGGGGGTGGAAGGAGCAGCAGCAGCAGCAGCTCCATCAGCAGCAGCCTCAGTCTTCAGTCGCTAGTGAGTAGCTTTCTACACCCGCATAGTCTACTCATGAGCAGCAGGAAGACCTGGAGCTGGACTTCAAACAGCAGGTCATGTCATACCTTGACATGACCATGCCAACACACCTTCAGGATCCACTGGATTTGCTGGGAAGCCAAACTTGACTTGTGTCCGCAACTAGCAGAGTTTGCCCTGGAAAAGCTGTACTGGCCGGACAGTAGTTGATTTAGATGGCAACTGGGCTGCTCTATATAATGAAGCAAAATGGCAAATTTACCTCACTATATAAGCTATTGCCCCTCCAGATTTACACAGGGGCTGCTCCATATAATGGTGCAAAACCATGAATTTACCTCATAATATAAACTATTGCCCCTCAGATTTACACAGGGGCTGCTCTATATTATGCTGCAAAATGGCAAATTTACCTCACAATATAAGCTATTGCCCCTCAGATTTACACAGGGCCTGCTCTATAGACTGCTACACAGCCAACAGCGGATTTAACTCACACAATATAACCTATTTCTCAGGTTTATATAGGGACTGCTCTATGTAATGGTGCAAAACCATGAATTTACCTCATAATATAAACTATTGCCCCCCAGGTTTACTCAGGGGCTGCTCCATATAATGGTGCAAAACAGGGCAAATGTATTGTCCAATATAAACTATTGCTGCTCTGATTTACACAGAAGGGCCACTCTAAAGAATGGTGCAACATGGCGAATTTAGCTCACAATATAACATAGATTGCAAAATGAGATTTTCAGACAGGGCCTGCTCTATAAAATGGCAACTTTACCTCACAATATAAACTATTGCTCCTCAGATTTACACAGGGATTTAGGTTGATATATATAATAGTGCAAAACAGCAAATTTACCTCACAATACTGTATAAACTATTGTTCCTCAGATTTACACAGTGAGCTTCTCTATATAATGGTGCAAAATGGCGAATTTACCTCACTATATAATCTATTACAGTTCTATATAAATAAAAATAAATAAAAAAAAGGGCCTGTAGAAGCTTATTTAGTATAACAGATAGGGTGACATGTGCTGGTTTGGGATGCCCATATGGGCTAGTGTTTTGACTGCAGGACAAAAACCAATTCAAAATGCAATGCTCAGATTCAGCTGATGAAGGATCAACAAGTGTATTTAGTATAACAGGCTGCCTAATGCAGGTTTGGGATGCCCTGCGGCCTGGTGTTTTTTTGTTAAAGGCAGACCAAAAACCAATTCAAAATGCAATACTTTGATTAAGCTGAGGAAGGATCAACAAGCGTATTTAGTATAATAGGCTGCTAAGTGCAGGTTTGGGATACCCTGGGGCCTAGTGTTTTGGCAGCAGGACAAAAACCAATGCAAAATGCAATAGCTTAATAAAGCTGATGATGAACAACGCTTATTTAGTATAACAGATGGGGTGCAACATGCTGGTTTGGGATACCCTGCGGCCTGGTGTATTTAAAGCAGACCAAAACCAATTAAAAATGCAATAACTTAATAAAGCTAAGGCTGTAGATGCTTATTTAGTATAAACAGATAGGGTGCAATGTGCAGCTTTGGGGTGCCCTGCGGCCTGGTTAATTGAAAGCAGTCAAAAAGGAAGTGCAAACTGAAGTAGCTTAATGAAGCTGATGCTGATCAACGCTTATGTTGTATACCAGATAGGGTGCAAGGTGCAGCTTTGGGGTGCCCTGCGGCCTGGTTTATTAAAAGCAGTCAAAAACAAGTGCAAACTGAAGTAGCTTAATAAAGCAGCTGATGCTGATCAACGCTTATGTTGTATAACAGATAGGGTTAAAATAGCATGTGTCTTGGGATGCCCATGTGGCCTGGTATATTTTAAGCTGAACAAAAAGTAACAATAATCCAAGTATGAGAAATGCTTGTGCTTTACAAATAGGGTTAAATAGCATGTGCCTTGGGATGCCCGTGTGGCCTGGTATATTTTAAGCTGAACAAAAAGTAACAATAATCCAAGTATGAGAAATGCTTTAGCTTAACATATAGGGTTAAATAGCATGTGCCTTGGGATGCCCGTGTGGCCTGGTATATTTTAAGCTGAACAAAAAGTAACAGCCTGCTGCATTACCCAGTGGTGGACCTTTCAGAGAACTGATGGCTTGTGCTGAGCCGAGGTGGAGAGGCCCATGGTATCATTGCTTTGCGAAGATGGCAGTACCTGCCCTGTAAAATGTTGAACAGAAGGTGGGCCAGTCCTTTAGCCTGTCAGTGTGTACCAAAGTGCACAGTGTTGTCTACGTCTGGAGCTGTAACTATGGACTCATGGTGGACAATATATATCCTTTTAGGCCCCCTTGGTGATTGTGGTTTCACGCTGTTCTTCACATGGTTTTCCTTGACCAACAAAGTCACACATGGGAGGAACTACTAAAAATGAGAACTCAATCCATGAAATCATTGCTTAATCCACGAAAACTGCTAATTTGGACCTATGGTGACTGACACTTGGAAGAACATCTTGTTTGCGCGGCGACAAGGAAGCCAGAGTCATGCGTCCTGACATGGCACACGTGTTCAGTCTAGTTGTCAAGCGTTTTCTGAAGTCTTCCCCCCCCCATCTGAAAGACATCCGAACAACAGGAAAGAAAGTTAGCATGCACTTGTGGCACTCCTACACCACCAAGCACAACCTTATTGAGCTTCAGCGTCAGAACGGTGTACCCCAACATAGTCTGATTTGCCATGTTTCCACCCGTTGGAATTCCACCCTCCATATGCAGGATCCACTATAGGAACAGAGAAAAGCCATCACGGATTTCTGGATGATCCAAAAGGATAGGGGGACACCCCTGTGTAAATTCAATGTAAACCATTGGCAGCTCATACGTGACACCGGCCGTTTGCTCAGGCCCTTTGAGGAAGCTACTTTATTAGTCAGTTGCCAGGACTATGAGATGAACGATGAGATTCCACTGCTTCATGTACAACACATGTTGGAAACCATGGCTGGTCAGGGCACTGGAGACATGGCACATACATTTCACAGCCACATGAAGCCTGTGGGGGCTGAAGTGGAGGAGGGGGTGGGGCACAGCAAACCACAGTTTAGGTTTCACAAAATGACCATTTTATCTAGTCATCTGACAGGAGAGGAGAAGCAGGAGCAGCCACAGGAGCTAGAGGGTTGTGAGGAAGGCGAGACAGAGGACCCAGACACACCGTGGCAGTTTACAGTGGAGATGGAGACAGGTAGTCCCTTCGAGTCACTTGCACAAATGGCACGATGCATGCTCACATGCTTGCGTACTAGTGAGCGCAGAATTGTCTCCATTTGTCAGCGGGAAGACTTCTGGCTCTCCAACTTATTGGACCCTCGCTTCCGGCACAAAATGGGGGCATTTTTTACGCCCACTGAGAGGGAGGACAAACTGACCTACTACAGAGACATCCCACGTAGTCAGTTGGACGATGTCTATCTGTGCCATGGCCCATACTCCCGCAGGTCTGACTCGGGGGGACCTCTGCGATCACCTTCCACTGCCATGGCTGCTGGGGGGGGTGGAAGGAGCAGCAGCAGCAGCTCCATCAGCAGCAGCCTCAGTCTTCAGACGCTAGTG
This sequence comes from Gastrophryne carolinensis, assembly GCA_027917425.1. Lineage (NCBI taxonomy): Eukaryota > Metazoa > Chordata > Amphibia > Anura > Microhylidae > Gastrophryne > Gastrophryne carolinensis. The sequence goes on along the minus strand of CM051238.1, from coordinate 406,899,088 downwards.
AGTAGCTTTCTACACCCGCATAGTCTACTCATGAGCAGCAGGAAGACCTGGAGCTGGACTTCAAACAGCAGGTCATGTCATACCTTGACATGACCATGCCAACACACCTTCAGGATCCACTGGATTTGCTGGGAAGCCAAACTTGACTTGTGTCCGCAACTAGCACAGTTTGCCCTGGAAAAGCTGTATTGGCCGGACAGTAGTTGATTTAGATGGCAACTGGGCTGCTCTATATAATGAAGCAAAATGGCAAATTTACCTCACAATATAAGCAATTGCCCCTCAGATTTACACAGGGGCTGCTCCATATAATGGTGCAAAACCATGAATTTACCTCATAATATAAACTATTGCCCCTCAGATTTACACAGGGGCTGCTCTATATTATGCTGCAAAATGTCAAATTTACCTCACAATATAAGCTATTGCCCCTCATATTTACACAGGGGCTGCTCCATATAATGGTGCAAAACCATGAATTTACCTCATAATATAAACTATTGCCCCTCAGATTTACACAGGGGCTGCTCTATATTATGCTGCAAAATGGCAAATTTACCTCACAATATAAGCTATTGCCCCTCAGATTTACACAGGGGCTGCTCCATATAATGGTGCAAAACCATGAATTTACCTCATAATATAAACTATTGCCCCTCAGATTTACACAGGGGCTGCTCTATATAATGAAGCAAAATGGCAAATTTACCTCACAATATAAGCTATTGCCCCTCAGATTTACACAGGGGCTGCTCTATATTATGCTGCAAAATGGCAAATTTACCTCACAATATAAGCTATTGCCCCTCAGATTTACACAGGGCCTGCTCTATAGAATGCTACAAAACCAACAGCGGATTTAACTCACACAATATAACCTATTTCTCAGGTTTATATAGGGACTGCTCTATGTAATGGTGCAAAACCATGAATTTACCTCATAATATAAACTATTGCCCCCCAGGTTTACTCAGGGGCTGCTCCATATAATGGTGCAAAACAGGGCAAATGTATTGTCCAATATAAACTATTGCTGCTCTGATTTACACAGAAGGGCCACTCTAAAGAATGGTGCAACATGGCGAATTTAGCTCACAATATAACATAGATTGCAAAATGAGATTTTCAGACAGGGCCTGCTCTATAAAATGGCAACTTTACCTCACAATATAAACTATTGCTCCTCAGATTTACACAGGGATTTAGGTTGATATATATAATAGTGCAAAACAGCAAATTTACCTCACAATACTGTATAAACTATTGCTCCTCAGATTTACACAGTGAGCTTCTCTATATAATGGTGCAAAATGGCGAATTTACCTCACTATATAATCTATTACAGCTCTATATAAATAAAAATAAATAAAAAAAAGGGCCTGTAGAAGCTTATTTAGTATAACAGATAGGGTGACATGTGCTGGTTTGGGATGCCCATATGGGCTAGTGTTTTGACTGCAGGACAAAAACCAATTCAAAATGCAATGCTCAGATTCAGCTGAGGAAGGATCAACAAGGGTATTTAGTATAACAGATAGGCTGCCTAATGCAGGTTTGGGATGCCCTGCGGCCTGGTGTTTTTTTTGTTAAAGGCAGACCAAAAACCAATTCAAAATGCAATACTTTGATTAAGCTGAGGAAGGATCAACAAGCGTATTTAGTATAACAGGCTGCTAAGTGCAGGTTTGGGATACCCTGGGGCCTAGTGTTTTGGCAGCAGGACAAAAACCAATGCAAAATGCAATAGCTTAATAAAGCTGATGCTGAACAACGCTTATTTAGTATAACAGATGGGGTGCAACATGCTAGTTTGGGATACCCTGCGGCCTGGTGTATTTAAAGCAGACCAAAACCAATTCAAAATGCAATAACTTAATAAAGCTGAGGCTGTAGATGCTTATTTAGTATAAACAGATAGGGTGCAACGTGCAGCTTTGGGGTGCCCTGCGGCCTGGTTAATTGAAAGCAGTCAAAAAGGAAGTGCAAACTGAAGTAGCTTAATGAAGCTGATGCTGATCAACGCTTATGTTGTATACCAGATAGGGTGCAAGGTGCAGCTTTGGGGTGCCCTGTGGCCTGGTTTATTAAAAGCAGTCAAAAACAAGTGCAAACTGAAGTAGCTTAATAAAGCAGCTGATACTTATCAACGCTTATGTTGTATAACAGATAGGGTTAAAATAGCATGTGTCTTGGGATGCCCGTGTGGCCTGGTATATTTTAAGCTGAACAAAAAGTAACAATAATCCAAGTATGAGAAATGCTTGTGCTTTACAAATAGGGTTAAATAGCATGTGCCTTGGGATGCCCGTGTGGCCTGGTATATTTTAAGCTGAACAAAAAGCAACAATAATCCAAGTATGAGAAATGCTTTAGCTTAACATATAGGGTTAAATAGCATGTGCCTTGGGATGCCCGTGTGGCCTGGTATATTTTAAGCTAAACAAAAAGTAACAATAATCCAAGTATGAGAAAAGCTTGTACTTAACAAATAGGGTTAAATAGCATGTGCCTTGGGATGCCCGTGTGGCCTGGTATATTTCAAGCTGAACAAAAAGTAACAATAATCCAAGTATGAGAAATGCTTGTGCTTAACAGATAGGGTTAAATAGCATGTGCCTTGGGATGCCAGTGTGGCGTAATGTATTTTAAGCTGAACAAAAAGTATTAACAATAATCCAAGTATGAGAAATGCTTTTGTTTAACAGATAGGGTTAAATAGCATGTGCCTTGGGATGCCAGTGTGGCGTAATGTATTTTAAGCTGAGCAGAAACTTTTAACACTAATCCAAGTATGAGAAATCATTTTGACCTTCTTTACAGCGCCATACTTTGAAAAAAAATCCTTAATTTCATGCCGATCAATCCAAAGGTCAATGCCCCCAACAAAAATAGTGTTCGGCATAAGTTTTCCTTCTGGAAGGACGTAACCTTTAGTTTACGTGGTTGGGGTAGGTTATCTTACAAATTGGGATACCCCAGGCAGCAGTGTCATTGAAAGAGACAGATTGTAATGCAGACCATACGCAAGCAGAGAAACTCAGGCTGCAACAGGCCTCTTTAATTTACATGGTTGGGATAGGTTATCTTACAAATTGGGATACCCCACTGTATATGAAATCGAATATAATGCACCCCCAAAAGTGGACAATCAGCCTCCAAGAGGCCTGCTTAGTTTAAATAAGAGAGCTGCTTAGCTTAAATAAGAGAGCTGCTTAGTGTAAATAAGAGGCCTGCTTAGTTTAAATAAGCGAGCTGCTTAGTGTAAATAAGAGAGGTAGGTTATGTTATGTTACAGAATGGGATACCCCCAAGCAGGCTTTAGAACAGTATATATGCACAGTAAAAGTGTCTAAGCAGGCTCAAACAGGCCAAATTACTTTAAATAAGTGTGCAGCTTAGAGTAAATACAGAGGCTAATGGGATGTTAAAGAATGGGATGCCCCACAGCAGACCTGAGATCAGTATATATGCACAGCAACAGTGGATAAGCAGGCTCCAACAGGCCAAATTACTTTAAATAAGTGTGCAGCTTAGAGGAGATACAGAGGCTAATGGTATGTTACAGAATGGGATGCCATACAGCAGACCTGAGATCAGTATATATGCACAGCAACAGTGGATAAGCAGGCTCCAACAGGCCAAATTATTTTAAATAAGTGTGCAGCTTAGAGGAGATACAGAGGCTAATGTGATGTTACAGAATGGGATGCCCCCACAGCAGACCTGAGATCAGTATATATGCACAGTAAAAGTGTCTAAGCAGGCTCAAACAGGCCAAATTACTTTAAATAAGTGTGCAGCTTAGAGTAAATACAGAGGCTAATGGGATGTTACAGAATGGGATGCCCCACAGCAGACCTGAGATCAATATATATGCACAGCAACAGTGGATAAGCAGGCTCCAACAGGCCAAATTACTTTAAATAAGTGTGCAGCTTAGAGTAAATACAGAGGCTAATGAGATTTTACAAAATGGTAATGTTCCCACAGCCGACTTGAGATCAGTTCAGTATATATGCACAGTAAAAGTGTATAAGCAGCCTGAAACAGCTAACAAAGCCAGTCAGCCAGCCAGTAACACTCAGGCTGGATGAAAAAAAAAATCTCCCTGTGACTGCCTCCGATTTTTCCTAACTTTCCCTGCTTCTCGCTGACTTCCTGCCTGTCTCCTGCCTGTCCCTGGCTCTCTAACTGTCTCTCCCTGACTACAGCAGTGTCCTGTCTCTCACGAATGCAATAGAGAAATGAGGAAAAGCAAGATGTCCGCTGCCTTAAATAGCGCTGTGACGTCACCGGGCTTGCTGGCTGCTGATAGGCTGCATGTGACTGCCCCAGTATGCACTGGAGCGGGGTAGATGTCTGGACATGTCCTGTCCGCCATCTTAGAATGCCTGTAATGTAGATGAATGGAGGTTAAAGGAAAACTTCGAGCGAACGAAGCACAGGGAAATTCGGATTCGATCCGAATCGAATTTTTCATGAAATTCGGATCGAATCCGGGTTCGTCCGGATCGATTCGCTCATCCCTACTGCTAACATTCAAACACACCAGCCATCTACTTCGACATCATATTCAACATACCACTAAATGTATGTGTTAATGTATTTGAACACACGTTAACCTTGAAAAAATACACCAAATAATTTGGGCACTTAAAGATTATTTTATCACAAATAAAATAATAACAAACAAAAATAAGGAATGTTATTTAGCCAAAAATATTTTCCACAAGTTGTGAACGGATCGCCTGTGCTGGGTCACTTTGGGATCCAGAGTATGGAGGTGTCACTTCTTCAGATATCTGCAGTGTCCTCAGCCAGGTCAGTATATCTGGATACACGGCTTCTAATGGCTAGGTTGTGCAGGACCCCACACGCAATTATAATTTTTTATGACCTTGGCGGGCTCATACTGCAGGGCCCCACCAGTCTGGTCCAGACAACGAAATCGCATCTTTAGCAAACCAAAGGCATGGTCCACCACGGAGCGAGTCCTCCTATGCTCAGTGTTATACCGCTCCTGGGCCAGCGAAGATGGGTGCAGGATGGGGGTAAGTAGCCATGGTAGCAATGGATAGCCAGAATCACCTGCAAATCCCAAAAAAAATTAAGCACTAACAATAACACACATGACAAATGTGCCTCTTTGCAACATACAGGTCCTTCTAAAAAAATTAGCATATAGTGCTAAAGTTCATTATTTTCCATAATGAAATGATAACAATTAAACTTTCATATATTTGAGATTCATTGCACACCAACTGAAATATTTCAGGTCTTTTTTTGTTTTAATACTGATGATTTTGCCATACAGCTCATGAAAACCCCAAAATCCTATCTCAAAAAATTAGCATATTTCATCCGACCAATAAAAGAAAAGTGTTTTTAATAAAAAAAAGTCAATCTTCAAAAATTATGTTCAGTTATGCACTCAATACTTGGTCGGGAATCCTTTTGCAGAAATTACTGCTTCAATGCGGCGTGGCATGGAGGCAATCAGCCTGTGGCACTGCTGAGGTGTTATGGAGGCCCATGATGCTTCGATAGCGGCCTTCAGCTCATCCAGAGTGTTGGGTCTTGCGTCTCTCAACTTTCTCTTCACAATATTCCACAGATTCTCTATGGGGTTCAGGTCAGGAGAGTTGGCAGGCCAATTGAGCACAGTAATACCATGGTCAGTAAACCATTTACCAGTGGTTTTGGCACTGTGAGCAGGTCCCAGGTCGTGCTGAAAAATGAAATCTTCATCTCCATAAAGCTTTTCAGCCGATGGAAGCATGAAGTGCTCCAAATAGCTAGCTGCATTGACCCTGTCCTTTATAAAACACAGTCGACCAACACCAGCAGCTGACATGGCACCCCAGACCATCACTGACTGTGGGTACTTGACACTGGACTTCAGGCATTTTGGCATTTCCTTCTCCCCAGTCTTCCTCCAGACTCTGGCACCTTGATTTCTGAATGACATGCAAAATTTGCTTTCATCAGAAAAAAATACTTGGGACCTCTGAGCAACAGTCCAGTGCTGCTTCTCTGTAGCCCAGGTCAGGCGCTTCTGCCGCTGTTTCTGGTTCAAAAGTGGCTTGACCTGGGGAATGCGGCACCTGTAGCCCATTTCTTGCACACGCCTGTGCACGGTGGCTCTGGATGTTTCTACTCCAGACTCAGTCCACTGCTTCCGCAGGTCCCCCAAGGTCTGGAATCGGTCCTTTTCCACAATCTTCCTCGGGGTCCGGTCACCTCTTCTCGTTGTGCAGCAATTTCTGCCACATTTTTTTCCTTCCCACAGACTTCCCATTGAGGTGCCTTGACACAGCACTCTGGGAACAGCCTATTTGTTCAGAAATTTCTTTCTGGGTCTTACCCTCTTGCTTGAGGGTGTCAATGATGGCCTTCTGGACAGCAGTCAGGTCGGCAGTCTTACCCATGATGGCGGTTTTGAGTAATGAACCAGGCTGGGCTTTTTTAAAAGCCTCAGGAATTTTTTGCAGGTGTTTAGAGTTAATTAGTTGATTCAGATGATTAGGTTAATAGCTTGTTTAGAGAACCTTTTCATGATATGCTAATTTTTTGAGATACGATTTTGGGGTTTTCATGAGCTGTATGGCAAAATCATCAGTATTAAAACAAAAAGACCTGAAATATTTCAGTTGGTGTGCAATGAATCTCAAATATATGAAAGTTTAATTTTTATCATTTCATTATGAAAAATAATGAACTTTAGCACTATATGCTAATTTTTTGAGAAGGACCTGTATGTAGTGTCTTGCATCACTATTCAACACATAACTATAAGACACAATAAACATATATAACAAGTCCAAACAAAAAAAACCTAAAGATTAGCCACAAGTACCTTACATGCAATAAACAAAAAGGGCATGTTATATTACTTTAAAAGGCTAAGAACGTGGAACAACAGACAGAGCCCTAAGGGGAAGAACCTCAATAATGTTTTGCTTTGCATTCCAGCATTAGTGAACAGGGACAATAGGTGAGCTGTGCTGTGTCAGAGCAAAGCACAGTTATGATGAGGCAACATGCGCATCCAACCAGTACACTCCTGTACAATGACAGTGGGATGCAACATAGCTACGAGGGCCAGGACAGGAAGGAATAGTGGAGAATAACAATAATTCATAGGAGCAAATTGTGGTAAGTGAATGCCAACTTGTACTGTTTCATTGCTATCTAGCACAGATTAGTGGGGTACAGGCACCAACAAAATAAATAAAACATGGTTCCCAGCAACAACAAGTTTGAGACACATACCCATTAGCCATCCGCCAGACAGATCTCCAGATTGAAAATGTTGAAAGAGGTTGGGGTTCCGCAAAATGTGGGAATCATGCGTGGAACCAGGGAAGGCTGCAAATAAACTTAAAAATAGCAGATCTGGGCCGGACACTGCCTGTACATTATTCGAATGGCCCAACTTCCTGTTCCTGCAAAAAAACAGATAACTGGAATTAGTGTGACAAAAAGTGTAAAGATGCTCAAATATATTCTTAGACATCCACACAATTTCTAAACAATGGATGTTTGAGATACACATGGTGTAGGTCTGCTTTAAACCAACCCCCCCCCCCCCCAAAAAAAAATGACCTAAACCACATACCTGAACAGATATTCCTGGTCAGCAGGCGGGATCAACGATACGTGTGTACAATCAATGGCTCCCATGACATTGGGCATGTCGGCTATGTTATAAAAGACCAGCTTAACTGCATTCCAGGCTTCCGCTGTGTCAGGGAAAAAAATACCATTTTGTGAGTACTCACCTGTAAAATGGATATTGTCAGTGTGTTACACACCCCGCTTCCCCTTTAATTCTTACGATCGGGTTACTCCACCAGCAGGTGGCGACGTTGCAGAGAGAAGTCTTGAAAACGAGCCCCTTCCGGCCTACATATACCTGGGACCTCCCACTTGACACCCAGTGAATTCAAAAGCAGAAAGACAAGGTACCAGGAAATCCAATGGTAACCTCAAAATAAAAGCTTCACCATATAAAGGATCCAGGATACCAAAAAGGGCGGGTGAAGCGGGGTGTGTGACACACTGACAATATCCATTTTACAGGTGAGTACTCACAAAATGGTATTATTCTCAGTGTGTCACACACCCTGCTTCCCCTTTAATTCTTACTATCGGGACATCCAAAAGCAGTGTCCACAAGGGATGGGTATCCGAAGGCAAAATGAAGCATAACTTAAATGACTGCAGTCTGCAGAACCTTGCGGCCAAACACAGCATCCGCTGAGGCCCGTACATCAACCTTGTAAAACTTAGAAAAAGTATGAACAGAAGACCAGGTTGCAGCCTTACAAACTTGTTCAACAGAAGCTTGGTGCTGAAAAGCCCAAGACGCTCCAACGGCGCGAGTAGAATGAGCAGTGATACGAAAAGGGGGAACTTTCCCCTTAGCAGAATAGGCCCCAACAACAGCCTGACGTATCCATTTGCTAATGGAAGATTTGGCCGGAGCCAAACCCTTCCTAGGCCCACAGGGCACAACAAAAAAGGCATCAGTTTTACGAAAAGGAGAAGTAGTAATCAAATAGTACTTAACACAGCGTACTACATCCAAACAATGCAAAACCCTCTCCTTGTCATTCTTAGGCTTAGGACACAAGGAGGGAAGAACAATATCCTGATTCAAATGAAAAGCAGAAACAACCTTAGGAAGAAAGTCCGGTTTGAACCGAAAGACCACCTTGTCCTGATGCCTCTCAAAGTAGGGCGCCTGAATCGACAAGGCCGCCAGCTTCGAGACACGCTGAACCGAAGTGATAGCTACCAAGAAGGCAGTCTTCTGAGTCAAGGTAGACAAAGCAATATCCTGCAAGGGCTCAAAGGGAGGAGCCTGAAGAGCAGAGAGAACCAAGTTCAAGTCCCAAACCGGGAGTAATGGTTTCCTGGGAGGCCGCACCTGCGTAACCCCCTGGAAAAAGGTTTTAACTTAAGGATGAAGCGCAAAACGCTTCTGAAAAAAGATAGATAAGGCAGAAACCTGCCCTTTCAAAGCACTCAGCTGAAGACCAGAGTCCAGCCCTGATTGCAAAAACTCCAGAATCCTGGAGACCGAAAAGACCCTACAAGGCAAAGATCTAAACTCACACCAAGCGATATAGGCTTTCCAAGTCCTATAGTAGATGATAGAAGAAGACCTCTTCCGGGCACTGATCAGAGTCTTAACAACCGAGTCAGAAAGACCCTCCTCCTTCAAGATGGAGGTTTCAGCAGCCAAGCCGTCAAACCCAGCGTTGGTAAATTGGGGTAACACAGCCGACCCTGCGTGAGCAGATCGGGCCAAAGAGGCAGAACGAACTGATCCACCGCCAGCCGAACGATGTCTGCGAACCATACTCGCCTTGGCCACCTTGGAGCCACGAGAATGGCGGACACCCTTTCCAGAACCAGCTTCCGTACCACCCTGCCTAGCATGGGTATCGGAGGAAACAGGTACAGAAACCCCAGATCCCCCCAGCTCAGGGACATGGCGTCCACCGCCAGAGCCAGAGGATCCCGGGAGAGCGGCACGAAGGTCGGGAGCCTGCAATTGTGATGAGAGGCAAACAGGTCCACCTCCGGTGTCCCCCACCGGAGACACAGCGACTGAAAGACTTGAGGATGGAGAGCCCATTCTCCCAGACGGGAAGAGCACCTGCTCAACAGATCCGCTTCCCTGTTTTCCACACCCGGAATGTAAACTGCCGAGAGACAAGGAACATGGGCCTCCGCCCAGGTCAGGATCAGGGACACCTCTCTGAGGGCACCCAGACTGCGAGTCCCTCCCTGATGATTGATGTAAGCAACCGCTGTTCGATTGTCCGAGCGAACCTGAACCGAAGGCCCAGAACATGTTGAGTCAAAAGAACAAGAACCAGACGGATGGCTCTCAGTTCCAGAATATTGATGGGCAAGTGGGCCTCCCGAGGCCCCCACTGCCCCCGGAACTGAAGATCCTTCCAGAATCCCCCCATCCCGAAAGACTGGCGTCCGTGGTGACAATTTCCCAAAGAGGAGTCAGGAAAGACCTGTCCCTCAAGAGATTGGCTGAGACCAACCACCATTGAAGGGACTGCCGGACCCGGGAGGACAACTGGAAGGGCCGATCCAACGACCGTGGTCGTCAGTCCCAGGACGCCAACAGATGAAGCTGAAGCGTCCTCGTGTGAAATTGAGCGAAAGGAACTGCCTCGAACGAGGCAACCATCAACCCTACCAGCCTCATCCCCAGACGGATGGACGGCCGAGGATTGGAAAGAAGGACCCAAGCCAACTCCTGAATCAGACAAATCTTGGACTGAGGCAGAAACACCCTGTGTTGACAAGAATCCAACCGCATTCCCAGAAAAGACACCACCCTGGCCGGAGCGAGGGAGGACTTGGGAAAGTTGATTATCCCACCGAAACTTTCCAGTGTGGAGACCACCATCCTGGTGTCCGTCTCCGATTGATTGAGGGAAGGAGCCATGATGAGCAGGTCGTCCAGATAAGGTACGACACGAATGCCCCGAGATCTGAGAATGGCCATCACCCCTGCCAACACCTTGGTGAACACTTTTGGAGCTGAGGTAAGGCCAAATGGAAGTGCCACAAATTGAAAATGCTGATCCCTCATCACGAACCGAAGAAAACGCTAATGAGCCTGGCAGATGGGAACATGAAGGTAAGCATCCTTGATGTCTATGGACGTCATGAAGTCCCCCTGCCGAAAAGAACCGATGGCCGAACGCAGAGTTTCCATGCGAAACTTCCGAGTACGGATGAACCTGTTGAGGAACTTCAGATCCAGGACGGGGCGAACCGACCCGTCCTTCTTGGGGACTGTGAAAAGATTGGAGTAAAAACCGAGGCCCACCTCTAAGCGCGGCACCGGCCAGATGACCGCCATTTCCAGAAGATTCCTTACCGACGCCAGGACCCCCTGCGCGGCCAAAGGATCGGTGGGCACCTGAAACCGGAAAAACCGTGAAGGAGGGCGAGACTCGACCTCCAGCTTGTAACCGGACGACACCACCTCCCGGATCCATCTGTCCGGAACCTCCTGGTCCCAAACCAGGGAGAAGTGTCGCAATCGTCCCCCCACCCGCACGGGGGAGGGCAGCCCCTCATTGCTGAGCGGGCTTACCAGCAGGCTTGGGCTTGGTGCCCCAGGACTGACCGGGATGGCCACGGCCCCTCCCCCGGGTCCAACCTGCACCCCTGGTAGCGGGAAAGGATGCCCCTCTGCCTGCTCTGACTCCCCGAAAGGAGGGACTAAAGGAAGTCGCACCGTGAAAGGAGCGACGGGGCCTCTTGCGTTGAGGAAATTTACCACCCTTGGTAACTGAATCCAATTTATCGCCAAACAGACGCTGTAAGCGCCTTCTTAGAGTTAAGGTCCGCCGTCCACTGGCGCAGCCACACTGACCGACGAATAGCAACCAGCAGTGCCGCTGTCCTGCTACTCATCGCAAGTGCATCGTCCTGGGCGGTCAAGACAAAGGAAATAAACGACTCACACTGCTTGAGAGAACTAAACTCATCTCAAGCGGGATCAAGACCTGCATACAGATCCCTAATAATGGACCTAACTGCCAACAGAAGAAGCGCCGAAGCACACACCGGCCGCAGTGTCGATCCTGCACTGATAAAACCATGGCGAGCCAATTGATCCATCCGACGATCCTCACCATCTTTAATGGTAGTAGTGTCAGGGGAGTGCAACACAGTCGTGTTTGACAGCCCTAACACAGGTGTATCGACATCAGGGGGAACCGACCAAAGCTTCACCAAATCCTCTGGAAAGGGATAACGTTTATCCCAACTAGGAGGAATTCCAGCCAGGCGCGTGCGTTGTTCCCATTCCTTAAGGACAACCCTTACAAAGTGTTGTTGCCTGGGAAATACCAAACGCGGATGGGGCACATCAAACAACTCACCCTTTGGCGGAGGGACCGCCTCAGGTGGATCCAAAGCCAAAATTTCAAACATTTGAGCCAAAATGGAAGGAGTGTCAAGGGACACCCCCACAGCCTGATCGCCAGCAGTGTCAACCAATAGCTGGTCTGCAGGCTCATCCGACTCCTCAAGGAGTTCCCCCTCCTCATCAGGGGGACAATTGGACCAATCCAAAATTTTAAATACCTCATCCTCCGAAGCAGGCGCTGCCGGAGAAAGGTGCTTCCGCTTTGCCGTAGCCTTCTGAGCTACCGTGGTGGAAATCTTCTCGAGGTTGGCCAATCGCGCATGCACCTCGGATTGCGAATCCCCACTTTTGACAATGTCACACGGGGTCCGGAATAAGGGAGGGGGTAGGAGATGACGGGAGTTGCGAGGAGCCAGAAGCCGGAGCGACGGACTGGCGCGCAATATTCTGCTTTGCACATGGAACGCATAATATGACATCACCGCCTGGGAGCGGAGCCCCACAACCCCCACACAGCCTGGATAGCCCCGAAGAGCCATTTCCGGTAACGTCGGAAGCCTCCATATGGTGAAATTATGGTATTCGCAACAACCCAGGGTTTTACACATTAAGCCACCCGGGATGCCCCTTTATAATTAAAGTCCCGGGAGTGGGAGGATTTTTTAAGCCTAGGAAAAATCCCAATTTGGAGACTAAGACTAGCCAGGTATATCAGACCGGGAGAGCCACTGCAGTGAGGGGATCCCAGAATCTGTAGGGGAAAAGAGACCACAGTCAGTCCCCCAGGAAAATTAGCCAGCATGCATCACACACAAAAATGAAACAAAACACTGGTAAACCATATATAAGTATCATGAAGACAAAAAATATATATATATCTATACATGTATCAAGCAATAAGTGCCTCCAGGAGTTTATGCTAAAGTGCCCAGAAAACTCCAAACACAAGCATTACATAGTTAAAATGACGGCCCCACGTGCGCGAGGTGGGAACCGTTACCTGTTCCTGCTACTGAAGACAGACACCGCACTCCTGGACACGCCCCTTCCCCAGCTCAGCACCTGTCTCCTTGATGAGACCGAGGAAGTGAGGCGGCCCGGGCTCAGCGCGCTCCGGCCATGCCCCCCGCCAGCGCATCACAGAGCGAGGGCCGCAGAGAATGCGGCCCCGCCCCCAGGACTTGAATAACGCGGCCCGCCAAATGGCGGCGCCGCGTGCAAACGGGCGCCTCACACGCCCTCAGACTAAGCGGGGGGAAGCTTTTTGAAAACACACAAGTAAAGAGACAGAGCCCCAGCAGCCCAGGCCATGCGCCCGCACACCGCGGCGCTGACCCTGTGGGGTCGAGCGGAGGAGATAAGCTCCTAGGCACCTAGTGCCATCTACCATTGCCCAGCCAGCAGCCTGGGCTGGGAGGCTTCCATTAACCATCTAGGCATGTAAACAATTGAACTGGGCAGAAATAGACCAAAAGGGGGTGCCGGGGTTTGACCCCGGCTACCTGCAAGCAGGAGACTTCTTTCTTCTGTCTTGTCGCATCTTGCAGAGAGAAAACACTGGGTGTTAAGTGGGAGGTCCCAGGTATATGTAGGCCGGAAGGGGCTCGTTTTCAAGACTTCTCTCTGCAACGTCGCCACCTGTAATAAATTTTGGTGCCAGGGTAGCCATGCCATCCAAAAACTTGGTAAGGCTGCGGCTCAGCGTAGACTGGGACATCCCCACAGAGAAGGCACCCAGTCTCTGGAACGAGCCGTTTGCCAAAAACTGCAGGCAGCCAACCAATTTGTTCATACCTGCAATTGCATGCCCCTTCCTTGTGGTGCGGGCTAACCATGGTCGCAGCTGGCTATACAAGTCCTGGAGAGAAACACGGTTAAGGCGGGTGAGCTCGAATAGCTCAAGGTCATGCATGCCATGGATGTCCAAACGTGTTCGGTGCAGCCTGGTTTCTGCCATGCTCAAAAGAAAATGACGCCTTTGATGATCGCGCACAGAAGAATGCATTTCAAACTCCCGGAGAGCAAATACGGCTGCTAAGACTGCCCGTAAGTGAAGCGTCGACATCCTCGTTAAATTGGGCTGGTTTCAATCGGAAATCAAGGCTCTGAATCAATTAAAAAATGGACCAATCAACGGGCCGTCCGTTTTCACGGAGTTCAGCCGCTTGCGAGCCGTCAATCAGAAAGGCGCATGCCGACACACCTGAGCGCATAAACGCACACAAAAAGCAACGTAGCACCCTTTCATAATCCGATCACAGCCCAAAACCAACGGGAAAACATACGGGATAGCTGAACGGGGAGGCTCTGCATCAGGCCAATTGTGCCGGAGCAGGCAAAGAGGATCTTGCACTTCTAGGTGTAAGGAGAGCACTCATTTATCAGAAAAGATCCTGAGAATGGCTAATAGCGGAACAACTTTTAGTAACCTTCAGCGAAATAAGAGGCTTAGTCCTATTTATAGGACTAAGGAAATTCATCAATCAGTAACTAAATGTTTGCCTCGGCAGCAAAATGTTGTTTGCCTCGGCAGCAAAAATACAATTCTGTAATTACTCACCTGTAGAATTGGTATTATGAGTATACAGTACTGCTCCAGATATAGTACTTACTATCGGGTATTACTCCGCCAGATGGCGCTGGACTGCAGAGACATCGAAAATAGGCTCCTCCCGGCCCCTCAAATACCCAGGGACCTCCCACAAATCCCCAGCATTGAAAAGCAGTTAACGAGAAGCCGGGAGAATTAAAAAAAAAAACACAAACAATTAACTATAACAATGATAACAATCACCATACAGGGGATCCAAGATAATGCAAAACCAAGGGTGGGGTGGAGCAGGACGTACTGTATACTCATACCAATTCTACAGTTGAGTAATCACAGAATTGTAGTATTCTTAGTATACAGTACGTCCTGCTCCAGATATAGTACTTACTATCGGGACATCCAATAGCAGTGTCCATAAAGTAGACCGTTTAAACCACTGCAGCCTGCAGAACCTTTCGGCCAAAAGCAGCATCAGCTGAGGCCCTAACATCAACCTTGTAAAACTTTGAAAAGGTATGAACAGAAGACCAAGTAGCGGCCTTGCAAACTTGTTCAACAGAAGCCTGGTGCTGAAAGGCCCAAGAAGCACCAATAGCACGAGTAGAATGAGCAGTAAGGCGGAAGGGAGGATTCTTCCTCTTAGCAGAACAGGCCTGAATCACAGCCTGATGGATCCATTTGCTGATAGTAGACTTGGCAGGAGCCAAACCCTTCCTAGAACCAGAAGTGACCACAAAAAGAGCATCAGTCTTTCTGAAAGGTGCAGTAGCCACCAGATAGTACTTCAGACACCTAACCACATCCAAAGAGTGCAAGACCCTCTCCTTAGCATTACTAGGATTAGGGCACAAGGAAGGGAGAACAATGTCCTGATTCAAATGAAAGGCAGACACAACCTTAGGCAGAAAATCTGGCTTGAAGCGAAACACCACCATGTCCTGGTGTCTCTCATAGTAGGGGGGCTGAATGGAAAGCTCCGCCAACTCAGACACACGCCTAACAGAGGTGATAGCCGCCAAAACCTTGAGAGTAAGAATGGCCAGGGAAGCATCCTGCACAGGTTCAAAAGGAGCACCCTGCAAGGCTGACAAAACCAAGTTCAAATCCCAAACAGGCACCGTAGTCTTAGGTGGGGGGCACACATGAGTCACCCCCTGGAAAAAAAGTCCTAATCAGAGAATGCTGAGCAAAGGACTTCTGGAAGAAAACAGCCAGGGCAGAAACCTGACCTTGTTAGAGTACTAAGTTGGAGCCCCATCTCCAACCCATGCTGTAGGAACTCCAGAATCCTGGGAATAGAGAACACACGACAGGGAAGAGACTTAGACTCACACCAGTCAATGTAGGCACGCCAAACCCTGTAATAAATAGAAGACTTCTTCCTAGCCTTTATCAAGGTATCCACAACCAAGGAAGACAGCCCCTTCTCCATCAAGATGGAGGTTTCAGCAGCCAGGCCGTCAAAGCTAGAGTTTGTAAATTGGGATGGTGTAGTGAGCCCTGAGTGAGCAGATCTGGCACCAAGGGCAGAGCGTACTGATCTACTGCCAGCTGCACCATGTCTGCCAACCACACTCTTCTTGGCCATCTGGGGGCCACCAGAATTGCTGGCACCCCTTCCAGAGCAATCTTGCGCAGAACCCTGCCCAGGGGGAATGGAGGGAAGACATACAGGAACTGAAAGTCCTGCCATGACATTGCTAGAGCATCCGTGGTCAAGGCCAGAAGATCCTGGGACAGGGAGACAAAGGCCAGTAGCTTGTGATTGTGACGGGGCGCAAACAGATCCACATCTGGTTGGCCCCAACGGTGACACAGAGATTGGAACACCCTGTTGCAGAGGGACCATTCTCCCTGCCGAGAGGTCCCTCTGCTCAGAGAGTCTGCCAGGAGATTTTCCACTCCCGGGATGTACACAGCTGATATGCAGGGAACAATGGACTCCGCCCAAGACAGGATCAGAGACACTTCCTGGAGGGCCCCCTTGCTCCGGGTCCCTCCCTGATGATTGATGTAGGCAACTGCTGTCTGGTTGTCCGAGCGCACCTGAACAGGCAGGCCCCGAAGGTGAGTAGTCAAGTGAGCCAGAACTAACCTGATCATCCGTAGTTCCAAGACATTGATAGGTGTGTGGGCCTCCTGAGGGCCCCACCTCCCCTGGAACCGCAGGGACTTCCAGAAACCCCCCCAACCTGACAGACTGGTATCTGTGGTGACCGTCTCCCAGGAAGGGGCAAGAAAGGATCTGCCCCCCCAACAGGTTCCTTGAGTCCATCCACCACAAGAGGGACCTCCTAAACAGGGGGGAGAGCACACAGACCCTGTCCTGGGACGCTGGATCCTTGTCCCACACTGACAATAGGTGAAGTTGCAGAGGCCTCAAGTGGAACTGAGCATAAGGGACCGCCTCGAAGCATGCCACCATCAGGCCCACCAGCTGCATCCCCTGCCTGATGGAGGGATGATGACAAGATAGCAGGAACTGAGCCTGTGCAATCAGACCACCTTCTGTTGAGGAAGGAAAATCCTTGCCTGAACTGTATCCAGATTCATTCCTAGGAATGGAGTCACCATGGAGGGGGACAGTGAGGACTTGGGGTGGTTGATCACCCATCCAAATGGCTCCAGGGTGGACACCACCAGCTGAGTATCCAATTCTGCCTGATGTAGAGATTGGGAGGTGATGAGAATATCGTTCAGATAAGGAAGCACGCGGACACCCTGATACCTGAGCAGAGACATGATGCCAGCCAGCACCTTGGTGAACACCCTGGGAGCTGTGGTGAGACCAAAGGGCAATGCCACAAACTGGTAGTGTTGATCCTTCAGAGCGAACCTGAGGAACCTTTGATGACCTGGAAATACAGGAATATGAAGGTAAGCATCCTTGATGTCCATGAAATCATCATGAAATCCCCTTGGCGCAGGGAACTGATGGCAGAGCGCAGAGTTTCCATGCGAAAGCGCCTGCTCCTGACAAATTTGTTGAGGATCTTTAAGTCCAGGATGGGCCTGACTGAACCATCTTTTTTGGGGACTGTGAATAGGTTGGAATAGAAGCCCTTGCCTATTTCTCTTAAAGGGACCTTGCAGATGACCGCCAGCTCTAGGAGGCCTTGCACTGCCTGCACTAGCTAACACTGCCTCCTGAGCTAACACAGGGTCCTGAGGAATCCGGGATCTGATGAATCTTGGGGGCGGCCAGGCAGAAAACTCCAACTTGTAACCGGAGGAGATGCTAGATAGCCCTAGGACCGGGGCATCCACCTCGGGAGGGGATGACCAACATTTTACAACATCAGCAGGAAAGGGATACTTCCTATCCCAACTTTTGGTACCCCGGGAAGTCTACTGGGGCACTCCTATTCCTTGAGCACAAGGTTATTGAAATGTGCTTGCTCGGGAAATTCCAAATCTGACTTAGCGGTATGGAAAAGTTCCCCCCTTTGCCTGGGAGCCGCAACGGGGAGAAATGGACAGAATCTCAAAAATCTGGGTCAGCAATCTGTCAGTGTCATCCGGGGCCTAGGGGTCAGAGCCAGAATTGTCATGACCCCTTGGCCTCTCATCAGATGACCCTGAGTCAGAGAAAAGCTCCCCTTCATCCAAAGGGGTATAGCCACAAAGATTCCATAACTCATCAGTTTCCATAGGGAAAAGAGTAACATTAGGCGTTAAGTGCCGCTTTTTTGCAGGGGCCTTACGCGCAAAGGTATTAGCAATCAACTTCTCAACAGTAGCCAGTCTAGAAGACACATCGGGCTGAGAATCCCCACTTGTATGCAACTCAGTAGGAGTGAGATTTAAGCTTGGGGGGTAGGTGAAGTGATACGCGGTGCAGGCCCAGCCACTGGAAGGCCAGATTGCAGTGCAAGCACCTGCTCAGCACAGGGTACACAGACCCGCGCCTTGTCAGCATGAGGCTGCCCACACGCTACACACAGCCGGGCTTGTCCCGAAGGAACCCCGGTCACATTATCCTGAGATGCTTCCATATGGTGATTATAGCGGCACTATAGGCCGATAGGGATTAACGCTATTCAGCAACCCTGGATGCCCCAATAACCAGCTAGGGAGTGGGAGTAATTACACTAGGCCTAACAAGTTAGCCAACTAATAGAGGGCTGGGAGAAGCCAATGGATTCGCCCGCCTGAAAGACTTAATAAAAGGGGGCCGTAAGCAGACAGTAATAGAGGAGATAATAAAGCCGCCCGCGAGGGCACTTACAGACCGCGTTAGGTAGAGGTCCGTCGCGCATAAGCCAACCAAGCAGACAAAGATGGCGTCGGTATACCTCGAGGGGCGGGCCGGCATCAGCAATGATGCGGAACGCGCCATAGACGGGCCCCGCCCCCCCGAAGAGCGTGAAGCCAGCACGTGACAAGCAGCCAATGCGCGCGGAACATAGTGACAGAAAAGGCGCACTGCGGCAATTTTAAATAGTCATAGTAAAGCAAGACAGCACGGCGGCTGACACAAAGCAGAATGAAATAAAGCATAAGGCTAAAACACGTAAATGCATAGCATATACACCGACACCCCCCCTCTTTCCCCCCGAAGGCTACAAGGAGAATGAGGGAGGACAGCGGCCACTTAAATAGGGCCCACCGATAGGCAGGGGCAATAGTGCAGGAGGGGCATCCCATAGAGGCTCACCATAAGCCTGAACCGCTTACCCTTTGGGGGATTGCGGTGGAGCAGCGCTCCTAAGCACCTAACAGCGGTGCTGCCTACCTTCACCCGACCAGCGCAGCCAAGGCTGGGAGGCATATTACTAATGCAACGGGTGGGAATAGTCCTACAGGGCCGCAGGCTAATAGCCCCACTCACCTGCGAGTAGAGAGAGCCATTTCTCGTCCTTAGCAGTCCAGACTGCAGAGAAAATCTGGGGATTTGTGGGAGGTCCCTGGGTATTTGAGGGGCCGGGAGGAGCCTATTTTCGATGTCTCTGCAGTCCAGCATACGTCATGTTTACGTCTTACCCTGAAGAGAGCATTTTTTTTTTTTAACTTTAGAGCTTCTCTGACCCTAAAACACTGGCTGCAGGAACCCCTTCCTATCTAAATCGGCGTGGCAGTGGCACTGGGGTACACAACCCTTCCATTTATATGGTGGGTTACGTGTCCTGTCTGGCCAATCATGGCTTTTGTTGCTAGGCAAGGAAGTAGGCTGACTGGCTGCTGTGCTATGCATAGGATCTGCTTTTATGCCATTTTGAGCATGGTAGCCCTATGCTGATTTTAAACAACTGGAATAAATGTTGGACATTTCAATAACTTTGTCTGTGCTGACTACCCTGACTACACAGAAGTGGGGGGGGGGGGGGGTTGCAGTGGAACATCAACAACCCCCACCCCTTTCAGGTTGGGGGGCAGGTAAGTACAGGGCTCACTTTTGGGTGCAAGTTGAGGCCCTCGCTTCTGTCAATCCTTGCTGGTCCAGTATTCCAGAACTAGGGCACGCTCTGGCACAGGGTGTGCCTGTCAGTGGGTTCTGGGGCTCTAGGGCCTGGGTGAGTGTGGGCCAGTGTGCGGTGGTAGCATTTACGGGTCAGGGGGTGGCAATTGTAGCTCGGACTGACCTAGGTGGTACCAGTTGGCTTCCTGGCCGTGGAGGTGGTTGGTATGGGAGTAGGCAAGTCCCCTGCCCCCTCCTCAAGACTAGGGGAATAGATATTCCCTGATTTACGTTTGCATGAGTAGAGTTCTGGAACCATGGGTAGACTGGGGTAACCAATGATGCCCTGCTGTTTCCAAGTCAGTGAACTTTTTTCCTGATGCTGCTTCAGAGTTGATTAGGGCCAATGCTAACAGTATGGGCCTTAATTCATTGTGCATATAGAAGGCTGGTCACCCTGCCAGGTCTTGAATGGGAGAGCTCAAAGTCACACCTGTGTAGCATTCCAGTTGAGGGTAAACTTTTTGTTCGTATGAGAGCTTGAAAGGTTCTAAACCGTGGTGGGGGAAGACGTTTCCGGCCAAGAGAAAATTCTTCCCCCCCCCCCCCCCCCCAACCTCGTTTGGAGGTCAAGATACCTAGAATTTCTCAGTGGGATTTCTGAAGCTCGGATTCCCGGAAGTCTTGGTCAACCTAGAGGCTGAAGGCCAAGGGAGGTTTGTTCAAGCCTCCTCAGCAGCAGTCCTGACGGAAGACCTGTAGGGGTGGGCGAGACTGTTTGTCCTGAATTGTGAAAGGGGATTCTGAGATTTTCTGCCAGGCAGAAAGAAAAAATACAATTCTGTGAAATACTCACCTGTAGAATTGGTATTATACGTATACAGTACGTCCTGCTCCAGATATAATACTCACACTTGGGGTTATCCTCCGCCAGATGGCGCTGTGCACTGCAGACATGCAAAAACAGGCTCCTCCCGGCCCTTCATATACCCGGGGACCTCCCACAAATCCCCAGCATTGAAAAGCAGTGAACAAGAAGCCGGGAGAATGTAACCACCGAAACTGGTAACAACAATGGTAACAATCACCATACAGGGGATCCAGAATAATGCAAAAAAAAACAGGGTGGGGTGGAGCAGGACGTACTGTATACGTATAATACTAATTCTACAGGTATTTCACAGAATTGTATTATTCTAAGTATACAGTACGTCCTGCTCCAGATATAATACTTACACTTGGGACATCCAATAGCAGTGTCCATAAAAGTAGGGTGGAATCCCCAACAAAAAAGGCAACAGCATGCAGCTTAAACTACTGCCGCCTGCAAAACCTTGCTGCCAAACACAGCATCAGCTGAGGCCCTAACATCAACCTTGTAAAACTTTGAAAAGGTATGAACAGAAGACCAAGTAGCGGCCTTGCAAACTTGTTCAACAGAAGCCTGGTGCTGGAAGGCCCAGGAGGCCCCAATAGCACGAGTAGAATGAGCAGTAAGACGGAAAGGAGGACTCTCCCCCTTAGCAGAATAGACCTGAATCACAGCCTGACGGATCCGTTTGCTGATAGTAGACTTGGCAGGAGCCAGAAGGCACAACGAAGAGAGCATCCATCTTCCTGAAAGCTGCAGTGACAACCAGGTAATACTTCAAACACCTGACCACGTCCAAGGAATGCAGAACCCTTTCCTTGTCGTTCCTAGGATTGGGACACAATGAAGGAAGAACAATGTCCTGATTCAAATGAAAAGCAGACACAACCTTAGGCAGAAAATCCGGCTTGAAGCGGAACACCACCTTGTCCTGGTGCCTCTCATAGTACGGAGGCTGAATGGATAGAGCAGCCAGCTCAGACACACGCCTAAGCGAAGTTATGGCCACCAAAAAGACAACCTTGAGGGTAAGAACAGCCAGAGCAGCATCGTGAATAGGCTCAAAGGGAGCACCCTGCAAGGCAGATAAAACCAAGTTTAAATCCCAAACGGAGACCACAGGTTTACGAGGGGGACGCGCATGAGTGACCCCCTGAAAGAAGGTCTTAACCAAATGATGCTGAGCAAAGGACTTCTGAAAGAAGATGGACAGGGCAGAAACCTGACCCTTCAGAGTACTGAGTTTTAGACCTAACTCCAAACCATGATAAGAACTCCAGAACCCTAGGGACAGAGAACTCCCTACAGGGAAGAGACCTAGACACCAGTCAATGTAGGTACGCCATACTCTGTAATAAATAGCAGAAGAAGTCTTCTTCCTAGCCTGCACCATAGTACCTACCACAGAGGCAGACAAACCCTTCTCCATCAAGATGGAGGTTTCAGCAGCCAGGCCGTCAAAGCCAGCGTTAGTAAATTGGGATGGCGTAAGGAGCCCTGAGTTAGCAGATCTGGCACCCCTGTCAGATCGTACTGGTCTACTGCCATTTGAACCACGTCTGCGAACCACACTCTTCTTGGCCACCTGGGGGCCACTAGAATCACAGGCACCCCTTCCAGAGCAATCTTGCGCAGAACCCTGCCCAGGAGGGGGAATGGTGGAAATACATACAGGAGCCGAAACTCCTTCCATGACATGGATAGGGCATCCGTGGCCAAGGCCAGAGGATCCTGGGACAGGGATACGAAGGCCGGGAGCTTGTGGTTGTGATGCAAACAGGTCCACATCCGGTAGACCCCAACGGTGACACAGCGACTGGAATACCCTGTTGCAGAGGGACCACTCCCCTGACGGGATGTCCCCCTGCTCAGAGAGTCTGCTAGCAGATTCTCCGCCCCCGGAATGTAAACAGCCGAAATGCATTGTACATTGGCCTCCGCCCATGTCAGAATCTGAGACACCTCCTGGAGGGCACCCTTGCTCCGGGTCGCTCCCTGATGGTTGATGTAGGCAACCGCCGTCCTGTTGTCTGAGCGTACCTGGACCGACAGACCCCTCAGGTGTTGGGTCAACCGCTCCAGTACCAACCTGACTGCCCGCAATTCCAGAATGTTGATGGGTAAATGGGCCTCCTGAGGATCCCACTTCCCCTGGAAGCGCAGGGACTTCCAGAATCCCCCCCAACCTGACAGACTGGCATCCGTTGTGACCGTCTCCCAGGAGGGAGCCAGAAAAGACCTGCCCCCTATCAAGTTCCCGTGGTCCAGCCACCATGCAAGGGACTGTCTGACCGAGGGGGGAAGCACACAGACCCCGCCCAAGGACGCTGGGTTCTTGTCCCACACTGACAGAAAGTGAAGCTGCAGAGGTCTCAAATGGAACTGGGCAAAGGGCACCGCCTCGAAGCTCGCCACCATCAGGCCCACCAGTTGCATTCCTTGCCTGATGGAGGGCTGTGGGCACGAGAGCAGGAACCTCGCCTGCGCAGTCAGAGCTTCCACCTTCTGTTGAGGAAGGAATATCCTTGACTGAACCGTATCCAGAATCATTCCCAGGAATGGAGTCACTGCGGAGGGGGACAGAGAAGACTTGGGGTAATTGATCACCCAGCCGAAGGACTCCAGGGTGGACACTACCAGCTGAGTGTCCAACTCTGCCTGCCGCAGAGACCGAGAGGTGATGAGTATATTGTCCAGGTAGGGCAGCACGCGTATGCCCCTTAGCCTTATCAGGGACATCACCCATGCCAGCACCTTGGTGAACACCCTGGGAGCCGACGTGAGGCCGAATGGTAAGGCCCCAAATTGGTAATGCTGATCTTTCAGTGCAAATCTGAGAAACCTTTGGTGTCCTGGAAACACCGGGACGTGAAGGTAAGCATCCTTGATGTCTACGGACGTCATAAAGTCCCCTGGGCGCAGAGAGCCAATGGCCGAGCGCAGAGTTTCCATGCGAAAGTGCCTGTTCTTGACAAATTTGTTGAGGATCTTTAAATCCAGAATGGGCCTGACTGACCCATCCTTCTTGGGTACTGTGAATAGAACCCCATGCCCCTGTCTCCTAAGGGGACCTTGCAAATGACCCCTAGATCCAGGAGACCCTGCACGGCCAGGAACAATACCTAAGCTGAGGCAGAGTCCTGTGGAATCCGGGACCCAATGAATCTGGTGGGGGGCCGTACAGCAAATTCTATCTTGTAGCCGGAGGACACTACCTCCTGAATCCACCGGTCTGAGACATGCTCGAAGTGCTGCAGACGTCCCCCCACCCTGACGGGCGAGGGCGCCCCTTCATGCCTGAGGGGTCTTGGGCTTGGACCCCCAGGAGGAACCAGGACGGCGTCCTCTATTCCTGTGCCAGGAATCTGCGCGGGACCCAGCAAAGGACACCCCTTTTCCCTGTTTAGCCGCACGGTAGGGGATAGAAAGGGTGCCCTGGCCTCGAAAGGGCCGAATCTGCCGCCTGTGCTGGGGTAACCTGCCTCCCTTGGCGAAGAGGTCTAGACGATCCCCAAACAGGCGTAGCCCTTCAAATGGAAGCCCAGTAAGGGCTTTCTTAGCTGCATTGTCAGCAGCCCATTGGCGCAACCAAACTGCGCGGCGTATAGCTACCGCCAGGGCAGAAGATCTGGCACACATCCTAATAGCATCGTCCGATGCAGACAGGATAAAGTTTACAAACACATCACAGTTAGACAGTCCATTGACAGTATCAGGTGGCAACTCAACTGTGACATCGAGTGCATTCCTGACCATGGCCCTGAGCGCTACTGCCGTAATGGCTAAGGCGCAAACCGGGCGCAGAGTCGCTCCCCCAAATGCAAAGGCATGGCATGCCAATTGATCAATACGCCAGTCCTCAGAGTCCCACAGCGTAGTAGTGTCAGGGGAGTGCATAATAGAGGTGTTGGACAACCCTAGAATAGGAGCATCAACCTCGGGGGGCGATGACCAGCACTTAACCAAGTCAGCAGGGAAGGGATACTTCCTATCCACACTCTTAGGGATCCCGGGAAGTCTACTGGGATGTTCCCATTCTTTAAGCACTAGGCTATTGAAATGGGTTTTCTCAGGAAATTCCAGACGAGCCTTAGCAGTATGAAAAAGCTCACCCCTTTGCCTGGGAGCCGCAGGGGGAGAGATGGACAAAACTTCAAAAATCTGAACCAGCAGTCTGTCAATATCATCCGAGGTCCAATGCTCGGAACCAGACTCGTCATGACCCCTTGACTCCTCGTCATATGACCCTGAGTCAGAGAACAGCTCCCCTTCGTCCGAGGGGGTATGGCCGTAAGGATGCAACAACTCATCAGATTCCATAGGGAAAAGAGCAGAGTCAGGGGTTAAATGCCACCTCTTTGCGGTGGCCTTACGCGCTAATGAGCTAGCAAGCAATCTTTCAACACTGGCCAGTCTAGTAGCCACATCAGGATGAGAATCCCCGCTTGTATTGGGGGTTAGACTCAGGCTTGGGGGAGTAGGTGAAGTGAGGCGAGGTGCAGGCCCAGCCACTGAAGAGGCGGGAAGAACCAATAACACCTGCTGTGCACAAGGAACACAGACCCGTGCATTGTCACCGCTGCTAGCTAAGACCCCACAAGCTACACACAGCCGGGCTTGTCCCGAAGGAACCCCGTTCACAATATCCTGGGATGCCTCCATATGGTGATTTAATCGGCACAATAGGGCAGTAGGGATTGACGCTGTAAGCTACCCTGGATGCCCCAATAAGCCGCGGGGAAGTGGGAGTAAATTTAATAGTCTCAACCGGGAGCTACACCGGGTCAGGAGAAGCCACCGGAATCCACGGGCGTGGGGCAAAGATGCGGGAGGGGCATCCCCTAAAGGCTCACCATCAGCCTAAACCGCCTACCCTTTGGTGGGGGACTGTGGTGGAGCAAGGCTCCATAAGCACGCATGGTGCTGCCTACCTTCACCCGACCAGCGCAGCCCAGGCTGGGAGGCACATCACAAGTAGGACGGGTGGGAGTAGTCCAACGGGGCCGCAGGCTGTAATAGCCCCGCTCACCTGTGAGAGAGTGATACTTCATGTCTTCGCAGTCAGCACTGCAGAGAAATCTGGGGATTTGTGGGAGGTCCCCGGGTATATGAAGGGCCGGGAGGAGCCTGTTTTTTCATGTCTGCAGTGCACAGCGCCATCTGGCGGAGGATAACCCCAAGTGTAAGTATTATATCTGGAGCAGGACGTAGAATACAGACTCCACAGGATCGCTTTGTAGTAACCCACTGTTCCAGGGATCCTGTGAAAGAACAGGCCCTGTCTTTAGTGATTACACAACTAAAAGAAAAGGGCAGGCATAGTAAGATTTTGTGGTACCTGAAATGGGCAAGTTTTGATTCCACTGTGGTGTTGGTCCAAAAACCATCAGGAAAGTTTTGATTTATTCTGAACCTAAAGCAATTTGAGGATCAGATACAAGAAATTCTGTATGGAATTTTTACCATCAAGGATATCCTGTTTCAGGGTGTCTCTATCATTGGCAGTTCAGAGCAATGTCCTTTTGGTCTTTTGTCCGTGCCTCAGATCTTTACCAAGATTCTTGCGGAGCCAATGGTATATTGGAGACTAAATCAGATTGGCATTGTTGCATACGGAGCAATGTGAGGATAACATTGGCCTGCCTTTCCGATCTGGGGTGGATCATAAACAGGGAAAAGTCGAGTCTGTTGCCATAAACTTCATGCATTTATCTACAGTATCCGATTGACCGCTCCCTAGAGAGAACCTTTCTTCCTCAGACCAAAAGGATTGTCTCCTTGTCCTCTTGCGTTCAGGACCATCCCAGAATCTTCCCAAGGTGGATTCTGGTACTATTGGGGTTTGTCTTTGGCCCTCCCAGGGGATCTTTTTTGCACACCTGGAACAGAGATTTATGGATGGTGGACTTTTTGCGATGAAATTTGTCAGTCTTTTTTTATATTTTTTTTAAATAGTCTTTATTGCATAGTCAAAAAATGACATACAATCAGTTATTGTACATAGAGACAACAATAAAAGATAGCTGTCAAGCTAATGCATCATAATAAAATATTACAAAGTAAGATTCTGTGAGGTCTTGTTGTTTTGTCTGTCCAGGCGCTGGTGCTGTTACACTTCTATGGGACCAGCCCCCCATGTGCCACCCCCAACTGGTGAGGCTGGGGAGGAGCATTGGATGCCTGCTTGGGCCCGTCCCCGCTCCACTGGTGCCCATCAACAAAAGCTCGGGGCCCATGCTTCCACCTCTGGGTCTCCTGACATGAGACGAGGAAGCGGTACATTGAAAAGAGGTAAGGAAAGGGATAGAGTGAAGAGACATGTTATAACACATTGCCACCACCCCTACTGGTTTGCTTTGACTACTGCCTTATATTCAGACGAGTACACAAATGTAACCTACCCTGCCCATCTGAGGCTATGCACCTCAGACGTCTTGTTCAAAGATTATGCCCTCAAATCTTTCAATCTCTGAGACCTTGTTAAGCCAGAGCAAAACACTGGGCAGCACCGATTTCTTCCATTGCACAGGAATACACGCCTCTTGGCGGGCATCTGAGTGGTGAAGCAGGAAGAGGGCAGGGCCCCCTGGGACTGTCTTCCCCAGTACCCTCTCCATTCTTTCTTTAACCATTGACCAGAAGCTAAGCACACTTGGGGAGGACCAGAAGATGTGAAGGAGATCTCGCCTCTTCTGTCGACAATAGAGAGGGGACACATCTGAGAACCACTTATGAGTGTGGCCAGGACTCTATGACACCCGGTTAATATTTTGTAATTACACTCTTTATCTTTGGTACGTGTAGCTGTCTTGCGTGCCAGCATAGCTATCTTGGTCCATTGTTTTGATGTGAACGAAAGTGTCCATGGTCTCCCTGCACCTCGAGATGCAGGATGATGCCTCCTCATCCTATGGACTGATCAAGATCTTATAGGCATAGGAGAGTACATGTCTTGCGGGGCCTTCCTCCTTGCAGAGCCGCTCAAAAGGGGGTAAGCCCACACTCCTGCCCTGCCGCTGAAATGATGATAGAAAATGTCTCAGTTGCAGCCCCTGCCAAGCACCCCACCTAGGTAGACCTCGTGTTTCTGCTATGCCGTCCAGTGACTCCCATGTCCTGTGGTGCTGAAAATGTTGGATGCCCAGCCCTCCCTTCAGCCACCTCTCCACTGCCCCCTGAGACTCCCAGTGGGAACACTGGATTTCCCAGGATCAGGTATAGCGCCGAAAAGGCTGGTGAGATGTTCCTATGAGACCGGCATCTCCGGAAGGCCTATATGGCTGCTCCAATTATTGATGCTCCAATTGTTGGGTGTTTCACTGCAGATCCCAGGTGTTGTGTTGCCAGCCAGAACTTTAGCAGGAGAGGATTGCTTCTTTGCTTAATCTGCACCCATTGCTTATCCTGTGAGTGCCTGCGCCAGTCCACTATTCTGCACAAGTGCGCAGCGGTGTAGTACAGATAAGGGTCTGGCAATCCTATTCCCCCATTTTCTTTTGTTATTCTGTTTTCTTGCTGATTCTAGGGCTCTTCCCAAGCCAAATATATCTAGTAAAGAGAATGTCTAATGGGAGCCCCTGTATTAAATATAGCAAGCGTGGCAGTAAGTTCATTTTTAGACCTCCCGAACCAGGACAATTTCTTTTGAGCCCATGCCTCTGTATCTTTAACAAAGCTTTGTAGCAGTGGGGGGAAGTTTAGCGGAAGGATCTTGTTTAGTGATCTGCCAATCTTTGTTCCTGTATGTGATCAATTTGAAGGAAATTGCGTTTTGGAGGGCAGCTTCTCTGTTTCTCTACAAGTTAATGTTCAGGGCCTCAGACTTTTGCAAATTAATTTTATAATTCAAGACTTCCTTGTAAGTGTCCAATTCTTGCATTAGGTTAGGAAGAGTAACTTCGGGGCAGGACACAAAGATCCGATCATTTGCATATGCCCCGACTTTATAGTGGCCAGAGGGCAGGGAGATCCCCTGAATACTGGGGTTTGCCCTTACCTTAGGAAGGGTTCTAGGGTCATAATAAAAATGAGTGATGAGAGAAGGCACCCCTGCCTTGTCCTGTTTCTGATGCTGAAAGGCTCCGATAGCAGGTCATTAACTCTCATCACCGCTGACGGGTGGTGGTAGAGGCTATTAATCCAAGATAGCATACTTGGCTTGAGGCCCACGTGATGTAGAACCCCTAACAAAAGTCCCATTGTACCCTGTCAAAAGCCTTCTCAGCATCGGTAAAAAGGAGGATCGTGGGGAGCACTGTCCTGTGGATTAGGTCCATCAGATTCAGGATATTTATTGTATTATTTCTCGCCTCTCTGAAAGGCATGAATCCCACCTGGTCCAAGTGGATAATATGGTGTAGATGTGGGGACAGGTAGAGTAGCAAGTATTTTGGCAAATAATTTTACGTCTGTATTGAGTAGAGAGATCGGCCTAGAACTAGCACTCTGCATTAGGTCTTTGCTCTCTTTTGGAATGACTGAGCCCGGAGCCTATCTGTAGGAAGGCCCGGTACCGCTGTAAGAGAACCGAGTGCCCCCAGGAGACGTGGAGATAGGACCCCAGCAAAGACTTTATAGTAAAGTAGTGGCAGCCCATCTGGTCCCACGGTTTTCCCATTTGCAGAATCTTAATGTCCCCCGCTAGCTATTCTGCAGAGATAGGGTCCTCTAGTTTTTCAATCAAATGGCACGGCAGTTTAGGGAGACCCGATTGGATTATTTACTCATTGATTTTCATCAGTCCTTTCAATGGTGGCTGGATCAGGAAATTTTGCCAAAGGAAGGCTCTACCATCAGGTGCAAAAGTCTTAAAAGGAGCCACAGCACTCAAACCAGTTAGCTTGCTGACCAACCTACAATCTGTCTCTAAACTTGGTTAAAAACAGAGACATTTGCAGAAGTATGCTTAAGCTGCACCACCAGCGCCAAGGTGCCCCTGTGAGGTGCAGTCCTAACTCTAATCTGAGAGCCCCATTAGGGACATACAATGTAATAGATAAATTGGGAGCAGGCTTACCGGAGGTTGCCCTAAACCTCAAGTGCAAGCCATGGGGTGGAAGGGTCGAAGACCTTGCAATACAGCCTAGACCCCACACCCCATGTGCTTGCACAAATTCAAAAGAAACAAAGGAGGGGTGGCAGCTGCTCAGACCATTTTATAACTAATTGTTGGGGGGGGGTGAGGGGTTAGCGCCCTATTGGTGCTGTCCCTCCTATAGCCAGATGGGTAACTCGTTTATTTTCCCCTAACTCTCCCAAGTTTTGTAAATTGTGTAGGGGGAGGGGGTACCTTAGGTTTAGGGTACCTCTAATAGGAGAGCTTTATAAGGGGGGGTATACTGGTCCCTAGTTTGTATAGCTAGAGACTTTGACCATACTATGTATAGCTGGTTAAAAGTTTAACCTTGTTTATTTTGTACACTTCGTTTTTTTTCACGTTATACATATAGTTCACACATATTTTACACTTATCTCAAATTTTCTCACATAATTTACATATTATTTACACTTTTTTTCACATATATTTACACCAACATACTATATCAACATATATCTCTGTGATATAGTGTTAAAGTTCCTGCTATAGTTGTTGTAAGAATCGGCCGGGTCCTACCATCTAATGTGGCTGGGAACCGCCTTTACAGTTTGTAGCAAGCATTAAGATTCTGTGACTCTCAGTTGTAGCAAGTTCAAGTAGAAATGCGTGCAGACGTTTCGCTTCTGATCGGCTTCTTCAGTGCACAATTGGATATGTCTAGTTTGGGTAGTTGAGAGTACATGGTACTTAATAATATGCTTCTTACATGTTATGTCAGATAGTATAGATTATATATCACACATACCTTTTTCCTATGAGAGTGATAAGGGGGCGCTTGCTTCAGGTCATCCTTATAGGTCTGGTGCTGTACACTCTAGACCTGTGTGATTATTAAGTTTAGCTTCTCTTTAAAGTAAGAGAGGGGGGCATTTGTTATGCCTGGGTTTGTAAGGGCCCAGGTAGCGATGACGCCAAAAGCGTCACACTACCCTCTGCCTACCACAGGCAGTGAGGACGCGACGAGGGACTCCTCCCCCTAAAGCGCCCAAAGACTGCTCTCGGTAAAACGAGACCGCCCCGCACCTCCTCCACAAAAGCGCGCCCAGTCCAAACACCAGCAGACGCGCACGTGGATACAAGGGACTCGGGGACGGCCTTGACAAACCGACTGTCATACTGACAGTCTCCGCAGCACGAAGCAGGTGAGAAACGTTACTACCTACTAGTTAAACCCAGCTTACTAATAGAGGATACCTAATACTCATAATCTATTTTCTACAAACAGCCTGTCCTCGCCCGGAACAACAACCATTACAAGGTACCCTTACAAACCC
Organism: Gastrophryne carolinensis; assembly: GCA_027917425.1. Taxonomy (NCBI): domain Eukaryota; kingdom Metazoa; phylum Chordata; class Amphibia; order Anura; family Microhylidae; genus Gastrophryne; species Gastrophryne carolinensis. The sequence continues at coordinate 406,867,980 of CM051238.1, read as the reverse complement.
AGGCATAACAAATGCCCCCCTCTCTTACTTTAAAGAGAAGCTAAACTTAATAATCACACAGGTCTAGAGTGTACAGCACCAGACCTATAAGGATGACCTGAAGCAAGGATGCCCTGAAGCAAGCGCCCCCTTATCACTCTCATAGGAAAAAGGTATGTGCGATATATAATCTATACTATCTGACATAACATGTAAGAAGCATATTATTAAGTACCATGTACTCTCAACTACCCAAACTAGACATATACAATTGTGCACTGAAGAAGCCGATCAGAAGCGAAACGTCTGCACGCATTTCTACTTGAACTTGCTACAACTGAGAGTCACAGAATCTTAATGCTTGCTACAAACTGTAAAGGCGGTTCCCAGCCACATTAGATGGTAGGACCCGGCCGATTCTTACAACAACTATAGCAGGAACTTTAACACTATATCACAGAGATATATGTTGATATAGTATGTTGGTGTAAATATATGTGAAAAAAAGTGTAAATATGTAAATTATGTGAGAAAATTTGAGATAAGTGTAAAATGTGTGAACTATATGTATAACGTGAAAAAAAACGAAGTGTACAAAATAAACAAGGTTAAACTTTTAACCAGCTATACATAGTATGGTCAAAGTCTCTAGCTATACAAACTAGGGACCAGTATACCCCCCCTTATAAAGCTCTCCTATTAGAGGTACCCTAAACCTAAGGTACCCCCCCCCTACACATTTTATAACTAACCTGGGAGGTGCACGTTAGCAGGGCAATTAGGATACAAAAGTCTAAAGGAGCCACAGCACTAAAATCAGCTTGCTGACCAACCATCAGGGGCGCCTGACCTGTATCACGACTGACGCAAGGTTGGGGGGCCCATACCCTTCACTTCAAGCTTTCGGGGACTAAAGTCAGTTCAGCTAGCCCTGAGCAGCTAGTGAGGAACCGAGATGTTCTTGTTATCTCAGACAATGCCACAATTGTGGCTTAGCTCAACCATCCAGATGGCACAAGATCAATCGAGTTGAGGTCTCTTTCCAAGACCATATGTGCTAAGTTGGAAAGGTCAATAGCCTCCTAGCGAGCAGTCCACATAAAGAGGGTACGAAATATTCTGGTCGACCTCCTCAGTCAAGCTCAGACAGACAGAGTGGGAGTTAAGCCAGAGTGTCTTCATGCAACTAGTAGACCTCTGGGGCTCCGCCGAGGTAGATCTCTTCGCTGCCAGGGAAATATCCAAATGCCGACTGTTATAGAAGTCCAGTGAAATCCTAAGGCCTTCCCTCTCTGGGACCTTACACAGCCACCTTTCAAGCCCCCGAAAGAAACAGCAATTAAATTTCTGGCTCTTGAAGTGGCTTTTATATTAGCCATTACTTCAGCCAGAAGGATTAGTGATATGCAAGCCTTGTCCATTAGGGAACAACCTCTTATGATCATCTCACCATCAGACCTGACCTGCTTTACCAGCCAAAGATTTCTTTGGAACTCCACAAGTAGCAGGAGGTCTGTCTGCCAGGTCTCAGACAGGAGGAACTTAAGGACCAGCAAAGGATGCATCGGTTGGATTCCAGAATCATTCTGTTGACATACTTGGATCGCACTTTAAAGTGGAGAAGAGTAGACCATTTGTTGCTTTAGTTTTAAGGAAAAAATGGAGGCTTTAGAGGCTTGTATGCTATCGCTAGGTAGAGTAGGGAAGCCATTCAGTTCGCGCATAAAGGTTTGGGGGGGGGGGGGTCTCCAGGAAAATGCAGACCGTGAAGTGCTGGGAGGCAGATTGAGTTTAAGCCCCCACTCCCGGTTAGCACTGTCATTCAAAAAGCAAATAAATCTTCTGAACCTCTTCACAGTCCCGTCGACTGCAAGGAATGAACTGAGGTGATTCTGCCACAACCTGCCCTATATAGCCTGGGAGTGGCTTAGTTTCTTGCAGTTCCTGCCTATGGCTGAGGTTAACACACATATGATGGTGTTCCAGAATGGACGAGAAAGACGCGGAGTACTCCAGTAGGCCATCATCTGGAGAAAGATCTCCTGATTCAACCACCACTCCGTTTGATGAAACCTGACTTGGCTCAAAAGTCTGCATTCGTTTTCAGGGTTCCTTTTTAGATGTACTGCTGAGATCTGTCAAACCTGATCCTGAAGTGGGAAGAGAATTTAATCTGAAAGAGCCATTATATCTGGTCGTTCCCTGGTGCTTCAGATATACCACATCGAAGCATTGTCCGTGGGAATCTGCACATCTCTGCCAGTTATCACTGGAAAAAAAAAATGCTCCAAAGCTACACAGCCCTCAATTCTCTGTAGTTTGAGGATTTCCTTGCTATGTACGGGGACCACTGACCATGCACATGGTCATCCATGTGGGCCTCCCAGCCCCAGGAACTGGTAATGGTTACCGGATCCCTCTGTCTCCATAACCTTCTCAGTTCAATTACAGGAAGATACTTTACAGGGTCTTCAGTGGTGGACAATCTGATCCAGCGTCTTGACAAGATACATTTGCTGAATTTTCATGTAAAGCCCTGCCCACGGAATTGCCACCTTCATAAGCCCTTAGAGAGGCTATAGGATCCCAGAGGAAGGATTGAACTTCTACGATCATCCGGTCTGCTTTTTTGACCAGAAGCAGTATCTTTTGCAATATGTGGTTTACCTTGTATCCCAGGAACCTGCAGAGGGAGCTGGGAACCAGGTTTGATTTTTCTAAGCGGATGATCCAGCCTATAGAGTTTAGGAGACCTTGGGTTGTCCTTTCACCTGTTTAATTCCGTACCTGGATGACCTCCTGTTATTGTAAATCCTTCCCATCTCAGGTGCGCTATAGGTTCTACTAAAATCTTTGTAAAGTTATGTAGCGCAAAGGACAATCTGTACCGAAAGTGCATCACCATTACCTAAGGTTTGCAAAACCAAGGATGGCATACTTCAAAAGGAAGATAGGGATATGAAAGTAAGCATTCTACAGATCCAGGTTGACCATAAGAGAGTTTTCCACCAGGATGCTTCTTACTGAATCTTTTAAACAGAATCAGATTCTTGAGGCTCAGTAGTATCTGATACCAGCATGAGGGCTTCTGGACCAGAAAACATGAGAATATATGCCATCCCACATTCTGGTCTAGCACGACTTCTATCACCTTTTTCTGAAACAATTACTGTATAATTGGAACGGCCTTCCTCTGCCTCAAATCCCTGGGTAACCTGTAAGGATAGATATAAATTCTAGCTGGTACCCCCTTTCCAGTGTCTGTAGCACAAATTGATTCTGGGAAAATTCTTGCCAAGCAGCTATAAATGTGAGCCTTCCTCCCACAAGAGTCTTTGCCACGTCTGGGGAGTCTGCAAAGCAAATTCCCCTTTTTCTGTGGCCTTGCCCGTTTCCATCTTCCCTTCTGCCTTGCCCAAAACTGGGTTAGAGAAGTCTTAAATTTAAGACCAAGAAGAGAAGGTTTCAGAATCGTATGGGCCCTAAATCTCTTTCCACCCTCCGAAGAGATGGTATCTACGTCCTCAAACAGCACGTTGCCATGGAATATCATGGTTTTGTTTTGGACACCAGGTCTTTAACCAAAGTGCCCGTCGCAGCTGAGCAGGTTAATAGAGCAGTTGCCTTGGCTGTAGCTCTGATAGCTTCCTCTGATGCGGAGTTTGCCCTGGAGAATAGATAGGGTTTCTACAATACTCTAGGTGTATCACCTTCAAGATACCCCTTTAGGTTATTTAAGCAAGACCCCATACTCTTCAAAATACTTTCTGCTCTGCAGTCCATTGGGTCTCACATGACACCCATGTCATGAAATCTACCGATCTAGACCTCGCTCAGTGCCCTAAGACCATGTAGGGCATCCCTGGCTGCCGCTGGACCTTAGGTGAACTAGGGTCCAGGGCTCAGCAGGCTTCTCCAGAACTCCTGGAGCTAAAAACAAATTAAATAAATGGGCATAGCCTAGCTGTCCAGCAGTTTCCTGGGAGAAACACTGAATGGGGGGGGGGGGGGGGGGGCTTTTAACCTCTTGTTCAGTTTGCGTTTCCTCTCCTAGGGGGTTGTGACCACCCCTCCATGGGTCATCCTTAAGGATGAGGGGGAGGGAAAAAAAAAATAAATAATCGCAGTCTAATCTAGTTTGTAGAGTGGGGATCAACAGTAATTAGGCAGATTCCTAGGTGTAGTAACTAACTGAAGCTACAGCTACACCTGTGCCAATACCTAGTAGTTTTATAATCCGACAGTAAATATGGTATGCCCGCCACACTTTGCAGTACAAAAAGTATATTATACTTGCAGTAAAATGTTTTACAAATCAATTACCAATTTAGCCATGTTTCTCCACTGGCTGGACAGTAAAGGGTCTTCTAGCGTTGCATGTTTTTTTGAGGGGGATCGTCATTTTCATGGCCATTGGCATAAAAAAAAAAAAAAAAGAAAACACCCAAGAACGAATTAGTTCACAGCAGGGGGGGCTGCATGACAGCACAACACTTGCCATTGCCATTGACTTTTGCCTTCCTCTTCTGATCCAAGGGCGATATCTGAGTAACGCTGAATGTACAAATTGAGCTTGACTTCATTTGGTCAGAAGAAACCTTTAAAGCTGTAACATGGCGTAGATGCCATTTGTTTTCTGTGGTAAGGGCCATTTGTAATTAGGGTGGGGTTCTGAATGCGATTTGGAGAATGTTTTTTGGGGGCTCCCGCTACATCCAGGTAAAATGTTATGTCACACTACAAATAAGAGATCCATGCTGGTATGTTTTTATAAAATTTACTTTTAAATCCATTCAAATATATTTGACAGTCAAATCACAGTAATCCATGTTCCAGTTAGATAACAACCTTGATTAAACTGCTTGTACTAAAATCTGTACATTTGCTTGTCCAATTAGAATACAGATCTTCACATTAAGATACTAAAAACCGGGTAGCAGTCAAAAAAGTGCATAGAATGATCAAGCCAACCAAAGCCTGCCAGTCAAAGACCTTGCTTGAATTTAGCATGACCTAGACACTGAAGGACTTGGGTTTACTCAAGTGTTGTCCCATGTGGGAGGTCACCAACTATGTGAATTAAATAGACAAAAAAAAAAAAAAAAAATAGATATAGTTTGGAGTAAATGTGACATCAACTGCCATTTCGCCAAATAAGCTGGTTGTCCATTACCACCCATTCTAGGTACAGACTAGACACACAGCATGTCAGGCCTAGTTGTGCATCTGCCACATATAGAAAAAAAAAAAAAAAAAAAAAAAAAAAAAAAGTGGTCTCATACTTGTGGTAGATTGGGTGAAGCCATGGGACATTTAATGATTTTTTTCTATTGCCATGATCCCAGGGAAGGCAAGCACACAGGTCTCATTTGGGTAATAAGAGTTTGGATAGCCCTTACAATGTAAAGTATCAAGCCAAAAGAGACCAGGAAGTTGACTCTACAAGCCAACATGTGATCTTAAAATGCAAGCATGGCACATTTCTCCATGTGGTGCAGTTTTGAGAAATGCAATAGCAGGATTCTCCAAAAATCTATAGCTATAGTGATCCAGAAAGAAAAAAAAAAAAAAAAAAAAGTGTAGAAATACAAAAAAAGGGTGAAAAGTAAACATGCAGCAATCTATGCCGATTTAGAAACCTTTATAAAAACAATCATATGAATCATTTTAAGAATACAGGTTGATTTCAAACATGTTACCAACTGTGGAACAGTTTAGTACAAAAAATACTCTGCAGTGTGAAGGATTATAGAACAGGATTCTTCTCATAAATAGTTTTACTTTTGGCTCGCAAAAATATATTCAGCAGTTAAATCTAGTTACAAAAGTAGACACAGAAATAAGGTTACAAGAGGTAAATTCAAGAATATGGAACAGCAAATAGCAAACCCTAGGAAACAAGACTATTACTTGACTACAACCAGATAAAAAGAAAAGTAAAACATTTAATATACACACACACAAATTGAGGTTAAAGGGGAGTCCAGTATCAATTCTAGGATAGGGGACAAACAGTTATTGAGTCAAGTCCTCTTTTCCTTTCAAAAGAGAACAGCATATACCACCCAGTCTAAATGGGACAGGACCAGTACTGGGCAACAGGTTCTGCATCGTGCATCCTGGGGGCCCCCCCCCAAAAAAACAAAAAAAAATACTGGGAAAGACTCCTTAGTGGGTAGGGTTCTTTCCCTTATGACCGACATCAGATTTTAAGCTTGTGGGGTTACCGTATGTATATGTATACAAGTGAGGCGAGCACCACCCTGCAACTATACAACCAAAATACAGATCAGAATCATTTACAGCTTTGTAGCATCCGGTCCATGAACAAACCTCAATTTTCTTTTAGTAGTGATCAAAGCCATCACTTTATAGAACTGGGGACCAAGACATAAACCCAACTAAACATTGTATACATTTTCCCCCAAGCCCCCTTTACATCTCATTGCCAAAGTTAGGAGCATTTTACCAATTGTACTGAATCCATGTGTTGTATTACACGATAAGCATAGATGGAGGGGAATCCATTTTACTCTAAAAACCCATTCAGGGAACAGGTAGAGAAACAACCCTGCCAGCCTACCAAATTGCTTCCCTAGATATATCAGGCCAAGGAATGAACCAAACTAGATAATGCCCGAGATCTCCATTTGGGGTTTCAAATTGAAAACCTTTTAGGTAGTAGACACTTTTTTTTAAGACTTTGTGCAGACTATTTCTTTCCCACCCAAACCACTCATCTATTCCATAAATACCTTAGCATTTTAACCAAGAGCTCATCTCTACAGGACTGAGAATATCACAAAGTACTATGGCTGTATAGAGCTCCATGGCACCTAAATTATTAGCAGCCAAAAAGTCAACCTTAACAGCTGGGAATCAGATAAGGTCACATGGCTGCTACTAGCGCAGCCTGCTCATCCACATATTCAATGGGAGGCACATTAAATGAAGAGACCTTATTTGGCTAAGAAAGGCAATGCTAAAGAAGATCCACTTTTAATAGTACAATTTTGGATATTGACCAAATCTCCTAAACAGACAAGAGTGGACAAATAGAATCCCCCCCCCCCCCCCCTTCAATACATACAGAAAGACAATCTAATCAACACAAGCATCACAAACGGAAATGGTTTTAAAACATGAAGGCAGTGTTTTTAGGCACTACAATTAAAAGCACACACTTTAAATACTCAAGTGTAGTATTAAACCACACAACACTTAAAACTCTTTAAATAAAAACGTTAATATATACATAAAAATTTGCAAAAAAGAAGCCCATTGCTATACACAAACTTCTTAGATTGCAATATAATCCAATGCCCAAGCTAAAAACAAAACCTCCAATTATAGCTTAGAGATCGGAAATCATTACTATACAGAATAAAATTAAGAGCATCAAACATGGCGACAGCACAGCAGGCACTTTGTGTGGTGTCTAGAATGTAGCAGTTTCTGTACTAAAAAATTCTCTTGCGTTTCATGTAGGAGTCTGCGTAGTGGCCGCCGAGACCCTGTGAGTGCTGTCCCACATAACTTCCCTCAGGACTGGGCTCAGGGGATGGTATGAGGTGAGAAAAGCCTCGTTTCTGGGCTCCAATTGGGGTCTTTAAGAGAGAAAAAAAAAAAAAAAATGTTATAAAAAGATTTAATGCCAGCTTATACAATTCACAATAAGTGTAGGGTATATTAACACCCCCTGAAAACTCCCGTCCATTCAATTGAAATTGCTAAAATGTTATTGCAGCAGTGTGAAAGGGCCCTAAACCACCCCCCCCAAGCCCCACTTGGGAGTCATCCGCTGGCTCTAGATTGCCAAAAAAAAAGTTCAGATGGAAGACTTACCTTAAGCGAGTTTCCAGGAGCTTGAGTTTGATCTTCAAAATCAAGCAGCACACCCCCTGGACTGCCTGGGCGCATACCTACTGCCTGTAAAGAGGACATTGGGTGTCACTTTTATATAGTCCGAATACGTACATGCTATTACATACAAAATGTAGACAAACCGAACATCAAGGTTGCTATATATAATAAAATCTGGCCGTTATATTGCTCCCTCAGCCACAAACCTAAATCTAATACCACCCTTGGTTGGAAACCCCTGGTGTAAATCTGTTTTAAATGTCCTAGCAGGTGGTACTCAAAGTTGCAGACTGACCTGTACCACAACCTGCCATTGATGCTTGGCATGGCATTTTTTAAACCCTTTTTTACTTGGGTGGCAAATCCAGCTATTTGTGTTTTTGGTTGACCCATACCTACCACCCAGGTGCTACAGCAAGAATGAAAAGTGGTACCAGATTTAAACAGACCATGCTAATAAGCTGCAGTGAGATTTTAATCTGTGGCAGAGGAGCCTTATCAGTGGTAGCGTCTACATTCTTGAACCTTTCCTTTAAATTCAAAAAGCACAAATAGTTTCCTACCTTGTTCAGATTAGTCTGTTGAAGGCCAGCCTGCAATCCACTAGTAAAATAGGAGGTAGGCGATCCAGCACTGAATGGTGGAAGGGGGGCTGGCATGCTGCTACTGCGTTCCCGAAATCTTGAAGGTGGGGATATCTGAAAATTTGTAAAGCTTAATATTAAGACTAAGGTTTAAGGGCAAGGTGGCACGAAAATATTTCTTTTGGAAGGTCTGATTGAAAAACACCAACCTTATTTATGGGCTCATAACTGCTCAGATTTGGTACAGTACGGTCTCTGTTCTGAGCAAAGGACCTCTGGGGCAGTTCCTGGTTGGGAAACAAATGTTTAGATTAAAACAAAAGTGATCAAGGCAACAGCTTGTCATCTGCCCAAAATGTAAGCTCTGTCTGCCAGTAAATTACCTGCTGAATGTTTACTAGGGCACAGCATAGCCATATACACTAAGATTTTCTGCTAGTAAACATATACCCTTCACCACTCAGTAACTGGCGATTTTAAGCAGAACAAAACCCAAGAGGACAGGCCTGGAATCAAAGATACAGCGGGCGTGCCAGAATCGGGGTACCCTTAGGGCAGGAACCCAGGAAAGCGCCAGGATAGTGAAGATCCCAGGTTCTGTTCTGTTTTAAACCGAACCTTCAGCATTTAATGAAAATGCCAATATATATTCCATAGCACCTTATGAATACATTTAACATTTTAGTCCTTTATTCTTTTCCCCATTGGGCTGCAACGTTTCTCAGGACATCTTGCCTCAGAAGAATCAGAGGAGAGGGGGCGGGGTTATAGCTGTGCTTGGCACAGAGCAGGGCTGGGGTTAGAAAAATATAATATCAATTCTACAGGTGAGTAATCACAGAATTGATTGTGTACAGTACGCCCTGCTCCAGATGAAGATTCTTTACTTCTGGGTATTACTCCGCCAGATGGTGCTGGACTGCAGAGACAGCAAAATTGGCTCCTCCCTGCCCCATAAATACCCGGGACCTCCCAAAAATTCCCAGTATTGAAAAGCAGTTAAGAAGCCGGGAGAATGATAACCATCCACCAACTAAACTAACAATGATAACAATCACCATACAGGGAATCCAAGAATAATGAAACTAAGGGTGGGGTGGAGCAGGACGTACTGTACACTATCAATTCTACAGGTGAGTAATCACAGAATTGTAGTATTATGAGTGTACAGTACGTCCTGCTCCAGATGAAGATTCTTTACTTCTGGGACATCCAATAGCAGTGTCCGTAAAGTAGGGTGGGATCCCCAAAAAGGCAACAAGCAGTTTAAACCACTGCTGCCTGCAGAACCTTTCGGCCAAAAGCAGCATCAGCTGAGGCCCTAACATCAACCTTGTAAAACTTGGAAAAGGTATGAACAGAAGACCAAGTTGCAGCCTTGCAAACTTGCTCAACAGAAGCCTGGTGCTGAAAAGCCCAAGAGGCACCAATAGCACGAGTAGAATGAGCAGTAAGACGGAAGGGAGAATTCTTCCCCTTAGAGTAGGCCTGAATCACAGCCTGACAAATCCATTTGCTGATAGACTTTGGCAGGAGCCAAACCCTTCCTAGGACCAGAAGGGACCACAAAAATTGCATCAGTCTTCCTGAAAGGTGCAGTAGCCACCAGAGAGTACAGATTCCTGATCCAAGGAATGCAAAACCCTCTTAGTGTTACTAGGATTAGGGCACAAAGAAGGTAGAACAATGTCCTGATTAAGATGAAAGGCAGACACAAGCTTAGGCAGAAAATCTGGTTTGAAGCGAACCACCACCTTGTCCTGGTGTCTCTCATAGTAGGGGGGCTGGATGGAAAGTGCCGCCAACTCAGAAACATGCCTAAGAGGTGAAAGCCACCAAAAAGACCACCTTGAGAGCAAGAATGGCCAAGGCAGCATCCTGCACAGGTTCAAGGGGAGCACCCTGCAAAGCAGAAAGGATAAAGTTCAGGTCCCAGACAGGCAACATAGGATTACGTGGGGGACGCACATGAGTAACCCCCTGGAAAAAGGTCTTGACCAGAGAATGTGGAGCAAAAGATATTTGGAAGAAAACAGCCAGGGCAGAAACATGACCCTTCAGAGTACCAAGTTGAAGCCCCAGATCCAACCCATGTTGAAGAAACTCCAGAATCCTGGGGATAGAGAACACACGAAAGGGAAGAGACCTAGACTCACACCAGTCAATGTAGGCACGCCAAACCCTATAGTAAATGGAAGAAGAAGACTTCTTCCTAGCCCTGATCATGGTGTTAACCACAGAGGCAGGCCCTTTTCCATCAAGATGGAGGTTTCAGCAGCCAGGCCGTCAAAGCCAGCGTTTGTAAATTGGGGTGGCGTAACTGTCCCTGAGTGAGCAGGTCTGGAACCCTGTGCAGAGTACTGATCTACTGCTAGCTGCACGATGTCTGCGAACCACACTCTTGGCCAACGGGGGGCCACCAGGATTGCCGGCACCCCTTCCTGAGCCATCTTGCGCAGAACCCTGCCCAACAGGGGGGAATGGGGGAAAGACATACAGAAGCTGAAATTTCTGCCATGACATTGCTAGAGCATCTGTGGCCAAGGCCAGAGAATCCTGGGACAGGGAGACAAAGGCTGGAAGCTTGTGATTGTGACGGGACGCGAACAGATCCACATCTGGCTGACCCCAACGGTGACACAGTGAAACACCCTGTCGCTGAGGGACATTCTCCTAGGTGAGAGGTCCCCCTGTTTGGAGTGTCTGCCTGCAGATTCTCCACCCCCAGAATGTACACAGCTGAGATGCAGGGAACATTGTCCTCCGCCCAGAACAGGATCAGAGAATTCCTTGAGGGCCCCCTTGCTCCGGGTGCCTCTCTGGTGATGTAGGCAACCGCCGTCTGGTTGTCCGAGCATACCTGAACAGGCCGGCCCTGAAGGTGTTGGGTCAGCTGAGCCAGAACCAACCTGATCACCCTCAGTTCCAGAACGTTGAAAGGGGTGTGGGCCTCCTGAGGGCCCCACCGCCCTTGGAATTGTAGGAACTTCCAGAAGCCCCCCAACCGGTCAGACTGGCATCTGTGGTGCATCTCCCAGCAGGGGGCCAGAAGGGATCTGCCCACCAACAGGTTCCTGGGGTCCAGCCACCACGAGAGGGACCTCCTGGCTAGGGGGGACAGAACAAGGACCTAGTCCAAGGACGCAGGATCCTTGTCCCATACTGACAATAGGTGGAGTTGCAGAGGTCTCATGTGAAACTGGGCATAAGGAACTGCCTCGAAGCACGACACCATCAGGCCCACCAACTGCATCCCCTGCCTGATGGAGGGATGAGGGCAAGATAGAAGGAACTGGACCTGCGCCAGCAGACTGTCCACCTTCTGCTGAGGAAGAAAGATCCTTGCCTGAACCATATCCAGATTCATTCCCAGAAATGGCGTCACCAAGGAGGGAGACAGGGAAGATTTGGGATGGTTGATCACCCAGCCGAATGACTCCAGCGTGGACACTACTCGCTGAGTATCCAGCTCTGCCTGTTGGAGGGATTGAGAAGTGATGAGAATGTCGTCCAAATAGGGCAGAATGCGAATGCCCCGAGACCTGAGCAGGGCCATCACTCCTGCCAGCACCTTGGGAGCTGAACACTCTGGGAGCTGAAGTGAGGCCGAAGGGCAATGCCACAATTGGTAGTACTGATCCTCCAGAGCGAACCTGAGGAATCTTTGATGACCTGGAAAGATGGGAATATGAAGGTAAGCATCCTTGATGTCCACAGAGGTCATGAAGTCCCCTGGTCGCAGTGAACTGATAGAGCGCAGAGTTTCCATGCGAAAGCGCCTGCATTTGACAAATTTGTTGAGAATCTTCAAGTCCAGGATGGGTCTGACTGACCCATCTCTTTTGGGCACGGTGAAAAGGTTGGAATAAAAACCCTTGTCCCTTTCTAGTAAGGGAACCTGACAGATGACCCCCAGCTCCAGAAGGCTTTGCACCGCCAGAATCAGAGCCTGAGCTGACAGGGGGTTCTGAGACATCCGGGATCTGAAGAATCTTGGGGGCGGCCAGGCTGCAAACTATCTTGTAACCGGAGGACACTACCTCCTGAATCCACCGTCTGAGACATGACGCCTCCAGACGTGAGCAAAGAGCTGAAGCCGTCCTCGCACCTTCATGCCTGAGGGGGCTTGGAGGAAGGCTTAGGTTTGGAACCCCAGGGTGGGCCAGGGCACCCACATCCTCTTCCTCTACCCCAGAAATCTCCTCGGGCCCCTGAAAAGGAGACCCCTCTCCCCGGTAGGGGGAAGGAAAGGAGCCTGAGCCCCGAAAGGGCCGAGACTGTCTTCTGCGCTGGGGTAACTTGCCCCCCTTAGCAAACAGGTCCAGGCAGTCCCTAAATAGGCGCAGACCCTTGAAAGGAAAACCAGCGAGAGCCTTCTTGGCAGCATTGTCAGCTGGAAAAGGATCTCTTATCCCAACTTAGACTCCGGGGAGCCTAAGAGTACTCACGGACCGCGTTAGGTAAAAGCCAGCCACAAAGCACAAGGAAGCAGAATGGCGCCGAATATACCTCGGGGGCGGGCCGCGGAGACAGTGATGCAGAACGCGCCATCCGCAGGGTCCGCCCACCCCGAAGAGCGCGAAGCCGCCCACGGCTCCAACCAATGATGTCACCGCCGACCACTGTACAAGCGCGCGGCGGCTTTAAAAAAATACCATTTTGTGAATACTCACCTGTAAAATGGGTATTATAAGTATGTCACACACCCCGCTTCCAAGACATTCGTTACACTTGGGTATACCGACCTGTAGATGGCTATCTTGCAGAGATAAGAAAAAGGTCAGACCCTCCCGGCCCATAAATACCTGGGACCTCCCACTCATTACCCAGTATAAAGATAGCAGTAAGATCAAGGAAAGCCAATTAAAACTAACAAAGGTTCACCATATAAAGGATGCAGAATACAAAAGGGCAGGGTGAAGCGGGGTATGTGACATACTTATAATACCCATTTTACAGGTGAGTATTCACAAAATGGTATTCTATGTCACACACCCCACTTCAAGACATTCATTACACTTGGGACATCCAATAGCAGTGTCCATAAAGGGCGGGGATCCAAAACAAGGCAACAAGGCACAACTTAAACCACTGCAGCTTGCAGAACTTTGCGGCCAAAAACAGCATCCGCTGAGGCCCGAACATCAACCTTGTAAAACTTGGAAAAAGTGTGAACCGAAGACCAAGTAGTAGCCTTACAAACCTGCTCAACAGAAGCCTGGTGCTGGAAGGCCCAGGACGCCCCAACAGCACGAGTAGAATGAGCAGTAACACGAAAAGGGGGAACCTTCCCCTTGGCAGAATAGGCCCCAACAATGGCCTGGCGAATCCAGTTACTAATAGAAGACTTGGCAGGAGCCAAACCCTTCCTAGGCCCAGAGGGCACCACAAAAAGGGCGTCAGTCCTACGAAAAGGAGAAGTAGCCACCAAATAGTAGTTCACACAGCGAACCACATCCAAAGAATGCAAAACCCTCTCCTTGTCATTGCTGGGCTTAGGACACGAGGGAAGAACAATATCCTGATCCAAACGAAAAGCAGAGACCACCTTAGGAAGGAAATCTGGTTTGAAGCGGAAAACAAACTTGTCCTGATGCCTCTCAAAGTAAGGAGCCTTAATAGACAAGGCTGCCAACTCCGAAACACGAACGGAAGTGATGGCAACCAGAAAAACAACTGAGTAAGCGTAGAAAGTGCAATATCCTGCAAAGGTTCAAAAGGAGGATCCTGCAAGGCAGACAAAACCAAATTCAAGACCCAAACTGGGAGCAAAGGCTTCCTAGGAGGCCGCACATGCGTAACCCCCTGGAAAAAAGGTCCTAACCAGAGGATGAAGGGCAAATGACTTTTGAAAGAAAACCGCCAGGGCAGAAACCTGCCCCTTCAGCGTACTAAGCTGCAAACCTTGGTCCAGACCATGTTGCAGAAATTCCAAAACCCTAGGGATAGAGAACGCCCTGCAAGGCAAGGCCCTGACCTCACACCAATCAATATAAGACCTCAAAGTCCTATAATTGGTTAGGGCTAGGAAGCAGTCTTCCTCTGCCATGAGTCTGAATGACAGCATCAGAAAAACCTTCCTCCCTCAAAATAGAGGTTTCAGCAACCACGCCGTCAAAGCCAGCGTTGGTAAATTGGGGTAGAGCAGTGTCCCGAGTGAGCAGATCCGGCAGAAGGGGCAGGTCTAACTGATCCTCCGACAACCTTACCACGTCTGCGAACCACACCTGTCTTGGCCACCTTGGAGCCACCAGAATTGCTGACGCGCCTTCTAGGGCCAGCTTGCGCACCACTTTGCCCACCATGGGAAACGGAGGGAACAGGTACAGAAACCCCAGATCCCTCCAGTTCAGAGACATGGCATCCATTGCCAGAGCCAGTGGATCCCACGAGAGAGACAAATGCCGGAAGCTTGTGATTATGACGAGAGGCAAAGAGGTCCACCTCCGGAGACCCCCCACCGTTGGCAAAGCGACCGAAACACCTTGGGGCAGAGTGACCATTCCCCCCAGCGAGATGACCTCCTGCTCCGGGAGTCCGCCTCCGTGTTCTCCACTCCCAGAATGTACACCGCCGAGATGCATGGGACATTGCTCTCTGCCCCGCAACTGATCAGCCTGATGGCTCTCAACTCCAGAACATTGATGGGATCGTGAACCTCCAGAGGCCCCCACAGTCCCTGAAACTGAAGATCCTTCCAAAAACCCTCTCTTTAGGGTTATTAGGATTAGGGCACAAGGAAGGAAGAATAATATCTTGATTCAAATGAAACGCAGACACAACCTTAGGCAGGAAGTCTGGCTTGAAGCGAAACACCACCTTATCCCGGTGTCTCTCAAAGTAGGGAGGCTGAATAGACAAGGCAGCCAACTCCGACACACGTCTAACCGAGGTAATGGCTACCAGAAAAACCACCTTGAGCGTGAGAACAGCAAGAGCTGCTTCATGAATAGGCTCAAAAGGAGGACCCTGTAGGGCCGACAAAACCAAATTCAGATCCCAAACAGGAACCGTAGGTTTCCGAGGGGGGCGCACATGAGTGACCCCCTGAAAGAAAGTCTTGATAAGAGTGCTGGGCAAAGGTCTTCTGAAAGAATATAGACAGGGCCGAAACCTGGCCCTTCAAGGAACTAAGCTTCAGACCTAAGTCTAGACCATGTTGTAAAAACTCCAGCAGCCTGGAGACTAAGAATTCCCAGCAGGGAAGAGACCTGGGTTTACACCAATCAATGTAGGCACGCCACACCCTATAATATATGGCAGAAGAGGTCTTCTTCCTGGCTTGGACCAGGGTAGCTACTACAGAAGCAGACAAACCCTTTTCCTTTAAAATGGTGGTCTCAATAGCCAAGCCGTCAAAGCCAGAGTTAGTAAATTGGGATGGCGTAGAGACCCGAGTGAGGAGGTCTGGAATCTTTGGTACATCGTACTGATCTACTGCCATTTGAACCACGTCTGCGAACCACACTCTTCTTGGCCACCTTGGGGCCACCAGAATTGTGGGTACCCCTTCCAGGGCGATCTTGCGTAGCACTCTGCCCAGAAGGGGAAGCGGTGGAAACGCATACAGGAGCCGAAACTCCTTCCAAGACATTGACAGAGCATCCGTGGCCAGAGCCAGAGGATCCTGAGACAGATACAAAGCTCGGTAGCTTGTGATTGTGACAGGACGCAAACAGATCCACGTCTGGGACACCCCAACGGTGACACAGGGATTGAAATACCGAGTTGGAGAGGGACCACTCCCCCTGACGGGACGACCCCCTGCTCGGGCATCTGCTAGCAGTTTTTCCGTCCCGGAATGTAAACAGCCGAGATGCATTGAAAATTGGTCTCTGCCCATGTTAGAATCAGAGACACCTCCTGGAGAGCACCCTTGCTCCGGGTTCCTCCCTGATTGATGTAGGCCACCGCCGTCCTGTTGTCTGAGCGTACCTGAATCGCCAGACCCTTCAGGTGCTGTGTCAATTGTTCCAGCACCAACCTGACCGCCCTGAGTTCCAGGACATTGATGGGTAGATGGGCCTCCTGAGGACCCCACCTCCTCTGGAAACGCATGGACTTCCAGAATCCCCCCCAGCTCGAGAGACTGGCATCCATTGTGACAGTCTCCCAGGAGGGAGCCAGGAAGGATCTGCCCTTTATCAAGTTCCCGTGGTCAGGCCACCACGCCAGGGATTGTCTGACCGAGGGGGGGGGGAAGCACCCACATCTCGTCGCTGGGTCCTTGTTCCAAACTGACAGAAGGTGAATCTGCAGAGTTCTCAAATGGAATTGGGCAAATGGCACCGCCACGAAGCTTGCAACCATCGAGCCCACCAACTGCATTCCCTGCCCGATAGAGGGATGAAGGCAGGGACCTCCCTGCATTGTCAGAGCTTCCACCTTCTGTGGAGGAAGGAATATCCTTGACTGAACTGAATCCAGAATCATCCCCAGAAACAGTGTCACTGAGGAGGGGGACAGAGACGAATTTGGGTAATTGATCACCCAGCCTAAGGACTCCAGGGTGGACACCACCAACCGCGTGTCCAGCTCTGCCTGCTGCAGAGACTGGGATGAGATAAGTATATCGTCCAGGTAGGGCAACACTCATGCCTTTTAGTCTCAGAGACATTACTCCTGCCAGCACCTTGGTGAATACCCTGGGGGGCTGACGTAAGTCCGAATGGCAGAGCCACAAACTGGTAATGCTGATCCAGCAGCGCAAATCTGAGAAACCTTTGATGCCCTGGGAACACTGGAACGTGCAGGTAAGCGTCCTTGATGTCCACAGATGTCATGAAGTCCCCTGGGCGCAGCAAGGCAATGGCCGAGCGCAGAGTTTCCATACGAAAATGTCTGTTTCTGACAAATCTGTTTAAGATTTTTTAAGTCCAGAATGGGTCTGACTGACCCGTCCTTTTTGGGCACCGTGAACAGGTTGGAATAAAACCCCACGCCCCTGTCTTTTAAGGGGACCTTGCAAATGACCCCGAGGTCTAGAAGGTCCTGCACCGCTAGCATCAAGACTTGAGCTGAGGCAGAATCCTGTGGGATTCGGGACCCGACGAACCTGGTAGGGGGCAGTACAGCAAACTATCTTGTAACCGGAGGACACTACCTCCTGAATCCACCGGTCTGGGACGTGACATCTCCAGACTTGCTGAAAATGCCGTAGACGTCCCCCCACCCTGGCGAGGGTGCCCCTTCATGCCTGGGGGGCTTAGGCCCCCAGGAAGAGCTGGGGAGGCGTCCTCTGTTCTTGTTCCAGGAATCTGTGCGAGCTCCGGCAAAGGACACCCCTCTTCCCTGTTTAGCCCCACGGTAGGGGGTCAAGTGGGAGCTTGGGCCACGAAAGGGCCGAATCCGACGCTTGCGCTGGGGCAGCTTGCCCCCTTTAGCAAAGATATCTAACCTTTCTCAAACAGGCGCAGCCCTTTGAAAGTAAGCCCCGTAAGGGCCTTCTTGGCAACATTGTCAGCTGCTCACTGGCATAACCAGACCGCTCGGCGTATGGCTACCACCAGAGCAGAGGATCTAGCACTCAGCTTGATAGCATCGTTCGATGCAGACAGTATATAATTGATAAAAGTCTCACAGGTAACCAAAGCATTGGCGGCATCGGACGGCAAGTCATTCGCCCCTTCAAGAGCAGTCTTAACCACAGTCCTGAGCGGCACCGCGAGGCTCCCCCAAATGCAGAGGTCTGACATGCTAATTGATCAACCCGTCGATCCTCCAGATCCCGCAGCGTAGTAGTGTCAGGGGAGTGCATAATCGAGGTATTGGACAGACCCAGGATCGGGGCGTCGACTTCGGGCGGCGAAGTCCAACACTTGATCAGGGCAGCAGGGAATGGATACTTCTTATCCACAGTCTTAGTAACCCCCTGGAGTTTGCTGGGATGTTCCCACTCCTTTAAGACTAGATTATTAAAATGAGTTTGTTCGGGGAATTCCAACTGCACCTTAGCGGTATGGAACAGGTCACCTCTTTGCCGAGGAGCCGCAGGCGGGGGAGAGGGATAACACGTCAAAGATCTGGGCCAACAATCAACGTCATCCTGGGACCAAAAGGTCAGAACCAGATTCATCCCGACTCCTGGACTCAGTCGTAGGACCCAGTCAGAAAACAGTTCCCCATCCTCTGAGGGGGAGTGTGCGTAGGACAAATGTAAATCATCCAAGTCTACAGGAAGGATAGTGGCTTCAGGATTCAGGTGGCGCCTTTTAGCGGTAGCCAAGGAGCCAGCGACTAGACTTTCCACGCTAGCCAGTCTAGCAGCAAAGTCAGCATGGTAGTCCCCGCCAGGGTTGGGGGTTAGACTCAGGCTTGGGGGAGTAGGAGACACAAGGCGAGGCGCGGGCCCAGCCTCAGAAGAGGTGGGTAGGCCAGCTAGCGCCTGCTGGGCACAAGGGACGCAGACCCGTGCATTGTCACCACTGCTAGGTAACACCCCACAAGCTACACACAGACGGGCTTGTCCCGAAGGAACCCCGTTCACGATATCCTGAGATGCCTCCATATGGTGATTATTATATTTAATATGCCAGTAGGGATTGACGCTGTTGGATGCCCCAAACACCCGCTGGGAAGTGGGAGTGATTAGGTTAAAAGGTTCAGGGCCGGACTTTACAACGGGCCGGGAGAAGCCACCGAAGTCCGCGGTCTGAAAGACACAAGGGGAAAGGGACGTCAGAGCCAAGCGCGAAGACGACAAGTTAGGAAAGAGATCGCCCATGAGGGCACTTACAGAACAGCGAGGGGAGGACCGTCTTCACCACGCGCATGTGAGAAGGAAATGGCGCTAAGCGAACCTCGAAGGGTGGGCCAGAGTGGGCGATGACGCGAAGCGCGCCAAACCGCACCACGCCCCCCCCCCCCCCCCGGAGAGCGCGAAGCTCGAAGGCGCGCAGCCTATCCGAAGCGACAGATATTGCCAGCGAGACATCACTCAGAGATCCGACAGGGTAAAAACGGTGCTAGAACGCAAGCGCTATAGAATAAAACTGAAGTATGCGCCGAGTAATACATGAAGGCGCAGTAGGAAAGCAAAAGGCTGAGAGAGAAGCGCAGCTCTGACTCCCAAGGGCCAAAAAAAAAAAAAAAAAAAAAAAGAAGGAGGACAATGGCTGACTAGTGTGATTAGGGCAAGGATTAGCCGTCGTACACACGACCCCCCCCCCACTCTTTTTTCCCCCACTAACGGGGAAATCTAGGGAGGAAGATGATCCAGAATACTGGATTCACCGCTACACCGGGCGAGGGGCACTACTGCGGGAGGGGCAACCAATAGAAGGCTCACCATACGCCTTAACCGCCTACCCTGTGGAAGGGAATTGCGGTGGAGTCTAGCTCCGTAAGCACACTAGGTGCTGCCTACCTTCACCCGACCCGCGCAGCCCAGGCTGGGAGGCATTAATTCACAATGAGGACGGGTGGAAATAGTCCCGCAGGGCCTCGGGCTGTCAAGCTCCGCTCGCCTGTGAGAGCGTGATACTTCATGTCTTCGCAGTTCCAGCACTGCAGAGAAAACTGGGGATTTGTAGGAGGTCCCTCGGTATATGTAGGGCCGGGAGGAGATTGTTTTCTTCATGTTCTGCAGTGCACGGCGCTGAAGGCGGAGGTATACCCACATGTAAGGGCTATGTCTGGAGCAGGACGTGCTGTCTGCTTAGAATATAGCACCTAACACAACGTACCACATCCAAACAATGCAAAGCCCTTTCCTTGTCATTCCTAGGCTTAGGACACAAGGAAGGAAGAACAATGTCCTGGTTAAGATGAAAAGCAGAGACCACCTTAGGAAGAAAATCCGGTTTGAAGCGGAAAACCACTTTGTCCTGATGTCTCTCAAAATAAAGGGCCTGAATCGACAAAGGGCCTGAATCGACAAGGCCGCCAACTCCGAAACGCGCCGAACCGAAGTGATGGCCACCAAAAAGGCAACCTTCTGAGTCAGGGTAAAAAGAGCAATATCCTGCAAAGGCTCAAAAAAAGGGAGGAGCCTGAAGAGCAGAGAGAACCAAATTCAACTCCCAAACAGGGAGCAAAGGCTTCCTAGGAGGCCGCAGATGCGAAACCCCCTGGAAAAAAGTCTTGACCAAAGGATGAAGCGCAAATGACCTTTTGAAAAAAGATAGACAAGGCAGAAACCTGCCCCTTCAAAGTACTCAGCTGATTGAAGAAATTCCAAAATCCTGGAAACAGAAAAGACCAGACAGGGCAAAGATCTAGCCTCACACCAATCAATATAAGATCTCCAAGTCCTATAGTAGATGGTAGAAGAGGACCTCTTCGTGGCACTAATAAGAGTCAATGACAGAATCCGAAAGACCTTCCTCCCTTAAGATGGAGGTTTCAGCAGCCAAGCCGTCAAAGCCAGCGTTGGTAAATTGGGGTAACGCAGTTGACCCTGTGTGAGAAGATCCGGCCAAAGAGGCAGATCGAACTGATCCACCGCCAGACGAACGATGTCTGCGAACCACACCCGCCTTGGCCACCTTGGAGCCACGAGAATGGTGGGAACCCCTTCCAGGGCCAGCTTTCACAACACCCTGCCTAGCATGGGGATCGGAGGAAACAGATAAAGGAACCCCAGGCCCCCCCAGCTCAGGGACATGGCATCCACCGCCAGAGCCAGAGGATCCTGAGAGAGCGACACAAATGTCGGAAGCTTGTAATTGTGACGAGAGGCAAACAGATCCACCTCCGGCGTCCCCCACCGGAGACAAAGCGACCGAAACAACTGGGGGTGGAGAGACCATTCCCCCCGGCGGGAAGAGCACCTGCTCAGAAAGTCCGCCTCCGTGTTTTCCACTCCCGGAATGTACACTGCCGAGATGCAAGGGACATGAGTCTCCGCCCAAACTAGAATCAGACACACCTCTCTGAGGGCACCCAGACTGCAAGTCCCTGCTTGGTGATTGATGTAAGCAACCGCCGTCCGATTGTCCGACCGAACCTGAACCGGCAAGCCCTGTAAATGCTGCGTCAAGTGAGACAGAACCAACCTGATGGCTCTCAACTCCAGAACGTTGATGGGAAAGTGGGCCTCCTGAGGACCCCACCGCCCCCGGAACTGAAGATCCTTCCAGAAACCTCCCCATCCTGACAAACTGGCGTCCGTGGTGACAGTTTCCCAAAGAGGCGTCAGAAATGACCTGCCCCTCAAGAGATTGTCCGAGACCATCCACCACTGTAGAGACTGCCGAACACGGGGGGACATCCGGAAGGACCGATCCAACGACCGCGGTCGCCGGTCAAGACGCCAACAGATGAAGCTGAAGCGTCCACGTGTGAAACTGAGCAAAGGGAACTGCCTCGAAGGAAGCTACCATCAACCCAACCAGTCTCATCCCTAGCCGGATGGACGGGCGAGGATTGGGAAAAAAAGCTGCGCCAATTCCTGAATCAAGAGAACCTTGGCCTGAGGGAGAAACACTCTGTGCTGGCAAGAATCCAAGGACATCCCCAGAAAAAGCACCACCCTGGCCGGAACAAGAGGACTTGGGGTAGTTGATCACCCAGCCGAACCTCTCCAGGGTGGATACCACCGTCCTGGTGTCCATTTCCGGTTGACTGAAGGAAGGAGCCATGATGGGAAGATCGTCCAAATAAGGCACAATGCGAATCCCCTGAGCTCCGAGAAGGGCCATCACCTTGGTGAATACTCTTGGAGCCGAGGTAAGGCTGAACGGAAGAGCCACAAACTGAAAATGCAGATTTTTCACCACAAAGCGAAGAAACCTTTGGTGAGCCGGAAAGATAAGAATGTGAAGGTAAGCATCCTTGATGTCTATGGATGTCATGAAGTCCCCCTGCCGAAGAGAATTGACGGCAGAGCGCAGAGTTTCCATACGAAACTTCCGGGGACGAAATAAACACGTTGAGAAACTTCAGATCCAGGATGGGACGACCGATCGTCCTTCTTGGCCACTGTGAAGAGATTGGAATAATACCCGTGACTGCCATTTCCAGAAGATTCCTCACCGCCGCCAGGAGCCCCTGCACAGCCAAAGGATCTGAAGGAACCTGAGACCTGAAAAATCTTGGAGGGCGGGACTCGAACTCCAGCTTGTAACCGGCCGACACTACCTCCCGGATCCACCTGTCCGAGACCTCCTGGTCCCATACCCGGGAGAAGAGTCGCAACAGTCCCCCCACCCGCAAGGGTGAGGGTGCCCCCTCATTGCCGAGCGGGATTTGCAGCTGGTTTGGGTTTGGCGCCCCAGGCGTGAACGGGACAGCCACGGCCTCTACCCCTGTTCCAACTAGCACCCCTGGGGGCCGAAAAGCCCGCGCCTCTGCCAGCTCCCCGAAAGGAAGGATTGAAAGAGGTTGCCCCCCGAAAGGAACGACGAAATTTCTTGCGCTGAGGTAACCTACCTCCCTTGGCAATCGAATCTAATTTCTCACCAAACAGGCGCAAACCCAAAAAGGGAAGAGCCGTAAGAGACCTTTTGTAATTAAAATCAGCAGTCCATTGCCGCAACCACACCGACCGTCGGATAGCTACCAACAGAGCCGTAGCCCTGCCACACATCAACATGGCATCATCCTGAGCGGCAAGGACAAACGAAACGAAGGACTCGCAACGCTTGAGGGCAAGGAATTCATCACAAGTAGGATCAAGATCCGCACATAAATCCCTGACAATGGACCTAACCGCCAACAAAAGTGCCGAAGCACAAACAGGTCTCAAGACCGAACCCGCACAGACAAAACCATGGTGGGCCAGCTGGTCAATCCGGCGATCCTCGTGTCAGGAGAATGCAAGACCACCATATTGGATAGCCCCAAAACCGGAGCATCAACCTCGGGAGGGGCAGACCAGCGCTTCACCAAGTCCGCAGGAAAAGGATACTTCCTATCCCAACTAGGCGGAACACCAACGAGACGCGTAGGTTGCTCCCATTCCTTAAGGACGACATTCTCGAAATGTCGTTGACTGGGAAACTCCAAGCGCGGCTTGGTCACCTCAAAAAACTCACCCTTTGGCGGAGGAACCGCCTCAGGAGGATCCAAATCCAAAACCTCTAAACATTTGAGCCAATATGGAAGGGGTGTCCAAAACAGTCCCCATGGCCTGGTCACCCCTCAGCACCAAACAGCTGCTGGACTTCAGGATCGTCCAAATCTTCAATCGGCTCCCCCTCTTCAACCAGGGGGCAATCTGACCAATCCAATGCCTCAACAACCTCAACATCTGAGTCCGGCGGAGGCGGGGACAAGTGTTTCCGCTTAGCCGGAGCCTTCTGAGCAACCACAGCGGAAAACATCTTCGAGGCTAGCCAGCCGGGCGCATACCTCGGATTGCGAATCCCCACCCATGACAACGTCACACAGGGTACAGAACAGGCGAGGAGGAGACGGAGATGGCACGGGCGGCGAAGAGCCAGACACCGGGGTGCCGGACTGGCGCTCAATGTTCCGCTGCGCACATGGAATGCATATAACATCCCCTAGGAGCGGAGCCCCACAACCCCTGCACAGCCTGGACTGCCCCGAAGGGCCGTT
Organism: Gastrophryne carolinensis; assembly: GCA_027917425.1. Classification (NCBI taxonomy): domain Eukaryota; kingdom Metazoa; phylum Chordata; class Amphibia; order Anura; family Microhylidae; genus Gastrophryne; species Gastrophryne carolinensis. The sequence goes on along the minus strand of CM051238.1, from coordinate 406,844,053 downwards.
TCAGGTATCTTTGGTAGCCTCCATATGGTGAATTTATGGTATTCGCAATGACCCAGGGATTTACGCAATAAGCGACCCGGGATGCCCCTTAAAGATTTTTTTTTTTTAAATGGCCCTGAAGTAGGAGAATTTGCAAAATAACCAATATAAGGATGAAATTGTAATGGACAACCCCACTAGCCAGGTAGCTAAGACCAGGAGAGCCCTGCGGCGTGGGATCCCAGGATCTGAAACAAAAAAAGACAACAGTCACTCCAAGCACTAATGGATCAGCATATGTCAAATACAACACCATAGCACAAAAATGTCAGAAATGAACCCATACAGGGAGCAGTATACAGAAATACATACAATGCACATAGCTATGTAATGTATATGCACCAGCATAAGGGGCCCAGCAAATAATGCTACACAATGACAGGCCGACAAGGACTAGGACACAACCCACAAAGGGAATCTGCCCCGAAACCTTCCCAGGTGCCCCCAGCCAAGAACCACCTTAAAACATACAGAGCAAACCCCCGGCCTACCTTAAAACCGCGACCGAAATGGCGGCCAGCCAGCATGAACGAGGAGGCAGATGGAGAAGGGCGGGCCCAGCAGAGCGTGGCAGACGCTCCAGCCCCGCCCCTCCCTCCAATCAAGGCACAACTCGGGCCGCGCCAGACGCGACTGCGCCCCCCCCCCCCTCCTCCGGAGAGCCGGACAAGACAGCGGGCGCCTAACATGGCGCCCGCACGTGGTGACAAGGACAGGCGGGCCGGCGGCACACTACACGCCGCCCGGCCCCGCCCGCAGCACCGCCTGTGCAGCGGGACATGGCGCCCGCACTGACAGGAGGCAAGGGCAGACCGGCCGCGCACACGCCGCCTGGACCCGCCCCCCCTTGCCCTCTGGAGAGCCGATCCTACACAGTCCGGGAAGCTCAATGGAGCCCCCAAAACAAGCTGGTCAGACGGGCGGGCGGCAACACACACGCCGCCCGGCCCCACACCAGCCATCACCAAGTAAAACACTCACACAGCCAAGTAGCAAAGCCTACCCAGGCACACAGACAAGCCCCCCCCCCCCCCCCCCAACTAGCGCAGGGAGAAGGGACCAAGCGGGGCAAGGGACAAAAGGGCATCCCAAATCTGGATCACCAAAACCGGATAACCGCATTGCCCCATAACATGGGATCTAGCGGAGGAGCTAAGCTCCTAGGCACCATAGGTGCCATCTACCCTTGCCCGGCCGACAGCCTAAGCTGGGAGGCTACATATTTAATCAAGGGGCTAACATACATAAGGAGACTTCATTCTTCTGTCTTGTCGCCATCTTGCAGAGAAGAACACTGGGGAATAAGTGGGAGGTCCCAGGTATGTATAGACCGGGAGGGGCACGTTTTTCAGGGCCATGGGCTGTGAAGCCCAGCTTACCTGCGAGAAAAGAAGCCATCATATTGACCTTTGCAGCCCACTGCAGAGAAGGAACTGGGGAAATTAGTGGGAGGTCCCGGGTATATATGGACCGGGAGGGGCCTCTTTTTTGCCATCTCTGCAGTAAAGCGCCCTCTTGTGGACTATAATCTAGATGTTATTAATCATTATCTGGAGCAGGACGTGCTGCATACTTGGAATAACTGCCATTGACTTTGGAGCCAGGTGAAAATTTACACCCAGTAGACAATCAAATCAGCCCCAAGGTAGACCATGAAAGTTTTCACTCCTGGCTCTGAATTGTGTGAAATAATCTTTCTACCTGGAAGTCAAATGGATAGCCTTCTGTTGGCGTCAGCATAGACTCCTGCAGAGAAGCAAGAGGAATCCTGTGGCCTGCAGCTTTTTGATTGTATGCTGTCCGTTTACTAGATGGACCTGAAAAGCAAGAATAAAGTTATCCAGATGGCTAAGAATACAATCTACAACATGAAGACTGTAAAATAAATGGCTACACTCCGAGCAGTGACAAGTGTCCAATTCTATGAGGACACACCAAAACCATGGCAAGGACACTTCATAAAAAAAAAAAAAACAATTCCGCGAAATGCTCACCTGTAGAATTGGTATTATAAGTATACAGTACGTCCTGCTCCAGATAGATTACTTACACTTGGGGTTATCCTCCGCCAGATGGCGCTGCACTGCAGAGACATGTAAAACAGGCTCCTCCCGGCCCTTCAAATACCCGGGGACCTCCCACAAATCCCAGCATTGAAAAGCAGTGAACAAGAAGCCAGGAGAATTTAACCACCCAAAAACTGGTAACTTATAACAATGACAACAATCACCATACAGGGGATCAAATAATGCAAAAACCAGGGTGGGGTGGAGCAGGACGTACTGTATAGTTATAATACCAATTCTACAGGTGAGTATTTCACAGAATTGTATTATTCTTAGTATACAGTACGTCCTGCTCCAGATAGGTTACTTACACTTGGGACATCCAATAGCAGTGTCCATAAAGGGTGGGATCCCCAAAGCTAACAGCAGACAGTTAGACCACTGCCGCCTGCAAAACCTTGCGGCCAAAAAGCAGCATCAGATGAGGCCTTAACATCAACCTTGTAAAAATTTGAAAAGGTATGAACAGAAGACCAAGTAGCGGCCTTGCAAACTTGTTCAACAGAAGCCTGGTGCTGGAAGGCCCAAGAGGCACCAATAGCACGAGTAGAATGAGCAGTAAGGCAGAAGGGAGGATTCTCCCCCTTAGCAGAAAAGGCCTGAATCACAGCCTGACAAATCCATTTGCTGATAGACTTAGCAGAAGCCAAGCCCCTCCTAGGACCAGAAGGGACCACAAAAAAAAACATCAGTTTTTCTGAAGGACGCAGTTACTACTAGGTAATACTTCAGACACCTGACCACATCCAAGGAATGCAAAACCCTTTCCTTAGCATTGCTGATTAGGGCACAATGAAGGAAGAATAATATCTTGATTCAAATGAAAAGCAGACACCACCTAGGCAGAAAATCCAGCTTAAAGCGGACCACCACCTTATCCTGGTATCTCTCAAAGTATGGGGGCTGGATAGACAGAGCCGCCAGCTCAGACACACGCCTGACCGACGTAATAGCCACCAGAAAGAACAACCTTGAGGGTAGGTACAGCGAGAGCCGCATCCTGAATAGGATCAAAGGGAACATCCTGCAAAACAGGCAAGACCAAGTCCAAATCCCAAAACAGGGACCATAGGTTGTCGTGGGGGAACGCACATGAGTAACCCCCTAAAAGCAGTCTTAAGGAATGCTGAACAAAAGACTTCTGAAAGAAGACAGACAGGGTAGAAACCTGACCCTTAAATGTACCAAGTTGGAGACCCGACTCCAACCCATGCAGTAATACTCCAGAACCCTGGGAACTGAGAACACCCAACAGGGTAGAGACCAAGACTCAAACCAGTCAATGTAGGTACACCATACCTTATAACAGATGGAAGAAGAAGTCATCTTCCTAGCCTTCACCATGGACTCAACCACCGAGGCAGACAAACCTTTCTCCATCAAGATGGAGATTTCAGCAGCCAGGCTGTCAAAGCCAGGCCGTCAAAGCCAGAGTTTGTAATTGGGATGGCGTAAGGGGCCCTAAGTGAGCAGATCTGGCACTCCAGGCAGAAAGCACTGATCTACTGCCATCTGCGAACCACACTCTTGGCCACCAGAATCACTAGCACCCCTTCCAGAGCAATCTTGTGCAGAACCCTGCCTAGCAGGGGGAATGGAGGAAAGACAAACTGAATGTCCTGCCATGACATTACTAAGGCATCCGTGGTCACGGCCAGAGGATCCTGGGACAGGGAGACAAAGGCCGGGAGCTTGTGAATGTGACGGAACGCAAACAGATCCACATCAGGCTGGCCCCAACGGTGATACAGAGATTGGAGCACCCTGTTGCAGAGGGACCCCCCCCCCCCCCCGGAATGTATACCGCTGAAATGCAGGGAACATTGGCCTCCACCCAGATCAGGATCAGAGACACTTCCTGGAGGGCCCTCTTGCTCCGGGTCCCTCCCTGATGATTGATGTAGGCAACTGCCATCAGAGTGACCGTGCGCCCCTGAACAGGCAGGCCCTGAAGATGAGTAGTCAAGCAAGCCAGAACTAACCTGATCGCTCACAGCTTCAAGACATTGATAGGTGAATGGGCCTCCTAAGTGCCCCACCTCCCCTGGAACCGCAGGGACTTTCAGAAAAACCCCACCAACCTGATAGACTGGCATCCATGGTGACCGTCTCCCAGGAAGGGACAAGAAAGGTTCTGCCCCCCCAACAGGTTCCTTGAGTCTATCCACTCCAAGAGGGACCTCCTCACCAGGACACAGACCCTGTCCAGGGATGCTGGGTCCTTGTCCCATACAGACAATAGAAGAAGTTGCAGAAGCCCCAAGAGGGACTGAGCACAAGGGGCCGCTTCAAAGCACGCCACCATCAGGCCCACTAGCTGCATCCCCTGCCTGGTGAAGGGACTGGGACAGCTAGGAGGGACCGAGCTTGTGCAAGCAGATTGTCCACCTTCTGCTGAGGAAGGAATATCCTTGCCTGAACTGTGTCCAGATTCATTCCTAGGAATGAAGTTACCAAGGAAGGGGACAGTGAGGACTTGGGGTGGCTGATCACCCATCCAGATGACTCCAGAATGGACACCACCAGCTGAGTATCCAACTCTGCCAGATGTAGAGACTGGGAAGTGATGAGGACGTCCAGGTAGCGGCAGCACGCGGACGCCCCTTGGCCTCAGACATCACCCCCGCCAGCACCTTGGTGAGCACTCTGGGAGCTGAAGAGAGGCCAGATGGCAAGGCCACAAATTGGCAGTGCTGATCTTCCAACGCGAATCTGAGGAACCTTGGTGTCCTGAAAACACAAGGATGTGAAAGTAAGCATCTGATATCCAGACAGCATGAAGCTCCCGGGGCGCAAGGAGCTAATGGCCGAGCGCAGAGTTTCCATGTGGAAAGCGCCTGTACTTGACAATTTGCTGAAGATCTGTAAATCCAGAATGGGCCAGACTGACCCATCTTTTTTGGGAACTGTGAAAGGGTTGGTGTAGATTCCCTTGCCTCTGTCTGTTAAGGGAAATCTGCAAATGACCCCCAGACCCAGCAGGCCTTGCACGGCCTGCGGCAACACCTGAGCATAGGCAGGGACCAGGAGTACCAGGCACCTGATAATCTTAGGGGAGGCCGCACAGCAAACACCCATCTTGTAGCCGGGAGGACACTACCTCCTAAATCCACCGGTCTGAGGCGTGATGCCTCCAGACTTGAGCAAGGTGCCGCAGCCATCCCCTCACCCTGACGGGTGAGGGCGCCCCATCATGCTTGAGGGGACTTGGGAGAGGATTTGGGCTTAGCCCCCCCCGGAGGAGCCAGGGTGTTGTCTGCTGCTCCTGGGACAGTAATCTGCGCGAGCCCCCGCGAAGGACACCCCTGGTTCCTGTTTAACACCATGGTAGGGGAAGGGTAGAAGGGGGGCCCTGGCCCCAAAGGGGCAGAGACAGCCGTCTACGCTGGGATAACTTACCTCTCCTACCAAACAGGTCTAGACGGGCCCCAAAAAGACGTAGCCCCTTAAAGGGAAGCCCAGTAAGGGCCTTCTTCGCAGCATTGTCAGCACCCCACTGTCGCAGGCAGACCAAGCGACGTATAGCCACCACGAGGGCAGAAGTTCTTGCACACATTCTGATGGTATCATCCAATGCTACTAGGACAAAAGTTAGAAACACATCACAACTGGAGAGTGCATTAAACACCTCACAAGGGAGATCATCAGGGGCACTATCAAGCATATTTCTGATGAGGGTTTTAGTGGTCACAGCAGTAATGGCAGAGGCACAGACCGGGCGCAGCGCCGTCCCCGCACATGCAAAGGCGTGGGAGGCCAGCAGGTCAATGCGCCGGTCCTCAGCATCCCGCAGGGTAGTAGAAAGGGGGGGGGGGGGGGGAATGCATGACAGGGGTGTTAGACAGCCCTATTACCGGGACATCCACCTCGGGGGGGGGGGGGGGATGACCAACAAACATTTAACCACCTCAGGTGGAAAAAGATACCTCCTATCCCAAATCCCTTGGAACCCCAGGAAGTTTACTGGGGCAATCCCATTCCTTGAGCACAAGGGAATGGAAATGTGTCTGCTCTAGAAATTCCAAACGTGATGTTGCTGTATGGAAACGCTCCCCTCTTTGCCTGGGAGCCTCACCAGGGAGAGAGATAGAACCTCAAAGATCTGGGTCAATAATCTGTCAAGTGTCATCCGGTGGCCCAGGCGTCAGAGCCTCTCATCAGAAGAGCCCGAGTCAGAAAAAGGCTCTCCATTAGAAGGGGTATAGCCACACAGATTCATAAACTCCTGAGATCCCATAGGGAAAACAGTATCATAAGGCATCAGGTGCCGCTTCTTACCAGGGCCCTTACGCGCCAAGGACCTCGCAATAATCTGTTCAGCAGTAGGTAGTCTAGAAGACACATCAGGCTGAGAATCCCCACTTGTATGCAACTCAGTAGGAGTGAGATTTAAGCTTGGGGGAGTAGGTGAAGTGAAATGAGGTGCAGCCACTGGCAGGCCAGATTGCAAAGCCAGCCCACCGCTACCGGGGCATGGGACAATAATGCGGGAGGGGCATCCCATAAAGGCTCACCATCAGCCTATACCGCCTACCCTTTGGTGGGGGATTGCGGTGGAGCAGCGCTCCATAAGCACACATGGTGCTGCCTACCTTCACCCGACCAGCGCAGCAGCCCAGGCTGGAAGGCACATCACACGAAGGACGGGTGGGAATAGTCCAACAGGGCCGCAGGCTGTTATAGCCCCGCTCACCTGCGAGAGAGAGATACTTCATGTCTTCGCAGTAAGCACTGCAGAGAAATCTGGGGATTTGTGGGAGGTCCCCAGATATTTGAGGGGCCGGGGAGGAGCCTGTTTTACATGTCTCTGCAGTGCCGCGCCATCTGGCGGAGGATAACCCCAAGTGTAAGTAATCTATCTGGAGCAGGACGCACTGTATACTAAGAACACATTTATAGGCTCTGCTGACAGCTGCTAAGGCTACATTTTGTCGGTTTCTCTTAAAGTGGACCAACACCCAGGATTTTGACTATCCTGGGTTTTGGTCCACTTCAGGGGGGCACCCCGATTAGGGGTGCCCCGCTGTGTAAAACCCCCCAGAAACCCCCAAACTCACCTCACCACGCTCCCACGGACAAGCGGCGGACAAGGCAGCGCGTCCGCCGCCGCCTCCCGCGCGCCCCTCTGACAGTGCGCGCGCCCGCGCCGGCCATTCACAAACGGCCGGCGCGGGCACGGCTAGAGGAGTGCGCGGGAGGCGGCAGCGGCCGCTGCCGATCAGGTGAGTTCTTTTGGGGTTTTGGGGGGGGTCCCTCACCGCTGGACATCCCGATCTCGGATGTCCCGCGGTGAGGGGGGTGATCGGCCCGGGAATCTTATAGATTCCCGGGCCGATCACCCATGGGTGACGGTCCACTTTAAAGTCATTCTAACTGGACTCCCTGCTGTGCAACCCGATCTGGGGCCTCCTGCATACTCCCATCTTCCGGGTCACGTGTTCCATGTGACCACGAGCAGCCTATCAGCATGGCTGTGCACATTAAAGTGCAGCCGCTGCCTTGCTTCCGTAGAAGGATTCTGGAAGAGCCGAGCTCCATTTTAGCTGCTGCATAACAAAAACTGAGGTCATCAGAAGGACCAGTTTCCCACAAACCCAAAGCTACTAGAAGAATGCAGATACAGACCAAAAGTGCCTAAATAACTTGAGGCTTGACAGAAAGCGGTGGTGGTGCTTCAGTCTAACATCATCTGAGCATTTACATCTTGGAGCATCAATAATGTTGCCGGTTACTTACCAGTTGCTCCTGTGCCGAGGTTCCGGCCATGGTAGTTTAGGAAGCCTCCAGAATGAACAGTATGATCCCGGGGAGGTTCTCCAAGCAAGGAAATCTGATTGCAATCGAAGGCAAAAACAAACGTTACAATTTAACAATTATTGGAATAGTTACCAGCAAGGGACTAGCATGGAACAAAGAACAAAACAGCTGTAACATTAGAAGTCATTTATTGTTGTCAGATGGGGTGCCCAGGTTAGTTTGCGGGAAGCGAAGTTGTGAAAATTATAATATATCTATACACAACTCTGAAGTACTCACCTGTAGAGTTGGTATTATATGCAGACAGCACGTCCTGCTCCAGACATAGTCCTTACATGTGGGTATACCTCAGCCTTCAGCGCCGTGCACTGCAGAACAAGAAAACAAGCTCCTCCCGGCCCTACATATACCAGAGGACCTCCCACAAATCCCCAGCATTGAAGAGCAGTGAGAATGAGAGGCCAGGAGAAACAACCACCCAAAACTGGCAAACAAAATATCAATTATAACAATCGCCAAACAGGGGATCCAGAACAAAGTGAAACCAGGGTGGGGTGGAGCAGGACGTGCTGTCTGCATAGAATACCAACTCTACAGGTGAGTACTTCACAGAGTTGTATTATTCTAAGCAGACAGCACGTCCTGCTCCAGACATAGTCCTTACATGTGGGACATCCAATAGCAGTGTCCGTAAAGAAGGGTGGGATCCCCAACAGAAGGCAACAGCAAGCCATTTAAACAACTACGGCCTGCAGAACCTTGCGGCCAAACGCAGCGTCAGCTGAGGCCTTAACATCAACCTTGTAAAACTTTGTAAAGGTATGAACGGAAGACCAAGTAGCAGCCTTGCAAACTTGCTCCACAGAGGCCTGGTGCTGAAAAGCCCAAGAAGCCCCGACAGCTCTAGTAGAATGAGCAGTAAGACGAAAGGGGGGGGGGGGGGGAGTCTTCCCCTTAGTAGTATTGGCTTGAACCACAGCCTGACAAAGACTTGACACACCTAACCACATCCAAGGAATGCAAAACCCTTTCCTTAGGGTTACTAGGATTAGGGCACAAGGAAGGAAGTACGATATACTGATTCAAATGAAATGCAGACAACACCTTAGGCAGGAAGTCTGGCTTGAAGCGAAACACCACCTTATCCCGGTGTCTCTCAAAGTAGGGAGGCTGAATAGACAAGGCAGCCAACTCCGACACACGTCTAACCGATGTAATGGCTACCAGAAAAACCACCTTGAGCGTGAGAACAGCAAGAGCCGCTTCATGAATAGGCTCAAAAGGAGGACCCTGTAGGGCCGACAAAACCAAATGTAGATCCCAGACAGGAACCATAGGTTTCCGAGGGGGGCGCACATGAGTGACCCCCTGAAAGAAAGTCTTGATAAGAGAGTGCTGGGCAAAGGTCTTCTGAAAGAATATAGACAGGGCCGAAACCTGGCCCTTCAAGGAACTAAGCTTCAGACCTAAGTCTAGACCATGTTGTAAAAACTCCAGCAGCCTGGAGACTACGAATTCCCAGCAGGGAAGAGACCTGGATTTACACCAGTCAATGTAGGCACGCCATACCCTATAATATATGGCAGAAGAGGTCTTCTTCCTGGCTTGGACCATGGTAGCCACTACAGAAGCGGACAAACCCTTTTCCTTTAAAATGGTGGTCTCAATAGCCAAGCCGTCAAAGCCAGAGTAAATTGGGATGGCGTAGAGACCCCTGAGTCATGAGGTCTGGAAACTTTGGTAGATCATACTGATCTACTGCCATTTGAACCACATCTGCGAATCACACTCTTCTTGGCCACCTTGGGGCCACCAGAATCGTGGCTACCCCTTCCAGAGTGATCTTGCGTAGCACTCTGCCCAGAAGGGGAAGAGGTGGAAACGCATACAGGAGCCGAAACTCCTTCCAAGACATTGACAGGGCATCCGTGGCCAGAGCCAGAGGATCCTGAGACAGATACAAAGCTCGGTAGCTTGTGATTGTGACGGGACGCAAACAGATCCACGTCTGGGACACCAACGGTGACACAGGGATTGAAATACCGAGTTGGAGAGGGACCACTCCCCCTGATGGGACGACCCCCTGCTCGGGCATCTGCTAGCAGATTTTCCGCCCCCGGAACGTAAACAGCCGAGATGCATTGAACATTGGTCTCTGCCCATGTTAGAATCAGAGACACCTCCTGGAGAGCACCCTTGCTCCGGGTTCCTCCCTGATGATTGATGTAGGCCACCACCGTCCTGTTGTCTGAGCGTACCTGAATCGCCAGACCCTTCAGGTGCTGTGTCAATTGTTCCAGCACCAACCTGACCGCCCTGAGTTCCAGGACATTGATGGGTAGATGGGCCTCCTGAGGACCCCACCTCCCCTGGAAACGCATGGACTTCCAGAAACCCCCCCCCCCCCCCAGCCCGAGAGACTGGCATCCGTCGTGACCGTCTCCCAGGAGGGAGCCAGGAAGGATCTGCCCCTTGTCAAGTTCCCGTGGTCCAGCCACCACGCCAGGGATTGTCTGAGCGAGGGGGGAAGCACCCAGATCTCGTCCAAGGACGCTGGGTCCTTGTTCCAAACTGACAGAAGGTGAATCTGCAGAGTTCTCAAATGGAATTGGGCAAATGGCACCGCCTCGAAGCTTGCCACCATCGAGCCCACCAACTGCATTCCCTGCCTGATAGAGGGATGAGGGCTCGAGAGCAGGGACCTCACCTGCGTTGTCAGAGCTTCCACCTTCTGTGGAGGAAGGAATATCCTTGACTGAACTGAATCCAGAATCATCCCCAGAAACAGTGTCACTGAGGAGGGGGACAGAGAGGACTTTGGGTAATTGATCACCCAGCCTAAGGACTCCAGGGTGGACACCACCAACCGCGTGTCCAGCTCTGCCTGCTGCAGAGACTGGGATGAGATAAGTATACCGTCCAGGTAGGGCAACACTCGTATGCCTTTTAGTCTCAGACATTACACCTGCCAGCACCTTGGTGAATACCCTGGGGGCTGACGTAAGTCCGAATGGCAGGGCCACAAACTGGTAATGCTGATCCAGCAGCGCGAATCCGAGAAACCTTTGATGCCCTGGGAACACTGGAACGTGCAGGTAAGCGTCCTTGATGTCCACAGATGTCATGAAGTCCCCTGGGCGCAGCAAGGCAATGGCCGAGCGCAGAGTTTCCATACGAAAATGTCTGTTTCTGACAAATCTGTTTAAGATTTTTTAAGTCCAGAATGGGTCTGACTGACCCGTCCTTTTTGGGCACCGTGAACAGGTTGGAATAAAACCCCACGCCCCTGTCTTTTAAGGGGACCTTGCAAATGACCCCGAGGTCTAGAAGGTCCTGCACCGCTAGCATCAAGACTTGAGCTGAGGCAGAATCCTGTGGGATTCGGGACCCGACGAACCTGGTAGGGGGCAGTACAGCAAACTATCTTGTAACCGGAGGACACTACCTCCTGAATCCACCGGTCTGGGACGTGACATCTCCAGACTTGCTGAAAATGCCGTAGACATCCCCCCACCCTGACGGGCGAGGGCGCCCCTTCATGCCTGGGGGGGTCTTGGGAGGGGCTTTGGCCCCCAGGAAGAGCTGGGTCGGCATCCTCTGTTCTTGTTCCAGGAATCTGTGCGCGCTCCAGCGAAGGACACCCCCTCTTCCCTGTTTAGCCCCACGGTAGGGGGTTGAGTGGGAGCTTGGGCCACGAAAAGGCCAAAGCTGACGCTTGCGCTGGGGCAGCTTGCCCCCTTTAGCAAAGATATCTAGCCTTTCTCCAAACAGGTGCAGCCCTTTGAAAGGAAGCCCCGTAAGGGCCTTCTTGGCGACACTGTCAGCTGCCCACTGGCGTAACCAGACCGCTCGGCGTATGGCTACCACCAGAGCAGAGGATCTAGCACTCAGCTTGATAGCATCGTCCGATGCAGACAGTATATAATTGATAAAAGTCTCACAGGTAACCAAAGCATTGGCGGCATCGGATGGCAAGTCATAACCAGTCCTGAGTGCCACCGCCGTGATGGCTAAGGCACAAACCGGGCGGAGCGAGGCTCCCCCAAATGCAAAGGCATGACATGCCAATTGATCAACCCGCCGATCCTCCAGATCCCGCAGCGTAGTAGTGTCAGGGGAGTGCATAATCGAGGTATTGGACAGACCCAGGATCGGGGCATCGACTTCGGGCGGCGAAGTCAAACACTTGATCAGGGCAGCAGGGAACGGATACTTCTTATCCACAGTCTTAGTAACCCCCTGGAGTTTGCTGGGATGTTCCCACTCCTTTAAGACTAGATTATTAAAATGAGTTTGTTCAGGGAATTCCAACCGCACCTTAGCGGTATGGAACAGGTCACCTCTTTGCCGAGGAGCCACAGGCGGGGGAGAGAGGGATAACACGTCAAAGATCTGAGCCAGCAATCTATCAACGTCATCCTGGGACCAAAGATCAGAACCAGATTCATCCTGACTCCTGGACTCATCGTCGTAGGACCCCCGAGTCAGAAAACAGTTCCCCTTCCTCTGAGGGGGAGTGTGCGTATGAGAAATGTAAATCATCCGAGTCTACAGGGAGAATAGTTGCTTCAGTATTCAGGTGGCGCCTTTTAGCGGTAGCCTTGCGCGCCAAGGAGCCAGCGACTAGACTTTCCACGCTAGCCAGTCTAGCGGCAAAGTCAGCATGAGAGTCCCCGCTAGGATTGGGGGTTAGACTCAGGCTTGGGGGAGTAGGAGAAACAAGGCGAGGCGCGGGCCCAGCCTCAGAAGAGGTGGGTAGGCCAGCTAGCGCCTGCTGGGCACAAGGGACGCAGACCCGAGCATTGTCACCACTGCTAGATGTGACCCCACAAGCTACACACAGACGGGCTTGTCCCGAAGGAACCCCGTTCACAATATCCTGAGATGCCTCCATATGGTGATTGTATTCAATATGCCAGTAGGGATTGACGCTGTAGAGCAACCCTGGATGCCCCAAACACCTACTGGGAAGTGGGAGTGATTTATTAAAAGGTTCTGGGCCGGACTCTACAACGGGCTGGGAGAAGCCACCGAAGTCCACGGTCTGAAAGACACAAGGGGAAAAGGGACGTCAGAGACAAGCGCAAAGAAGTCAAGTTAGGAAAGGGATCGCCCATGAGAGCACTTACAGAAAAGCGAGGGGAGGACCGTCTTCACCACGCGCATGTGAGAAGGAATGGCGCCAAGCGAACCTCGAAGGACGGGCCAGAGCGGACGATGACGCGGAGCGCGCCAAACCAAACCACGCCCCCCCTCCAGAGAGCACGAAGCTCGAATCAGAAGCGCCAGATATTGTCAGGGAGATATCACCTCAGAGAGATCTGACAGGGTGAAAAAAGTGATAGAACACCAAGCGTCTATTGAATAAAACTGAAGTACGCACCGAGTAATTCATGAGGGCGCAGTGGGAAAGCAAAAAGCTGAGATTGAAGCGCAGCTCTGACTCCAAGGACCAATTAAGACAACGGTTGACTAGTGCGATAGGGCCAGGATTAGCCGTCGTACACACGACCCCCCCCCCCCTCTTTTTTCCCCCCTAACGGGGAAATCCAGGGAGGTAGGTGGTCCAAATACTGGGTTCACCGCTACACCGGGCGAGGGGCACTAGTGCGGGAGGGGCATCCAATAGAAGGCTCACCACACGCCTTAACCGCCTGCCCTATGGAGGGGGATTGCGGTGGAGTCTAGCTCCATAAGCACACTAGGTGCTGCCTACCTTCACCCAACCCGCGCAGCCCAGGCTGGGAGGCATTAATTCACAATGAGGACGGGTGGAAATAGTCCCGCAGGGTATCGGGCTGTCAAGCCCCGCTTGCCTGCGAGAGCTTGATACTTCATGTCTTCGCAGTTCCAGCACTGCAGAGAAAACTGGGGATTTGTGGGAGGTCCTCTGGTATATGTAGGGCCGGGAGGAGCTTGTTTTCTTCATGTTCTGCAGTGCACGGCGCTGAAGGCAGAGGTATACCCACATGTAAGGACTATGTCTGGAGCAGGACGTGCTGTCTGCTTAGAATATAAATATATATATTATGGGGAGGTCACTTATTACTGACACATGCACTGTGCACATGGGGCGATAAGCAGGGAGCAAGAAGAGCCAATGCTTTACAGTTACGTTTCCCAGGCCCCTGGGGGATATCCCTCCAAAAAGGCTCTCACTACAATTCTACTTAGTATAGTGAATTATATCCAAATAAAGCAGGGGACACAATTCAACCATGTAATCAAAAGTTTATACATACCCAAAGTCCACATACTGGTCTGACGTTTCAGGGGTATCCTGTACCCCCTTCATCAAGGATGGACATTCAAGCAGAGCACGTCACCATCAATGGGTTAAACCAGACCTTCAGCGTGATTTAATGAAAAGCCCAAACTCTTAAAAAACGGTTCCCCAGCATCTAAAAATACCATTTTGTGAAATACTCACCTGTAAAATGGGTATTATAAGTATGTCACACACCCCGCTTCAGATATCCATAACACATGGGTAATACCGACCTGAAGGGGCGTTCCTGCAGAGATGATGCAAAGAGAAAAGCCCCTCCCTGATCCATAAATACCTGGGACCTCCCACTCATTACCCAGTATACAGAAGCAGTAAGTAAGGGACCAGGAAGAGGCAACATTAAAACCAAGAACCACGCAAAATGCCCAATATAGAGTATCCAGAGTACCAAACAAGGGCGGGTGAAGCGGGGTGTGTGACATACTTATAATACCCATTTTACAGGTGAGTATTTCACAAAATGGTATTATTCTAAGTATGTCACACACCCCGCTTCAGATATCCATAACACATGGGACATCCAACAGCAGTGTCCATAAAAGGGCGGGAATCCAAAACAAGGTAACAAGGCACAACCTATGCCACAACAGTGTGTAAAACCAGGCGGCCAAAACCAGCATCCGCTGAGGCCCTAACATCAACCTTGTAAAACTTGGAAAAAGTGTAAACAGAAGACCAGGTAGCGGCCTTACAAGCCTGCTCAACAGAGGCCTGGTGCTGGAAGGCCCAGGACGCTCCAAGAGCACGAGGAGAATGAGCAGTAACACGAAACGGGGGACTCCTCCCCTTGGCAGAATAGGCCCCAAAAATGGCCTGACGAATCCATTTACTGATAGAAGATTTGGCAGGAGCCAAACCCTTCCTAGGTCCAGAGGGCACCACAAAGAAGGCATCTGTCTTACGAACGGAAGACGTAGCCACCAGGTAATATTTCACAGCGCGGACACGTCCAAGGAATGCAACACCCTCTCCTTCTCGTTGCTAGGATTGGGACAAAGAGGGCAGAACAATGTCCTGATTTAAATGGAAAACCGAAACCACCTTAGGAAGGAAATCTGGTTTGAAACGAAAAACAACCTTATCCCGATGCCTTTCAAAGTACGGAGCTTTAATGGATAAAGCCTCCAACTCAGAAACACGCCGAACAGAAGTGATAGCCACCAAAAAAGGCCACCTTCTGAGTAAGGAACGACAAAGCAGCCTCATGCATGGGCTCAAACGGAGGCCCCTGAAGAGCAGAAAGAACCAAGTTTAAATCCCAAACCGGAACAAAAGGCTTCCTAGGAGGCCGTATATGCATAACTCCTTGGAAGAAGGTCTAGACTAAGGGATGAAGTGCAAAGGACCTTTGAAAGAAAACCGCCAGGGCAGAAATCTGCCCCTTTAAGGTACTAATCTGGAGCCCCAAATCCAGACCATGTTGAAGAAACTCCAAGAGCCTGGGAATAGAGAACTCCCGGCAAGAAAGGGACCTACCCTGACACCAGTCAATATAGGATTTCCAGGACCTATAATAAATGGTTGATGAAGACCGTTTCCTGGCACTGATAAGTGTCTGAATAACAGCATCAGAAAGACCTTCCTCTTTCAAGATAGTGGGCTCAGCAGTCACGCCGTCAAAGCCAGCGATTGTAAATTGGGATGACGCAGCCGACCCTGAGTGAGCAGATCCGGACTCGGAGGCAACACGAACTGGTCTTTTGCCAGCCTTACCAGATCTGCGAACCAAACGCGCCTTGGCCACCTCGGGGCCACCAGGATCGCTGATGCGCCTTCCAGCGCCAGCTTGCGCACCACCCTGGCTAGCAACGGGAACGGGGGAAACAGGTACAGCAAGCCCAGATCCCTCCAGTTCAGAGACATGGCATCCACCGCCAGAGCCAGAGGATCCTGCGAGAGCGCCACAAAAACTGGAAGCTTGTGATTGTGCCGAGAGGCAAAGAGGTCCACCACAGGGAACCCCCGCCTGAGACAAATCAAACGGAACACCTTGGGACTGAGAGACCACTCCCCCTAACGAGATGAGGCCCTGCTCATCGAGTCCGCCTCCGTGTTTTCCGCTCCCGGAATGTAGACTGCTGAGATACAGGGGACGTGGGCCTCCGCCCAGTCCAGAATCAAAGACACCTCCCTGAGGGCACTCCTGCTGCGAGTCCCCCCCTGGTGATTGATGTAAGCAACCGCCGTCCTGTTGTCCGACCGGACCTGAACTGGCCGGCCCCTCAACTGATGAGTCAAGCGAAACAGAACCAACCTGATGGCTCTCAATTCCAGAATGTTGATGGGCTCGTGAGCCTCCTGCGGACTCCATAGACCCTGAAACTGGCAATCCTTCCAAACACCCCCCCAGCCTGATAGACTGGCATCCGTGACGACCGTCTCCCAGTACGGGGCCAGGAAGGATCTGCCCTTCAACAGATTGACAGACCCCATCCACCATTGTAGGGATCGACGAACTTGACGGGTCAACCGGAAATTCTGGTCCAACGACAGTGGCGACTTGTCCCAAACCTTCAGCAGATGAAGCTGAAGCATCCTCGCATGGAATTGCGCAAAAGGAACCGCCTCGAATGAGGCCACCATTAATCCCACCAGCCTCATCCCCAACCGGATGGACGGGTGAGGAGCTGACAAGAGTAGCCGCACTAACTCCTGGATCAAAAGAATCTTGGCCTGGGGCAGAAAAAACCCTGGCCTGCAAGGTGTCCAAAGACATCCCCAGAAACGTCACAATCCTGGATGGACAAAGGGAAGACTTGGGGTGGTTGATCACCCAACCAAACCTCTCCAGAGTGGACACCACCACACCGGTGTCCGACTCCGCTTGGCTGAAGGAATCTGCCATAATCAGCAGATCGTCCAGATAGGGTACAATGCGAATGCCCTGAACCCTGAGCAGTGCCAGCACCCCCGCCAGCACCTTGGTGAACACCCGAGGTGCCGAGGTGAGACCGAAAGGAAGAGCCACAAACTGAAAGTGACGATCCTCTACGACAAACCTGAGAAACCTCTGGTGTGCTGGAAAAATCGGAATGTGTAGATAAGCGTCTTTGATGTCTATGGACGTCAGAAAATCTCCCTGACGAAGAGACTGAATGGCCGAGCGCAAGGTCTCCATGCGGAATTTGCGCGGGCTGACAAACCTGTTGAGAAGCTTGAGGTCCAAGATAGGACGGATCGACCCGTCCTTCTTGGGCACCGTGAACAGATTGGAATAGAAGCCCTTGCCCTGCTCTGATGGCGGCACGGGGCAAATGACAACCATGTCCAGAAGACTCTTTACTGCCACCAGGAGCCCCTGTGCCGCCAGGGGCTCCGAAGGCAACCGAGACCTGAGAAACCTGGAGGGGGGGCGGAGCTCAAACTCTAGCTTGTAACCGGAAGACACCACTTCCCGAATCCACCTGTCCGAGACTTCTTGATCCCAAATCTGGGAGAAGTGCTTGAGCCGCCCCCCCACCCGCAAGGGTGAGGGCGCCCCCTCATTGCTGAGCTGGCTTGATAGCCGGCTTGGGACCCCAATTGTATCCAGAGCGGGCACGTCCTCTGCCCCTGCTCCCCGAGTCACCTCTGGAAGAGCGAAATGTAGATCCTCTTCCAGGTCTGGCCCCACGGAAGGAAGGGGCAGCAGTGGTCGCCCCCCGAAAGGAACGACGCTGCTTCTTACGCTGCGGTAACCTACAGCCCTGAGTAACTGAGTCCAAAGAGCCTCAACCCCATCAAAGGGTAGGGCCGTCAGAGAGTTTTTGGACATAAAGTCTGCCGCCCACTGGCGCAACCATACCGACCGTCGAATAGTCACCAGTAAAGCCGACGTTCTACCACACATCAATAAGGTATCATCCAGGGCTGTCAAGACAAGGATAAAAACAGCTCACAGCGTTTGAGACTAATGAACTCATTACTCCCAGGACGAAGCCCGGAAGAGGTCAGCAGGTCCCTAACCAAGGAACTGGCTGTCAACACCATAAGCTCAGAGGCACAGACCGGCCGTATGGCCGACCCGACGCTGGTAAAACCATGACAAGCCATCTGATCAATACGTTTATCCTCCCCATCTTGAGGGTGGAGCAATCCGGCCTATTTAGAACCGAGGAATTTGACAACCCCAAAACCGGGGCGTCTACCTCGGGGGGGAATGCCCAGCGCTTGACCGCCTCAGCAGGAAAGGGATATTTCCTATCCCACCCCTGAGGGATACCCAGTAGCCGAGCCGGCCTGTCCCATTCTTTGTCAATGATTTTGTCAAAATGCCGCTGCTTAGGAAATTCCAAGCGCGGCCTGGATTCCTCAAACAGCTCACCATCCTGCTGTGATGCCGCCTCAGGAGGAGAGATATTCAGAACCTCCAACATCAAGGCCAAGGCTTGAGGGGAGTCCGCTGATCTTCCCAGCTCACTAAACTCTGCATCAGCGCCCGCAGAATGCTCATCGTCAGTAACCTCTGAACCGTCGGACACCTCTCCGTCCTCCAGAACAGAATAATCGGACCAGTCAAGATTATAAAATTCATCACAGTCATCCACCGGCGGAGCCGGAGACACATGTTTCCTCTTAGCCGGAGCCTAACGGGCGGCCGAGCTGGAAACGATCTTTTCAAGGGTGGCCAACCTGGCACACATTTCAGCTTGTAGATCCCTGCCCATGACCACGTCACACGGGGCACGCGTCAGGGTGGTAGGTGGAGATGAATCGGCCGGCGGTGCTGATCCCGTAGCCTGGGATCCGGACCGCCGCACAAAAGTTTGCTGTGCACAGGGAATACATAGCAGTACATCGTCCCCAGTAATGGATACACCGCACAACAAGCACTTTTTGGGATGCCTCCATAAAGGTG
This sequence comes from Gastrophryne carolinensis, assembly GCA_027917425.1. Taxonomy (NCBI): domain Eukaryota; kingdom Metazoa; phylum Chordata; class Amphibia; order Anura; family Microhylidae; genus Gastrophryne; species Gastrophryne carolinensis. The sequence goes on along the minus strand of CM051238.1, from coordinate 406,825,065 downwards.
AATTTTTTGTGGTCGCTATGACCCAGGGAATTACACCAGTAGGCAACCCGGGATGCCCCTTTAATGTCCCAAGTGGGAGGAATTGTACAATGGAACCCAGAATCAGTGAAATAGAGACGCCATAATAGAAAATATATATATATATAGCCCACAGGGCCACTCACAGTTTTGATGAATGGTACTGCCAGGAAAGAGCGGGAAGGAAGCCTCTGAGGAGAAGGCAGGGAGGAGGAAGCCAGGCGTGGCCAGAGAAGAAGCGCGAAGAGCGCAACCACGCCCCCCCCCCCCCCACGTCACAGCAGCACAGAAGCGCTCCCTGCGCTGAATAGTAAAGGGAGGGGGGGGGCGGAACCGCGGCGCCGCGAGCCGGCCCCGCCCCCCCCCCTCCGCACGATGATTGGAGATAACTGGCGGGCTAGAGGAACCGGCGCCGCCGCTGGCGCAGCGCCGGTCAGTAATGCGCCAGGCGGGTGCATCCGCCTCCCGCGGAGCACCCGCCGGCAAACAGGGAAATAAAGAACGGGAGGCCGGCCGCGGCAGCGCGCCGCGGGCCGGCCCCGCCCCCCAATACACAGGCGTGAGGCGGTTACCTCACGCCTGAGAAATGACCCCGCGTCCTGGCAGCAGAAAAGTAAAGCACAACACATGAATAAAAGTACACGTAAAAACACACAGAGGATAGGGAAGAAGGGAGGAACTGACATAGGAATCCCCCAACCCCACTAAACAAAGAAGGGCTAAAGTGGGACCCCCCCCCTTTCCCCCCAGGGACAAAACCCAGGGACGGGGCATCCCAAGCCGGGATCACCAACCCGGAACCGCCGCCTACCCTCTCTAATAGGGTCTCACGGGGGGGGAGCGCAGCTCCTCGGCACCCTAGGTGCCAGTATACCCTCGCTCAAGCCCGCAGCCAAAGCTGAGGAGGCATGTAAATTCTTAAAAGACTGGTACCCTTAGATAAAAGAATGGCCGAGCGGAAATATATCTCTAAATAGGCCGGGGGTTACCCCGGCTACCTGAACTCCCCCTGAGCAAGGAGGAGGCATCATCTTCTGACTTGCTCGCCGTCTTGCAGAGATGGAAAAACTGGGTAATGAGTGGGAGGTCCCAGGTATTTATGGATCAGGGAGGGGCTTCTCTTTGCATCATCTCTGCAGGAACGCCCCTTCAGGTCGGTATTACCCATGTGTTATGGATATCTGAAGCGGGGTGTGTGACATACTTAGAATATTAATATATTTTATGTTTTTAGTCACTAACTTATTATTCCTTCCCCCACTGGGCTGCAACTCTGTTCAGGAATTTAGGATACGGGCGCCGCCATCTTGACTCAGAAGCATCACACTTACTGAAGAGAGTGGGATAAGGTACAGGGGGGCAGGTTATAGCTGTGCTTTGCTCAGACTGAGCAGAGCTGGGGTCAGGGAAAGGTCAGCAGTCCCAGAATGCAGAGCAACACAGTCAGGAGGCACTTCCTGTTTGCAGGCTGCCTGATAAGATGGCGGCTTCCATAAGCCGCCATCTTGGATGTTGAAAGGCTCATAACATGCAATAGATGCAGGTAGGATGATTTTTAATATGGGAAATCTGTATGTACAGGGTGTGGGAAACATAAGATAGACTCATTCAGAGTGAAGGTCCGCTTTAAATACCTGTATGCTGGTGCGAATATCCCATCCGATTCATAATGACGTCAGAGCAAACATCCTTGTATCAAAGTATATACATTAAAGTGCCCACAGGGTTAATACAATTCTGTGAAACTCTCCTGTAGAATTGTTTTTGATTATATCCAGTCCAGGTCGTCCCAGTGAAGGAGTTCCACCCCCAGGGGGCGCACGGCTGCAAGATCAAAAGCTGCAGCTCCTTCCGGCCTATAAAGCCAGGTGTCCCTCTATCATTCTCCAGTGGTTAAAAAGCAGTAACAAAAAGGACAGGCTGGGAGGCCAAAAAACCATGTTACTTCACATAGCTTCAGCTTGTACTCTAACAAGACTTAAGAATACAATGTCCAATGAATAAAAAAATACCATTTTGTGAATACTCACCGGTAAAATGGGTATTATAAGTATGTCACACACCCCACTTCAGACTTAATAATTACACTAGGGTTAACGCACCTCTAGGTGGCAGCATTGCAGAGAACTTCTCCAAAAAACTTCAACAGGCCCCTCCCGGTCTATACATACCTGGTACCTCCCAAGAACCTCCCAGTGTTAGAACAGCAGTAAGACAAGGTACCAGAGCCAAACAATGTAACCCTCAACGTAAAGAACCAAACTTCACCAAATAGAGAGCCAGGATACCGAAAAGGGCGGGTGAAGTGGGGTGTGTGACATACTTATAATACCCATTTTACAGGTGAGTATTCACAAAATGGTATTATTCTAAGTATGTCACACACCCCACTTCAGACTTAATAATTACACTAGGGACATCCAACAGCAGTGTCCATAAAAGGGTGGGTATCCGAACAGGCAATAACGCAGAAAAAATTCAAACCACTGCAGCCTGCAAAACCTTGCGGCCAAAAACAGCATCCGCTGAAGCCCGCACATCAACCTTATAGAACTTAGAAAAGGTATGAACAGAAGACCAAGTTGCAGCCATACACACTTGTTCAACAGAAGCCTGGTGCTGAAAAGCCCAGGACGCACCAACCGCACGAGTAGAATGAGCAGTAACTCGGAAAGGGGGATCCTTCCCCTTGGCCGAATAAGCACCAACAATGGCCTGACGAATCCATTTACTAATGGAGGACTTGGCCGGAGCCAAACCCTTCCTAGGCCCACATGGTACAACGAAAAAGGCATCAGTCTTACGAAAAGAAGACGTCGCACGTAGATAGTACCTGACACAACGTACCACATCCAAGCAGTGCAAAGCACTCTCCTTGACATTCTTAGGCTTAGGACACAAAGAAGGAAGAACAATGTCCTGGTTAAGATGAAAAGCAGAAACCACTTTAGGGAGAAAATCTGACTTGTAACGAAAAACCACTTTGTCCTGATGATCCTCAAAATAAGGAGCCTGAATAGACAAAGCAGCCAGCTCTGAAACACGCCTAACCGAAGTAATGGCCACCAGAAAGGCAACCTTCTGAGTAAGAATGGACAAAGCAACATCCCGCAAAGGCTCAAAAGGAGGAGCCTTAAGAGCAGAAAGAACCAAATTCAAATCCCACACTGGGAGCAAAGGCTTCCTAGGAGGCCGCACATGCAAAACCCCCTGGAAAAAAGTCTTGACCAAGGAATGACTAGCAAAAGATTTCTGGAAAAAAATTGACAAAGCAGAAACCTGCCCCTTCAAGGTACTCAGCTGAAGACCGGAGTCCAGCCCCGCCTGAAGGAACTCCAAAATCCTAGACACAGAAAATACCCGGCAGGGCAAAGACCTAGCCTCACACCAATCAATATAAGATCTCCAATACCTGTAATAGATGGAAGAAGAAGATCTCTTCCTAGCACTAATGAGAGTCTGAATGACCGCATCCGAAAGACCCTCCTCCTTTAAGATGGAGGTTTCAGCAGCCAAGCCGTCAAAGCCAGCGTTTGTAAACTGGGGTAACAGAGATGACCCTGAGAGAGAAGATCTGGCCGAAGAGGCAGATCGAACTGATCCACGGCCAGACGAACGATGTCCGCGAACCACACCCGCCTTGGCCACCTTGGAGCCACGAGAATGGCGGGAACTCCCTCCAGAACCAACTTTCGCAGAACCCTGCCTAGCATGGGAATCGGAGGAAACAGATAAAGAAACCCCAGGTCCCTCCAGCTCAGGGTCATGGCATCCACCGCCAGAGCCAGAGGGTCCCGGGACAGGGACACAAAGGACGGAAGCTTGTGATTGTGACGAGAGGCAAACAGATCCACCTCCGGCGTCCCCCACCGGAGACAAAGTGACCGAAACACCTGGGGATGGAGAGACCACTCCCCCCGACGGGACGCACACCGGCTCAGAAAATCCGCCTCTGTGTTTTCCACTCCCGGAATGTAAACTGCCGAGATGCAAGGGACATGAGTCTCCGCCCAGACCAAAATCAGGGACACTTCCTTGTGGGCACCCAGACTGAGAGTCCCTCCTTGGTGATTGATGTAAGCAACCGCCGTCTGATTGTCTGAGCGAACCTGAACCGGCAGACCTTGTAAATGATGCGTCAAGTGAGACAGAACCAACCTGATGGCTCGCAATTCCAGAACATTGATGGGCAAGTGGGCCTCCTGAGGGTCCCACTGCCCCTGAAACCGAAGATCCTTCCAATAACCTCCCCAGCCTGACAAACTGGCATCCGTGGTGACAGTTTCCCAAAGTGGAGTCAGAAACGACCTGCCCTTCAGAAGGTTGTCCGAGACCAACCACCACAGAAGGGACTGCCGAACCCGAGGGGACAACCGGAAGGACCGATCCAACGACCCCGGACACCGGTTCCAAGACGCCAAAAGATGAAGTTGAAGAGTCCTCGTATGAAACTGAGCAAAGGGAACTGCCTCGAACGAGGCCACCATCAACCCCACCAGTCTCATCCCCAGACAAATGGACGGATGAGGATGGGAGAGGAGCAGCCGGGCCAATTCCTGAATCATCAGAACCTTGGCCTGAGGAAGAAACACTCTGTGCTGGCAGGAGTCCAACGACATCCCCAGAAAGGTCACCACCCTGGCCGGAACCAGCGAGGACTTGGGGTAATTGATCACCCAGCCGAACCTCTCCAACATAGACACCACCGTGCTGGTGTCCCCCTCTGCTTGACTGAAGGAAGGAGCCATGATGAGAAGATCGTCCAGGTAAGGCACAATGCGAATCCCCTGAGCTCTGAGCAGGGCCATCACCCCCGCCAACACCTTGGTGAACACTCTCGGAGCAGAGGTGAGACCGAATGGAAGAGCCACAAACTGAAAATGCCGATCCCCCACCACGAAACGGAGGAACCGCTGATGAGCAGGAAAGATCGGCACGTGCAGGTACGCATCTTTGATGTCTATGGACGTCAAAGTCCCCCTGCCGAAGCGAACCGATCGCCGACCGCAGGGTTTCCATGCGAAACTTCCGAGGACGAATAAACCTGTTGAGAAACTTCAAATCCAGAATAGGACGGAATGACCCGTCCTTTTTGGGGACCGTGAAGAGATTGGAATAAAACCCGCGCCCCACCTCTGAAGGAGGAACCGGGCAAATGACGGCCAAATCCAGAAGATTCCCTACTGCCGCCAGGAGCCCCTGCGTGGCCAAATGATCCAAAGACACCCGAGACCTGAAGAACCTTGGAGGAGGACGGGACTCGAACTCCAACTTGTAACCGGCCGAAACCACCTCCCGGATCCATCTGTCCGGGACCTCCTGGTCCCACACCCGGGAGAAAAGTTGCAACCGTCCCCCCACCCGAACGGGTGAGGGCGCCCCCTCATTGCTGGATGGGCTTGGCAGCCGGCTTGGGCTTGGCACCCCAGACGCGAGTGGGGCGGCCACGGCCTCTGCACCTATTCCAACTGCCGCCCCTGGGGGCCGAGGAGCCCGCACCTCTACCGGCGCCAACTCCCCGAAAGGACGGATTGAACGAGACCATCCCCCGAAAGGAACGGCGAAATTTCTTGCGCTGAGGTAACTTACCTCCCTTGGCAACAGAGTCCAGCCTCTCACCAAAAAGCCTCAAACCCAGAAAGGGCAGAGCCGTGAGCGATCTTTTAGAATTAAAATCGGCCGTCCACTGTCTCAACCACACACAGCGCCGGATAGCCACCAGCAAGGCAGTAGCCCTGCCACACATCAGCATGGCATCCTCCTGAGCGGCCAGGATAAAGGACAAAAAAGCATCACAGCGCTTAAGCCCAAGGGACTCATCACTGGTGGGCTCGAGATCCACCCCCAAGTCCCTGACAATAGACCTGACAGCAAAAGTCAAAAGAGCCGAAGCACAGACAGGCCTTAAAGTGGACCAACACCCACGGGTGATCGGCCCGGGAATCTATAAGATTCCCGGGCCGATCACCCCCCACCCCGCGGGACATCCGAGATCGGGATGTCCCGCGGGGTGAAACCCCCCCAAACACCCCAAACTCCTTACCTTATCTTCGGCCTCCCTCGCGCTTCTGTAGGCGCGCGCGCGCCGAAAGTGACGCGAGGGAGGCGGCGGCGGCGGCTGCCGCTTAGACGTTCTTGTACGTCGGCGCTGGGAGCGGGGAGAGGTGAGTTTTTCGGGGGGTTAGGGGGGGTTTCACACAGCGGGGCACCCCGATCGGGGGTGCCCCACCGAAGTGGACCAAGACCCAGGATAGTCAAAATCCTGGGTGTTGGTCCACTTTAACACCGAACCCGCACATACAAAACCATGACGGGCAAGCTGATCAACCCGGCAATCCTCACCGTCCCTGAGCGAAGTCGTGTCAGGGGAATACACGACCGCCGTGTTGGACAGTCCCAAGACCGGAGTATCTACCTCAGGGGGGACAGACCAACGCTTCATCAATTCCGCCGGAAAAGGATACTTCCTATCCCAACTAGACGGCACACCAACAAGACGTGTAGGTTGCTCCCATTGCTTGAAGACAATTTCTTCAAAATGCTGTTGGCTGGGAAATTCCAGACGCTGCTTGGACACCCCAAAAAGCTGACCCTTGGGCTTGGGAGCAACCACCGGAGGCTCCAAATCCAAAACCTCAAACATCTGGCTCAAAATGGTAGAGGAATCGAGAGGGAGGCCATCATCCTGATTCCCCTCAGAACCCAGCAACTGCTGAACATCAGAATCTTCATCCTCCATGAGCTCACCTTCTTCACGGGGACGATCCGACCAATCCAGATCTCCCACAACTTCCTCATCTGAATCCGGCGGAGGCGGAGACAGATGCTTCCGCTTAGCTGAAGCCTTCTGAGCGGCTATAGCAGAAAACCGCTTCTCAAGGCTGGTCAAACGGGCACATACCTCAGCCTGCGAATCCCCGCCCAGGACAACGTCACACGGGGTCCGGAATAAGCGAGGGGGAGAGGGAGATGGTGCGGCTGACGAAGTGCTAGGCACCGGAGTACTGGACTGCCGTGCAATGTTCTGCTGTGCACAAGGGATACACAAAATGACATAATCTCCCTGGAGCGGAGCCCCACAACCCCCGCACACCTTGGATTGTCCCGAAGAACCATTCCCGGTATCTGTGGCAACCTCCATGTGGTGAAATTATGGTATTTGCAGAACCCAGGGATTTATGCGGTACGCGACCCGGGTTGCCCCTTAATAACCTAACACTTGTCTAAGGACAGTCACAAGATCCTGACCCAGGGGAATAGCATAAGACCCTTATAAGGATACAAATAAGTATATATATATATATATATATATCAAGGAAAAAACACCCCCCACGAGCCAGGTATATATGACCGGGAGAGCCCTGCCAGACGGGATCCCAGGATCTGAAAAACACAAAGGGAGAGAGACAGGCGTCAATCAGCACCATGCCAAAACACCACATAATATACAAAACCCCCCTTACACCACCCCCCCCCCCTCATTAACCAGAGCAACGGAAATGGTTAATGCCAACCAGCACCCTCAAGATGCGCCGGGGCGAGGAGGGAGGCAAGGGAGGAGGAAAGGATCCGAGGGGTCACCGACATGCCAGCCTAAGAACGCCTACCTGGATAGGAGAGGAACCGCGCAGCCAGCAGAAGATGGCGGCCAGCACACAGAGGACGGAGGAAGAGAGAAGCTCCGGGAGCCGAGAAGGCCCCGCCCCTCCGGCCGTCCAATCCGTGCGCGGCACGCGCGACCCCGCCCCCAGGCAGCGTCAGCGTCTGCCTGCGGGGACCGCCATCAGACCTCGATCACGGGACCGGCGCCGGCTCCCGGAGTACCGCGCCGGAGTAAACACAGACCCACACACTGATAAAGGGTCCCCCCTGAGCAGCCGGGCAAGCAGGCTGCAAGCGCCGGATACGGCGCCCAGCCACCAGCGGGACCGCGGCGCAGCACGCCGCGAGGCCCCGCCCCCCCCGGCTCCTGAGGGGAGACACACAGCCATGGGAGAAAAGAAAAAAAACGGAGAACAGACAGTGAAATCAGACCAAGTAAAAGCACAAAGGGAAACACAAGGAAGAGCGCAGCAGCACACTCACACAGCATGTACATATTAAAAAGCATGACACTGTCCCCAGCGCGTCCCACACCCCGGAAGAGACACAATAACCCAGGGCAAGACATAACCTGACCACTAACTCCTATAAAATGGGGCATCCCACATCCGGATCACCACTCCGGGAATCCCGCTATGCCCCGCAATGAAGGGTCGAGCGGAGGAGCTAATCTCCTAGGCACCAACGGTGCCGGCTACCTTATTGCCCGGCCTACAGCCGAAGCTGGGAGGCTGCCATTACATAGAACACATTCAAACAAAAGCCGGGCAGAAATAGACCACGGGGGGGGGGGGGGGGCGCCGGGGGGATACCCCGGCTACCTGCAAGCAGGAGACTTCTTTCTTCTGTCTTGTCGCCACCTTGCAGAGAACAACACTGGGAGGTTCTTGGGAGGTACCAGGTATGTATAGACCGGGAGGGGCCTGTTGAAGTTTTTTTTTGGAGAAGTTCTCTGCAATGCTGCCACCTAGAGGTGCGTTAACCCTAGTGTAATTATTAAGTCTGAAGTGGGGTGTGTGATATACTTAGAATATGGTAACCATAACAGGCATATGAACAAAAGGGTGGGGTGGGACGACCTGGACTGGATATAACCCAAAACAATTCTACAGGTGAGTTTCACTGAATTTTATTTTTCCCTATATCCAGTCCAGGTCGTCCCAGTGACGACATGTGGGACATCCAAAAGCCGTGTCCATTTGGGCGGGATCCCCAGTGCGAAACAGCATGTAGTTCATCTCACTACCGCCTGAAGCACCTTTCGGCCAAAAACTGCGTCAGCTGAGGCCCCAACATCCACCTTGTAAAAACTTGGTAAAGGTATGAACGGAAGACCAAATGGCGGCCTTACAAACTTGTTCCACTGATGCCCGATGCTGAAAAGCCCAAGAGGCACCAATAGCTCGGGTAGAATGAGCCGTGATCCGAAAAGGGGGTTCCTTCTCCTGGCAGAATATGCTTGCACTACCGCCTGTCTGATGCACTTACTGATAGTGGACTTAACTGGTGGCAAACCCTTCCTAGAGCCCTCTGTCAGGACAAAGAGCAAATCCGATTTTCTGAAGGACTCAGTCACAGTCAGGTAATACTTTATGGCTCTGACCACATCCAAGGCATGGAGGGTCCTTTCCTTAGAATTAGTCGATGCTGGACACAAGGAAGGTAAGACAACCTCTTCATTAAAAATTGACCAACACCCAAGCTGATTGGCCCGGGAATCTATAAGATACCCGGGTCGATCAGATCCCTCCCCGTGGGGCATCTAAAAATCGGGATGCCCCACTGTGTGAAACCCCCCAGGACGCCCCATTCACCTTACTCCCGTTCCAACGGCGCATGCGTGGGCCACATCTCACGCTTCTCTCTAGCAGGGCGCGCGCCGGCCATTTGTGAATGGCCGGCACGCTCCCCGTTAGAGGGAAGCGCGAGATGCGTCCGCCAGTGCGCTCGGAGCCGCTGTGGTTGTCCGTCCCTTGTCCGTGCATACCACAGCGGCTGAGCGCACTGATTGGAAGAGCGCCCGCGCATACGCCGTTGGAGCAGAGTGAGGTGAGTTTTTTCTGCCATTCTGGGGGGGGGGGGGGGGGGGGGGGTTCACGCAGCAGGGCACCCCCAATCGGAGTGCCCCAAGGAAGTGGACCAAAACCCAGGATAGTGAAAATCCTGGGTGTTGGTCCACTTTAAAGGTGAAAGGGAGAAACTACCTTGGCAAAAAAAATAAATAAATAAAAAAAATTCAGGTTTGAAAGCGAAAAACCACCTTATCCCTGCCGTTCAAAATAGGGACGTTTCATACAAAGCATGGCCAGCTCTGATACACGACGCACCGAGGTGATCGCTACCAAAAAGACCACTTTGAGAGTCAAAATAGATAATGCAGCATCGCACAATGGTTCGAAGGGAGGACCCTGAAGAGCAGAAAGTACTAAGTCCCACACCGGTAATCCTGACTTAGCCGGTGGCCGGACAGGGGCGGCTCCCTGGAAAAAGGTCTTGATCAATCTATGGTTGGCAATGGACCTCTGGAAGAAGATGGCTAAAGCAGAGACCTGGCCCTTGAGGGTGCTCAGCTGGAGACCCAAGTCTAAGCAGTGTTGCAAAAACTCCAGAATCCTAGAAATAGAAAATGTGCGGCAAGGGAGACTCATGGTCTCGCACCAAGCAATATAAGCGTGCCCAACTCTGTAGTATATCATGGAAGAAGACTCCTGAGCCTGAATCATGGCATGCACAACCGTGGCCGACAGCCCCTTTTCCGTCAGGATTGAGGTTTCAATAGGAACTTGAACGCCGTCCAGGGAAATCGCCAGAGTGTCCGTGGCAATGGCCAGAGGATCTCTTGAGAGGGAGACAAACCTTGGAAGCTTGTGATTGTGTCTGGACGCAAACAGATCCACGTCTGGCTGACCCCAGTGGAGACACAGAACGTTAAAAAGGTCTTGCTGCTGAGAGACCATTCCCCCAAGCGCAAGGCGCTCCTGCCTCCAGGTTTTCCACCCCGGGAATGTAGACCGCCGAGATACAGGGAACATTCTCCTCTGCCCAAGTCAGAATCTGGGTTACCTCCTTGAGGGCTCTCTTGCTCAGAGTCCCGCCCTGGTGATTGATGTAGGCGACAGCCGTTTGATTGTCCAAGCGAACCTGGATCGCACGACCCCTTAAATGGGAAGTCAAGCGAAGAAGCACCAACCGGATCACTCTCAGATCCAGGAGATTTATGGGTAAGCGGTTCTCCAGCAGACCCCAACCAACCCTCGATCTTCTGCATCTGCCAAACGCCTCCCCAGCTGGTGAGACTGGCATCCATGGTAACCATCTCCCAATGGGGAGTCAGAAAGGACTTGCCCACCAACAGGTTCCAGGAGCCCAACCACCACAAGAGGGACTGCCTGGCCAGGGGGAACAGCAAAAGTTCTTGTTCCAGAGACTCCTGCATCTGGTTTCAGCCGGCCAGCAGGTTCAATTGAAGAGGTCTCATGTGAAATTGGGCAAAGGGCACTGCCACGAAGCATGACACCATTAGGCTCACCAAACAGCAAGGCCTGCACCTGCGTCTGGAGACCCAAAATCTTCTGCTGTGGCAGAAAAACCCTGACCTGAGCGATGTCCATCTTCATTCCCAGGAAGATCTCACTGTTGAGGGAGTGAGAAATGACTGGGTAATTGACTACCCAGCCGAAGGCCTCCAGGGTTGACAACACTGTCCGAGTGTCTCTCGGCCTGCTGAAGGGACTGGGCCACAATCAGCAAGCCGTCCAGATAAGGCAGCACACGAATGCCCTGGTTCCTCACGATCGCCATGATGCCCGCCAGCACCTTGGTGAAGACACAGGGGGCTGAAAAAATCCAGAAAGTGCACCAAACTGGCAATGCTTATCCTCCAGAGCAAACCTCAGGAACTTCTGATGCCCCTGGAAAATCAGGATGTGCAGGTAAGCATCCCTGATGTCCGAGGTCATGAAGTCGCCGGGCCGAAGCGATCTAACCGCTGACCTAAGGTTTCCATGCGGAAATGCCTGACACTTACAAAACCTGTTGAGACCCTTCAGGTCCAGGATTGGTCTAAACGTTCCGTCCTTCTTGGGAACTGAACAGGTGGGAGTAGAAACCTTGCCCCCGTTCCTGGCGAGGTACAGGGCAAATCACACCTAACCGCAGAAGGTGTTGCACAGCCATTCTCAAACCCTGCGCCTTTAGCGGGTTTTGGGATATCCGAGAAACTGAGGAATTTTGTGGGAGGCCTGACTGCCAGCTCTATCTTGGACCGGTGGATTCAGGAGGTAGTGTCCTCCGGTTACGAGACGTGCCGCCCCCAGACCTGAGCAAACAGCAGAAGCCATCCCCCCACCCGGATGGGTGAGGGCGCCCCCTTTATGCCTGAGGGGACTTGGCAGGGGGGCTTAGATTTGGTCCTCCATGAAGGATTGGGTCGGTCACGGGACCTACCTCTACCCCAGGTATCTCTGTGGCCACCTGGGAATGAAGAGCCTCTTCCTCCCTGAAAGGAGCGAGAGGCAGAGGGATTCCGAACAGACCGAGCAGGCTTCAGTCTCTGTGGAGCGCCTGGACCTTTTGGTCAAGGATGGTAGACTCCCTCAAACAGCCTGTGCCCCACAAAGGGAATACTCGTAAGCGACTTCTTGGCAGCCGCATCAGCTGACCATTGCCGCAGCCAGAGCGAGTGGCGGAGGGCAACAAACAGGGCCAAAATCCTGGCACCAAGCCGGAACCCCGTCCACGGCAGAAAAAAAGCCAATGAAATTCAAGCAGGCCTTGATCTTTATACTCCTCCGCCTGCTTGCGAGCCTTAGCTCTACCCACAAGGTGTCACCTTCTGATGGCTAGAGAGACCTCGCCGCAGCACACAGGGCGAAAGAGGGCACCAGCAAAGGTGAACGCATGGCAGACCAGCTGATCCATACGCTTGTCAGCCGGGTCACATAAGGAAGCAGCATCAGGTGACGGCATTAACAGTAGTGTTAGACAACCCCGACACAGGGGAATCCACTTCGGGAGGCTGAGACCATAGCCAAACCAGCTCATCAGGGAAGTGATAGCGCCTATCGAGGCCCTTAGGCACCAACAGTAACTTGTTAGGCCTCTCCCATTCCTTGAAAATCATGTTAGAAAAATGGGCCTGCTCCGGAATGAGCCGCCTTTGTCTTTCGGGCCTAATCAAATCAGAGGGATGAGAAACAGGATCCCCCAGCAGCAGCAGAGCGTGCAGCCAGCACGAGGGACAGAGCCTTCCAGAAACACTCCGAGGGGCGGGCGGCGCTGTGATGACGCGGATCGCGACATGCGCCCAGCTCTGCCCCCTCCGGGGGCGCACGAGAAGGGCCCGCCAACCATCCATGGCCCTCATGCTGCCTGTCAAAATGGCCGCAGGGACACCGCGGGCGCACTAGCGGCGACCCCCCCCGGTCGCAGACAGGGCTGCACAAGGAGCGAAGCAGAGGCCCGCGGGGTACGGCCACCCCTGAGGCAGGCAACGACGAGGGAGGCAAGTATGCATCATGCTCCAAGGCCCAGCGAGGAGCCAACAGTAAGACACAGTAAAACGACAGGAAGTGCCAGTCACCAATAAAGTTTGTGGGCAGGGAGGGTGCATTACAAAACAACTATAGTGCCCCCCCCCCCTCCAGGCTCACCATACGCCTGTGGCCGGCTACCCTTTAGCATAGGGTCTGCAGCCCAGAGCCAAGCTCTGTGGAACACCCGACCCCGGCGTTCACCCTACCGTCACGATCCCGTAGCAGCCCAAGGCTGGAAGGCAGGAGTGGGTCAGGAGGGATCTGTGGGAATAGGGTCCGCAGCAGCCGACGGGCTAGGGGGCCGCTCTGCTGCCAACATCCGAGAGAGAGTATCAACGATCTTCTGCAGCCAAGACTGCAAGACGAACAACTGGAGAATGAAAGAGGGACACCTGCCTTTATAGGCCAGGAGGAGCTGCAGCTTTTGATCTTGCAGTCGAGCGCCCACTGGGGGCGGAATACCCACATGTCATCACTGGGATGACCTGGACTGGATATAGGGAAAAAAAAAATTCTAATTGCCCCCTCACACCGCAGACTGGTCTAAATTTGGACACAGGAGCATGGCATTTCCAGCTAGGTCACCATTCCCTACCAGAGTGGTGTCAGCACATCACCCGATTCGTGTGTGTGATGGATGGATGGAGGTCAGAATCAATAAAATGAATGTATACGTGAACATCTCCTCTCTCCATTAAAATACTGTTTTGGGATTACTCACCTTTAAAACGGATATTATAAGTGTGACATACACTCCGCTTCAATACTTCTTGACAACTGGGTTATTCTCCAGTAGTGGGCGAACTTCTGCAGATATGAATGCAAATAAAAAGCCCCTCCCGGTCCATAACTACCTGGGTCCTCCCACCAATTCCCCAGGGTAAGATAGCAGTAAAGGGACCAGGAAGAACCAAATATAACAATACTAACAAAAAACAATGGTATTCTGGATCCTTTATATGGTGAACCAAACAGGGTGGGTGAAGCAGAGTGTATGTCACACTTATAATATCCGTTTTAAAGGTGAGTAATCACAAAATGGTATTATGCCAAGTGTGACATACACTCCGCTTCAATACTTCTTGACAAGTGGGACATTCAATAGTGTCCGTCAAGGGTGGGAACCAGAAACAGTAAAAAATGCACCAACTCAAACCACTGCAGCTTGCAGAACCTTGCGGCCAAAAACAGCATCCGCTGAAGCCCGCACATCAACCTTGTAAAACTTGGAAAAAGTATGAAGACCAAGTAGCAGCCTTACAAACTTGTTCAACAGAAGCCTGGTGCTGAAAAGCCCAGGATGCACCCACAGCACGAGTAGAGTGTGCAGTGACCCTAAAAGGGGGAGTCCTCCCCTTAGCAGAATAGGCCCCAACAATGACCTGACGAATCCATTTGCTAATCGTAGACTTAGTAGGTGCCAAACCTTTCCTGGGCCCGCAGGGCACCACGAAAAAGCGTCCGTCTTGCAGACAGAAGAAGTAGTCACTAAATAGTACTTCACACAGCGAACATCCAAATTGTGCAGAACCCTCTCCTTGTCATTGTTAGGCTTAGGACACAAGGAAGGGAGAATATCCTGATTGAGGTGGAAAGCAGACACCACCTTAGGAAGGAAATCCGGTTTAAAACGAAAAACCACCTTATCCTGGTGTCTCTCAAAGTAAGGGGCCTGAATCGACAGAGCCGCCAACTCAGACACGCTGAACCGAGGTAATCGCCACCAAGAAGGCAACCTTCTGAGTGAGAACCGAAAGAGCAATATCATGTAGCGGCTCAAAAGGCGGACCCTGCAGAGCCGAAAGAACCAAATTCAAATCCCAAACAGGAACTACAGCTTCGAGGGGGCTGGACATGCGCCACCCCTTGGAAAAAGGTCTTAACCAGCGGGTGTAAAGCAAAAGACCTCTGGAAGAAATACCGACAGAACAGAAACCTGTCCTTTCAAAGTACTAAATTGGAATCCAAGATCCAGATTATGCTGAAGAAACTCCAAAATCCTGGGTTGGAGTAGTAACCCCTGCCTCTTTCCAACGGAGGCACCGGGCATATAACCCCCATGTCCAGAAGGCTTTTCACTGCCAACAGGAGCCCCTGTGCAGCCTGAGGGTCCGAGGGCACCCGAGACCTTAATCTTGGGGGCGGCCAGTACTCGAACTCCAGTTTGTGCCCAGAGGAGACCACTTCCAAAATCCAATTGTCTGTGACCTCCTGGGCCCAGACCCGGAAGAAGAGCCACAGCCATTGCCCCACCCTTACAGGGGGAAGGCGCCCCTTCATTGCTGAGCCGGTTTAACGGCAGGCTTGGAACCCCAGGCAGCCGCGGGACGTGCCCGACCTCTGCCTCTGTTCCAGGACGAGCCCGACCCCCGAGAAAGCCAGACATCTAGATGCTCTGGCCCCTCGAAAGGAAGGAGTGAACGAGCCCGCCCCCCGAAAGTTTCCTCCGCTGAGGTAACTTACCGCCTTTAGCAACAGCATCCAATTTATCTCCAAACAGCCACGCACCCAAGAAGGGGAGAGCTGTGACTGACTTCTTGGCTCCAACGTCCGCTGTCCACTGACGGAGCCAGACCAGTCTGCACATGGCCACCAGCAAGGCTGACGTCCTACTACACATGACAATTGAGTCTTCCATCGCAGCCATGACAAAATCTATGAAGAACAATTCGCACTTCCTAAGTATAGCAAACTCAGCGCTAGCTGGATCCAGCTGAGCGTTATTCAGCCAGTCCCTGATAAGAGACCTGGTAGCAAGCGACACCAGGGCAGATGCACTAACCGGCCGCAGGGCCGAGCCCACGTTGGCAAATGCATGGCACGCCATCTGATCAAGGCGCTTGTCCTCACCATCCTTAAGGGAGGAGGCGTCAGGGGTGTTCAGTACAGAAGAGTTGGTCAAACCTAACACAGGCGCGTCGACCTCGGGAGGAGAAGACCAGCGCTTGACCGCCTCCACCGGAAAGGGATACTTATCCCATCCCTGAGGCACACCAGGGAGCCGACTGGGCCTCTCCCATTCCCTAAGTATCAGCGCATCAAAATGACCCTGGGTAGGGAATTCCAGACGGGGCTTGTAGGCCCCCAAAAATTCCCCCTTGTAAGAGGGGGCGCCTCAGGTGGATCAATATCCAACACCTCCAATAAATGTGACAAAACAGTGGCCGCATCAACGGCATCCCCCAGCGCCTGCCCGACATTGGAATTCCCAGGCCGACCATAGTCGGCCTCTGAATCCAGATACAATGCCCCCTCTAGCGGGGAATAATCGGACAATTCAGCAGACTCATCGTCAGTGTCCCACAAGGGCTGGGCCGACGACAACTGTCTTTTAGCCTGGGGCTTCTTGCCCACCGTGCTAGCAATCATTTTCTCTATGCTGGCCAACCTAGCCCAAACATGAGAAAGCGACTCCCCACTAGTACCAATGTCACTTGGGGTACGGATAAGGTGGGGAGGGGAAGGCGATGAAGTGGGAGGAGCCGACCCAGAAGGCTGGGTACCCGACTGCCGCGTTATGGCCTTTTGTGCGCATGGTATACAGATCAGCACATTCTCCCCGTAAGGGATACCCCACACATAGCCCGGATTGTCCCGGGCCCGGTATCCTGCAGAGCCTCCATATGGTGAATTTTTGTGGTCAGTCGCAAGACCGTAGGGGGATTACGCATAAGCAAGCCGGGATGCCCCTTAAAAGTCCCGGTGGGAGGATTTTTGGGTGGCCAATTTTTATATCTAGGGACCGCAGGACCAGGAGGGACCCCTTAAAATGCACGTATACAGGGACACCTGTAACACAAAATAAGCCGCATAAGAGCAGAGCATAGTAAAGGATGCCCTAGCATTTGATATTACAGTCACAACAGAATATACATATACAGGTCTATATCTATATCATGTATATACCACCGAGCAGCCATACAGAGCAAATAAAAGGCATATAGACAAAATTATACATATATACACACACGTCCCCAAGATGTATGTAGCCCACGGGCACAAATAACGCCCGGCAACATGTACAACAATAAAGTGCATAAGCCGATGTATCCAGCTAAGGGAGCCCCGTATGGGGCACTCATGGGGCAGTATGAAGATGGCGTCCCTTCGGTGGAAAGGGTGAAGGAGGCGGGCCAGCGTGGAGCACGCCAGCACATGGCCCCGCCCCCTTCCGACACGGGATACACCCAAGCCGCGCTTCCAGCCGATAGGGCTGGAGCCGGCCGACGCAGCCAAGGGGGGAGGCCAACACGGCACGCTCTTCCGATGCGGGAGAGCGCCAGGCCCCCCCCCCTTCACTGAGGGAAGAAGGTCGCGCTCCCCGGCCAATATGGCCGCGGAGCCAACCATAAGAGAACCGGCCCACCGTCACACGAGAGCGTGCGTGCGGGCCGAGCGGTAAACACACACAATGAGTAAAACACACACAATATAAAGGTCAGGTAGCCAGCCCCCCCCCCCCCCCGGAGCAGAGTAAGGGACCCAGAAAGGGGGGGGGGGGGGGAACCCTGCCAGATTCCGGCCCCAAGCCTAGCGAGACGGGGCATCCCACACCAGGATCACCAAAACCTGGATAACCACCTACCCCATAGTGAGGTCTCACGGTGGAGCGGTGCTCCTACCTTTACCAGGACAGGCAGCCTAAGCTGGGAGGCTCAATACAGGGGCAATTTAGGAGGGTCTTGGCAGCAATAGGGACAAAAATGGCCGGGCGCGAGCCCGGCTTACCTGCAAGTAAGAGAAGCCTTCATCTTCTGTCTTGCTCGCTTCCTGCAGAGAAGACAACTGGGGGACTTGGTGGGAGGTCCCAGGTAGTTATGGACCGGGAGGGGCTTCTATTTTTGCATTCATCTCTCCAGAAGTTCGCCCTCTACTGGAGAATAACCCAACTGTCAAGACTTATTGACGCGGAGTGTATGTCACACTTGGAATAAATCGATTCCTCTTTGCATTGTATGCTTTGGTGGCTAATAAAGGTGAAATAAACCCTCAGTAAGCCACTTATCTCTGCGCCAATTCTTTCCTTTTGCTTGAACGAACATTAATGTCATATAAAGTTGATGAAGCATGCTGCTATTAACACACTACTGTGATAAAGATGGCGTTGAGAAGATGACGCCGCCTTTTTCGAGTTGCCTCCTTTTTAGACGTAGATAACATCCAACTTGCTCATTAGGTAGAACAGACCAATTACTGAGCTAGATATTCAGTTTTTTCTAATATGACGATATGCCTCCTCTAGGAGGTATGCAAGTTTTCTATTTCACTATAAATAAAATCGTCAAAGGGAGGAGCAGCAGATGCATGTCCGTGAGATAGTGGAACGCATTCCAATGACTATCCTGTCTCGCGTATTTCTCATCTCCTAGGACGATTTGAAAGACTGAAAGAAACCTAGCTGTCCTCGACATGTGTAGTGCGGGTACTGCATGGCATGGCCTGACCTGAGCGGCAGTGAGCCCTCAGGGTTCTCACTGCAATGAGATACAACACACACAGCAGGGAGCCCGCACAACACAAATGGGTGATGTGTGGACCCCAGCCTAGCAGTGACACGGCGTGCAGAGTTGCCTAGCGACCCAGCTGCTGATGCATGCAGCAGCGATACGACACGCACCCATGTCCGGCACCGTAAGGGGATAATTAGGATGTATTACCCCTGTCGGCACATAAATGCATATACTTTGATAAATACGTTGTTTGCACTATGACGACGTCATGTGGGATTTTCACATTAGCATGCCAGTATTTAACCCCTTGATGGTGACATGATCTGCTTGAATGTCTATCCCTGAAGGGGGTACAGGACATCTTGAAATGTAGACTTTGAATACATATGCACTTTGATTACATGGCTGAATCACATCCCTGCTTTTATATAAACGCAATACACCATATTGAAGCAAATTGGAGCGCTTGTCTTCTGGCGTTTCCTTACCAATTCAACTACCATAATTTTATGGTATGAGTGCACCTGTTTTAACCCTTCCAAAATGGCTGTTACACCGATGGCTGGATAGGCACTCATGGATGGCAGGGCAGGCAGTCCCCTATGGCTGCCACTGATCAGTGGGGAGTAGGTGGGCAGGGTTAGTAAAGTAAGTTTTTATTTTAAAGAACAAGTTCTATTCGCCAGCAAGGCATCAGACACTTCTGAGCTGATAAGCATCTTTCTCCTACTGCAGGGTAAACCATTCAGCTGTGTTTACTGTGCATTAGGAGAGTGTAACAGATTTAACAGCTGAGAGGCAAAGGAATGTCTATTGAAAATATATTGAGAGATGCACTGTTTGGAGTGTAGCTGTTTAAATTCACATCAACGGCACGCAGCTGCTAGTGGGGTCCAGGCAGACTGAACTTCTTTAAAGCAGAAGTCTATTTTGGTACCCAATTTTGGGTACCCAAACCAGGGGCATCCAAATTATGGGGGTGCTACGGCAATGTAGAGCTTGATGCAGCATCATAGCTCCTTCCACACCATGTGATCCTGGATCAAGGCTGGTAGATGCCCATTCCCAGGGCTTGCATATTGCAGGGCATCAGCCTCAGCCTTGAAAACAGTCTATAAAATGTAGTTAAATACATACCCCTGGCTCTATGGTCTTAGGCAATCCACCAAGCAAGGGGCCCAACACAGGAGTAGGTGGTGGACTATCCCATTCCGATGGCTGTGGTCCAAGAAATGACTGAAGCTGGGAGGTTCCCAAGTCAGAGGGCGTACCAGCTGAAGAATGAGCGCTCCCTAGAATAAGACGCATGGTAAAGTAATTCAACAACATGCAAAAATATGGCTGGGGGAGTAAGAGAAAGCCCTCTGCAGTGGTAAAACATTGACATTAAAGCAGACCTATACCCACTTTCTCATACATGAATAGCTGCCCAATATGTGACTACCGGTGACCAATTTGGATTTCCCAGTGGACTCACAAATCAAACCTGAATGGTTTCCGTTGGGCACCTAATTAAAAAGGAACTATGGTCATTTACTATACTGAAGAGGGCCAGCGCCCAAGCCCATCAGCACTGGGCGGAAAGGCCAATAGGCTGCTCCACGGCAGCCATAGGAGACGGCCCAGAAGAGTTCCCGGTTTTTACAGGCCCCAACGCACAGTCCGGATTGTGCTGCCCGCTGCTGTATAGTAAAGAGAGATCAAGGTCATTTTTTACCATAGTTCCTCTTTAACTGCCATTTGGTGCTATAAACCATGAATGAGGAGTGAAGACTTGACTATAGTGCTGCTTTAAAGTGGACCATCACCCTCCCGTGATCGGCCCGGGAATCTATAAGATTCCCGGGCCGATCACCTCCCTCCCCGCGGGACATCAGAGATCCCCAAATCCCCTTACCTTGTCTCCCTCTAGACGTGCGCGCGCCCGCACCGGCCGTCTGTGAATGGCCGGCGCGCGTCAAGAGTGACGCGCAGGAGGCGGAGGAGCCGCTTGTCCACGGCTGTCAAATCGCTTGTCCGTCGGCGCTGGGAGCGGGGAGAGGTGAGTTTATCGGGTGATCGGGGGGGGGGGGGGGGTCCACCGAAGTGGACCAAGACCCAGGATAGTCAAAATCCTGGGTGTTGGTCCACTTTAAGGCATCACTTACCCTCTTTAATACATGTATCCTTAGGGCAAATACAAGGTAGGTGCGGATTGCTTTTACTTACAAACAATGGAGGGTCATCAAATAGAAGAGCAGGGATGTCCTGCACCACACGCTGAAGATCAAATCCCAGTCACGTACTTATTTTAGGATTTAACACTGGTTTACAACCTCATGACCGCAGGCAGCCAGTGAAAGTGAATAGACAAGCCCAGGAACAGACTCCCAGGATGGGCATGCGGAGTGGGACATGGCTTATGTGGCTGGAGAGTCTAATACATAAGTATTAGAGCTAAATAGGGCAGCAGAGGCAAATATCTCTGTATCTGGAACCTTACATTGCACGTTTTAATTCAAGCTTTTAGTTTAGCCATCAAAAAACTTTATGATAAACATAATAACCCTATAAAATTAGTGTGTAAATCTAATTATATATATTTAAATATTTAAAGACATTTACCCAGTCCAAGATCTGGCAGCAGTGGTTTTCCAGTATTAGGAGTGAGCTGGGAGGACAGGCCCAGAGCTCCATATAAAGCAGCAAGGGGAGAATCGCCAAGAATGCCAGGTTTCTAAAGACAACATAAAAATCAGTGAAAAAATAAACCCCCACACCATACCCCATTTGTATGTACTCTACCACCAGTATATGGCTACTACCTGTGTGAGGGTCTGTGTCTGCAGTACCAGCTGCAGAAGAGCAGTAGACAACGCAGGGTTGGTTAGGAGAGATACTGCAGGAGCTGCACCCAGGAGTCCTGGAAGGAAAGGAAATATTAAGTGTAAAACCTCCAATGTCTTGACTTTAACCTCTGTTTAATGCACCACACTGGAAACTGGACAGACTGGAGATATGCAAGAAGGGAGAACTAGATTAAATGGGAGGCAGAAAGCAATCAGGGGTCCCCAACTTTCTACCACTTTCTATTTTGATAGAGTATCCCCACCTGGGGGAGCTCCCGTGTTGTCAGTCACCTAAAAATCATAATAAAACCACACAATGGTAAGACTAAGAATTGAAAATGGGAATTGGGTGTCATGCAAACTGGTGCCTGCAACAACTCTTACTACCGTGTAAAAAAAGTGTAAAATGTTCTCTACTTAGGAGTAAAAACGTATCATTGACTCTCATTGTCTTCCTAGCGGGCGATTCAGCAACATTCTTATTCTCCCTCAAAGTGAATTTTTTACTACCATGAGAATTTCTCAACTCTCTCAATGAGATAATAAACACTATGGCCTCGATTCAAACATCTGTAAAGTCGTTAGCTTGGTCTACCTTGCCTGTGGCAAACTGGTTGAGATAGTTCTGAGTATTGGGAGAAATTAGAAGAGATGCAACAGCTCACAAATGCAGGTTTCCAACCAAGGATTTGAATGCACCCCTGCACCAGCTTTGTGGCTTATGTGGGTTTGGTTTATTGTTATCACAGCACGCCCTCCCTAAAGGTTGAGCGGATGTAGGGAGTGGAGTGCAGGCCCCAATTAGCATTTACACCCCCCCCCCCACCCCCCACAATTCCTTGCAGACACCATTTATATTGAACCCCAATGTCTGTATGCAGGGTTTTTATTTGCCTCTAAAAATCAGCTCCAAAAAGGGTCAACCTTGGCAGATAGAGCCTATTCCCACCACACCAAAAGAAGGTCCCTTGTATCCCTCATAGAAGCTGATGATAATTCCTAGTCTTTTGCTCTGACAGTTACTCCATAACGGGCCACACAAGTCTGCCACTTCCATACTATTGGCGATAGGCGACCCCCACCATACATCACAGAACTATGGCACGTAGCCTCAGTCACTGCAATGGAGGGGGCATGCCAGGTCTTGACACACCCAGTCTTTGCAGTGAATGGAGGGGGCATGCCATAGTTTGAGACGGATGATAGGGGTGGTGTGAGACCTGGACCATCAGGTGTCAAAGGGCCAGACTAGGGTTGACTGTCTATGGGAGGATAAGAGTGGAGTACAGCGTTTTTGGTTTTGATGCCTGGACATTAATTAAGATGATCACAAAAAAAAAAAAAAAAAAAAAAAACACACACTACCCAACTGATTATTTTTAACATGTCCTAGTATGTGATTTAGATGTTTAATAAATTTTGTTCATGATTTAAATACTTTAGAGTGCCATTGACAGTCTCTGGTCATTCCCCCCATTTAGGGGTTGTGGGGCACCCCCTCTGTTTGGTTACCCAACTAGTTAGACATAAAAAGCTACAAACCTTGTTTATTCCCGGTTGCTCCATGCAGAAGTGGGTTAAGCAGCAGCTGCAGTGTAGCCGGGGAGCCAAGGCTGTTCAGAATCTGCAGGACATTCGGCTCTGGGAGAAGTCCATTTCCTCGATTTAAAGCCTAACGTTGGGGGGGGCGCAACAAAAAGGTTAATAGAAAAAAAAAAAAAAAAAAAAAACGTAGAAGAGCATACCAATGTTAAACTGTAGATCAGACTCAAAGGAATACTGCAGGCAAAGGAAATTGTTACACCTTTGTGTCCTAAACGGTTTTCCATTTTTAAAAATTGAAAAAAAAATGGCAGAGATGTAGAGGTTTACAGGTTCGCCTCATGATTTATCTTCAAAATCCCTGTCAAGTCTTACTGGTAACTATTCCTAGGAGTCCTCAAGGATGGCCACGGAAAGCGGTTCCTCCCCCTTGAGAGGAAACAAACTGGGACAGGTTAAAAGACCCACTTGTTTCTTCTCCCCGTGATTCATGCCCCTGGTGGCTGCTGCTAGCCGCCAGGGTGGAGGCTGTCAGCTCCCTGTGCCGACAATGGGGGGGGAGGGGGGGGGGGGTCCTCTGCTGAGCCAATTGGGGATGGGAAAAAAAATTATATACATCAATGTCATTGGCTGAACCAGTAAACCTCGATTCTCAGCCATTTCTGCTTAAAATTAAAAAAAATAAAAGAAAAATTATATTCTATGTAACTACCATGGGTTGTTCCATTTGCTGTGGTCAACTAACAAAAAGCATGGAGCTGCAGGCTGAATGCAAAGAGGACATTTCCTGCCACTGTGCATTGTGGGGTTATGTCAGTTAAATGCAGGCAGCAGCACAGCTGGAAAAGAAAGCTCCAAAATGGCCGCCTCCAGGAGAAAGTCTTGGCGTTTTAGCTTTGAGTGGATGCAGTAGCAAATGTAACTGCATCATTGTCAGCAAGTGCTGGGGGAGTCCACCCCCCCCCCCTCAATGTGCAAGGCTGTTGGTCCAGTTTAAAGCTGGCTGATGAAAACCTTTGGTGGTCGGCCCCAGAATCTAAAAGACTCCAGGGCCAGCCTTCCTCCAGTCCTATCCTATAGTGGGGTTTGTTGCCGGTATAGTCCCTGTCACAATGCTGTCGACGCTGGCCGCCACATTCCTGTGGGGGGGGGGGGGGGGGGGTGTAGGCTCAGCCCATCTGAAAGGCTGGACATGGAGCGTGCTTGAGAAGACAGCCAGGGATGTGGTCAGTCTGCTGCCTGTCATCTGGAACGTTAAGATCAGCTAACCAGCAATCTCAAAAAGTGGCAAATGGACGTGGCCTTAGCAGTGGAAACCAGTCTTTAAATCATGGCGAGGAAGCAGCTGCACCAGATGTCCTTGGGTGGGGCATAGGGTTGTGCGCCACTTTAAAGGACATAGTCAAGTCATCACTTCCTCATTCAAATGTTTGGCAGTCAATCATGTGACCACTAGGAACCATTCAGATGATGTGCAAGCCCACTCCAGATAACCCAGTTGGTTACTGACAGTCATACAATGAATGAGGATGTTGAATTACTTGACTAGGTTTTTTTTTTTTTTTAAGCGGCACTATAAAGTATAAACACCCCCCCCCCCCCAGTCAATAGGGCGGCAGATGCAGTAATCCATTCTGGCTGTTCAAATTAGCCTTAAAGCAGACCTTCATCCTGAATAAGAGCATATCTTTTATGTTTCCCACACCCTGTACATACAGATTGCTCACATTAAAAATCATCCTACCTGCATTTACTGCATGTTATGAGCCTTTAAACATCCAAGATGGCGGCTCATAGATGGCAGCTCATAGGACATCAGGCAGCCTGCAAACAGGAAGTGCCTTCTGACTGTGCTGCTCTGTATTCTGGGATTGCTGAAAGCACAGCTATAACACACCCCCTGTACTTTATCCAACTCTCCTCTCCTGAGTCAAGTCAAGTGATGCTTCTGAGTCAAGATGGCAGTACCCGTATCCTAAAGTCCTGAACAGAGTTCCAGCCCAGTGGGGAAAGAATAAGTGACTAAAAACTTATTAATTTTAGATGCTGGGGAATCGTGTAAGGGTTTGGGCTTTTCAATAAATCATGGTGAAGGGCCAGTTTAAAGTTTAGACTTGACTGTCCCTTTAACCCACCAAAGCTATACTCACAGTTGCCTGTGCAGCAATCAGAGCAGCCAGCATGCTTCTTCCTGGGGGTCCCGGAGCACAGAAAGACACACGGACACAGCTTCCTGCTACCACTGCATTGTCCATCTGCCTCTGAACCACTTCCGTCATTACTTCGGATTCATATTCCACAATAGCAAAGCCTTTAAACTGACCGTCCTGTCCATATGCCAGCTGAAGAAAAAGCACAAAAGTTAAAATTAAAATCCATACGCACTTAAAGTGGACCAACACCCAGGATTTTGACTATCCTGGGTTTTGGTCCACTTCAGGGGGGCACCCCGATTTTGGGGCTTTTGGGGGGGTCCCTCACCGCGGGACATCCCGATCTCGGATGTCCCGCGGTGAGGGAGGTGATCGGCCTGGGAATCTTATAGATTCCCGGGCCGATCACCCCTGGGTGTTGGTCCACTTTAAGTGAACCAAACGCAGCCATGGAGTCTATAAGACTTGGGGGCCACCCGATTACCACCCCCAGGGAATCCAGATTCTGGATGCCACAATGTAAACCCCCCCAGGTCACCCAGTAAACGCACCTTCTCGCCCACGCATGCGCAAGCAGTGGCCACTGCCTGCTATTATCTCTGGCAGGGTGCGCGCCAGGCATTTTTAAATGGCAGACACGGACATGTATCCTGTTAGAGGGTAGCAGGCCAATTTGACGAGAGGGCCCACATGTGCCGCAGGACCGGGGAAAGGAGTTTTAGTGGGCAACCTGGCGATGGTTCACATAGCAGGGCATCCTGAATCGGGGTCCAAAACCCTAGTCAAAATCCCAGCTTTTAGTCCACTTTAAAAGCGTTACACAAATAGCCCAACTTCCATGCCAGTAAGAGAGGAGCAACCACCCTCCCTCTTTGAGGCATCCCCCATGGGAGCCAGGAAGAGGAGGGGGATACACACAAGGGGCAATCCAAAATTAGAATCCCCCCAGAGAGAAACTAAACCCACTAAAGCAGAGTTCAAGTCACAATATAGCCCCCGTGGGTTATGCGCTTGCAAAGAAACTTTACAAAAAAGACTTCTTTAAGCAGGCAACTGCCCTTCAACAGAAAAAGGCCATGATCCAGGGGCAATAGAGAAACAAATAGAGATTGGCAATATGGAGATCCTCACCATTAAAAGAAAAATCTAAGAAGTCAGGTAACATACATGTTCATTAAAGATTATAAATGCTGAATATGGCCAGATTCCGCAGGGGGTACTGCGTTAAGGCCTCATTTACCCTCTAACCCTAATGTAGCATCCCCATTTCCACCAAGGTAAGACTTACCCCGAGAAGCAGCCCTGGTAAGATTTTTCAGCATTTTTGCCAACGCACGACATAAGCCCTACCCCAAAAACAGGCTCTAGTTACAATTAATAACCCAGCTGCAGAGTGAGGACACATCAAGTAACACAGGTAAGTTTGTCGTGAGTGATATCCATTCTTGCTGGCTCTACCCCAGCCTGCCGCCATGCCGGGCACAAGGCCGAACCTCTCGGCTCTGTGCATGTACTGTACTGGAGCTGCTGTACTGCCACCACCATCTTGCCAGCCTCACCCCAAGCCGTGTGGCCACCCAGCCTTTCTTGAACAAGCGATGCGGGCAAGGCTTCAAGGTGAGCGGGGATGCGGTTGGCAGCGCACACTTCTCCCCTTTGGCGCTGCTCGGATGCTTACCCGTCAGCAACTCCGAAAGGAGCCGAGTGACAGCAAGCGTGCCGACTGGCTGAGCGCAAAACAGTGGGGCGTCCCAATTCAGGATGCCACAGCACAGAGGAGCACAGGAAGTGTCTGTTCCTCTTTTTAGCAACCCCTGTCCAATTTAGTTGGGGGGGGCGATACCCCCCTTCTGCTCTCTGCCCCCCCCCCCCCCCCCCCCGCCATGTCTTGAGAAAGCTCGAAGGTAAAGTATTCACATGGGAGGATACAGCACTACAGGGCTAAAAGTGAGGGTTGGCTCAGAGACAGAGCAGGACGCCACTTTATCACTTGTTAAACGCTCTGCGAGTACCCAACTTCACTTTTTTCTCCCCCCCCCTTTCAAAACAAGGAGTGGAGTTGGTTATTCACAGATCAATCAACTGAGCAGAGCTAATAACAAGTGGTAAAGCAGAGAAAAATTATATATTTATTGGTGGTAATACATGCATTATTGGAGGCATTTTTCTTGTCATGCCGCTCCCTATACGGTGGATGTTGATTAAAACACTGTGGATATTAAGAGCCAGTTACATTCTATGAAAGAGGTAGCCAAAGGAGCCTTTTATCAGCCATTATAAAATATTCTACTCCAGCCGATGATAGTTACAACATATGCTTGTTAGAAAGAAGATATCCCAGTCACAGAAAAGACGATAGATACACGTCCTTTATAGTGGACCAAAACACAGGATTTTGACTATCCTCAGTTTTGGTCCTTGACCCTGGGGAACCACAATCAGAGATGCCCTCACTGTGTGAACCCCCCCCCCCCCAGGTCGCACCAAACTAACACTCCTTGCCCCGGTCCTACAGGGCAGACTCCCGTACAATCCGTGTGCTCGACTGTACTGACGTGAGACTGAAGGAGCCAAGTCCAGCTAAGCATGGCATTCACAGATGCCTGGCCTCGCTAAAGTGATAGTGGGGAAACTGCTGCTCGCGCATGCCCGTTGGACCGGGGAGAAGGCAAGTATACCTGCTAACCTGAGGGGGGGGGGGGGGGGGGGGGGGAGGCACAGGGTAGGCTTGACACAGCAGGGAATCCCGATTATGGGGAGAGGGGGGGGGGGGGGGGAAAAAAAAAAAAGGGGAGGCCCTTGAATCTTATGCCTGATGGCCTGATGCCCATGGCTATTGGTCCACTTTAACCCCCACACCTACTTTAAAGTGGACCAACACCCATGGCTGATCGCCCCAGGAATCTATAAGATTCCCCGTCCGATCAGCTCCCTCCCCGCGGGGCATCCGAGATCAGAATGCCCCGCTGTGTGAAACCCCCCAGGACGCCCACAAACCTTACCTTCTCCCCGTTCCAATGGCGCATGCGCGGGCCGCCTCTCGCGCTTCCCTCTAGCAGGGCGAGCACCCGCGCCGACCGTTTGTGAACGGCGGGCACGCTCCCCGTTAGAGGAAAGCGCGAGAGGCGGCCTCCAGCGCGCTCAGAGCCGCTGTGGTTGTCCGTCGCTTGTCCGTACATACAGCGGCTCTGAGCGCTTGCGTAGGAGCAGGGTGAGGTGAGTTTTTGAGGCGTTCTGGGGGGTGTCACAGCAGGGCACCCCCGATCGGGGTGCCCCACAGAAGTGGACCAAAACCCAGGATAGTGAAAATCCTGGGTGTTGGACAACTTTAACCAAAACAAAAAATGTTTGTCGTCTTAGGGCTTTCATTTAAAGACTGCTGTGAATGAAACTGAAGATCAAATGTATCCACTGCTCCCACCTGACAGAACGAGGGCGCAGCGACTTTAGAGAAGGCAGCTTTCAGCTCCGTGACGTCACACTCCTTCAGATTCTCTACACACAGGCAGTGAGAATGAAGCAGCTGGTAGGTAAGCTGGCTAACATCTGACCAATGGACATACAGGGTGTAGGAGCCCAGCTGCTTGCCCAGCAGGTCAGACTTGGCTCGGGATGCAGAGTCCTTCTTCATGTATTCCACAAAGCCGTAGCCCTTGGGATTGCCGGTTACAGCGCTGAACACCAGAAAGCATCTCTCCAGATTACCAAAAGGCCGGACCAAGTCTTCAAACTGCTGCTGGGTATAACTGGGCGGCAGGTTGGCGATACAGAGCAGGGCATCTGTGGGCTGGAGCTGCACAGAGATCTCCCGGTCTCGAAGGAACGTGTGGTGGAACCGGCGGATGGCCGAGTCTGCCTGCTCTCCATTCAGCAGAGTAACAAAAGCTACAAAAGGGAACAATAGAGAGAATACTTTAGTAAGCACATCTCATAACACTGCTACACACTGGGTCACAAAAGGGAAAAATTGAAAATACCCAGGGGTCAGGTGTGTGTGAAAAGGTTCTGTGCATCAGCATGGATTTACCTGCCACACCTGTTTTTTTTTTTTTTACTTAAAACGAAAACTCCCAAGTCAGGATTTTGACGCAAGGACCTTTGTGCTCTACACTGCACAACGGCAGAGAGCAATCATGCTCATTTGTCTTGTCCTCTTAGATATAATTACCACAACCCAATGGTGTCAAAGCCAACACTAAGTATGAGCTCGGAGTTTTGAGGGGCAACAGCATCAGCATTTTACAGCTGAACAAAATCCACGAGCGGCCAGCCTGGAAGCTAGATTCCAGGGCCAGGAGCTGGATTTTCTATGGGGAATCCCAAATATGAATTCCACTGTGTGAAGCCCTCACAGGAAGCCCCAAAAGCCTCACCACACATGTGCGGGCTCTTATTGTTTACAATAGGGATCACACGCTCTTGCCCCAACCATTCAGACAGGCCAGAAATGCAGAGTATACAGTGGTGCGCAATCCCCATTGTAAACAATGAGAGCCGGCTGCTGAACGATATAGCAGGAGGCTATTGGACAAGAACCTGCGCATGCATTGGAGAGTGGCGAGGAGAGGTTTTTGGGCTTTCAGTAAGCAGGGCATCCCTCTTCTGGCAGCCCTGGGGGCACAGAACAGAACTCGGAACGGAAAGTCAAATTCCCAGGTAAATCAGATCTCCAGTGGCTAAAGTGAGGCAGAAGGATGCAGCGAGCCATTAGGCTGGTGTTGGAGAAAAGTATAATTTTTTTTTTTTTATCTTGGCTAACAAACCCCCTCCCCCCCAATGCCACTATCAGGGCTAGGGAGTCAAGGTTGTTTCAGTCAGTGCCCTCAAGTGCAGTCCATCAGGGTGGCCAGCGACCAAAAAGTGCAGTAAGATTGCGCCACGGCAGCCATAAAAGACAACACAGAAATGGCGAGTACCCAAGGGGTCAGTTTATTGTTTTATATGTGGTGACGCGCAGTGGGGCAGCATTTTGGGGCTTTCAGTAAGCAGGGCATCCTGCATCTGGAAGCCCTGGGGGCACAGAATAAAACTCAGGAAAGTCAAATTCCCAGGTTTTGCCTTCCACAGGTAAACCAGATCTCCAGTGGCTAAAATGAGGCAGAAGGATGCAGTGAGCCATTAGGCTGGTGTTGAGCAGAGTTTATTTTTTTTTTATCTTGGCTGACAAACACCCCCCCCCCCCCCATGCCAATATCAGGGCTGGGGAGTGAAGGTTGTTTTGGCTGGAGACTAGAAGGGCCCCAGCAATTCCCTGGGGCATAGTTTTTCCACAGCAGGGCATCCCGATTTAGAATGCCTCATGGATAGCCAAGCATTCAGACTCCAGGGCCTGCTGGCCGGTTTTCACATGACAGTGCAGTCCATCAGGGTGGCCAGAAGGTGCTGGCCCTGAAAGCCGATAGGTTGCTCCATGGCAGCCATAGAAGAAGACAGAAATGGTGGAGTATCCAAGGGTTTTTTTTTTGTTTTTTTAAATATGTGGTGATACGCAGTGGGGCAGCCTGGGTCATGCTGCCTTAGTGCTATATAGTACAAAGCAACTATGGTCATTTTTGACCTCTGGTGGCTCCGAGCGCGCGATTGGACGAGCAGCCACACATGCGCCGTAGGACCAGGAAGAGGTGAGCTGATTTTGGCTATTTGGGAGGTTTCACGCAGCGGGGTACCACAGAGGAAAAACCAAAACCCAGGATAATCAAAATCCTGGGTTTTGGTCCACTTTAGGCACAGGCGTCAGAGTAACAGGTCGGTCAAGCTCAATCTTATAAAAGGAACAATAAAGACAAAACAATCAACAATCAACCCTTTCCTTAGCACTTACGCAAAAAGTCACATAACTGACTCTCTCAAATATACTATAATAAAAGTACCTTTACTAGCAGGTGGGTCGCAAGGCTGCAGACACATTTTATTATAAACACAGTTCTTAATTTCTCAAAACCATCAGGACCTGGATATTTTCCACAGAGGGCCAAGATCACAAAATATACCCAAAAGCTTCTTGTCCCCGTTTGGATCTACCCAGCAGCAGGAGGTGTGTACTAACTTATTTGCTTTGGCCCCAATTTTTGAGGCCCAATTGCTGCTAACTTCCACAATACCCCTCCTTCACCTATTGGATCATTACTCCAAGCCACATGGTGCTCACTAGCATGTAGACGGCGGGGAGTACCACCCCCTGGTCTTGTTTGTCCAGCGGGACCCAAAAGCAGTTTAAACCGCAAGCAATAAATGATTTAGCAGGGTAACTGACAACTGTCCCCCTACAATGAACGTCAAGGCCACGGTGATGTGTCCTTATCAGGTACATGCAGTTACACACTTCCCTTACCAGTTCCTTTGTATTTATCAACAAAACAGTATTTCAGCTCGTAGTCTCCCAGAAGATCATGAACCTCCTGCAAAGAAAGAGAATAAATCAAACATTCGGCACTTACTGAACACCCGCTGATCTTTATTAAAAAGCAAAAATATGAAATGAAACAGTTACGCTTCGATAAATGGAAAAAATGAGAGGTCCTGGTCTTCAGAGCTTACAATCTAAGAGGGTTAACTAGAATAAGCAAAATATTGGAGTTATCAGTGTAGGACTAGGAAGCAATCAGGCAGGCGTCCCAATTTGTGGCACCCATTAATAGCTGATCCAAAAGACCCTTTCAAGCACCCATTGATCTAGAGAAAGTCCAACATTGAAACATGAAAATAATGAAATACCAAAACTAACAAACTGTCTCCCATTAAATTTCCCATTGCATAGTGAAGAGTTATAATAACCACGTCTGTCTTCCTCACCCAATCCTAAATTATAAATAACAAGGTTTCTTAGAATTAGAAAGAACTTGTAACAGCGTTGCAGTTTTTAAAAAAAATTAAATCGATCTCCCTTTTGTGATGGATGGGCATTCGTTGAAAAGGGGTCCTGTGCCCCTCCCCACGCCTGTGTTTTCCTGTGCAAGACAGATGGATGGTAATAGAATAAAATCTGCCAAGCAGGCAGAGCAATGATCTAACCAACAGGAGCTTTCTGGAAGAGAATACAGCTCCGACCACTCAGCAAGGAGAAAAAGACAAACATACACCCAATTTACGCAGTGTGATCAGAGCCATCATGTGATTTTTTTCAAACATTTCAATGCTGAATTTTGAAACCTTACATGACCTATGCCGAAAATCAGGCCCGAGTGATCACATCAAGCATGGGGTTAGGCAGGGAGGACTGGAATTTGCACACCATCCTATTGTTAGGAGGCCACTGACAGGGGGCATATGGGGGGATCACAGGACTCAATGACAGAATACAGCACGCCCAGCTGGGCTGGTGGCAAGCGACATGTCAACAAAGGCCGGGTAATTCCTGCAGTGTCGCTTGTTAAGAGGTCAAATCAAGAGTGGTGCTTCAGGATCTAGAGCAGTGGTTTTCAAGCTTCTTATACCAAGTAGCCCCAAAAAGGGGATTACTAAGGTTACCAAAAGAAGTCACAAGTCTTATAGCACTTTTTGAAGCAAGAAATAATATTGTTTTACTGTTAATATACTAGCCCCTCTGTTGGTGCACCCTTGCAATGTTGCAGTTACCCCCTCGGGTACGCGTACTGCAGGTTGAGAAACAATGACCTAGGGAGTGAGATCAAAGAGGACCAACACTGGATATAGAGTCTGGTTAAAAACCTCATTTAGTGGGCATCTCAAAAGCATCAGGTTTGCCGAGCTTTTACAACTGCCAATGTACAGGAAGGTTTCAATGCGCACACGCGCGTGGCTCCCAAACCACCACACAAAGAAGGGATACAAAATACACACCTTCAGCCCCTGGGCCCATATGACACAAATAGACATTATATTTATATACACGGAAAGACAATCTTGTATGACCAGCGTTTCTATCCACCAAAATAGTTCAGGAGACCAGGGATACGCGATGTACTTCTGTAAAAAGTAACTATCAGATCTTTCCTAAGATTTGATTGGACGAGAGCCTGCACGTGCGCCGTTGGACAAGGGAAAGGAGAGTCGCTACCAGCACCCTGGGGGTGGGGGCGACAGAGGGGCATCCAGGGAAAATCCGATGCCATGGGGGAGGGAATCGTTCGGCCCAGGAATCTTTTAGATTCCCAGGCCGATCGCTGTGGGCTTTGGTTCACTTTAAATAGGGGTACAGTAAGGATGAGAGGGATATAAAAGGGGTGCATTGCTAAGTAGAAGTGGGGGCTTGGAGGAACGTGGTGACATTGATAAGGCAACCAAACCCCTTTGTGAAACTTCTGGCACTATAACAAGATAAGGGGTTTTTGCTATACTTCATTGTATGTTTAGAATTGGTAAGTGTTTAGATGGCTGGAGTATTGGGAAGACATTACAATTGGGAGTGAGGTGGAGACGACCTTTGGGATGTGGAAAGTGTGCTATTGCATAGGGCCCACCCAATATGCCTTCTGGTGACCCCCTCTTTTACCCCCCACAAGCCCATTCACTCCCTGCCACCTGAGAAATAAAGAGTTAGAACCATTTTAGGTCTACAAAGCCCAACATAGGGAAGAGCTGGCATCTAAGTTTCCCTTCAGGGACAGCAAATACAGGTTTTGGTCCACATTAAAGCACAGCAGCCTGTAAAAGATTAATCCTAGTTTAGTCAGAGGAGACAAACATGACCACGGATCATTGAGAAGGAACACCCCAATATAGGAACAAACAATAAAACAGGGACGGGCAGGGATTTGGGGACACTACAGGGTATATACAAAGAATATAGGGACACACATGGACTAGATCCCTGGGGTCACCAACATTAGAGGGACAACATTAAACAGGGACATTGAATAGAAGGGACACAGCCCCAATATAAGGACAGGTGGTGATCAGGGGTCTCCACACATGAGGGGGGGGGGGGGGCATAATAAAGACAGGGACACCCGCACATGAAATAGAACAGGCAGGGCTCTGGGGACACTACAGGGTATATACAAAGAATATAGGGACACGCATGGACTAGATCCCTGGGGTCACCAACATTAGAGGGACAACATTAAACAGGGACATTGAATAGAAGGGACACAGTCAGGCAGGGATCTGGGGACACCACAGGGTATACACAAGGTATAGGGACATTCAGGCTGGATACAAGAAGGGGACACATTAAACAGGGACAGCCACACATGAACCAGGGACAGTGGGACATGGCCTCGGCGTCCTCACCTGGTTGGTGACATCCCCGGGCAGCCCCTTGATGAGGATCTTCCTCCGGTTCCGCACCTCCCGCTTCATTCTCTCCACCCGGTTGCGGATCTCCTGCTTGGCCAGTCTGGGCTCCACATCCTCGTCATTGACAAACACGTCGCCATCATCCTCCGAGGCCCCGCGACAGCGTGCACTCATTCCCCCGGCTCCTCTAACGGACACGGCCGCGGCCATCTTCACAGGAGAACTAGTCCACCTGGGCACAACACTGAAGCACTGAGCTCATTGGCCGAGTTTAAACCTGCAGGCCAGACGCGCGCTGATTGGCCCGTCAGAACGCCGGCCCGCCCCGCTGCCGTTGTCATGGCGGCGGTGGGCGGGTTTTAAAGCAACGTGTAACATGCGGCGAGAAGATTGTCAGCAGAAGCTGCTGACGGAGCCTGACCCTGCCCCCTTATCTTAACGTACACAATGCGATGTGACCCCGCCCCCTTATCTTGCCGTACACAATGTGATGTGACCCCGCCCCCTTATCCTGCTGTACACAATGTGATGTGACCCCGCCCCCTCATCCTGCTGTACACAATGTGATGTGACCCCGCCCCCTCATCCTGCTGTACACAATGTGATGTGACCCCTCCCCCTCATCCTGCTGTACACAATGTGATGTGTCCCCGCCCCCTCATCCTGCTGTACACAATGTGATGTGACCCCGCCCCCTCATCCTGCTGTACACAATGTGATGTGACCCCACCCCCTCATCCTGCTGTACACAATGTGATGTGTCCCCGCCCCCTTATCCTGCTGTACACAATGTGATGTGACCCTACCCCCTCATCCTGCTGTACACTATGTGATGTGACCCCGCCCCCTCATCCTGCTGTACACAATGTGATGTGACCCCGCCCCCTCATCCTGCTGTACACAATGTGATGTGACCCCGCCCCCTTATCCTGTTGTACACAATGTGATGTGTGAAAGGCTTTAAACCGGACCTTCAGCATCATTTAATGAAAAGTCCAAACTATTCCCCAGCATCTAAAAATAATATATTTTACGTTTTTTGGCCCTTATTCTTTCCCCCACTGGGCTGCAACTCTGTTCAGGACTCTAGGATACGGGCGCCGCCATCTTGACTCAGAAGCATCACACATGCTAAGGAGAGGAGAGGGGGATAAAGTGCAGGGGGGTTATAGCTGTGCTTTGCACAGACAGAGCAGACCTGGGGCCAGGTAACGGTCAGCAATCCCAGAATGCAGAGCGTCACAGTCAGAAGACACTTCCTGTTTGCAGGCTGCCCGAGGTCCCATGAGCCGCCATCTTGGATGTTTAAAGGCTCATAACATGCAGTAGATGCAGGTAGGATGATTTTTAATGTGAGCAATCTGTATGTACAGGGTGTGGGAAACATATAAGATAGGCTCTTATTCAGAGTGAAGGTCCGGATTAATGTGAGCAATCTGTATGTACAGGGTGTGGGAAACATATAAGATAAGACTCTTATTCAGAGTGAAGGACCGCTTTAAAGTAAAGCTCGTGTTATTACACTCAGGGCCGGCTCCAGGTTCATGTGGGCCCCTCGCAGTGTGATATGACAAGCCATACATGGTAGTGAAGTTGCATGTATGGCGAATATTGGCAAATAATAGAAAGAAAAAAAAATAGAATAACAGATTGACAGAAATAAAGTATAGAAAAAAATAAAGAAAAAAATAACAGCTTAATAGAAAGAAAGAAAATAAAAGAAAGGATAGATGAATGGCAGAAAAAAAAGATTGACCAAAACAGAATATAGGAAAAAAAGAACATGACACAATGACAATAGATTAAAGACACAAAGAAAGGCTGGAAATAAGAAAGACAGAAAAAAAGCATAGAATTAATGATAGAAAGAATGTGAATGAATGGCAGAAACAAAGAAAGAATAAGAGGAATAACAGAAAAAAAGCAAGTATTTACAGAGGTGGACTGGCAGAAAAAAAGAGAAAGAAAGAATAAGCGTAAGAAGAAGACAGAGAAGGAATGGCAGAATGAACAGATAAAAGAAAGAAATAGAAATAGATAGGAAGGAAGTAAAAAATAGAATAGAAAGAAGGACAATAATAGAAGGAAAGAAAAAAAGAAATAGTGAAAGGAAAGAAGAAAAAAGGAATGGCACAAATGGAAACAAACCCTATATAACTGCCGCACACTAATAAGTATACCAATATATATCCAATCAATATTGAAAAAATATATTTTATAAATTTATTTGATCAGGACTCACATAATACACACCAACAATACATAAAAAACCCATTAAAATACATATAAACACACAAAAACGCAACGCGTCGGTGGCGAGCCGTTGGAGGGGACCCCGGAGGCCTTGTGATATGGCCTCTTTTTGTATCATTTAAACTTTATTGGCTACATTATCTCTGAACCATTTGGGCAAACACAATACAATCCTATGGATTACTTTTTTGCACAATGCACTTTTGCACTTTAGTAAATCATGCTATGCAAGAATTGTTCTGCTTTGCACTTTGACCAATCATGTGTTTGTAATAGTTTTAAGACTAAGTTAGTATAGTAGATATGTAGGTTTGTAGATTTATATTAATAGTAAGCACTTTCCACACATTTTGCACTTATTTTTCATTCTCTCTAACCATTCCCCTTTGTGCCCTTTTTATTGTGGGTTCAGCATTATTATCCCATTCTTCTTATCAATTATTGGATATTGTAGAGCCATTTGAGGGGTCCAACCTCCGTTTTTGTGTGTTTATATGTATTTTAATGGGTTTTTTATGTATTGTTGGTGTGTATTATGTGAGTCCTGATCAAATAAATGTATAAAATATATTTTTTCAATATTGATTGGATATATATTGGTATACTTATTAGTGTGCGGCAGTTATATAGGGTTTCTTTGGGGGCTGGTCTAGGGTCCCCACTTCATTTTTTCTACAGTTGTTGCCCCTATTTTTGCCAGCACCTTCAAGCAAACTACTGTATTAACAATACTGGGTGGTGCACACTCACGACACTTCTCCTTTACAAATGGAAACAAACTGAAAGAAACAAAGAATAGATGGACTGACAGAAACACTCTCTCAATGGCCAATCTGCCCCTGGCCGATAGTCCTTAGTCCTGGTTACTGCACAGACCTGCGTCCTGCTTAGGCCCAGAGTAGAGGGAAAGTGCAAGGGCCCCGGCACCTGCCCCGGTATGTCCAGTGCCGACGCCAGCCCTGATTACACTCAGGGACGGATTAAGTGTGGTGGAGGCCCCTGATACAGTATAAAATAATAGTCCAGCCAAGTAACTGATTGGTGGTTGTCTGGCAGCCACCTACTTACTGGAACCTCAGATTGAGTCCCTTGTGCGGGTGCTTGCTGCTCGGGAACTCCTGTTTTGCCATTCTGGGTGGTGAATATAGTGTGTATAGTCACCCGGCTGCTCCAGCAGAAAACAGTTCCCAGCATTGAGCTACCAGTGGCTGTGCTTGGTGGCTTATGTGCAGTGACAGCTCTGCACCCATCACTGTAGCATTGCTAACAACGGCTTTGCTGCTTTAGACTCTCCGTCCTGCCCAGGCTCAGAGGGCCCCCTGTAGCTATGTTGCTGGCCCCGCAGCCCATCAGACCAAAGACTGAAAAGCCTCCTGGACCAGACCATACCTCAAAGATTGGTGGAGGCCCCCTTTGCAGGGTAAGTGGTGGAGGCCCCAGGGCTTGCACCCCTTGCGCCCACCTCATAATCCGGCCCTGATTACACTAGACAAGCTGTGTGCTGCTGGGGCTCCAGGACAACGAGTGTGAAGTGGCTGTTGTTCTATTTTTAAGAGGCTCCACTCGGCATTTTGACCATCCAGGGTTTTGATTCATGTGCCTGGGGCATCCCAATGTTGGATGCCCCGCTGTGTGAAAACTCCTGGAATCACCGGTAAACTCACCTCCCTGCTGATCCAATAGTACATCCAATTATCATTCTATCCTGTGTATAATGCATGACAATGACATAGAACTCTCAGACCCTCCCTCTGGCTGCCTGCACCTCTGGCCAGCCATTCACATAAGCTGGGCATGGGACCACGGATCTGCCAAGAATGCTACCATGACCCACGCAGGGATCGCTGGTGTTCTGATGTGGTTTGAAACAGAAGGGGCCTCGGGGATCATCCAGCCCTGGAGTTTAAAGTCTATGGTTCTCTTTAAAGCAGACCTACACTCCCCCCTTGCAACTCTGTGCCGGAGAATGTCCTGGTTCACAAGGCCATTGAACAACCAGGAATTTCACTCACCCAGGTGTTATTCCTCTCCAGCAGGGAATCCTGATTTGGGATGTCCCATGTGTATTCCTAGAATTACCCAGAATAATTCCAGTCATCCCACAGCACATGCGCGGGTTGCTGGTCAATCAACGCTTACGCTCCATTCATAGATCAGCGAGGAAATCTAAATGGATTGTGCACCATTGTCCAATTGCCATTCAGAAATGCCTGGCATAAGTGTGCACAGCAGCCTTATAGACTATAGGCCTATAGATGGTCCAAAAAAATGGACCTAAATGGGACCTAACGTCTATAAGATGCTAGGTCCAGTTAAGACAACTACCCCTGGGGCATCCCATTTTGGGATGCCCCACTGTGTGAAACCCCCCCAGTCGCAGTTTTTTTTACCTATCCAACAAGCCCACGGTGCATGCGAGCCGGCAGCAGTATCTCACACATCTTTCTCAGACTCGGCGGCGCCCGCCATAGCTGCTAAGGGAAGCGGGGGTGCAGCGTACCGAATACAAGTGTGGCTAGGATTCCATTCAGTTTCTCCAGCCCCACATTAATATGCATGCCCAGAGAAGCTGATTGGAAGAGAGCCGTGCCTGCACCGTGGGGTCATTGGAAAGGTAAAAAAGGCGGGCACTGGCACTAGTTTCATGCAGCGGGGTATCCCAAATCCTACTCCTCTGCTTTCAGTTTCTGTATATTCTTGGGTTCCTCCTTGGGTTGCTTGCAAGGCCCTAAGTCGCTACAGGGTCCTTAGGGGCCTCCCTGACCTGTTGGAAAGCTTTGAAAAATAAGCCCCTTTGCTTTATGTGTGTTTTCCCCTCTAGCCTGCCTCAATTGTATCCCTCTAAAAAATGAACCCTTGCTTTGATCCCCCCATGGCCTTTTTATGTGGCTAGGGGGTTTATTCCCCAAGGCTGTTGCTGTGGCTCATTTCCTCTGCCCTGGTATGGCATAGGCTGAGGTAGTCTGTGACCTTTCACCGCTGTGATGTCATTACTGGCGCATCTGTGAAGCCAGGTGAATTGTGAATGGCTGCTTGGCTAGACTCTGCTGGAGCTCAGTCCTTAGACGAGTGAACGTCAGTGCAATCGGGTGCGCTGACCAGACATGAGGCCGCACATGCGCTATAGGACCGAAAGACACCTGGGGGGTTTCACACACTGGGGGGGGGGGGGCATCCCACATCGGGGTGACCCGGGGCAAGGACCAAAACCTGGGATAGTCAAAATCCTGGGTTTTGGTCCACTCTAAGCCTCCATAGAGCTACAGAATGCATTGGCACATCCCTTTCCATCTGACATGAGGGATGATTTGTAATAGGACTGAAATAAGGAGGCTTTTGGTGTACAGCATAGACCCACAGCTACAGAAGAAGAAGAGCTGGTTGGTAGCTCTAATGAATGTCACACTCTTGAGCAGGAAGTTTCATTAAGACAGGCATGAAGGCATTAGGCCACATGACATTGGTTATACTAGCAGACCCCTGGGCCCAACTTTCCTGCAGCAAAAAGCCCTGGATCAAAAAAAACTGTACTTCACAGCATTCCTTGGTGGCATAACCCAAGTTAGCTGGTACCAGGTAGGGATTATCACAACAGATGAAAGCAGTTTTGTGGAGGGTTCCCATTCAGCAGCTCACCATGTTCAGGGAAGATGGTCCAAGATTCTGGTTAAAAGATTATCAAACTATCAAGGAGCTTCTGTTTGTCAAACTCGCTGTGGCTGGTTTTCCAATTATTAAGCAATTATTAATTATCAAGTGAAGACATGTCCTGATAAAGACACTACATGAATGGTGGTGTACATAAACTACCAGGGTGCCCAAATCCCGCAATCTAGGCAGTCTTTTGGACTTTATACTTTACAGAACCAGGTGGAGTCTATTTCAGTGGTTCATCTCAATGGTTCCATGAATGACCATTCAATCTTAGGAGTTGTGACTAAATCAAGAAATTTTTCAAATGTGGGGAAGGCACCAAATCGATTCTATTTGCAACCGGCAGCAATGCCGTTAAATTACTTTGTCCCAACCTGAGGGAGCTATGACAGTGAATTCCCAAAGACAGACATTGGATTTCCCCTTGGCATATATGCCTTCTTACCAATACACATCCTACTGAGGCGATTCTGAAGATCCACATCGAGGAAACCAGGCTAATCTAGATACATACCTTCTGGCCAGTTTTTTTAGTTCGGTGTCAACACGTCGGTGGATGATACTGCTAGTCATGATGGAGCAGGTTCCCTCGCTGATTGGCTGCAGGGGGGCACATCGCATTAGTGGTCAGCTCATTTGTGCACGGGAGTGGCCAGCCACAGAGCTGATCGTTACACACTTTTGATAACTTAATAAATCCGTATAAGCACTTTGGCAAAGTTTGTAACGTCCACTCTGCAGGTGGAGCACCAAATGGTAGGCTCCATACATATGTTACACGTTTTGTCATTATGAGTGTGGTTTTAATAAAAGGAACTACTCATTTGAATTGGTTTTACACTACATGACGATCACTCGAAAACAGCATCGCTGCAGCCCACAGGGCTATAATACAGTTTAAGTGGACCAAAAACCCCTAAAACAGCTAAATCTATTTTGCCCTCCAGGCACATTACCATTTGGATATTTTCTTCCATCAATGTCGCTTGGCATTCCTGTTAAAGTAATTTTAGTTTTTCCCCAGGTATGCCATTGGTTTCTGACAGCTAACCATTGTTCTAAACTAGCTGTTATAGAAGGAGCCAAAAGAAGATTTAATTTTCCTTCAAAGCCAAAATTGTGAGTAATTTTTTTCAATTCATTACCAGGACACTAAGGGAACATGATACATTTTTTTTTTAACCTTCCATTGGACATGATTGGTCGGTTTTACGCCTGTGAGCAGGGAGGTAAATTATATTGCATTGTAGGACCCACTGGGATTATTTTAGAATCACTGGGGGGGTTTCACACAGTGGGGCATCTGGTGAAGGATGGTGCAGGCTAGTGGCCGCATCTGGAATTTTTATATTACAGGGCCTGGCGGCGAGGGTTTTGACCCATTTTACGTTTTTTTTTTTTTTTTTTTTTTCCTTTTGGCTGGCCAAATCTATTTAAAGTTCCTTTCAAACTTCATCAAAGCAACAAATGTACACAATTGTTCGTTAAATGAGCACTATCGCAAAATTGTTTAATATTAAAAATCCATATAAACACATTGGCCAATGAGAGGAGGAGTCACTTATAATCCCGAACTGAATACAAATCTGTCCAAGCTTGTTGTTTTCTTCTTATGGTAGAATTAAAATCTAGGGGTGACAGGTTTAGTCTATCAGGGGTGACAGAACCCCGGATGTCACTTTCCTTTCATTAAAATAAAAAAAATACAATTCTGTGAGTACTCACCTGTAGAATTGTTTTTACTATGCACAGCACAGCCTGTTTCATTTCATCCTTACTTCTGGGTATTCTGCCACAAGGTGGTGCAGTTGACTGCAGAAGATTTGTGGCTCCTCCCGGCCCTATATAAAGCCAGGAATCACCAATAGACCCCCAGTGTTGAAAAGCAGTTATACAAGAAGCCGGGAGATTAACCAAGAAAAAATACACAGCCTCTAAAAACTAAAAGTTTAAACAAATCACCATACAGAGGCAACCAAAGATAACGATAACAAGGGAGGGATGAAACAGGCCGTGCTGTGCATAGTAAAAACAATTCTACAGGTGAGTACTCACAGAATTGTATTTTACCTAATGCACAGCACGGCCTGTTTTATTTCATCCTTACTTCTGGGACATCCAATAGCAGTGTCCATAAGGATAGGGTGGGATCCCCAAAAAGTAACGGGAGGCAGTTCAAACCACTACCGCCTGAAGTACCTTGCGGCCAAAAGCAGCATCCGCTGAGGCCTTAACATCAACCTTGTAGAACTTGGAAAAAGTATGAACAGAAGACCAAGTAGCGGCCTTACAAACTTGTTCAACAGAAGCCTGGTGCTGAAAAGCCCAAGAGGCACCAATAGCTCTAGTAGAGTGAGCATTAACCCGGAAGGGAGGTTCCTTCCCTTTAGCAGAATACGCTTGCACCACTGCCTGACGGATCCACTTGCTGATAGTGGATTTTGCTGGAGGTAAACCCTTCCTAGGTCCAGCCGAAAGAACAAAAAGAGCATTAGATTTCCTAAATGACTCAGTGGCGACCAAGTAAAATTTGAGCGCCCTGACCACATCCAGAGAGTGAAGGGTCCGTTCCTTAGAATTAGAGGGATTAGGACACAAAGAAGGTAAAATAATATCCTGACTGAGATGAAAGGCAGACACAACCTTGGGCAAGAAATCCGGCCTAAGACGGAACACGACCTTATCCTGATGACGCTCAAAATAAGGAGGTTTAATGGAAAGCGCCGCTAGCTCAGAAACTCGACACACAGAAGTAATAGCCACCAAAAAGGCTACCTTAAGAGTCAGAATGGACAAAGCAGCCCCACGGATAGGCTCATTCAGACCATATCCCATAGGAGAGAAAAGGAAGAAGAATCTAGTGCAACCCAGCAATAAGATTCAAACGAATTTTTAATAATGTTTAAAACTACTCACAAAACAATATTCTTGATCTCAGCACTTATACATCAAAAAGTCAGCTGGATGTTCCCACGCTTCCCCACCGCGGCCGCTGGGAGGGTGAAGCTGATGTCTTCTAACATATAGAAAAACGCGTGCACATATGAAGATTCCCCGTGACCTGCCGCCTAACGCGTTTCGTTGTTAAACAACTTTTTCAAAGGCACAGGTAAGGGGAAAACAAGTTCAATATATAGGAAAAAGGAAGAAGGGACTTACCCCTGCCCGCCCAGATCACGGCTGCGACAGCCGGAAGTCGAGACGCGCCGCTGCATAATCCAATGACGCGCGCGCAGGGGACTCTGCGCATGCGTGTCCGGAAAGAGCCGAAAAGCGCCGAAGGGGCCTGTGAATCACACCCCCCGCCGGTGAATAATAGACAGGGACAGAATAATGCTGTCACAAGCCGGCATGGCCAGAGCCCAGCCGAAAACTGCCAAGGAGGGGTGGGTTAAGCCCGCCCCTCGGTTTGAATAAAGATCTCAGGACGATGGTTAAGAAACTCCAGGTTATATAGACCCCGAGTTGGCAGCAATAATTAATAATAATGTAATATCAATTAGATCGAAAACGTGACATGGTGCACAACCTCTCCTCTAATCCTCCCAATAGAAAGGGGGGACAGGAAGGAACTCTCAAATCCCATAGCCAGCGGTAGAGGAAAAGAAGGAGCACCCTAAAACCCCTCAAAAAGCACAAAATATAAACATAAGCATGTGTCAACTGTTTTTTTTTAAAAAATACATACATAAAACATAACTGCATGTTAAAAACAACATCCAAAAAAAATCAAGAAGTATCAATAAAACAATTAAGATCGAAATCAATATTTAGCCCCCTGGGGGCTAAAGTGTCGAGATTAAAAATCCATTGAGTCTCTTTTTTAGAAAGGTCCCTTTCCACATGAGAGCCTCTCCAGTGCTTCTCCAACTTATCTATTCCAAGGAAAGTCATCAGCTTTGGGTCACTATTATGTTTCTGCTTAAAATGTGCCGAGAGGCTGTGTAATTCAAAACCT
This sequence comes from Gastrophryne carolinensis, assembly GCA_027917425.1. Taxonomy (NCBI): domain Eukaryota; kingdom Metazoa; phylum Chordata; class Amphibia; order Anura; family Microhylidae; genus Gastrophryne; species Gastrophryne carolinensis. The sequence goes on along the minus strand of CM051238.1, from coordinate 406,780,875 downwards.
CTCTTCACATTATAAATGTGCTCCCTAATTCGTTGTTGTTTTTAACATGCAGTTATGTTTTATGTATGTATTTTTAAAAAAAAAACAGTTGACACATGCTTATGTTTATATTTTGTGCTTTTTGAGGGGTTTTAGGGTGCTCCTTCTTTTCCCCTACCGCTGGCTATGGGATTTGAGAGTTCCTTCCTGTCCCCCCTTTCTATTGGGAGGATTAGAGGAGAGGTTGTGCACCATGTCACGTTTTCGATCTAATTGATATTACATTATTATTAATTATTGCTGCCAACTCGGGGTCTATATAACCTGGAGTTTCTTAACCATCGTCCTGAGATCTTTATTCAAACCGAGGGGCGGGCTTAACCCACCCCTCCTTGGCAGTTTTCGGCTGGGCTCTGGCCATGCCGGCTTGTGACAGCATTATTCTGTCCCTGTCTATTATTCACCGGCGGGGGGTGTGATTCACAGGCCCCTTCGGCGCTTTTCGGCTCTTTCCGGACGCGCATGCGCAGAGTCCCCTGCGCGCGCGTCATTGGATTATGCTGCGGCGCGTCTCCACTTCCGGCTGTCGCAGCCGTAATCTGGGCGGGCAGGGGTAAGTCCCTTCTTCCTTTTTCCTATATATTGAACTTGTTTTCCCCTTACCTGTGCCTTTGAAAAAGTTGTTTAACAACGAAACACGTTAGGCGGCAGGTCACGGGGAATCTTCATATGTGCACGCGTTTTTCTATATGTTAGAAGACATCAGCTTCACCCTCCCAGCGGCCGCGGTGGGGAAGCGTGGGAACATCCTGCTGACTTTTTGATGTATAAGTGCTGAGATCAAGAATATTGTTTTGTGAGTAGTTTTAAACATTATTAAAAATTTGTTTGAATCTTATTGCTGGGTTGCACTAGATTCTTCTTCCTTTTCTCTCCTATGGGATATGGTCTGAATGAGCCTATTAGACATTTCTCCAATTGAAGAGCACACGGTTGTGACCTTGGATTAAATGTATTGGAACCCCAAAGGGAGGACTTGGATAATGATTGGTTCTCTAACCGTGGAGGAGATCATGTTGGAATAAGAAGTTTGATTTTTTATTTCACATTGGTAAGAGTATATAGAAGAGGTGGTGGGCACGTGTGGAAGTGTGCATGCCTTTTTGGACCTGTTCGGTACACCCTCGACTGATGAACATTTGCTTAGAGGAAAATTTGCTCTGTGCTTATTGACTATTATATATTTGAACTTTTTTTTGGAATAAGAAGTTTTGCACGTTGCAGCATTTCTATTGTTCTCCTAAAAATAATAATCTGTGGGCAGCGCGGTGTTCTATTCTAAGCCTTGCTAATAGGCTCGAAAGGAGGACCCTGCAAAGTGGACAACACCAAATTTAAGTCCCAAACCAGTAGCAGAGGCTTACGCGGCAGACGCACATGAGTAACTCCCTGGAAGAAGATCTTAACAAGCCTGTGATTAGCAAAGGATCTTTGGGAAAAAACTGCCATAGCCGAAACCTGTCCTTTAAGCGTACTAAGTTTAAGGCCCGAGTCTAGACCATGTTGTAAAAACTCCAGGATCCTGGGAATGGAAAAATCCCGACAAGATAAAGACTCACACCAAGCAATGTAAGCATGCCAGACCCTGTAGTTTATAAAAGAAGAGGATTTCTTCCGAGCCTGAATCAAAGTATCAACAACGGAGGCCGGTAAACCCTTGCCCATCAAGATGGAGGTTTCAGCAGCCAAGCCAACGTTTGTAAATTGGGATGGCGTAGTAGTCCCTGCGTGAGAAGCTCTGGATTGTTGGGCAGGACGAACCGATCTACTGCCATCTGTACAACGTCCACGAAGCATACCCTCCTTGGCCAGCGGGGGGCAACCAGAATGGTCATTACCCCCTCCTGGGCTATCTTGCGCAGCACCCGACCCAGCAGAGGGAATGGAGGAAAGACATAGAGAAGTCGAAACTCTGTCCAGGGAATTGCTAGCGCGTCCGTGGCGAAGGCCAAAGGGTCCTGTGACAGAGAGACAAATCTTGGAAGCTTGTGATTGTGACGAGACGCAAACAGGTCCACATCCGGCTGACCCCAGCGGTGACATAGGGCGTGAAAAACCTTGTTGCTGAGAGACCATTCTCCCAGGCGAGACGTCCCCCTGCTCAGGGAGTCCGCCTCCTGGTTCAGCACCCCGGGGATGTAAACCGCCGAAATGCATGGAACAGTCAGACAAGATCAGGGACACTTCCTTGAGGGCTTGCTTGCTCTGAGTCCCTCCCTGATGATTGATGTAGGCAACCGCCGTCTGATTGTCCGAGCAGACCAGCACAGCATGACCCCAAAGGTGGGGGGTCAACTGGGAGAGAACCAACCTGATCGCCCGCAGTCCTTAGATGTAAATGGGCGCGTGACTCTGACTCCCCCCCCAGCCAGTCAGACTGGCATCCGTGGTGACAATTTTCCAGCGCGGAGGCAGAAAGGACCTGCCCACTAGAAGATTCCTCGAGTCCAGCCACCAGGAGAGGGACTGCCTGACAGGAGGGGACAGAACAAACTCCTGATCCAGGGACTCCGGGTCCCGATCCCAAACTGACAAGAGATGCAGGTCTCATGTGAAACTGAGCAAAGGGAACCGCCTCGAAGCAGGACACCATGAGGCCTACTAACTGCATCCCCTGCCGAATGGAGGGGTGAAGACACGAGAGCAGGGCCAGTGCCTGCATTTGAAGGCCCTCCACTTTTTGCTGAGGGAGAAATACCTTGACCTGAGAGGTATCCATTGTCATGCCCAGGAAGGACCTCACCAAAGACGGAGACAGTGAAGACTTGGGATAGTTGATCACCCAGCCGAAGGACTCGCGAGTGGACGTCACCACCTGAGTATCCTTCTCGGCCTGATGAAGAGACTGAGCAGCAATCAGAATGTCGTCCAGGTAAGGAAGGATGCGAATGCCCTGGTTCCTCAGGAGAGCCATTACACCAGCCAGCATCTTGGTGAATACCCGAGGTGATACCGAACGGTAAGGCCACAAACTGGTAATGCTGATCCTCGAGAGCGAACCTCAGGAATCTCTGATGACCTGGGAATATTGGTACGTGAAGATAGGCATCCATGATGTCCACAGTGGTCATGAAGTCGCCCGGCCGAAGAGAACTGACAGCCGAGTGTAGCGTCTCCATACCAAAGTGCTTGAGCCGGACAAACTTGTTGAAACCCTTCAAGTCCAGAATGGGCCTCAGAGAACCGTCCTTTTTGGGCACCGTGAATAGATTGGAGTAGTACCCCTGACCCTGTTCCTGGCGAGGTACCAGACAAATGACTCCTGACGCCAAAAGGCGTGGAACAGCTAGGCGCAACCCCTGAGCTGACAGAGGATTTTGAGATATCCGGGATCTGAGAAATCTTGGGGGCGGCCAGGCTGCAAACTCTATCTTGGAACCAGAGGACACCACCTCCTGAATCCACCGGTCTGAGACGCGAAGCCTCCAGACATGAGCAAAAAGACGAAGCCGTCCCCCCACCGGGACGGGTGAGGGCGCCTCCTCATGCCTGAGGGGCCTTGGGAGGGGGTTTAGGCTTGGATCCCCATGAGAGACCGGGACGACCACGGGATCTGCCACGGCCCCAAGAGTCTCTGCGACTACCCGAGAAGTGGGAGCCACGACCTCCCCTTGAGGCACGAAAGGAGAAGGAGGACCCCCGAAAGGGCCGAGACTGCTTCGTATGCTGAGGGAGCCTACCATCCTTGGCCAGAACATCCAGACGCTCACCAAAAAGACAGAGACCCGTGAAGGGAAGCCCGGTGAGGGACTTCTTAGCTGCAGTGTCAGCTGCCCACTGGCGCAAACAGACAGACTGGCGCATAGCCACCAAGAGGGCCGAGGCCCCACCGCCCAGCCGGACGGCATCATCCATGGCGACCAGCACAAAGGCTACAAAATCAGAGCAAAAGCAAGAGGTCCCTATAATCCTCCTCTCTTACCAGATATGGCGCCTTCAGCAAGACGCTTGAGCTTCCTCTTAATGGCAATGGCTGTAATGGCCGCGGCGCAGACCGGACGCAAGCCTGCCCCTACAAAGGTGAAAGCATGACAACCCAGCTGATCCATACGCCGGTCCGCGCTGTCACGCAGTGTAGTAGTGTCAGGGGACGGCATGACCGAAGTGTTAGACCAGGGGTGGGCAATTATTTTTTCCATGGGGCCACATGAGAAACTAAAAATATTGTGGAGGGCCGCTGAGCTATGGGCGTCTAAGCGACGTCTAAGCTCAGCGGCTCTGAGTGCGCTGGCGGCTGCATCTCACGCTTCTCTCTAACAGGGAGCGCGCCCGCGCTGGCCATTCTCAAATGGCTGACACAGACACGCGCCCTGCTAGAGGGATAGCGGGCATGCGGCCGCAGCTCGTGCATGCGCCGTTGAACTGGGAAAGAAGGTGAGTTTATGGGCGACCTGGGGGTTTCAGACAGCGGGGCATCCCGATTTTGGATGCCCCGCGGGGAGGGGACCTATAAGATTCCCAGGCTGATAAAGCAGGGTTTTGGTCCACTTCAAACGTTCTGATGTGATAATTTCCCAGCCAATCAGAGAAGCCCTTGGCTTCTGGCAGTCTGGAAGGAGAGCTCATATCAGCTGGGGCAAAGTGTAAGAATGGTGGGCAGCAGGAAGGGGGCATGGTGAGAGCATGGTGGGCAGCAGGAATGGGGCATGGTGAGAGCATGGTGGACAGCAGGAAGGGGGCATGGTGAGAGCATGTGGACAGCAGGAAGGGGACATGGTGAGAGCATGTGGACAGCAAGAAGGGGGCATGGTGAGAGCATGTGGACAGCAGGAAGGGGGCATGGTGAGAGCATGTGGACAGCAGGAAGGGGGCATGGTGAGAGCATGGTGGACAGCAGGAAGGGGACATGGTGAGAGCATGTGGACAGCAGGAAGGGGACATGGTGAGAGCATGGTGGACAGCAGGAAGGGGGCATGGTGAGAGCATGGTTGACAGCAGGAAGGGGACATGGTGAGAGCATGGTGGGCAGGTACATGGTGAAAAAGAGACAGCAGGCAGGAAGGGAAAACACAAGCAAACTACATAATCTTTCTGAGCAGACTTACTGATGCTCTGGAGCCCCTACTCTGTCCTTCCAAAGTCCCCAGGTCTCTATCACCTGCTCATCGGGTCTGGCTTCCTCAGAGGAAGGGAGAATGTGCCAGACCCGACGAGCCGAGCGGCCGATCAGCTGCTGCTTAACCTAAGCCTCTCACACTGTACACAGGCGATCACCTAAGTTAAGCAGCAGCCGATCGGCCACTCGGCTCGTCGAGTCTGGCATGTTTTCCCTTCCTCTGCGTCTCTTACTGGCCAGCTCAGCCCGGGCCGGTAAGAGCCTAGCAAAGGGCCGTATACGGCCCGCGGGCCGTACATTGCCCAGGTCTGTGTTAGACAATCCCAGAACCGGAGCGTACACCTCAGGAGGGCACGGCCAGCGCTTAACCAAATCAGCCGAAAAGGGATACCTTCTGTCCAATCCCTTGGTAACCTGTTAGGACGTTCCCACTCCTTGAGCACCATATTGGAGAAATGGCTTTGTTCCGGGGACTCCAAGCGTTGCTTACCAGGGCGAAAGAGCTCACCCTGCTTCCTCTTCTCCGCCTTGGGGGGGGCGATGTGTAATGTCTCGAAAATAGCCGAATGCAGACTGTCAGTGTCATCCGGGAGCCAGGTATCCTCATCAGAGGAGGACCTCAGGTCACTGTCATAACCTACCTGATGACCCCCAGAGGGGTCTGAATCACGGAAAAGCTCCCCCTCCTCTAGGGAGTCTTGGCCGCCATACACATCAAGGCCCTCATCCTCCTTGGCAAATAGGGACAGCGCGGATCAAGATGCCGCTTCTTGCCGGAGGCCTTGCCCACCAGTGGTCGGGCCAACTGCCTTTCAATGCTGGCCACGCGTAGCGCCAGATCAGATTGGGACCCCCTGCTAGTTTCCCCCCTAATTGGGGGCTAAATGCAGGTGCGGGGGAGTAGGAGATGCCAGAGGGAGAGCAGAGCTGGAAAGAGAAGCGCTCGTCCCAGCCTGGTCCGCAATGATACTTTGGGCGCACGGCACACAAACCGCGCCACCACCACTCAATGGGGATGCCCCGCACATGGCCACATAGCCGAGGCTGCCTCGAAGGGCCCCCAAGCTCGCTCGCTATCCCCAGAAGCCTCCATATGGTGATTATCACAGGCACAATAGGCCAGTACAGGGTAAGGGCTAAGAAAAGCCACCCGGGATGCCCCCCAAGGGATGCCTACTGAGAAGGCCAGGAGCGAAAAGGGGGGGGAGGGATAGGACTGGGAGAATCCACAACACACTGTTATCCCGCCTGAAAGACATGCGATACGCATCATCCCGCTGCGTCCACGTAACCAGGCGCCCAGCGCCATGACAGGGCCTGCCAGAAAAGTAGCAATAGCGCCGCCCACCGTGAAGCACAGCAAGCCCGCGGCGAGAAACAGCAACAGGGGCACCTCTCCGCAACCGCCCCCCCCGGGGAGAGGGGGAGCGGAGGAGAGGGCAGGCAGCGGCGGGAGCCGCACAGACTAGGAGGAACCAGAGGGGAGGGAGAAGGGAGGCAAGAAACAAATGGGGAAAGACTGGTCAGGAACATAAAGTCCCCTAAGCACAACTCACCCCCTACACTAGAAGGGCAGCAGTGCAGTTCTCCATCCCTCAGCAGGCTCACCATAAAAAGCCTATGGCCGGCTAGCGGGTGGAAATAGGCTTGCAGGGCCGCAGGCTTGGTTGCCCCGCTTGCCTGCGAAAAAATAGAGAGCCATCTTCTGGTCTTCGCAGTCATGACTGCAGAGAGACACTGGGGGTCTATTGGTGATTCCTGGCTTTATATAGGGCCGGGAGGAGCCACAAATCTTCTGCAGTCAACTGCGCCACCTTGTGGCGGAATACCCAGAAGTAAGGATGAAATGAAACAGGCCATGCTGAGCATTAGGAAAAATAAGCCTGGCTGGATATTTCTTGATTTTGGAAGTAAAAGGGACCTCTACTCCCCTCATCCAGCATATTTATATGGATTTTTATCATTGGGCCTTTTTTTGCGATAGTGCTCTTTCATTTTATTGGGAATTGCAGACCATTTACAATCTGCTACATCAGGGTTCTGGTAGTTAATCTGAATTTAAAGCAACGTAAACTAACAAGCCTGGATGTTGAATGGTCAATATTGGCAAAAATCAGTTCCACAGTCCCTCGTACTGATCAGTGCCATTGCTGCTAACCAAACTCGTACACTGGACTGGTCTGAGTTAGCAATTTTACGGATATCTCTGCTTCCACTCTACCTCTTCCCTGGGGTCTCATGGACTTCGCCAACTTTAAACTGTGTGGACTTTTAACTATGGCCCTACAACATATCAGTTTTACTGATCATTTCTCGTTGTACATTGCTGGTGCTGGAATCTGAGCTGTCTTTCCCCATTAGGTCTTTTATTCTGTTGACGTCCAGAGACTCTGGTCCTGACTGGTATCAGCAGCAGGATTCACATGAGGGAATACTAACCACACTCTGTTTTTGTTTAAAGGATTTTAATTTTTCACATCCATGGGGGGAAAGGGAGAAAAACTTCCTGATAAGCACATGATTTAAAGGCAAGTTTGAAAGACTTTACACGACGACTGGTGATAGACCAGTACGCCTTCTAAAATGAAAGTACATGTCCAGACATAAAAAAAAACTAGTATTTCCTCCTGAGCCCTGCAGGCTGCAGTGGTCCTGTTTCAGCAGGTTTATCCTCAGCGAGTAATGCCAGCAGTGTGCCATAAGGGAGCAGGTTGCGTCGGTGATTGGCTGCAACAGTCGGTATCCACTGCACTCCTATCCAAAGTTCAGCAAGCAATATGTGGGTGTGTGGTCCGCAGAGACACCGCAGTACCAAAAGCAAGAACGAACCAGCACTCCAAATTGATTCACACCATCAAAAACTTGTAATTAATCCATAGTAAAAGGTCGACGTTTCGGGGGTGCGTGAGCCCCCTTCCTCAAGACAATATAGTGACAAGAAGAAGAACATCACCGTGGAACAGCAGGACAATGGAGCAGCGTACAAATTTGAGCCTGACGTCACTGGCACTGTATGAACACAATCAAATGACAGAATAAATGACATTGAAAATGTGTACAAGCATATCGGTTATAAACAGAATTCCAGCAGAATTACATGTGGGAAAACAAGAACCCCCCCCAGCGCAGAAAATACCCTAACAAACAACACTATGGTAGAGGGGCAGAAGTGGCGTCACCCGGCCAGGCAAATCTGTCCGGCAACAGGTGATCCGCTTGTCAAGACGCCCAGATGATGCGAAGCTTACACTCCATCTCGAACGGTGGCAGTCTGACACTCCAACTCGAGCAGAGCTGTCAGAAGGTGCGGATCACCTGTTGCCGGGCAGATTTGCCCAGCCGGGTGATGCCACTTCTGCCCCTCTCCCATAGTAGAGATTGCGATGGCTCCACACGATGGATGCAGCGATGCCCCCGCAGCCCCAAATAGTTTATTAGGGGCTTTTCAGTGCCGGGGGGGGGGGGGGTGAGGGAGTTCTCGTTTGCCCACGTCATTCTGCCGGAATTCTGCTTATAAACGATATGTCTGTACTGTGTTTTCGACGTTACTTATTCTCTCATTTGATTGCGTTTATACAGCGTCAGTGACATCTTCAGTGACGTCAGGCGCGAATTTGTGCACTGCTCCATTGTCTTTACAGAAATAAGCCATGGTGATATTCTGTGAATCGTTTTGGAGTGCTGGTTCTTTCTTGCTTGCTGGTGATTGGCTGCAGGCCCGCATCACGTGAGCGGCCAGCTCACATGAACAAGAACAAATAGCCAGCTTTGGTGCAGATAGCTCTGACACAACACCACCACAGCCCACAGGACTATGGGGGATTAAACCTGTGAGCAGGGGAGTAAATGCAGTCTTTTGGTTACACAATTCTATTTAAGGCTTGTTTCAAAGATCATCAAAGCAAATGTCCAGCTACATGATTTTATTGAATTTTGAGCAGGTTTAGCTCATTTTTATGGTGTGTTGCAAAAATGTCTCTTACATACTGCCCAACACACAAGAGGTTTTGCAACCAGGAAAATCTTGCCAGCAAGAAAAAGTACCTAACAGGGGATTCTATCCTTCAACAAGCTGTGATATTTAAAGGGCCAGTCCAGCCAGATTGCCTGTTTTGTCTTAAATCCCCACCCTGCCACCCTCCCCAAGCGCTGAAGCAGGGCGGGGGTTCATAAAAATACAATTCTGTGAGTACTCACCTGTAGAATTGTTTTTGCTATGCACAGCACGGCCTGCTTCATGAAGTCCTTACTGGGTATTCCGCCACAAGGTGGCACAGTGGACTACGGAAGATTTGTGGCTCCTCCCGGCCCCATATAAAAAACGGAAATCAACCATAGACCTCAAGTGTTGACAAGCAGTTATACAAGAAGCTGGGAGGTAATAAGGCAAAAAAAGGTAAAAAAACCCTTAACTGACTTGGAACAATCACCATAAAGAGGCAACCAAGAATAACGATAACAAGGGAGGGATGAAGCAGGCCATGCTGTGCATAGCAAAAACAATTCTACAGGTGAGTACTCACAGAACTGTATTTTTCCTAATGCACAGCACGGCCTGCTTCATGAAGTCCTTACATCTGGGACATCCAAAAGCAGTGTTCGTAAGGTAGGGAGGGATCCCCAAAGAGTAACTGTAGGCAGTTCAAACCACTACCGCCTGAAGTACCTTGCCGCCAAAAGCAGCATCAGCCGAGACCTTAACATCAACCTTGTAAAACTTGGAAAAGGTATGAACAGAAGACCAAGTAGCGACCTTACAAACTTGTTCAACAGAAGCCTGGTGCTGAAAAGCCCAAGAGGCACCAACAGCACGAGTGGAATGAGAAGTAATCTCTTCTTTAGCAGAATAGGATTGTACCACAGCCTAACGTATCCACTTGCTAATAGTAGATTTAGCCAGAGGCAAACCCTCCCTAGGTCCAGCAGGAAGAACAAAAAGAGCATCAGATTTCCTGAAAGACTCAGTAGCAACCAAATAAAACTTCAATGCCCTGACAACATCCAGAGAATGAAGGGTCCGTTCCTTGGAATTAGCAGGGTTAGGACACAAGGAAGGTAAGGCAATGTCCTGATTGAGATGAAAAGCAGACACAACCTTAGGCAAGAAATCCGGCTTAAGCCGAAACATCACCTTATCCTGATGCAGCTCAAAATAAGGAGGTTTAATGGAAAGCGCCGCCAGCTCAGAAACTCGCCTGACCGAAGTAATAGCCACCAAAAAGGCCACTTTAAGAGACAGAATGGACAACGCAGCCCCACGGATAGGCTCAAAGGAAGGACCCTGCAGAGCAGACAACACCAGATTTAAGTCCCAAACCCGTAGCATAGGTTTACGTGGCGGACGCACATGAGTAACTCCCTGGAAAAAAGTCTTAACCAGCCGGTGATTGGCAAAGGATCTTTCGAAAAAAATAGCCAGAGCTGACACCTGACCCTTGAGGGTACTAAGTTGAAGGCCCAAATTCAAACCATGTTGTAAAAATTCCAGAATCCTGGGGATAGAAAACACCTGACAAGGAAGATACTTGGACTCACACCAGGCAATGTAAGCATGCCAGACCCTGTAGTAGATAAAAGACGAGGACTTCTTCCGAGCCCGAATCATAGTATCAACAACAGAGGCCGCCAACCCCTTATCCATCAAGATGGAGGTATCAGCAGCCAAGCTGTTAAAGCCAGCCTTTGTAAATTGGGATGGCGCAGCTGTCCCTGAGTGAGAAGATCTGGATCCTTGGGCAAGACGTACCGATCTGCTGCACGACGTCTGCGAACCCCACCCTCCTTGGCCAACAGGGGGCCACCAGAATGGCTGGTACCCCCTCCTGGGCTATCATGTGCAGCACCCTGCCCAGCAGAGGAAAGGGAGGGAACACATAGAGGAGCCGAAACTCCGTCCAAGGAATAGCTAGCGCATCCATGGCGAAGGCCAGAGGATACTATGACAGGGAGACAAATCTTGAAAGCTTGTGATTGTGGTGAGACGCAAACAGGTCCACATCCGGCTGACCCCAGCGGTGACAGTGAAACACCTTGTTGCTGAGGGACCATTCCCCCAGCCGAGACATCCCCCTGCTCAGGGAGTCTGCCTCCAGGTTCTCCATCCCCGGAATGTAGACCGCCGAGATGCAAGGGACATTCTCTTCCGCCCAAGACAGTATCAGGGACACTTCCTTGAAGGCTCGCTTGCTCCTAGTCCCCCCCTGATGATTGATGGAGGCAACCACCGTCTGGTTGTCCGAGCGAATCAGAACAGCCCGACCCTGAAGGTGTGGGGTCAACTGGGAGAGAACTAACCTGATCGCCCGCAGCTCTAGAATGTTGATGGGTGCATGGGCCTCCTGGGAGCCCCACTGACCCTGAAACTTCAAAGACTTCCAAACTCCCAAGCCCCCCCAACCGGTCAGACTGGTATCCCTGGTGACAATCTCCCAGCACGGCGGCAGAAAGGTCCTGCCCACTAGAAGATTCCTCGAGTCCAGCCACCACGAGATGGACTGCCTGGCCAGAGGGGACAGAACATACTCCTGATCCAGGGACACAGGGTCCCGATACCAAACTGACAAGAGATGCAACTAAAGAGGCCTCATGTGAAACTGAGCAAAGGGAACCGCCTCGAAGCAGGACACCATCAGACTCACTAACTGCATCCCCTGCCGAATGGAGGGATGATGACACAGGAGCAGAGCCTGTGCCTGCATCTAAAAGCCCTCCACTTTCTGCTGAGGGAGAAATACCTTGACCTGAGAGGTATCCAGAGTCATGCCCAGAAAGGACCTCGCCAAAGACGGAGACAGTGAAGACTTGGGATAGTTGATCACCCAGCCGAAGGACTCGAGAGTGGAGGTCACCACCTGAGTATCCTTCTCGGCCTGATGAAGCGACTGAGCAGCAATCAGAATGTCGTCCAGATAAGGGAGGATGCGAATGCCCCGGTTCCTCAGAAGTGCCATTACGCCCGCCAGCACCTTGGTGAACACCCGAGGCGCCGAGGGGATACCGAACGGTAAGGCCACAAACTCGTAGTGCCGATCCTCCAGAGAGAACCTCAGAAATCTCTGATGACCTGGGAAGATTGGAACGTGAAGATAGGCATCCTTGATGTCCACAGTGGTCATGAAATCGCCCGGCCAGAGGGTACTGACAGCAGAGCGTAGCGTCTCCAATGTGAAAGTGCTTGAACCGGACAAACCTGTTGAGACCCTTCAAATCCAGGATGGGCCTCAGAGAACCGTCCTTTTTGGGCACCGTGAAAAGATTGGAGTAGTACCCCTGACCCTGTTCCTGGTAAGGTGCCTGGCAGATGACTACTGACTCCAACAGGCTTTGAACTGCTAGGCGCAAACCCTGAGCTGACAGAGGGTTTTGAGACATCCGGGATCTGAGGAATCTTGGGGGCAGCCAGGCTGCAAACTCCAACTTGTAACCGAAGGACACCACCTCCTGAATCCACCGGTCTGAGACGCGAAGCCTCCAGACATGACCAAAAAGCCGAAGCCATTCCCCCACCCGGACGGGTGAGGGCGCCTCCTCATGCCTGAGGGGTCTTGGGAGGGGGTTTGGGCTTGGAACCCCATGAAAGACTGGGACGACCACGGAATCTGCTACGGCCCCAAGAATCTCTGCGGCTACCCGAGAAGAGGGAGCCCCAACGTCCTCTGGAAGCACGAAAGGAGGGGAAGGAGGCGGAGGGCCCACGAAAGGGTCGAGTCTGCTTCCTACGCTGAGGTAACCTACCATCCTTGGTCAGAACATCCAGACACTCACCAAAGAGACGAAGCCCCGCGAAGGGAAGACCGATGAGAGACTTCTTAGCAGCAGTGTCAGCTGCCCACTGGCAACCAAACAGATCGGCGCATAGCCAACCATAGGGCCGAAGCCCGACCGCCCAGCTGGACGGCATCATCCATGGCATACAGCACAAATGCAACAAAATCAGAGCAAAGCAGCAGGGCCCTATAATCCTCCCTCTTCCTACCAGAGATGGCGCCATCCGCGAGATGCTTGATCTTCTTCTAAAGGGCAATAGCCGTAATGGCTGAGGCACAAACAGGACGCTGCCCCTACAAAGGTGAAAGCATGACAGGTCAGCAGATCCATACGGCGGTAAGCGTCAATCACGCAGTGTAGTAGTGTCAGGGGACGGCATGACCGAAGTGTTAGACAGCACTAGAACAGGAGAGTCCACCTCAGGGGGACACGACCAGCGCTTGACCAGGTCAGCAGAAAAAGGATACCTTCTGTCTAATCCCTTGGGCACCGTGGGCAATCTGTTAGGACGTTCCCACTCCTTGAGCACCATATCGGAGAAATGACCCTGCTCCGGGAACTCCAAGCGTTGCTTGTCAGGGCGAAAGAGCTCACCCTGCTTCCTCTTCGCCACCTTAAGGGGGGTAATAGAAGCCACTCGGGATGCCCCCCAAGGGATGCCCTCAGAGAGGGCCAGGAGGGAAGAGGTGGGGGGGGGAAGCGGGACCGGGAGAAACCACAATACACAGTTATCCCGCCTGAAAGACATAAGCAAAAATACACAAGCATCCCGCAGCACATGCCCCAAAAGGAATAAGCAACTCCCAAAGGGTACTCATGGACCAAGGAGACAGAACATGCAGCACACAAAGTCGATCGACGCACCGCTGGCCACACGGATGGTAGATAAGTCTAACAGGTCACCGCCGTAGCCCACGCTGGAAGATGGGCCCCGGACACGCAGCAGCCGCAACATGGCGCCGAAGCGAAACCTCGAGGGGTGGGCCTCGGGGGCATGATGCGATACACGTCATCCCGCGGCACCCCCCCCCCCCCAGAAGAGCGCAAAAACGCTTACGTGACCCGCGCCAGCGCCATGACAGACTAAACCGCAACACAGCAGGAACGCCGCCCGGCGCGGACCATAACCGAATAACCGGGGGCAGACCAGACGGGCCCGGATGGTAGGGAGGGGGGGCCAGGGGACCAAGGGGAAGGGAGACAAACAACACAAAAAGGGGGAGACAGCAACACCAGTCACCAAACACAACTCACCCCCTACACATAGCAAAGGCAGAATTTTCACATCCCTCAGCAGGCTCACCATAAAGCCTATGGCCGGCCACCCTTTGTGTTACAGGGTCTGCGGCTTGGAGCAGCGCTCCCTGAGCACCTGACCCTAGTGCTTCTCTACCATCACCCGATCCGTCAGCTAAGGCTGGGAGGCACAAAGGGACCGGAAGTGGGTGGAAATAGACTTGCAAGGCCACAGGCTTGGTTGCCCTGCTCACCTGCGCAGTATAGAGAGCCATCTTCTATCTTCACAGTATGACTGCAGAGGAAACACTGGAGGTCTATGGTTGATTTCTGGTTTTTATATGGGGCCGGGAGGAGCCACAAATCTGCAGTCCACTGCGCCACCTTGTGGCGGAATACCCAGATGTAAGGACTTCATGAAGCAGGCCGTGCTGTGCATTAGGAAAATAAAAACACTTACCAGGCCCAAAATCCAGCGCCCATCGTCCAGCAATTCCACAACCCCTGCTCTGTAAGCGCCACTGGTCCCCATTTAAGTTATGGGCCAGCCAACATACACATACACACAGCGGGGAATGCCGCACTGTTAAGCTACTGCCCGAAGGAGAAGGGCCAGAGTGGATTAGAGAGGGGCCTAGTCCAGGATATAGGGTTTCTTTGAAGGCCATAACCATATAAAACCATATAAAAATACATATAAGCCTTAACTCTGTAGCAGCACATGATCTGATCTAGATATTTAATACTGATCTGGATATTGAGGTCCACATGTGCTCCCCATTGCCTACTACCTCTACACATAGTGTGGAATTCACTGCAACATCAGTTCATGTCAATGCTTTGCCCAGTGTAGATCAGGGTTTCCTAACCAGTGGTACGAGTACCACTGAGTGGTTGCAGACCAACCTGCTTCCCAACCTCATCTGATGCCATCTATACTTTACTCAAGCCTGATTTGCTCAGGAGGTACAACAATGCTTCAAATGGTGATTGCTTTAAAAATAGTGGTTTTGTGTGTTTTAAACACACTTTTAGGTTCCCTACAACTCTCACATACCACATACCACCCAGGGGGTACTTGAGAGAGTTGTAAAATGGAAAGTGGCACTTTGTGTCTTGGTACCTGCCATAGTTGATCATTGCTTGAGTTCAAAAGCCAGTGGTAAACATTGAGCCCAGGGCTGTATTTCCTAAAGTGGTATTCTAGATCGATACCAGTCACAAAGTGCTTAAGGGGGAGGTAAGTGAAGTATAGATTTTTTTGGTTCCACATTGTCCCTTGAAATAGAAACATAGAAGGTTGATGACAGAAGGAGACCATCTAGTATGCCCTTTATAAAAATAAAATAGTGGATACAGCTGCCCAGCACTTTTTCCAGATAGTTTGTTACAGTTTAGTCTGAGGAGCATATTCCAGGCTGCATCAACCACTTTCTTTAGAGCTCTATGTTGATGTCACTGGCAAGTGAAACAGAGAGTAAAGGAGTGAGCACAGCCTAGAACTTATGAATGGTCAGAAGGAAGGTGAGGTAAGTCACTGACCCTTTGAAACATTATAGAGTTCCTGATTGATGACTGCATGAGGACTAAGCTAAGACCTCATGTGCAGGGAAGTTATTAACCCATCAGTTTCAGCAAAAATAAATAACAGGTGGAATGACCCTTTAATTCACAGACTTTAAAGGCTTTATGGGAGAAGAAGAAGTAAAAAAAAAAAAAAAAAAGACAACTGGAGTTTCAACAGTTGTAGACCCACAAGCTAATTCCTTTTTGTAGTTCCACAACAGCAAGAGAAGCCATTGGGGACATTCTCTCGGGGGCAGTTATTTGAAATACTGCTTTATTGCCCCAGCATTGCTGCATACATTTTACATTCAACAGTTCACATGCTTTGCAAAGATAATCCTGCATTTCAACGCAAGAAAACTAAAAAGATACAGAACATAGATGCCGCAACCTCATTTAGCCCGCAAAGCAGCAAAAGAGATTTTCACATGTTCACAGTTTTAAAGTTCAGATTTGGTAACAGACGCACTGTGTACCCTTCCGTCATATCTGTGACTGACCCGTAAGCTAGACCACCAGATCACAGTCCAACATTTCATACAGTGTATAGGGTTTGGGGTGTACACACACATACTGGCACATACACACACACACACACAGAGTGGTTAACACTGTTCCAGTGACTTAAACAGGAGCAACAAGAAAATTGCTGTCTTCAGAAACATCAGCACTCATCGGTTGGTGCTGAAGGGTGTAGAAGACCTCATCCTTGGACTGCATTGTATAGTTCGTCCATTAGAAAGCAGCAGGTCACATAGCAGATTTCAGTTGATTACTTGCATGCGCCTCCATCTTGGCAAAAGCTTGGCTATAAAATAATAGATGGGGACAGAAAAATGACATCAGACAAGTTTTTAGAACTGCAAAAGAGACGCTCAGACCAATTTAAAACTAATAAGGGAGGTAGGCAATTGGAATACACAAAGATTTGTGAACCTACTCAACAAGCTATGGAATGGCTCTCACCCTTGGTCAGCATATATCCTACCGCTGCGATAAGAGGTGTAGCTTTCCTGCCCCACCCACAAGGAAATTGAAAATGTTCTCAAGGATAATCACGATATTAAAGTTATACTAAAGGCCTTATTGTAGCCCCATTGTCTCGGGTTACACGTTGCACTGTCCTAAACATCAATCCGTTTTCAAAAACACCCTGTAGTTCCTAAGTTATTTGCAAAAGTATTAGAGCATTGGAGATGCAGAGAAAAAATGAGGAGAAACAGTGGGGTGTGGCAACAGTGATGTGATATAAACACACTGAGAGGAGGGCGGGGTTTCATAGCTGCAGAGAGAGAGGCAGCCAATCAGGACTTCTGGGCAAGGAGTGGGGGGTGTTTCCATTCTTGGTACACTGATTGACTGACTGGTTGATTGATGGACCAGATCAGTGGGGTGGAGACCGAAAGCTGAATGAGGAAGTGATTTTCTACACTAAGAAATAAAGGTAAGCTACTGATATTTATTTTTTAACCTTTGACTTGCCGAGTCTAAGGTAGGGGTCAGGCAACAGCTCTGTATTTTATAATAGGTCAGTGGGGCCAATAGCACATTAGGGATCACTACTGTTCTGCAAGTAGCCACAGGAGTGGGGATATTCAGAGGTTTCTGGCCTGGATTGCAAGAGTGGGTGGTGACTTCTCATAAGAAAGATAAAGGAAGTGTGAATAAGATTATCATATAGTGGTGAGTGTGAGGAAAGTGGTCATGGGAAACAGACAATGGCTTTCTGCCAGTAGCAAGCTTGTCCAGCAAAAGGACCCTTGGTGGTGTTGTGTGACGCAAGATTCTGCACGTCACCCACTCTTACTGTCTCCCATCCAGTGACTGGAATGGGCAAGGTTGAGGAAGGACCTGAGAGCTTCCCTCTCAGACTCTGGCCCTACCCCCTGACAATCAGATATTGTTTCTCTCTGATGGCGGTGCTTCGTTTCCAAGGGTTCTTGGAAACCATCTGGTTAAGTGCCTAATTATTTAAACAGGTCTGTAATGCTACTCTGTATATGAGACTAAAAACCAGTTCTGAGAGTCCTAAACACGTTAGAGGAGCGGGCTGACTTCAATCTGCCATCCAAATCTTATCAGCTGTCACTAGTTTTATGGAAGAGTATGTTTACACCGGACAGTGTTCCTGTTTTAAAATTACTACAATAAAGTGGACGTTTTCTCATTTTGGGAGTTGCTGACAACTTTACTTAATCCATTAATCCAAGGGATTAGGGCCTCCTGGCCGAGCACCCCGGTACTTTGTGCAGTTTTCATTGTGCTATTTACTGTCCAACAAAAGCCTAAGTAGTCCAGGTTAGCCACACGAAAGTGAGATGTAGAAATGGGTTGCCAGCTTGGAAGGTTAGTTATGATTACTAGGCAGTGAGGGTAATTACAAATTATTGGGGGAGTAGTAAGATTACATTCAGCAAAAGCAGGGTGGTAGGTGATATAATAGAGCTGCAGAAAAATTAACCTTCAACCAAATAAATGTTTTTGCAGATGGTAGCTAAGTTACCCTTTTTCTTTTGGGCAAGTGAAAACTTATTACAATGCAGGGAGGGCAACTAAATACTAAATTGAATGCAGAGTCTGGAGTACCCTGAAAGATTGTTAGCTTTATTTAGTTTGAAAAAAAGAGACAGGTGATCTAATAACTATGTATAAATATATCCAGATTAATAAAAAGATCTGTCCCACAACCTATTTATATCCAGGACTAAACTATAACCTGGGGGCATCCAATAAGGTTAGAGGAAATCGATTTTTTGCACCGACATTCTTCATGGCCCATCAAGTGATTTTTGAACGTAAAATCACTAAGGCGACAGCAATTAAATGAGAATTTATTCAGGTAAAGAGATGAACAAAAATGTGTTAATCAGTCAACCAATCTTAAGCAATGACAGCACGAGCAATCTCAACAGCGATTACTCTAACGAACTACAAAAGTAGTCTGGATGCCTTCCTTGCATGTAATAACATTACCAGCTATGGCTACTAGACCACTAATAAACAGGCTGAGCTTGATGGACTAAAGTCTTACATACTACTATGTTAACAGGGTAAGCAGTGGCTTATAATGGAGGAATGATGGCAATCTCAGGTGGTACAGCAGTCAAACTGTCATAAAGGGAGTATAATCCAGAAGCTTGTTTCAGATGCGGCAGCGCAACAACAGGGGAGGACTATTCTGTGGGGACTAACAAAGAGGCAGACAACAGAAAAGCATGTGTACTCATTCAGTTAAAAATAGGATGCTGACATGACAGACTTGGTGAACTATAACGTTTCCAGGGTACGCACCATTACATCAGCATACACTGAACACAGATGGGGCCTGCGTGCTGTATGTGGCATGGAAGGATTTCAAGATGGGGATGAGACTGGTAAATGATGGTCGATAATTGGCCTCTGTTTCCCAGCAGTTCTTCATCAGTTTGTATATCTGTAGGGAACACAAGGTTACTGGAATTTATGATATATACACACATATACACCACTATGCTACTGGTGAATAGGAATGTCAATCAGATTTTTGGATCAAGTGAATTGAACAAGAGGTCATGTTCTGACACATGTAGTACAAAAAAAACAGAATTTTGACTATCCCAGGTTTTGCTCCTTGCTTCCGGGCATCCTGAATTAGGATGCCCTGCTGTGTGATCCCCGATCGCCCAGTAAAACTCACCTCTTCTTGGTCCTGCGGTGCAAGCGCGGGCTCTGAATATTAAAGCGGACCAACACCTGTTTTTCCCCTAACGGGTATTGGTCCAGCTCCTGAAGAATTAAAACCGCTGGGGGGGGGGGAGGGGGCGGGGAAGGCAGGCAGGATTATGCCCTAGAATGTCTGATATTATTACCTTATCCAGGAATTATTGGAGCCTCTCGATTGGCTGCTGGGCAGTCACGTTGGTCGGGGTTACGTTCTCTGCTTCGAGGGCCAGAAAGCCCCCCACGTGAGTGTCGGCGGCCAATCGCAACACTCCATTTCTGCCGGAGGCTTGAGAATAAGGTAAGAATATCCGGCATTCTGGGAAGTGATATGCGGGGGGCCTCCAGCATTATGGATGCCCCCTCCAAGCCAGTTTTAATGCGCTGGGAGCCGGACAAATAACGGGTGTTGGTCTGCTTTAAATGTTCGCCAAAACATTTAACATTTTAAACATTAAACAGCCCGGCACAGTTGGAAAAGAAAGGAAGCGGCCATTTTGGAGCTTCCTCTCCCAGCATCTCATCTCAGACATGCTGCTGCCTGGATTCAACTGACATAACTGACAATGCACAATAACAGGAATCCCAGCAGCACTTCCTGTTTGAAGGTGGCCTGCAAATGCGATCAAAATGTGAGCACAGTTTGTCTAAATGTTAAAGTGGACCAAATGTAAAATATGTCTTGAACCAGACCAACACAACAATGGGGATTGTGAGTGGCTGCATCCCCAGCATCGGGTGGTCTCCAGCCCGCAGCCTATCTGAATGGCTGGGATGAGAGCACGCTCACAGCTCAAAGATGCAGGCATGCGGCGGTCCAATAATTATATCATTGTGGGTGCCAGGAAGCAGGTGAGTTTTGCAGCACCTCGGGAGTGGGGGGGGGCTGACATGAGGCCAGCAGTCGCCCTGGAATCGCGGAATTGTGTAATATTAAAAAAAGCAATTCTGTGAGTACTCACTGTAGAATTGTTTTTGTTCTTGCATGGCACGGCCCGCTTCAGTATTCATAACAGTTGGGTTATTCCGCCACAAGGTGGCACAGTGGTACTGCAGAAAGCTGTGGCATGTCCCGGCTCCCTATAAAAACGGGCTTAACCATAGAGTTCCCCAGCATAGACGAGCAGTGAGACAAGAGAGTAAAAAAATGTGAAAAAGGTAAAAAAAAAAACCCAATTAACTTGGATCACTCACCATAAAGAGGCAACCAAGAATAACGATAACAAGGGTGGAGAGAAGCGGGCCGTGCCATGCAAGAACAAAAACAATTCTACAGGTGAGTACTCACAGAATTGCTTTTTTCTTTATTGCATGGTACGGCCCGCTTCGGTATTCATAACAGTTGGGACATCCAAAAGCAGTGTCCAAAGTAGGGTGGGATCCCCAAAGAGTAACGGCAGTAGTTCAAGTCACTACTGCCTGAAGCACCTTGCGGCCAAAAGCAGCATCCGCTGAGGCCTTAACATCAACCTTGTAAAACTTTGAAAAAGTATGAACAGAAGACCAAGTATCGGCCTTGCAAACTTGTTCAACAGAAGCTTGGTGCTGAAAAGCCCAAGAGGCACCAATAGCACGAGTGGAATGAGCAGTAATCCTAAAGGGAGGTTCCTTTCCCTTAGCAGAATAGGCTTGAACCACCGCCTGACGGATCCACTTGCTGATAGTGGATTTAGCCGGAGGCAAACCCTTTCTAGGTCCAGAAGTGACAACAAAAAGAGCATCAGACTTCCTGAAAGTCTCAGTAGCAACCAAATAAAACTTCAGAGCCCTGACCACATCCAGAGAATGCAGAGTCTGCTCCTTGGAATTAGCAGGATTAGGACACAATGAAGGCAAGACAATGTCCTGATTGAGATGTAAGGCAGACACAACCTTTGGCAGGAAATCCGGCTTATTCCGGAACACCACCTTATCCTGATGTCTCTCAAAATAAGGAGGTTTGATGGAAAGTGCCGCTAGCTCAGAAACTCACGGATAGGTTCAAAGGGAGGCCCTTGCAGAGCAGATAACACCAGATTCAAATCTCAGACTGATAGCAACGGCTTACGGGGTGGACGCACATGAGAAACACCCTGGAAAAAGGCTTTAACCAACCGGTGATTGGCAAAAGATCTTTGGAAAAAAATTGCCAGAGCTGAAACATGGCCATTTAGGCTACTAAGTTGAAGGCCCAGATCCACACCATGTTGTAAGAATTCCAGAATCCTGGGAATAGAAAACACCCGACATGGAAAAGGCAGGCAACCCCTTTTCCATCAATATGGAGGTTTCAGCAGCCAAGCCGTTAAAGCCAGAGTTTGTAAATTGGGATGGCATAGCTGCCCCTGAGTGAGAAGATCTGGATCCTTGGGCAAGACGTGCCGGTCTACTGCCAACCGCACGACGTCTGCGAACCAAACTCTTCTTGGCCAACAAGGGGCCACCAGTATGGCTGGTACCCGCTCCTGGGCTCTCTTGCGCATGAACCTACCCAGAAGAGGAAACGGAGGGAACACATAGAGAAGCTGAAACTCCGTCCAAAGTATTGCCAAGGCATCCGTGGCGAAGGCCAGAGAATCCTGAGACAGAGAGACAAATCTGGGAAGTTTGACGCAAACAGGTCCACATCCGGCTGACCCCAGCGGTGACAGAGGGAGAGAAACACCCGGTTGTGGGGAGAGACCACTTCCCCAGACGAGACGTCCTCCTGCTCAGGGAGTCCGCAACCTGGTTCTCCACCCCTGGGATGTAGACCGCTGAGATGCAGGGAACATGCTATTCCGCCCAAGACAGAATAAGGGACACTTCCTTGAAGGCTCGCTTGCTCCGAGTCCCTCCCTGATGATTGAGGTAGGCCACCGCTGTCTGGTTGTCTGAGCGGATCTGAACAGCCCGACCCCGAAGGTGAGTGTATAGGCGAGAAAGAACCAACTTGATCACCCTCAGTTCCAGGACGTTGATGGTAGCATGGGCCTCTTGTGGGCCCCACCGACCCTGGAACCTCAGGGACTACCAAAAGCCTCCCCAGCCGGTCAGACTGGCATCCGTGGTGACCGTTTCCTTAACCTTAAAAATCTCTGATGACCTGGGAAGATAGGCACATGAAGATAAGCATCCTTGATGTCCACAGTGGTCCGCCCGGGCAAAGGGTAATGACAGCAGAGCGCAGCGTTTCCATGTGAAAATACTTGAATCTGACAAATTTGTTGAGGCCCTTCGGATCCAGAATGAGCCTCAGAGAGCTGTCCTTTTTGGGGACCGTGAAAAGATTGGAATAGTACCCCTTACCTCTTTTTTGATGAGGCACCAAACAAATGACTCCGGCCTCTAACAGGCAATGAACCGCCAGAAGCAACCCTTGAGCAGACAGGGGGTTTAAAGACATCCGGGATCTGATGAATCTTGGGGGGGGCAGGCTGCAAACTCTATGTTGTAACCGGAGGACACTAACTCCTGCATCCACCGGTCTGAGACGTGAAGCCTCCAGACGTGAGCAAAGAGCTGAAGCCGTCCCCCCCACCCGGATGGGTGAGGGCGCCCCTTCATGCCTGAGAGGGCTTGGGAGAGGGTTTGGGCTTAGGATTCCAGGAGAGACCGGGGCGACCACGGGTTCTGCTGCGGCCCCAAGAATCTCTGCGACCACTGGAGGGGAGGGAGCCACGGCCCCATCTGGGAATTTGAAAGGAAAGGAGGGGGGCAGAGGACCCCCGAAAGGGCAGAGACTGCCTCCTACGCTGAGGCAGCCTCCCATCCTTGGCTAGAACATCAAGACGTTCCCCAAATAGCAGCAGCCCCACGAAGGGGAGGCCAATGAGAGCTTTCTTAGCTGCAGCGCCAGCTGCCCACTGGCGCCACCAGACAGAGCGGCGCATAGCCACCAAGAGCGCAGAGGTCCTACCACACAGCCGCACAGCATCACCCATAGCAGTAAGGATAAAGGCCACAAAATCAGAGCAAAGTGAGAGAGTCCTATATTCCTCCCCCATACTACCAGCTGTTGCGCCATCAATGAGACGCTTGAGCAGCTTCTTAAGGGCAATAGCAGTAATGGCGGCAGCACATACGGGGCGCAAGCCAGCCCCTACACAGGTAAAAGCATGGCAGGCCACTTGATCCATGCGCCGGTCCTCAACGTCCCTCAGAGTGGCAGTGTCAGGGGAAGGCATGACCGAAGTATTGGACAAGCCTAGCACGGGAGTGTCCACTTCAAGTGGAAATGACCACCTCTTAACAAGATCAACAGGAAGAGATACCTTTTATTCAAACCCTTGGGCACAGCAGGCAACTTGTTAGGACGTTCCCATTCTTTAAGCACCAAGGTGGTAAAATGTTCCTGCTCAGGGAACTCTAGACGCTGTTTACCAGGGTGAAAAAGCTCCCCCTGCTTTCTTTTAGCTACCTCAGGGGCAGCAATGTGCAAAATTTAAAAAATTTGTGACAGCAGATTATCAGTGTCCTCAGGGTACCACGATTCCTCTCCGGACGCAGACCCAGGGTCACTATCGCAACCCTCCTGCTGGTTCCCAGAGTCAGAATCCTGGGAGAGCTCCCCCATCTCAAGGGGGTGACAGCCACCAAGATCATCAATCCCCACATACATCTCAGTAAGGGGAGCAGGCCTGGGGTCCAGGTGTCTGTTCTTGCCAGAGGCCTTCCTAGGAACCGTCCTGGCAAGCTGCTTTTCAATGTTAGCAACCCACAGAGCCAAATCAGAATGTGACTCCCTGCCAACATTCCCCTCACTGGGGCCCAATTGCAGGAGCGGGGGAGTAGGTGAAGACGAGTGAGGCGCAGAGCTGGGAAGCGAAGCAGGCAAACCAGCTTGAAGCGCAAGGACACTTTCAGCGCACGGCACGCACACCGTGACACTGTTACTCACAGGGGATACCCCACACATCGAACACAGCCGGGAAGCTTCCATATGGGGATTAACACAGGCGCAATAGGCCAGCAGAGGGTACAGGCTTAAGACAGAAGCCACCCGGGATGCCCTCCCACGGGATGCCCCCAGAAGTCAATAAAGGGGGAATGAGGGGGAGGAAGGAGTGAAGCCGGGAGAAGCCACAACCCAACGGTATCCCGCCTGAAAGGCATAAGTAAAAACACACATGAGCATCCCGCAGCAAATATACCCCAAATCAATAAACCCCCCCAAGGGGGACTCACGGACCAAAGATACCGCGGGGTCACACAGGCACAGACCGCTGGATAAGGCGACCCGCCAGAGGAAGCAGCGCTGCAGCCAGGAAGGGAGAAAATCCAGACGCGCAGCTTGTCCAAAATGGCGCCGGCAGAGGTACCTCGAGGGGCGGGCCGCTGGGTGAACGACGCGATACGCCGAAGAGAGCAAAAAATGGCGCTCACGTGACCCGGCCGGCGCCATGACAAAGCAAAATCACCTCAGGTTATAGCGCCCACAGCCGAGGAACGCAGTACAAAGCAGCGCGGCAGCTAAAAACACCAGAAAATACACCAAAAACTTCAAAAACACCACAGATATCACCACTACCACCCCCCCAACTAAGTCGGGGGGGGGGGGGAGACAGACGAGAAGGAAGCGGCAACCAGCCATGGCCAGGGAGGGGGACCCAAAAGGAAAATAAGGGGACACGGAATAACCCAACTGTTATGAATACCGAAGCGAAAATTCATATAAACATGTCAGCTACTGAGGAGGGGTCACTTATACACCCAAACTGAATAAAACTCCCACCAACCTTGTGGTTTTCTTTCCCTGGTTGGAATAAAATAAAGGGATTACAGGTTTAGTGACAGAGCCTGTCACCTCTGATTTCCTCTTCCTTCAATTAAAATAAAAGAAACAAGCCTGGCTGGATATTTCTTGATGTTGGGTGTATAAGTGACCCCTCCTTCCTCCATCCAGCATATTTATATGGATTTGTATCATTGGGCCATTTTTTGGGGATAGTGCTCCTTTAAAGTGGACCAACACCCAGGATTTTGACTATCCTGGGTGTTGGTCCACTTAGGCGGGGCACCCCGATCGGGGGTGCCCCGCTGTGTGAAACCCCCCAGAAAGCCCCAAAATCTTACCTGTCCCCGCTCCCACGTGACTGGACGGTCCAATCCCCGCCAACGTCCAGGCGGGGATCAGGAACGTCCAAGCGGCTGCCGCCGCCTCCCTCGCGTCACTTTCGGCGCGCGCGCGCCCCCGCCGGCCATTCGCAGACGGCCGGCGCGGGCGCGAGCACGCCTACAGGGGCGCGAGGGAGGCGGCGGCGGCCGGCCGCCGCCGAAGATCAGGTAAGGTGTTTGGGGGTTTTTTGGGGGGTTTCACCCCGCGGGACATCCCGATCTCGGATGTCCTGCGGGGTGGGAGGTGATCGGCCCGGGAATCTTATAGATTTCCGGGCCGATCACCTCTCGGTGTTGGTCCACTTTAAGATTAGGTTGTTAGGGTGAATTTATAAATCAGTTTTTACTACAGATCTGTAGCATCCCAATAGAGACTCTCTGCTACTGTAAGCTGTATCCAGGGGTGCACTGTAAAGAGGCCAGGTGAGGTGGCCGCCTCAGACAGTGCCAGAGGGAGGGACATCCTTGGGCCCGTTTTTGTTTTAGTAGGTCTTTGGTGGTTCAGCAGGGATCAGGGCACCCCTGAGTGCCATCATATTGTTTTTTTTTTAAATACATTACTATTATTGTTTATTTGTAGAGGACTGTGGTGCTGTACAAGGTAGAAATTACAAGTGTAGGACAAGTAAAATACAATATAATACAATACATAGTACAATAATAATAATAATAATATAATATACACTCTATTATTAAGTCAGAAGTGTAACTGTACACATTGATACAGGAGTACATTGGGGGAGAGGCCCTGCCCTTGCAAGCTTACAATCTAAAGGACAATCAGCCATTGGTGGCTCAGCAGCCCCCCCCCCCCCCCCCCCAGCACCCCAGTGAATCACATTTGATGGACATGCAGTTCATGAGACGGGCTCCTTTCTATAGTTCTCAAGCTGCAGAAGGGTTAACTTCACCTGTGGCCATGAGAGATTTCCCTGGACAGAGGCAGACTGGCCATAGGGATCACAGAGGGAATTCCCATTGGGCTGCACTATTTGGGGTCACCTGGGCTTGGTGTAGCCCCCAGCATGCAGCTAACCTTAGGACACCCCTTCACTAGCCAGCTTCCTATGCCCCCCCCAACCCTTCTTCTTGTACCTGGCCCCATAGCACTACCCAGCTAAGACACCCTAGCGGCCTAGCCCATGTTCTACCCCTGTGCCACAGTATCTGCCCCTACTATTCAAGCTTCAGTGCCATCTCTTTAATAACCCCTGACCATGATCGTCCCTGAAAAGCTATAGCCTCCACTTTTGAATGCACTTATTGACCCACTGAGAAGGTCATTGGGGGCAGGGCTGGTGGTAGGCTGGCCGGGGCCAGTAAATCCCTAGGCTAATGTTTGCCCCCATTGTGTCAGGCTACGTTTGGCACTGTCACTAAGCTGTTTTTAAAAATGAAGAAAAATGAAAACAAAATTGGCAGAGATATCAATGTTTACAATTTCACCTTATGATTTCTCCCTTGAAGCATGTGGGCTAAGCCCTTGGCTCTGTGATGCCGCATAATAATCTGCATCATGGGCGGGGTCTATAAGACAGGCTTTTCTCATCAATCTGGCTGTTCTCCCTCTCACCCAGTGTCCACAGCCTGATGATGCAGAGCTTTAGACAACCAGCTTATACCTATGATTGATGGTCTATGGCAATGCATTCAGAGTGTGTGCCACTACTCTTTGCCTTGTTTCTACATTTAGAAGCAGCTGTGTTCTGCTAGAAAGGGAGAGTGCAGCCATGATGGGGTGAGCGGCTGAATGACAGTTTATGCACTTTGCCTACAGAGTCCATCTAAAGTTGACCAAAACCCACGGGTTGGGGCATCCCGATTCTGGATGACCTGGGGGAGGGAATCAATCTAGATTCCTGGGCTGATTGATTCCATCCCCGTGGGGCATCCAGAATTGTGATGCCCCGCTGTGTGTAACCCCCCAGGTCGCCCATAAACTCACCTTCTTTCCCAGTCCAACGATGCAGGCGCGAGCAGCGGCCGCATCCCCGCTATCCCTCTAGCAGGGCGTGTGCCCACACCAGGCAGTTGTGAATGACCTGCACGTGCACGCTCTCTGTTAGAGGGTAGCGGGGATGCGGCCACCAGCTCGCTCGGATCTTCTAGTAATAGACGAGCTCCTGGACGAAGGTGCTAGAGCGGATCAGAGCGCGCTGATTGGACGAGCGGTCCAAGCTTCTCAAGCCCCCAACTGCTCTTCCTTTAGAAACATAGAAGGTTGACGGCAGAAGGAGACCATACGGTCCATCTAGTCTGCCCTTATGTGTATACTGTATGTACTCTTTATCTTAGGATAGATGTGTGCTTATCCCAGGCATGTTTAAATTCAGTGACTGTTGATGTTTCAACTACCTCTGCTGGAAGTTTGTTCCAAGCATCTACTACTCTTTCTGTAAAATAATATTTTCTAACATTGCTCCTGATCTTCCCCCCGACTAGCTTCAGGTTGTGCCCCCTTGTTCTATCGTTAAGTTTCTTCTTAAAAACACTTCCCTCCTGAACCTTATTCAATCCTTTCACATATTTATAAAGGTCTCAATCATGTCCTCCTCTCCCTTCTTTCCTCCAGACTGTACAAATTAAGTTCTTTAAGTCTCTCCTGATAAGTTTTAAGTTTAAGTCCTTCCACCATTTTCGTTGCCCGCCTTTGGACACGTTCTATTTGAATAATGTCTTTTTGCAGGTAAGGTCTCCAGAACTGCACACAGTATTCTAGCTGTGGCCTCACCAGGGCTCTATACAGCGGCATCACAACCTCCCTCTTCCTACTGGTGATGCCTCGAGCTATGCAGCCGAGCATCCTGCTTGCTTTTCCCACTGCCTGGCTACACTGTCCACTCATCTTGCAGCTATCAGTAATCAGTACCCCTAAATCTCTCTCCTCCGAGGTCCTGGCTAACACAGTGCTGCCCATACGGTACTTCAGAGCAGGGATTCCTTCTACCCAAGTGCATGATTTTACATTTAGAGACATTAAACTCTAGTTTCCACAGTTTTGACCATCTATCCAGTAAAGCTAAATCATTTTCCATGTTGCAGACACCTCCAGGAATATCCACCCTATTACTAACCTTTGTATCATCAGAAAACAGACAAACTTTTCCTACCAAGCCTTCTCCTATGTCACTTACAAATATATTAAAAAGAATGGGGCCCAGGACAGAGCCTTGTGGCACACCACTTGTAACTCGCCTTTGTTCAGATTGCACGCCATTTACAACAACACTCTGATACCGATCCCTCAGCCAACTGGAAATCCACTGAACTATCCAGGGATTGAGTCCTACCTTCAATAACTTATCTATGAGCTCCTTATGTGGTACAGTGTCAAAGGCTTTGCTAAAATCCAGATAGGCGATATCCACAGCACCACCTTCATCCAACACTTTAGTGACATTGTCAAAGAAATCAATAAGATTGGTCTGACATGATCTGGCCCCATAGTACTACCCAGTTAGGACACTCCAGCCCACAGTCTACCCCTGTACCACAATATCTGCCCCTACAATAGCACTACCTAGCTAGGACACTCCAGCGGATCTGCTGAGAAGATCATTGGGGACAGGGCTTTTATTTTTTAATAATTTATAGGCTGGTGGTAGGCTGGCCGGGGGCCAGTAAAATCCCGGGCTAATGTTTGCTCCTAGTCAAACCCTGTCCTTGGACATATAATTTGACTGTTACTTGCACATTATGGTGCAAAAGAGGTTTACATGGTTCTGTACATTGCTCCGCATCTAGCTTACCTCCGAAGGACAGTCACTTGGGCACGGCAACCTTTGCCCTCGATCCAGTAGATCAATCAGTCGCACCACAGTCATCTGCCCCTGGGTGACCCCGATCATCTCAATGAATTTCTAAGGAAGAGGAACAGCTTATACATGTTTGCAGCACCAGTTTTTACCTTATAAAATTAAGGTAAATAATGAAACCAGACGCCATAAACACTGAAAGAAGCCGAGTACTCACAGCAGGAGGGCTGAGATAGGAGTCGCAGCGAGTCAGAAGTTCATACAAGGTCACCCCAAATGACCAGACATCAGAGGCATAGAAGAACTTACAATCTTTCAGACATTCTGTGGCGTACCTGTAAGGGAAGACAAGCAGTATATAAGTTTGGAGGGGGGGGGGGGGGACCAGTGCTGATAACATCAGTTATATTAAAGCGGACCTTCACCCAGAATAAGAGTCTATCTTATATGTTCCCCACACCCTGTACATACAGATTGCTCACATTAAAAATCATCCTACCTGCATTTACTGCATGTTATGAGCCTTTAAACATCCAAGATGGTGACTCATGGAGCATCAGGCAGCCTGCAAACAGGAAGTGTCTTCTGACTGTGTTGCTCTGCATTCTGGGATTGCTGACCTTTACCTGACCCCAGCTCTGCTCTGTCTGTGCAAACCACAGCTATAACCTGCCCCCCTGTACTTTATCCCGCTCTCCTCTCCTCAGTGTGTGTGATGCTACTGAGTCAAGATGGCCCGTATCCTAGAGTTCTAAACAGTTGCAGCCCAGTAGGGGAAAGAATAATAAGTGACTGAAAACTTAAATATAATTAATTAATATATTAATTTTAGATGCTGGGGAATAGTTTTTTTAAGAGTTTGGGCTTTTCATTAAATCACGCTGAAGGTCCGGTTTAATATGATGGGGGCATGCCAGTATTAATAATAAACCCCTCTTACCATTTTTCTTGAATTAAAAAAAAGAAAAAAAAAAAAGGAATGCTGGCACCACACATTTCTCTTGGCCACTAATGACGTCACTCTCTCATATTTATATTTCAGGCTTCATTTTGGTAGCAATTTATTTATGACAAATGCAATAAAAAAAGAAAAAGATCAAGTAATTCCTTCCCAGAATGTTACAGTAAATCTTTTGAGGGTTTGGTCAGTAAAAGTCACACGCCATATATTTTAATCCCCTTGGAACAAGATTCTGAAATTCACATGTGATCCAATTGAAGCAGCACAAAAGCTTCTCTGGACGGCCCTGGAGTCTAAAAGGGTTTAGTGGCGCTTTATACCATAAGTGCATACAAAAGTTCTCCAAAATAAGGCCTTATGGAAACTGGTTTCCTCGTCTCGATTCCTAAATCTTTGCACCCTAAAAATCAATCTATAACAGGGGCTCCCAACCTTTTTTCATGGAGATCCAATTTTGCAATTATCTCAAGTACCACCCATACCACCAATACTACAGACTTCCCAGGGAGGTTGAAGGTCCTTTACCTCCCCAGCAATGTAAGATTTTCTGCCAGTCATCCCTATATGCTCCGCTCCTGCACTCGTTGACTTGACCACCTAGCACATCCTGCTGGAGGAGTAGCTTATCTGCACTCAGTGGAGTACATACCATAGAGGCAGCGCAGGCACGTGCCCGTGGAAAAAGGGGGGAGGGATGGTTGCAAGCTACCTGCACCACCTCTTTAGACTGCATGCAGGTGCCAGCATCATGATTACCGACCCAGCGTTCCACCTCACCCACCTTGTCGCACTGCTTCCAGCGGCCTGTCTCCTGCACCTCCTGCAGGTGCGTGTGCAGGACCCAGTGGGGAAGTGTCCTTCCCAGGGGTATGCCGATGGGGGCCATGCTATGGGGTCCCATCAGGGCTAAGTACGCCCCTGTCAGCACTGCTTCACGTCCTCGCACTTTTGAAAATGATTCTGTCAAGAATCGCAATACTTCATTAGGCGATACCATTCAGCCTTCAGGAGAGAGCCTGACCGGTCCTCTACCCCTGCCTTCCCGATGGTCGCCGCCATCTTCACGACTAGCCCCGCCCCTTTGGGGCAGATTACATCACTCTTGCGGGTGTCATCCCAGCTCGGGTCAGCTCTCAGATGCTATGATCGCCGGTGAGAGGAGGAGAGAGGCAGGAGATCTTCTGATCCCCTGCTTCCCCCGTCTCTGGCCAGCGATCACAGCATCTGTCATAGGATGGTCGAGGGGCACAGGAGCCGTCAATCGGAGGGGAGTATCAGAGGTGAATTTTTTAAAAAATACCGTTTTGTGAGTACTCACCTTTAAAATGGGTATTATGAGTGTGCCATACACTCCACTTCGATCTTCATGACATGTGGGTAACCTCCAGCAGAGGGCGAACTTCTGCAGAGATGAATATGCAAAAAAGAAAGCCCCTCCAGGTCCACATATACCCGGGACCTCCCACCAACTCCCCAGTGTAAAAAAGCAGTAAGGGGACCAGGAAGAACCAATTATAACCTTAAAAATCAAAACCAATGGTTCACCATATAAAAGCCCCAGAATACCTGAAAAAAAAGGGGTGGGGCGAAGTGGAGTGTATGGCACACTCATAATACCCGTTTTAAAGGTGAGTACTCACAAAACGGTATTATTCTAAGTGTGCCATACACTCCACTTCGATCTTCATGACATGTGGGACATCCAGTAGCAGTATCCGTCATGGGTGGGAACCAGAAACAGTAAAGAA
Organism: Gastrophryne carolinensis; assembly: GCA_027917425.1. Lineage (NCBI taxonomy): Eukaryota > Metazoa > Chordata > Amphibia > Anura > Microhylidae > Gastrophryne > Gastrophryne carolinensis. The sequence goes on along the minus strand of CM051238.1, from coordinate 406,748,973 downwards.
TGTACCAACTCAAACCACTGCAGCTTGCAGAACCTTGCGGCCAAAAACAGCATCCGCTGAAGCCCACACATCAACCTTGTAAAACTTGGAAAAAGTATGAACGGAAGACCAAGTAGCAGCCTTACAAACTTGTTCAACAGAAGCCTGGTGCTGAAAAGCCCAGGACGCACCAACCGCACGAGTAGAGTGCGCAGTGACCCTAAAAGGAGGAGTCCTCCCCTTAGCAGAATAGGCCTGACGAATCTATTTGCTAATCGTAGACTTAGCAGGCGCCAAACCTTTCCTGGGCCCGCAGGGCACCACGAAAAAGCGTCCGTCTTGCGGAACGAAGAAGTAGTCACCAAATAGTACTTCACACAGCGAACAACATCCAGTGGGGAAGTGTCCTTCCCAGGGGTATGCCGATGGGGGCCATGCTATGGGGTCCCATCAGGGCTAAGTACGCCCCTGTCAGCACTGCTTCACGTCCTCGCACTTTTGAAAATGATTCTGTCAAGAATCGCAATACTTCATTAGGCGATACCATTCAGCCTTCAGGAGAGAGCCTGACCGGTCCTCTACCCCTGCCTTCCCGATGGTCGCCGCCATCTTCACGACTAGCCCCGCCCCTTTGGGGCAGATTACATCACTCTTGCGGGTGTCATCCCAGCTCGGGTCAGCTCTCAGATGCTATGATCGCCGGTGAGAGGAGGAGAGAGGCAGGAGATCTTCTGATCCCCTGCTTCCCCCGTCTCTGGCCAGCGATCACAGCATCTGTCATAGGATGGTCGAGGGGCACAGGAGCCGTCAATCGGAGGGGAGTATCAGAGGTGAATTTTTTAAAAAATACCGTTTTGTGAGTACTCACCTTTAAAATGGGTATTATGAGTGTGCCATACACTCCACTTCGATCTTCATGACATGTGGGTAACCTCCAGCAGAGGGCGAACTTCTGCAGAGATGAATATGCAAAAAAGAAAGCCCCTCCAGGTCCACATATACCCGGGACCTCCCACCAACTCCCCAGTGTAAAAAAGCAGTAAGGGGACCAGGAAGAACCAATTATAACCTTAAAAATCAAAACCAATGGTTCACCATATAAAAGCCCCAGAATACCTGAAAAAAAAGGGGTGGGGCGAAGTGGAGTGTATGGCACACTCATAATACCCGTTTTAAAGGTGAGTACTCACAAAACGGTATTATTCTAAGTGTGCCATACACTCCACTTCGATCTTCATGACATGTGGGACATCCAGTAGCAGTATCCGTCATGGGTGGGAACCAGAAACAGTAAAGAATGTACCAACTCAAACCACTGCAGCTTGCAGAACCTTGCGGCCAAAAACAGCATCCGCTGAAGCCCACACATCAACCTTGTAAAACTTGGAAAAAGTATGAACGGAAGACCAAGTAGCAGCCTTACAAACTTGTTCAACAGAAGCCTGGTGCTGAAAAGCCCAGGACGCACCAACCGCACGAGTAGAGTGCGCAGTGACCCTAAAAGGAGGAGTCCTCCCCTTAGCAGAATAGGCCTGACGAATCTATTTGCTAATCGTAGACTTAGCAGGCGCCAAACCTTTCCTGGGCCCGCAGGGCACCACGAAAAAGCGTCCGTCTTGCGGAACGAAGAAGTAGTCACCAAATAGTACTTCACACAGCGAACAACATCCAAATTGTGCAGAACCCTCTCCTTGTCAATGTTAGGCTTAGGACACAAGGAAGGGAGAACAATATCCTGATTGAGGTTGAAAGCAGACACCACCTTAGGAAGGAAATCCGGCTTAAAACGAAAAACCACCTTATCCTGGTGTCTCTCAAAGTAAGGGGCCTGAATCGACAGAGCCGCCAACTCAAGAGACACGCCGAACAGAGGTAATAGCCACCAAGAAAGCAACCTTCTGAGTGAGAACCGAAAGAGCAATATCCTGTAACGGCTCAAAAGGAGGACCCTGCAGAGCCGAAAGAACCAAATTCAAATCCCAAACAGGAACCACAGCCTTTCGAGGGAGCCGCACATGCGCGACCCCTTGGAAAAAAGTCTTAACCAGCGGGTGTAAGGCAAAAGACCTCTGGAAGAAAACCGACAGAGCAGAAACATGTCCTTTCAAGGTACTAAGCTGGAACCCAAGATCCAGATTATGCTGAAGAAACTCCAAAATCCTGGGTATCGAAAACACCCTGCAAGGCAAGGTCCTAGCCTCACACCAATCAATATAGGACCTCCAAGTCCTATAGTAAATGCCAGAAGAGGACCGCTTCCTAGCCCTAATCAAGGTCTGAACAACAGCCTCAGACAAACCTTCCTCTTTCAAGATGAAGGTTTCAGCAGCCAAGCCGTCAAAGCCAGCGTTTGTAAATTGGGGTAAAGTAGTTGACCCTGAGATAACAGATCCGGCAACAAGGGAAGCCGGTACTGATCTACGGCCATCCTTACGATGTCTGCGTACCAAACCCTTCTTGGCCACCTTGGAGCCACCAGAATCGCTGGTGCCCCTTCTAGAACCAGTTTGCGAACTACCTTGCCCAGCATGGAGACGGGTAGAACAGGTACAGAAAACCCAACTCCTTCCAAGCCAGTGACAAGGCATCCACTGCCAGAGACAGAGGATCCTGAGAAAGAGACACAAAGGCCGGAAGTTTGTGATTGTGCCTCGAGGCAAAGAGATCCACCTCCGGAGTCCCTCACTTGCGGCAAAGATCCAGAAAAACCTCGGGGTTGAGAGACCACCCTCCTTGGCGAGAGGATCCCCTGCTCAGGGAATCCGCCTCTGTGTTCTCCACTCCCGGAATGTAGACTGCCGAAATGCAAGGAACATTGCTCTCCGCCCAGTGCAGGATCAGAGAGACTTCCCTGAGGGCACTCCTGCTGCGAGTCCCTCTTTGGTGTATGATGTAAGCTACCGCCGTTCGGTTTTCCGAACAAACCTGAACCGGTAGACCCCGTAAATGTAAGGTCAGCCGAGCCAGAACCAGTCGGATGGCTCTGAGCTCCAAGACATTGATGGGGGTGTGAGCCTCCTGAGGACCCCACACCCCGCTGAACTGATGACTTTTCCAATAACCTCCCCAGCCCGACAGGCTGGCATCCGTGGTAACCGTCTCCCAACAAAGGACCAGAAAGGATCTGCCCTTCAACAGATTGCGCGATTCCAGCCACCAGCGAAGGGACTGCTGAACCCTGGGAGACATCCTGAAAGGTTGATCCAATGACTGCGGACACCTGTCCCAATGCGTCAATAGGTAAGTTGAAGAGATCTCATGTGAAACTGTGCAAACGGTACCGCCTCGAAGGAGGATACCATCAAGCCCACCAGTTTCATCCCCTGTCGGATAAAGGGACAAGGATTGGTCAGAAGAAGGCGGATCAGACCCTGAATCCCCTGCACCTTGGTCTGGGGCAGAAACACTCTGGCCAGAATGGTATCCATATTCATGCCCAGAAATGAAATCACACGAGACGGGGAGAGAGAAGACTTGGGGCGGTTGATCACCCACCCGAACCTCTCCAGGGTTGACACCACCTGGTGGGTGTCCAGCTCAGCCTGACGGAGGGAAGAAGCTGAGATCAACATGTCGTCCAGATAAGGCACAATGCGAATGCCCTGAGCTCTAAGCAGAGCCATTATTCCCGCCAAGACCTTGGTGAAGACCCTCGGCGCTGAGGTCAGACTGAAGGGAAGAGCTACAAACTGATAATCTTGATCCTCCACCGCAAACCGGAGGAATCTCTGATGTGCCTGAAAAATCGGAACATGCAGATACTCATCCTTGATGTCTATGGATGTCATGAAATCCCCTTGGCGAAGGGAATTGATAGCCGAGCGCAGAGTCTCCATGCGGAACTTTTTGGCTCTGATAAACCTGTTGAGAACCTTGAGATCTAGAATGGGTCTCACCGAACCCTCCTTTTTGGGAACCGTGAAAAGGTTGGAGTAGTAACTCTCCGACGGAGGCAGCAGGCATATAACCCCCATGTCCAGAAGGTTTTTCACTGCTAACAGGAGCCCCTGTGCAGCCTGAGGGTCCGAGGGCACCCGAGACCTTAAGAATCTTGGGGGCGGCCAGTACTCGAACTCCAGTTTGTACCCGGAGGAGACCACTTCCAAGATCCAATTGTCTGTGACCTCCCGGGCCCAGACCTGGAAGAAGAGCTGCAGCTGTCCCCCCACCCTTGCGGGTGAGGGAGCCCCTTCATTGCTGAACCGGTTTAACGGCAGGCTTGGGCTTGGAACCCCAGGCAGCCGCGGGACGTGCCGACCTCTGCCTCTGTTCCAGGACGAGCCCCTGACACCCGAGATGGCCAAACCCCTAGCCACTCTGGCCCCTCGAAAAGGAAGGAGTGAACGAGCCAGCCCCCCGAAAGGGGCGGCGCTGCTTCCTCCGCTGAGGTAACTTACCTCCTTTAGCAACAGCATCCAATTTATCTCCAAATAGCCGCAAACCCAAGAAGGGAATAGCTGTGAACGACTTCTTGGCCCCAACATCCGCTGTCCACTGGCGGAGCCAGACCAATCTGTGCATAGCCACCAGTAAGGCTGAAGTCCTACTACACACGACAACAGAATCTTCCATCGCAGCCATGACAAAATCCATGAACAATTCGCATCTCTTAAGGATAGCGAACTCAGCGCAAGCTGGATCAAACTGAGCGTTATTCAGCCAGTCCCTGATAAGAGATCTGGTAGCAAGCGACACCAGGGCCGATGCACTAACAGGCCGCAGGGCTGAACCCACGCTGGCAAATGCGTGGCTCGCCATGTGATCAAGGTGCTTATCCTCGCCATCCTTAAGGGAAGTGGCGTCAGGGGTGTTCAGCACAGAAGAGTTGGTCAAACCTAAAACTGGCGCGTCGACCTCGGGAGGAGAAGACCAGCGCTTAAAGTGGACCAACACCCAGGATTTTGACAATCCTGGGTCTTGGTCCACTTCGGTGGGGCACCCCCGATCGGGGTGCCCCGCTGTGTGAAACCTCCCCGAACCCCCCGAACTCACCTCCCGCGCGTCCCCGCGCACGTCTAGAGGGGCGCGAGGGAGGCGGCGGCGGCCGGCCGCCGCCGAAGATAAGGTAAGGAGTTTGGGGTGTTTGGGGGGGTTTCACCCCGCGGGACATCCCGATCTCGGATGTCCCGCGGGGAGGGAGGTGATCGGCCCGGGAATCTTATAGATTCCCGGGCCGATCACCTGTGGGTGTTGGTCCACTGGAAAAGGATACTTCTTATCCCATCCCTGAGGAACACCAGGAAGCCAACTGGGCCTCTCCCATTCTCTAAGGATCAGCGCATCAAAGTGACCCTGGGTAGGGAATTCCAGACGGGGCTTGCGGAACCCAAAAAATTCCCCCTTCTTGAGAGGAGGCGGTTCAATATCCAACACCTCCAATAGATGTGACAAAACAGTGGCCGTATCTACGGCATCCCCCAGAGCCTGCCCGACATCGGCATCACCAGACTGAACATAGTCAGCCTCTGTTTCCTCATACAATTCCCCCTCTTCTAACGGGGAATAATCTGACAAATCAACAGAATCGTCAACATCCCACAAGGGCTGGGCCGACGACAAATGTCTCTTTTAGCCTGGGCCTTCTTGCCCACCGTGCTAGCAATAATTTTCTTGATGCTGGCCAACCTAGCCCAGACATCAGAGAGCGACTTCCCGCTGGCACCAATGTCACTTGGGGTACGGATAAGTTGGGGAGGGAAAGGCGATGAAGTGGGAGGAGCCGACCCAGAAGGCTGGGTACCAGACTGCCGCGTTATGGCCTTTTGTGCGCATGGTATACAGATCAGCACATTCTCCCCCGTAAGGGATACCCCACACCCCACACATGGCCCGGATTGTCCCAGAGGGAGCCCGAGCCCAGTATCCTGCGGAGCCTCCATATGTTGAATTTTTGTGGTCAGTCCCAAGACTGCAGGGAATTTACGCCTAAGCAACCAGGGATGTCCCTTAAAAGTCCCGGTGGGAGGATTTGAGGTGAACAAATTTACACTAGGGACCCCAGGACCAGGAGGAACCCCTTAATATGCACATATACAATGCAATCTGTAACACACAAAACAGGCAACATAAGTGCAATCCTACATATATAAGGCAATAACACATACCTAATTGTATATGTATATAAATATATCTGTATCCCAGCTAGACATGCGTAACCAACACAAAAAAACACACACACACCCGCAATCAGATCACATAATCTAAGGAAGTGGCCATCCGGCCCTTACCACCCGGAGCGCAGCTCAAGAACCAGCATCAAAATGGTCACCGAGAAGTGCCTCATGCAGAAAGAGGAAGAGAAGGGGAGGGCGGGCCAGCGCAAAACGCGCGTTCGCCAGGCCACGCCCCCCTCCCAGCAACGCAGATCCCCTAGGAACGAGCCACAGAATCGTGCCAAAGAAGGGGGCCAGGCTCCCTGAACACAGCCTGAGGGGGAGAAGCTCCCCCAGGCTAATCACAGCACCAGACACGGTCCCAGAAGTAAAACACACACTGTCAGTCACACACACACACACGCACAGTGAAATCACACACCCACACACACAGGGGCATGGGAGAACGAAAACGAATTAACGGCCAGGCCAGGCCAGGCAACCCCCCCTCCCCGGAGGGGAGTAAGGGACCCAGAAGGGGGGGAACCCTGCCAGAATCCGGCCATAAGCATAGAGGGACGGGGCATCCCACACCAGGATCACCAAAAAACCTGGATAACCGCCTACCCCATAGTGAGGTCTCACGGTGGAGCAGTGCTCCTTCCGCACCCATAGGGTGCTGCCTACCTTCCCCAGGATCCGCAGCCTAAGCTGGGAGGCTCAAATAGGGGCAATTTAGAAAGGGTCCTGGCAGTAATAGGGACAATAAACGGCCGGGCGCGGGCCCGGCTTACCTGTAAGTAAAGCAGTCTTCATCTTCTGTCTTGTCGCCTTCCCTGCAGAGAAGGAACTGGGAGTTGGTGGGAGGTCCCGGGTGTATGTGGACCGGGAGGGGCTTTCTTTTTTGCATATTCATCTCTGCAGAAGTTCGCCCTCTGCTGGAGGTTACCCACATGTCATGAAGATCGAAGTGGAGTGTATGGCACACTTAGAATAAGACATTTTTGCTATGTGTGGTGTTTTTATTTACTGTTAACCCTTTGTGAACTGGTAAGGGATCTATGAGACCCCTACCTACCTACCAGTTCACAAGGCTCTGGGTCTGGCAAGTCACCTGTGGCTAGCGAACCCCGTGCCCCCCATTACCTGCCTGAGGGGGGAGAAGTGCCCGTGGCCATTAGGCTATGCCGGCTCGTAGCCTGCAGGGCCAGGGGCCATCAAATCTGGCCTCTGTGCCCTGTTCTACAAGCCCCTATAGCTGGGGGTGCAGCGTAGATTGCAGACCCTTGGTTTACAGAGTCAACCCAGTAGCAGGAGGTTTCGGGCCTGATCTTGTGGCTTATGTAGAGGGTCACTTTTGTTTGACTTCAAGTTTGCCAAGGCAGTGGTACAGGGCAAGGGTCTTCGTTCATCCCACGCTTTGAAAAGTGACCCAACAAGGATACACAAGCTACATCTGGCTGTAACATGGAGAAATAACTATAGCACTCCGAATCATTCAGCTCGCTCCTCTGCATGATGTGAGACTTTTCCCTATCAAACATGAGGCCCACATGGCCAGGGAGCACCGTAGATTGCAGACCCTTGGCTTACAGAGTAAACACAGTAGCAAGAGGTTTCAGTCCTGATCTAATACATGTGGCTTATGTACAGGGTCACTTTTGTTTGACTTCAAGTTTGCCAAGGCAGTGGTACAGGACAAGGGTCTTCGTTCAACCCATGCTTTGAAAAGTGACCCAACAAGGATGCACGAACTGGCTTAAAGTGCCTCTGTAGAGTGTAGCAAAAAAACATACTTGCCTTACCTCCCAGCCTGCTATATTGAAAGAATAGATGCAAACTGAGCTCCTGATCTATGGAGATACTGCCTCCACTCCCCAAGCTTTCTCAGGCCAGAGCCCCATGCCAGGATTCTGTGTCAGCAACTTTATTTTCTGCCTACCAGTTGAATGAATTCAAGATTCGTTGGGGACATCTCCATCTGCCCCACAGTCCGAATCGCTGCCTATCCCCCGCCCAAGCTTTACTTACCAAGCCGCCATCCAACACTGTATTCCTATGTGGCAAAGGAAGTGCACAAAGCAGCAACCCCTGCATCCCTGCTGTGTGCACTCCCACACGGCAGTGAGGATTGTGGGGAATCCCAAATTGGTCTAGGAATCAAAATACCGGACCAAAAGTCAAATATTCAGCCCCCTGCACAGTTCACTGCCAGCAGCACTTATAGGTAACAAACATAATCGTACCAAAATACAGGGCTATCGCCATCTTCTCGGACTCGATAGTACTCATGGCCTTCAGGAACAGCTTTTGCAAGTCCGAAGTCACCAATTTTCACCACATTCTCATTCTCCACCAACACATTTCGTGCTGCAAGATCCCGATGTATATAATGCTGGGAGTGGAGGTATGCCATCCCCTGCGGCGAAAAAAAGGAAACATTTATCGTCATATAAACTGGATCAGGTTATCACCACAGAAAATAAAGGATTAGAGGCTCACCTCACAGATCTGTTGGGCAAACAGCAATAACTGAGCCAGGCTCACATTGTGTTTGGGTAAGTAATCCCTCAGACTACCCAGAGGGACATACTCCATGATGAGCTGTACAATCTTGTCTCCTGCAAACCAAGACACAAACATATTAAAACCAATCAGTTATGACCCAGAGTTCAGGGTTTAAAGTGCACTTTTACGCGGTGTGGTAAAGTGTATGGAAAAGTGGTAGATGGGGTCTATTTTTCCCATAAGTTTTTCAGGCAGGCACAATCCATGCCGGGATATCAGAGATCCAATCCACATCCCCGGGTTTTATCCCTACTCACAGGTCTTCCCAGGTGATGAGACTAATTGAAGGAAGCCCTATAAAAGGAGTTGCTGAGGCTTCCAGAGTCGAGATGAAGGGGCTGGGATGAGGAGCCTGTGCCTTGCTGCTCCCAGTACCGACAGTGCTGAATTGCAGCTGAAGGACTTTATGTGTTATCTGTTCTTGGAACCTGTGGATTAACAGTCTGGGCTTGTATGCCCTGAAAGAGGACCTATTATATCAAGGACTTGCAATACGCTGTAATTATCCTACACTGGACATTGCTAGAGTTGGTGAGGTAACTGCTTGCTGTACTGCATTTTATGCTGCATCATACTCTGAAGTTAAAAGATTTTTGCCTGTTGGAATTTCAATAAATTGCTTATTATTTGACTAAGAACTGTCTTCAGAGTCATTGCCGTTGGCCCTAGATCCTGACAACGGGTTACCTCTCCGATAAGTCACGTTTTCTGCTTAACTGAATGGATGGATGTCGGTGTGAAACTATTGCTGGAAGAACACAAGCTGGTGGTGGCAGAGTTATGGTCTGGATGGATGCTTTCATGGCATTCTCTGGGCCCCATTTTCTATATGCAAGACACTTTCAACTGATTAGCGTCTGAATCTATCCTAGCGGACAGGGCAGGCTTAGGGTCAGTGTTGCCCCGTACAAGATTTAAAGATGGCACCCCTCCCTCCAGACAGAGGAAACACAGAAAACAGGGACCTTTTCAATTCTTAGACAGCTCACAAACTCCCGTCAAGGGTATCCACCTGGGAGCAAGGATGGCCTCTTACTGCGAGTATTTAAAAACATACCACTCCCGTGGTGGTAAGCCGATCTCGCCCCCACAAATGTTATGCGTTTTGGGGAGCAGCCCCTTGGACATGTGAAAAAGATAGAGAAAGAGAAAATATAAAAAAAAAATAGGATGGCATAGAAAGTGGGAGAGGGGAGGAGACTAAAGTAATGTGACAAGAGAAAGAATGTGTAAATGAGAGCAAACTGGTGGGAATGTGCTAAAAATACCATTTTGTGAATACTCACCTGTAAAATGGGTATTATAAGTATGTCACACACCCCACTTCAGACTTAATAATTACACTAGGGCTAACGCACCTCCAGGTGGCAGCATTGCAGAGAACCTCTCCAAAAGAAAACTTCAACAGGCCCCTCCCGGTCTATACACACCTGGCACCTCCCAAGAACCCCCCAGTATTAGAACAGCAGTAAGACAAGGTACCAGAACCAAACAATGTAACCCTCAACGTAAAGAACCAAACTTCACCAAATAGAGAGCCAGGATACCAAAAAGGGCGGGTGAAGTGGGGTGTGTGACATACTTATAATACCCATTTTACAGGTGAGTATTCACAAAATGGTATTATTTTAAGTATGTCACACACCCCACTTCAGACTTAATAATTACACTAGGGACATCCAACAGCAGTGTCCAGAAAAGGGTGGGTATCCGAACAGGCAATAACGCAGAAAAAATTCAAACCACTGCAGCCTGCAAAACCTTGCGGCCAAAAACAGCATCCGCTGAAGCCCGCACATCAACCTTATAGAACTTAGAAAAGGTATGAACAGAAGACCAAGTTGCAGCCTTACACACTTGTTCAACCGAAGCCTGGTGCTGAAAAGCCCAGGACGCACCAAACCGCACGAGTAGAATGAGCAGTAACTCGGAAAGGGGGATCCTTCCCCTTGGCCGAATAAGCACCAACAATGGCCTGACGAATCCATTTACTAATGGAGGACTTGGCCGGAGCCAAACCCTTCCTAGGCCCACATGGCACAACAAAAAAGGCATCAGTCTTACGAAAAGAAGACGTCGCACGTAGATAGTACCTGACACAACGTACCACATCCAAGCAGTGCAAAGCACTCTCCTTGACATTCTTAGGCTTAGGACACAAAGAAGGAAGAACAATGTCCTGGTTAAGATGAAAAGCAGAGACCACTTTAGGGAGAAAATCTGACTTGTAACGAAAAACCACTTTGTCCTGATGATCCTCAAAATAAGGAGCCTGAATAGACAAAGCAGCCAGCTCTGAAACACGCCTAACCGAAGTAATGGCCACCAGAAAGGCAACCTTCTGAGTAAGAATGGACAAAGCAACATCCCGCAAAGGCTCAAAAGGAGGAGCCTTAAGAGCAGAAAGAACCAAATTCAAATCCCACACTGGGAGCAAAGGCTTCCTAGGAGGCCGCACATGCGAAACCCCCTGGAAAAAAGTCTTGACCAAGGAATGACTAGCAAAAGATTTCTGGAAAAAAATTGACAAAGCAGAAACCTGCCCCTTCAAGGTACTCAACTGAAGACCAGAGTCCAGACCCGCCTGAAGGAACTCCAAAATCCTAGACACAGAAAAGACCCGGCAGGGAAAAGACCTAGCCTCACACCAATCAATATAAGATCTCCAATACCTGTAATAGATGGAAGAAGAAGATCTCTTCCTAGCACTAATAAGAGTCTGAATGACCGCATCCGAGAGACCCTCCTCCTTTAAGATGGAGGTTTCAGCAGCCAAGCCGTCAAAGCCAGCGTTTGTAAACTGGGGTAACAGAGTTGACCCTGAGTGAGAAGATCTGGCCGAAAAGGCAGATCGAACTGATCTACGGCCAGACGGACGATGTCCGCGAACCACACCCGCCTTGGCCACCTTGGAGCCACGAGAATGGCGGGAACTCCTTCCAGAACCAACTTTCGCAGAACCCTGCCTAGCATGGGAATCGGAGGAAACAGCTAAAGAAACCCCAGGTCCCTCCAGCTCAGGGACATGGCATCCACCGCCAGAGCCAGAGGGTCCCGGGACAGGGACACAAAGGACGGAAGCTTGTGATTGTGACGAGAGGCAAACAGATCCACCTCCGGCGTCCCCCACCGGAGACAAAGTGACCGAAAAACCTGGGGATGGAGAGACCACTCCCCCCGACGGGACGCACACCGGCTCAGAAAATCCGCCTCCGTGTTTTCCACTCCCGGAATGTAAACTGCCGAGATGCAAGGGACATGAGTCTCCGCCCAGACCAAAATCAGAGACACTTCCCTGTGGGCACCCAGACTGCGAGTCCCTCCTTGATGATTGATGTAAGCAACCGCCGTCTGATTGTCTGAGCGAACCTGAACCGGCAGACCCTGTAAATGATGCGTCAAGTGAGACAGAACCAACCTGATGGCTCGCAGTTCCAGAACATTGATGGGCAAGTGGGCCTCCTGAGGGTCCCACTGCCCCTGAAACCGAAGATCCTTCCAATAACCTCCCCAGCCTGACAAACTGGCATCCGTGGTGACAGTCTCCCAAAGTGGAGCCAGAAACGACCTGCCCTTCAGAAGGTTGTCCGAGACCAACCACCACAGAAGGGACTGCCGAACCCGAGGGGACAACCGGAAGGACCGATCCAACGACCCCGGACACCGGTTCCAAGACGCCAAAAGATGAAGTTGAAGAGTCCTCGTATGAAACTGAGCAAAGGGAACTGCCTCGAACGAGGCCACCATCAACCCCACCAGTCTCATCCCCAGACGAATGGACGGATGAGGATGGGAGAGGAGCAGCCGAGCCAATTCCTGAATCATCAGAACCTTGGCCTGAGGAAGAAACACTCTGTGCTGGCAGGAGTCCAACGACATCCCCAGAAAGGTCACCACCCTGGCCGGAACCAGCGAGGACTTGGGGTAATTGATCACCCAGCCGAACCTCTCCAACATAGACACCACCGTGCTGGTGTCCCCCTCTGCTAGACTGAAGGAAGGAGCCATGATGAGAAGATCGTCCAGGTAAGGCACAATGCGAATCCCCTGAGCTCTGAGCAGGGCCATCACCCCCGCCAACACCTTGGTGAACACTCTCGGAGCAGAGGTGAGACCGAATGGAAGAGCCACAAACTGAAAATGCCGATCCCCTACCACGAAACGGAGGAACCTCTGATGAGCTGGGAAAATCGGAATGTGAAGGTACGCATCCTTGATGTCTATGGACGTCATAAAGTCCCCCTGCCGAAGCGAACCGATCGCCGACCGCAGGGTTTCCATGCGAAACTTCCGAGGACGAATAAACCTGTTGAGAAACTTCAAATCCAGAATAGGACGGAAGGACCCGTCCTTTTTGGGGACCGTGAAGAGATTGGAATAAAACCCGCGCCCCACCTCTGAAGGAGGAAACGGGCAAATGACGGCCAAATCCAGAAGATTCCTTACTGCCGCCAGGAGCCCCTGCGCGGCCAAAGGATCCAAAGACACCCGAGACCTGAAGAACCTTGGAGGAGGAAGGGACTCGAACTCCAACTTGTAACTGGCCGAAACCACCTCCCGGATCCATCTGTCCGGGACCTCCTGGTCCCACACCCGGGAGAAAAGTTGCAACCGTCCCCCCACCCGAACGGGTGAGGGCGCCCCCTCATTGCTGGATGGGCTTGGCAGCCGGCTTGGGCTTGGCACCCCAGACGCGAGTGGGGCGGCCACGGCCTCTGCCCCTATTCCAACTGCCGCCCCTGGGGGCCGAGGAGCCCGCACCTCCCCCGGCGCCAACTCCCCGAAAGGACGGATTGAACGAGACCATCCCCCGAAAGGAACGGCGAAATTTCTTGCGCTGAGGTAACTTACCTCCCTTGGCAACAGAGTCCAGCCTCTCACCAAAAAGCCTCAAACCCAGAAAGGGCAGAGCCGTAAGCGATCTTTTAGAATTAAAATCGGCCGTCCACTGTCTCAACCACACACAGCGCCGGATAGCCACCAGCAAGGCAGTAGCCCTGCCACACATCAGCATGGCATCCTCCTGAGCGGCCAGGATAAAGGACAAAAAAGTATCACAGCGCTTAAGCCCAAGGGACTCATCACTGGTGGGCTCGAGATCCACCCCCAAGTCCCTGACAATAGACCTGACAGCAAAAGTCAAAAGAGCCGAAGCACAGACAGGCCTTAACACCGAACCCGCACATACAAAACCATGACGGGCAAGCTGATCAACCCGGCGATCCTCACCGTCCCTGAGCGAAGTCGTGTCAGGGGAATGCACGACCGCCGTGTTGGACAGTCCCAAGACCGGAGTATCTACCTCAGGGTGGACAGACCAACGCTTCATCAATTCCGCCGGAAAAGGATACTTCCTATCCCAGCTAGACGGCACACCAACAAGACGTGTAGGTTGCTCCCATTGCTTGAAGACAATTTCTTCAAAATGCTGTTGGCTGGGAAATTCCAGACGCTGCTTGGACACCCCAAAAAGCTGACCCTTGGGCCTGGGAGCAACCACCGGAGGCTCCAAATCCAAAACCTCAAACATCTGGCTCAAAATGGTAGAGGAATCGAGAGGGAGGCCATCATCCTGATCCCCCTCAGAACCCAGCAACTGCTGAACATCAGAATCTTCATCCTCAATGAGCTCACCTTCTTCACGGGGACGATCCGACCAATCCAGATCTCCCACAACTTCCTCATCTGAATCCGGTGGAGGCGGAGACAGATGCTTCCGCTTAGCTGAAGCCTTCTGAGCGGCTATAGCAGAAAACCGCTTCTCAAGGCTGGTCAAACGGGCACATACCGCAGCCTGCGAATCCCCGCCCAGGACAACGTCACACGGGGTCCGGAATAAGCGAGGGGGAGAGGGAGATGGCGCGGCCGACGAAGTGCTAGGCACCGGAGTACTGGACTGCCGTGCAATGTTCCGCTGTGCACATGGGATACACAAAATGACATCTCCCTGGAGCGGAGCCCCACAACCCCCGCACACCTTGGATTGTCCCGAAGAACCATTCCCGGTATCTGTGGCAACCTCCATGTGGTGAAATTATGGTATTTGCAGAACCCAGGGATTTATGCGGTACGCGACCCGGGATGCCCCTTAATAACCTAACACTTGTCTAAGGACAGTCACAAGATCCTGACCCAGGGGAATAGCATAAAACCCTTATAAAAATACAAATAAGTGTATATATATAAATATATTGCAAAGAAAAAACACCCCCCACGAGCCAGGTATATATGACCGGGAGAGCCCTGCCAGACGGGATCCCAGGATCTGAAAAACACAAAGGGAGAGAGACAGGCGTCAATCAGCACCATGCCAAAACACCACATAATATACAAAAACCCCCCTAACACCCCCCCCCCTCATTAACCAGAGCAACGGAAATGGTTAATGCCAACCAGCACCATCAAGATGCGCCGGGGCGAGGAGGGAGGCAAAGGAGGAGGAAAGGATCCGAGGGGTCACTGACATACCAGCCTAAGAACGCCTACCTGGAGAGGAGAGGAACCGCGCAGCCAGCAGAAGATGGCGGCCAGCACACAGAGGACGGAGGAAGAGAGAAGCTCCGGGAGCGCGGGAGCCGAGAAGGCCCCGCCCCTCCGGGCGTCCAATCCGTGCGCGGCCCGCGCGCGCGCGACCCCGCCCCCAGGCAGCGGCAGCGTCTGCCTGCGGGGACCGCAATCAGACCTCGATCACGGGACCGGCGGCGCCACCCGCCGGCTCCCGGAGTACAGCGCCGGAGTAAACACAGACCCACACACTGATAAAAGGTCCCCCCTGAGCAGCCGGGCAAGCAGGCTGCAAGCGCCGGGTACGGCGCCCAGCCACCAGCGGGACCGCGGCGCAGCACGCCGCGAGGCCCCGCCCCCCCCGGCTCCTGAGGGGAGATACACACACAGCCATGGGAGAAAAGAAAAACGGAGAACAGACAGTGAAATCAGACCAAGTAAAATCACAAAGGGAATCACAAGGAAGAGCGCAGCAGCACACTCACACAGCATGTACATATTAAAAGCATGACACTGTCCCCAGCGCGTCCCACACCCCGGAAGAGACACAATAACCCAGGGCAAGACATAACCTGACCAGTAACTCCTATAAAATGGGGCATCCCACATCCGGATCACCACTCCGGGAATCCCGCTATGCCCTGCAATGAAGGGTCGAGCGGAGGAGCTAATCTCCTAGGCACCAATGGTGCCGGCTACCTTATTGCCCGGCCTACAGCCGAAGCTGGGAGGCTGCCAATACATAGAACACATTCAAACAAAAGCCGGGCAGAAATAGACCACGGGGGGGGGGGGGGCCGGGGGGATACCCCGGCTACCTGCAAGCAGGAGACTTCTTTCTTCTGTCTTGTCGCCACCTTGCAGAGAACAACACTGGGAGGTTCTTGGGAGGTGCCAGGTGTGTATAGACCGGGAGGGGCCTGTTGAAGTTTTTTTTTGGAGAGGTTCTCTGCAATGCTGCCACCTGGAGGTGCGTTAGCCCTAGTGTAATTATTAAGTCTGAAGTGGGGTGTGTGACATACTTAGAATATAAAAGAGTGGAGTGACAAATAAGAGAGAAAGAAAGACAAAAAAGAAGTAAAGAAAGAAAGCTAAAGAAAGAAGGGAACGATATAGAGACAGTGAAAGAACGTACAAGAGAGAGAAAAGAAAGGGAAAGAAAAAGAGAGAAACTGAAAGGAAAGAAAGGAGGGAAGGTAAAAAAGAGAAAAATATTTAGAAGCTGAAAAGAGAGGAAGACGGTAGATGGATGACAAGAGAAAGATGGGGGGAATGTGTATATACATGAAAAAGGCTGCGGATACGGAAAGAGAGGAAATCATGAAGTACAAGAGAAAGAAGGAGAAAGAAATTCAAGAGGTAGTTGCTGGTCCTGTTGAGAGCTCCTGGCGCCCCCTCACAGAGAGGTTGGGATGGCGCCCTGTCTGACCACACACCCCAAAGATGCTGGAGGACCAAGTACACACATACATGGCGATTGTTTTCCCTGGGACAGATGGGATCCTGCAGCAAGACAATGCAGAATGTCACATGGCTAGACATGTCTGACATTGGTTGGAAGAGCATGACCAAGACATCCCAGTACTACCCTGGCCACCTAATTACCCAGACTGGGCATCTGTGTGACCCCTCCTCGCCGTCATGTATGCTTTATGGATAGAAAGGGGGAGTATAGTTCTTTTGTGACTTGTAATGTCTAACCTTTCATTGTTCTACATTTTCCTACTGCCACGTAACATGTGTAGGCTGCTGTTGTCAGGTATTCTCACAATAACAATCTGTTTTAGTGGACCAACCAAGTGGACCTAGCGATAAAAAGTTCCAAACAAGTACCCCAAAGGGGGGGTGGTTAATTATAAATCGTACCAAAATAACTAGACCATAGGCCTCCAAACTTTTAAAGAAGTGATTAGGTTTCACTTGTAAAATAATATACCAGACCAGTCCGACACCTCCTGAAGGTTTGCTCCAAAACACTACCGCATACCCCCTGGAGTACATGTACCGCAGGTTGAGAAACGGTGTTCTAAATTACATGATTTATAAGTCTGTATTACAGTATAATGTATTTCTTTTACATTGGCGCCACCTACTGGTTAACATTTATTACTGTATCTACAAGAGAGAGTTTCCTGTAGGGACCAAACCTCTGTTTTTCTACATAGTTAGGCATACTTGGTGCTTAATACTTAGATGAGACTGATGGGTGGGCACACTTTGGGGCCTCCCACACTACCTATTTAATTCTCAGAGCAGCTTGCCATTTTTCTTTCCTGTAGGGAATTATTATTCAGGTGCACTGTAGATTACTTCCTATTCCTGCAAATAAAAGAAGAGGCTTATGCGAAGGGGAAGGCCATTTATTTTCACAGGGGAAGCAATCCACCTCTTTGTTCTTCTCAGTTTTATACCATTCCTACGGCTGATTAATAAATCTACAGACCATCCAGTCTCATTTGTTGATCTGTGAGAGGGAGTTTAGCTTCCTGTCGAGCCTCACATAGATCCGGGCTATACATGGAGCGGGGACGAGACACTGTGTGCTTTGCATTGGAGTGAGCTGGGCTTGAGTGACAGTGAGGGTAGCTTCATTCTAGCCCACCACTAACAGAAGGGGTGTCAACCTGCACCAGCCCCAGGCTTCGATTTGTGGTCAGGATTGGGGGAAGCCTCTGGAGGCAGCAAAGTGGAAGTAGAAATTCCTCCTCCTTTTGGTGAACAGAACAAAGAGACAGCAAGGGATTGACAATGCATCAGATAAGCTGCCAGGCAATAGATTATTGAATTTTGACCGGTCAAGCCCTTTAACATGCGTCTGAAAGGAAGCATTGACCTACCTTGCTCACTACAGCAGCCTTTGTATTTGACAATGTTTTCATGATAAAGTGTCTTCAGAATTTTGATCTCAGATTTCCAGCTGGTTTCAAGCTGCTGACTGCACCCGGACTTCAGAGATTTTACTGCCACCATCTCGCCTGTCCCGTCATTGTTTGGATCATAGCAGTACAGGCTCACTTTCCCAAAGTGCCCCTACAATCCAAAGAGAAAGAGAAAGATCAGAGTGAGCTCTTGTGTTTATATGGATTAAGAACGATTAAGAACTATTAAGAACACTATAACGCTACAGAAAACTGACAAAGAAAACAAGTGGGGCATAAATTATTCCACAATCAGCCTAAAGTCAATATATATATTTTTTGCATTTTTCGCCATATAAGACGCACTTATTTTTCCCCAGAAGTGAGAGGAACATTTCAGTGCATCTTATCGGGCAAATATGAAAAAATAAAAAAAAGGAAAAAAGGCAACTCACCTTTCCATCCTTCCCGCTCGCGCTGTCCTCGCCGTATTCGCTGTATCTGCCACCGCTTCTTCTCCGCGGTGGGCATGACCAACAATCAAGCATTGGTCATGCCCACCGCTGTACGGAGCCGGGTGTTTGTGTGTGCAGGCGGCAGAGACAGATACGATGAAGACAGCGTGAACAGCGCGAGTGGGAAGGATGAAAAGGTGAGTTCACATTTTTTTTTTTTTGCCTATGAGGAATGGGAGGGGGGATTGCCACACTGCCTATGGGGAAAGTGAGGGGGAATGCCACACTGGCCATGGGGAATGGGGGGGGGGGGGAGAATGCGACTTTGCCTGTAATGGTGGGATTCTGCAGCTTGCCTATTATTTAGTTCTTGGGGGGATGGTGCTTTAACACAACATTTGGTTAAGAATATTTATTTTCCTCCTCCAAATCCTAGGTGCGTCCTATGGACAGGTGCATCTTATGGTGGCGAAAAATACACGATTTATATTACACTCAAAACTCTATTTAAAATCTAATCAGGTGACGTCACTGTCTAGATGCTTGTATAGTGAATATGGACTGTGAATGGTAAAAGCATAAAGAGTGAGACATACCTCTCCTAACTCCCGAATCTTTTTCAAGTAACGTTTCTGGAACACTGTGGGGTCTGCGATAGAGTAGTCAGGGTTGACAGATGCAATGTCATAAAGATCTGTAGGTCACACAAAGGAAAACACAGCAATTAAAAATAAGAATGAAAGAACTGATAGGCACTGGTGAATGACGTTAAATGGGAACGAAACTCTGTGCTGTCGGGCCCTGGATTCTTAAAGACTCCAGAGTCAACCGTTGGCCTTTCTCTTGGGCATCCCAATTGGAGATGCCCCACTGTGTGAACCTCCGCAAAATTCAGCTTTGTCCTGGCTCACCAGACGGTGTAAACAATGTTGGTCGCATCCCCGGCATCTCTGGGTGTGCTCCTATGCCCTGCCATTCAGATAGGCTGCGGGCAGGAGCGCTCCCCAGACAAAAGGGAATTGGGGATGTGGCCTCTCCCTATAGCCGAGCTTTGAGTAAAAAACGGGGACGCGGCCGTCGGCGAGATTCAGATCTGAATTCCCACGTGAGAACCAGGAAGACGCAGGTTTTCTGGCTATCCGTGGGGATACCCTGCCAGAGAGCAACAGCACCCATGAAAGTCTTTTCTTGTGTGTTGTTCCTCTTTAGTGTTTAATAAAACTTTAGATTTGCCAAACAGCTTTCCTCTGGAGCATCCATCTTAGGGGCAAGCCTTAAAACTGGCTTAAAGCGGAACAAAACCCAAGAATTTTACTTTCCTGAGTTCTGTTCCATGCCCCTGGGCAAATGCGCAAGTTCTACATCATTCGGCAAAGGGCTGTGATTAAATAATAGGAACAGCGCGCATGTCACATGCGACAACGCACACTCCCCATTTTAACCAATCAGAGTCGTTTGCCAAAAGGCTAACGCCTCCGATTGGACGAGAGCCCATGCATGTGCTGTTGGGATGGGCAGGTGAGTGTTCCTCTTTAAGACACTGAGAGGATTAAAAAACACATTTCACCTGTGGATGCCCTCTGCTGCCAATCAACAAGGAGGCCTGCTCCCATGCACACCACACCAAGACCGGAAGCATTGAAATGGGACCACTGTGCTCTGCAAAACTCTGGGAGATCAAGCCTGCGGGTGCCATTTGTTTTGTTTAGAATTTCTTGTGTGTATTGGCTTCCAGGGACACCCAATGCTTGTCTATAGGGCTGATTCGGCACCGTGAGAATTTTTTTTCCCTCATGTTTTTTGTGAGAGAATTTTTAATAACGATTTTTTTGCTAAGCGAAATTCAGCACCATATTCATCTGTTAAAAGGTAGCAGTTTTAGCCAGCTCACCAACCTTTGTCTGCACGGACAGGGGAGATCCTGCAAATCCTCCACCAATATTTGTAGATATAGAAACAGAAGATTTGTCCAGCGTATCCATAAAAATTTAGCTTTATTGAAGACTCTTTAAAATTAGCATCAATCAATCAAATGGGGTATCCATAGTCTGAACCATGTGTCATGTGGAGCGTTACGCGTTTCAGGCACGGGTGAGCCCTTAATCATATGATTGATTGATGCTAATTTTAAAGAGTCTTAAAGAGTCTTAAAGAGTCTTCAATAAAGCTAAATTTTTATGGATACGCTGGACAAATCTTCTGTTTCTATACCATATTCATCTGTGCAGGTTTTGAAATCATTCAAACACAAATAAATGCAATTTTAAATCATTCACACACAAATAAATGCAATTTAAATGCAAATTTGCGGAATTGCAAAAAGAAAAAACATTAGAAAAGAAAAATGTTCTTTATAAAAAGAAAAAAAAAAAATCTCATGGTGCTGAATCAGCCCCTCTATGGTTTGTGCTAGGCACACCCAGTATGACTGGGGCAGAAAGCATAGAAGCGGCGTAAACTCTGCACTATAGAAAACAAGATGGGAGCCCACTGCAAAACTTCTACAGACGACTCCATGAATAAATGCAGGTAGTATAGACTGTGAAAAACTGATTAACAATTAACAGTGAGATAAAATTTTCACCCTTACCATGGGGTTGGAGCTGTGTCAGGTCTCGGAGAATAGTCCGGAAGGAGGGCCTTCCTGAGGGGTTATAATTATGGCACTGCCTGATCAGATCAGCCAGCTCCTTGCAGGAGGGTTCGGGGAGCCCCAGCTCTTTCTCATAAAACCGTTCTTTCTGCAGAAGAAGATAGAAAGACAAAGGGGGTTATTCATAAAGGGATAGCGGCAGGTAGTGCCTCGTAGCAGCAGGAAGCGTCTGTTGAACGCTGGGCGCACATTTACGAAAGCGATTCTGGTGAGCGCCTCTAACAGCGCCATGTAGCGTCCAATGTATTATTACAGGCGGCTCAGCGAATATCGCCGGCGCTCTAGCTTCCAGGGCGCCAGGTATTACCTTTCACTCACTGTCGCTCTCCCATACATTTCAATGGCCGTTCATTTGCATGTGTTTAAACAGCGTGTTTGACTTTTTTTTTTTGCTCAAATCATTGTGTGACCTCTCCTGGCTGCAAACAAACACTTTTAGAAACTTCTTTGACTTTTTATATTTTTATACAGAATTGTATTTACAGGTCTGGCACTAAAGTGTTATTGTCACAGTGTTAAAACAATGTCATTCCATGTGTTTTCTCTTTGTTACTGGTGGATATGTGTTCAAAAACAGACTTTAATCACAAAGCGTCTGGCGCTCTATGCTACAGCGCCCAGCTTTAGAGCGCCGACGCTCAGCCAATCAGCGTGCTCACTGCCACTCGGCTCTCTTCGGCGCCGAGGGCGGCACCAAAGGGAGCCGAGCGGCACCGCCAGCCGCAACCCCTGCCCACTTGGCAGCCGTGACCCTGTCACCCATTCCGGAAGGCCGGGCGCAGCCGCACGCATGGCTAGGGGTGAGCAGGGATGCACCTGAATGCACAGACGTGGCGGGGGGCTCTGGGAGAGAGTGAATGTTCCGGGGGGTTCGGGCGGTTTCACACAGCAGGGACCCCCAATTTGGGATGCCCCAAGGACTGGAACTCGGGAGGCGACTCCAGGGCCTCCGATGTTCCTCTTTAACACTATAAACACAAGCTGTCAAAACTACAAAAATTGCTTGACCATTCACATAATACCTGAGGAAATAAGAGAGAGCCAAAAACGGACCTAAAGTCTAAAAGTATTTCTGTTTGATTAAAAAAATTCCCTAGGGAAAACCACCATTAGACTTACTGGTAACAGATTTTAGATTAGGAATCCTTCAGCTTGACCGCTTAATAACTCTCCACGTGGTCAAGATGAAGGATGACTGGGAAAAGCCACCATTAGACTTACTGATAATGGATTATTTAGGAATCCTTCAGCTTGACCACGTGGAGAGTTAATAAGCGGTTAAGCTGAAGGATAACTTGGAAAAAATAAAATTCTGTGATTACTCACCTGTAGAATTGGTATTATACGTATACAGCACGTCCTGCTCCAGAGATAAATCCTTACGTTTGGGTTATACATCCACAAGATGGCGCTGGACTGCAGAGACAGCAAAAAAGTGGCACCTCCCGGCCCCTTATATTCCAGGGACCTCCCACAAATTTCCCAGTATTGACAAGCAGTTAGCGAGAAGCCGGGAGACTAATAACCATAATCAAACAATTTTAACCATGATAAACAATCACCATACAGAGGTACTAAGAATAATAACAAGGGTGGGGTGGAGCAGGACGTGCTGTATACATATAATACCAATTCTACAGGTGAGTAATCACAGAATTGTATTATTCTAAGTATACAGCACGTCCTGCTCCAGAGATAATTCCTTACGTTTGGGACATCCAACAGCAGTGTCTGTAAGGTAGGGTGGGATCCCCAAAAGCAACAACATGCAGATTAAACCACTGCCGCCTACAGAACCTTGCGGCCAAAAGCAGCATCAGCTGAGGCCCTAACATCAACCTTGTAAAACTTAGAAAAAGTACGAACAGAAGACCAAGTAGCGGCCTTGCAAACTTGTTCAACAGCAGCCTGGTGCTGAAAGGCCCAAGAGGCACCAATAGCACGAGTGGAATGAGCAGTAAGGCGGAAGGGAGGATTCTTCCCTTTAGCAGAATAGGCCCGAATCACAGCCTGACGGATCCACTTGCTGATGGTAGACTTAGCCGGAGCCAGACCCTTCTTAGGACCAGAAGGGACCACAAAAAGAGCATCAGTCTTCCTGAAGGGTTCAGTAGCTACCAAATAGAACTTCAGGTTCCTGACCACATCCAAGTAATGTAGAGCCCTCTCCTTAGGGTTACCAGGATTAGGGCACAGAGAAGGCAGAACAATGTCCTGATTGAGATGAAAAGCAGACCAGACCGGTAACATAGGCTTACGTGGGGGGCGCACATGAGTAACCCCCTGGAAAAAAGTCTTGACCAGATGATGCTGAGCAAAAGATCTCTGGAAGAAAAAAGCCAAGGCAGAAACATGACCTTTCAGAGTGCTGAGTTGAAGCCCCAGATCCAAACCATGTTGGAGAAATTCCAGGATCCTAGGAATAGAAAACACATGACAGGGAAGTGATTTAGCCTCACACCAGTCAATGTAGGTACGCCAGACCCTATAGTAGATGGAAGAAGAGGACCTTTTCCTAGCCCTGATCATGGTGTTAACAACAGAGGCAGGCAGCCCCTTTTCCATTAAGATGGAGGTTTCAGCAGCCAGGTCGTTAAAGTCAGCTTCGTAAATTGGGGTAGCGTAGCCGCCCCTGAGTGAGCAGGTCTGGATCCTTGGGCAGGGTGTACTGATCTACCACCAGCTGCACGATGTCTGCGAACCACACTCTTCTTGGCCAACGGGGGGGCCACCAGGATTGCTGGCACCCCTTCCTGAGCTATCTTTCGCAGAACCCTGCCCAACAGGGGAAACGGGGGAAAGACATACAGTAGCTGAAATCCCTGCCAGGGCATTGTCAGAGCATCCATGGCTAAGGCCAGGAGGTCCTGGGACAGAGACACAAAGACTGGAAGCTTGTGATTGTGACGGGACGCAAACAGATCCACATCTGACTGGCCCCAACGGTGACACAGAGAGCGAAACACCCTGTCGCTGTGGGATCATTCCCCCAGGCGAGAAGTCCCCCTGCCCAGAGAGTCTGCCTCCAGATTCTCCACCCCCGGAATGTACACGGCTGAGATGCAGGGAACATTGTCCTCCGCCCAGGACAGGATCAGAGACACTTCCTTGAGGGCTCCCTTGCTCCGGGTCCCTCCCTGATGATTGATGTAATGATGTAATGCAATCGCCGTCTGGTTGTCCGAGCTAACCTGAACAGCCCGACCCCGAAGGTGCGGGGTCAAGCGGGCTAGAACCAACCTGATCGCCCTCAGTTCTCCAGAAGCCCCCCCCCCCCCCAGCATCCAGACTGGCATCCATGGTGACTGTCTCCCAGCAAGTGGCCAGAAAGGATCTGCCCTCCAACAGGTTCCTTGAGTCCAGCCACCACGAACGGGACCGCCTGGCTAGGGAGGACAGAACCAAAACCTGATCCAGGGACACAGGGTCCCTGTCCCATACAGACAAGAGGTGGAGTTGAAGAGGCCTCATGTGAAACTGAGCATAAGGAACCGCCTTGAAGCAGGACACCATCAGGCCCACCAGCTGCATCCCCTGCCGGATGGAGGGATGAGGGCAGGACAGAAGGAGCTGAGCTTGCACTTGCAGACTGTCCACCTTCTGCTGAGGAAGAAAGATCCTGGCCTGAGCTGTATCCAGATTCATGCCCAGAAAAGAGGGAGACAGGGAAGATTTGGAGTGGTTTATCACCCAGCTGAATGAGTCCAGTGTGGACACTTCCCGCTGAGTATCCAGCTCTGCCTGTTGGAAGGACAGGGAAGAATGCGAATGCCCTGAGCTCTCAGCAGAGCCATAACGCCCGCCAGCACCTTGGTGAATACCCTGGGAGCCGAAGTGAGACCGAAGGGCAATGCCATGAACTGGTAATGCTGATCCTCCAGAGTGAACCTGAGGAATCTCTGATGACCTGGAAAGACTGGAATATGGAGGTAAGCATCCTTGATTTCCACAGAGGTCATGAAGTCCCCTGAGCGTAGTGAACTTACAGCTGAGCGCAGAGTCTCCATGCGAAAACGCCAGGATCTGACAAATTTGTTGAGAAGCTTTAAGTCCAGGATGGGTCTGACAGACCCATCTCTTTTGGGAACGGTGAAAAGGTTGGAATAATAGCCCTTGCCCCTTTCCCTTAAGGGCATCTGGCAGATGACCCCCAGCTCCAGTAGGTTCTGCACAGCAAGCAACAGGCCCTGAGCTGACAGGGGGTCGTGAGGCATCCGGGATCTTAAGAATCTTGGGGGCGGCCAAGCTGCCAACTCTATCTTGTAACCGGAGGACACTACCTCCTGAATCCACCGATCTGAGACATGACGCCTCCAGACGTGAGCAAAGAGCCGAAGCCGCCCCCCCACCCGGATGGGTGAGGGCGCCCCTTCATGCCTGAGGGGGCTTGGGGGAAGACTTAGGCTTGGAACCCCAGGAGGGGCCAGGGCGGCCACGCCCTCTGCCCCAGAAATCTCCCCGGGCCCCTGCAAATGAAGCTCCCCTTCCCATTCTGGACCCACGGTAGGAGGGAAGAAAGGAGCCTGAACCCCGAAAGGGCCGAGACTGTCTTTTGCGCTGGGGTAACTTGCCTCCCTTAGCAAACAGGTCCAGGCGATCTCCAAACAGACGCAGTCCTTTAAAGGGGAACCCAGTGAGAGCCTTCTTGGCAGCGTTGTCAGCTGCCCACTGGCGCAGCCAGGCCGAGCGGCGTATAGCCACCGCCAAGGCAGAAGCCCTGCCACACATTCTAATGGTATCATCTAAGGCAGAGAGGACATATGCAATAAATTCCTCACAACGCAGAAGGGCTCTATACTCCTCACTAGCAGCATCATCAGGAGCCCCATCTACAACACTTTTGAGCAGAGACCTAATAGCCACAGCTGTAATGGCAGAGGCACAAACCGGACACAGCGCAGTCCCCACACAGGCAAAGGCATGGGAAGCCAGCTGATCAATGCGCCGGTCGTCAGCATCCTTCAGGGTAGTAGAGTCAGGGGAATGCATGACAGAAGTATTGGACAGCCCCAGCATTGGTGCATCCACTTCAGGAGGGGACGACCAACGCTTAACCACTTCAGCAGGAAAGGGATACCTCCTATCCCAACTCTTAGGCACCCCAGGGAGCCTGCTAGCTCGCTCCCACTCTTTGAGCATGAGATTATTAAAGTGAGTCTGCTCAGGAAACTCCAAACGTGGCTTAGCAGTGTGAAACAACTTCCCCTGCTGCCGAGGAGCCGCGGCAGGAGGAGAGATAGAAAGTACTTAAAAAATGTGATCCAAAAGCCTGTCAGTATCATCTGGAGCCCATGGGTCAGCCAGAATCAGCATAACCCTTAGGCTGCTCATCAGATGATTCTGAATCAGAAAACAATTCCCCCTCTTCCAGGGGGGTATAGCCGGCCAGGTCAAAAAATTCCTCAGCCTCCATAGGAAAAAGGGTAACGTCAGGTGCCAGATGCCGCCTCTTAGCAGTGGCCTTATGTGCCGTAGAGCCAGCAATCAGCTTCTCAATGCTAGCCACCCTGGTAGACAAATCAGGCTGAAACTCCCCACTGGTATGCACCTCACTGGGAGTCAGATGTAAGCGTGGGGGAGTAGGCAAAGCCAAACGGGGTGCAGGCCCAGGCACCGGCAACCCAGACTGCAGCGCAAGCGCCTGCTAGGCACAGGGTACACAAACCCGCACATTGTCATCACTTGTAGGGGACACCCCACATGCCACACACAACTGGGCTTGTCCCGAAGGAACCCAGAGCACATTATCCTGAGAAGCCTCCATATGGTGATTATCGTGGCCCAACCGGCCAATAGGGATTTACGCTATAAGGCCACCCGGGATGCCCCAATAGCCCGCTATGAAGAGGCGATAGGCCGGGAGAAACCACAATTAAGTTTGACCCGCCTGCAAGCGGCATGCATACATAAGATATATAAAAAATAAGTCAGCCCGCAGGGGCACTTACGGACCGCGGTAGGTAGACGCCATGCCACGCAGCATGAGGAGAGCAAAATGGCGCCCGCAGATACCTCGAGGGGCGGGCCGCGGAGACAGTGATGCGGAACGCGCCATCTGCAAGGCCCGCCCCCCCCCCGAAGAGCGCAAAGGCACCCACATGACCATGCCAACCAATGATGGCGCAGCAGCGCCCGAGGTAAAGTCGCCGCCGGCCACGGAACGCCGTACAAGCATGCGGCAACCAGTACACCCAACACACGCGGCGACACAAGCCAAAGCATACAACGGTATACAAAAAGGAGTGAAGAATACACATACACTCCCCCCCCCCCCCCCCCCCGAGAAATCCCAGGGAGAGCGAGGGAGGGCAGCGGCCAACCTAACAGGAGCCCACCGATGGACAGGGGGCGAGGGGCGATAGCGCGGGAGGGGCATCCCATAAGGCTCACCATGGGCCTATACCGCCTACCCTTTGGTGGGGGATTGCGGTCGGAGCAGCGCTCCTTAAGCACCTGACAGTGGTGCTGCCTACCTTCACCCGACCAGTGCAGCCAAAGCTGTGAGGCAGAAAAAAAGGAACGGGTGAGAATAGTCCTACAGGGCCGCAGGCTAACAGCCCCGCTCACCTGAGAGTAGAGAGAGCCATCTTCTTGTCATCGCAGTGCCGACTGCAGAGAAGAACTGGGAAATTTGCGGGAGGTCCCTGGAATATAAGGGGCCGGGAGGAGCCACTTGTTTGCTGTCTCTGCAGTCCAGCGCCATCTTGTGGATGTATTACCCAAACGTAAGGAATTATCTCTGGAGCAGGACGTGCTGTATACTTAGAATATCTCGATTTGGGTTGCCCCACAGTGTAACACCCCCAGGCCCTTGCTACATACTCCCCTAGCTCTGGGATCCCGCAGCAATCAGCAGAACACTCTGCTTTGCCGCAGCACCACCACTTTCTCTGCTCTGCACCACACTACCAGCATGCCATCGCATCTCCAGAGCAGGAATGCCAAGGCAGAGCCACCTATGACTAACACAGGATCCAGGAACTAGGCGAGTATGCAGCACAGCCCAATGGTTTTGACACCAGAAACCAAACTTAGAATACCTGGTATGGAAATTTTTGGGATCCAGTTATGGTCCTCTTTAAAGTACACAAACTCAAGAAACTAGCTAGTTTTAAGGCAAACCCCTGTATTTATATGTTTTGTTTCTGTAGATCTTCAAGGGGGGTTTTCTATTGTTAAAGGTTGAAGCTAATTTTTCTTACTAAATCATTCTGCCTACTTACTTCAGGCGGTGTTCTCTCTTTCAAAGGGACTTCTCCATTAAAACAGATTTCCAGCAAGGTGGTCCCAAAACTCCACTTGTCAGCAGCAGTACTAAGACTGGAAACATTTCGGACACACTCGGGTGCTATCCACGGGATTCTGTCTACGCGTTCTGGAATGGAAGGGGTCTGCTTAACACTTAATATATTATTAACGCGCAGCATTTATAACAAAGGTAGGTCAGAGAGCAAGTGTAAAGTAATGGAAATACTTCTGAAGCATCGATAACTATTTGCCACAAAGCTCCTTATTCAGGGTGTAGTGAGTTCAAAGACATTTTCCACTGTTCCTCTCCCTAACCTCCCACAAGTTAAGAATTACATTTACTTTATATATGCTTTATCCTTCATCTGCTGTTATTTATACCAGTGACTTAGTGATTTTACACCAGCTTCCTGTTTCTAGCCAAAGCTTACAATCTGATCAGCATGGCCTGCTAAAATTTGCATGTTATGATTCGTATATAGCAATCCAGAAAACAGACCTAAACCTTCTCATTCTGTGCCAGGGAGGGCTCCTGGTCCACAAAACTAGCCTAATCCACCCCTTATGTCATCACTGAGCCCTGCTTTACTTTGTTGAGCTCCATCTGGGAGGGCAGGAAATACTGTATAATATTAATGCCCTCATTTGGATTCCTAAAAATCTTTTAAATGTAGAGGTGCCTAATTTTTTTTAAAGCCAGGCTGCACAACCATTTTTTCTGGGCCGCACTGTCTTATTGGCCCACTTCAAGGAGCCACAATAAATCATAAGCTGCAAAAAGGGGGCAGTCTATGCAGAGGTGTGGAAAAGTATGGCGAGCAGAGGTGAGGCAGATAAAGGTGAGACAGAGGTAAATTGGGAAAAGGTGAGACCGAGAGTGGTTGGGTGGGTAAAGGTGGGTAGAGATGGAGTGGGCAGAGGTAAACTGAGAGGTGGTAAACTGGAAGGTAGAGGTGATGTGGGAAGAGGTGGACAGAGGAAAGGTGGGAGGAGGTCGGCAGAGGTGAGTGTGGAAGACATGGAGAGAGGTAAAGCAGAGGTGAGGAGGGAAGGGGTGAGACAGACAGAGGAGAGGTGGGAAGAAGCGAGGTGAGCAGAGGTAAGTTGGGGATAGGTGAGTAAACAGAGGTAAGGTGAGCAGAGGTGATGCTGGAAGAGGTGGTCAGATGAAAGGTGGGAGGAGATCAGCAGAGGCGAGTCTGGAAGCAGTGGAGAGAGGTAAAGCAGGGGTGAGGTGGGAAGGGGGTGAGACAGAGGAGAGGTGGGAAGAAGAGAGGTGAGCAGAGGTAAGTTGGGAATAGGTGAGTAAACAGAGATGAGGTGAGCAGAGGTGATGCCGGAAGAGGTGGACAGAGGAAAGGTGGGAGGAGGCCGGCAGAGGGGAGTATGGAAGAAGTGGAGGGAGGTAAAGCAAAGGTGAGGTGGGAAGGGGTGAGACAGACAGAGGAGTGGTGTGAAGAAGCGATGTGAGCAGAGGTAAGTTGGCGATAGGTGAGTAAACAGAGGTGAGGTGAGCAGAAGTGATGCAGGAAGAGGTGGACAGAGCAAAGGTGGGAGGAGGTTGGTAGAGGTGAGCCTGGAAGAAGTGGAGAGAGGTAAAGCAGAGGTGATGTGGGAAGAGGCGAGACAGACTGAGGAGAAGTGGCAAGAAGTGATGTGAGCAGATGTAAGTTGGGAATAGGTGAGTAAACAGAGTTGAGGTGAGCAGAGGTGAAGCCGGAAGGAGGAGGACAGAGCAAAGGTGGGAGGAGGTCGGTAGAGGTGAGCCTGGAAGAAGTGTAGAGAGGTAAAGCAGAGGTGAGGTGGGAAAGGGTGAGACAGACAGAGTAGAGGTGGGAAGAAGCGAGGTGAGCAGAGGTAAGTTGGGAATAGGGGAGTAAACAGAGGTGTGCAGAGGTGATGCAGGAAGAGGTGGACAGAGGAAAGGTGGGAGGAGGTCGGTAAAGGTGAGTCTGGAAGTAGTGGAGGGAGGTAAAGCAGAGGTGAGGTGGGACAGCTAAGCACGGAATGAAGACCATAAAGCAAATCCTGTCTGCAATGGCCAAACTGGAGGTTAGGTTACAACACATAGGTCACAGACAGCACTAAATCTTCCCATGAGAAACATTTTCCCTGGGTTTTGGCTATTAAACCACAAAGCTGTCAGCCTTTCCCGGCACATTTCCCATTGTGTGTATATTATATACATAACCTTTGCATATATGTT
This sequence comes from Gastrophryne carolinensis, assembly GCA_027917425.1. NCBI lineage: Eukaryota > Metazoa > Chordata > Amphibia > Anura > Microhylidae > Gastrophryne > Gastrophryne carolinensis. The sequence continues at coordinate 406,718,410 of CM051238.1, read as the reverse complement.
CACTTATTCACTTACTATAGGTTTATTTTACAGACCCATATCCTCTTTTATTCCCCTCCTCCACAAAGGGGTCACTGATTTTTAGCACACATTTTCGAGCATACGCCTTCCCTGCTTGAGTTTGTTCTATGGCCACCCACTCACCCTCTCTGGACAGAACTGTGAACGTCACGCCTGGGTCGCTGAGTTTGATGAAAGGAGAAGATCCATCTTCAAGCCCTTTCCTGGCCAACAGAATGTTCTTGGCGCAGACATTTCCATGGGCCAACCGTTTATCTTCCTGCCAGAACACAAAACAAGGCTTAAACCAGAAAGAATATTGGCAGCTTGATTAAATAATTATTTTCCCCAGTAACATCTAATTATCCCACTCTGACCTGACCAGATTTATTGCATATTATATGTAATGTCAGCAGAGTGGTAGAGGCATCATTAAACCTTAAAGGAGCTTGTGTAAGTTGTGTAATATTAAAAATCCATTTAAGACGCCAAAAGAATGGGAGGAGGGGTCACTTATACACCTTAACTGAATACCAAGCTTGTGGCTTTCTTCTCCTGTTAGGAATAATATCCAGAGGTGACAGGTTTAGTGTATCAGGGGTGACAGAACCCTGCCCCCCCCCCCCCCGATTTCTTCTTTTTGCAATTAAAATAAATGATCTCAGAGCACACATGCCTGTTGTACTGTTAAATGAAAGCAGAATTCCAGTCCTCAGTAACCCCCTGCGCTGGGGGGGTTACATCAACAACAAAAAAACCCTTGCCTCAACCAGATCCTGCACCGTTCCACCTTTTGCCTATTCAAGTCAATGGCGGACAGGGTCACAACACAAACACAATGCAGGTACACTGCATTATACACACATTGAGCTTGTGTTGCCATAAGACTTCTATTGACATGATGCACTGAAAAAGGTGTCTGCGACGCTTTGTGATGCAGATGTGTAAACTATCCCATCTAGAATATTGAACAATGTTTCCTCTGCATTGTAACTGCGTTGAAACGCAGCGCAAGCAGAGATAATGCAGAGATGTGAACCGACCCTAAGGCTTTTTTTTTTTTTCTTTGTAACCACCCACCCCCCCATCCTACATCATTAGGCAGGGGCATCCGATTGAGGTATACCACACTCATGACCAAACTGGAAGATACTCCCGGTACCTCCTTACTCACCTACTTTTGCATTCCACGCTGGTTGGCCTATGTCTCAAGTAAAGGGCATCCTAATTTGAGATGCCCCCAACAGCGAGCCCAATACTGCATTTCCCTCAATGCCAGTGGGAAGTTTTTCACCACACAGGACTGCTGGCGGCTAACCATATAAAAAGAGCTGGCATGAACAGAGAGGACACTTTGCCCTGATGGGTACCACCGCCACAGAACGCGTGGGTAGGCAGGGGGCGCTGCACTGGTCTTAGCTATCTGGTAATATACTTTTTGATTCATTATATTATATACATTTTATGCTGCTCCATCTCCCTCTTGGTTCTCTTTCACTAATGGTTATATAATCATGGGATAGGGATAGGCACAAGCACTTTGTACACATTATATTATGAATTATGGGACTAATTCATAGGATTTGGCAGTTTGCACTTGATAATATAATGCACGGTGCACTTTGGGATGATATGTTGGGGAGGAGCTACATCGTGATTAAAATATGGAATTGTTTGATAGTATATCATTGTACAGTGCAGTGTCCCATATACAATATAGTGTCTTATGTGTGTGTCTATGTTTTTCAAGTTGCTGGTTTTGACTTTGTGCTGTGTGATTTGCCCAATAAAATATCATATGTTTTGTAATTACGTGGTGGTGTGGAAGTTGCTTTTGGTGTAGTTGTGGGCTACCCCCGCCCATTGTTGTTTCTAATATTGTGTTTAACCAGGATACTGCACACCTATCTTTATCTTGCTGGTGCCGTGGATATATTTTTTGCATTTACTGGCATGAACAGTGCTGTGTACCTGTCCAGCAAACCCCACTGCCCATCAGCAGTCCTATGGGGTGGTAAATATATACTGCAAAACCAGCTCACTAGGATCCCCCATTAAAACTTAACATTTAATAGTAGATTAAAAACATACGTATCCCGTGCAAGAAATGTGCGCTCGTGGTGCCTCCAACAAGGTTACGCGTTTCGGGGTTACTTCACCCCTTAATCCTACGATTAAGGGGTGACAGTGTCACAAGACATTCAGAGGTCTATCCGTGCTTCCAGTCGTTTTCCCTGGGGATTTTCTTAGAGCTGTTTAATTCTTTGCTATAGAATATGGTGTGGTAAGCCAGCATTAAGGGAGTGCAGGAGTAGGCAAGTGCCACTGTCTGCTGTCAGGCTTGATGCTCGGGAATGCATCCCAAATTGGGATCGGGGCTTCCGAGCTGCAGGGTTCAATGTAACTAGTAATAACACTTAGACTATCAAAATGCTCAGGAAGGACGCCACACAATCCAGTCCCAGCTTGAATGCTCCATTTTATAAAAATAAATTTAAGTGGATTTTGCACATACCAGATAACTTAAAGCACTTGCCAGCTGCCTGGCCACAGTGAACTTCCATCCTGCCGTGATCCACTGCTTATCTTTGCGTAAGCAGACGTCCAGAGGACCGTGTTCAACAAACGCTTCAACCATAATGTCTGAAAGAAGATTAAAGAAAAACAGGCAAGTGAAACCAAATAAACCTAACCCCACTGTTAAAGTGGACCTCCACCCTGGATAAGAGCCTATCTTACATGTTTCCCACACCCTGTACATACAGATTGCCCACATTAAAAATCATCCTGCCTGCATCTACTGCATGTTATGAGCCTTTAAACATCCAAGATGGCAGCTCATGGAGCATCAGGCAGCCTGCAAACAGGAAGTGTCTTCTGACTGTGCTGCTCTGCATTCTGGGATTGCTGTCCTTTCCCTGACCCCAGCTCTGCTCTGTCTGTGCAAAGCACAGCTATAACCCTGCCCCCTGCACTTTATCCCGCTCTCCTCTCCTCAGTACGTGATGCTTCTGAGTCAAGATGGCGGCGCCCGTATCCTAGAGTCCTGAACAGAGTTGCTGCCCAGTGGGGGAAAAAATAATAAAGTAAGTGACTAAAACTTAAAATATATTAATTTTAGATGCTGGGGAATAGTTTTTAAAGATTTTTTCATGAAATCATGCTGAAGGTCTGCTTTAAATGTAATTGCCCATAACCCATCATTCTTCACCTCTTTTTCATATGTTTCCCTCGTCTCCTGTGAATGCCCATTTCCACTTAATCAACTGTCGAACAAGCAAAGCATACGACTTGTATGCAAGCGGACGACTTGCATTCAGGTATACTCAGAATTGTCGGCAAAGGCTGACTGATTAATTTATTCATGAAAACGAGTCAGCCTTCACATCAGGATGTAGGCCCACTTGTTAGTACTGTCGCACAACAGTGGTAAAAGGCTGTTATATCTGGATATTTACTCCGGTTTGGTAGGCTACAGCGGCAGTAATGAAGATCCTGGTTGTTCCTATACAGGGCGGCCTGGCCATAAGGAGACCCGGAACAATGTCCAGTGGGCCATACTGCTTTAGGGCCAGTTGGGCTGCTGCTTTTACCACCCACATTCAATAATCCCTGCCCCCATAGTCTCCCTCTAAGCCCCCTGTACCCAGCCCCACTGTACCCACAGGCCAAGAAACCCCAGCCCCCAATGCATCATGGTTGGGGGGGCCTCAGCAGGGATGTCTCTTTGGCCCCAGTCCACCACCTATATTTACTTACTTTCAGTCTCCCGCACACAGACTCCATGGACAAACACCAGGTGAATGTGGGACACTTGGCTCATCAGACTTGCGGTTTCAAAGAACGCCTAAAGGGTAACACAGAGTGGTAAAAAAAAGGATAAAAAGTGAGAAAATACAGAAGGTGATTTAAAAGTCTGTCAAAAAGTTGGTGAAGAATAGGTAATACATAAAGAGACGAGAAAGAAAAAAACAAGGGTATGTAACAAAGGAAATAATTCTAAAACAATCAATTTTGGCCAAGTACATTACATACAAGGAAATTGAAATAGCACAAATAAAGAACAATGTCCAGAGCCGCTCACCAGGGCAATGTCTTGGTGACTGGGATCCAGCACTTTCAGGACCACGCGTAAATCCCGTGAGTTGTTGTTGAGCTCACTAGACTCATAGTCTGAATCCTCCTCGACCCCATTGCTCACAAGAAGAACCCCCTCGTAAATATTTGTTCGGGTTCCTTGTCCTAAATGGGCTTTCTGAAAGTGGAGAAATGATTAATAAACACAAGGTGGGAGGGGGTTGCATATATTATTTCAGGCGTGAAAATAAGAAAATTGCCGCTTCCCGCTCCGGGGCTTTTAAGCAGACCGATACAGAGAAAAGGAAATGAAGCTTAGCTCTGTGGCACAGGCTTTACCTTCAAAGCTGAAAGACTCGTTCTTGCATCCCCATCAGTTTTTCACAGCAGAGAAACTTAAGACTAAAAAACATTTATAAATCAGATTTTCTTGACTACCACCGCAAGTGCACCTGTTTGTATAGATGGGAAAGATTTCGGGTGTACCTTTTTACTGAGGGTTTTAGTGCTCTTGTGTGGGTAAGGAAAAGAAAATGAATGCATCAGAGTTTCCTTCTTCAAAAGGCTGCTGAATACATATTGCACCTGATTGTCAGAACTCGGGATTGGTTCACAGTTAATTGACTTCCTTTCCCTATAGGACGATTGTGTGGCATTGTATTGATATTAATTGCATTCCATAACAGTATTTTATTCTTCAAAAGGAACATCTGCCTTTCTGGCTGGCCAGACTTCAAGGTCAGCTTATTCCCTAACACTGAGGCATATCAATTTGGATTCCCCACTGTGCGAATCCCCCATGATCCCTTTGTACACTTACATAGCCAGCAATCCCACAACTGCAACCCCAGTAGCTCTGCCCCTGCAGTGATGCGACCATCTGCTCTACTCAGCTTGCTCGCCACTCTGACACCAAGGATGGGGCCAGACAGGAACAAAACCCATGGGAGTGAAAATTCGGGGTGCTGTTGCACTTTAAAGCATCCCAATTAGTGATGCCCCCGAAAGCCTGAAAATCCGGACCTCTGTTAACTTACTTCTTCTGGGACTGGATCCACGTGAATACAGGCAGCCAAATGCTATGGTCCTGCCAGGCACAGAAGTTGCCAGTGTGATGGATGGAGCTTATAAATGATAAATTAAACATATGATGGTGAACATTCTCTACCTCCATTTGTTCCACTCTATCTTATTTTTCTCTTTGCATTGTAAGCTTAGTGGCTAATAAAGGTGAAAAACCCTCAGGCAGCCACTTCACTCTGTGCTATTTCTCTTTTGCTTGACAATAATGCTTAGGATTATGAAGATAATCGAATATGCTGCTACTAATATATTACTGTGATAAAGATGGCGTCGGGAAGCTGGACAATGCCTTTGAGTGGCCTGCCTTTAGGCGTAGCTAACATTCCAGTGTGCTCGTTAGGTAGAACAGACCAATTACTGAGTTAGATATTCAGTTTTTTTCTAATATGATATGCCCTTGTAAGATGACGTATGTAAGTTTTCTATTTTACTATAAATAAAAACTTCAAAGGGAGAAGCACCAGATGCATCTCCATGAGATATTAGAACACATTACAATGATTGTGTTCTTCTGTCTCGTGTATTTCTCCTAGGCTGATTTGAAAGACTAACCGACAACCAGGACCCCGTTGAACGGGCACAAAGGAGGGCGTCCGCCTGATGGATAACCGTCCTTGGGACCAGCAGGTGGTCATGTGGGTCTGGAACCCAAAAGAGGCTAGTGCCAGGGTCTGGGTTTTTGGGCTTGCAGGGGGCTAGGTGTGGGAGGTAAATCATCAATCAGGATGCCCCCCCCCCCCCCCCCAGGCAAGAGCAGCAGTGCTGGAATTGCATTAATATGCTAATTATTCAGACATTATTAAGACATTTTGCTAGTCCTGGCTTTCTTAGCCAGTTGAAAGGAGTACAGATATACCATGGCATGTTTTATGTCATTGTGTTTGTCTCACTGCATGCATCGGTTAAATGCAGAGGAAAATACATACAATACAATAGCCATATTTGTCCAATAACCTGGATTGACGAGAACCTTCACAGACACCTTCTGGTGTATCATTGGTTTATATTTCCAATCCCTTTGAACCCTGTATTTTTCAATACACTTCTGCATACTATGGCACAGAGCCAGGCTTTGTCTAAGGTCAGCTCTAAACCCATATATAATCATGAGTTTGAATACTCTCCTCGGTTTTCTATACTATATTCTCTTTGTTTTATGAATTATTTTCCCCCTGTATATACAGTATGAAGGTTGAAGTTTGGTTACTTGAACATTCTCAGGGGCCAGGACATAACTCTCAAATACTAACACCTACCTGTAAGATCTCATGTTTGCGGATCTGGTGGAAGCTGAGTTGGCTGAGGTTTAGGCTTTTAGATGGTGCACTCTCTTTACTGTTTCTTCCTTTCTGGCAGACTGTAAGGTTAGAAAGTTCTATAGGAGAAATAAAAAAAAAAAAAAAAGTGAGGAAACTCGCCTGCACATGATATGACTATACAACAAGCATGTAATAATTTAAAGAAAAAAAAAAAGCACATTCTGATCAATTCAGCACCATTTTAAATGTCGAATCACCCCCTAGGTAGTCAATGAAAGTAAATTACACTTTTTCTTGTCTTCCCCTCCAGCGGCACCCTGCTGACGTGGGCCACCAATTCTTGCTCAAGGAGCTAGTCCAGACCACGCCCCCTCTGAATTGATGGCTCGAATGGCACTCTCAGAGCCATTCAGCTTTAGGGTTTGTCAAAAACAAACTGATTCAAAATCCTTTATACATATCAATTGCAGCATGTTACAGGATCGTTACCTCCAGGTTTGGGCAGTATACACTGCTTAACATTGAAGATCTCCTGTCCGGATCTTAGCGTGCAGCCTCGCAGGCTCTCCGTTAGCTCCTTGACACTGGGAAAGTCTCGATCCCACTGTTCCAGTGTGTACATGTCCCCCGTTTTTTCTATCCTGAATTGCCTGTAGTTGAATCCTCTACCCTAAAGAAAAAAAAAATTGTCAGCAACACAAAACATAAATATGCATAACACGCTATCCACATTGGTTTTGGATTGAAGTGGACCTATGACCAGGATTTTTACTAGCCTGGTTATGGATCCTGTCCCTGGGGCATACCGATGCCCAGGGGAACCTAGTTGGCCAACCCTGGAGTCTTTTAGAAAAAGCGGTGATTGGTTCACTTTAAAAGGGAGATTAAAATAATTAATGTCTGTGAAGAAAGAAACTCTAAGGAACCTCGCCAGGAAAGGTTCTCCATCTTAAAGTGGACCAAAACCCAAGATACCCAAGGTTGTGGTCCATTCCCATGGGTGCCCCGATGTGTGAAACCCAGCAGTTCGCCGACTATACTGACCTCTCCTCGATCCAACGGCACATGTGCAGCCGCTTGTCCAATCAGCTTCTCCGGCCACGCATATTAATGATTGCACAGAGCTATGAGGCAATTTGACTTCTTTTTCAAAAGCCGGTCTCCCATGTGTGTGGCAATATGGCCGCTGCCATGCATGTTTAAGACTGCAGCCTGATATTCCAAACATCTGCATGGTGTTAATCCCTCTCAAAAAACATATGTCCCCGATTGCCAGAGAGGGGCTTTAGGGGAGCAATTTACTAAGCTATGATTTTTTGACTGGAGGTCCACTTTAAAGTGGAACAATACCCAGGATTTTGACTATCCCCGCTGTGTTAAAACCCCAATCTCACTCACCCTCCCTTGGTCCTACAGCGCATGGGCAGCTTCTCGTCCAGTCAGCGCGCTTAGATCCGCCCCCCTTCATCCAAAAGCTTGTCTAAGGCGAGTGGATCTAAGCTCGCTGGCGGACGCATCCCCTGCTACCCTTTAAGGGAGCGTGCCCGGTGTGGACAAGCGCCCTGCTAAAGGGCTCGCGCACGCACTGTTAGATCGGGAACAAAGGTGAGCTTTCGGGTGACCCAGGGGGGTTTTGACACAGCAGGGCATCCCGAATCTTGATGCCCCAGAGGGAGAGAGTATGCCTGCCCTGGAGTCTCAGACTCCAGGATTGGTTTCAGTGCACTTTAATTCACTATCACTACATTTTTCAGATACATGCAGAGTCTATATTCCTAGAGGCAAAGTACGCATAAAGAAATAGAAGGCAGAATATTACTGGAAAATCAGATACCTATATGGGGATAGAGATTGTTACAGCTGGGAGAAGAGAGACCGAGATACCCACAGGAGCTGGGGGTATGTGGAGGAAACCTGGTATCAGGGAAATACATGTATGTCACTTCCGCGACCCTCATTGGCCCTTGGCATTAACGTAAGAGGCTCTAACAATGTAGGAGCATGGACTCCATAAGTTAAATAGACAGTCTGGGCAATAGCAATAAGGCAGCAAGGAGCCAACCTAAAGCCTGTAACATGTGCCTCTCCTCTATTTCCTGCTACTACAAAAGCAAAAAAATGGCCACAAGAATTACAGAATATAATAAGACATAATTTTGTTGAAATAGCCAAAACATTACAAAATAATAATCCCCCATAAATTACCACCCTAAATCAATAAAATAATCAATAATACTGAAAAATTCAGCCCCCACCAGAAAAATAGCCTAAATAGAGAACACAAATCCACTAGAAAAACAATGTGCATCTGAAACATACAGAAAATAGATGGTAAATAAAATACATGAAAAAAAGAGCCAACACTCCTCAAAAATACTTGGTGCTGAAAATACAATTCTGTGATTACTCACCTGTAGAATTGGTATTATACGTATACAGCACGTCCTGTTCCAGAATATTCCTTACATATGGGTAAAACATCCACAAGATGGCGCTGGACTGCAGAGACAGAAAAGTGGCTCCTCCCGGCCCCATATATACCAGGGACCTCCCACAAGTTCCCCAGTATTGAAAAGCAGTTAAAATGAAGCCGGGAGAACTATAACCATTATCAAAAATTTAACATAAGAACAATCACCATAAAGAGGTAACTAAAAAGAATGATACAAGGGCGGGGTGGAACAGGACGTGCTGTATACGTATAGTACCAATTCTACAGGTGAGTAATCACAGAATTGTATTATTCTAAGTATACAGCACGTCCTGTTCCAGAATATTCATTACACTTGGGACATCCAATAGCAGTGTCCGTAAGATAGGGTGGGATCCCCAAAAAGTTAGAGCAAACGGTTTAAACCACTGCCGCCTGCAGAACTTTGCGGCCAAAAGCAGCATCAGCTGAAGCCCGAACATCAACCTTGTAAAAAGGTATGAAAAAGGTATGAACAGAAGACCAAGTAGCGGCGTTGCAAACGAAATCAACAGAAGCCTGGTGCTGAAAAGCCCAAGAGGCACCAATAGCAAGAGTGGAATTAGCAGTGAGGCGGAAGGGAGGATTCTTCCCCTTAGCAGAATAGGCATGAATCACAGCCTGACGAATCCACTTGCTGATAGTAGATTTAGCTGGAGCCAGACCCTTCTTAGGTCCAGACGGGAGCACAAAAAGAGCATCAGCCTTCCTGAAGGATTCAGTAGCCACCAAATAGAACTTCTGACTACGTCCAAAGAATGCAAAAATCCTTTCCTTAGGGTTACTAGGATTAGGACACAGAGAAGGCAAAACAATGTCCTGATTGAGATGAAAAGCAGAAACAACCTTAGGCAGAAAGTCTGGCTTAAAACGAAACACCACATTGTCCTAGTGTCTCTCAAAGTAAGGGGGTTTGATGGACATGAGCAAAGAGCAAAAGCCGTCCCCCCACCCGGATGGGTGAGGGCGCCCCTTCATGCCTGAGGGGGCTTGGGGGAGGACTTAGGCTTGGGACCCCAGGAGGAACCAGGGCGGCCACGTCCTCTGGCCCTGCCCCAAAAATCTCAGCGGGCTCCAGCAAAGGAAGCTCCCCGTCCAATTCTGGAACCACGGAAGGAAGGAAGAAAGGCACCTGAACCCCGAAAGGATCGGGGCTGCCTTCTACGCTGAGGTAACTTGCCTCCCTTAGCAAACAAGTCCAGACGTTCACCAAAGAGGCGCAGCCCCTTGAAGGGAAATCCAGTGAGAGCCTTCTTAGCAGCGTTGCCAGCTGCCCACTGGCGCAGCCAGACCGAGCGGCGTATCGTCACCAACAAGGCAGATGCCCTGCCACACATTCTAATGGTATCATCCAAGGCAGAGAGAACATATGCAACAAATTCCTCAACGCAGAAGAGCTCTATACTCTTCACTACCTGCATCATCAGGGGCCCCATCTAAGAGACTCCTGAGCAGGCTTTTAATAGCAACAGCCGTAATGGCAGAGGCACAGACCGGATGCAGCGCGGTCCCCACACAGGCAAAGGCATGGCAAGCCAGGTGATCTATGCGCCTGTCCTCCCCATCCCTCAGGGTAGTAGAGTCAGGGGAATGCATGACGGATGTGTTAGACAACCCCAGAACTGGTGCATCCACTTCGGGAGGCCATGACCAACGTTTAACCATCTCAGCGGGAAAGGGATACCTCTTATCCCAACTCTTTGGTACTCCGGGAAGCCTGCTAGGCCGTTCCCACTCTTTGAGCACCAGATTATTAAAGCGAGTTTGTTTAGGAAACTCCAAGCGTGGTTTAACAGTATGAAACCGCTCCCCCTGCTGCCGCGGAGCCACGGCAGGAGAGATACAGAGTACTTCAAAAATGTGAGCTAAGGGGGGCGTGTCCTAGGCATGGTGGTGTGAGGCTGCTTCTCCCTGAGCTCCCGCACCAGCGCCCGAATCTAAAGTATTTGGCAGCAATCCCTCAACGTTAGCTTACCCAGGGACTATGGGCAGAAGAAAGGCCACCCTGAGGAAGGGTAAAGGTGGCAGGCCGGGCTCCCGCTGCCGCTGGATTAGCGACCACACAGACTTACCACCGGCGGCTTGTAATGGCAAGATGGCGGCGAGTGGCGAGACGCCCCTGGAGGAAATAGAGGCAGAACTGGAGGTGTTGACCTCCGAACGGCTGGAGGAGAGGAGCCGCGAGGCTGGAGAGAAGAATGCGGGTACCGGAGGACCGGAGCAGAGGAGCGACGGTGAGCGGTGCGCTGCAAACGACAAGCCACGTGCTGAACTGGCGGCGCGCCAGGAGCGGGGAGACGGGAGGAGGCTCGCTGCACTCCTGTCACAGACCGGCGCCTCGGAGGTGCGCAGCAGACTGCCGGGTCTGGCGCCCGGTGCTCAGACATCAGATGTGCCCGATCGGGGCCACGTGACGCGGGCTGCCAGCCCTGAGGCCGCGAAACTGAACAGCTCAGGAGGAAACAAGATGGCGGCTGGAGGTGAGCGGGCGAGACTGATATGGGGCAAGATTTACCCTCCCCAGAAGTACCCAGGGGGATGAGAGATGCCTGGTCTGGAGGGCGGGTGGCCGCAGGGACTCACGCAGGGGATGTTATGCTGGCTGCATCGGGCCCCACGTCCGCGCAGCGGTCGACCTCGGCTGGGCCCCAGAATGAGGACTCTTTACAGGGGCAGCAGGATGTTTCCCCCTTCGCCCGGGATCCCCACATTGCTGGGACCCAGACAAATGCGCAGCCCGGAGTCCCCAGATCGCAGCTGGAGTGCGAGGAAAGTGCCTGGAGTCCCCAACACAGATCCCCAGCGGGTGGGAGGCCAGGAGCTGGGCTGGAACGTTTTGCCTATCTGCCCAGACGGGAGGGAGGACAGAACGATGTACGAGCCACTGTTGTCCCGTGCGGGGAGGTGTTCCCCCCAGGTGGCCTCCCGCAGCGGCAACAGAAACCCCGCCAACCAGTCCCTTTAGAACCGAGGGTGGTCGTCCACTCCCTGGGAATTGGCCCTCCCAGCCCGCCGACGTCCCCACTGTTGCCATCCCCGGTGCTTCCGTGGGCAGGGAACGGTCCAAGCCCTACTGTGATGTCACCGTCGCAGCCGTGCTTTTCGCCAGAGCCGGAGGAGGTCCGACTGGTCCATTCGGCACCACTCTCAGAAACGAAAACTCTGGTATCGCCCTCGGAGAGGCTGGATTCGTCGGGTGCCTGTGGTCCTGCGCCCTCTTCCCAGACGAACATCCATTTGGAAACAATCTCACTACTGCGGGGCCTTCCATCCAAGGCGGACATTGAAGCCCTAATAGCGAAATATGAGGAGGCCCACAGGCGTGAGTTGGGCGAGGTCAAGAATCACATTCGGGCGGTTGAAGACAGAGTGGCAGGTCTTGAGGCTGAAACACCCTCGGTGTCGAGTCGTCTGCAAATGTTGGAAGCGCGATGTGACATGCAAGAAACACTGTTGCAATCTCAGATGCTACAATTAGACGACATCGAAAATAGAAGTCGCAGAAACAACCTTCGTCTGAGGGGCATCCCGGAGGCGTCCACAGGGGAGGACCTCACCCGTATTACGACAATCATCCTCAACACGGTGTTGGAGAGAGACCTGTCCACCCCGATAGAATTGGACAGGGTGCATAGAGCCCTGGGTCCGCCCGGCCCGGACCCCTCAAGACCCCGGGATGTGGTTTGCAGAGTCCACAGGTACACCCTGAAGGAGGAGATCACTCGTAAGGCTTGGAGAAGAGGCAATGTGGACTTTGATGGTGCGAGTGTTCAGATCCTTCAGGACCTTTCTAGACGTACTCTCTTGATGAGAAGAGCCCTGAGACCGCTATTAGAAGTTATTACGAGCAGAGGGGGATCTTATAGGTGGGGATACCCCTTTCACCTTGTCATTCGTAAAGAAAGACACACTTTCCTGCTCAGAGCGCCAAGGGACCTCCCGGATGTGTTCTCCTTCCTCGGTTGTGAGCCGATTGCAGTGCCGGATTGGCTGGCAGTGAAGTTGCTGCCCTCTCCACGGCCTCGGAATGCTGCCCGAGGGGGTCCTGTTGGCTCGAGAGGCCGCGGAAGACAGCGGCGTGGTCGGCAACAAACCAGACCATATGATGTTGAAACTTGATTTATCGAACCCCCCCTTTCTCTTTTTTTTTCTATCTCCTTCACTAGGTTGCTTTACTGTCATCCCCCCCACCTGGGAGAGCGTCCTTGGCACTCTCTGAAAATACCATTTTGTGATTACTCACCTGTAAAATGGATATTGTAAGTATGTCTCACACCCTGCTTCAGAAGTAGTCATTACACTTGGGTTATGTCCAGTAGAGGGCGAACTTCTGCAGAGATGACTAGAAAAAAGAAGCCCCTCCCTGGCCCATAAATACCTGGGACCTCCCACACATCTCCCAGTATAAGAAAGCAGTTAGGGGACCAGGAAGAGCAAATAAAATCTATGAGAAAAAAGAATCACCAACAGAGGATCCAAGAAGCAGGGTGTGAGACATACTTACAATATCCATTTTACAGGTGAGTAATCACAAAATGGTATTATTCTAAGTATGTCTCACACCCTGCTTCGGAAGTAGTCATTACACTTGGGACATCTAATAGCAGTGTCCAAAAAGGGTGGGGATCCCAACAGGCAAAAATGCACAAATCAAACCACTGCAGCTTGTAGAGCTTTGCGGGCAAAAAACAGCTGAAAAAGCTCGGGAAGCCCCAACAGTACGAGTAGAACGAGCAGTGATCGGAAAAAGGGAAAACCCTCCCCTTGGCAGAATAGGCCCCAACAATGGCCAGACGTATGCATATACTAATGGCAGACTCAACGGCGCCAAACCCTTCTTGGCCCCGGAGGGCACCACAAACAAGGCGTCCGTCCTACAGAAAAGAGAAACAGCCACCAAATAGTACTTCACACAACGCACAACATCCAAAGAGTGCAGGGCCCCTGACTGAAATGGAAGGCAGAAAACCAGCTCAGGTAGAAAGACTGGCTTAAAGCGGAAGACCACCTTGCCCTGGTGTCTTTCAAAGCAAGAGGCCTGAACAGACAGGGCCGCCAACACGAACAAATCAAACAGAGATAATAGCCACCAAAAGGGCAACCTTTTGTGTGAGAAAAGAAAGTGCAACATCCTGCACCAGCCCAAAAGGAGGCCCCTAGAGGGCCGACAAAACCAAACTCAAGTTCCAAGCAGTCAACAAGGACTTGCGAGGGGGCCGCACATGAGTGACCCCCTGGAAAAAATCTTAACCAAAGGATGAAAAGCAAGGCAAGGCCCTAGCCTCACACCAAACAGTATAGGACCGCCAAGTCCTGTAGCAGATGTTTAGAGGAAAACCTCTTCCTAGCTCAAACAAGCGTCTGGATCACAGCATAAGACAAACCTTCCTCTGTTAAGATGGAGGTCTCAGCAGCCACGCCGTCAAAGCCAGCGTTTGTAACTTGGGGTAACATAGCTGACCTTGAGCAACCAGATCTGGAAACAGGGCAACCTGTACTGATTGACCACCAGCCGCACGACGGCTGCGAACCACACCTGTCTTGGCCACCTTGGGGCCACCAGTATAGCAGACACCCCTCGTGAACCAGCCTGCGCAACCACCCTGCCTACCATGGAGAAGGGGGGAAACAGATACAGGAGACCCAGATCTCACAAGGCCAGAGACATGGCATCCACTGCCAGAGCCAGGGGATCCTGGAACAGAGACACAAACACAAAGAGCCTGTGGTTGTGACGGGAGACAAAGAGATCCACTTCCAGAATCCCCCACCTGCAACAGATGGATAGAAATACCTTGTTGCTGAAGAACCATTCCCCTCGGCGAGAGACCCCCCCCCCGCTCAGAGAGTCCGCTTCCAAGTTCTCCACTCCTGGAATGCACACCGCCGAGATGCATGGCACATTGCTCTCAGCCCATGCAAGAATCAAAGATACTTACCGGAGGGCACTCCTGCTGCGAGCCCCTGCTGGGTGATTGATGTAAGCAACCGCAGTCCGATTGTTTGATTGAACCTGAACCGATAATCCCTGGAGTTGATGCGCCAGGTACGACAACACCAACCGGACCGCCCTCAGCTCCAGAAGGTTGATGGGGATGTGGGCCTCCTAAGGACTCCACAGACCCTGGAACGGGTGTTCCTACCAGAACCCCCCCCCCTCAGCCTGGCAGGCTGGCATCTGTGGTGGCTGAGTCCCAACAGGGTGCCAGAAAGGATCTGCCCCCCCCCCCAGAGGGATCTTCGGGCCAGCCACCACTGGGGGGGACCATCGGACCAGAAAAGACAGCACAAACGACTGAATCAAGGCCAGAGGACAATAAAAGAAGGAGTTGAAGAGGTCTCATGTTAAAATGATCAAAAGTAACTGCCTCAAAACAAGCAACCATCAATCCCACAAGTCTCATCCCTAGTCTAATGAACGGACGAGGGTTGAACAAGAAAAAGACCAGCCGAAACTTCCAATATTGTCACCACCGTCCTGGTGTCCAGCCCCGCCTGGCTGGGAGAGGATGCCGTGATGAGAAGGGCGTCCAGATAAGGCACAATGCAAATGGCCAGGGCTCTGAGAAAGCCATTACCCCTGCCAACACCTTGGTTAATACCCTAGGCACCGAGGTCAGCCCGAAGGGGAGATCCACAAACTGGTAGAGTTGGTCACCGACCGCGAATCTGAGAAACCATCGGTGTCCCGGGAAGACCGGCACATGAAGGTAAGCATCCTTGATGTCTATTGAAGCCATAAAAACCACTGGACGACGGGAGTTGACAGAAAAGCGCAGAGTCCTCATGCGAAAGTTCTTGGCTCTGATGAACCGGATGAGAATCTTCAGGTCCAGAAAGGGTCTCATGGAGCCATCCTATTTGGGCACAGTAAAGAGGTTGGAGTAGTAACCCCGACCTCTCTCTCTACAAGGGGGGAAACCGGACAAACGACCCCCATATCCTGAAGGTTATGCACCGCCAGCGCGGCTCGGAGATCCGCGGCAACCTCCCGGATCCAGACCTAGGCGAAGGGCAGCAGCCGTCCCCCCACCCGAGAGGGTGAGAGCGCCCCCTCATCGCTGAGTGGGCAGGGCAGGAGTCTGGGGTTTCAGAACCCCCGGCGGTCCCTGTTCGGGCGCGTCCTCTGCCTCTACCCCCCCGAGACTCCTCTGAACACGGGGTAAGAAATTCCCCTACTCGCTCGAGAGCCACGAAAGGAGGGATTGAAAGAGCCCATACCCCGAAAGAACCGGCGCTGCATTTTGCGCTGAGGCAACCTACCTCTTTTCACCACTGAGTCAAATTTATCACCACACAGGCGCATACCCAGGAAGGTAGCCCTGGGAGCGCCCACTTCGCAGCAATATCAGCCGCCCATTGGCGCAACCACACAGAAAGACGAATAGCCACAAGCAATGCTGAGGTCCTGCTACACATCCGGAGCACGGCATCCAAGGCAGATAAGACAAATGCAAAAAAAAAAAAAAAAAATCTCTTAATGCGAAAACGCTGTAAATTCCTCACTGGAAGAATTTAGTAGGGTACCATCCAGCATACCCCTGACTAAGGCTCCAGTAGCCACGGCCATGAGAGCAGAGGCAAAAACCGGGCGTAAAGCCGAACCCACGCAGGCAAAGGCATTACTAAGCCATTTGGTCGAGACGCCAGTCCTCACTATCCATAAAGGTAGTGGAATCTGGGGGGAGCACAACCGATGTATCGGACAATCCCAGAACCGGAGCGTCGACCTCTGGGTGATCATCAACGCCTTAACCGCATCCACAGGAAAGGGATACATCCTATCCCACCCCAGAAGGGTACAGGAAACCGTCTGGGCTTTCCCCATTCTTTAAAGATCAGATTGGTAAAATATTTTTGATCCGGGAACAACAAAAGAAACTTGGTGGTCCCAAAACAAAAAGTTCCCCCCTTTGCAGAAGGGCCACCGCAAGGGAGAAATAGCAAGCACTTCAAAAATATATGTTAGGAGTCTGGGAACAACAACAGTATCCCCACGCTCCTTACCAGCATCAGCATCCAGGGGCTGCTGAACATCACAGCCATCAGAAGCTGAAAACAATTCCCCTTCTTCAAGCGGGGAATAATCAGACCCATACAAGGAGTCATACTCGTCATAAGTAAAAGCCGGCGCAGCGGGCGCCAAATGCCGTATCTTAGCTGGGGCCTTCCTGGCCGCAGAGCTAGCAATCATTTTCTCAATGTTGACCCGTCTGGCACTGACATCAGATTGCGACTCCCCACTCATGACGTCGTCACTTGGGGTCAAGGCCAGGAGTGGGGGTGTAGGTGATGAGATGCACATGGTACACAAATAAGCACATTGTCCCCCGCAAGGGATACCCCACAAACCACACACTGCCGGGGTTGCCCCGAAGGGAGCCCAAGCCTGGTATCCTGGAAAGCCTCCATAAGGTGATTTTTTATAGTAGTCGCAATGACCTATGGGAATTACGCTATGAAGCTACCCGGGATGCCCCTTTAATGTCCGTTAGTGGGAGGATTTATTAAAGACAGAGATTCAAATCCAAGACTCTGTACAATCAGCTAAATGACTTCTAATCACAGAAAACCAAGTGCTTAGGGACTTAAATAACAATATACCTCCATGAGCTAGGACCCCTACAGGGTTAATGTAGCATCCCACAGCGCTTGAGACGACCGAGCAAAGGAGCAAGGTAGGAAGACATAAAAACCAGGCCCCGCAGGGCACTCACAGAATCCAGAGGAGAATATGGTGTCCCACTAGACACAGCCTCAGGAAGAAGGGCAGACCAGCACGGATCGTGCACCGCGCCAGAGGAGGGGGGCGGGCCGCAACCAGCGTGCCGAGCGTCCGGCCCCGCCCCCTCCCCTGACTGAAAGGAAAAGAGGGCCGAGCTCCCAGCCATGCTGCGGAGCCGGTCACAGGAGACAGACCCGCCGCCGCTGTGAACAGCGGACATGCGGGCCAGCAAAAGAAAGCTCACACACACACACACGCTGGCAGAGGACCGAGGCCGCAAAAGAGCGAGAGGAGGGGGGCGGGCCGCAACCAGCACGCCAAGCGTCCGGCCCCGCCCCCTCCCCTGACTGAAAGGAAAGGAAGGCCGAGCTCCCAGCCATGCTGCGGAGTCGGTCACAGGAGACAGACCCGCCGCTGCTGTGAACAGCGGACATGCGGGCCAGGAAAAGATAGCTCACACACACGCTGGCAGAGGGCCGCGGGCCTCAAGAGGGCGCGAGAGGAGGGGGGCGGGCCGCAACCAGCGCGCCAAGCGTCCGGCCCCGCCCCCTCCCCTGACTGAAAGGAAAGGAAGGCCGAGCTCCCAGCCATGCTGCGGAGCCGGTCACAGGAGACAGACCCGCAGCCGCTGTGAACAGCGGAGGTGCGGGCCAGCAAAAGAAAGCTCACACACACACGCTGGCAGAGGGCCGCAAGAGAGTGCGAGAGGAGGGGGGCGGGCCGCAACCAGCGCGCCGAGCGTCCGGCCCCGCCCCCTCCCCTGACTGAAAGGAAGAGAAGGCCGCGCTCCCAGCCATGCTGCGGAGCCGGTCACAGGAGACCGACCCGCCGCCGCCGTGAACAGCGGACGTGCAGGCCAGAAAAAGAAAGCACCAGTGCGCACACACTACACTCACACACACACGCTGGCAGAGCCAGCAAGTGAAGCACACTCACACATGAGTCACCGAGACAATCATATAAGGCCAGCGCCCCCCCTACTATCCTGTGAGAGTAACGGAAGGGGGACCCCAAAGCTACCCAAGTTATGTAGCGATGGTATCAAAGCGGACAGGGTATCCCACGCCAGGATCACCAAACCTGATAGCCACCTACCCTCTAGTATAGGGTCTCACGGAGGAGCATGGCTCCTGTACAGTACACCACAAAGGTGTATCCTACCCTCGCCCAGAGCGACAGCCAAAGCTGGGAGGCTTAGGAACTTAACTAACAAGGTCCGGGCAGAAATAGGGAAATAAACAGGCCGGGTGTGAACCCGGCTTACCTGTAAGGAAGGAGACACAGCCATCTTCTGACTTGCTCGCCGTCTTGCAGAGACTAATACTGGGAGATGTGTGGGAGGTCCCAGGTATTTATGGGCCAGGGAGGGGCTTCTTTTTTCTAGTCATCTCTGCAGAAGTTCGCCCTCTACTGGACATAACCCAAGTGTAATGACTACTTCCGAAGCAGGGTGTGAGACATACTTAGAATAATACGCAGTCGGGCCCTGTGAGATGCTGGGCGAGCAGTGCGTCGCCTATGTCTTGCCCTTTGCCTGCTGGGGACGCTCTCGGCGGGTGGGGGGGTCCTGCCTGGGGGTGGATAGATGTTAACTTGATGTAAATAAATGTCAACCTGTTTTTGATACTTCTGGCTACTTTGCTTTCACAAGCTGGATTTGCTGCTTTTCAATGGCAGGGCTGGTTGTTATGGCAATCTAGCCTACTTACAAGGCCTGGTGCGGGAGGGAGAGATCCCAGTTGCATCTCCGTGTCGACAGGCACTCTTACCCCCGATAGGGCCAACTCGCGGTTCCTTAGGATCCGACGAGCTTTGATTTCTTTCCGTATAGGATTGTTAGAGTTCTTCTAAATTGGTTATAATTGATTTCTCGTTATTGTTTCTCTTCTTTTCTCTGGTTAAGTGTTTGCCATTTTCAGTGTATTCCTTCCCCACTTCCTCTCCCCTCTCCTAATCCCCAAGGGCGGGGCAAGACTCTTGCGGGTGTAAGTGCTCTATAGTCTCCGAAGTGGCCGCAGCTGGGTTTCCTGGTAGGCGTTCTGACATGACAGGAACTACAATTGTTTCCCTTAATGCTAAAGGTATGAATACTCCTGAAAAGAGGTCACTGATTTTGAGGAACCTAAAAGGCCTCAAAGCTCAGATAGGTTTCTTGCAAGAGACACATTTTAAGGCATCCAACCCGCCTTCCTTAGGGGATAGATACTTCCCCAGGGCCTATCATAGTTACTCGCCTGATTCTAGATCCCGTGGGGTCAGCATAGTGATTTCAAAGTCCCTGGTCTGGGAGCTTGTGGACTACAAAGCTGATGAGGAAGGCAGATGGTTGATGGTGAAGGGGAAAATTAAGTCTGAGGTGTACACCCTAGCCAATATTTACGCACCAAACGCGGGACAAATTCCCTTTCTAGTCGGTGTTCTGGAAGCACTTGCAGAATTCCGGGCAGGGGAATTGATTTTGGGCGGGGACTTTAATCTAGCTTTAGACCCGCTCCTGGACACCTCTAAGGGGGGACCCCACTTCGCTTATGCCAAACTAAAACATCTTAAGAAGACCTCCTTGACTGCATTCCAGCTGGTGGACCCCTGGAGAATCCAGCACCCGAATACGAGGGACTACACCTTTTTTTCACACCCGCACACCTCTTACTCCAGGATAGACCTGTTCCTAGTGCCACATTCTCAATTAGCTAGAGTCATTGATACCACGATAGGAAATATCACGTTATCTGACCATGCACCTATCTCTATCACGATTGCGGACCCATCCCCTGTTCCCAAGTCCTGGTCCTGGAAATTAAATGGGTCACTACTGGAGGACCAGAGTGTTTTGGAAGTGATTCAAAGGGATCTTAAGCACTACTTTGAAACAAACTCTGGACCGGAGGTTTCTCCGGGAACGCTATGGGAAGCCCACAAGTGTGTTATCAGGGGTTCGTTCATCAGCCAGGGGGCCAACTTTATCTGGGCGGGGAAGAAACCGAGACTAAGAAGAGGGATCTTAACTAGGCTGAAAGAGCGGGGAGGGGTGGGCCTGCCAGACCCTATGCTTTATCAGTCAGCAGCACACCTCTGCAGGGTGGTGGATTGGTGTATCCATGGGCAGCATAAGCAATGGGTGGGTCTTGAGCAAACTTTCTTGGATGTCCCGATTCAGGGGGCTCCGGGGTTAGCGAGTGAGGGTGACAGGCTGGGAGGACAGCATCCCACCATAGGACCTACGCTTGGGGTGTGCAGGTCCACGTTTCAGCGCCAGGAGATATCGCCCTCCCCCTCCCCAATGTATCCGGTCCTGGGTAACCCGCGCTTTGCCCCAGGGTGTGGGGGGCACAAGGTAAAGACCTGGATCAGCTCTAAAAAATACAGGGTTGGTCATTTTCTTGTGGGAGGGGATTGGCTGAACCCCAACGACATAGCGCAAGGGATGGGGATCCCCAGTTGGTCGGCCTGGCAGTGTATGCAACTCAGACACTTTCTCGCCTCTCTGCAGGATCACAGAGTGGGCAGGCCTGCGTTTACTATTTTTGAAGACCTGTGCCAGAGTACCGAGACAGTAAGGCATACGCTCTCGAGGATCTACAAACTGTTGATTGCCCCCTCTGCTGAGGAGGGCCCACTGTTCCTTGAAAAATGGGAAAGGGATTTGGGTACATCATGGTCCCCCAAGCAGCGCCAAGCATTGTTGGCGCTCCCACTCGGTACAAATCAGTGTGGGTACAAATTACTTACCAGATGGTATAGGGTTCCTGCAGAGCTGAATAGATGGTTCCCAGCAGTCTCGCCAAACTGCTGGAGATGTGGTGAGGAAAGGGGAGACCTGCTACACATCTTTTGGTCCTGTAGCAAACTTAAACACTACTGGAGCTTGGTTAGGCAGATTACGGAAAAGGTGTCGGAGATCCCAATCCCAGACGACCCGGCTCTGTGCCTTCTCCACATGTCGGCAATGCCCGTGAACCGGTATCGCAAATCTGTGGCCTGTCATCTGCTTAATGCAGCAAAAGCCGGCATTCCCCAGCTGTGGAAAAAGGAGGAGCCCCCATCGATTGAAGGCTGGTGTCAGAGGGTAAATGATATTATGAGATTTGAGAACGTAAGGTCTTCAAGAGATGGTACATATGAGAAATTTATGTCTACCTGGTATAGTTGGATGGCCTTCAGTGAGTCCCCAGAAGGCAAAGATATGCTGAAGGAGGTATGAGCCAGCTTCCCCCGTGATGCCCTGACCCCCTTCCTTCCCCGTCTTTCCTGCCCCCTTTTTTCCTGTTCCTGTTTTTGTTCTGTTTGTTCGAGTCTTCTTCTAGTGCTTTCAGTATTAGCTGTCACTTGTTGTGCCTTTGCATAAGAGAAAGTTGGAGTATATATGTCTTCATGAATCATTCCGCTCAAGAGACAAGAAATAACAACGAGCGATACTCCTTTTTCTTCACTTTATTGTAACATTGTTATAGACTCGATTGACATGCTTTTTACCGTATTAGTTGATATATGGACTAAAAATTGTGTACTTTGTCTATTGAAAAGTTTGAATAAATAAAGAATTTATAAAAAAAAAAAAAATGTGAGCTAAAAGCCTGTCAGTATCATCTGAAGCCCATGGGTCAGACCCAGAATCGGCACCGTAAACCTTAGGCTGTTCCTCAGATGATTCTGAATCAGAAAATAATTCCCCCTCTTCCAGGGGGGTATAACTGGTAATGTCAAAAAATTCCTCAGCCTCCATAGGAAAGAGAGTAACACCAGGTGATAAATGCAGCTTCTTAGCAGAAGCCTTACGCGGGCCAGACCCAGCAATATGTCTCTCAATGCTGGCCACCCGTGCAGCCAAATCAGGTTGAGGCTCCCCACTGGTATGCACCTCACTAGGAGTCAGATGTAAGCGTGGGGGGGTAGGCGAAGCCAGAGGGGGCACAGGCCCAGCCACCGGTAACCCAGACTGCAGCTCAAGCATCTGCTGGGCGCAGGGTACACACACCCTGACATCGTCACTTATAGGGGATACCCCACACGCCATACACAGCCGGACTTGTCCCGAAGGAACCCTAAGCACATTATCCTGAGAAGCCTCCATATGGTGATTATTGTGGCACAACAGGCCAATTGGGATTGACGCTAATAAGGCTACCCGGGATGCCCCAATAGCCCGCTAGGGAAGTGGGAGACAATGGATCACAAAAGCCCTCCAATAAAGAGTTAACGCTAAATAGAGGGGATAGGACCGGGAGAAACCACAAAAAAGTTTGACCCGCCTGCAAGACATAAAGCAAAGATCCCGTAAGCATAATGCAATGAAATACAAAGAAAAGCCAGCCCGCAGGGGCACTTACGGACCGCGATAGGGAGACGCCAGACACGCAGCACAGGAGCTCCAAAATGGCGCCCGCATATGCCTCGAGGGGCGGGCCGTGGAGAAGTGATGCGGAAAACGTCATTCGTAAGGCCCCCCCCGAAGACCGTGAAAATGCGCCCACGTGACAAGGCCAGCCTATGGCGGTGCAGCAGCGCCTGAGGCGATGTCGCCGCCGTCCGCGGAGCAAAGTAAAAGCGTGCGGCCGCGATAATAAAAACCCAGCGCGACCAAATCAAAGCGGGATCACAACATGGATAAATACATAGTTAATACATACTCCCCCACGCTTCAAATGTGGTCAAATGGCCGCCCCTGTCCCTCATAGCTCGCAGTATGAGCAAGCCTGGCAAGTGTAACCACTCTGGCTTGCCAGGCTTGAGGGACAGGGGTGGTCGCGAACCACATTTGTAGTTGGTTAAGAAGGAATACCATTGAAAGAAGCACAAACTTTGGCGACCTTCTACAGCTTATACAGAGTAGAGGCAGATGGCACAGATTTCAGGTGAGCTCTTTGCTGCCTCATTCATTTGCTCAATTTGGGTAAGAATTAAGTATTAACCTATTACTGACCTGACTGGTTCCTTTCACAGTCATAATCAGCCTGTTGAAGTTAAAAGCACTCCATCGGATTATGTACAAGCCATCCACCTGCTCTTCCCGTTTCAGTTTCTGAACAACAAACTGCTCCCTGTAAAGCAGAGAATATATGTTAATGAGCAGTGTCACATATACAATGACTGTTGCCAGCAATGTGATGTTACTAATGAAAAATATAGGTTGTCAGGTCAGAGGACAGTGTTGGATTTATCATATCCCATCAGTTACAATAAACACAAAAGCCATTAAACACTTACATATGCATAGGTGACAGACAACAAATACTGGATACATACTGGAGCGGCCCATGAATTCCGTTTAGTATGCTCATTACCAGGCGAGGAGGTGCCACCTCACGACACAGGTAATGGTTGGCGTCGGTGGTCAGCCGGAAGTAGCCATCCACCAAAGATACAAAAGACAGAGCTTCTTCGTGTGACGGCAGAATAACTTCCTGCAGAGAAGAAACAATCACATTCACTGAACAGAGGAAAGACTGTCGTGAAATAAG
This sequence comes from Gastrophryne carolinensis, assembly GCA_027917425.1. Lineage (NCBI taxonomy): Eukaryota > Metazoa > Chordata > Amphibia > Anura > Microhylidae > Gastrophryne > Gastrophryne carolinensis. The sequence continues at coordinate 406,694,338 of CM051238.1, read as the reverse complement.
AACACAAGAGAAAAGACACTGAGCTGGTGGAGAGGAAAGGAAAGATCAAAACCACCACAAGCAAACATACCCCGTTACCTCGAAAATAAGCCCTGGCATGATTTTTCAGGATTTTTGAGGATGCTTCAAAGCAAGCCAACACTTGTGCGGGTATGGGTGTTGGTACCACCACTATAAAACAGTACATGGAGGGGGCATCTAGAATGCCCCCAATCATAACCCCCTCGAACTTCTGGAATTCTTACCTATAGTCACAATCCTCACCGGGAATCCAGTGCCACGACTGGCCACCGGTGCAGGGCAGGCCATTTTAGCAGCTGGAACAATGGCGGCGCCAGCTACCCATGTGAGCATCAGGCGGCCAATTGTGGCGAGGATGGAAGCGAAAGTAAGGATTATTAGTGTTCTTGGGGGGGCTTATGTGCAGGATACTGTCTTATTGCGGCAGTACCAACACCCATGTTGGTCCACTCTGAGATATATGGACCTACCCCAAAATATGACCTAGTTACAGCTCATATAAAAATTCTGTGATTACTCACCTGTAGAATTGGTATTATGAGTATACAGTACGTCCTGCTCCAAATATAATACTTACACGTGGGATATACTCCGCCAGATGGCACTGGACTGCAGAGACATCGAAAATAGGCTCCTACCAGCCCCTCAAATACCCGGGGACCTCCCACAAATCCCCAGCATTGAAAAGCAGTTAATGAGAAGCCGGGAGAATTAAACAATCCAAACTATCAACTATAACAATCACCATACAGGGGATCCAAGATAATGCAAAACCAAGGGTGGGTTGGAGCAGGACGTACTGTATACTCATAATACCAATTCTACAGGTGAGTAATCACAGAATTGTATTATTATTAGTATACAGTACGTCCTGCTCCAAATATAATACTATAATACACGTGGGACATCCAAGAGCAGTGTCCATAAAGTAGGGTGGGATCCCCAAGAAAAATCAGTAGCAGACAGTTTAAACCACTGCCGCCTGCAGAACCTTTCAGCCAAAAGCAGCATCAGCCGAGTCCCTAACATCAACCTTGTAAAACTTTGAAAAGGTATGAACAGAAGACCAAGTAGCGGCCTTGCAAACTTGTTCAACAGAAGCCTGGTGCTGAAAAGCCCAAGAGGCACCAATAGCACGAGTGGAATGAGCAGTAAGGCGGAAGGGAGGATTCTTCCCCTTAGCAAAGTAGGCCTGAATCACAGCCTGACGAATCCACTTGCTGAGAGTAGACTTGGCAGGAGCCAAACCCTTCCTAGGACCAGAAGGGACCACAAAAAGAGCATCAGTTTTCCTGAAAGGTGCAGTAGCCACCAGATAGTAGGGTAAGATTAGGGCACAAAGAAGGAAGAAAAATATCCTGATTCAAATGAAAGGCAGACATGAAAGTCAAGCTTGAAATGAAACACCACCTTGTCCTGGTGTCTCTCATAGTAGGGGGGCTGAATGGAAAGCGCCGCCAATTCAGACACACACCTGACAGAGGTGATAGCCACCAGAAATACAACCTTGAGCGTAAGAATGGCCAAGGCAGCATCCTACACAGGTTCAAAGGGAGCACCCTGCAAGGCTGACAGAACCAAGTTCAAATCCCAAACAGGCACCATAGGTTTACATGGGGCACATGAGTGACCCCCTGGAAAAAAATACCATTTTGTGAGTACTCACCTGAAAAATGGATATTGTTGGTGTGCCACACACCCCGCTTCACTTCTAAATATTCTTCACTTAATGGGTTAACTGGGTTAACTCGCCGCCAGGTGACGTAGTGCAGAGAGGAAGTCTTGTAACGAGCCCCCTTCCGGCCTATATATACCTGGTACCTCCCTTCAATCACCGGAAATACCGAAAAGGGTGGGAGTGAAGCGGGGTGTGTGGCACACCAACAATATCCATTTGACAGGTGAGTACTCACAAAATGGTATTATTCTTGGTGTGCCACACACCCCGCTTCACTTCTAAATATTCTTCACTTAATGGGACATCCAAAAGCAGTGTCCACAAGGGATGGGCATCTCAAGGCCAGGTGAAGCATAACTTAAATGACTGCAGTCTGCAGAACTTTGCGGCCAAAAACAGCATCCGCTGAGGCTCGCACATCAACTTTGTAAAACTTAGCAAAAGTGTGAACAGAAGACCAAGTGGCGGCCTTACAAACTTGTTCAACAGAAGCTTGGTGCTGAAAAGCCCAAGACGCCCCAACGGCGCGAGTGGAATGAGCAGTGATACGAAAAGGGGGAACTCTTCCCTTAGCAGAATAGGCCGCAGTAACGGCCTGACGTATCCACTTGCTAATGGCAGATTTGGCTGGTGCCAAACCCTTCTTAGGCCCATGGGGCACAACAAAAAAGGAATCCGTCCTACGGAAAGGAGACGTGATAATCAAGTAGTACTTAACACAGCGTACTACATCCAAACAATGCAAAACCCTCTCTTTGTCATTCTTAGGATTAGGACACAAGGAGGGGAGAACAATATCTTGGTTCAAATGAAAAGCAGAAACAACCTTAGGAAGAAAGTCTGGCTTGAACCGAAAGACCACTTTATCCTGATGCCTCTCAAAGTAAGGCGCCTGGATAGACAAGGCCGCCAACTCCGAGACACGCCGGACCGAAGTGATCGCTACCAAGAAGACAATCTTCTGAGTCAGGGTAGACAAAGCAATATCTTGCAAAGGCTCAAAAGGAGGAGCCTGAAGAGCAGAAAGAACCAAATTCAAATCCCAAACAGGGAGTAATGGTTTCCTGGGAGGCCGCACATGCGTAACCCCCTGGAAAAAAGTTTTAACTAAAGACTATCTGAAAAAAGATAGATAAGGCAGAGACCTGCCCTTTCAATGTACTTAGCTGGAGACCAGAGTCCAGCCCTGACTGTAAAAACTCCAGAATCCTGGAGACCGAAAAGACCCTACAAGGAAAAGATCTTATCTCACACCAAGCGATATAGGCTTTCCAAGTCCTATAGTAGGTGATGGAAGAAGACCTCTTCTGGGCACTGATCAGAGTCTTAATGACTGAATCTGAAAGACCCTCCTCCTTCAGGATGGAGGTTTCAGCAGCCAGGCCATCAAACCCAGCGCTGGTAAATTGGGGTAACACAATTGACCCAGAGTGAGCAGATCGGGCCGAAGAGGCAGAACGAACTGGTCCACTGCCAGCCGAATGATGTCTGCGAACCTCACTCGCCTTGGCCACCTTGGGGCCACGAGAACGGCGGACACCTATTCCAGAGCCAACTTCTGAAGCACCCTGCCCAGCATGGGCATCGGAGGAAACAGGTATAGAAATCCCAGAACTCCCCAGCTCAGGGACATGGCGTCCACTGCCAGAGCCAGAGGAACCTGGGAGAGCGACACGAAGTTCGGGAGCCTGTGATTGTGACGAGAGGCAAACAGGCCCACTTCCGGGGTCCCCCACCTGAGACACAGTGAGCGAAACACCTGAGGATGGAGAGCCTATTCTCCCAGACGGGGAGAGCCCCTGCTCAACCGGTCCACTACCTGGTTCTTCACCTCTGGAATGTAAACCGCCGAGAGACAAGGAACATGGGACACCGCCCAGGTCAGGATCAGGGACACTTCTCTGAGAGCACTCAGACTGCGAGTCCTTCCCAGAAGACCGATATAAGCAACCGCTGTTTGATTGTCTGAACGTATCTGGACCGGAAGGCCCAGAACGAGCTGAGTCAGGAGAGCACGCACCTGACGGATAGTTCTCAGTTTCAGAATATTGATGGGTAAGTGGGGCCTTTGAGGTCCCCACTGCCCCTGAAACTGCAGCTCCTTCCAGAATCCGCCCCATCCCGACAGACTGGCGTCCGTGGTGACAATTTCCCAAAGGAGGGTCAGGAAGGACCTGCCCTACACAAGATTGGTCGAGACCAACCACCACAGGAGGGACTGCCGGACCCGGGAGGACAACTGGAAGGACTGATCCAGCGACCGAGGCTGCTGGTCCCAAGACGCTAACAGAAAAAGCTGAAGCGTTCTTGTGTGAACTTGGGCAAAAGGAAGAAACACTCTGTGTTGATGAGAGTCCAGGCTGGGACGAACCGACCCATCTCTCTCGGGGACTGCGAAAAGATTGGAGCAGAAAACGAGGCCCATCACTAAGCGCGGCACCGGCCGGATGACCGCCATCTCTAACAGATTCCTTACCGACGGCAGGAGCCCCTGCGTGGCCAAAGGATCGATGGGCACCCGACACCGAACGAACCGTGAAGGAGGGTGAGACCCGAATTCCGGGTCGCAACCGGCCGACACTACCTCCTGGATCCATCTGCCTGGAACCACTTGGTTCCAAAACTGGGAGAAGTGTCGCAATAGTCCCCCCACCCGCACGGGTGAGGGCAGCCCCTCATTGTTGAGTGGGCTTATCAGCAGGTTTGGGCTTGGTGCCCCAGGACTGAGCGGACCGGCCACGGCCCCTCCCCCGAGTCCAACCTGCACCTCTGGTAGCGGGAAAGGAAGCACCCCTGCCCGCTCTGAATCCTCGAAAGGAAGGCCTACCGGAACCTGCCCCCCTAAAGGGGACACGAGGCCTCTTGCGTTGTGGCATCTTACCACCCTTTGCGACTGAATCAATTTTCTCCCCAAACAGACGCAACCCCAAAAAAGGGGAGAGCTGTGAGCACCCTTTTAGAAGCCGCGTCCGCTGACCACTGACGCAGCCATACTGACCTGCGAATAGCCACCAGCATAGCCGCTGCTTTGCTACTCATAGCCAGTGCATCGTCCTGAGCGGATAGGACATAGGACACGAAAGAGTCACACTGCTTAAGTGCAGTAAACTGTTTACAAGCGGGATTGAGATCCTCATACAGCCCCTGAATTAAAGACTTAATCGCCAATAGCAGAAGGGCTGAAGCACACACCGGGCGCAACGCTGACCCGGAGTAAATAAAGCCATGGCGCGCGTATTGGTCAATCCGACGATCCTCCCCATCTTTAGGGACAGTGGTCTCAGCAGACTGTACCATAGCCGTGCTGGAGAGCCCTAGCACAGGGGTATCGACGTCAGGAGGGACAGACCAAAGCTTTACCAACTCTGGCGGAAAAGGATAACGCTTTTCCCAACTGGAAGGAATTCCAGATAACCGTGTGGGATGCTCCCATTCCTTAAGAACCACCCTCTCAAAGTGGTGTTGTCTGGGAAAAACCCAACGCGGCTGAGGCTCCTTAAACAACTGACCCTTTGGCAGGGTGGCCGCCTCAGGTGGATCTAAATTCAAAATTTTAAACATTTGAGCCAGAATGGAGGGGGTGTCAAAGACAACCCCCTCCGACCAATCGCCAATCACATCAGCCTCAAGCTGATCTGTAGGCTCATCTGACTCCAACGGGAATTCATCCTCGTCCGAGGACCCATCGGACCATTCCACAGGCTCACATAACTCGTCCTGTGGAGCCGAAGGTACCGGAGTCAGGTGCCTCCGTTTTGCAGCGGCCTTTAACGCTGCTTTAACGGGCACTACTTTCCTGGGGCTGGGCTGTGCCGCCACCTCGGAATGCGAATCCCCACTTTTGGCAGTGCCATGCGGGGTCCGGAACAGGGAGGGAGAGGAAGGAGATGATGAAGGATGCGATGGGCCCGCAGCCGAAGCAATGGACTGGCGCGCAATAGTCTGCTTTGCACAAGGGATGCAGATAAAGACATCATCAGCTGGGAGTAGAGCCCCACAACTAACGCACCCCCCGAATGGCTCAGAAGAACCGTTTCCGGCAATTACGGAAGCCTCCATATGGTGATTTATGGTATTCGCAATACTTGGGTCTTTTAAGGCATAAGCCAACCCGGGATGCCCCTTTATTTGTAAATGTCCCGGAAGGGAGGATTTTTTTTTTTTTTTTAATTAAGTTAAGGTCCCCTTTAATAAAAATATATATATATATATATATATATATATATATATATATATATATATATAGATTTATATATACAAGCATTAATAATATATCCCAATTAATAGCCAGGCAACATAGAGCCGGAGGGCCACCATAAACAGGGATCCCTGGATCTGTAAGCAAGAGAAATCACAATCAGATCCTCACATGTGTGCAACAATCATATAAACATGGCACCAAAGTGCCATTAAAAAATGAGCAAAACCATGCCCCCTAATAAAAAATGACTCCCCACCATATTCAATACAGAGTGGGGCCGCTTACCTGGCCAAGCGAGAGCAGCAGCCGGAGAGCGAGACAGCAGCCAGCAGCCGCAGCACCGGAGACCAAGTGCGGCCGCGCGCCCACGTGACTTCCCCCTTTGAAGGGAAGTGAAACTGGGGCCGCCGCATGACGCCGCCGCCGGGTCACCGGGACCTGCCCCCTACACTGATCAGTGCAGCCAGTACAGCTGGGGATTACACCAGATGGGCCACTACACGTGCGCCCAGGCAGCGGAGGGGGGAGGAAGGACACAAGACCGCATAGCGCAGCCTATGCAAAAAGTAAACTCCACACAGTGCCAGCGAGGGAAGGGGGGAGGCGAGAGGGGGCCGCTTAAGCAACAGTCTGCCTAATTAAAGCGGCCAGCCACCTACCCAGCGCGGTCTGTCATTCAAGCAGACCTAAACCAAATGAAACAAAAAAGTGCACACATGCTGAAATAACTTAATGCATAACATGAACACACACATGTTGAAATAAAGTTATACTAGTGAAAACACACATACTAAATGCACACCCTCAACCCCCCCCCCCCCATAGTGAAGGGAGAAGGGACCGTAACAGGAGAGAAAAGGGGCTACGGGGACCCTCGGGACAGAGGCATCCCATTTCCGGATCACCATGCCGGATAGCCGCATTGCCCCACGCATGAGGTCGAGCGGTAGGAGATAAGCTCCTAGGCACTTAAAGTGTCATCTACCATTTGCCCAGTGAGCAGCCTAGGCTGGGAGGCTTCCATTCCACCATCAAGGTATAAACACTCAAACCGGGCAGAAATAGACCAAAAGGGGGGTGCCGGGGTAAAAACCCCGGCCTACCTGTAAGCAGGAGACTTCCATCTTCTGACTTGTCGTCAAGCAGAGAGAAAAATACTGGTGATTGAAGGGAGGTACCAGGTATATATAGGCCGGAAGGGGGCTCGTTACAAGACTTCCTCTCTGCACTACGTCACCTGGCGGCGAGTTAACCCATTAAGTGAAGAATATTTAGAAGTGAAGCGGGGTGTGTGGCACACCAAGAATAGTCCTGATCAGAGGGTGCTGAGCAAAGGACTTCTGGAAGAAAATAGCCAGGGCAGAAACCTGACCCTTCAGAGTACTGAGCTGGCGTCCCATCTCCAACCCATTCTGCAGGAATTCCAGAATCCTGGGAATAGAGAACACACGACAGGGAAGAGACTTAGACTCACACCAGTCAATGTAGGCCAAACCCTGTAATAAATGGAAGAGGAAGACTTCTTCCTAGCTTTTACCAAAGTATCCACAACCGAGGAAGACAGCCCCTTCTCCATCAAGATGGAGGTTTCAGCAGCCAAGCCGTCAAAGCCAGAGTTTGTAAATTGGGATGGAGTAGTGAGCCCTGAGTGAGCAGATCTGGCACCAAGGGCAGAGCGTACTGACCTACTGCCAGCTGCACCGCTTCTGCGAACCACACTCTTCTTGGCCACCTGGGGGCCACCAGAATTGCTGGCACCCCTTCCAGAGCAATCTTGCGCAGAACCCTGCCCAGCAGGGGAATTGGAGGGAAGACATACAGGAACTGAAAGTCCTGCCATGACATTGCTATAGCATCCGATGTGAAGGCCAGAGGATCCTGGGACAGAGAGACAAAAGCTGGAAGCTTGTGATTGTGGCGGGATGCAAACAGATGCACATCTGGTTGGCCCCAACGGTGACACAGGGATTGAAACACCCTGCTGCATAGGGACCATTCTCCCTGGCGAGAGGTCCCCCTGCTCAGAGAGTCCGCCAGGCGATTTTCCACCCCCGGGATGTACACAGCTGATATGCAGGGGACATTGGCTTCCGCCCAAGTCAGGATCAGAGACACTTCCTGGAGGGCCCCCTTGCTCCGGGTCCCTCCCTGATGATTGATGTAGGCAACTGCTGTCTGGTTGTCCGAGCGCACCTGAACAGGTAGGCCCCGAAGGTGAGTAGTCAAATGAGCCAGAACTAACCTGATCGCCCGTAGTTCCAAGACATTGATAGGTGTGTGGGGCTCCTGAGGACCCCACCTTCCCTGGAACCGCAGAGACTTCCAGAAACCCCCCCAACCTGACAGACTGACATCCGTAGTGACCGTCTCCCAGGGAAGGGTAAGAAAGGATTGCCCCCCAACAGGTTCCTTGAATCCATCCACCACAAGAGGGACCTCCTGACCCGAGGGAAGAGCACACAGACCCCGTCCAGGGACGTTGGCTCCTTGTCCCATACTGACAATAGATGAAGTTGTAGAGGCCTCAAGTGGAACTGAGCATAAGGGACCGCTTCGAAGCATGCCACCATCAGGCCCACCAGCTGAATCCCTTGCCTGATGGAGGGATAAGGACAAGCTAGGAGGGACTGAGCCTGTGCAATCAGACTGTCCACCTTCTGCTGAGGAAGGAAAAACCTTGCCTGAACTGTATCCAGATTCATTCCTAGGAATGGAGTTACCAAGGAAGGGGACAGTGAGGACTTGGGGTGGTTGATCACCCATCCAAATGACTCCAGAGTGGACACCACCAGCTGAGTATCCAACTCTGCCTGATGTAGAGACTGGGAAGTGATGAGAATGTCGTCCAGATAGGGAAGCACGCGAACGCCCTGACATCTGAGCAGAGACATCACGCCAGCCAGTACCTTGGTGAACACCCTGGGAGCTGAAGTGAGGCCAAAGGGCAAGGCCACAAACTGGTAGTGTTGATCCAGCAGAGCGAACTTGAGGAACCTTTGATGACCTGGAAACACAGGAATATGAAGGTAAGCATCTTTGATGTCTACAGAAATCCCCTTGGCACAGGGAACTGATGGCAGAGCGCAGAGTTTCCATGCGAAAGCGCCTGCCCCTGACAAATTTGTTGAGGATCTTCAAGTCCAGGATGGGCCTGACTGAACCATCTTTTTTGGGTACTGTGAATAGGTTGGAATAAAAGCCCTTGCCTTTTTCTCTTAAAGGGGACCTGGCAGATGACCCCCAGCTCCAGGAGGCCTTGCACTGCTTGCACTAGCTCCTGAGCTGACACAGGGTCCTGAGGAATCCGGGATATGATGAATCTTGGAGGGGGACAGGCAGCAAACTCTAACTTGTAACCGGGAGGACACTACCTCCTGAATCCACCGGTCTGAGACATGAAGCCTTCAGACGTGAGCGAAGTGCTGCAGCCGTCCCCCCACCCGGATGGGTGAGGGCGCGCCATCATGCATGAGGGGGCTTGGGAGAGGATTTTGCTTTGGGACCCCAGGAGGAGCCAGGACGTCCACGTCCTCTGCCTTTACCCCAGAAATCTCCCCGGGCCCCAGGAAAGGAAACCCCCCTCCCCTGTCTGGCACCACGGTAAGGGGAGGAGAAGGAACCCTGACCCCGAAAGGGCCGAGATTGCCGCCTGGGGCAACCTGCCTCCCTTAGCAAAAAGGTCCAGGCGGTCCCCAAACAGGCGCAGTCCTTTAAAGGGAAAACCAGTGAGGGCCTTCTTGGCAGCGTTGTCAGCAGCCCACTGGCGCAGCCAAACCGAGCGGCGTATAGCCACCACGAGGGCAGAAGTTCTGGCACACATTCTGATGGTGTCATCCAATGGTGAGAGGACAAAATTTACAAAAACATCACAACTGGAGAGTGCATTGAACACCTCACAAGGCAAATCATTAGGACACTTTCAAGCATATTTCTGATAAGGGTTCTAGTGGCCACAGCAGTAATGGCAGAGGCACAGACCGGGCGCAGCGCTGTCCCCGCAAATGCAAAGGCGTGGGATGCCAGCTGGTCAATGCGCAGCATCCCACAGGGTAGTAGAGTCAGGGGAATGCATGACAGAGGTATTAGATAGCCCTAGGATCGGGGCATCCAATTTGGGGGGGGGATGACCAACATTTAACCACCTCAGCAGGAAAGGGATACTTCCAATCACAACTTTTTTGGAACCCCGGGAAGTTTACAGGGTCGCTCCCATTCCTTGAGCACAATGTTATGGAAATGTGCCTGCTCGGGAAATTCCAAACGTGATTTTGTTGTATGGAAAAGATCCCCTCTTTGCCTGGGAGACGCAACAGGGAGAGAGATGAACAGAACCTCAAAAATCTGGGTCAATAATCTGTCAGTGTCATCCGGGGCCCAGGGGTCAGAGCCAGAATCGTCATGACCCCTTGGTCTCTTGTCAGATGAGCCTGAATCAGAAAACAACTCCCGTTCATCAGACGGGGTATAGCCACAAAGATTCCAAAACTCCTCAGTTCCCATAGGGAAAACAGTGACATTAGGCATCAAGTGCCGCTTTTTAGCAGGGGCCTTACGCGCTAAGGACTTAGCAATCAACTGCTCAACAGTAGCCAGTCTAGAAGACACATCAGGCTGAGAATCCCCACTTGTATGCAACTCAGTAGGAGTGAGATTTAAGCTTGGGGGAGTAGGTGAAGTGAAACGAGGTGCAGCCACTGGCAGGCCAGATTGCAATGCAAGCACCTGCTCAGCACAGGGTACACAAACCCGTGCCTTGTCAGCGTCAGCATGAGGCTGCCCACACGCTACACACAGCCGGTCTTGTCCCGAAGGTGGCGCTGCTTCATAACCATGTAAACGCAAAAAAACAGCACTCCATTTTGTTGGAATAGTAGTAAGGCAAGGCTGTATTAAGATAATCATGCAATGAAACAGAATTCTAGAAATAACGCCAAAAGTATAATCAAGTCCACATAGTGCAGTCCATGTGAGTTCCAACGTTTCGGGGGTATATTGTCTCCCTTCATCAGGGAGGACTGCTAAACCGTGCTGAATAGCAAGGCCCTAGATATACTGAGCAGTGAAAATTAAAAAAATCCTGCCTGACGTCATAGTAATATGTATAGGCTAATGCACATAGTAACAATACAAATCGAAATTTTGACGTCAGGCGGGAAATTTTGAATTTTTTCACTACTCAGTATATCTAGGGCCTTGCTATTCAACACGGTTTGGCAGTCCTCCCTCATGAAGGGGGAAAATATACCCCTGAAACTTGGACTCACATGGACTGCATTATATGGACTTTTTTAGCATTGTTTCTGGAATTCTGCTTCACTGCATGATTATCCTAAAATACAGCTTTGCCTTAATACTATTAAAAAAAAGTGCCTTTTTTTTGCGTTTACATTTCAGATGTGTTCCTTTCCAGTCTTTAATATAACTTTACAATATAGACAAGACTTTAGACTTATTCAGAAATGTACGAAGGGCAGGTGAGTAGTATAGTAGTAGTAATATACATGGGGCCACTAACATTCATCCATAAACCATTGATGGTCAGAAGCTCTAACCATAGTTCCATAGTTAATACGGTTGAAATAAGACATATGTCCATCAAGTTCAACCGAGGGTGTTGGGGTAGGGAAAGTTATGTTTTATTTTATTTTTTTTTTTATTTACCAGGCATTGGTTATCCTGACAGTTGACGCTGACTCTGCACTGGCTGACGACGATGTGTGTGATGTCCTCGAAATCACAGAACTGCACCCACTTAGGCTCCCCGGGTTCTGACTTAGTCACCGTCCTCCCATTCTTTTGTCCTTTACCGCGACTCTTCTTACTGAAGTAATTTCTCGAAATGCTGCTCTCTACCAGCTCCTAAACCACAGAAACAGATCTTTGTAAAAACATATTACGGCTGTCATATAATAAATCCTTTGTGTTACAAGACGGCTTGTTCTAAATGGGGTTTCTGTCTTCATAGCACAAAGTTCTGTGCTGCACCCCCTGTCTTCCCGCCATTTATATTTACAAAGCAAGGCAGCGGGGAGCTTAGACAACACTGAACACACTTGTCCTGGATTCCCAAAAGCTCATCAGGTAAGACCAGCAAAACAATAACATATACAGAAATTACAAATTTAGTCATTTTATTTTAGTTTAGATATCAGTAAAAGTTCTACACCATTTGGGGAGATATTGCCTCATTCACTTCCTGTTTGCTCATCAAAAGACGGGAAGTTCAGTTAAACTGGACCTTCAGCATGATTTAATGAAAAGCCCAAACCCTTAAAATAATACAATTCTGTGAAATACTCACCTGTAGAATTGATATTAAAAGTATACAGTACGTCCTGCTCCAAATATAATACTTACACTTGGGTTATCCTCCGCCAGATGGCGCTGCACTGCAGAGACATGCAAAACAGGCTCCTCCCGGCCCCTCAAATACCCAGGGACTTCCCACAAATCCCCAGCATTGAAAAGCAGTGAACAAGAAGCCGGGAGAATTTAACCACCAACTGGTAACTATAACAATGATAACAATCACCATACAGGGGATCCAGAATAATGCAAAAACCAGGGTGGGGTGGAGCAGGACGTACTGTATACTTATAATATCAATTCCACAGGTGAGTATTTCACAGAATTGTATTATTCTTAGTATACAGTACGTCCTGCTCCAAATATAATACTTACACTTGGGACATCCAATAGCAGTGTCCATAAGGTAGGGTGGGATCCCCAACAAAAAAGGTAACAGCAGGCAGTTCAAACCACTGCCGCCTGCAAAACCTTGCGGCCAAACACAGCATCAGCTGAGGCCCTAACATCAACCTTGTAAAGCTTTGAAAAGGTATGAACAGAAGACCAAGTAGCGGCCTAGCAAACTTGTTCAACAGAAGCCTGGTGCTGAAAGGCCCAAGAAGCACCAATAGCTCGAGTAGAAAGAGCAGTAAGGCGAAAGGGAAGATTCTTCCCCTTAGTGGGATAGGCCTGAGTCACAGCCTGACGAATCCATTCACTAATAGTAGACTTGGCAGAAGCCAAAAACCTTTCCTAGGACCAGAAGGAACCATCCCATCCAAGTAATAACCAGGATGGAGTGGCCGTAGGCCCCAAGGAGCATCAGTTCTCCTAAAGGACACAGTGACTACCAAGGAATACTTCCAACACCTGTCCAAGGAATGCAGAACCCTTTCCTCAGTGATGCTAGGAAAAGGGCACAAAGAAGGAAGAACAATATCTTGAATCAAAAGAACAGAAGACACCACCTTAGGCAGAAAGTCCAGCTTAAAGCAGAACACCACCTTATTCTGGTGTCACTCAAAGAATGGGGGCTAGACAGACAGAGCCGCCAGCTCAGACACACGGCTGACCGAAGTAACAGCCACCAGAAGGACAACCTTGAGGGTAAGAACAGCCAGACAGCATCCTGAATAGGTTCAAAGGAAACACCCTGCAAGGCAGACAGAACCAAGTTCAAATCCCAACAGGGACCATAGGATTACGTGGGGGAAGCACATGAGTAACCCCCTGAAAAAAAGTCTTAACCAAGGAAAGCTGAGCAAGAGACTTCTAAAAGAAGACGGATAAGGCAGAAACCTGACCCTTCAGAGTACTGATTTGGAGAACAGACTCCAACTCTTGCTGTAATAACTCTAGAACCCTGGGAACAGAGAACGCCCGACAGGGAAGAGACCCAGACTCACTATAACAGACGGAAGAAGAAGAAGAAGCTTGCTCCTAGTCTTCCCATAGTCTCAATCACCGAGACAGATAAGCCAGTCTCCATCAAGATGGAAGTTTCTGCAGTCAGGCCGTCTAGGCCAGAGTCCGTAGATTGGGGTGACGTAAAGGGGCCCTGAGTGAGCAGAGCTGGCACTCCTGGCAGAACGTAGAGATCTACTGCCCTCAGTACCTCGTCTGCGATCCACACTCTACTAGGCTACCCGGGGGCCACCAGAATCACTGGTCCCCTCTTCCAGAGCAATCCTGCTCCGAACCCTGCCTAGCAGGGGAATGGAGAAAAGACATACAGAACAAAATGTCCAGCCATGACCTTACCAAGGCATCATGACCACGGCCAGAGGATCCTGAGACAGGGAAACAAGGGCCAAGAGCTTGTTATAGTGACGGGACACAAAAAGATCCACAACTGGTTGGACCCCATAGTGACACAGGGATTAGCACATCCTGTCGCAGAGGGACCCCCACCGGGGCGAATACCACTGATATGCAGGGAACATTGTCCTCCACCCAGATTAGTATCAAAGACAATTCCTGGAGGACCCTCCTGCTCCAGGTCCCTCCCAGATGATTAATGTAAGCCACTGTCGTCAGACAGACCGAGCGCCCCTGAACGGGCAGACCCTGAAGAGGGGTAGTCAAGCGAAATAGAACCAACCTGGACGCTCACTATTTCAAACCTCGATAGGTGTATGGACCTTCTAAGGGCCCCACCTCCCCCAGAACCACAGGGAGTTTCAGAAGAAACCCCCCCCTTCGACCTGATAGATTGGCATCCATGGTGACCGTCTCCAGGAAGGGGCAAGAAGGGGACTGCCCCCATACAGGTTCCTTGAGTTCATCCACTCCAAGAGGGACCTCCTTGCCAGGGGGGAAGGCACACAGACCCTGCTCCAGGGATGCTAGATCCCTGTCCTGTACAAACAATAGAAGTTGCAGAAGAGCCCAGGGGGAACTGAGCATAAGGGACTTCTTCTGAGCAAGCCACCAACGGGCACACCAGCTGCATCCCTGCCTGGTAAAGAGACGGGGACAGCAATGAGGGACTGAGTGCATGCAACCAGATTGTCCACTTTATTGCTGAGGAAGGAATATTCTCGCCCGCACTGACTCCAGATTCATTCCTAGGAATGAGGTTACCAATCAAGGGGACAATGAGGACATGGGGTGATTGAACACCCATCCAAATGACTCCCAGGGGACACAACCAGCCAAGAGACCAACCTAGCCTGACGTAGAGACTGGGAAGTGGAAAAAGGACGTCCAGGTAGGTCTCATCAAAGATATCACCCCCGTCAACACCTTGGTGAGCACTCTGGGAGCTGAAGAGAGGCCAGATAACAAGGCCTCAGATTAGCAGTGTTGGGCTTCCAACACAAACCTGAAGAGCCTGGTTGCCCAGAAGACCCAGGGAAGTGAACAGAAGCAGCTTGAGCTCCACAGACGGCAAGAAGCCCCCTGAGCGCAAGGCGCTGATGGCCCAACCCGGAGTATCCATGCAGAAAACAGCCTGTAATTGGTGAATTGCCGCAAACTTGTGAATCCAGAATGTCCCAGACTGACCCCTCCTTCCGGGGGACTGTGGAAAAGGTTGGTGTAGCGGCCCCTGCCTCTGCCTGTTAAGGGCAGATACACAATAAAAATGCAAACAGCGCGGCTCTGACACCAAGCATACAAGTCAAGGGACAATACTAAGGCCATAAGCGTGTAATCACAATACACTGAGACCACACACACCCCCCCCCCTTTCTTTCCCCCCGAGCTAACGAGGGAGGATGGCGACCCTTTGTACAGGGCCCACCGCTACACGGGGCATGGGCAATAATGCGGGAGGGGCATCCCCTAGAGGCTCACCATCAGCCTAAACCGCCTACCCTTTGGTGGGGGACTGCGGTGGAGCATGGCTCCATAAGCACGCATGGTGCTGCCTACCTTCCCCCGACCAGCGCAGCCCAGGCTGGGAGGCACATCACAGGGAGGACGGGTGGGAATAGTCCAACAGGGCCGCAGGCTTTGATAGCCCCGCTCACCTGCGAGAGAGTGATACTTCATGTCTTCGCAGGAGAGGAAATTGGGATAAGGTACAGAGGCGGGGTTATAGCTGTGCTTTGCACAGACAGAGCAGAGCTGGGGTCAAGGAAAGGACAGCAATCCCAGAATGTAGAGCGGCACAGTCAGAAGACACTTCCTGTTTGCAGGCTGCCTGATGCTCCATAAACCACCATCTTTGATGTTTAAAGGCTCAAAACATGCAGTAGGTGCAGGTAGGATGATATTTAATGTGAGCAATCTGTATGTTCAGGGTGTGCTCTTATTCAGGGTGAAGGTCCGCTTTAACAGAAAATCGAATGAGATCATCAAGGTGGTAACCAGCAAAAATACATTGGGTTCCTGTGTCGAGACTGATGTAAGGGACACCTATTTTTTTCTAAATTTTCTTTCTGTTATAGTTGGACAGAATGTCTGTAGTGGACAGAGACTACATAAAAAATACAATTCTGTGATTACTCACCTGTAGAATTGATTTTATTGGTATCCAACATTGGTCGCTTCATCTTCAATTCTTCACTATTGGGTTAGCCGCCACAAGGTAGCGTAGCTGACTGCAAGAAGACTTGTGGCTCCTCCCGGCCGATAAAAGGGCAGCAAATTACCCATAACTCCCAGTGTTGAAAAGCAGTAATACATTGCTTCCGGCACTGAGGGAGCCGGCCATCCTTGGCCAAGAGGTCAAGATGCTCCCCAAAGAGACGAAGTCCTGTGAAGGGAAGCCCGGTGAGGGACTTCTTGGCGGCAGCATCGGCCGCCCACTGCCGCAGCCAAATAGACCGACGTAGAGCAACCAGCAGGGCCGAAGCCCTACCGCCAAGCCGGACAGCATCGTCCATGGCTGAAAGCACAAAACCAATAAAGTCAGTGCAAAGCAAAAGTTTCTTATACTCGTCCGCTCGCTTGCGGGATCGGGCGGCCTCAACAAGGCGCTTTACCTTCTTTTTTACGGCAATGGTGACAATAGCCGCGGCGCAGACAGGACGCAGGCCCCCACAAAAGTGAAAGCATGGCAAGCGAGCTGAGCCATGCGTCGATCAGCATTATCACGTAAGGTAGTAGTGTCCGGAGACGGCATAACAGACGTATTGGAGAGCCCCAGGACAGGAGCGTCCACCTCCAGGGGGACAAGACCAAAGACAGACCAACTCCTCCGAAAAGGGATACCGTCTGTCCAGCCCCTTATGCCGGCGGCCGGACGGGACAATTGCCGCTCAAGGCTGGCCACGCGCAACGCCAGGTCCGACCCTCTGCTGGCCTCCCCCTCACTGGGGGCTAAATGCAGACGTGGGGGTGTCGGCGATGCTGTAGGTAAAATGGGGGTGGGGAGATGGATGCTAGCCCCAGCCTGCTCCGCGATAACGCTCTGGGCGCAGGGAACACAAACCGCACTGTGACCGCTCAAAGGGGATGTACTGCACAAGAGACCAAGCTTAGCCCGGCCCGAAGGGCACCCAAGCTTGTTATCCCCAGAAGCCTCCATATGGTGATTAATAGAAAAAAAAATAGGAATCCACGGGTAACCGGCGCTAATGGCCCAAAACTGGGATCCCCCCACAAAGCCCCTTAAAAATGCCCAGGATGGGGAGTAGGGGGGGGGGTGGATGGACCGGGACAAACCACAAGTAAAAAAGGGACCCGCCTGAAAGACACAGAGGGACAAAAATGAGCGTCCCACAGCACATGCACAGCACCTTATAAAAAAAGAGAAAAGAAGGACCGGACTCACAGGCCAGGTGCAGGAGCTCCAGGGACTCCTGTAGCAGCAGACTGTGAGGGCAACAGACAGCCGGCCAGGAAGGAGATGCAGCGATGAACGATCCGATTCCAACACAGTACCTCGAGGGGCAAATCGCTTCATAGCGCGGCCCCGCCCCCCCACAGCGCGCGAACTTCCAGGCGCCCGAGGAGGAAAAATGGCTCCCGGAGAGGAGGCAGGGAGGGATCCCCCCCCCCCCCCCAACATCCCACCCCCGCCGCGGAGCGCACGGTGGTGTCCGCGGCGGTGATGCACACACCGCCGGGCAGCGGACAGTGAAGCGGCCAGCACCGCCCCCCCCCCCCCCCCGAAGCCACCGTGGTCATGAAGTCACCGGGCCGAAGGGAGCACACCGCCGACCGTAAGGTCTCCATGTGGAAGTGCTTGAACCTGACCAATCTGTTGAGACCCTTCAGGTCCAGGATGGGTCTCAGAGAACCGTCCTTCTTGGCTGTCAGCAGGCCGAGGGCAGGAGTGGAGGGCGGGGGAGGGGGCGCAGAGTAAGCACAATACACCTCAAAATCACAGAGCGCACAGTCACAAAAAAATAAAATATCAGGCAAGAGGGATCCTAAAGTGGTTTCTCCCCCCCTCCAAATAGGCTCACCATAGCCTATGGCCGGCTACCCTTTTGGTACAGGGTCTGCGAGCATAGCTCTGAACACCCGACCCTAGGTGTTCCCCTACCTTCACCTGAACTGCAGCCGAGGCTGGGAGGCAGGATGGGTCCCGGAACAGGTGGGAATAGGCCTGCAGGGGCGACGGGCTTGGGATGCCCCGCTCGCCTGCGATAATCCAGAGAGAGATATCTTCTGTCTTCGCAGCCTAGACTGCAAGGAAACTCTGGGAGTTATGGGTAATTTGCTGCCCTTTTATGGGCCGGGAGGAGCCACAAGTCTTTTTGCAGTCAGCTGCGCCACCTTGTGGCGGTTAACCCAATAGTGAAGAATTGAAGATGAAACGACCCGTGCTGGATACCAGGAAAATAATGAAATCTGACGCAATGTAGGACGTAGGTCCACTTTAAGAATGAGAAAACTTTCTGTTAGAACCCAGGTGCAGCACATAATGGGGAGAGAGAGTAGCCAGAGCCCTGCTGGTGGCTAACAGTACTGCAGATGGGGTAAGAATTGACACCAGCCGAGCATCCGCCAAACCCGGGGTTCTAACACTTTCAGGGCAAATTGACCACAAGTAGCCTATCAGGGCAGCCGAGCACATGTTACTGTGCAACCGCAGGCCATACGAGCGTGATAGGCTGCTCCACAGCCGCCATGGAAGGATCCTGGAAGAGGCGAGTATCTGGACGGCACCAATGTCCAGCTTAGCTGCATATTAAAGAAGGAGTTCAGGTCCTTTCTGCCCGGAGTTCCTCTTTGATTAGAAGGTCCACCTACTCTTCCATTTCATAAATCACTATCCCACTGAGAAAAGGTCTGTTATTCATCGCCAGCCACAGTCATCACACTCCTTTTGCATTTAACCAACACCCAGGATTTTGACTATCCTGGGTTTTGGTCCACTTCCCCTATGTGAAACCCCCCAGATCTCCCGATAAAACTCACCTTAGCCCGCTCCTACGGCGCATGCGCGGCCGCTAGTCCAATCAGCGCGTTCGGAGCCTCTGAGGTTTGAGCGTCAAAGCTCAGCGGCTCCGAGCACGCTAGCGGCCGCATCTCACGCTTCCCTCTAACAGGGAGTGCGCCCACGCTGTCCATTTACGAGCTCTGCACCGCCCACGCACCCTGCTAGAGAGAAGCGCGAGATGCAGCAGCGGCCAGAGCATGCGCCGTTGGACCGGGATTCAGGTAAGATTAGCGGGCGTCCTGGGGAGTTTCACACAGCGAGCCATCCTGATTTTGGATGCCCCACGGGGAGGGATCGGATATGATTCTCGGGCCGATCCAGCTGGGTGTTGGTCCACATTAAGAAAAAAAATACAATTCTGTGATTACTCACCTGTAGTTATTATGAGTATACAGTACGTCCTGCTCCAGATAAGAATCATTACACTTGGGTATCACTCCGCCAGATGGCGCTGGACTGCAGAGACCGCAAAATTGGCTCCTCCCGGCCCCTCAAATACCCGGGACCTCCCACAAATCCCCAGCATTGAAAAGCAGTTAACGAGAAGCCGGGAGAAAGATAACATAACCAACCAGTAACTATAACAATGATAACAATCACCATAAAGGGGATCCTAGGATAATGCAAAACCAAGGGTGGGGTGGAGCAGGACGTACTGTATACTCATAATAACAATTCAACAGGTGAGTAATCACAAAATTGTATTATTCTTAGTATACAGTACGTCCTGCTCCAGATAAGGATCATTACACTTGGGACATCCAATAGCAGTGTCCATAAAGTAGGGTGGGATCCCCAAAGGTAACAACAGACAGGTCACACCACTGCCGCCTGCAGAACCTTGCGGCCAAACGCAGCATCAGCTGAGGCCCTAACATCAACCTTGTAAAATGTTGAAAAGGTATGAACAGGAGACCAAGTAGCGGCCTTGCAAACTTGTTGAACAGAAGCCTGGTGCTGAAAAGCCCAAGAGGCACCAATAGCACGAGTGGAATGAGCAGTAAGGCGGAAGGGAGGATTCTTCCCCTTAGCAGAATAGGCCTGAATCACAGCCTGACGGATCCATTTGCTGATAGTAGATTTGGCAGGAGCCAAACCCTTCCTAGGACCAGAAGGGACCACAAAAAGAGCATCAGTTTTTCTGAATGGTGCAGTAGCCACCAGATAGTACTTCAGGCACCTAACCACATCCAAGCAATGCAAAACCCTCTCCTTAGCGTTACTAGGATTAGGGCACAAGGAAGGAAAAACAATGTCCTGATTCAGATGAAAGGCAGACACGACCTTAGGCAGAAAATCTGGCTTGAAGCAAAACACCACCTTGTCCTGGTGTCTCTCAAAATAGGGGGGCTGGATGGAAAGCGCCGCCAACACAGACACACGCCTAACAGAAGTGATAGCCACCAAAAAGACAACCTTGAGAGTAAGAATGGCCAGGGCAGCATCCTGCACAGGTTCAAAGGGAGCACCCTGCAAGGCAGACAAGACCAAGTTCAAATCCCAAACAGGCAACATAGGCTTACGTGGGGGACGCACATGGGTAACCCACTGGAAAAAAGTCCTGATCAGAGAATGCTGGACAAAGGACCTCTGGAAGAAAACAGCCAGGGCAGAGACATGACCCTTCAGAGCCCCAGCTCCAACCCATGCTGCAGGAACTCCAGGATCCTGGGAATAGAGAACACACGACAGGGAAGAGACCTAGCCTCACACCAGTCAAGGTAGGCACGCCAAACCCTATAGTAAATGGAAGAAGAAGACTTCTTTCTAGCCTTTAGCATGGTGTCAACAACAGAGGCAGACAGCCCCTTCTCCATCAAGATGGAGGTTTCAGCAGCCAGGCTGTCAAAGCCAGAGTTTGTAAATTGGGATGGCGTAATTGACCCTGAGTGAGCAGGTCTGGCACCCTGGGCAGAGCGTACTGATCTACTGCCAGCTGCACCACGTATGCGAACCACACTCTTCCTGGCCACCTGGGAGCCACCAGGATGGCTGGCACCCCCTGCTGAGCTATCTTGCGCAGAACCCTGCCCAACAGGGGGAATGGGGGAAAGACATACAGGAGCTGAAAGTCCTGCCATGACATTGCTAGAGCATCTGTTGCCAAGGCCAGAGGGTCCTGGGACAGGGAGACAAAGGCCGGGAGCTTGTGGTTGTGACGATACGCAAACAGATCCACATCTAGTTGGCCCCAACGGTGACATAGAGTGTGAAACACCCTCTCACAGAGGGACCACTCTCCCAGGCGAGAGGTTCCCCTGCTCAGAGAGTCTGCTTGCAGATTCTCCACCCCCGGAATGTACACAGCAGATATGCAGGGAACATTGTCCTCCGCCCAGGACAGGATCAGAGACACTTCCTTGAGGGCCCCCTTGCTCCGGGCCCCCCCCCCCCCGTCTGGTTGTCCGAGCGTACCTGCACAGGCCGGCCCCGCAGGTGTTGGGTCAAGTGAGCCAGCACCAACCTAATCGCCCTTAGTTCCAGGATGTTGATGGGGGTGTGGGCCTCCTGAGGGCCCCACGCCCCTGGAACTGCAGGGACTTCCAGAAGCCCCCCCAACCCTTCAGACTGGCATCCGTGGTGACTGTCTCCCAGCAGGGGGCCAGAAAGGATCTGCCCGCCAAGAGGTTCCTGGAGTCCATCCACCACGAGAGGGACAGCCTGGCTAGGGGGGATAGAACAAGGATCTGGTCCAGGGACGTGGGATCCTTGTCCCATAATGACAAGAGGTGGAGTTGCAGAGGCCTCATGTGAAACTGAGCATAAGGAACCGCCTCGAAGCACCGCACCACCAGGCCCACCAGCTGCATTCCCTGCCTGATGGAGGGATGAGGGCAAGAGAGCAGGGACTGAACCTGCACCAGTAGACTGTCCACCTTCTGCTGAGGAAGAAAAATCCTTGCCTGAACTGTATCCAGATTCATTCCCAGGAAGGGAGTCACCAAGGGAAGACTTGGGATGGTTGATCACCCAGCCAAATGATTCCAGGGTGGACACTACCCGCCGAGTATCCAGCTCTGCTTGATGGAGGGACTGAGAAGTGATGAGAATGTCGTCCAAATATGGCAGCCTGCGAATGCCCTGAGCCCTGACCCCTGCCAGCACCTTGGTGAACACTCTGGGAGCCGAGGTGAGACCGAAGGGCAATGCCACAAATTGGTAGCGCTGATCCTCCAGAGCGAACCTGAGGAATCTTTGATGACCTGGAAAAACAGGAATATGAAGGTAAGCATCCTTGACAGAGGTCATGAAATCCCTTGGACGCAGGGAACTGATAGCAGAGCGCAAAGTTTTCATGCGAATGCGCCTGCACCTGACAAATTTGTTGAGGATCTTCAAGTCCAGGATGGGCCTGACTGACCCATCTCTTTTGGGCACGGTGAAAAGGTTGGAATAGAACCCCTTGCCCCTTTCTCGTAAGGGGACCTGACAGACGACCCCCAGCTCTAGAAGGCTTTGCACCGCCAGAATTAGCTGACATGGGGTCCTGAAAAATCTGGGATCTGATGAATCTTGGGGGGGGCAGACAGCAAACTCTATCTTGTAACCGGAGGACACTACCTCCTGAATCAACCGGTCTGAGACATGAAGCCTCCAGACGTGAGCAAAATGCCGAAGCCGTCCCCCCACCCGGATGGGTGAGGGCGCCCCTTCATGCCTGAGGGGGCTTGGGAGAAGACTTAGGCTTTGAGCCCCAGGATGAGTCAGGGCGTCCACGTCCTCTGCCCCTACCCCAGAAATCTCCTCGTGCCCCGGTAAGGGAGACCCCCCCTCCCCTGTCTGGCTCCACGGTAGGGGGAAGAAAAGGAGCCCTGTCCCCGAAAGGGTGGAGACCTGCCTCCCTTAGCAAACAGGTCCAGGTGGTCCCCAAACAGGCGTAGTCCTTTGAAGGGAGAGCTTTCTTTGCAGCGTTGTCAGCAGCCCACTGGCGCAGCCAAACTGAGCAGCGTATAGCCACCACTAGGGCAGAAGTTCTGCCACACATCCTAATGGTATCATCCAAGGCAGAGAGGACATAAGTCACAAAGACCTCACAACGAGAGAGTGCATTAAACTCCTCACTAGACACATCACCAGGAGCACCATCTAAGACACCATCTAATAGCCACAGCCGTAATGGCACAGACCGGGCGCAGCGCCGTCCCCACACAGGCAAAGGCTTGGAACGCCAGCTGATCAATATGCCGGTCCTCACTATCCCGCAGCGCAGTAGAGTCAGGGGAATGCATGACAGAGGTGTTAGATAACCCTAGGACCGGGGTATCCACCTCTGGAGGGGATGACCAACGCTTCACCACATCAGCAGGAAAGGGATACCTCTTATCCCAACTCTTAGGGACTCCGAGGAGCCTGCTGGGACGCTCCCATTGCTCGAGCACCAGATTATTAAAATGGGCTTGTTCAGGAAACACTAAATGCGGCTTAGACATATGAAACAATTCCCCCTGCTGCCTGGGGGCCGCAACCGGGGGAGAGATAGACAGTACCTCAAAAATCTGGGCCAAAAGCCTATCAGTATCATCTGGGGCCCAGGGATCAGAGCTAGAATCATCATGACCCCTGGGCCTCTCATCAGATGACTCCAAGTCAGAGAATAACTCCCCTTCTTCCAAGAGGGTATAACCAGACAGTTCCAAGAACTCATCAGCCTCCATAGGGAAAAGAGTGACATCAGGCGTCAAGTGCCGCTTCTTAGCAGAGGCCTTACGCGCCAAGGTATTAGCAAGTAACTTCTCAACACTAGCCAGTCTAGCAGACACATCAGGCTGAGAATCCCCACTGGTATGCAACTCAATAAGAGTCAAATTTAAGCTTGGGGGAGTAGGTGAAGCCATACGTGGAGCAGGCCCAACTACTGGTAAACCAGGCTGCAACGCAAGCACCTGCTGGGCACAAGGTATACAGACCCGCACATTGTCAGCACTAGTAGGGGACACCCCACAAGCTACACACAGCCAGGCTTGTCCCGAAGGAACCCCAAGCACATTATCCTGAGACGCCTCCATATGGTGATTATAGCTGCACAAGAGGCCGATAGGGATTCATGCTATAAAAGCAACCCAGGATGCCCCAATAGCCCGCTAGGGAAGAGGGAGTAATTTACACACTAGGCCTCACAAGGTAAATAACTAAAATAGTGGCAGTAGGGCCGGGAAAAACCAATAGAGTTCGACCCGCCTGAAAGACATAAGCGAAGAGAACCCCATAAGTGACATGTATAATGACATAGGGTAAATAAAGCCCCCGCAAGGGCACTCACGGACCGCAGTAGGTAGATGCCAGCCACGCAGCAGCCAAATACAGAGAAAAATGGTGCCGGGTATACCTCGAGGGGCGGGCCGCGGAGACAGTGACGCGGAAAGCGCCAACCGCAGCCCCCCCCCCCGAAGAGCGCGAAGCAGCACACGTGACGAGCAGCCAATGACCGCGCAACAGCGCCTGAGGTAATGCTGGTGGAACTGCGCGCGGCGGCTGCATTTTCAAAACGGAACCAGTGCAATTACGTCAGCGCGGAGACTGACACCAACAAGAAGCACATAATACAGTGAAGCACCAATGCATATAAACCCCCCCCCCCCCCCAGAACTACAAGGGAGAGCGAGGGAGGGCAGCGGCCACTTTACAGAGGGCCCACCGATAGACAGGGGCAAGGGGCAATAGGGCGGAAGGGGCATCCCATAGAGGCTCACCATATGCCTATACCGCCTACCCTTTGGTGGGGGATTGCGGTGGAGCAGCGCTCCTAAGCACCTGACAGCGGTGCTGCCTACCATCACCCGGACCAGCGCAGCCAAGGCTGGGAGGCATATTAAAAATGGAACAGGTGGGAATAGTCCTACAGGGCCGCAGGCTAATAGCCCCGCTCACCTGCTAGAAGAGAGATCCATCTTCTTGTCCTTCGCAGTCCAGACTGCAGAGAAATTCTGGGGATTTGTGGGAGGTCCCGGGTATTTGAGGGGCCGGGAGGAGCCAATTTTGCGGTCTCTGCAGTCCAGCGCCATCTGGCGGAGTAATACCCAAGTGTAATGATTCTTATCTGGAGCAGGACGTACTGTATACTAAGAATAAACCCACAGCCATCGGCCATGCAATCTATAATATTCCAAGGTCGCTAGATTCCTTCCCCCGGGGCATCCAGAATCGGGATGCCCCACTATGTGAAACCCCCCAGGTTGTCCGGTACCTCACCTTCTCCCCTGGTCCAGCGGTGCATGCGTGAGCCGCAGTCACAGCCCCGCCACTTCCTTGTTAGAGGGTAGCAGGGAAGCGGCTGTCAGCACTCGGCTAGGCACAGCTCCTTAGACAAGCTTGCGTCAGTGCAGTCGAGCACGCTGATTGGACGGGAGCCCGTGCATGCGCCATAGAACTGGGGAAAGGCAAGCTGGAGTGGGCGACCTGGGGGGTTCCACATAGTGGGGCATCCTGCATCAGGGTGCCCGGGGAGGCAAAAGCCCAAAACCCAGGATAGTCAAAATCCTGAGTTTTAGCCCACTTTAAGAACATAAATTAAAAACATATATGTTATCTGAAACTGTGTAAAAATACAATTCTGTGATTACTCACCTGTAGAATTGGTATTATGAGTATACAGTACATCCTGCTCCAAATCTAATACTTACACTTGGGATATACTCAGCCAGATGGTGCTGGACTGCAGAGACATCGAAAATAGGCTCCTCCCGGCCCCTCAAATACCCAGGGACCTCCCACAAATCCCCAGCATTGAAAAGCAGATAATGAGAAGCCGGGAGAATTAAACAATCCAAACTATCAACTATAACAATGATAACAATCACCATACAGGGGATACAAGATAATGCAAACCAAGGGTGGGTTGGAGCAGGACGTGCTGTATACTCATAATAACAATTCTACAGGTGAGTAGTCACAGAATTGTATTATTCTTAGTATACAGTACGTCCTGCTCATAGTAGGGGGGCTGAATGGAAAGCGCCGCCAACTCAGACACACGCCTAACAGAGGTGATAGTCACCAGAAATACAACCTTGACTTCTTCCTAGCTTTAATCAAAGTATCCACAACCGAGGAAGACAGCCCCTTCTCCATCAAGATGGAGGTTTCAGCAGCCAAGCCGTCAAAGCCAGAGTTTGTAAATTGGGATGGCGTAGTGAGCCCTGAGTGATCAGATCTGGCACCAAGGGCAGAGCGTACTGACCTACTGCCAGCTGTACCACGTCTGCGAACCACACTCTTCTTGGCCCCCTGGGGGCCACCAGAATTGCTGGCACCCCTTCCAGCGCAATCTTGCGCAGAACCTTGCCCAGCAGGGGGATTGGAGGGAAGACATACAGGAACGGAAAGTCCTTCCATGACATTGCTAGCGCATCTGAGGTCAAGGCCAGAGGATCCTGGGACAGAGAGACAAAAGCTGGGAGCTTGTGATTGTGGCGGGACGCAAACAGATCCACATCTGGTTGGCCCCAACGGTGACAAAGAGATTGAAACACCCTGCTGCATAGGGACCATTCTCCCTGGCGAGAGGTCCCTCTGCTGAGAGAGTCCGGCAGGCGATTTTCCACCCCCGGGATGTACACAGCTGATATGCAGAGACGCTTCCTGGAGGGCCCCCTTGCTCCGGGTCCCTCCCTGATGATTGATGTAGGCAACTGCCGTCTGGTTGTCAGAGCGCACCTGAACAGGCAGGCCCCGAAGGTGAGTAGTCAAGTGAGCCAGAACTAGCCTGATCGCCCGCAGTTCCAAGACATTGATAGGTGTGTGGGCCTCCTGAGGGCCCCACCTCCCCTGGAACCGCAGGGACTTCCAGAAACCCCCCCAACCTGACAGACTGGCATCCGTGGTGACCGTCTCCCAGGAAGGGGCAAGAAAGGATCTGCCCTCCAACAGGTTCCTTGAGTCCATCCACCATGAAAGGGACCTCATGACCAGGGGGGAGAGCACACAGACCCTGTCCAGGGACGCTGGGTCCTTCCCCATACGGACAATAGGTGAAGTTGCAGAGGCATCAAGTGGAACTGAGCATAAGGGACCGCTTCGAAGCATGCCACCATCGGGCACACCAGCTGCATCCCCTGCCTGATGGAGGGATGGGGACAAGCTAGGAGGGACTGAGCCTGTGCTATCAGACTGTCCACGTTCTGTTGAGGAAGGAAGATCCTTGCCTGAACTGTATCCAGATTCATTCCTAGGAATGGAGTTACCAAGGAAGGGGACAGTGAGGACTTGGGGTGGTTGATCACCCATCCAAATGACTCCAGAGTGGACACCACCAGCTGAGTATCCAACTCTGCCTGATGTAGAGACTGGGAAGTGATGAGAATGTCGTCCAGATAGGGAAGCATGCGGACGCCCTGACATCTGAGCAGAGACATCACGCCAGCCAGCATCTTGGTGAACACCCTGGGAGCTGAAGTGAGGCCAAAGGGCAAGGCCACAAACTGGTAGTGTTGATCCATCAGAGCGAACCTGAGGAACCTTTGATGACCTGGGAACACAGGAATATGAAGATAAGCATCTTTGATGTCCACAGAAGTCATGAAATCCCCTTGGCGCAGGGAACTGATGGCAGAGCGCAGAGTTTCCATGCGAAAGCGCCTGCCCCTGACAAATTTGTTGAGGATCTTCAAGTCCAGGATGGCCCTGACTGAACCATCTTTTTTGGGTACTGTGAATAGGTTGGAATAAAAGCCCTTGCCTTTTTCTCTTAAGGGGACCTGGCAGATGACCCCCAGCTCCAGGAGGCCTTGCACTGCTTGCACTAGCTCCTGAGCTGACACAGGGTCCTGAGGAATCCGGGATATGATGAACCTTGGAGGGGGATCGGCAGCAAACTCCAACTTGTAACCGGAGGACACTACCTCCTGAATCCACCGGTCTGAGACATGAAGCCTCCAGACGTGAGCGAAGTGCTGCAGCCGTCCCTCCATCCGGATGGGTGAGGGCGCCCCATCATGCCCGAGGGGGCTTGGTAGAGGATTTTGCTTTGGGACCCCAGGAGGAGCCAGGACGTCCACGTCCTCTGCCCCTACCCCAGAAATCTCCCTGGAAACCCCCCTTCCCTGTCTGGCACCACGGTAAGGGGAGGAGAAGGAACCCTGACCCCAAAAGGGCCGAGATTGCCGCCTGCGCTGGGGTAACCTGCCTCCCTTAGCAAAAAGGTCCAGGCGGTCCCCAAACAGGCGCAGTCCTTTAAAGGGGAACCCAGTGAGAGCCTTCTTGGCAGCATTGTCAGCAGCCCACTGGCGCAGCCAAACCGAGCGGCGTATAGCCACCACGAGGGCAGAAGTTCTGGCACACATTCTGATGGTGTCATCCAATGCTGAGAGGACAAAATTTACAAAAACATCACAACTGGAGAGTGCATTAAACACCTCACAAGGCAAATCATCAGGGGCACTATCAAGCATATTTCTGATAAGGGTTCTAGTGGCCACAGCAGTAATGGCAGAGGCACAGACCGGGAGCAGCGCCGTCCCCGCACAAAGGCGTGGGATGCCAGCTGGTCAATGCGCCGGTCCTCAGCATCCCGCAGGGTAGTAGAGTCAGGAGAATGCATGACAGAGGTGTTAGATAGCCCTAGGATCGGGGCATCCACCTCGGGGGGGGGGGGGGGGGGGGTGACCAACATTTAACCACCTCAGCAGGAAAGGGATACTTCCTATCCAAACTTTTTGGAACCCCGGGAACTTTACTGGGGCGCTCCTATTCCTTGAGCACAAGGTTATGGAAATGTGCCTGCTTGGGAAATTCCAAGCGTGATTTTGCTGTATGGAAAAGCTCCCCTTATTGCCTGGGAGCCGCAACAGGGAGAGAGATGGACAGGATCTCAAAAATCTGGGTCAATAATCTGTCGGTGTCATCCGGGGCCCAGGGGTCAGAGCCAGAATCGTCATGACCCCTTGGTCTTTCATCAGATGAGCCTGAATCAGAAAAGAGCTCCCCTTCATCAGACGGGGTATAGCCACAAAGATTCCAAAACTCCTCAGTTCCCATAGGGAAAACAGTGACATTAGGCGTCAAGTGCCGCTTCTTAGCAGGGGCCTTACGCGCTAAGGACTTCGCAATCAACTGCTCAACAGTAGCCAGTCTAGAAGACATCAGGCTGAGAATCCCCACTAGTATGCAACTCAGTAGTAGTGAGGTTTAAGCTTGGGGGAGTAGGCGAAGTGAAACGAGGTGCAGCCACTGGCAGGCCAGATTGCAATGCAAGCACCTGCTCAGCACAGGGTACACAGATCCGTGCCTTGTCAGCATGAGTCTACCCACACGCTACACACAGCCGGTCTTGTCCCGAAGGGACCCTGGTCACATTATCCTGGGATGCCTCCATATGGTGATTATAGCGGCGTTATACGCCGATAGGGAATAGCGCTATATAGCAACCCCGGTTGCCTCAATAACCCGCTAGGGAAGTGGGAGTATTATTTTTACAAGGCCTACAAGTTATATACTAATACAGGGCCAGGAGAACCCAAAAGGGTTCGCCCCGCCTGAAAGACATAAGCAGACAAGACCTGTAAGCACACAGTAACAAAAGTGAAAGATATAAAGCCGCCCGCGAGGGCACTTACGGAACGCGGTAGGTAGGGGTCCGTCGTGCATGGGCCAACCAAGCAGGTTAAAGATGGCGGCGGTATACCTCGAGGGGCGGGCCGGTATCAGCGATGACGCGGAGCACGCGCCCCCCCCGAAGAGCGTGAAGCCAGAACGCGCAAGCAGCCAATGACGGCGCACCAGCGCCTGAGGTAATGCCGCCGCCAAGCGCGGAACAAAGTCAGCGCGCGGCGGCGGCAATTTTAAAAAGACAGTAAAGGCAAGTCAGTGCGGCGGCTGACACAAGACTAAACAGAATGGAAAAAAAGTGTAAAACACATTTACACACACCCCCCCTCTCTTTTCCCCCGAAGGCTGCAAGGAGGATAAGGGAGGACAGCGGCCACTTAAACAGGGCCCACAGATGGGCAGGGGCAAGGGGGCACTAGTGCGGGAGGGGCATCCCATAGAGGCTCACCATATGCCCATAACTCCTACCCTTTGGTGGGGGATTGCGGTGGAGCAGCGCTCCTAAGCACCTAACAGCAGTGCTGACTACCCTCACCCGACCAGCGCAGCCAAGGCTGGGAGGCATATTACTAGTGGAACGGGTGGGAATAGTCCTACAGGGCCGCAGGCTAATAGCCCCGCTCACCTGCGAGTAGAGAGCCAATTTCTTGTCCTTCGCAGCCAGACTGCAGCGAAATTCGGTGGATTTGTGGGAGGTCCTCGGGTATTTGAGGGGCTGGGAGGAGCCTATTTTCGATGTCTCTGCAGTCCAGCGCCATCTGGCGGAGTATATCCCAAGTGTAAGTATTAGATTTGGAGCAGGACGTACTGTATTCTAAGAATATCATCATTTTCAAACACGTTAGTCTCACCTCTTCTTTCATGACTCTCCACCTGATGCCATCCACACCGCTCACCATCACCTGGTGGGTGGCTGTGGGTTCCCTGCTTACGGCCTCTGTGTGGTCCATGTAGCCCCCATTGATATATAGTGGTAGCTTCTCTCCCTCTGTAGGGAGCTCCAATGACAGAGTCCTGAAAACCTCACAGCCAAACCTGGGGGCCAGGTTCTCCAGTGTGGACAGGTACTTGTACATGACGTCCTCCTCGCTCAGCTTGCCGGCACTAACAGTGTGCAAGTGGAAATGGCGAACAAACTTCTTGAAAACTTTCCTCATGCGGAACTTGGTGATGTAGTTGTTTTGCTGGATCTGGTGGCAAAAGGACTTGGGAATGCATTCCTTAAAGCTGGAAAAAAGGGAAAAAGAAGCATTTACATTCTCTTATTGTTGCTTATTGTGGTTATACTCATATTATACTAGTAATAAAATAAGCATGCTGCACAGACTATTTATATGGGCCCCTTTAAAGTGGACCAAAACCCACACCCTCCCCCATAGGCATTCAAAATCTGGACCCCCCCCCCCAAGTTGCCCATACCCTCACCTTCTGCACCTGCACCTGCATTCGTGAATGGCCGGCATGCTCAAGCTCCCTGTTAGAGGGTAGCGGGGGATGCGGCCGCCAGCTCGCTGACAGCCACTCGCCATAGACGCAGTGACAGATCCGAGCGCGCTGATTCGAAGTGACAGATCCGAGCGCGCTGATTCGAGGAGCGGCCGTGCATGCGCCGTAGGACCGGGGAGAGGCGAGTTTGTTTTCGCTGACCTGCGGGGTTTCACATAGCGGGGCACCCTCGATTGGGGTGCACTGGGAGCCAGGACCAAAACCGAGGATAGTCAAAATCCTGGGGTTTGGTCCACTTTAAAGGAAACCAAAACCAGAGATTTTGACCACCCCATGTTTTGATCTACTTCCCTGGGACATCCCAATTCGGGATGCCTCGTTAAGTAAAAGCCCCATGATGGACAATAAAAAAAAAAAAAAAAAAAAAAAAAACACCTTACCCAGATGCAGGGGCTGATTGATTGGCAATAGTGAGATCCAGGAGAATTCCCGGTGGGCCACACTGTTTTGGGCCCGACTGGGCTGCTGCTTCTAACATCCCCACCCAATGCCCGCCCCCCTCCAGCCCATCCAGTACTTTTATTTATTTATTTTTTTAATTA
Source organism: Gastrophryne carolinensis (assembly GCA_027917425.1). Classification (NCBI taxonomy): domain Eukaryota; kingdom Metazoa; phylum Chordata; class Amphibia; order Anura; family Microhylidae; genus Gastrophryne; species Gastrophryne carolinensis. The sequence goes on along the minus strand of CM051238.1, from coordinate 406,662,722 downwards.
TCGTTTATTGAAAAGTTTTTTTCCCCATACACAATTAGATTCAACCTTTACATTCAAAGTGTCATAAATCGTCAACACTATTTAACCAGTAATTCAGCTCATAATCCTACTAAATCAAATCCTTATAGCATAAATGTTTTGAAATCTACAACAAACCTATATTACACTGAACTAATAATATCTCATCCAATCTGTGCTTAATGTCTGAACGCTTATTAATGGCGGGGGAAGAGTAATCCTTCATCTCACCTGTTGCTCGATCTCAGATCTAAAAATAACTTTTGATTGCCAATTCTTGGCAATCCATACTTTTACTGCATTAAAAATGTGTCAGTAGTACATAAGCATATTTGTCCACACCTACAGGTCGTTTACACAGCAAGCTTGTCCAAATATCTACCGCTTGAATTTTTGGGCATTCTGACCATATATGTTCAAATGTCCCTCTTTTCTGTTCACACCTCCAACATGTCTCAGGGACATTTGGAAAAATCAGATGTATCATAACTGGTATTTTATACCATTGGGAAACAATTTTATAATTCAATTCCTGGATCCGAAAGGTTCTTTTTACACTTTATGCACCCTTTGCCAACACTCTATGCTGATAGAATCCTTCAACACCTTTTCCCAAAGTTTCCTCCCCCCATTGTCTTGTTCTTCTCTTACTATGTTGTATCGCCAACCCAGTAGATGATCCTTGGGACCTTGCTCAAGAAATGCTTTTTCAACTAGGACGAGCTCTGTCCATGCACTGATCGAATTGCACACGCTACCAAGAAAACCTCTAAGTTGCAAGTATTCCCACCATTTCACACTTAATTCCTCAGCTGCATTCATTTCTGTGACCGTCAAACATGAGTTTCCACCAATAAAATGAGTTAAGTGTGGAGTTTCACTTTGTGTCCAATTGAGTAAAAAATTCCCCTCTAATCGTGGGCTGAACTCTGGATTGCATCTTATCGCTGTCATCGCTCCTGGAATTCAAAAAATCTTACTCTCTTTACCTATTAATCTCCATTGGATTATTGTTCCACTTAATGGATGATTTCCATCCAATAATTTCTTGGGCAGGAATTTTGTCCAAATTAAGTCTGAGATTTTGTTGGCCCATAATTAGATTTTCAATCTTAACACAGTATTTTTTGTTTTCTCTAATGTTCCATTCAACAAGCATTTGAACCATGTTGGCTTTATAATAGCTTACCAAGTCATGCACCTTCAGTCCTCCTCTACTTTTGTCCATGCAAATTTTCTAAAAGCAAATATGGTGATTTTTATTTCCCCCAAATATTCTAAGACATTAACCCGTTTAATTTCCTAAGAAAGCCCCTTGAAAGAGGGATTGGTAAGGACTGAATTGAATGAAACATCAGAAGCTATGGCTACCCAACCCTAGAGTTTAAAGTGGACCAACACCCTCCCCTGATCGGCCCGGGAATCTATAAGATTCCCGGACCGATCAGCTCCCTGACTGCGGGGCACCCCAATCAGTGTGAAACCCCCCCAGATCCCCGAAAATCCTATCTGATCCTCGTTCCAGTGGCGCATGCGCGGGCCGCCGCCTCCCGCGCGTCCCTCTAGCAGGGCACGCACCCGTGCCGGCCGTTTGTGAATGGCCGTCGCAGGCGCGCTCCCTATAAGAGGGACGCGCGGGAGGCGGCGGCGGCCTGTGCTCAGCTTGTCCGTCGGTGGCGATTGGACAAGCGAGTCACGTGGGAGCGGGGTCAGGTGAGTTTTTGGCTATTGGGCCAGATGATAGCTCTCCCTAGGAGCATCCTGATTTAGGATGCCGTAAACTCTCCCTAAACCTCATTTCCACGGCACATGCCCTCCCCTGTACTGCTTTAATAAAATGGCTGGCAGTGGGTGTGCCCTGCCAGAGGAAGTGGCCAGCGGCCATGAATATACACTGCAGCAGTGAATCGTGATTGGACAAAGCCCTGCACATGTGTGATCTTCGGATGGAAGGGGGTACAGGGCGAATTGGGGGGACATGCCACATCGGGATGTTCCTGTCAAGTAGACCAAATCCCAGGGAATGAATCTCCTAGCGTCCTCTATATGTTAACCTGTAGTATAGTTCTGAAGTGTTTTGGTACCTTGTGGCTAAGACCCCTTGATAGATGATGTAGTGCTTGGCAAGTTCCTCACAGCCAGTTGTGAGGGAGCAGCCTCCTTTATTGACTGGAGAGGAGTATGTGTCCAGACCACACGGTGGAGTTGGAAGAGCATGAAGTGGGCCAAAAAATCAGATGATGTGAGAAGCTGGATCATCTCACCATGGGGTGTGGGGAGTACTGCTCTTGAACATAAAGTTATTATTAATTTTTTAATTCCCAGCCAGCGTGGGAGTGGCCGATCTCCAGTACAATAGCAGGTAGCATGTTTATATTAGCATACTTTGACACCTAATCACAATGCTACAATACACAGGCAGCCATGGGGGGCAGGTTTATAGACCACCCATCAAGCCCTATGATTGCTGGTCTACCGCTAGGGGAGAAGTGCCAGAAGTCCATGCCAAGTTTTCTAGGTGCTGCAGCGAGTTTTCTGAAGAGAGAGGGCAGAAATGGTGAGATAAACTGTTGCATCATGTTTTTACATATTGCCGGGACAGTCCGTTTACCACCTTATTATGGTAACCAAACAGGAAACACAGCTAAGTTTCCCTAATGGGAACTGGAAACTGGAGCAGTCAAAGATTCCTAATAGACAAAGTCCCAGCTAGAAAGTGGAAATGTTTCAGGCTACAGGCTGGGGGTCTTTTTAGGCTCACAGCCGACCTACATCGTCCTTGCCTGGGAGGGTATAAGTTCACTTTAAAGATCGAGCTTTGGATGAACAGTAAGCCATTATTTAGGTCTCAGACAATTTAATTGCCATTACCGGGATCTGTTGTTAAGAAACAGGTGAGCTCATACAGATAAGTAACCAAATTAAAGTAGCGGACAATGGTTGGCATAGGATGTATTCTACTTCCTTATATAAAAAAAACTGCTTTGCTACTGCCTTTCCTAAACAACCACCTGAGTAAGCCAGCGACCTGCCAAAATGCCTCCAGCTTCCCTGCCCCTACTGTCACCAACCTATCTATTAAGGCTTTAAGCTCATGCTTCCATGAACTTTCTGCTCCCTTCTTTTTATCTCCTGCTATGGATGAAAGGGTGTGTACAGTAATTCATGACCTCTCCTGGACACTGGTTCCAAGCATCCGCTACTCCTTTACCCATTTTGCTGCCACCCTACCTAGAGATGTTGTCACCCTCTGTTGCCAGGCCATTTTGCACCTTTTTGCTTTATGCATGTTAAACTGTGATTTTTGAAGAAATGTTCTGGGATTCCCCATAAAAATTAGATAAATGTTCTAGCAGAGTTTGGGCTTTAACATGAAAGGTCTTATTTGAAAATTTTTCAGTGCTTTCTCAATTTCTGGCCAAAATATGTGGAAAAAAAACTACTACTAATAAAAAAAAAATAAAATTCTGTGATTACTCACCTGTAGAATTGTTATTATGAGTATACAGTACGTCCTGCTCCAGATAAGAATCATTACTCTTGGGTATTACTCCGCCAGATGGCGCTGGACTGCAGAGACCGTGAAATTGGCTCCTCCCGGCCCGAACCAACTAGTAACCAAAAAAACAAAGATAACAATCACCATACAGGGGATCCAAGTATAATGCAAACCAAGGGTGGGGTGGAGCAGGATGTACTGTATATTCATAATAACAATTCTACAGGTGAGTAATCACAGAATTGTATTATTCTTAGTATACAGTACGTCCTGCTCCAGATAAGAATCATTACTCTTGGGACATCCAATAGCAGTGTCCATAAAGTAGGGTGGGATCCCCAAAGGTAACAACAGACAGGTCAGACCACTGCCGCCTGCAGAACCTTGCGGCCAAAAGCAGCATCAGCTGAGGCCCTAACATCAACCTTGTAAAATTTTGAAAAGGTATGAACAGAAGACCAAGTAGCGGCCTTGCAAACTTGTTCAACAGAAGCCTGGTGCTGAAAAGCCCAAGAGGCACCAATAGAACGAGTGGAATGAGCAGTAAGGCAGAAGGGAGGATTCTTCCCCTTAGCAGAGTAGGACTGAATCACAGCCTGACGGATCCATTTGCTGATAGTAGATTTAGCAGGAGCCAAACCCTTCCTACGACCAGAAGGGACCACAAAGTTTTTCTGAAAGGTGCAGGAGCCACCAGATAGTACTTCAGACACCTAACCACATCCAAGGAATGCAAAACCCTCTCCTAAGCAGTACTAGGATTAGGGCACAAGGAAGGAAGAACAATGTCCTGATTCAGATGAAAGGCAGACACAGCCTTAGGCAGAAAATCTGGCCAAAAAACCACCTTGTCCTGGTGTCTCTCATAGTAGGGGGGCTGAATGGAAAGCGCCGCCAACTCAGAAACATGCCTAACAGAAGTGATAGCCACCAAAAAGACAACCTTGAGAGTAAGAATGGCCAGGGCAGCCTCCTGCACAGGTTCAAAAGGAGCACCCTGCAAGGCAGAAAAGACCAAGTTCAAATCCCAAACAGGCAACATAGGCTTACGTGGGGGGACGCACATGAGTGATCCCCTGGAAAAAAGTCCTGATCAGAGAATGCTGGGCAAAGGACCTCTGGAAGAAAACAGCCAGGGCAGAGACATGACCCTTCAGAGTACTGAGTTGGAGCCCCAGCTCCAACCCATGCTGCAGGAACTCCAGGATCTTGGGAATAGAGAACACACGACAGGGAAGAGACTTAGACTCACACCAGTCAATGTAGGCACGCCAAACCCTATAGCAAATGGAAGAAGAAGGCAATCTGGCCAAAAAACCACCTTGTCCTGGTGTCTCTCATAGTAGGGGGGCTGAATGGAAAGCGCCGCCAACTCAGAAACATGCCTAACAGAAGTGATAGCCACCAAAAAGACAACCTTGAGAGTAAGAATGGCCAGGGCAGCCTCCTGCACAGGTTCAAAAGGAGCACCCTGCAAGGCAGAAAAGACCAAGTTCAAATCCCAAACAGGCAACATAGGCTTACGTGGGGGGACGCACATGAGTGATCCCCTGGAAAAAAGTCCTGATCAGAGAATGCTGGGCAAAGGACCTCTGGAAGAAAACAGCCAGGGCAGAGACATGACCCTTCAGAGTACTGAGTTGGAGCCCCAGCTCCAACCCATGCTGCAGGAACTCCAGGATCCTGGGAATAGAGAACACACGACAGGGAAGAGACTTAGACTCACACCAGTCAATGTAGGCACGCCAAACCCTATAGCAAATGGAAGAAGAAGACTTCTTCCTAGCCTTAATCATGGTAATCAAGATGGAGGTTTCAACAGCCAGGCCGTCAAAGCCAGAGTTTGTAAATTGGGATGGCGTAAGTGACCCTGAGTGAGCAGGTCTGGCACCCTGGGCAGAGCGTACTGATCTACTGCCAGCTGCACCACGTCTGCGAACCACACTCTTCTTGGCCACCTGGGGGCCAGTATTGATGCCACCCCCTCCTGAGCTATCTTGCGCAGAACCCTGCCCAAAAGGTGTAATGGAGGAAAGACATACAGGAGCTGAAAGTCATGCCATGACATTGCTAGAGCATCCGTGGCCAAGGGCAGAGGATCCTGGGACAGCGAGACAAAGGCCGGGAGCTTGTGATTGTGACGGGACACAAACAGATCCACATCTGGTTGGCCCCAATGGTGACACAGAGATTGAAACACCCTGTTGCAGAGGGACCATTCTCCCAGGCGAGAGGTCCCCCTGCTCAGAGAGTCTGCCTGCCCCCGGGATGTACACAGCTGATATGCAGGGAACATTGTCCTCCGCCCAGGCCAGGATCAGAGACACTTCCTGGAGGGCCCTCTTGCTCCGGGTCCCTCCCTGATGATTGATGTAGGCAACCGCCGTCTGGTTGTCCGAGCGTACCTGAACAGGCAGGCCCTGAAGGTGATGAGTCAAATGAGTCAGAACCAACCTGATCACCCGCAGTTCCAGAATGTTGATAGGTGTGTGGGCCTCCTGAGGGCCCCACCGCCCTTGGAACTGCAAGGACTTCCAGAAACCCCCCAACCTGTCAGACTGGCATCCGTGGTGACCGTCTCCCAGCAGGGGTCCAGAAAGGACCTGCCCACCAACAGGTTCCTGGAGTCCAGCCACCACGAGAGGGACCACCTGAATAGGGGGGAAAGCAAAAGGACCTGGTCCAGGGACGCAGGATCCTTGTCCCATAGTGACAAGAGGTGGAGTTGCAGAGGCCTCATGTGGAACTGGGCATAAGGAACCGCCTCGAAGCACAACACCATCAGGCCCACCAGCTGCATTCCCTGCCTGATGGAGGGATGAGGGAAAGATAGAAGGAACCAAACCTGTGCTAGCAGACTGTCCACCTTCTGCTGAGGAAAACAAATCCTTGCCTGAACTGTATCCAGATTCATTCCCAGGAAGGAAGTCACCAAGGAGGGAGACAGGGAAGACTTGGGATGGTTGATCACCCAGCCAAATGACTCCAGAGTGGACACTACCAGCTGAGTATCCAACTCTGCCTGTTGGAGGGACTGGGAAGTGATGAGAATGTCGTCCAGATAGGGCAGCACGCGAATGCCCTGAGACCTGAGCAGAGACATCACTCCTGCCAGCACCTTGGTGAACAATCTGGGAGCTGAAGTGAGACCGAAGGGCAATGCCACAAACTGGTAGTGCTGATCCTCCAGAGCGAACCTGAGGAACCTTTGATGACCTGGAAACACAGGAATATGAAGGTAAGCATCTTTGATGTCCACAGAGGTCATGAAGTCCCCTGGATGCAGGGAACTGATGGCAGAGCGCAGTTTCCATGCGAAAGTGCCTGCACCTGACAAACTTGTTGAGGATCTTCAAATCCAGGATGGGCCTGACTGACCCATCTCTTTTGGGCACGAAAAAGAAAAGGTTGGAATAGAACCCCTTGCTCCTTTCTCTTAAGGGGACCTGACAGATGACCCCCAGCTCCAGAAGGCTTCGCACCGCCATAACTAGAGCCTGAGCTGACACAGGATCCTGAGAAATCCGGGATTTTATGAATCTTGGGGGCGGCTAGGCAGCAAACTCTGTCTTGTAACCGGAGGACACTACCTCCTGAATCCACCGGTCTGAGACATGAAGCCTCCAGACGTGAGCAAACTGCTGAAGCCGTCCCCCCAAGCAGATGGGTGAGGGCGCCCCTTCATGCCTGAGGGGGCTTGGGAGAAGACTTAAGCTTGGAGCCCTAGGAGGAGTCAGGGCGTCCACGTCCTCTGCCCCTACCCCAGAAATCTCCTCGGGCCCCGGTAAGGGAGACCCCCCCTCCCCTGTCTGGCATCATGGTAGGGGGGAAGAAAAGGAGCCCTGTCCCCGAAAGGGCCGAGACTGCCGCCTGCGCTGGGGTAACCTGCCTCCCTTAGAAAACAGGTCCAGGCGTAGTCCTTTGATGGGAAAACCAGTGAGAGCTTTCTTGGCAGCGTTGTCAGCAGCCCACTGGCGCAGCCAAACCGAGCGGCGTATAGCCACCACCAGGGCAGAGGTTCTGCCACACATCCTAATGGTATCATCCAAGGCAGAGAGGACATAAGTCACAAAAACCTCACAACGAGAGAGTGCATTAAACTCCTCACTAGACACATCATCAGGGGCATCATCTAGGATACTTCTAAGCAGGGTCCTAATAGCCACAGCCGTAATGGCAGAGGCACAGACACACATGCAAAGGCATGGGACGCCAGCTGATCAATACGCTGGTCTTCACTATCCCGCAGCGTAGTAGAGTCAGGGGAATGCATGACAGAGGTGTTAGACAACCCTAGGACCGGGGCATCCACCTCAGGAGGGGATGACCAACGCTTCACCACATCAGCAGGAAAGGGATACCTCTTATCCCAACTCTTAGGTACACCGGGAAGCCTGCTGGGGCGCTCCCATTCCCTGAGCACGAGATTATTAAAATGAGCTTGCTCGGGAAACTCTAAACGTGGCTTAGCAGTATGAAACAATTCCCCCTGTTGGGAGTAATTTACACACTAGGCCTCACAAGTTTTAATAACTAAATAGAGGGAGTAGGGCCGGGAGAAACCAATAGAGGTTGGCCTGCCTGAAAGACATAAGCGAAGAGAACCCCGCAAGTGACATGTATAATGGCATAGGGTAATAAAAACCGCCCGCGAGGGCACTCACGGACCGCGGTAGGTAGGCGCCAGTCACGCAGCCGAATCCAGAGAAAATGGCGCCGGGTATACCTCGAGGGGCGGGTCGCGGAGACCAGCGCCTGAGGTAACGCCGCCGCCAAGCGCGGAGCACAGTGAAAGCGCGCGTGGCGGCGGCATATTTGAAAAACGCAACCAGTGCAACCAAGTCAGCGCGGCGACTGACACCAGACAAAACATAATACAGTGAAGCACCAAGGCATATACACATACACGCACACCCCCACCCCCACCCCGAGAGCTACAAGGGAGAGCGAGGGAGGACAGCGGCAACTTAACATAGGGCCCACCGATAGACATGGGCAAGGGGCAATAGGGTGGGAGGGGCATCCCATAGAGGCTCACCATATGCCTATACCGCCTACCCTTTGGTGGGGGATTGCGGTGGAGCAGCGCTCCTAAGCACCTGACAGCAGTGCTGCCTACCATCACCCGGACCAACGCAGCCAAAGCTGGGAGGCACATTAATAATGGAACGGGTGGGAATAGTCCTACAGGGCCACAAGCTAATAGCCCCGCTCACCTGCGAGAAGAGAGAGCCATCTTCTTGTCCTTCGCAGTCCAGACTGCAGAGAAATTCTGGGGATTTGTGGGAGGTCCCGGGTATTTGAGGGTCCGGGAGGAGCCAATTTTGCTGTCTCTGCAGTCCAGCGCCATCTGGCGGAGTAATACCCAAGTGTAATGATTCTTATCTGGAGCAGGACGTACTGTATACTAAGAATAAATGTGTTTCAGGGGGCAAAAGGCGAGTAGGAGTTTTGTAGGGGGGGGGGGGGGGGGAGTTTGCCTGGACAAACCCTTTAATACCAATATTATTTTACCTGATTTGCCTGGCTACCTCCTCCAGGGACATTTTTTTTTTAATGGCAATGTGCGACAAATGGAGGACGGCCATCCCCAGGCTCTCGTTCTTAAACTTGTGGACATCTTGCTCAGAGTGGAAATCCTTCAGTGACACCACATCGTTCACAAAGTCAAACTTGCCCTGGAAACACACACATTCATTTTAGTAAATGAGAGGTATTTAGCAGCAATATACAAACACTCATGATTGCATCAGCCACAGCTCCCCCAATTCAGGGAATACCACCACCATTGTACTGCATTCCATGCTCTTATATAATACCGTCCTCTGTGGGCTACCAGCCCTCCAATCTATTCTCAGCTCTTCTGCTCGCCTCATCCAGCTCTCCTCTAGCTTCTCCAGAGCTGATCCTCTCAATCAGTCCCTCTACTAGCTACTGTCTAAAGAGATGCAGATTAAACTTCTAACCCTAACCTACAAATCTATCTGACTGAGCCCCATCCTACATTTTCTCGCTAGTCAAGAGATAACAGACAGGGCGCAGCCTCTGTTCTACCCATCAGTTCCTCCAACCTTAACCACCTCCAACTCTTGCCTTCATACCTGCTGCTTCAATCTTCTGGAATGCTCTGCCACATATATTTCGCCACTCTCCAACCCTGAAGGGTGCCCTCTAACTCACCTATTTACACAAGCCAGGCACCTGGCTTAAAGTGGAACAAAACCTAGTGTGGTTGGATTACAGGGCTAGCCGCTGGCCTTCTTCGAGGGCATGCCGAATCATTGTGCCCCTTTGTGTGAACCATCCTCCGAGGCGCCGAAAAACTCAACATTTAACACGCAGGCACACGGCTCCGATTGGCCGAGAGCCAGCAAATGCACTGTAGGAACGGAAAGAGGCGAGTTTTACTGGTGTTCTGTGTGGGGTTCACACAGCAGGGCATCGAACAAAACTCAGGATAGTCAAAATCCTGGGATTTTTTCCGCTTTAAAGTGCATGTCCAGTGGCTGCCCACAATATTAACGAGGACCAAAACCATAGTAACCCAGCTCTAGAGTCTAAAATACTTGCAGACTGGGTTACAGGTTGCCCCACACAGCATCCCGATCCAGGGGATGCACCGCTGTTTGAAACTACCTGGTTTCACCAGATACTAACCTCAGTTATCAATCACGTAGCGTATACACGGTCCTCTGGCAGCATCCCCAGCACTCCTCTATCTGATGCGCACACCCCCACCAGGATATATGAATAGTTGGTGGCAGGGGCATGCAGCAGTGGGGAGCGGGAGGCGTCTGGCTATAATTCCTGGCCAGAAATATGCACGACAGTGAGTTGTGATCAGTTTAAAGACTGTGCATGTGCTATAGGAGTCGGAGAAAAGAAACTGGCTATCCCAGGGATTTTGCACAGCTCTTGTCCCCTATTGGGATATCCCATACAAAGTGGACCAAAAACCAAGTGACTGAAAACCCTAGGTTTTGGTCCACTTTAACCCTTTAAGTGCCAGCCTACCTGGAGTTTTTGTCACACTCTGTTGCCAGACCATTTTGCACTATTTTGCGCTCCCCATGTTCAAATGTGATTTTTGAAGGAATTTCCAGGGATTTCCCAGGAAAATGATATATTGTTTTTTTCAGCAGAGTCTGAGCTTTAACATGAAATGTCTTGTTTGTAATTTTTAGGTGTATTCTCAATATTTTTTGGCGAAATATGTGCAAGAAAATAAAAAAAAAACTATTTTTTACAATTTGTAGTGTTTTTTTGTAATAAAAAATGTAAGTTTGTCAATAAAATCTTATTGCGTGTGAAATCCCAATTTCTCCCGGTTACAGCGGTACCACATAAGTATAGGTAGGCACCCTTTCCTGCCCAGGAGACTCCCCCCAAACTGAAACAGAGCTTTAGGGGATTTTCAGAAAAAATGCTGAGAAGGCTGGAGCCGGTGATCGGGCCGGGATGACGTCATTAGCCCCGCCCCCAAGGGTAGTGGCAAGATGGCGGCCGCCATCGAGGAGGAGAGAGCCTCCCGGGCTCTCTCCTGAAGATCGGTAAGTCCTGGGGGGGGGATTGGAGGCCCCCCAGGTGAAGAGGAGGGACAGCGGGAGCCAGCGCACACGCAGGTAAGTGAATGTCATTTTTATTCCGGGGGCTCTCCTGGAGCCATCCGACCCCCCACGGGGGATCGGATGGCACCAAATTAAAGAGGAGACCCGGCCGGATCCAACAAGGGGTCGGGTGAGTATTTTTATTTATTTTTTGCCCACTAGCAGGGGTAAATGCCAGGCACGTAAATTTTACGTGGCTGGCACTTAATTGACGGAGAGGCAACCACGTAAATTTTACGTGGCTGGCATTTAAAGGGTTAAAGGAAAACTCCCCTTTGTCATGTTTTTGGTGTTCTGCCTTCTTGTTTTCCTTCTTCTGGAGATGTAAAATAAATTTGTGTGTTAGGGTTAAACAAGTGAGCTCAGAAGAGTGGAGCATCATCTCTGCCTCAGCCAATCAAATGATTAGCAAGCCAGAGTCACAAAGTCTCTCCCAGGGCCACCAAACACGCCAGTTTTTGTATGTTGCTAAACATATTGTTTCTAGAAAAAAACGGTTTCGTATTGCAAAGTAATTAAGAAGAAAAGAAATAACAGATAAGTTCAGCACCTTGGGGTCATAAATAATGGAGACTATTTTAAATGCCATTGAAAATGGACTTTTACTTTAAATATTAAATAGCCAACTTCCAAAATGCACAGACCTATGACGTTACCTGTTCAAACAAATACTCAAATGAGGACAAGTCCAGGATGGCTCCGGCCTGCTCCGCGCGGCTTTTGTCCTCACTGCTGTCACTCATTCTGGGGACATTGCGACAGATCACAGGCTCCTTCTCATTCATCCCATGCCAGTTTCTGAAATAATACCTAAAAAAAGGCAAAGCAGGAGGCTTACACTCAACTACACGAGCAGCAGAGAGAGATATAAAGGGGAAAACAAACAGCCTATACTTACTTTACTTACTCCAGGGCCCGTTGATCCAGTGCTGAGCTGACGACAGAAGATATCTTTCCCTCCTGCTATTAAATGGCTATGGTCCTGGTCCTGCATTGCATTTCCTACCCCCAGCCGCCTTGTTGATTAGGCATAGTCTTTACTCACCTTCCCCGCTGAACTTTGCTCAACCTAAACTTGCTCAGAGGTAAGTAAGTTTAGGTTGTCACCTTCCATCCCTCCGCCCCGTTCAGCCCATGTTACTTTTATTTTTAATTACTAAAAGCCTTTGCCCAATATTGATAAAAACACTACCAGGAAGCAGTATGATGATGAATAGCGACTGTAAGAGAATTCATTCAGTCACAACTAAGCTGTCACATAATGGCAGTTAGGTTAAAGTGCTTCCAATTGCTGAACTGTGTTTACCGTAACCGAATGCATCATCGCTTGGGGCGGGGCTGCTCAGCCAGGAAGCAATAGGGCCAACTACATCCAGTTTGTGTTGTTATGAATACTGGGCAAAGACAAGGGCCGTTTTGGGGCACTGGGATGGGGATCAAGGTGTTGACATAAACTTTCCTCTGAGTATAGGTGGAACAAAACCGACCGGGCCTGGAGAATCTTTTATGCTGTTGGCTTTCGCCGGAGACATCCCGAATTGGGATGCCCCAGTTGACGGTCATATACCTGCTTCAATGGCGCAAGTTCAGGCTCTCGTCCAATGAGAGCCATCTGCCGTGACTATGTCATTCGACAAATAGCTCTCGTTGTCAATGGGGAGCGTGCTGCCTTATCCCCTGCATCCCTATTCAGATGGGACAGGAGCTTTAGTTTTAGGGGCGCTAGCCACCAGGGATGCAGCAGTATGCTCTCCCCTATTCCAATTAATGACAATGGCGAATGCCGACAAACGTCTCTTATTAGGCAAGAGCCCTCGCAAGCGCTGTTGCAATAGGGAAGAGGTGAGTGAATAGCGGTGTTCTGCGGGGTTTCACACAGTGGGGCATCCCAATACCGGATCCCCCGGGGGACGGAAACAAAACCCGGGAAAGTCAAATTCCTGGAATGCTTCCACCCTCCACTTCCCATACACAAATGGAGCGGTGTATGTTATTCACTGTGACAGATGCATGTAGCAAATTATGGTTAGATTCCTGAATTGATTGAATGGCTGAAACCACTTACAGGGCATGCAGAAGGATCAAGAACTGGAGTGCAAGGAGAGGAGAAATATCCAGACTGATGCTCTTCATGAAACACAAGAAAATCAAATTACAGGGACTGTAATAGCCAGGTTTAAGAACAAATCATAGTTTGCTTACCTGCCATGCATCTCAATCACCCTGCTTTGCCCCTTTGCTGTAGACCTGCCCCAACATTTTATTTATGTAGGATCAACTTTTCTACACATCAGGAGTTGGTTGTCATCCCCAGAGATTTTCACCAACTCTAGACCTGGTACTTGTCGCAATTTGGGGTGCCCTGCTGTGTGAACTCCACCCCAGATCACCCGTAAAACTTACCTTGCTGATGCTCCAATGGTGCATGTCTGAGCTTCCATCCAATCAGCGCAGCATGCTGGAAAAAATCCCTGTTTTGAACAAAGCTCCCGCATAGGGAAGTGGGAGCAGCAACAACCCCAGGCTCTTGGATGGATTATGGCAGGCTCCTGTCCCCAGCCTAACTGACTGGGCATTCGAGGGTGTCTCAGCTGGGAACGTGGTTGCGTAGATTTCCATTTCTCCTCCATCCAAGAACCCATCCAAGTCTTTGGACTCTCCAGATGCACCACAGCAAGCCCAATAGTTTAAACACCAGAACCAGGGTCGTTTGACCTTCCGATCAAAATATCACAACCAAAAAGGTTCTGGCAGTGACCGGGCTGCAAGCGAAATGGGAGGGGGGAGCTCTCCTTCCTGATGGAAGGGGGAGGGCCCAAAGGATGAAAGAAGTCTGAGGATGGACACACTTCTCACCTTGGATGGAAGTAATGTGCCGGCGTGCCAATAGGACTAGCCACCAGCAACAGGGCCGTCTCCATGCTTTCCTGTGTGCTCTGATCCATTACACATCTGTCTTGCTAAGGTAACTTTTGTTGTATTTCTGTTTTGTAATCACTTGCCCTGTAACCTGTGTTACCTTTCTAAGACCTGTATATGTAATATTTCAATAATATCTTATACTTGTAACAACTGCCTAAGTGTGTGATTTTTGCATTAAAATATGTATTTAACTTGAGCTGACTTTTTGCCTTAACCTACATTAGTGTGCCAGTGCCCCTTGGCTAAATTATAGGCCAGGGCTGGTTAAATAGACTGGGGGTCAGGAAAGAATATTGATGATTATGGAGGATGTAGAGTCAGTGAGGCTGAGGTGGTACACGTTTCCTCACAGTACCCAAGACAGCAAAATAAATCATTGCACTACATCTATATATTGCCCATGTTTTTCATTAATTCCACTGGGATTGGGCTTTAAAGCAACAGTAAGACAAAGACAGATTGGTGTAAAAAAACTGTCTTACCTCATCCGAAAATGGAGAAGTAGTTTCATTTCTTTGGTAATTTTAAACTCGTGGTTGGGCGGATACCAGTATTTTCTGTTTGGATCATACAGAGCGAATAACGTGTAGCAGAGGGGGGTTATTCCTGTAACACACGTACACAAATATGGGCCCTGGTTATATTGCATGTACACAGTAAAATACAGCACTTTATCACCAAGCTTATCACATGCAGTACAATAGACTAACAGTGTGGGGTTTACAGAAGCTTTAGAAAGTATGACTAGCACCTATTAAACAGGACCTTCCCCCACCCTGTACATACAGATTGCTCACATTAAAAATCATCCTACCTGCATGTACTGCATGTTATGAGCCTTTAAACATCCAAGATGGCGGCTCATGGAGCATCAGGCCGCCTGAAACAGGAAGTGTCTCCTGACTTTGTCGCTCTGCATTCTGGGATTGCTGTCCTTCTCCTGACCCCAGCCCTGCTCTGTCTGTACAAAGCACAGCTATAACCCACCCCTCTGTGCTTTACCTCGCTCTCCTCTCCTCAGTATGTGATGCTTCTGAGGCAAGATGGCCGCTCCCATATACTAGAGTCCAGAACAGAGTTGCAGCCCAGCATAGGAAAGAATAAAAAGTGACTAAAAACGTAAAATATATACATTTTAGATGATAGGGAATAGTTATTTAAACCGGACCTTCAGCATGATTTAATGAAAAGCCCAAACTCTTAAAAAATGGTTCCCCAGCATCTAAAATTAATAGATTTTACGTTTTTAGTCACTAACTTATTATTCTTTCCCCCACTGGGCTGCAACTCTGTTCAGGAATTTAGGATACGGGCACCGCCATCTTGACTCAGAAGCATCAGACTTACTGAGGAGAGTGGGATAAGGTACAGGGGGGCGGGTTATAGCTGTGCTTTGCTCAGACAGAGCAGAGCTGGGGTCAGGTAACGGTCAGCAGTCCCAGAATGCAGAGCAGCACAGTCAGGAGGCACTTCCTGTTTGCAGGCTGCCTGATAAGATGGCGGCTTCCATAAGCCGCCATCTTGGATGTTTAAAGGCTCATAACATGCAGTAGATGCAGGTAGGATGATTTTTAATGTGAGCAATCTGTATGTACAGGGTGTGGGAAACATATAAGATAGGCTCTTATTCAGAGTGAAGGTCCGGTTTAAGGGCTTGGGCTTTTCATGAAATGATGCTGATGGTCCGCTTTAAAGCAGACCTGCAACCCTACTAAAGGCAGGAGAAGCCTGGACCTGTACGGCATCCCCACTCTCTCCGCCCTGCGCATGTCCGTCAGCACACATTCAAATCTGCCTGATGGGGAAAGGTATGGTGCAGGGATGACTTGGATGGGATCCATGGACATGGGGGGAGGGGGGACGCCATCCAACAAAGACAAGAAGCTGTAAACTGATCAAATGTCCCACTTTGTTGTATTTGTCCCACAGCCCTGCCCCCCCCCCCCCCATACCGAAAACTCTGGGGACACCTAAATGGTCCATCATGGGGGAAGACTGTCCCACCAAATGCAGGAGGTCTGGTCAGTTTACAACTACTCTTTAGCTGAATGGAAGTAGTGGGATGCAGGGATTGGCTGAGCACTGGCTCAATAAAGAACATATTTTATGGATCCCTGGGGCATGTGACAGGGCGGGGCTACACCTACTTACACACATGAGTAGCAAAGAACACAGGGGATATTAGTTTCCAGGGCCATCTGCTGGCCTTCCTCTAGGGCATCCCGAATTAGCATGCCCCGGTGTGTGAGCCCCATGAAGGCCCATGTGCAGGCCTTTGTTCAATCACAGCCATTTGCCGAATTACTCAGGCACGACAAATGATTCTGAATGTTTACTATGGGGAGCGAGCACAGATGCACCCCCAGCACCTTCGTGCACGCTCCCTTCCCAGGGATTCAGGCTGGAACGGGAGCATGTGCGTCGCTTAACAATCTGGCCTCACGGAAGTCTATCAGAGCTGTTTGCCAAAGGTTATAGTCACGGCAAATGGCTCCAATAGGATGAGAGCCTGCGCATGTGCCACTGGACCGGGATGAGGTGAGTTTTCAGGGCATTCTGGGGGTTTTCACACAGCAGGGAACCCCAATTCAGGATGCCCCCAGGGCACAGAACAAAACCTGGGATAGTCAAAATCCCAGGTTCTGTTCTCCTAATCAAAAGCACCTAAACAATCCACACTCCTAAACCACAACCCCACCACGCTCTTTGCCCGCAATCTGCCCGCCCACCCCGATCAACCCCCTTATTACCTGTCTGAGGTGTTTTAACCTGCTTTAAGACAAAACAAACCCTGGAGCAGCTGGCCCTGTAATCAAGATTCCTGGGTCAGCTGCTGATTTACCCCCAATTTGGGATGCCATGCTGTGTGAAACCCCTGGGGCCCTGGTAATCACTCACCTTTCCCTGGTCCAACAGCACCTACGTGGGGCTATTGTCCTTTCGGCAAAAGGCTCTGATTGATTTCATTGGGGGCATACACTGGGGCAGGAGTGCGCACATGCAGCTGGGGATGCAGCTGTTTTTGCTCCCTATTGAGGTCAATGGGAGACCTTTGCTGAAGCATTCAGATAGGCTGGGACAGGAGCACGCATGCCGCTGGGGATACGGGGGATGTGGTAGTGTGTGCTCCGCATTCATTTCAATTAAAGCCGCCTGCCACATCACGTAGTCACGGCGGACCTGCTCTCATTGGACGAGAGCCCGTCCATGCACCGCTGGAGTGTGGGAAAGTGAGGTTTTTTTTTACGGCCTAACTGGGGTATCCCAAATCAGGGTGCCCCGGGGTGTATGGGACAAAACTCAAGTCGAATTCCAGGGTTTTGTTGCGCTATAAGAGACAAATACACAACTTACCAATGAAGGCAATAGTAGTTACTCCCTAAATGTGTAAGTATACAGTATACAGATATATCTATATATTTTTTTTTTACTGCCCTGCCAAAGCTTAGACTGGCTGCTGGGGGTCCATGTGACACACACACACACACACACACACACACACACACACACACACACACACGGATTGTGGTTTGCAAAATATGTGCAATGTATTTATGAGCACTTTATAATTTAATATTACTAATTGTTTGTGCACTTTATTGAATTTAGGGTTTGTGATATGGATCTCAGACGTGTAGATTTTTCAAGCAGCATCCTTGTGATACTGGAGTTACTGAGCAACTACCATCCCCACTTGGATATTGTAGTGTGGCATTTGTGTTCATTTGTCCCACTGTGCAGGAGTTTCTAACTCGATGGTGCCAGCACGTTTTGGTATATTTTTGTGGCTGCACAGGCTTCCTAAAAGTTCTGTGGGGCAGCGGCATAGACGTAGGGGATGCAGGGGGCTACTCAAAATGTAAATAAGCAACGTTAGATTGGGGACATGACATTCTAACAAAGGTTGGTGGTAGACATTATAGTACATTCAGTTATAAGGGCATGCACATGGGGGCTGCGTGCTCCCAGCGGCGCCAAGCGGCTGGCCCGAGACAAGCAAAGATGGAAGCGAGGCAGTTGTAGCAGCTTCATACCGAGCCTTTGTGCGATGTGGATACAGATGTCCTCAGCGGTGGTCTCGCTCTGGGTGAAGCTGACGTAGTGCTCCTTGCCATTACTCCAGTACACGTAGACTCGCAGTCCTGCTCCATTAAAGGTGCAGCCCTCCATATCGGAATCACTGTGCTTTACTGCACACTGGCACAGGGCCATCACTAGGGGGAGACAAGAAAGTGGAAGTAACAAAGTGCAGTAAAGCAGAGGACAGAACAACAAAGAGGTGTCTACTGTCTGGCATTACGTAAGAGAGAGAGACTCTCCTCAGCTTCCTGACATTGCGTAAATAGAGCTCAGAGAATAAAAAAAACTGAAAGCAAGGAAAGCATGTGCGCTCCCTCACAACAAGCCATTTTACTAAGGAAAACATGGGGCAAATACACAAGCAACTATCTGCAAAGAAAACACCCCTCAGCCCTAAGTCATCCTACACCCAGAAAGGAAGTTTATGTTGTCACCATCTATCCCCAGCCCAGTGCTTTTTTTTTTTGCATTCATTTGCAGTCATTTGCACAATATATATATATAAAAATACAATTCTGTGAGATACCCACCTGTAGAATTGGTATTATACGTATACAGTACGTCCTGCTCCAGATATAATACTTACACTTGGGTTATCCTCCGCCAGAGGGCGCTGTGCACTGCAGACATGCAAAAACAGGCTCCTCCCGGCCCTTCATATACCCAGGGCCTCCCACAAATCCCCAGCATTGAAAAGCAGTGAACCAGAAGCCGGGAGAAACCAACCACCAAAACAACTGGTAATGATAACAATAACAACAATCACCATACAGGGGATCCAGAATAATGCAAACCAGGGTGGGGTGGAGCAGGACGTACTGTATATGTATAATACCAATTCTACAGGCGAGTATCTCACAGAATTGTATTATTCTAAGTATACAGTACGTCCTGCTCCAGATATAATACTTACACTTGGGACATCCAATAGCAATGTCCATAGAACAGGGTGGGATCACCAACAAAAAGGCAACAGCAGACAGTTGAAAGCACTGTCACCTGCAACACCTCACTACCAAGAGCGACACGAGCAAAAAGCTCTAACGTCAACATTAAAACTACAAGGGTACGAACAAGAAAACAAGTAGCGTTCAAGCAACCTGTTCACAAGACTTGGTGCCGAAAGGCCCAAAGATACCAAGGCACCAGTGTAATAAGAATAGAATGAGAAGAACTCTTCCCCTTAAGGAATAGGCTTGAGTAGAAGCCTAACAAGAGCAAAAACTAAAAGTAGCCAAGGAAGAAGCCAAGCCTTCCCCAGGACCAGAAGGGACATCTTATCCAAGTAAAGGCTAGGCCCAAGGTCGCCTAACTCCTAGAGGCAGACGAGATCAGGCACATCCAGATGTAGGTGCCCACAACCCCAAGGAGCATCAGTCCCCTAAGGGACAAGAGACAATCCGGGAAAAAAATTCCCGCACCTATTGAGGGAAATAGGATCCTTTGCCGCAGCATTACAAGGAATGAATCCCAGAAGAAGGAAAATGTCTTAATACCTGAACCTAAGACACCCCTTAGGCAGAAGAACCGGCGTAAGGCGGAACACCGCCTCATCTCGGTGACTATACAGTAAAGAAACGAGGGCTAGCTAAACAGATCCGTTCGCTCAGGTACACAGCCGACTGAGGTAACAGCCCCAGAAGGGCAACCTTATGGATAAGAACAGTCAGACATCATCCGGAATAGAGCCAAAGGGGAACACCCCGCAAGGCAAACCTAATAGAAATCAATCCCAACAGGGACCCTAGAACTACGAGGGGGATGTCACTGAGCAATCCCTGAAAGAAAAGTCAACCCAGGCAAGGAACTGAGTAAAGACTTCTGCAGAAGACGGACAGGGCAGAGCCTGAACCACCAGGGCACCGAGTAGGAGAGCCAACTCCAACCCTAATAACTCTAAAACCCTGGGAACAGAGCGCGCCCACAGGGGAGAGACCAAAACTCACGCCAAGTAATATGGGTACACAATACCCCACAATAGATGGAAGAAGAGGCAGAAGAAGCCAACTCCTAGGCTTCCAGAAGTCACCGACACCCACGAAGGTGCACCCACTTCCATCAAGGTGGATGAACCATCCAGACCGGAGTCCGTAGATAGGGGTGAAACAGAAAAAGGGGGGCCTCAGTGAGCAGGCCAGCACTCCTGACAGGACGTACAGGTCCGCTGTCCACATAACCACATCTGCAACCACACTCCACTAGGCCACCCAAGGGCCACCAGTATCACTGGTTCCCCCTTACAGAGCAAACTTACACAGAACCATGTTTCCAGCAGGGTGAATGAAGGTAAAACATATAGACAACAGAATGCCCAGCATAAAGTCACGAAGCCTCATGACCAAGGACAGAACAATCTGAGACAGGGAAACAAGGGCCCAGAACCCACGAAGGCGACGGGCCCAGAGGGATCACAGGGAGACACAAGAATTAGCACCTCCTGTCGCAGAAGGACATCCACCGGAGCAAATATCGCAGATATGCAGGGAACTCTGTCCTCCACCCAGATCAGGATAGATACCCTCCTGGGGGAGCATCCTGCTTCCAAGTCCAGGCAGAAAATTAATACAGGCCACTGTCGTCAGACAGACCAAGGGACCCCCAAATAGACCGATCCCGCAATGGAGAAGTCCAGCGATATAGAGCCAATCTGAAGGCCTACCTCTTCCAAAATAGACAGGTGGAATGACCCCTAAAGGCCCCACCTCCCCTGAATCACAGGGGAATTTAGGAGAAAAAGTCCCCCCTCCATCGACCTGATAGATTTGGAATCCAATCGCAGGAAGACGCAAGGAAGGGGGCGCCCCCTGATTGGTACCCCTAGTACCACAGTCTCAAGGGCAACCACCGTACCAAGGTGGAAGGGTACACAGACCCAGCTCCAGGGAAGCTGAAACCCAGTCTAGCATTTACAATAGGAGTAGTGGAGAAGCCCAAGGGCTCTGAGCATAGGGGACAACCTTTGAACAGCCACCAACAGGCCCGCCAGCTGCAATCTAGCCTGGTGAAGAGATGGGAACAGCAAGAAGGACCGAGCCCCTGCAAACATCTTGTCCATTTATAGTCAAGGAAGCAGGTTCCCGTATGAACCGAAGCCAAGTTCAACCCTAGGAAGGGAGATACCACTAAGGGGAAAAGAGGAATTGAGGTGAATGATCACCCATCCAAAGACTCCCAAAGGACACCACCAACCGAGTAAATAGGTCGGCCTGACGCAGGGATTGGGAGGCAAGGAGGGACGGCCAAGCAGTTTCTCGTGCGGACGCCTCCTTGGTCTCAGCAGAGAAATCACCCCCGTCATCGCCTAGGCGATCACTCGGGGAGCAGAACCAAGGCCAGATAATAAGGCCACAATCAGCAGTGTTGGAGCGCCAACACTAACCTGCAAGGTCCTAGGTGTCCGGAAGGCACAATGGCAACGAAATAAGCGTCCTAGGTCCCTACCGACGGCAAGAAGTCTCTGGACACAGGGCACTGGCGGCCCAACTCAGAGAAACCATGCAGTAAAACCGCCTGTGAATTGCCTCACCTATGGAAGGTCCTAATGGACAGAGTGTCTCATCCGTTTGGAGGAAAATGGAGAGGTTAGTGTAGAGGCCCCTGCCTCTGGCTGTTAAGGGCAACCGGCAGGTGACCCCAGACCTCGCAGATCGCGCGTGGGCTGCGCCAACACAAGAAGAGAGGCAGGGACCAGAAGCATCCTGAATATCTCGGGAAGGGGCCACCCAGCAGACACTATCCTGCATCCAGAGGAAACTTCTTCCTGACTCCATCAGAACGAGGTATGCCGCCTCCTGATAGAGGCAAGGTGCTGCGGCCATCCCCATCATGCTTGGGGGGTTTTGGTAACCGGCTTGGACTTAGTCCTGCCGGAGGGACCAGGGCGTTGTCTGCCACTCCTGGGGCAGGGATCTATACCAAAAAGCTGGAAGGATACCACTGGTTCGGATCTGACGCTAACATAGGGGGGAGGAGGGGTGCCCCTGCCTTGAGAAGGCCGAGACCGCCTTCTGTAAAGGGGTGTTTTACCCTTTTTTCCAAACAGGTCCAGGCGGGCCCCGAATAGGCGTCGCCCTCTAAAGGGAAGTCCAGTAAGAATCTTTTTCGTAGCATCGTCAACACCCCACTGTCGCAGCCAGACCAGGCGGCGTATAGCTACAGCAAGGGTGGAAGTTCTAGCGCACATGCTGATGGTGTTATCCAATGCCAAAAGGATAAATCTTACAAATACCTCACAACTGGAGAGTGCATTAAACACCTCCCAGGGGAGATCCTCAGATTGATGATCAATCATCTTTCTGATGAGGGTCCTGGCGGCCACTGCAGCAATGGCTGCGGCACAGACCGGGTGCAGAGTCATCTCTGCACAAGAAAAGGCGTGGGAGGCCAGCCTATCAATGCGCAGGTCCTCAGCATCCCGAAGGGTACGATAAGTAGGGGCCGCAATAAAGGGGGGGTTAAGAACCCCAATGATCGGTGCATCCACCACGGGAGGTGATGACCAGCAGTTAACCACATCAGGGGGAAAGGGGTATTTCCAATCCCAGTCCCCTGGAAGTTTACTAGGGCATTGCCATTCTTTGAGTAAAAGAGCCTGGAAGTGATCCTGCTCCAGAAATTCCAAACGCGGCGGCGCTGTATGGAAAACTCTCACTTCTGGGCCTGAAAGCCTCACCAGGGAGAGAGATAGACAAGACCTCGAAGATCTTTATCAGTAATTCGTCGGTGTCACACAGGCGCCAAGAACCGGGGCCCGAATCATCCTGAATCCTCAGCCCCTCGTCCGATGAGCAGAGTCAGAGAATAGCCGACCTTCATCATAAAGAGCAAAACCCTGCTCAGCAGTGAACTCTTCAGATTCAGAAGGAATGGGCGAAACCGGAGGAGTTAGGGACCGCTTCTTACTAGGGCCCAAGCGTTCAGCCAACCTCGAAATCACCTGCTCGGCCGTAGGCAGTCTGCGCGGCACGACTTGCTGTTCATTTCCGCTTGAGTGCGACTCATCAGGAGTGATATTTAAGCACGAGGAGAGAGGTGTATTGAAACGAGGCGCAGCCACTGGCAACCCTGATTGCAGGGCCAGTGCTTGTTCAGCACATGGGCCGCAGACCCGTGCTCTGTCCGCATCAGCGTGGGGCAGTCCACACGCTGTACACAGCCGGTCTTGTCCCGGAGGGAGCCCGGTCACATAATTCTGCGATGCCTCCATATGGTGATTGTTAATGTAATATACCAGTAGGGATTTACGCAATAGGCAACCCTGGATGCCCCAAAGACCCACTAGGAATGTGGGAGAATTTGTAAGCCCGCTACAATATATGTTAGGCCGGGAGAAGCCACCGGAATCTTCAAGGTCTGAAAGACAGAAGGGGAATAAGGGGTGTCAGGGCCATGCGCCACAGAAGAATACTAATGATGAAAACGCCCGCGAGGGCACTCACCGACTTGGGGAGGAGAAGGACCGCCAACACACGCACGCGGGGATAAACAAAATGGCGCCGACCGAACCTTGGAGGGTGGGTCTAAACTGGGCGTGACGCGGAGCACGCCACGCCGGGTCCCCGCCTCCCCCAAAGAGCGCGAAGCTCTGAAGCATCCGTTTAAAAGCTCCGCAAGCCAAGCATAGAGTTTGCCAGTAAAGGCATCTGCTAGTGGATACTCGTTAAGTCTAAATACACCGCCACCATTCTGACGCCCGTAGGCGTGCACAAAATTAGTTTCCTGCCTAAGATGTAGTATAATAACGCAGGACGTGCAGTACACTATTGCAAGTTAAATTGAGAGGGCCAACTAGAAAGGCAGCACGGCTCTGACACCCAGTTGCCGGTCAGGGGCAAAAGCACGGCCATAAGCGTGACAATACTGTACACTGAGACCGCCAACGGACATACACACCCCCCCCTTCTTTTCCCCCGAATACGAGGGGAAACGAGGGAAGACGGCGACCCTTTACACGGGGTCCACCTCTACACGGGGCATGGGGCGAAAATGCGGGAGGAACATCCACTATGAGGCTCACCATCAGCCTAAACCGCCTACCTTATGGTGGGGGACTGCGGTGGAGTATGGCTCCGTTAAGCACGCATGGTGCTGCCTACCTTCACCCGACCAGCGCAGCCCAGGCTGGGAGGCACATCACAAGGAGGACGGGTGGTAATAGTCCCACAGGGCCGCAGGCTGTAATAGCCCCGCTCACCTGCGAGAGAGTGATACTTCATGTCTTCGCAGTCAGCACTGCAGAGAAATCTGGGGATTTGTGGGAGGTCCCTGGGTATATGAAGGGCCGGGAGGAGCCTGTTTTTGCATGTCTGCAGTGCACAGTGCCCTCTGGCGGAGGATAACCCAAGTGTAAGTATTATATCTGGAGCAGGACGTACTGTATACTTAGAATATAAATGGCTCCCTGGCTGTGCAACAGCGCCCCCTGTTGCTCTCCAACGATGGCCGTTTAGTTTCAATAATTGCTGGCGAGCACCAGGGGGTGCTGCTGTATGGCCAGGGAGCCATATGACCACCATTCAAATATCCGACGGCATCCTTTTAGTGTTTTTTGAATACTGGCCAAACACAGACTGTTTTGGGAGCAATGGATTGGGGGTAGGAGTTCACGACATAAAACTCCTTTCTGGGTAAAGTATCACTTTAAAGCGTAACAAAACACAGCTTTGTTTACTTTCCCAGGTTTTGTTGCGCTTCTAAGGTGTTAAGAGGAACAATTTAAAGAGGAACTTCAGAGGCCCTGGAGTCTAAAAGAGCTCGGATTGATAGTCTATTGATGAAATGTTGGATGAAGCTATTCTAGGAAAAGAGGAGGCGCCTGAAGCCTGAAACACGTCACAGGATCCCCTCATGTGGACCTGGATTGTGCTTATTATCCTTTGACTATTGGGATTCTTTTCTTTATTACTGCGTGGAGAATACAATTTTAACATTTAAATTAAAAGTTATTTTTTATTGGAGAGAAGCTGGATACCTCACTGTTTTTTCTAATACTAGGCCTGTAAATAGCCTAAAGGTTAGGTTTTATTTTAAGGTCCATGTAAACAAAAAACCCTTTCTAAGAGGACTTAGGTCGGTTTTGAAGCTTGCAGCAAGAAAAGGGGGTCAACAGGTAGTGATATCAGCACATCTTCATATTAAGATAATTAGCTTTACTCCCCCAGCTCTATAATAGCGTCTGAAAAGTGCACAGGCAGACCACAAGAGGAAATGAATAAAAGGAAAGAGAATGACATGAGATAAAGGTTAGCAAGAGGGCAAACAATAAGCGCCATAATAAAATGAAAAGAAACTGATGAGATGAGGTCATACCGGTACGGATTGGCTGATGACGGTGATGTGGAGGAAGATCACCTGGAAGATAACAGGATGTGGTCCCCCCCTGTTATCTTTTCACATGCAAATCTCCCCTTCTCGCCCCGAGCCCCAGCCTTGATCTTACACGACAGCGGCAGACGCAGCAGACACCAGCCTCGGCGGTGACTCCACTTCACGTCCTCCAGCACTCAGGCAGCTGTCCGTCTTGGATGGTCGGTGTCACTGAAGCAATCCACATCCCTCTGTTACGGCTCAGAGGTCCTCAGTCATTTCCCAAGAGCTGACCTTCATAGCTAGCAGTGCTCTGAAACAAAAACAGCATTGTGGGTTAATGAATCAGGGCCGGAGGGCAGGAGGTGAGAACGTTGCTGGCGACTCCAGAGACAACCTGTCATTCAGCAAACACAAGATGAGGCACCTTGCCAAAGAAGTTATGAAGGACAAACACAGCAAAGAAAACAGTACTGGCTCATTAACTCCCACACAAAGTGTAGCATATTAGGTCTGTACCAGAATATAGGCGTGAAAGCAGCTACAAAAGCATACACTGTATCTATTGCTGCTGCTTAATCACATCAATGGGTAATTACAAATAGGGGGTTACCCTGGAGCACTGAACATAGTGGATGTATTCATCACAAAACATACTGGGTCCAAGGGTGGTAAGGTCCAAGGCCGTATTTAGGGTTCATGGTGCCCTAGGCACTTTAGGTGCTTGCGGTCCACATAAAAAAAGGTGTGGATAGGAGAAAGGGTGCAATGGGTTAGATGCAGAGTATGTGTGTGTGGAGGAGGGAGAGGACACAAAGGGCGGAAATGCAGAGAAGCAGGCAAGCATGTCACATGACCACAGCAGCGGTGGGGAGATTCTCTGGCCCGTGTTCAACCCATTGCACCCTCTCTCCCCAGAGATACACTCTGCATCCTTCTGCGGCTGGCATGTTAGGAGGCATTAATGTTCTGGCTATGGGAGTTTTAATTTCTTTTCTTTACTACAGTCATAAGGGCAGAGCCCTCCCCCCTTCCAGGCTGCCACCCTAGGCACGTGCCTAGGGTTGCCTAATGGGAAATACAGCCCTGGTAAGGCCTAGGGCAGTGGTGGCAAACCTGTGGTACCCAAGCCAATGGCGGTACTCATGGCCCATGCTGAGGGCACCAGTCATCTTTACAACGCACTTTGGTGCCGGAGGGAGATGAAAAAACACCAAAGTGTTCAGGTTGGCACTTGAATAAAGTTTTGGGTACGCAGTTCCTAAAAGTTTTGCCATCACTGACCTAGGGGGTGTCAGACAAGCAGCAATACAAGCTCTGCCCAGATATTTTTTCTTCAATCCATGGGCCTACTCTGGATGAGGTATTGGGGGTCCTCCAGCTGCGCCTATCTGA
The DNA here is from genome assembly GCA_027917425.1 of Gastrophryne carolinensis. Taxonomy (NCBI): domain Eukaryota; kingdom Metazoa; phylum Chordata; class Amphibia; order Anura; family Microhylidae; genus Gastrophryne; species Gastrophryne carolinensis. The sequence continues at coordinate 406,635,896 of CM051238.1, read as the reverse complement.
ACCCCAAGCTGAACTCCAGCCGAGCCCATCTGTCCCCCCCCAGGCTGACCTCCAGGCGAGCCCATCCGTCCCCCCAGGCTGAACTCCAGCCGAGCCCATCTGTCCCCCCAGGCTGAACTCCAGCCGAGCCCATCTGTCCCCCCAGGCTGAACTCCAGCCAAGCCCATCCGTCCCCCCAGGCTGAACTCCAGCCGAGCCCATCTGTCCCCCCCAGGCTGAACTCCAGCCAAGCCCATATGTCCCCCCAGGCTGATCTCCAGCCGAGCCCATATGTCCCCCCAGGCTGATCTCCAGCCGAGCCCATATGTCCCCCCAGGCTGAACTCCAGCCGAGCCCATATGTCCCCCCCAGGCTGATCTCCAGCCGAGCCCATATGTCCCTCCAGGCTGATCTCCAGCCAAGCCCATATGTCCCCCCAGGCTGAACTCCAGCCGAGCCCATCTGTCCCCCCCAGGCTGAACTCCAGCCAAGCCCATCTGTCCCCCCCAGGCTGATCTCCAGCCGAGCCCATATGTCCCCCCAGGCTGATCTCCAGCCGAGCCCATATGTCCCCCCAGGCTGAACTCCAGCAGAGCCCATATGTCCCCCAAGGCTGAACTCCAGCAGAGCCCATATGTCCCCCCAGGCTGAACTCCAGCCGAGCCCATCTGTCCCCCAAGGCTGAACTCCAGCCAAGCCCATCTGTCCCCCCAGGCTGATCTCCAGCCGAGCCCATATGTCCCCCCAGGCTGATCTCCAGCCGAGCCCATATGTCCCCCCAGGCTGAACTCCAGCCGAGCCCATATGTCCCCCCAGGCTGATCTCCAGCCGAGCCCATATGTCCCCCCAGGCTAAACTCCAGCCGAGCCCATCTGTCCCCCCCAGGCTGAACTCCAGCCGAGCCCATCCGTCCCCCCAGGCTGAACTCCAGCCGAGCCCATATGTCCCCCCAGGCTGAACTCCAGCTGAGCCCATCTGTCCCCCAAGGCTGAACTCCAGCCGAGCCCATATGTCCCCGCAGGCTGATCTCCAGCCGAGCCCATATGTCCCCCCAGGCTAAACTCCAGCCGAGCCCATCTGTCCCCCCCAGGCTAAACTCCAGCCGAGCCCATATGTCCCCCCAGGCTGAACTCCAGCCGAGCCCATCTGTTCCCCAAGGCTGAACTCCAGCCAAGCCCATCTGTCCCCCCAGGCTGATCTCCAGCCGAGCCCATATGTCCCCCCAGGCTGATCTCCAGCCGAGCCCATATGTCCCCCCAGGCTGAACTCCAGCAGAGCCCATATGTCCCCCAAGGCTGAACTCCAGCAGAGCCCATATGTCCCCCCAGGCTGAACTCCAGCCGAGCCCATCTGTCCCCCAAGGCTGAACTCCAGCCGAGCCCATCTGTCCCCCCAGGCTGAACTCCAGCCGAGCCCATATGTCCCCCCAGGCTGATCTCCAGCCGAGCCCATATGTCCCCCCAGGCTGAACTCCAGCCGAGCCCATATGTCCCCCCAGGCTGATCTCCAGCCGAGCCCATATGTCCCCCAAGGCTAAACTCCAGCCGAGCCCATCTGTCCCCCCCAGGCTGAACTCCAGCCGAGCCCATCCGTCCCCCCAGGCTGAACTCCAGCCGAGCCCATATGTCCCCCCAGGCTGAACTCCAGCCGAGCCCATCTGTCCCCCAAGGCTGAACTCCAGCCAAGCCCATCTGTCCCCCCAGGCTAAACTCCAGCCGAGCCCATCCGTCTCCCAAGGCTGAACTCCAGCCGAGCCCATCTGTCCCCCCAGGCTGATCTCCAGCCGCCCATAGCCTGATCCTCAGTTCCACCAATCTGAACATCAGATTGAATCCCAGTCCAACCAATGAATATTTCATCTTGAGCCGGATTCCTGTTAATCTGTAGCGCAGCCCAGTTCCCCAGCAGCAACAAATAGAACTGGCAGAAATACAGACTATTCTGCTGATTTCTAAGGAATGAGGTTTGCCCCACAGACATACACACCTAGTCTAAGTATGAACTTGAGGACAGAGAACACACAATTTTCTGGGTTTAACCCATTGTAGATTCATTGTAAATAGAACACGCTCTGTCATTGTTGCATATTTTATACCAAGCCAACTGCACAAATAAACTGAACAAACAAATCTTTAACATCCATGGTTTAATGCAGCTCGACTTCAAGTCTATGTCAAGCAGATGTCGAAAAAGCATTTATAACCCACAATCGAAGTCCCTCTCTGCCTCTATAGCAACACATCAGACAGAGAACCTGTTCATAAAAAAGCTAAAAAAAACATTTCCTTTGTTTAAAGTGGACCAACACCCAGAATTTTCACTATCCTGGGTTTTGGTCCGCTTCCCCGGGGCACCCCGATCGGGGGTGCCCCGCTATGTGAAAGCTCCCAGATCGCAAGTTACAACTCGCCTCACCCCACTCCTACGGCGCATGTGCGGGCGCTCGTCCAATAAGCGCGCTCGGAGCCGCTGTGGTATGCGTGTCAATGCGAGGTCTTATCGCAGCGGCTCCGAACATGCTGAGGGCAGCATCTCGCGCTTCCCTCTAACAGGGAAAGCAAATGGCTGTCGCGGACACGCGCCCTGCTAAAGAGAAGCGCCCTGGATTCAGCTGACATAACTGACAATGCACAGTAACAGGAAAACAGGTAGCACTTCCTGTTTGCAGGTGGCCTAAAAATGCATGAGCCGTCATTTACTACAGCTGGAGTTAGCACTGCTAGAGGGGCACGCGGGAGGCGGTGGCGGCTGATCCGTCGCCGATAAGGTAAGGTTTTTTTGGGGCTTTTGGGGGGTTTCACCCCGCGGGACATCCTGATTCCCCGTGGTGAGGGAGGTGATCTGCCCGGGAATCTTAATAGATTCCCGGGCCGATCAACCCTTGGTGTTAGTCCACTTTAAACAAAAACAAAACAAACAAAAAAAAACCTCATGTAGCAGCTCCCCTTAGGGTCCTGGTAATACATTGGATAAAAATACTCAAAACAATTTTGGCTTTAAAGAAAAAGAAAATGGCAGAAATTTAAATCTTCTATCGGTTCTTTTCTTCCTTCTGGCACTATTTTCAATAGCCTATAAATGCTCCCAGCATGTGTAACCCGACGTCTTAGCTCAGCGGCTCAGAGCGCACTGGCGGCAGCATCTCGCTGCACCCCCTGTATCAACAGCGACATCTTAATAGCTGGGGCGGGAGCGCACACACCGACAGGGGGGTGGCAGCACATGGTCCCCATTGCAAACAATCAGAGCCGTTTGAGCACGGAAAGTCGTCACCAGCACCCGGTGGGGGTTCACACATCCCAAATCAGGATGCCCCAGGGGAAAGCCAGAGGCCGTCCCTGGAATCCTTTACATCCCAGACAGGCAGCTGATGGGTTTTGTTCCACTTTAAAGTCATTCAGCAGGCACAAAAAAAAAAAAGATTGCACCCCGCTGCTGATCAGTGAATCAGCCCACGCCACAGCCAGCTTGTGCCATCCGGGGCCTCCATTCAACGACTGTCAGACTCCATCAGTCACAGGGGTGTGGATATGCCACCTCCATTTACTACATTAAATTGGGATGTGTCAGACCTCAGCCCACTACCTCCATTGCAATTAATGGATAGGGCGTGGAAGCATGAATGCGATTGATGACGAGTCTGATCCCTGACCTACCATCAAACCCGACATAGTCAGGCCCTGGACAGCGCAAGATGAAGTTTGGGCTCAGATCCAGCAATCAGGTCAGTTACTGATCGCCAGACTAGCACCGATCACCTGTGCGAGACAAAAGGGGAGTACCTTGTTTTTTGTGCCTGCTGAATCACTTTAAAGTGGACCAAACCCAGGATTTTGACTATCCTGGGCTATGGTCCTTTCCCCGGGGGCACCCCGCTGTGCAAAACCCCAAGGACATTGACCCCAGCTCACCTCTTCCGGGTCCCACGGCGCATCTAAGAGCAGCTCTGACGGCAGCATCCTCCACTTCTAACAGGGAGCGTACCCGCGTCGGCCATCCACAAATGCTTGGTGCGAGCACGCGACCTGCTAGAGGGAAGCGGAGGATGTGGCTGTCAGAGTCGCTGCTCTTAGACGTGCCATGGGACGAGAAAGAGGCAAGCTGGGCTGGGCGTCCTGAGGGGTTTCACACAGCGGGAAAAGACCAAAACCCAGGATAGTCAAAACTATTGACTATCTTGGGTTTTGAGTTGCAATGTCCAGCTTGAGAATGGTTAAAACTTAGCTTTTACTTCATAGCTTAAAATGAGGATAATTCCAATTGTAAACACACAGCCATCAAACGTCTTGTATGTCAGAAAGTGCTCCCCTCCACCATTGAGACCAGGTAACGCGTTTCAGGCTGTTACCAGCTGTGACAGACTCTCTGCCTTTCGGATTTTAAAGGCACTGTTTTTGCATAGACTCATTACTTTCATTTTCTTGAGCATGTTCCAGACAATGTCATTGTGTTGTTGATTGTGTTACAGACTGTCATTGTGTTGTTGATTGTGTTACAGACTGTCACTGTGTTGTTGATTGTGTTACAGACTGTCATTGTGTTGTTGTGTTACAGACTGTCATTGTGTTGTTGATTGTGTTACAGACTGTCACTGTGTTGTTGATTGTGTTACAGACTGTCATTGTGTTGTTGATTGTGTTGCAGACTGTCATTGTGTTGTTGATTGTGTTGCAGACTGTCATTGTGTTGTTGATTGTGTTACAGACTGCTATTGTGTTGCTGATTGCGTTACCGGCAGAGTTGAGGGATTGTGTGCCCTGCTCCCATTGGTCTGTGCGTTTGTCATGCAGTTTTCCATCAGGTCCACGGGGGAGGTCCCCTTGCATGGAGACTTGCATATAAGGCACAGGGTGGCACTAATAAAGGTAGTTCATCTTCACCCTCAATACTGAGTTCCGTCTCTTATTGGGGGAAACGCTATATTACAATTCACTAGCCCTTGTAAGGGCTGTTCCTGTTTCCCTCACGGATGACTCTGGAATTCCTGCAGCACCTCTTACCATTGGGAAAAGGACGTCTCTGGCGGGGAAGCCCTCCGGCGATAAAGTTTATCGCTACACCAGCTCTTAGTCAAAATCCTGGGTTTTGGTCCACTTTAAATCACTGCCCGTGGCCATGGCCCCTTCCCGTCTGAGGGCAAATGTCCCCACAACTGTCCTGCCAGCACATTGATAGCGATTCCACTCCATTAAAGGGCAATCACAAGCGCATCAAGGCAGCGTAAACCCAGTCTCAGATTTGCAGCTGCAGTATTTGCAGCAGTTTCCGGTCCCCCGCCTGGTAAGGAGAGAAGCAGCCTATCTCCTCCAACATTGAACCAGGTGTAGATCAGCTTTAATAATTACCCTGAAGCAGAGCTGTAAACCAAAATTCACAGCGTTGCTTGAGGGGTTAAGTAGAAGAAAGGAATGCTGTTATTTTCATAGTGAGGCTTGTAGCTTTTCTTAAGATATTACAAGTTGTGTTAGTGATACAAACAGCGCTTAGTAGTTTACCATGCACAGGCGATGGGCCGTCCAGATAAGGTGACTCGGATGACTGAGCCGCAGGACACGGACATTTTACAATTTCGACTTTACAAAAAAAAAGCGATCGAACAAGAGGCTAAAAACAAACATGCACAGGATGTAGATAAAGACACTTAAAGTAGAACTCCCGGCAAACCAAAATCCCTACATATAGAGGCAGAGGCCTCGTAACAGAAAGGGGCCCTCCCGCACCTTAAAGAGGAACATCAGAGGCCCTGGAGTATAAAAGACTCCAGAGCCTCCCTAGTTGCCGTCCTTGGGGCATCCCGAATTGAGAGCCTGTGCATGGACTGTGGGAACGTTTGTGAGGTGTGTATACTGGAGATCCCAAATGGCTTCATACAACAGGGCATGCCAAATCGAGATACCCCAAGAACACGGATCAAAATCTAGGATGTTCAACATCTCAGACATAGGACTTTATTCATCAACCCATAGTGGCAGGTAACAACTGGCAGCGAATAGTGACCGCTGGGCGCAGTACGCAATACCACATTTATCAAAGCGATTCTGGTGAGCGACTAACAGCGACATGTAGCGACCAATTCATCATCATAGACGGCTCACCGTATACTGCCGACGCTCTAGCTTCCAGAGCGCCAGGTATTACCTGTCGCTCTCCCATACATTTCAATGGAAGATCCTTTTCTTCTCTCTAAACAGGGTTTTATTTTTTATTTTTTTATTATTAAATAATTGTGTCACCTCTCCTGGCTTAGAAAAAGTATTTTTTGCCTTTTTTTTTTTTTATTTATAATATTTTTAGGCAGAATTGTCATTACAGATCTGGTATTAAAGTGTTCATGTTACAATGTAATAACAATGTAATTCCATATGTTTTCGCTTTGTTACTGGTGGATATGTGTTCAAAAACAGACTTTAATCACACAGCGTCTGGCGCTCTGGGCTACAACGACCCGATTTTGAGCGCCGGTGCTGTATGAGGCTGTTTTTTTTATGAATATGGTGTGAGTCGGTCGCACTAAGCTGTTGCTACCTTTCGCTCCCATACAGCGCTGTACTGGTGTTAGTGTGACTCAAACAATATATTCATCAATGCCGACCAGCGACTGAGACGTTCTGAAACAACTATGGCCGAGCACAGCGACTACTAGCGGTCGCTCTCTAGAGTAGGATGCAGCTGCCGGGGACAAAAAGTGATTATTGAAGGTTTTCTATTGTTGCTTTCAGAAGAACTATAAGTGACTTCCTTTAGGGCTCATTCACACATGTCAGATAGCACGTGTTTGTGCAGCTATTGCGGCAAACACAGCAATAGCGCAAACCTAAATCATACAATGGCTCCTCTACAGTCCCTTTAACACCTCTCCGGAGGACGAACGAAAACACACAACCTTCACTCTAAATAAGAGCCTATCTTGTATGTTTCCCCCACCCTGTACATACATATTGGTGAGCATTTAAACATCCAAGATAGCGACCCATGGATTCTCAGGCTGCCTACAAACAGGAAGTGTTTTCTGATTATGCTGTTCTGCATTCTGGGATTGCTGACCTTTTCCTGACCCCCAACTCTGCTCTGTCTGTGCAAAGCGTAGCTATAACCCGCCCTCCTGCAGTTTTTCCCTGCTCTCCTCTTCTCAGTATATGACACTCCTGAGGCAAGATGGCGGCACCCATATCCTGGACTCCTGAACAGAGTTGCAGCTCAGTGGGGGAAAGAATAGTAAGTAAGTGACTTAAAAACTATTCCTCAGCATTTAAAATTAATATATTTTAAAGGTTTGGGCTTTTCATAAAATGATACTGAAGGTCCAGTTTAAAGTTTAAGGTGTCCTGTGAACGCATGTTCATATTTTTTGCAGTATAACGTTTTGCATTTGCAGAACCAAAGATTTTTTGGGGGATTCAATAGACAAGAAGGCAGGGCATAGGAACCGGAAACAATGGTTTATTTTTATTTTTTGCTCATATGTGAACCGCAATTTCAAATGCATGTTTTTTAGCCGCAAAACCACTTGACCTGAAACAAAAAAACACAAAACACTTCCCGCGAATGTATCCGGACAGGTGTGAATGTAGCCTTACGTGGTATTGTTTGCTTGCTTATTATTATTATACTTACCACCTGTGCGCTGCATTGCCTTGGCTCAGTTTTATTCTTACTATTCTGTAAAGAAACTTTGTTTTCACTAAACATTCTACTGGATATTTAGAGGGCATATACGGCCAGTATATACTTGTGCACGCACAGGAATTGTTCCTCCACATTTAAAGTGGACCAACACCCAGGATTTTGACTATCCTGGGTATTGGTCCACTTCCACGGGGCACCCCGATCGGGGGTGCCCCGCTGCCTGAAACCCCCCCCAAACACCCCGAAAACTCACCTCTCCACGCTCCCACTTGACTGCGCTGTCGAATGCCCGCCGACGGACAAGTGACGTCCGTCGACGGACAAGGGATCGCGCCCGCCGCCGCCTCCCGCGCGTCACTTTTGACGTGTGCGCGCCCGCGCCAGCCATTCAGAGAGGGCCGGCGCGGGCGCGCGCACGTCTAGAGGAGCGCGAGTGAGGCGGCGGCGGAAGCAGCGGCTGGAGAGGTAAGGTTTTTCGGGGGTTTTGGGGGGGTTACACCCCGCGGGACATCCCGATCTCGGATGTCCCGCGGTGTGTGAGGTGATCGGCCCGGGAATCTTATAGATTCCCGGGCCGATCACCCCTGGGTGTTGGCCCACTTTAACCCATCCATACATTGAGATGAACACAGCAGTGAGTGTACACATGCCGAAGAGGTGGGCTACCCTAACCATGGCGTTTGGGGAGCAATTGGGGGGGGGGTGCCTTTCTCAACAGCACTTCAGTCATGTCCTTGCCCTACATTGGCCCGGCCACCCTCCACTAACACAATCGTTTCCTTAGCTCTAGGCCATGACCGTCTCCACACGTTAAGAAAAGTAAGAAAATAGACAGTCCTGGATTTATGCATAAATAAAAGGTGCAACTGGCCCAAAACCCTGCATGTCTAAGTTTGCTATTGCGCTACTGTGGCCTTGATTCAAAGCCTGAGAATTTTACGGTTGCTAAATCACCAGTTAGGAAAACAATGAAAGTCAATGGCACTTTTTTACTCCTAAGAAAAGTAGAGAAATGTTTCCTCCTTTCTACACTGTAGTAAAAGCTGCCATTGACTGTCATTGCCTTTTTATCTAGTGATTCATTAACAGTGACATTCTCAGGATTTTTTTTCATGAATTGATTTTTTTTTACTACCGTGAGAATTTTTTCAACTCTTATTGAATCGAGGCCTATGTTTTTATTGAGAGACCCTGCTGGATTTTATTAATTTATCATTCTCGAGCAAGCGGTTTTCACTGAATAAACCTTAAGGTATACCAAAGGCGAGCGCCCGGTTGTTGTCCCATTGTCTCGGGCTACACGTTGCACTGTCCTAAACTTCAATCCGTTTTCAACACCCTGTAGTTGCCAAGTTATTTGCAAAAGAGGAGAAACAGTGGCTGTGATGTAAGCACACTGTGCACTTTATATATCTTATAGTAAAAAAATAAGTGCATTGCTGCTAGCACATAGTGTGACCAGAAATAGGGGGTGAGAGATGCTGCAAGCGAAGAGCATCTTTAGTCTGCCAGCATATAGTGTGACCAGAGGAGGAAGAAGGGTGGGGTTTCTTAGATGCAGAGAGAAGCAGACAATCAGGACCAGGTCAGCTGAGGCTGAGTGGAGGCTAAAAGCTGAATGAGGAAGTGATTTCCTTACTTAGTAGACCGACATAGCAGGAAGGTGAGTGCTGGACTCAAGGTAAGGTAAGCTACGGATATTTTTTTTAACTTTTGACTTCCCAATCACTTTATAGTGGATGAAAACCCAGGATTTTTTACTCACCTAGGTTTTGGTTTACCTTTCAGGGGTATCCCAACCCCGCTGTGGCCTACCCCACAGTTCGATAAAACTCATCCTTCTGATGGATGTTCCCACTGCGCAGACGGGCAGCAAATCAGAGCACTTGACTCCATTCAGAAACTGAATGGCTGGAGCGTGCTGTAGGCCGCATCCCTGCTCACATATCTGTGGGCCTGCTGGCCATTCACAAATGCCTGGTACGGAGAAGCGTCTAGCTAAAGGTTTAGTGGGGCTGTGGCCTGGGTTTGTGCTGTAGGATTGGTGGCTAGTCAAGTTAAAAAGGAATAAAACCCAAGATTAGTTTGCTAATCCTGCCTGGCGCATCCGTATTTGGGATGCCCCACTGTGTGTATTCTCCTTGATACATATACATTCCAATTCACAGTGTCCTATCAATAGGGAGACCGCAGCCTCTAGATTCCTACAGACTTTTGGGGGTGGTTGTGCCTCTTTAATGTGGCAATCACCAGGGTTTCACATAGCAGGGCATAATTATTCGGGATGCCCTAGGGAGAGGGAATTGGCTGGTCCTGGAGTCTTTTAGAATCAAAGGCCAGCCAAGATTTTACTCCACTTTAAAATTCTGGCTAGTGGCACTGACTCCTTGTAATACAGGTGTGGGGACAATGATGAATACTATTACCACATCTTCGAGCTATCAAGGCCCCTGAAAAAAAGTCGGGAAGCCCATATTTGGGCAAGGAGAAATAACACTTGCTCTGAGAGATGAGCAAACACAGGCAGTCCCCAGTTCAAAGACCCCATGCTGGATCCCCTCAAAGCAAAGGATGGAACCAGCCTGGGCAACTCCAATAGCAGGGTAACTTTAAACACATAATTCAGCCACTCCAGCACTGTACTGGAACTAGAAATGTACTGGTCACCGGCATAAGCCAAATACCCTGTTGGAATCTGTAGGTACAGATGCACCAGTATCTATACTCCATGTATTTGTAACCAACAAGATATGGACAACTCCAAGAAGCATCTCAGACAGCCGTGTTTGGATCTATAGAATGCCCAGTACCTGACTGGGTTGTTTAAAACAAGAAGAGTATCAGAACCTTCCTACCCAAAGTTATGATCCAAAAATGGTTTTAACGTCTCTTCGGCTACGAGTTCAGAGGGAGGAGACAGCCCTTTAGCCAGAGAAGAGGAGGCATGAGAGACCTAAGCATAAAAAGGGCCTCCAGGTTGGGCCCCAGTGTCACTTTCTGGGGGAGGTCATGTGGTAACGTGTTTGAAGTACCAGGAATCCACAGGCTGCTTCACGCCTTCCTGGGGGCCATGCTTCACTATACATCATCCATTTGACTAAGGCACTGATTTCTTATGTGGACATATATGTTTGTAATTACCACTTGTAATCTGCTCTACTGACTTCTATGTGATCCAATACGTTCTTGCACAGAGGTGACAAACCTCAGCGAGCCATATATTGGGTTGGGAGGTAAAACCTTGAGATGGTCTATCTCTTCCTACTGCTGTGACTATCAGCCATGAGCATAATATTGAAATTACACTTACACGTAATTGCAATTACAGTGCAACGTGGGATGGAAAAAAGATAGTCTCCTCTGTATATTGCCTAAGTGGGCGCTTACTGCATTCAAATATATCCTTTAACTTGAGCTACTCTTTTTGCCTTGGTCCGAGCTCACAAGTGTGTGTCTTTCATATAATCTTCATGCTACTGGGCCGAATCCAAATGTATCCCACCGTGGCATCTAACCGATCTGGTGGATGTTATTACGGATGGCTAGATTCTGTTCACTTGAGGTAGTGGAAATGGATCTCTGCAGTCAGGTTAGGGTCATTACCCCGGGATTACAAAAACATATAGCATGATTCCGGAGGCTGGGACATCATCGGGGGCCATATGGATTTCCTACAAACAGATGAGTGACTATTGGGCAGATAGAGTTAGTAATCCTTGTTGCTTGTTCTATTAAATCATTCATTTATATTTGTGATTTTTATATTTTTATATTTTATTTTTTAATACTGTCAAAGGAACCTTCCTATTTTTTTCTTCTATTGGTTAACACTTCTCTATTCTTAGGACACATATGGACCTTATTGCTTGGGGGGGGGTCATATAAAATTGTCTCTAATCCTCACCCCTCTCTATTCTAAACTGTAAGAGGTTTTGGTTTTAAAACAAGAGCACATAATAACCAACTCCATGGGGACAGGAGATAATTATGGACACAGAAGGATGAAGGAGCGCTGTGTAATTGACAAGCTATCGATGGCACTGTGTACACTAATGCATGTAATTTGAGTATAATATTATATGTGGGTGGGGGTGGAGGGGCAATTGTACACATAAGAGAGAGGATAGTAATAAATCTGTATGCTCTGCAGGCTGTGATGATGCCATATGTACACTAGAGCCAGGAAGAGAACAATACATCTGTATGTGGAAGGATTAATGATAAAGGTTACAACCGTACACACTATCAGCTACATAAATAGAAACAAAACTCTTACGAAAGATGACATCCTTTAGACTGTAAGCTCGCAAGGGCCGGGCTCTCTCCCCTATCGTATCTTGTATTCAGAATATCCATTGTCAACTCTGTAAAACTGCATTTGAAATAGTATATGTACCGTATGTTTCTACCCTGTCTGTACTTACTACTTTGTAAAGCGCTACGGAAGATGATGGCGCTATATAAATAAACAATAATAATAATAATAATAATAATACACACCATTGATAGCAGCCATCATGGTCTAAGCACTACATTGTTAGGAGACAACAAGACATTTTACAAGTTTATGAAGCTAAAAACAGTTCATGTATAAAGTTCCTAATGTGCAGCTAATATTTCTTTTATTTTTTTCTAAATTAGGCATCAACAGACAAAAAGTCTCGTTAAAGAAAGAAAGGAGAAGCTAATCGGGTAGAAAGTGAAAGGAACAAGACACCATACTGCCCCCCTCCCCATCGCCAAATGAATTATTCCCCTTTACTTTGTCTATGCTTATTGTATTCAGCCCTGCCCCCAAAAAAAATTCCCCCACATGAAAACAGAAAAAAAAAAAAGTGTGCATAAGTGAATACAATGTATAATAAAGAAAGTGAGATTAGATATGGAGAAAACAGTGATGGATACAATAGAATGAATGAATGAGAGAAAGTGTGAGAGAGAATGTAAGCAAAAGAGAAAGAAAAAATAACAAGGCATGAAAAAAAAACAGTTCGAGAAAACGTAAAAAATGCGAGAATGAAATAATGAGGTACATTAGGAGATATGAAGGTGCTTCTCATTGACATAGATTGTCCAAGCATCTTGAATTTGACCTCCAAAATTGTAGAAAGGAAATGACATCCTATGTCTCTAACTGAAGATAAGACAGAGAGAAAGAGAGAAAAAGAGATTGACTGGGGGACGAAGAGGGAGAAATGGAATAGAAGAGGGTAATTGTACAGAATGAGAAAAACATAGCAAATGTAAGAGAATGATATGGAGCCGGCAGTGGTGGACTGAGTCTGAATATAAGCATAGGACTGTCACCCTAATCAGGGTCACTAAAGCCAAAATAAAAAAACAAACCAGCACTCACCTTTTCTCCCATGCAGCAGGTCCCGGCCAGGCTGCCACTCAAACATTCCAAAAATGGTTCTCCCGATGCCGCGCATGCCCTCACAGCAATCACTGTCCCTGGGCACAGCACCATCCATTTACTGCAATAAATGGATGACATACAGCGCCTGGCAGGGCCACAGCCTACAGAGACTGCTGGTCCTGGTCCAAAGAATTCTAGGATGCATGCTCGCTGTGCCCCATGTTCTTGGAAACCAAGAGGTTATCTTATATTTTGGGTATAGTGGCCCTTTAAAGCGAAACAAACCCAGCAGCACCTGGCTTGGAATCTTTAAGATTCCAGGGCCGGCCACTGGCTTTTCCCTATGTGAAACCCCCAGATGCCCAAATAAACTCACCTTTCCTTGGGCTCTCGTCCAATGAGAGCCACCCTATATGAATACCTCACTTGGCTCTCATTGTTTACCATGGAGAATGTGCATTGCCGCATCTCCTATGTCGTGCGCCCACTCCCGCCATTCAGATTCCCGGGTTTTGTTCAGCTTTAGACCGGACCTTCACCATGATTTAATGAAAAGCCCAAACTCTTAAAAAACGGTTCCCCAGCATCTAAAATTAATATATTTTACGTTTTAGTCACTAACTTATTATTCTTTCCCCCACTGGGCTGCAACTCTGTTCAGGAATTTAGGATACGGGCGCCGCCATCTTGACTCAGAAGCATCACACTTACTGAGGAGAGGAGAGTGGGATAAGGTACAGGGGGGCGGGTTATAGCTGTGGTTTGCTCAGACAGAGCAGAGCTGGGGTCAGGTAACGGTCAGCAGTCCCAGAATGCAGAGCAGCACAGTCAGGAGGCACTTCCTGTTTGCAGGCTGCCTGATAAGATGGCGGTTTCCATAAGCCGCCATCTTGGATATTTAAAGGATCATAACATGCAGTAGATGCAGGTAGGATGATTTTTAATGTGAGCAATCTGTATGTACAGGGTGTGGGAAACATATAAGATAGACTCTTATTCAGAGTGAAGGTCTGCTTTAAGGTGTATAAATTGCACAAAAAAAACACTGAATACCATTTGAAAAGGCTCTCAAATACCACCAGTGGTTGGGAACCCCTGATATAAAGGGAATGCTAAATAAAAGAAGAAAAAAAGAAAAGATTGAGAATGAGAGACTGTGACAGAACAAAAAGTATTTAGGAGAACAAGAAGTAGAATGAGTAAAACTGAGAGAATAAATATGAGGAAGAGAGAAAAAGAAAGAAGAAACTGCAGATGCGGCCGTTTCTTTTTACTATTGCCAAGCTGTGCATGTAAATAGAGCTGTACTGCCAATCAGGAATATGTACAGCATACTGTGCTCATTGGACGAGAGGCCACACATGTGCCATAGGCTCGGGGGGGGGGGGGGGGGGCAAGGATCAGGCAGAAGGATAGTGAAAATCCCAGGGTTGTGTCACACTTTAAAGAGGAACAGCAGACCTCAAATAAAAAGGGGCAGTCCCCCCCCCCCATCGGCCACTACTTACCTTTTGGGTGTCGGCTACTTCAGGGCCTGATTACCGAGCCCTGCACTGGCTTAGCCATCTCTAACTGACAAGTATGGCCTAAGCCGTACTCTTCAATGTCCCATGGTGACCTAGCAGCTCAGCAAAGTCGCACAGGATTTTGGGCGCCTCTACTGCATCCCATTCATGGGCAGACAGAAAGACAGAGAGAAAGAGAAGAACTATGAGAGAGAGAGAGAGAGAGAGAGAGAGAAAAGAAAGAGAGAGAGAGAAAAGAAAGAGAGAGAGAGAGAGAGAGAGAGAGAGAGAGAGAGAGAGAGGAGAGAGAGAGAGAGAGAGAGAAGAAATGGGTAAACCAGAGAAAGAAAATACAATGAAAGTGTGGGTATGAGAAATGAAAGGGGGAAAACGTAAGAGGGACTGAAAATTAAACGAATGACAGGATTGAGAATGAATGAATGGAAAGCGAATGGGAAATTAAATGACAAAGATGAAGAGAGAGTAATAGAGCGGTGTCAAGAAAAAAAGGTGTAAAAATCTGAGAGAGAAAATGAAATGAAAGATTGAGTGAGAAAGCAAGATAATAAAAAAATGAATGAAATGGGGGGGGGGGGGGGTGTAATAAGAGACAGTGAGGAAGAGAGGAGAGTATCAGTAAGGATGGATGAGAGGAGAGTATCAGGAAGGATGGATGAGATGAGAGTATCAGGAAGGATGGATAAGATGAGAGTATCAGGAAGGAAGAATGAGAGGAGAGTATCAGGAAGGAAGAATGAGAGGAGAGTATCAGGAAGGAAGAATGAGAGGAGAGTATCAGGAAGGATGGATGAGAGTATCAGGAAGGATGGATGAGCGGAGAGTATCAGGAAGGATGGGTGAGAGGAGAGTATCAGGAAGGATGGACGAGCGGAGAGTATCAGGAAGGATGGATGAGTGGAGAGTATCAGGAAGGATGGATGAGTGGAGAGTATCAGGAAGGATGGGTGAGAGGAGAGTATCAGGAAGGATGAATGAGAGGAGAGTATCAGGAAGGATGGGTGAGAGGAGAGTATCAGGAAGGATGGATGAGATGAGAGTATCAGGAAGGATGGATGAGATGAGAGTATCAGGAAGGATGGATGAGAGGAGAGTATCAGGAAGGATGGATGAGAGGAGAGTATCAGGAAGGAAGAATGAGAGGAGAGTATCAGGAAGGATGGATAAGAGTATCAGGAAGGATGGATGAGCGGAGAGTATCAGGAAGGATGGGTGAGAGGAGAGTATCAGGAAGGATGGGTGAGAGGAGAGTATCAGGAAGGATGGATGAGAGGAGAGTATCAGGAAGGATGAATGAGAGGAGAGTATCAGGAAGGAAGGATGGATGGATGAGAGGAGAGTATCAGGAAGGAAGGATGGATGGATGAGAGGAGAGTATCAGGAAGGAAGGATGGATGAGAGGAGAGTATCAGGAAGGAAGGATGGATGGATGAGAGGAGAGTATCAGGAAGGAAGGATGGATGAGAGGAGAGTATCAGGAAGGATGGATGAGATGAGAGTATCAGGAAGGATGGATGAGATGAGAGTATCAGGAAGGATGGATGAGAGGAGAGTATAAGGAAGGATGGATGAGAGGAGAGTATCAGGAAGGAAGAATGAGAGGAGAGTATCAGGAAGGAAGAATGAGAGGAGAGTATCAGGAAGGAAGAATGAGAGGAGAGTATCAGGAAGGATGGATGAGCGGAGAGTATCAGGAAGGAAGGATGGATGAGAGTATCAGGAAGGAAGGATGGATGAGTGTATCAGGAAGGATGGATTAGTGGAGAGTATCAGGAAGGATGGATGAGCGGAGAGTATCAGGAAGGATGGATGAGTGGAGAGTATCAGGAAGGATGGGTGAGAGGAGAGTATCAGGAAGGATGGATGAGAGGAGAGTATCAGGAAGGATGGATGAGAGTATCAGGAAGGATGGATGAGAGGAGAGTATCAGGAAGGATGGATGAGAGGAGAGTATCAGGAAGGATGGATGAGAGGAGAGTATCAGGAAGGATGGATGAGAGGAGAGTATCAGGAAGGATGGATGAGAGAGTATCAAGAAGGATGGATGCGAGGAGAGTATCAGGAAGGATGGATGCGAGGAGAGTATCAGGAAGGATGGATGCGAGGAGAGTATCAGGAAGGATGGATGCGAGGAGAGTATCAGGAAGGATGGATGCGAGGAGAGTATCAGGAAGGATGGATGCGAGGAGAGTATCAGGAAGGATGGATGCGAGGAGAGTATCAGGAAGGATGGATGCGAGGAGAGTATCAGGAAGGATGGATGCGAGGAGAGTATCAGGAAGGATGGATGCGAGGAGAGTATCAGGAAGGATGGATGCGAGGAGAGTATCAGGAAGGATGGGTGAGAGGAGAGTATCAGGAAGGATGGATGCGAGGAGAGTATCAGGAAGGATGGATGCGAGGAGAGTATCAGGAAGGATGGATGCGAGGAGAGTATCAGGAAGGATGGATGCGAGGAGAGTATCAGGAAGGATGGATGAGAGGAGAGTATCAGGAAGGATGGGTGAGAGGAGAGTATCAGGAAGGATGGGTGAGAGGAGAGTATCAGGAAGGATGGGTGAGAGGAGAGTATCAGGAAGGATGGATGAGAGGAGAGTATCAGGAAGGATGGATGAGAGGAGAGTATCAGGAAGGATGGATGAGATGAGATTATCAGGAAGGATGGATGAGAATATCAGGAAGGAAGGATGGATGAGAGGAGAGACAGTCGCACATACAGGGACGGTTGGTAAATAGGGGACACGCAGCCGCCTATGAGGTGATATAATGACAGGGCACAGGATGCCCCTTCCTCCGGGCAGAGCGGGGTACTTGGGGGGTATTTGCCCCGGTCAGGGTGAGGCCAGGGGGGAGCAAAGAGAAGGGGTGAGATGGTAAGTGCAGGGTGGGCAATAGCACAGAATAGAGAGAGGAGAGGACATGACACCCACATAGCACACACTGCCCCCCATCCCAACCTCTCACCTGTTATCAGAGTCACATGATCCCGCCGCCCCAAAGCCTCCTCGCTGTCAGCCCAACACAGCAGATGTGACGTCACCACTCTGTCACCGGAGCTCAACAAACACGCCCACTTCCGCCTTTTCTTCGCAGCTGATTGGCTACGGGGCTCGCGTAGCGATTCATGCTTTGTGGCTGAGGAAGTGCTGTGTGGGTGCCCCGTTATGTATGTACAGTGGCCCCTGTGTATATACAATACCCCCAAAGCATTGCTGGTAACCGAGAACCAGTTAGAATCGTTAAAACTTTCCAATTATATATAAAAGTAGGCTAATATTGCATAAACCCTTAAAGCCGACCTCAAGTCAAGCAAAACTGGAGGGTCACTTACCTCTTACTTTCCGGGTTCATCCTGATTTGCTACAGTGGTTAAAAAAAATTGGTCCCCCAAAATCAGACAAAATAACTTGCTGGGTCCGCAGAGAGAGAGAAAGAGAAAAAAAGAAAGAAAGGAGAGAGAAAAAAGAATGGAGAGAGATAGAGAAAAAAAGAAAGAGAGAGAGGAAAAGAAGGGAGAAAGAAAAAAAGGAGAGAGAAAAAAATAAAGGAGAGAGGAAAAGAAAAGAGAGAGGAAAAGAAGCGAGAGAGAGAAGGAGAAGAAAATAGAGAGTGAGAAATGGAAAAGAGACACAGAGAGAGAATAAAAAGAAATGAGAGAGAAGAAAAGAAGCGAGAGAGAGAAAGGAGAGAGAGAAGGAGAAGAAAATAGAGAGTGAGAAACGGAAAAGAGACACAGAGAGAGAGAGAATAAAAAGAAATGAGAGAGATATGGGGGTAAATGAGCAATCCAAGGGTTCCCAGCTACTGTGAATTTTTTGGATTGTATTAACAAAACATTGAGAGCAAAACATTTGGTCGGGTTTATCTGAAGCCCAATAATCTGCCCGCATTAATGCAACAGATCCATCAAATTTGGAAGGAAGATTTACTAGTGAACAAGATGAATAAATCATCCACAAAGAGCAAAGATTTATGCTCGTAGCCCGCAACCTGGATTCCGATACTATTTACATCACCCTGGATCAATCTAGCTATCGGTTCTATGAGTAAGGCAAAAAAGCCTCCCCACCGAAAAGCTTTCAGAATGATGTCCTACTGTATAGTTCACCAATATACAGGTATGTGGCTGTGTATTGAATTTCTGATGACAGATGACTTTAAAGTGTAACAAAACCCTCAGGGTGGTGCCAGGGAATCTAAAAGATCCCAGGTCGGGATGCCACGCTGTGTGAATCGCCCCCACCCACCCTGGACGCTGCAACACTCACCTGCTTCCGGGCTCGCTCGCCATTGTAAACATTGGCGGTTGCATCTCCTGCATGATCGGGCTGTGCGTGCGCCCCCATGCTCAGCCATTTAGGTATGCTGGGGGTGAGAGCACGCTCTTGCTTGCCATAAACAAGAGCCGCTTGCCAAACTTTTTAATATGCACGCCAAATGGCTCTGATTGGACAAGAACCTGTGCATGCGCTGTAGTACTGTGAAAAGGCAAGTTGTCCTGGGTGAACTGGGGGGTTTCAGACAGTGGGGCATCCTAGCTCTGGATGCCCAGGGGGGGGAGGGAAGTTTCTGGGCAAAATAGTGCCTGGTGCAGAAGGAACAAGAATATTCCCTTGTTGTGGCTCCAGCAACCACAGAGTTTACCCCAGACCACAGCACCCTCTCAACAAGAAATCAACTCAAATGTATCTCATGAATTCATCTTTATTAAAGTCTCAACTAAGAATTACACATAGCACACAATTTAAAATTACCCCAAAATTCAATATATGGGGCATCCCATACAGACCCGAAATCCCGTTACCACCCTCAAAATTGTAGTAACAATTAATTGAAAAATAAAATAATCAAAAGATCTCCTCTATTAATATTAATCATATACATAACGTGCAAAAAGTGCAAATAACTCTGCTATATAATGTTCAAATTCCATTCAGTGTAACCGCTGAAAATATGACAAGAGGAGTAAAGTGACAACAATTAATCCATAAGTATTGATAAACACATCACCTAATTGTGGCGGGTCCCAGGGATGTCCCCCATACGATGCGGCCAAGAGGTATTTCCCAAAGGTGCTACTGCTGTCTCATACCATTATTTTGTTGTATCTCTTGCTTAGCACCAATCTGGGGGCATGAAGGGGCCTGTCTTATTGCCTGCACCAACAGTGGCCCTGACCCTTCTGCAGAAAACATGATTGCTGGGATAAGGGTGCCCCCAATTTACCCACTGGCCCCCCAAAACACCCTAGTGTGCAGTGACACAGCTTCTAAAAAGCAAAATAACAGGGCAGATAAAATAAAAAGAAGCTTCAACCTGCAGCATTTACCCCATTTGGTCAACCTTAGGACAGAAACATTGCTAGAGGAGGCAGTTCGCTTCCACGGAGCTGTCTAAGCATCAATGGATATTAGGATTGTGGTTGGGGTGTGACATGACATAAGGGTGGATGTGTGTAAAACCAACCCCAAGAAAATCAGTCATCAGTTGTCTCTTCCTTTTGAGGGTCCCATGAGCACCAGGAATCTGCAGGTACATAACCTTTTTTTACATCACAAGGGCTTCACAGAAGGGACGGCTGGATGGATTGGTGTGAACAGGGCCGGCCTTTGGGGTGTGCCATCGCACAGGGCACCGTACAGCCATGCCCACCTGCTCGATCCCAATGTGGGATACCTCACTGTGTTAAACTCCCTGGGATCGCCAGTAAGTTCACATTGCAAGCAAATCCCACGGCACATGAGTAGGCTTTCATCCAATCAGCTCTCTATTCTGTGTATATATATATATATATATATATATATATATATATATATATACAGTGCATAGAACTCTTTTCGTCCAAAGAGCCCGGCATACAGAGCAGCTGGCACCCTCTGTTTCCTCCAAGGAATGGAAGCACATCAGCTGGAGAAAAGGTGGGGATGTGGCCCATGCTTTTGCCATGGGATTACTTGTGAGGTAAGTATACCAGCGATCTCAGGTGGTTTCAAACAGTGCGGCATCCCACATTGGGATGCCCCGGGGGATAGAGAATCAGCCAGCTCCAGAGTATTTTAAACTTCAGGGCCAGCAAATACAGGTTTTAGTCCACGGGCTAAAAACTTCAGCCCAGCAGTCAAAAAATACAACTCTGTGAAGTACTCACCTGTAGAGTTGATATTATATGCATACAGCACGTCCTGCTCCAGAATAGTAATAACATGTGGGTAATCCTCCGCCTCAGGCACCGTGCACTGCAGACATGTAGAAAACAAGCTCCTCCCGGCCCTACATATACCGGAGGACCTCCCACAAATCCCCAGCATTGAAAAGCAGTGAGAAGAGAAGCCGGGAGGAACAAACCACCCAGAAAACTGGTAATAATATCAATTGATAACAATCACCATACAGGGGATCCAGAACAAGTGAAACCAGGGTGGGGTGGAGCAGGACGTGCTGTATGCATATAATATCAACTCTACAGGTGAGTACTTCACAGAGTTGTATTATTCTAAGCATACAGCACGTCCTGATAGGTAAGACGACCCGATAGGTCCTAATGCAGAAGCCCCCCCAGGCATGTCCGAGACATCACCCCCATTTGCGCCATGGCGAGTAGCCTGGGGACGAAAGAGAGGTCACAATTAATGCCTCAATCCGCAGGGTTGGTCCTGCAACACTGTCTAGTAATGGTCTTGGTGTCCAGCAGACACAAGGGGAACTAAGAAGATCTAGTACTCCACAGGAGGCCGGAAGCCCCCCCTTGCACAGGGCGCCTGTGTCCCAAGACAGAGGTGTCCTATAGGGACTACCTGTGAGAGTAGAATTGCCAAGCCTGCCATAGGCCAGCGTGGCCCAGACTGCCTCATACTGCTGAGGGAAGGAGGAAGGTTAATATAGAGGCCATAGCCCCGTACTGTTAAGGGCAACCTGTAAGTAAGCCCAAACTCTGTAGACCCAGTCCGGCCTGCGCCAATTCCTGAAGGAAAAGCAAGGGCTAGAAGCACCCTGACAATCACCGAGAGGGACCACCCAGCAAAAGCTACCCTGTGTCCAGGGGAATTACATCCTGGAACCACCAGAAGGAGAAAGTATATTCCTAGATGGGAGACAGCTGCTGCAGCAGTACCCTCACCCAAAAGGGCGAGGGCGTCCCTTCATGCTTGGGAGGTCTTGGCAGATTTGGACTTAGTCCTGCCAGAGGGCCCAGGGCGCTGCCTGCCCACCCCATGGTGGAAATCCACACCGAAAAAGTTGGAAGCACACCTCAGGTTCGCGTTTGACACTAACGTAAGGAGGTGGAGGGGTGACCCTGCCCCGTGGAGGCCGGAGCGGCCTTCTGCGCAGGGGTGCTTTACCCTTTTTACCAAAAAGGTCCAAACGGGCCCCAAATAACCGCCGTCCTCTGAAGGGAAGGCAAGTGAGGGCCTTTTTTGTAGCCTCGTCAGCACCCCACTGTCGCAGCCAGACCAGGCGCCGAATAGCTACCACAAGGGCAGAGGTTCTAGCACACATCTTAATGGTGTCGTCCAGTGCTGATAGAATAAACTTCACAAACGCATCACAGGGGAGGTCCTCAGGACGGTGATCTAGTATTTTTCTGACAAGAGTCCTGGCGGCCACCGCAGTGATGGCCGCGGCACAAACGGGCACAGAGCCGTCCCAGCACACGAGAAGGTGTGGGAAGCCAGTCTGTCAATGCGCCGGTCCTCAGCATCCCGAAGGGTACGGTAAAAAGGAGCCGTCATGAAAGGGGGGTTTGTGACCCCTATAACCGGTGCGTCCACCACCAGGGGTGCTGACCACAAATTAACCACATCAGGGGGAAAAGGGTACTTCCATTCCCAGACCCCTGGAACCCCTTTAAGCTTACAAGGCGATTCCCATTCTTGGGATATAAGATTCTGGAAATGTTCCTGTTCTAGGAACTCCAAGCGCGGCGGCGCTGTATGGAAACTCTCCTTCTTAGGCTTGGGGGTCTCCCCAGGGGGGAAAATTGACAAAACCTCAAAAATCTTAATAAGAATTTCATCTGTGTCACACAGCCCCCAAGAACCGGGCTCAGAATCATCACAGCCCCCGGGCATCCCGTTCGAGGAGCCCGCATCTGAGAATAGCTCACCTTCCTCAGAAGCGTCAAGGTCCTGCATATCAGCAGAGTCATCGGTATCGTCAGGAACCGGGGAGCCAGGAGGCGTCAGGGACCGCTTTTTACCAGGGCCCATACGCTCCGCCAATCCAGAAAGCACCTGCTCCGCCGTAGGCAACGCGTGTGGCACAGATTGCAGGTCATCCCCGCTCGAGTGGGACTCGTCATGAGTGATATTTAGGTCCGGGGAGACGGGAGTATTGAAGGGAGGTGCCGCCATTGGCAAACCTGCCTGTTCTGCACACTGTCCGCAGACCCGTGCCCTGTCAGCCTCAGCCTGGGGCTGACCACACACTGCACACAGCCGGTCATGTCCCGGAGGGACCCCGGTTACATAATTCTGAAATGCCTCCATATGGTGATTATCAAGCAGTATGCCCGCAGGGATTTATGCAATAGGCAACCCTGGATGCCCCAAAACCCGCTAGTAATGTGGGAGAATTTGTTAAGTGGACCCACTGTAATATATGTTGGGCCGGGGAAGCCACCGAAGTCCTGGCGTCTGAAAGACATAATGGG
This sequence comes from Gastrophryne carolinensis, assembly GCA_027917425.1. Taxonomy (NCBI): domain Eukaryota; kingdom Metazoa; phylum Chordata; class Amphibia; order Anura; family Microhylidae; genus Gastrophryne; species Gastrophryne carolinensis. Next base: position 406,612,759 of record CM051238.1, on the reverse strand, counting down.
ACAAGAGGGGAGGAGTCAGTGCCATGCGCAGCCTGATACACATAGAACCATGCCGCCCCGGAGGGCACTTACATGACCAAGGGAGGAGACGAACAGCACCACGCGCGCACGAAGATAGTCAAAATGGCGCCAAGCGAACCTCGAGGGGTGGACCAGGCCAGGCTGTGACGCGGAGCGTGTCATGCCGAGTCTCCGCCTCCCCCAAAGAGCGCGAAGCTCCAACCAACAGAAAAACGTAGAACAGTTGGATATAAGGCGTATGCATAAGATGCTGACACGCTGGAATGATGCTGCAGTCTAGGCAGTTGTTAATGAAAACGGCTCGCACTATATAGCAAAGCGCGACACTGACCCCAATAAATAAAAACCATAGTCTAAACGTGATACTTAACACTAGGGCTGCCACACATACCCCCCCCCCTTCTTTTCCCCCGAGTTACGGGAGGAAGCGAGGGAGAAGCGGACAGCGTCCATGGACTAAGTCTGTGAGGGGCACGGGCAAGATTGCGGGAGGGGCATCCACTAGAGGCTCACCATCGGCCTGACCGCTTACCCTATGGAGGGGGATTGCGGTGGAGCATGGCTCCGTTCAGCACACGAGGTGCTGCCTACCTTCACCCGACCCACGCAGCCCAGGCTGGGAGGCATATTCTTCTGAAGAGGACGGGTGGAAATAGTCCCGCAGGGCCTCGGGCTGTAAAGCCCCGCTCGCCTGCGAGAGCGTGATACTTCATGTCTTCGCAGTTCAGCACTGCAGAGAAATCTGGGGATTTGTGGGAGGTCCTTCGGTATATGTAGGGCAGGGAGGAGATTGTTTTCTACATGTCTGCAGTGCACGGCGCCTGAGGCGGAGGATTACCCACATGTTATTACTATCCTGGAGCAGGACGTGCTGTATGCTTAGAATAAATGTACTGGCCCACTTGCCCCTAGCATCATGGCTGATACCGGAGGAGCTGTTCTGCATTGCCTTCCCATATTGGTGGACACATGAGGCCGTGAACTGGCAGCCAATGGCTAGGGAACGCTTCTGCCACCTCTGCCTGGCAACAAGCTTGATGCTATCGATGGTCGAAAACCTTGTGGGGCAGTAGGCTGGTAGTGAAGAAGCGCAGAAGTGTGTTGGGGGGGCACCATCCTGTAGTCTCGCCCTTCCATACTAAAAGGCCATGAGTGTGAATGCAGCATGAAATAGGTCTAGGCCTGCTTTAAAGCCAATACACACATCGCTTTGGTTTATGGCCCCTTTGTACTTTACCTGCAAACATTTTGACTGGCCAGAACCTGTTCTCTATTTACAGCAACTGAAACTCTGTATCTTATATTTTCCTGTGACAATGATGATGTCATGTTTACTCCAGAAGATTCATGGATGGTTAAGCAGCAACCATAATTGCAATGACACAGCCATGGCTGGCCTCTGGCAGTATCCACACTCTGCTCACTTGCCATACTCCGCAGCCTGTAGGTGGGGCGCACAGGTTGGGGGGAGCGGGGATGCTGCAGGGTGCTTTGACGCAGCTGTCAATCAAGGCTTGAGGGGAGATTATAGGGAAACCGAGGGGTTTCACACTGCAGGGCATCCTGAATCAGATGCCCCTAGAGGAAATGTCTTAAAGAGGGCGGGGGCTCTGCATGGAAGCCGTAGACGAGTGATAGACCAATAAATCACATTGCTACATGGGATTGGGTGACTGACCCGTCACTTAAAGAGGAACAGCACACATAAATCTTACTTTCCTGTGTGTTGTTCCTCTCTGCAACAGTATCCCAATTTGGGATGCCTCGCTGTTTGTAACCCCCCCAGGGTCGACCTGTTTCACTCACCTTCCTTTGGCTACCACGGAGCAGCACCACCAGCCAAATCCCCTACCTACCTTGCAGCCGTGGCACGACCACGCTACCTATTCAGAAAGGCCTTGCGCGGGCACGGCTAGAGGTGAGCAGGGATACAGCTGGAGGACACAGCGAGGGCTCCGGGAGAGTGTGATTGTTTTGGGGGATGCTCCAAGGACTGGAACTCGAGGGCCTCTGGTGTTCCTCTTTAAGACACCAGCTTCATCTTTCATGTGGATTGCCCCCCCCCCCAGTTAGTTTTTTAGGTTATTGCACACATTGGGTTTAGTACAGGGGTAGGTGGAGTGTTACAAAAGGCTCGACTAACTCTTGTAAGCGGAACACAGGAATCTCACTCTCCCAGGTATAATACCTCTCGGATGGGGCATGCCGATTTGGAATGCCCCACTGAGTGTACTCCCCCCAGGCGCCATATACAGTAAACTCACCTTCCTGTCTCTCCAAAAGCACAGGCTTGGCCGAAACAGAGCGTGCTGATTGATTGGCCTGATCAGTAATTCAGGGCACTTGATTTCGCTCGGCTATCCTCAGCTCTGCTAGCCGCTGAGTTGAGCTGATTGGCTAAGCAAGGAAGCCGAGCAGGGCTGAGTGCGCCGCCGGCCACATCCCGCGCTTAGTCTCTAGCTGTGGCGTGCCCGTGCCATTCCCATTCAGAAAGGCCTGGCACGGGTAGGCGCACAGCTAGAGGTGAGCGGAGATGCAGCCAAGTGCTCAGAGAGCAGGTAGATGAAACGGAGGATCTGAGGGGGTTTCACACAGTGGGGCATCCCAATTCAGGATGCCCCAAGGAGTGGGACCTGGACGCCCATGGCCATGCTCTTAGCAGAAAGTGGTCTGACTGAAAAGTGAGCGGGGGGGCTACCACAGGCGGGTTACCAGATGCCAAAGATGTAAATAGGCTTTGATTTTACACTTAGCCTACAGATGTCCCTTAATGGTTTATATGTAGGAGGTATACCTTAACAATCTAATCCACCTAACCAGTAAAAAACTGGCAAAGCAGTCTGTGTCCGCAAAATGCAATCAAATAAAGACAGATCATCATCATATGAACAGAAATAATATGTGAATACCATTAAAAAGAAAAGTATAAGCCTAGAACAAACGGTAGTAACAGGAACAACAATGTGGCAGGTACAGGACATAAACTCACAGCTGTCCCTGACATAGGTATGAACATCAGCCGAGAGAGGCCAGGAATGCGTCCCACTCATGTGCCGTGGGATTGCAGGCAACTTGGTGGATTTCACACGGTGGAGCATCCCAAATACGGGATACACCAGCCATATGGAATCCGCCAGCCTGGAACTGGCTAAGGAACTGACTGTTCCTCTCATTTTTCTTATACAGAGGGCATTGATAAAGCCTGGACAAGGCAAAACATGTTTGCCCGCAATGAATGAACCAACAAAAAGAAATGGGAAGGTGTAATATATCTGAACGTGCAATCTAATCCATGTACTGTATATGTATTAATAAATGACTGTAGTCGCACAGGGTTTTTCCAAACTCCTTTTAAAATTAATAGCAAGAAATGCATTTTTTAATCTTTATTTGAAAGACTTTATGGTGTGGTCATACTCCGAGGCCTAAAAACAATCCGGGAAGGGCTTGGCCACGAACAAGAAAATACTGTTCCTCTAATAGTAGACAAGCCAGTAGACTGTAAACCCAATAGAAATTAGGCAGCAAGCAGCTCACCCCATACCTGTGCCTCCTCCCCATTTCCTGCACCAACAGGCAGAAGCCATAGCAGGGCTCCAAGATTTGCCCTTCTGTCAATTTCATTTCTCCATGCAAAAAAGCCATTCTGTTCCTTGGTGCTCTCCGTGTATAAAGCGGTCCTTCACCCTGAATAACAGCATATCTTATATGTTTCCCACACCCTGTACATACAGATTGCTCACATTAAAAATCATCCTACCTGCATTTACTGCATGTTATGAGCCCTTAAACATCCAAGATGGCGGCTCATGGAGCATCAGGCAGCCTGCAAACAGGAAGTGCCTTCTGACTGTGTCGCTCTGCATTCTGGAATTGCTGTCTTTTCCCTGACCCCAGCTCTGCTCTGTCTGTGCAAAGCACAGCTATAACCCCACCCCCTGTACTTTATCCTGCTCTCCTCTCCTCAGTATGTGATGCTTCTGAGTCAAGATGGCGGCGCCTGTATCCTAGAGTGCTGAATAGAGTTGCAGCCCGGTGGGGGAAAGAATAATAAGTGACTAAAAACCTGAAATATATTAATTTTAGATGCTGGGGAATAGTTTAAGCTTTTGGGCTTTTCATTAAATCATGCTGAAGATCAGGTTTAAGAATCATAAAGCTGTGCGATGACACGCCCTTCCCAGCTCAGCCTTAGGGCTTTATTCATCAAGGGATAGCGCCAGGTAGTGCCTTGTAAGCGTCAGGTGAACACCGGGCGCTGTACGCAATACCACATTTATGAAAGCGAATTTGGTGAGCGCCTCTTACAGCAACACGTAGTGACCGATTCATCATCCCAGACAGACAGCTCAACAGATCCTGGCGGCGCTCTGGCTTCCAGAGTGCCTGGTATTACCTGTCGCTACCTGTCGTTCTCGCATACATTTCTTTTCTTATGTTTAAACAGGGTTTTCTTTTACTATTTTTTTTAGATCAAATCATTGTGTGACCTCTCCTGGCCTCTTTAAATACATTTTTGAAAACTTTTTTGATTTTTTATGCAGAAATGTCATTACAGGTCTGGTATTAAATTGTTCATGTTACAATGTAATAACAATGTAATTCCATGTGTTTTTTTTTTCGCTTTGTTACTAGTGGATACATGTTCAAAAACAGACAGCATCTGGCGCTCTGGGCTATAACTACCCGATTTTGAGCGCTGGCGCTGTGTGGGGCTTTTTTTTATGAATATGGTGTGAATATATTGTGTGAGTCCCTCTAACACCAGTACAGAGCTGTATGGAAGCGAACGATAGCGCCAGCTCAGTGCGACCAACTCACACCATATTCATAAAAAAAATGAGGAAAAGGTGTGTCAGAACAGGGACTTTAAAGTGGACCAACACCCAGGATTTTCACTATCCTGGGTTTTGGTCCACTTCGGTGGGGCACCACGATCGGGGGTGCCCCGCTGTGTGAAACCCCCCAGAACGCCCGGAAACACTCACCTCACCACGCTCCTACGCGGGCGCTCGTCCAATCAGAGCGCTCAGAGCCGCTGTGGTATGCACGTACAAGCGGCGTCCAACCACAGCGGCTCTGAGCGCTGGAGGGCACGTCTCGCGCTTCCCTCTAACAGGGAACACATTCACAAACGCCCTGCTAGAGGGAAGCGCAAGACGCGGCCTGCGCATGCACCGTTGGAACGGGGTTAAGGTAAGGTTTCTGGGCTTCCTGGGGGGGGGGGTTTCACCCCGCGGGACATCCCGATTTCGGATGCCCCGTGGGGAGGGATCTGATTTTATAAATTCCCGGGCCGATCCCCCCTGGGTGTTGGTCCACTTTAAGTGGGCCAAAACTGTGGATTTTGACTATCCCAGGTTTTTGATCGATGCCCTTCTGTGTAAAACCCCCCATGTCGCCCAGTCAACTCTTCTTTCCCTGGACCTACAGACCCGATACCTTTTAACAGGGTGCATGCCCGCAACAGCCATCCACAAATCCCTGGCATGGGTACGCTCCTTGCTAAAGGTATATCGGACAGCAGCCGCATGCACTGTTGGAACTGGGAGAAGGTGAGTTTTACAAAGGACTCGGGGGGGGGGGGGGGGGGGTCACACCGCACGGCATTTAAAATGTGGATGCCCCAGGGGGGAAGGTGATCAGGCGGCCATGGAGTCTTCTAGACTGTGTTCATTCAGTACTGGGACTGATAGCTTGCACCCTCTGTTGGCTCCAGGGCATGTTTCTGCCTAGGGGAGCAGTCTCCCTTGCATATTAGAGGGTGCAGGTACAGATCAGCCATGTTAAAGAAAAAGTCCAAGTAACCTCCCAGCACTTCCTCCTGCTGGGCCAAGGACGATTTTGGCATTGAAACCTGATTGCCAAATTCTCTCCTGATCCCAGCAAGGGTACGGGACTCTGCAGGACAGTCTTAGACTTGAGTGACAGAACAGTAGTCACACTGCTGCATGGGAGTGGGTGACTGGCCTATCACTCAAGGTTCCAGCAGATTGATCACACCCCAATGAGTTATGTTAGACCTGTGGGGCATTCCAATTCAGGCCCCACTGTGTGAAACCCCCTGGAATGCCAGATATTCTTTCTTCCCGCAGGTTAGTCCATGACGCATGTTGCTCGTATATCTGACTTGGTGGCTTAGCAAAGCTTAATGGAACTTAGCCACTGGCTGCTCCCCTCCGGCTGTGCGTGCCCACACCAGCCATTCAGATACAGCTAGTGAGGTCACACACAGCAGCTAAAGTGACACCGCTAACAGTGTTGTGGGATTGTGAAGAGGTAAACAATACCCAGGATGTGAAGCCCCCAGGAAGTGCTCTCAACCGGTCCTGGAGTCTTTTAGAATCTAGGAGCAGGTAGAAAGGCGATTCTTCCATTTTATCCATGCTGGTGTGCTCATATTTTTACTACAAAATTTTCCCAAAAAATAAGACAGGTTCTTTATTAATCTATTATTTCTATTCCAAAAAGATGCGCTAGGGCTTAATTTTAAGGAGATGACTTATTTGTCCATAAAAAAAATGTATATTTGTTCTTTTCATATTGGGATATACTGTATATATTATAGACCTGACCCCCACCCCCATGGTAAACAGCCCTGAACAGTGGTCAATGCTGACAGGCTACTTTTAGGTATGAGCTTGTTGGATCAGTCTGGGCACCATCTTTGTTGTTAATTATGTTGTACTGTTATACTGCCCTCTAGTGATATATTTAGATATGTCAGCTTTGACATACTGGTATCTGATTCAACAAATCTGTAGTATGCCACGCATACAAATGCATGGCATAAAGCCGTTATGTACGGCACGTTGGCATAGGGTGTGTGCAGTTAGTAGATCTTTTATACTCCAGGGCTGGTGTTGGTAGTGACTGGTCCTTTAAAGTGGAACAAAACCCAGGAATTTGACTTTCCTGGGTTTTGTTCAACACCCCCCGGAGCATCCTGAATCGGTATGCCCCTCTCTGTGAAACTCCCCAGGACACCAAATGAATAAAAACTCACCTGTCTATGCGCCAATGGCACATGTGCAGGCTCTCGACCAATGAGAGCCACCTGAAATTACTACGCCATTCAGCAGGTATCTCATTTACTAGAATGGGGAGTGTGCGCTGCCACATCCCTGGCCATACACGCCCCCCCCGCCCAATTGGCTGTAGTGAGAGCACACACATAGCGATGGAGATACAGAGGATGTGGCTGCACACTCTCCATTGTAAACAATGACATAGTAATAGCGGGCAGCTCACTGGACGAGCGCCTGTGCATGTGCTTTTGCAGCAGGGAAAGGAGTATTTCTGGGAGCCCTGGGCGGTTTCAAATAGCAGGGCATCCCAATTCGGGATGCCCCGGGGGGGGGGGGGGGGGAGCCATCGGCCAGCCCTGGAATCTTTTAGATTCCAGACCAGCCGCTGCTGGGTTTTGTTCCGCTTTAACCCCATATGTACCAAAGAGAATCTATGTTGATGATGGATACCAGGTGGTTTACAAATCCTGCCCATCTTATGTAACTAAATTTCCATCTACATTTTTTTTTGGGGGGGGGGGGGGTGCAACACAGAATGCCCTTCCAAAATGCCCCCTCAAAGTATGTAAAAAACATTAGCATGAGATTAATCCAACTTGCATCCCTGCTCTGGACATGCAGGAGACCTGAAAGTCTGCTGACGGGGGCGAGTAGGGAGCTGTGGAAAGAAAAAGCTTTACCACAGGAAACAGACACAAGGAGACAGCAGCGCTGCACACTGTGGGGCATCCCAAATTCTGGGTTCTTGTCCTTGCCCCCCGGGGACAACCCGACCGGGGGTGCCCCACTGTCACTGAAACCCCCAGGTCACTGAAACCAACTCACCTCCTCCCGGTCCTACGGCACATGTTCGGCCGCTCGTCCAATCAGTGCGCTTGGATCCGCTGAGATCACATTGTCTAAGGCGAGCGGCTCCGAGCGCGCTGATGGCCGCATCCCCTGCTTCCCTCTAACAGTGAACGTGCCCTGCTAGAGGGATAGCTTGCGCATGCACCGTTGGACCAGGAAAGAAGTCAAGTGTATAGGCGACCTGGGGGGTTTCACAGCAGGGCATCCCAATTTTGAATGCCCGGTGGGGGTCGATTGGCCTCAGGGGCCGATTGCCGTGGGTTTTGGTGCACTTTAAACTTGAGGAATTTTTGTAACAACTTCCAGTCACATATCAGAGCTCCTACCATGGACTTAAACCCTTAAAGTACCATAGAGCGGCGTACCTAAATGAATGATCGAGAACAGCTAATTTTGGCTAGTGTATAGCATACACATAACTAAATTAAAGCGGACCTTCACTCTAAATAAGAGTCTATCTTATATGTTTCCCACACCCTGTACATACAGATTGCTCACATTAAAAATCATCCTACCTGCATCTACTGCATTTTATAAGCCTTTAAACATCCAAGATGGCGGCTTATGGAAGCTGCCATTTTTGCAGGCAGCCTGCAAACAGGAAGTGACTGTGCTGCTCTGCATTCTGGGACTGCTGACCTTTCCCTGACCCCAGCTCTGCTCTGTCTGAGCAAAGCACAGCTATAACCCCCCCCTGTACCTTATCCCACTCTCCTCTCCTCAGTGTGATGCTTCTGAGTCAAGATGGCGGCGCCCGTATCCTAAATTCCCGAACAGAGTTGCAGCCCAGTGGGGGAAAGTATAATAAATTAGTGACTAAACATGTAAAATATATTAATTTTAGATGCTGAGGAATTGTTTTTTAAGAGTTTGGGCTTTTCATTAAATCATGGTGAAGGTCCGGTTTAAATTTATTTACAGCAAGGAGGAGGCTGTGAAAAGATGTCTAAAGCATCTGTCAAGCTGGAAGATTCAACTGATGAAGCAGAGAGGCGGAGGAGTGATTTGATTTTCCAAGTATACAGCACATCCTGTTTCACTAAATTCTTTACGCTTGGGATATCCCGCCACAAGGTGGTGCAGTGGACTGCAGAAAGACTTGTTGCATCTCCCGGCCCTATAAAAGGACAGGAACCTTCCACAAATTCCCAGTTTCCTTCTGCAGTCTGGACTGCGAAGATAGAAGCTCTCTATTTTACGCAGGCGAGCTGGGCTTACGGCCCTGCAGGACTATTTCCACCAGTTCTGGACCCACTGCCTCCCAGCCTCGGCTGCCTGGTTCGGGTGAAGGTAGAATAGCACCAGGGTCAGGTGCTTGAGGAGCACTGCTCCAACCACAATCCCTGCACCTACAGGTAGGCGGTTCAGGCTTATGGTGAGCCATGTGGGATGCCCCTTCCTGCCTTATTATTGTGGGCCTTCCCCCCCTCCCTCCACTGCCCCCCCCCCCCCAGCTAAGACATGCCTGGGTGCGCATGCCGCTGTCCTTCGACGCCTTGCTCTCTCCCTGGGGAGCTCTCGGGGGGGGGGGGGGGGGTAGCGGTGGTGGTCATGCGGTGGTCCGCATTAGTGTTTTTGTCTGTTTTTAATTCTTGTGCACGCTCGCCGCGCAGCTTGTACGATTCTCCGCTGCTGCCGGCGACATTCTCCTTGTGTCTTACTTCGCTGTCAGTAGTGCTAGGGGGTCACGTGGAGCGCGCTCTTCGGGGGGGGGGGCGGGTCCCGCGAATGACGCCTTTTGCGTCATTCCTCCTCGGCCCGCCCCTCAAGGTCCGTGCGGGTGCCATTTTGGTTTGAGACTTCTCCTCATGTCCTGCGGTACTGGCCTGCCTGGATTGTGTGATCGGCTTATTGGTCCGTGAGTTCCCTTCGGGGTTGTATTTCGCTACTCTCGCCACATTATGGGATTGTTTCTGTGGTTTTCTTATGTCTTTCAGGCAGGATAAACGTGACTGTGGTTGTTCACGGCCCTCTTCCCTTTCATCTCCCACCTTCCCTAGCGGGGTTTGGGGCATCCCGGGTGGCTCTTGCTAGCCTTAACCCTATAATGGCCTGTGTGCCCACTCTAATCACCATATGGAGGCTTCCAGGGATAATGTGCTTGGGCTTCCTTCGGGACAAGCCCAGCTGTGTGCCGTGTGTGGGGTATCCCCTGTGAGTGACGGTGTCAGGGTATGTGTGCCCTGCGCCCAGAAGGTACTTGCGCTGCAGTCTGGGTTACCTGCTACGCTGCTCAGCTCTGCGCCCCCTTCAACATCACCTACCCCCCCGCGCCTGCATTTGACCCCTAGTGAGGGACATGCTAGCGGGGAATCACATTAAGACTTGGCTTTGCGGGTGGCCATCCTGGAAAGGCATATGGCTGGGCCGGTACCCACGTAAGGCTTCTGGCAAGAAGCAGCATTTAACTCCCGCTGTTTCCCTTTTTCCTGAGGAGGATGAGGAACAGTTTTCTTTCTCTGGCCTGTACCCCCTAGAAGAGGGGGAACTTTTCTCTGATTCTTATTCCTCTGAGGAGCAGCAGAAGATTTATGGTGGTACTGGGTCTCCTTTTGGAGAAGACCCATGGTCTCCTGAGGATACTGACAAGCTGTTGGCTTACATTTTTGAAGTTCTGTGTATTACACCTCCTGTCCCGGCTAAAAAGCAGCAGGGTGAGCTTTTTCACACTGTTAAACCGGACCTTCACCATGATTTAATGAAAAGCCAAAACTCTTAAAAAACAATTCTTCAGCATCTAAAATTAATATATTTTACATGTTTAGTCACTAATTTATTATACTTTCCCCCACTGGGCTGCAACTCTGTTCGGGAATTTAGGATACGGGCGCCGCCATCTTGACTCAGAAGCATCACACTTACTGAGGAGAGGAGAGTGGGATAAGGTACAGGGGGGGTTATAGCTGTGCTTTGCTCAGACAGAGCAGAGCTGGGGTCAGGGAAAGGTCAGCAGTCCCAGAATGCAGAGCAGCACAGTCACTTCCTGTTTGCAGGCACTTCCTGTTTGCAGGCTGCCTGCAAAAATGGCAGCTTCCATAAGCCGCCATCTTGGATGTTTAAAGGCTTATAAAATGCAGTAGATGCAGGTAGGATGATTTTTAATGTGAGCAATCTGTATGTACAGGGTGTGGGAAACATATAAGATAGACTCTTATTTAGAGTGAAGGTCCGCTTTAAACAACGCTTGGAGTTCCCTGAGCAGATCCACTTCAATAATTTGGTGCTCAAGGAGTGGTGAACGTCCTAGCAGATTGCCCGCGGTGCCTAAGAGTTGGGACAGGAAGTATCCATTTCCTGCTGATGTGGTTAAGCGCTGGTCGTGTCCCCCCGAGGTGGATGCTCCCGTGCTCGGGTTGTCCAATACCTCGGTCATGCATTCCCCTGACACTTCTACTCTGAGGGATGGTGAGGACCGGCGTGTTGATCAGCTGGCCTGTCACGCATTTGCTTGTGCAGGGACTGCGCTTCTGCCATCACGGCTCTTGCTATTAAAGGGCTACTAAAGTGCCTTCTGGATAATGCCTCGGATGCCAATGGGGGGGGGAGGAGTCTAGATCCCTCCTGCTTTGCTATGAATTTGTGGCATTCATTCTTTCTGCTATGGATGATGCGGTCAGGATTTGTGGTAGGATTTCTGCCCTTTTGGTGGTTCTTCCCTCCTCTCCTTCCGTGCTCCCAGGTCCGGTCGGGGTGCACCATTTGCGGGAGCACGTAGAGACCCTTGGGGCCGGGGTAGAGGCCGTGGTCGCCCCGGGCTCTCATGGGGTCCCAAGTCCAAATCTTCCTCCTTCTGGATAATGCCTCGGATGCCAATAGGGGGGGGGGGGGGGGGAGGAGTCTAGATCCCTCCTGCTTTGCTATGAATTTGTGGCATTCATTCTTTCTGCTATGGATGATGCGGTCAGGATTTGTGGTAGGACTTCTGCCCTTTTGGTGGCTATACGCCGCTCTGTTTGGCTGCGTCAGTGGGTGGCTGATAATGCTGCTAAGAAGGCTCTCACTGGCTTCCCCTTTACTGGGCTACGACTCTTTGGGGAGCGTCTGGATCTGTTTGCCAAGGATGGCAGGCTGCCTCAACGCACGAGGCAGCTGCGGCCCTTTCGGGGGGGCTGGTTCTTCCCTCCTCTCCTTCCGTGGTCCCAGGTCCGGTCGGGGTGCACCATTTGCGGGAGCACGTCGAGACCCTTGGGGCCGGGCTAGAGGCCGTGGTCGCCCCGGTCTCTCATGGGGTCCCAAGTCCAAATCTTCCTCCAAGCCCCCTCAGGCATGAGGAGGCGCCCTCACCCATTCTGGTGGGGGGACGGTTGCGGTTCTTTGCTTACGTTTGGAGACTGCACGTCTCAGACCAGTGGATTCAGGAGGTGATGTCCTCTGGGTACAAGATAGAGTTTGCAGCCTGGCCGCCCCCAAGATTCATCAGATCCCGGATGGTTCAAAGCCCCCTGTCAGCTCAGGGTTTGCGGTCCAAAGCCTTTTGGCTTTGGGTGTCATCTGTCCTGTGCCTTCCCAGGAAAGGGGCAGAGGCTTCTACTCCAATCTTTTCACGGTTCCCAAAAAGGAAGGGTCCCTGAGGGACAAATTTGTCAGGTTCAAGCATTTTTCACATGGAGACTCTGCGCTCAGCGGTCAGTAACTTGCGCCCGGGCAATTTCATGACTGCTGTGGACATCAAAAATGTTTACCTTCATGTTCCAATCTTTCCAGGTCATCAGAGATTTCTCAGGTTCGTTCTGGAGGATCAGTACTACCAATTTGTGGCCCTACCGTTCGGTCTTACCTCGGCTCCTCACCAAAGTTCTGGCGGGGGGTGATGGCTCTGTTGAGATCTCAGGGAATTTGCATCCTTCCTTATCCGGACGACATTCTGATTGCGTCTCAGTCCTTCCATCAAGCCAAGCTGGATACCCAGATGGGGGTCTCCACACTCGAGTCCTTCGGTTGGGTGGTCAACTATCCCAAGTCTTCTCTGTCTCCATCCTTGGTGAGGTCCTTTCTGGGCATGACTCTGGATACCTCTCAGGTCAAGGTTTTTCTGCCTCAGCAGAAGGTGGAGAGCCTGCAGACGCTGGCACGGTATCTACTTTCTTGCCCTCACCCCTCCATTCGGCAGGGGATGCAGCTGGTGGGCCTGATGGTGTCATGCTTCGAGGCGGTTCCCTATGCTCAGTTTCACATGAGAACTCTTCAGTTGCACATCTTGTCAGTTTGGGATCGGGACCGTGTCCCTGGATCAGATATTTGTTCTGTCCCCTCTGGTCAGTCAGTCCCTCTCGTGGTGGCTGGATTCAAGGAATCTCCTACTGGGCAGGACCTTTCTGCCCCCGTACTGGGAGACTGTCACCACAGATGCCAGTCTGGGGGGGGTTTTGGAAGTCTCTGAAGTTCCAGGGTCAGTGGGGCCCTCAGGAGGCCCATGCTCCCATCAACATTCTGGAACTGCGGGCAAATAAGGTAGGTTCTTTTCCAGTTGACTCCACACCTTCGGGCTGTTCAATTCCGCTCAGACAACCAGGCGGCAGTTGCCTACATCAATCATCAGGGAGGGACTCGGAGCAAGCAAGCCCTCAAGGAAGTGTCTCTGATACTGTCCTGGGCGGAGGAGAATGTTCCCTGCATATCGGCAGTTTACATCCCGGGAATGGAGAACCTGGAGGCAGACTCTCTGAGCAGAGGGATGTCTCGGCTGGGGGAGTGGTCCCTCAGCGACAGGGTGTTTCACTCTCTGTGCCACCGCTGGGGTCTGCCGGATGTGGATCTGTTTGCTTCACGTCACAATCAAACTTCCATTCTTTGTCTCTCTGTCTCAGGATCCTCTGGCCACTGATGCGCTAGCAATGCCTTGGAAGGGGTTTCGGCTTCTCTATGTGTTCCCTCCGTTTCCTCTGCTGGGCAGGGTGCTGCGCAAGTTAGCCCAGGAAGGGGTGCCAGCCATTCTGGTGGCCCCCTGTTGGCCAAGAAGGGTATGGTTCGCAGACATCGTGCAGCTGGCAGTAGATCAGTACGTCCTGCCCAAGGATCCAGACCTGCTCACTCAGGGGCAGCTACGCCATCCCAATTTACAAACGCTGGCTTTGACGGCTTGGCTGCTGAAACCTCCATCTTGATGGAAAAGGGGTTGCCTGACTTTGTTGTTGATACCATGATTAGGGCTAGGAAGAAATCCTTGTCCTTTATCTACTACAGGGTCTGGCATGCTTACATTGCCTTCCCTGTCGGGTGTTTTCTATTCCCAGGATTCTGGAGTTCTTGCAACATGGTTTGGATTTGGGCCTTCAGCTTATTACCCTCAAGGGTCATGTTTCAGCTCTGGCAATTTTTTTTTCCAAAAATCTTTTGCCAGTCACTGTTTGGTGAAGACTTTTTTCCAGGGGGTTTCTCACGTGCGTCCGTCACGTAAGCCTATGTTACCAGTTTGAGATTTGAATCTGGTGTTATCTGCTTTGCAGGGTCGCCCCTTTGAGCCTCCCCGTGAGGCCGCTTTGCCCATTTTGACTCTTAAGGTAGCCTTGTTGGTGGCTATCACTTCTGTCAGGCACGTTTCTGAGTTGGCGGCGCTTTCCATCAAACCTCCTTATTTTGAGCGACACCAGGACAAGGTGGTGTTTCGGTTTAAGCCTGATTTCTTGCCTAAGGTTGTGTCTGCTTTTCATCTCAGGACATTGTCTTGCCTTCCTTGTGTCCTAATCCTGCCTATTCCAAGGAGAGGACTCTGCATTCTTTAAATGTGGTCAGGGTTCTGACGTTTTACTTGGTAGCTACTGAATCTTTCAGGAAGACTGATGCTTTTTGTTCTTCCTTCTGGTTCTAGGAAGGGTTTGCCTCCGGCTAAGTCCACTATAAGCAAGTGGATCCGTCAGGCGGTGGTGCAAGCCTATTCTGCTAAGGGGAAGGAACCTCCCTTCTGCCTTACTGCTCATTCCACTCGTGCTATTGGTGTCTCCTGGGCTTTTCAGCACCAGGCTTCTGTTGAACAAGTTTGTAAAGCCGCAACTTGGTCTTCTGTTCATACTTTTTCTAAGTTTTACAAGGTTGATGTCAGGGCCTCAGCTGATGCTGCTTTTGGCCGCAAAGTTCTTCAGGCGGCAGTAGTTTAAACTGCCCGCTGTTCTTGGGGATCCCACCCTACTTTACAGACACTGCTTTTGGACGTCCCAAGCGTAAAGAATTCAGTGAAACAGGACGTGCTGTATACTTGGAAAAATACAATTCTGTGAGTACTCACCTGTAGAATTGATTTTGTAGTATACAGCACGTCCTGTTTCACCCCTCCCTTGTTATTTTTCTTGGTAACCTCTGTATGGTGATTTGTTCAAATGTTTGGTTGGGGTTCCTTCATTTTTATTCTCCCAGCTTCTTGTCTAACTGCTTTGTAACACTGGGAATTTGTGGGAGGTTCCTGTCCTTTTATAGGGCCGGGAGATGCCACAAGTCTTTCTGCAGTACACTGCGCCACCTTGTGGCGGGATATCCCAAGCATAAAGAATTTAGTGAAACAGGACGTGCCGTATACTACAAAATTAATTCTACAGGTGAGTACTCACAGAATTGTATTTTCTTCCAGCCAAGGTTGGTCTACTGACAAGTGAAGCTTTAAAAAGAACTCTCTAGGCAAAGTAAATATTTAAAACTTCTGGAAGTAGAAACAAGACATAGTAGTGGCACACCCCATGCATTCCTTTGCCATAGACCACCAAGGCTAGGCTGGTGGTCTGTAGTTACACCCAGTTTTGTCAGCTAAGCAAAAACGAGCATAGTATTATGCAGCTTGGGCCATTATAGCAACCTCTTTCCCCTCCCACCGCTTGCGTGCTGCAACCACAGCATATGAATCGCTGCTGAATCTTGAATAGAACTGAAGAGTTTCAGTCACCATCATGTCTAATTAAAATTTAAATCACCAGTGACTGCCTGTGTGCTTGTGACTAGCTGTCACAATAGCAGCCTTGAAACAAGACAATAGAGCCTGCACCCCCTCCCTTCACTATTAATCAGACTGTGGATACTGGGAGAGGGAGAACAGCCAGGGTGACGAGAATGTCTGTCTTACAGATCCACCCATTATGCAGCATCACAGAGCCAAGGGCCACGCCCCCATATTTCAAAAGAAAAATCAAATGAAACTGTAAACTTGATAACTCAGCCATTTCCTCTTCAATTTAAAAACTGCAAACCTTTTAGAATAGCGCCAAACATGGCCCGACGCAAAGGTCTAACAATGGCCTTTGTCTGTTTCCCCTTTACCCCATATGTACTAGAGAGAAGCTGTGCATCTAAGGATACTAGGAAGTGTACAAATCCTGTAAGTGTTATGTAACCAAAGTTATGTCAGTGTCATAAAAAGTGTAACATACATCTGAACTAACTACTTTTTCTGTTTTATTTTTTTAGAAGCTACGTCACACTGATTTTTATTGGGCAACACAGAACACTCCCTTAAAGTGGACCTTCACCATGAAGAAGTTAATATCTTATGTTTCCCACACCCCATACATGCAGATTGCTCACATTAAAAATCACCCTACCTGCATCTACTGCATGTTATGAGCCTTTAAATGTCCAAGATGGCGGCTCATGGAGCATCAGACAGCCTGCAAACGGGAAGTGTCTTCTGACGGTGTCACTCTGCATTCTGGGATTGCTGTCCCTTCCCTGAACCCAGCTCTGCCCTGTCTGTATAGCTATAACCCCACTCCCTCTACTTTACCCCCCCCCCCTCGCCTCAGTATGTGATGTTTCCGAGTCAAGATGGCGGCGCCCGTACTGGGAGATAGAAAATATACAGCAAACCAATTGTACAGTGTAAAACAAAGTGAATTTATATTTATACCGCTTTTACAGGCTAAGGACGCACTGAACGCCAGACAAGCTTTTTCCCAGTCACTTCTTGCATGCCAGTGATGTGCCCCTGATCTGCATGGATCTCCGCTGGAGAAATAGTTCAGTATCCGTATCAGGATGCTGCCTTTAAAATCTTTTATCTTCGGTGAAAAATAAACAAATATTAAACTTTCTGCCATAAATCATGGAGAATTGGGGATACACAGATTATATTATATATGTATCCTGCCTCCCGTGTCGCCGACATGGATTCCTTGGTTCCCCCTCAACCCTTTTACAGGTTCCGTGACTTATGTGGAAGGATAAAGGTATTTGTTTTGGGCCCTACCCAGGGACCTCAGAGGATATTCTGCTAATTCTATTGCACCAAACAGCTGCTTTGGAGGACAGGAGAGTTTATGAAGCTGCGCTCGGATCGCTGGACTCTGTCTTGGCCTCTTCATATATGGCTTCTGAGTCTGCATCCTCAGAGTCTGGGCCCCCTTTGGCATTAGGAACCCAAAGACCCGAGTCAACGCATTGCTTCATGTAAATGCTGGCCTCCTGTGAAAAACAAAATCAAGTCAAGGTAAGCATAATTATTTACTGACAGCGTACCATCATGAAAAAGGTGGTTTATTTAAAGGCATTGTCCACCCAAATAAAAAACACAAAAAGACACTTTGGCAGCTAACTATTAAAACTAATTTTAGGTAGGTATGCACCACAAGACTGATCTGGCATCAGGGATATATATGGAAAGCAACTACTAAAAAGAAATGGCTGTCAGGTCAGCCCGTGAGCAACCCCCCCAAAAAAGTGCCGCTCACGCCAAAAGAATATACAGGTCCTTCTCAAAAAATTAGCATATAGTACTAAAGTTCATTATTTTCCATAATGAAATGATAAAAATTAAACTTTCATATATTTGAGATTCATTGCACACCAACTGAAATTTTTCAGGTCTTTTTTTGTTTTAATACTGATGATTTTGCCATACAGCTCATGAAAACCCCAAAATCCTATCTCAAAAAATTAGCATATGATGAAAAGGTTCTCTAAACGAGCTATTAACCTAATCATCTGAATCAACTAATTAACTCTAAACACCTGCAAAAGATTCCTGAGGCTTTTAAAAAAGCCCAGCCTGGTTCATTACTCAAAACCGCCATCATGGGTAAGACTGCCGACCTGACTGCTGTCCAGAAGGCCATCATTGACACCCTCAAGCAAGAGGGTAAGACCCAGAAAGAAATTTCTGAACCAATAGGCTGTTCCCAGAGTGCTGTATCAAGGCACTTCAATGGGAAGTCTGTGGGAAGGAAAAAATGTGGCAGAAAACACTGCACAACGAGAAGAGGTGACCGGACCCTGAGGAAGATTGTGGAGACGGACCGATTCCAGACCTTGGGGGACCTGCGGAAGCAGTGGACTGAGCCTGGAGTAGAAACATCCAGAGCCACCATGCACAGGCGTGTGCAGGAAATGGGCTACAGGTGCCGCATTCCCCAGGTCAAGCCACTTTTGAACCAGAAACAGCGGCAGAAGCGCCTGACCTGGGCTACAGAGAAGCAGCACTGGACTGTTGCTCAGTGGTCCCAAGTACTTTTTTCTGATGAAAGCAAATTTTGCATGTCATTCAGAAATCAAGGTGCCAGAGTCTGGAGGAAGACTGGGGAGAAGGAAATGCCAAAATGCCTGAGGTCCAGTGTCAAGTCCCCACAGTCAGTGATGGTCTGGGGTGCCATGTCAGCTGCTGGTGATGGTCGACTGTGTTTTATAAAGGGCAGGGTCAATGCAGCTAGCTATCAGGAGATTTTGGAGCACTTCATGCTTCCATCGGCTGAAAAGCTTTATGGAGATGAAGATTTCATTTTTCAGCACAACCTGGCACCTGCTCACAGTGCCAAAACCACTGGTAAATGGTTTACTGACCATGGTATTACTGTGCTCAATTGGCCTGCCAACTCTCCTGACCTGAACCCCATAGAGAATCTGTGGATTATTGTGAAGAGAAAGTTGAGAGAAGCAAGACCCAACACTCTGGATGAGCTTAAGGCCGCTATTGAAGCATCATGGGCCTCCATAACACCTCAGCAGTGCCACAGGCTGATTGCCTCCATGCCACGCCGCATTGAAGCAGTCATTTCTGCAAAAGGATTCCCGACCAAGTATTGAGTGCATAACTGAACATAATTATTTGGAGGTTGACTTTTTTTTTTATTAAAAACACTTTTCTTTTATTGGTCGGATGAAATATGCTAATTTTTTTAGATAGGATTTGGGGGTTTTCATGAGCTGTAGGGCAAAATCATCAGTATTAAATCAAAAAAAGACCTGAAAATTTTCAGTTGGTGTGCAATGAATCTCAAATATATGAAAGTTTAATTTTTATCATTTCATTATGGAAAATAATGAACTTTAGCACTATATGCTAATTTTTTGAGAAGGACCTGTAAATGAATCAATATTAATTGAAGAATAGAGATCAAGATAAAACAAGCCGATCAAAAAATGATTAAAACACACATGAGACAGACAATGATTAGGGCTCCATACGATCCTATACTTCATAGTGATAATAAATGTCCATATACTCTCATGATAATTGTGCAAAGTATGACACGGTGCAAATATAATCTACAAAAGGGTTACAGCATCAATTTCCAAAGTGCTTGTGCTCCACTGATTATTGTGCAAAACAGCACTGCCCTGGTGAAGTGGACGAGATCCACGCAACGCGTCGGCGTGGTGTTTTACTTTGATCTGGACCCGGGCCACAGTAATAGGTGATGTTATCTTATCAATATCAGGCCTGCTCTCATGCACTTTGTTTTGATTGGATTACTGATTTAATATTATAGCACCATTGCACTTTATATTGCTGTTTCCACAATAATCAGTGGAGCACAAGCCGTTTTTTGTAACCCTTTTTTTAGATTATATTTGCACCTCGTCATATTTTGCACAATCATCATGAGAGTATATGGACATTTATTATCACTATGAAGTACAGGATTGTATGGAGCCCTAATTTGTCCAGATCATTGTCTGTCTTATGTGTATTTTAATCTGTTGGTGTTTGATGAGCTCGTTTTATCTTGATCTCTATTCTTCAATAAATATTGATTCATTTATATTCTTTTGGCGTGAGCGGCACTTTTTAATCGGGGGTTGCTCACGGGCTGACCCGACAGCCATTTGTTTTTAGCAGCTAACTAATCCGGCAAACAGCACCTGATCGCATCTTGCGCCAGCCTGGGCCCCGAACTCCATTCCGCGGCACTTCTGTGTTGGGATCACGTCCTTCCACCATCAGTCACCGTGGCGCTGCCACACACTCCCCTTTCACTACAATGAAGTGTGTCAGGTCTCGCACACCCCCTCCATTGCAATGAATGGAGAGGGCATGGCAACACTCTTGTGACTGAAGGACGTGATCCTGACACAAATTTAAGTCCAGACCCAGCAATCTATTGAGTTGAACACTGGAGTAGGACCGATCAGCTGCAAGGGATAGAGTACACTTTTGTTTTTATTTGAGAGATCAATCCCTTTAATAATTCATATGAACATGCTTAAAAAGGTCCAGTCCAGCCCAGGATGCAAAGAATTGCCCGACCTTTTCCACTGGATTCCAGGGCAAGTAAACAATTTTTTTTATTTATGTAACATCCCCCCCCCCCCCCTTCTTCAGCGCTAAGGGAGGGTGGGATTTAGAAGATGGCCATCATGAGTTGGACTGGCCCTTTAACTAGGTGGCGGCTGCTACGGGGGACCCCCTAGTGACTAGGTATGTAATGATAGTTTATTTTTTACACTTAAGAGGCCGATTCAGTAATAGCGCCAGGTAGCGACAGATGAGCACGAGTAGCGCGATTTTCACAGCGCCCGCTAGTATTTGCTGTGCTTGGCCGTTGTTCGCTTGTTGACAGCGCTTGTCGGTGTGCGGTAATGTTGAATACGGGGTGAGGAGTCGCTGTTTCACAGGTTCCGCGCTGTATGGGAGCGCCTGACAGCGAATGGCCAGAGCGAACGGCTCCCAGCATATTCATTAACAAATCACGCTCAAAAAATTCTCGCGCTGTGAAATGCTTGTTTAAACCCCAGAGCGCTGGCGGCGATGGCTTAAAAGTAGTTTTTAACCCCCAAACAACCATATTTTTTGATTAAAAAATTAACCAAGTTTTTCTAAACATTTGGTAATATGAATACATTAATATCAGACCTGTAATATCAATTCTGCACAATTTTTTTTTTATTTTTTTTTTTACCTTAAAAAAAAAAAAAATATAACATTGCCGTAGTGGTCACAGAATTTTTGACAGTTAAAAAAAAAAAAAAAAAAAACAAAACAAAACAATCATATCAATTAATTATGAATATTTAAAGATTGCTCCATTGAAATGCATTGGAGAGCGCCAGGTAGCGAGAGGTCATACCTGGCGCTGTGATGGGATTAGCAGCGGCGCTGTTCGTTGCAGTCCGCTACATGATGAATCCCGCGCTAGCTGACGCTCTCGCCGGCGCTAGCCTCATTTAGCGTGATAAATGCGTGATTGTGTCCGCCGCCTGGCGTTCTGGGGTCGGTAGCCGCCGATAGCTGGCGCTACTGAGACACTACCTGGCGCTATCCCTTGATAAATAAGGCCGTTAGCTTATATCTGCTCTGGGCGTGCTCCTATTTAAACACCAATACTGGTTACTGGCGCTCATTGGCATACACGGTTGGGTTTAATTACATGGTTGGGTATTAGAAGTGTCTTTTGTTGGTTGTTGGTTTTGTCACGGTATACAATTGTATGCCACAGTGGGCATTTATGCACATAGCACTTTAAGTATTAATTAGTTTTATTAATTGTATGTTACAGTTTGTATTTATGCACATAGCACTTTAAGTATTAGTTTTATTAATTGTATGTTACAGTTTGTATTTATGCACATAGCACTTTTTGAAAATAGCCGTTTATATCAATAGTGTGATCATTATGGTTTTCTTTTATAATTTCACTTGCTTGGTCACGCTGTCAATTTAAACATTCTGGCCAGCAGTATGCTCAGGATATATTTTTGAATACGTATATACACACGCCCAATTTAAATAAATATCTATAATACTTAAAATAGCCATAATTATGGCTTAATTAATATAGTCACATACTCTAGGTTAATCCCCTGTTGTGTGTTTATATGTTTTTTAAATTATTGTGTATTGTATTGTAACGTGTTGTATATTGTGTTGTTAATTTTAAGAAACCATTTAATAAAATATCATTGCTAAATTTTATTTTCAGAGTGTGGCCTTATATATATGGGGATGGTAGCTTAGGGGTAATCTAGGACTCCTTTATTGTTTACAATTGGCCCTTTAACTAGCACATCCATTAAAGTGGATGTCCAGTCATATTAACATACTCCTACCACCCGACGTCTCGGACCCTGGATGCAGCCATTTTAGAGAGGCTGCCAGAACGGCATCTCCTGCACTGGGTGCACCTGCCGCCTAAGCATTGATGGCAGTGCCGGGGTTTAAAGTGGACCAAAACCCAGGATAGTCAGAAGGGAAGCGTGCCCGCGCAAGCCATTCACAAATGCCTGGCGCGGGCACGTACACTGCTAGAGGGAAGCGGAAGATGCGGCCGTCAGAGCCGCTGCTCTTACACGCGCTGTGGGATCGATATAAGGCGAGTTGGCTGGGGTGATCTGGGGGGTTTCACACAAAGGACCCAGGCTACTCAAAATCCTGGGTTTTGGTCCACTTTAATTGGACTTTTGGTCTGCAAAAGTTTAAAACCCGGAAGTGACAGCCCTGGGGTCTAAAAGTAACCCCAATGATCCCCCCCCCCCCCCCAAAAAAAAAAAAAAAAAAACCATCTTTCCTGAGGCTGGTTACTGCAACACACATACAAGATTACAAGATCAGCCAATTGGCTATCTCCAATCTGATGGGCGAGTGTGGCTACAAAAAACTGAGCTGGCTCTGAGCCAGCAGCATTGTCTGAGGTACTTGGGTGGGGGAGAGAGTTTTGGCCCATTTTAAGCCCTCAGATGAGAAGCTGCTATGAATTAGAATAGAGGAATTTACCAGAAACCATGAAAAGAAGATACAGCTTGAAGTGTGAATGTACTAATATTAACGGTCCACTTGTGCGCTTCTATTCCAACTTACCTTGGGGTCCATTTTGCTGATGGTCTCTTTCAACATTTCTATGTCTTTTGTGTCGAAACATTTTTGTAATTCCTGTAAAAGAAAAGGACAGTGGAGATCATCTCAACTAGGAGAGTCGT
This sequence comes from Gastrophryne carolinensis, assembly GCA_027917425.1. NCBI lineage: Eukaryota > Metazoa > Chordata > Amphibia > Anura > Microhylidae > Gastrophryne > Gastrophryne carolinensis. Next base: position 406,589,756 of record CM051238.1, on the reverse strand, counting down.
GCCTTATTGTTATCAGCACATAGTGCCATCTTCATCTAAGTTGGGGGTAATTTGAGTAACCATTAGGTCTCGCCTTTGCTTTCGCTCTTCCTCCGTAGAGCAAACGGTTAGGATTTCAGGGGATTCAATCTAGGTATTATATTTGACCAAATGCTATTTAGGAAAAATATGCTAAACATGTCCATGACTGAGGAAGTCGCCACCTTTTCGACTGTTTTCCAGAATCAGCTCCTTCATGTGTGAGGCAAGATGGCCGCTGCCATGCATGTTTAAGAATGCAGAATCTGCCCGCTATTCCAAACAGCTGCATGTTAGTCTCTCTAAATAAGCTTATGTCACTGCCACAGAGGGGCTTTAGGGAGCAGTGTACTAAGCTTTGCTTTTTGGACAGGAACAAAAGCATGCCTACAGTGCCTGAAACCATGCGGCCTTTGTAATTACACAGGACTGGAATACTGACAGCTTCTAGATGGTCACACCCAGTTACCCAGCAATTTTTATGCCAAGAAGGGATTGAAGATACATTTATGTAAAGAAACCAAAAGGAAACCAGAAGAAGGAGCCCCGCGATTGGCCGCCAGGCAGTCACATGGGTTGTAGTCGCATTGTCTGTGCCGGCCATCGGCAGGACCCGCCCACATGACCACCCGGCAGCCAATCGCGGGACTCCTTTCCCGGTGCTGGCTCGTAAGGAAGGCGAGTATTCTAAGCGTCCTGTGCTGTTAGGGGCGAGGGGGCTCCAGCGTTCTGGATGCCCCCTCGAGGTTCTTACTAGCAGCAACGAGAGGGACCAACACCCATTAATGTAATAACAGGTGTTGGTCCGGTTTAACTGCTTCATATGGATAATAAAGGAAGGAACAGCTTGTATTAAGGTTTTCCTGTAGTTCCTTAAAGCAGACCTCCGGTTTAGTAAATTACTTCCCTTCTTATGATCATGGGGTTAAGCCCTCTAAAACTGCTTATGCCACCGAAGAGGCTGTGGAATAGCACAAAGATTATTCACTCTAGAACTACATGGGGGCAGCCATCTTGCCACACACCTGACAGTCCTCCTTACACCGGAGAATAAAAAGGGGGGGGGGGGGGTTCTGTGCCAACAGCAATTCACATCAAATTGAGAAAGCTATATGCCTCAGAAACAAGGAGAAGCTTTTCTGTCATTTCACACACACAAATACTGAATAAACAGCTAATGTAGCAAAAGACATCTGTGTGATGAAAGCTGTTACAATGCATCTCTATGGCTGATGAGGCAAAAGAACTCAGGGGGATACAATGTATTTTATTCAATGAGTCATTACAGCTGGAGGCTTACTAGGCCTGGTTAGAAATAAAAGAGGATTGCACAGATGTCATGTTTGTGGCAAGATGGCCGCTGCTTTGCATGTTTAAGAGTGCAGAATCTTCCTGATATTCCAAACATCTGCATGGTGTTAATCCCTCTCAAAAAGCTCATGTCACCAATTGCCACAGAGGGGCTTTAGGGGAGCATTTTACTTAGCTTTGATTTTTTGATTAGAGGTCCGCTTTAAAGTGCGTTGCACCACCCTTTTTTCAGCCTTTAAAGCGGATCAACACCCAGCCTGATCGGCCCCTCGATCCAATCCCTCCCCACGGGGCATCCAAAATCGGGATGCCTCGCTGTGTGAAACCCCCCCCCCCAGGACGCCCGCTGCACTTACCTGAAACTCAGCCCAACGGCGCATGCGAGGGCCACATCTCGCGCTTCTCCCTAGCAGGGCGCGTGCCCGCGCGCTCCATTAGAGGGAAGCATGAGATGCGGCCGCCAACGTGCTCGGAGCCGCTGAGGTTTGACGCGGCTTTGGCGCGCATACTACAGCGTCCCTGAGTGCGCTGAATGGATGAGCGGCCGCGCATGCGCCGTAGGAGCGGGGTGAGGTTAGCTGATTCGGGCGACCTGGGGGGTTTCACATAGCGGCAAAGTGAACCAAAATCCAGGATAGTCAAAATCCTGGGTGTTGGTCCACTTTAAAGCAGATTTCCTTTTTTTTTTCAGGGTTTTATAACGTAACTCACGGTCCAGTGGGTTTATATATTTTTCATTATTTGACAGTTTCACTTTAACAGAGGCTACTAACGTGGAGAGAAGGAATGTTTCAGACTTACAGCTGGCAGAGACTCGTAAACCTCTACAGGGTCCAGCCCCCCGGGGCCCAGCCTTTTTTTCCTCTCCTCTTCCTCGAACTCCTTCATGGCTTTTTCTATCCGCACCTTGGCTCTCTCCTTGACTCTGCCCTTGAATGCTCCCAGTTCATCATTGAAGGCGTCCATATACTGCTGATCTGCCGTCTGGTGAACATTGAAATGAAACAGGTTTTATAGTTATACGGAAATGTGGGCTGCTAAACAAATGGTGGCCCGACCCCACACAGCGCTCTCTTCTATTGTAATTCAAACTAAATATTACTGAATTCCAATGTAGGAATAGACCAAATTATAACTGTAACTGATATTATAAATGGTAATTGCAGGTAGCCATCAGTCTTGACCTTTGACCTTTTGTAAAGCAGCAGGACCACAAGCGCAACTGGTGGCTTACCAAGTTAGCTTCTATATCCCACAGTTAGTAGCCACATCCATCATGGGGCCCAGTTATCCTTACTGGTTCCGATTTAATGTGCAACCTACAGTACATACTTACACAACTCAAGTGGCAGAAAAGCACTCTCAGCAGCTTCAGTTCTTACAGGGTAAGTAAGCATTGCCAAAAACAAGGCCATAGGGCACTGGCAGGCACGATCTACGCCTATTTAAAGTGGACCTTCACCCTAAATAAGAGCATATCTTATAGGTTTCCCCTACGCTGTACATGCAGATTGCCCACATTAAAAATTATCCTACCTGCATCTATTGCATTTTCTGACACTTTAAACATCCAAGATGGCGGCCCATGGAGGTGCAGGCTGCCTGCAAACAGGAAGTGTCTTCTGACTGTGCTGCTCTGCATTCTGGGATTGCTGACCTTTTCCTGACCCCAGCTCTGCTCTGTCTGTGCAAAGCACAGCTATACCCCCGCTCCCCTGCACTTTTGACCCCTCTGCTCTCCTCAGAAGATGATACTACTGAGCCAAGATGGCGGCGCCCGTATCCTAGAGTACTGAACAGAGTTGCAGGCCAGTGAGGGAAAGAATAAAATGTAAGTGACTAAAAACGTTAAATGTATTAATATTAGATGCTGGGGAATAGTTTTTGAAGGGTTTGGGCTTTTCATCAAATGAAGCTAAAGGTCTGCTTTAAAGCATATCTACATCCTCAATGGTCTGGGGAGACCCTTACCCCACATATAATAACTAGGGGTGAGAATTGCCAAGAACCTGGCGATAAGATACATATCGCGATACACAATACGATATATACCGATTCTGTCTCAAAGACAATATATTGCAATTTTTCTATAAATTATATTTCAATTCCCCCTTTCTGGGGGTGGGACCCTATTTTTGTGGGGTTTTGTGTGTGCTTGTAGAACAGGGCACAGGGGCCCGCTCTGGTGGCCCCTGGCCCTGCAGGCTACAAGCCAGCATAGCCTATGGCCACGGGCTCCTCTGCCCCCGGCCTTTAAGGAAACAGGTAATGGGGGGCTCGGGGTTAATGGCAAGTCACCCACTAGTAACCACATGTGACTTGCCAGACCCAAAGCCTTGTGAACTGGCATAGGGGTCACCAAAAAAAAAAAAAAATAATATATATTTATATATATATTTATATATTTATTTAGTTTCTTTACTCAACTCCGATTGCCAGCTCCTGTGTCCCTCGCCGATCCGATGACAGATCCAGTAATCGCCGGCCAGAGGAGGGGGGGGGGGGGCAGGGGGAGAGAGCCTGTCAGCGGCTCCCCCAGGTGAAGAGAAGAACCGGTCGGATCGAACGAGGGGGTCAGGTGAGGTTTTTTTTTTTTTTTACTTTCCGCTTCCGTAAAAATACAACTCTGTAGAGTTGGTATTATATGCAAACAGCACGTCCTGCTCCAGACATAGTCCTTACATGTGGGTATACCTCCGCCTTCAGCACCGTGCACTGCAGAACATGAAGAAAACAAGCTCCTCCCGGCCCTACATATACCGGAGGACCTCCCACAAATCCCCAGCATTGAAAAGCAGTGAGAAGGAGGCCAGGAGAAACAACCACCCAAAAACTGGCAAAAACATATCAAGTATAACAATCACCAAACAGGAGATCCAGAACAAAGTGAAACCAGGGTGGGGTGGAGCAGGACATGCTGTCTGCATATAATACCAACTCTACAGGTGAGTACTTCACAGAGTTGTATTATTCTAAGCAGACAGCACGTCCTGCTCCAGACATAGTCCTTACATGTGGGACATCCAATAGCAGTGTCCGTAAAGAAGGGTGGGATCCCCAACAGAAGGCAACAGCAAGCCATTTAAATTACTACGGCCTGCAAAACCTTGCGGCCAAACGCAGCGTCAGCTGAGGCCTTAACATAACCTTGTAAAACTTTGTAAAGGTGTGAACCGAAGACCAAGTAGCTGCCTTGCAAACTTGCTCCACAGAGGCCTGGTGCTGAAAAGCCCAAGAAGCCCCAACAGCTCTAGTAGAATGAGCAGTAAGACGAAAGGGGGTGTCTTCCCCTTAGTAGTATAGGCTTGAACCACAGCCTGACGAATCCATTTACTGATGGTAGACTTGGCGGGAGCCAAACCTTTCCTAGGCCCGTGAGGCACAACGAAGAGAGCATCCGTCTTCCTAAATGCCTGAGTGGTAACCAGGTAAGACTTGACACACCTTAGGGTTACTAGGATTAGGGCACAAGGAAGGAAGTACAATATCTTGATTCAAATGAAATGCAGACACAAACTTAGGCAGAAAGTCTGGCTTGAAGCGAAACACCACCTTATCCCGGTGTCTCTCAAAGTAGGGAGGCTGAATAGACAAGGCAGCCAACTCAGACACACGTCTAACCGAGGTAATGGCTACCAGAAAGACCACCTTGAGCGTGAGAACAGCAAGAGCTGCTTCGTGAATAGGTTCAAAAGGAGGACACTGTAGGGCCGACAAAACCAAATTCAGATCCCAAACAGGAACCATAGGTTTCCGAGGGGGGCGTACATGAGTGACTCCCTGAAAGAAAGTCTTGATAAGAGAGTGCTGGGCAAAGGTCTTCTGAAAGACGATAGACAGGGCTGAAACCTGGCCCTTCAAGGTACTAAGCTTAAGACCCAAGTCTAGACCATGTTGTAAAAACTCCAGCACCCTGGAGACTAAGAATTCCCGGCAGGGAAGAGACCTGGATTCACACCAGTCAATGTAGGCACGCCATACCCTATAATATATAGCAGAAGAGGTCTTCTTCCTGGCTTGGACCATGGTAGCCACTACAGAAGCGGACAAACCCCTTTCCTTTAAAATGGTGGTCTCAATAGCCAAGCCGTCAAAGCCAGAGTTAGTAAATTGGGATGGCGTAGAGACCCCTGAGTTAGGAGGTCTGGAATCCTTGGTAGATCGTACTGATCTACTGCCATTTGAACCACGTCTGCGAACCACACTCTTCTTGGCCACCTTGGGGCCACCAGAATCGTGGGTACCCCTTCCAGAGTGATCTTGCGCAGCACTCTGCCCAGAAGGAGAATTGGTGGAAACGCATACAGGAGCCGAAACTCCCTCCAAGACATTGACAGGGCATCCGAAGCCAGAGCCAGAGGATCCTGAGACAGGGATACAAAGCTCGGGAGCTTGTGATTGTGACGGGACGCAAACAGATCCACGTCTGGGACACCCCAACGGTGACACAGGGACTGAAATACCGAGTTGGAGAGGGACCACTCCCCCTGACGGGACGACCCCCTGCTCAGGGCATCTGCTAGCAGATTTTCCGCCCCCGGAATGTAAACAGCCGAGATGCATTGAACATTGGTCTCTGCCCATGTTAGAATCAGACACACCTCCTGGAGAGCACCCTTGCTCCGGGTTCCTCCCTGATGATTGATGTAGGCCACTGCTGTCCTGTTGTCTGAGCGTACCTGAACCGCCAGACCCTTCAGGTGCTGGGTCAATTGTTTCAGCACCAACTTGACCGCCCTGAGTTCCAGGACATTGATGGGTAGATGGGCCTCCTGAGGGCCCCACCTCCCCTGGAAACGCAGGGACTTCCAGAATCCCCCCCCCAACCCGAGAGACTGGCATCCGTTGTGACCGTCTCCCAGGAGGGAGCCAGGAAGGATCTGCCCCTCGTCAAGTTCCCGTGGTCCAGCCACCACGCCAGGGATTGTCTGACCGAGGGGGGAAGCACCCAGATCTCGTCCAAGGACGCTGGGTCCTTGTTCCAAACTGACAGAAGGTGAAGCTGCAGTTCTCAAATGGAATTGTGCAAAGGGCACCGCCTCGAAGCTTGCCACCATCGAGCCCACCAACTGCATTCCCTGCCTGATGGAGGGATGAGGGCTCGAGAGCAGGAACCTCACCTGCGTTGTCAGAGCTTCCACCTTCTGTGGAGGAAGGAATATCCTTGACTGAACTGAATCCAGAATCATCCCCAGAAACGGGGTGACTGAGGAGGGGGACAGAGAGGACAGTTGTGGCCTAGAGGTAAGTGGAGCGGACTTGTGACTGGAGGGTTGCAGGTTCGAATCCCGGTCCTGGGACATGACTGAAGTGCTCTTGAGCAAGGCACCTAACCCCCCAACTGCTCCCCGGGTGCCGTAATTAGGGCAGCCCACCGCTCTGGGCACGTGTACACTCACTGCACGGATGGGTTAAATGCGGAGGACAAATTCCTATGTGTGCGCAAGCATACAATGGCCATCTATGCATTAAAAATAAAAAAAAAAAATTAATTGATCACCCAGCCAAAGGACTCCAGGGTGGTCACCACCGACCGCGTGTCCAGCTCTGCCTGCTGCAGAGACTGAGATGAGTATATCGTCCAGGTAGGGCAACACTCGTATGCCTTTTAGTCTCAACAGGGACATTACTCCTGCCAGCACCTTGGTGAATACCCTGGGGGCTGACGTAAGACCGAATGGCAGAGCCACAAACTGGTAATGCTGATCCAGCAGTGCAAATCTGAGAAACCTTTGATGCCCTGGGAACACCGGGACGTGTAGGTAAGCGTTCTTGATGTCCACAGATGTCATGAAGGCCCCTGGGCGCAACGAGGCAATGGCCGAGCGCAGAGTTTCCATACGAAAATGTCTTGTTTCTCACAAATCTGTTTAAGATTTTTAAATCCAGAATGGGTCTGACTGACCCGTCCTTTTTGGGCACCGTGAACAGGTTGGAATAAAACCCCACGCCCCTGTCTTTTGAGGGGACCTTGCAAATGACCCCAAGGTCTAGAAGGTCCTGCACTGCTAGCATCAAGACTCGCACTGAGGCAGGGTCCTGTGGGATTCGGGACCTGTCGAACCTGGGAGGGGGCAGTACAGAAAACTATCTTGTAACCGGAGGACACTACCTCCTGAATCCACCGGTCTGGGACGTGGCGTCTCCAGACATGCTGAAAATGCTGTAGACGTCCCCCCACCCTGACGGGCGAGGGCGCCCCTTCGTGCCTGGGGGGTCTTGGCCCCCAGGAAGAGCTGGGGCGGCGTCCTCTGTTCTTGTTCCAGGAATCTGTGTGAGCTCCGGCGAAGGACACCCCTCTTCCCTGTTTAGCCCCACGATAGGGGGTCGAGTGGGAGCTTGGGCCACGAAAGGGCCGAATCTGACGCTTGCGCTGGGGCAGCTTGCCCCCTTTAGCAAAGATATCTAACCTTTCTCCAAACAGGCGCAGCCCTTTGAAAGGAAGCCCCGTAAGGGCCTTCTTGGCGACATTGTCAGCTGCCCACTGGCGTAACCAGACCGCACGGCGTATGGCTACCACCAGAGCAGAGGATCTAGCACTCCGCTTAATAGCATCGTCCGATGCAGACAGGATATAGTTAATAAAAGTCTCACAGGTAACCAAAGCATTGGCGGCATCAGATGGCAAGTCATCCGCCCCTTCAAGAGAAGTCTTAACCACAGTCCTGAGCGCCACCGCCATGATGACTAAGGCGCAAACCGGGCGGAGCGAGGCTCCCCCAAATGCAAAGGCATGACATGCCAGTTGATCAACCCACCGATCCTCCAGATCCCGCAGCGTAGTAGTGTCAGGGGAGTGCATAATAGAGGTATTGGACAGACCAAGGATCGGGGCATCGACTTCGGGCGTCGAAGTCCAACACTTGATCAGGTCAGCAGGGAATGGATACTTCTTATCCACAGTCTTAGGAACCCCCTGGAGTTTGCTGGGATGTTCCCACTCCTTTAAGACGAGATTATTAAAATGAGTTTGTTCAGGAAACTCCAACCGCACCCTAGCAGTATGGAACAGGTCACCTCTTTGCCGAGGAGCCGCAGGCGGGGGAGAGAGGGATAACACATCAAAGATCTGGGCCAGCAATCTATCAACGTCATCCTGGGACCAAAGATCAGAGCCAGATTCATCCTGACTCCTGGACTCATCGTCGTAGGACCCCCGAGTCAGAAAACAGTTCCCCTTCCTCTGAGGGGGAGTGTGCATAAGACAAATGTAAATCATCAGAGTCTACAGGAAGAATAGTGGCTTCAGGATTCAAGTGGCGCTTTTTAGCGGTAGCCTTGCGCGCCAAGGAGCCAGCGACTAAACTTTCCACGCTAGCCAGTCTAGCGCCAAATCAGCATGAGAGTCCCCGCTAGTATTAGGGGTTAGACTCAGGCTTGGGGGAGTAGGGGAAACAAGGCGATGCGCGGGCCCAGCCTCGGAAGAGGCGGGTAGGCCAGCTAGCGCCTGCTGGGCACAAGGGACGCAGACCCGTGCATTGTCACCACTGCTAGGTGTGACCCCACAAGCTACACACAGAAGGGCTTGTCCCGAAGGAACCCCGTTCACGATATCCTGAGATGCCTCCATATGGTGATTATTATATTCAATGTGCCAGTAGGGATTGACGCCGTAAAGCAACCCTGGATGCCCCAAACACCCGCCGGGAAGTGGGAGTGGTTTGTTAAAAGGTTCTGGACCGGACTCTACGCCGGGCCGGGAGAAGCCACCGAAGACCGCGATCTGAAAGACACAAGGGGAACAGGGATGTCAGAGCCAAGCGCGAGGAAGTCAAAGCTAGGAAAGGGATCGCCCACGAGGGCACTTACAGAACAGCGAGGGGAGGACCGTCTTCACCACGCGCATGTGAGAAGGAAATGGAGCCAAGCGAACCTCGAAGGGCGGGCCAGAGCGGACAATGACGTGGAGCGCGCCAAACCGAACCCCCCGGAGAGCGCGAAGCTCGAAGGCGCGCAGCCAATCAGAAGCGACAGATGTTGTCAGGGAGACATCACCTCAGAGAGATCAGACAGGGTGAATACAGTGATAGAACGCCAAGCGTCAATAGAATGAAACTGAAGCACGCGCCGAGTAATACATGAAGGCGCAGTAGGAAAGCAAAAGGCTGAGAGTGAAGCGCAGCTCTGACTCCAAGGACCAATAAGACAATGGTTGACTAGTGTGATTAGGGCAAGGATTAGCCGTCGTACACACGACCCCCCCCCCTCTTTTTTCCCCCACTAACGGGGAAATCTAGGGAGGAAGGTGATCCAATATACTGGGTTCACCGCTACACCGGGAGAGGGGCACTAGTGCGGGAGGGGCATCCAATAGAAGGCTCACCATACACCTTAACCGCCTACCCTATAGAGGGGGATTGCAGTGGAGTCTAGCTCCACACACTAGGTGCTGCCTACCTTCACCCGACCCGACGCAGCTCAGGCTGGGAGGCATTAGTTCACAACGAGGACGGGTGGAAATAGTCCCGCAGGGCCTCGGGCTGTAAAGCCCCGCTCGCCTGCGAGAGCGTGATACTTCATGTCTTCGCAGTTCAAGCACTGCAGAGAAAACTGGGGATTTGTGGGAGGTCCTCCGGTATATGTAGGGCCGGGAGGAGCTTGTTTTCTTCATGTTCTGCAGTGCACGGCGCTGAAGGCGGAGGTATACCCACATGTAAGGACTATGTCTGGAGCAGGACGTGCTGTCTGCTTAGAATACACACATTTGCAGTAAAAAAAAAAAAAAAAACTAAATAAGAGGACAGTAAGGATATAATCTTAGCATACACAAAAAATATAAAAATTCCATCAAAAGTGGACTTTCCCAAGCCCAAAGGAAGAAAAGGTAGACTTTGTTTTGCAGAGCTAATGGGGTGACAGGTGGCGAGGGAAAACCCACAGTGACCGTTTTCCCCAGTTTAGGCATTCCCACGAGGCAGGGGGCGATTTAATTTATTAAACACAGCCCATTCTAACCCATTACCCATTCCCTGGATAAGGGAATTTTTTAAACCACACACTAGAGCACTGACCTTAATCTTGGTGAAGAATTGGCGGAAGCAGGCTCTGGGGTCCACCTTTAGGCTCTTGGCCAGCTCTAGGATGAACTGCATGACAATAGTCTGGTGGGCCACTTGTTCCATCAGGGCGTGTTTCTATAGAAAGAAAGAAAAAAGCCATTTCATTACAAACCTTCCAGTTACATGCAATGTAATCATAGGTCAGCTGCACCGAACAGAAGAGAAAAAGGCCAGAGCAGAGCCCTAGTCCACAGGGACACTAAACCAACCTACTAATGCAACCAGTAACCTCCACATTAGAGTGATGTATTTTCCTACATAACCCCCATCTGTCAAGGGGGGAGGAAACAGCTGTAAACAATTGTGCAACTGCACCTCCTCCAATCCAAGAAAGACTTGACTGCAGTGTGCAACAAATTCCTGACTCCCCCTCATTATATGGTGTAAAAATACCATTTTGTGAATACTCACCTGTAAAATGGGTATTATAAGTATGTCACACACCCCACTTCAAACATTAATAATTACACTAGGGTTAACGCACCGCTAGGTGGCAGCATTGCAGAGAACTCTCCAAAAACTTCAACAGGCCCCTCCCGGTCTACACATACCTGGTACCTCCCAAGAACCTCCCAGTATTAGAACAGCAGTAAGACAAGGTACCAGAACAAACAATGTAACCCTCAACGTAAAGAACTAAACTTCACCAAATAAAGAGCCAGGATACCGAAAAGGGCGGGTGAAGTGGGGTGTGTGACATACTTATAATACCCATTTTACAGGTGAGTATTCACAAAATGGTATTATTCTAAGTATGTCACACACCCCACTTCAAACATTAATAATTACACTAGGGACATCCAACAGCAGTGTCCAGAAAAGGGTGGGTATCCGAACAGGCAACAACGCAGAAAAAACTCAAACCACTGCAGCCTGCAAAACCTTACGGCCAAAAACAGCATCCGCTGAAGCCCGCACATCAACCTTATAGAACTTAGAAAAGGTATGAACAGAAGACCAAGTTGCAGCCTTACACACTTGTTCAACCGAAGCCTGGTGCTGAAAAGCCCAGGACGCACCAACCGCACGAGTAGAGTGAGCAGTAACTCGGAAAGGAGGATCCTTCCCCTTAGCCGAATAAGCACCAACAATGGCCTGACGAATCCATTTACTAATGGAAGATTTGGCCGGAGCCAAACCCTTCCTAGGCCCACATGGCACAACGAAAAAGGCATCAGTCTTACGAAAAGAAGACGTAGCACGTAGATAGTACCTGACACAACGTACCACATCCAAGCAGTGCAAAGCACTCTCCTTGACATTCTTAGGCTTAGGACACAAAGAAGGAAGAACAATGTCCTGGTTAAGATGAAAAGCAGAGACCACTTTAGGGAGAAAATCTGACTTGTAACGAAAAACCACTTTGTCCTGATGATCCTCAAAATAAGGAGCCTGAATAGACAAAGCTGCCAGCTCTGAAACACGCCGAACCGAAGTGATGGCCACCAGAAAGGCAACCTTCTGAGTAAGAATGGACAAAGCGACATCCCGCAAAGGCTCAAAAGGAGGAGCCTTAAGAGCAGAAAGAACCAAATTCAAATCCCACACTGGGAGCAAAGGCTTCCTAGGAGGCCGCACATGCGAAACCCCCTGGAAAAAAGTCTTGACCAAGGAATGACTAGCAAAAGATTTCTGGAAAAAAATAGACAAAGCAGAAACCTGCCCCTTCAAGGTACTCAGCTGAAGACCGGAGTCCAGCCCCAACTGAAGAAACTCCAAAATCCTAGACACAGAAAAGACCCGGCAAGGCAAAGACCTAGCCTCACACCAATCAATATAAGATCTCCAATACCGGTAATAGATGGAAGAAGAAGATCTCTTCCTGGCACTAATAAGAGTCTGAATGACCGCATCCGAAAGACCCTCCTCCTTTAAGATGGAGGTTTCAGCAGCCAAGCCGTCAAAGCCAGCGTTTGTAAACTGGGGTAACATAGTTGACCCTGAGTGAGAAGATCTGGCCGAAGAGGCAGATCGAACTGATCTACGGCCAGACGAACGATGTCCGCGAACCACACCCGCCTTGGCCACCTTGGAGCCACGAGAATGGCGGGAACTCCCTCCAGAACCAACTTTCGCAGAACCCTGCCTAGCATGGGAATCGGAGGAAACAGATAAAGAAACCCCAGGTCCCTCCAGCTCAGGGTCATGGCATCCACCGCCAGAGCCAGAGGGTCCCGGGACAGGGACACAAAGGACGGAAGCTTGTGATTGTGACGAGAGGCAAACAGATCCACCTCCGGCGTCCCCCACCGGAGACAAAGTGACCGAAACACCTGGGAATGTAGAGACCACTCCCCCCGACGGGACGCACACCGGCTCAGAAAATCCGCCTCTGTGTTTTCCACTCCCGGAATGTAAACTGCCGAGATGCAAGGGACATGAGTCTCCGCCCAGACCAAAATGAGAGGCACTTCCCTGTGGGCACCCAGACTGCGAGTCCCTCCTTGGTGATTGATGTAAGCAACCGCCGTCTGATTGTCTGAGCGAACCTGAACCGGCAGACCTTGTAAATGATGCGTCAAGTGAGACAGAACCAACCTGATGGCTCGCAATTCCAGAACATTGATGGGCAAGTGGGCCTCCTGAGGGTCCCACTGCCCCTGAAACCGAAGATCCTACCAAAAACCTCCCCAGCCTGACAAACTGGCATCCGTGGTGACAGTTTCCCAAAGTGGAGTCAGAAATGACCTGCCCTTCAACAGGTTGTCCGAGACCAACCACCACAGAAGGGACTGCCGAACCCGAGGGGACCACCGGAAGCACCGAACCAACGACCCCGGACACCGGTTCCAAGACGCCAAAAGATGAAGTTGAAGAGTCCTCGTATGAAACTGAGCAAAGGGAACTGCCTCGAACGAGGCCACCATCAACCCCACCAGTCTCATCCCCAGACGAATGGACGGATGAGGATGGGAGAGGAGCAGCTGGACCAATTCCTGAATCATCAGAACCTTGGCCTGAGGAAGAAACACTCTGTGCTGGCAGGAGTCCAACGACATCCCCAGAAAGGTCACCACCCTGGCCGGAACCAGAGAGGACTTGGGGTAATTGATCACCCAGCCGAACCTCTCCAACATAGACACCACTGTGCTGGTGTCCCCCTCTGCTTGACTGAAGGAAGGAGCCATGATGAGAAGATCGTCCAGCTAAGGCACAATGCGAATCCCCTGAGCTCTGAGCAGGGCCATCACCCCCGCCAACACCTTGGTGAACACTCTCGGAGCAGAGGTGAGGCCGAATGGAAGAGCCACAAACTGAAAATGCCGATCCCCCACCACGAAACGAAGGAACCGCTGATGAGCAGGAAAGATCGGCACGTGCAGGTACGCATCCTTGATGTCTATGGACGTCATAAAGTCCCCCTGCCGCAGCGAACCGATCGCAGACCGCAGGGTTTCCATGTGAAACTTCCGAGGACGAATAAACCTGTTGAGAAACTTCAAATCCAGAATAGGACGGAAGGACCCGTCCTTTTTGGGAACCGTGAAGAGATTGGAGTAAAACCCGCGCCCTACCTCTGAAGAGGGAATCGGGCAAATGACAGCTAAATCTAGAAGATTCCTTACTGCCGCCAGGAGCCCCTGCGCGGCCAAAGGATCCAAAGACACCCGAGACCTGAAGAACCTTGGAGGAGGACGGGACTCGAACTCCAACTTGTAACCGGCCGAAACCACCTCCCGGATCCATCTGTCCGGGACCTCCTGGTCCCACACCCGGGAGAAAAGTTGCAACCGTCCCCCCACCCGAACGGGTGAGGGCGCCCCCTCATTGCTGGGTGGGCTTGGCAGCCGGCTTGGGCTTGGCACCCCAGACGCGAGTGGGGCGGCCACGGCCTCTGCCCCTATTCCAACTGGCGCCCCTGGGGGCCGAAGAGCCCGCACCTCTACCGGCTCCGACTCCCCGAAAGGACGGATTGAACGAGACCATCCCCCGAAAGGAACGGCGAAATTTCTTGCGCTGAGGTAACTTACCTCCCTTGGCAACAGAATCCAGCCTCTCACCAAAAAGCCTCAAACCCAAAAAGGGCAGAGCCGTGAGCGATCTTTTAGAATTAAAATCGGCCGTCCACTGTCTCAACCATACACAGCGCCGGATAGCCACCAGCAAGGCAGTAGCCCTGCCACACATCAGCATGGCATCCTCCTGAGCGGCCAGGATAAAAGACAAAAAAGCATCGCAGCGCTTAAGCCCAAGGGACTCATCACTGGTGGGCTCGAGATCCACCCCCAAGTCCCTGACAATAGACCTGACAGCAAAAGTCAAAAGAGCCGAAGCACAGACAGGCCTTAACACCGAACCCGCACATACAAAACCATGACGGGCAAGCTGATCAACCCGGCGATCCTCGCCGTCCCTGAGCGAAGTCGTGTCAGGGGAATGCACGACCGCCGTGTTGGACAGTCCCAGGACCGGAGTATCTACCTCAGGGGGAACAGACCAACGCTTCATCAATTCCGCCGGAAAGGGATACTTCCTATCCCAGCTAGACGGCACACCAACAAGACGTGTAGGTTGCTCCCATTGCTTGAAAACAATTTCTTCAAAATGCTGTTGGCTGGGAAACTCCAAACGCTGCTTGGACACCCCAAAAAGCTGACCCTTAGGCCTAGGAGCAACCACCGGAGGCTCCAAATCCAAAACCTCAAACATCTGGCTCAGAATGGTAGAGGAATCGAGAGGGAGGCCATCAGCCTGATCCCCCTCAGAACCCAGCAACTGCTGAACATCAGAATCTTCATCCTCAATGAGCTCACCTTCTTCACTGGGACGATCCGACCAATCCAGATCTCCCACCACTTCCTCATCTGAATCCGGCGGAGGCGGAGACAGATGCTTCCGCTTAGCTGAAGCCTTCTGAGCGGCTATAGCAGAAAACCGCTTCTCAAGGCTGGTCAAGCGGGCACATACATCAGACTGCGAATCCCCGCCCAGGACAACGTCACACGGGGTCCGGAATAAGCGAGGGGGAGAGGGAGATGGCGCGGCTGAAGAAGTGCTAGGCACCGGAGTACTGGACTGCCGTACAATGTTCTGCTGTGCACAAGGGATACACAAAATGACATCATCTTCCTGGAGCGGAGTCCCACAACCCCCGCACACCTTGGATTGTCCCGAAGAACCATTCCCGGTATCTGTGGCAGCCTCCATGTGGTGAATTTTATGGTATTCGCAGAACCCAGGGATTTATGCGGTACGCGACCCGGGATGCCCCTTAATAACCTAACAATTGTCTAAAGATAGTCACAAGATCCTGACCCAGGGGAATAGCCTAAGACCCTTATAAAAATATATAAAGATATATATATATATATATATTGCAATGAAAAAACACCCCCCCCGAGCCAGGTATATAAGACCGGGAGAGCCCTGCCAGACGGGATCCCAGGATCTGAAAGACACAAAGGGAGAGGGACAGGCGTCAATCCAGCACCATAATACCAAAACCAACATACAACATAACATACAAAACCCCCCTTACACCCCCCCCCCCATTAACCAGAGACACAGGAAATGGTTAATACAAACCAGCACATTAAAGATGTGCAGGAGCGAGGAGGAAGGAAGAGGAGGAGGAGAGGACGCAATCCGAGGGGCCAGGCCAAACTCTATGTGAGCATCCGCAAGAAAACTAAAAACGCCTACCTGAGAAGGAGAGAGAAACTGCGCAGCTAGGCACCGCAGAAGATGGCGGCCCGCAACACAGCGCAGAGACGTGAGGGAGGGGAAGACGAGCTCCGGGAGCGCGGGAGCCGAGAAGGCCCCGCCCCTCCGGGACATCCAATCAGTGCGCGGCCCGCGCGCGCTGCGCGCGACCCCGCCCCCTGGCAGCGTCAGAGTCTGCCGGCGGAGACCGCGCTCAGACCTCAAAGACGGGACCGGCGGAGCAACCTGCCGGTTCCCAAGTGCGCACCAGACACAGACCCACACACTGATCCTCTGTTCCCCCCCCTGTGCAGACCGGACACGCAGGCTGCAAGCGCCGAACACGGCGCTCAGCCACAGGCGGGACCGCGGCGCAGCGCGCCGCGAGGCCCCGCCCCCCCCGGCTCCTGAGGGGAGAGAACCAGACACACAGACAGGGGGACAAGAGGGACACCCAGGCAAATCTTGAAATAAAAGTAGCCACAGTAAAAACCGCGAAAAGCCTCTAATGTAGCAGCGCAGCAGCCACACTCACACAACATGTCACCGTCCCAAGCGCGCCCCACACCCCGGAATGTGAATTAACAATATCCCAGGGCTAGGCACATCCTGACCGCTAACCTCCTATTAAATGGGGCATCCCACATCCGGATCACCACTCCGGGAATCCCGCTATGCCCCGCAATGAAGGGTCGAGCGGAGGAGCTAATCTCCTAGGCACCAATGGTGCCGGCTACCTTTTTGCCCGGCCTACAGCCGAAGCTGGGAGGCTGCCATTAAATAGTATACTCTCAAACAAGAGCCGGGCAGAAATAGACCACGGGGGGGGGGGGGGGGGTTTGGGGGGGCCCGGGGGGTTACCCCGGCTACCTGCAAGCAGGAGACTTCTTTCTTCTGTCTTGTCGCCACCTTGCAGAGAACAACACTGGGAGGTTCTTGGGAGGTACCAAGTATGTGTAGACCGGGAGGGGCCTGTTGAAGTTTTTGGAGAGTTCTCTGCAATGCTGCCACCTAGCGGTGCGTTAACCCTAGTGTAATTATTAATGTTTGAAGTGGGGTGTGTGACATACTTAGAATATGCCAGATGTAGAGTTTTCTGGGGCTCTAACTGGAGCGGCATACCCAGACACAATTACGGTATTTTTAGTCCTATAAGACGCACCCCCCCCCCCCCAAAGTGAGGGGAAATGTGGGTGCGTCTTATAGGGCGAATGTGTGCGAGGGCCGCGCAATGGAGGACCAGTGGGCAGGAAGCAATTAAAATTACCCCCTGCCTGCCAGTCCTCCAATGCGCGGTCCTCCAATGCGCGGCCCTCCCGCACACCGACAGTACCTAACAGCGCTCTCGCACCGCCGCTACTCAAGTGCAAAGCTCCAGCGGATGGGTGTGGCATATGCATGCATGCCAATCTTTCATGAACCAGGGCATGCATAGGCCACGTCCTCCACCGGAAGCAGGAACTCCAGCAGCGATGGCGTGGCAGCGTTGTAAGGTAGTGTGTGTGTGTGTGTGTGTGTGTGTGTGTGTGTGTGTGTATATAGGGCCAGGCATTGGAATGCCTGTAATATGGGGTCTGTAATGGGGTGATTGGGGAGATTCTGCACACTAGCTGTAATGGGTATGATTATGGAGAGTATTTTAGCACATCATTTGGTTCAGAATATTTTTTTTATTTTCCTCCTGTGCGTCTTATGGTCAAGTGCGTCTCATAGTGTGAAACTACAGTAATAAAAGTGAATTAAATATATATATTTTTTTTATTACCAGTCCATGGTGAGAATTCCAAACAGACCAGAACCACTTTTAGTTTACCTACAGCTGCTGCCGCACCATTGTGACGGTTTCAAAAGTTCCAGCCTTAAGTGGGTGTGTTAGCGCCATACATACATTTGGCAAGGAAAAAAAAAAAAAAAAAAAAAAAAAAAAAAGAAAGACGCGTCCGACCAAGCAGAGACGTCTGGCCCTTGTGTGTATACCTGCACCTGGCTTTTAAAGCAGACCAAAACCCACTGAACTTGTGAAATACATTTAGCCATAGCCCCTGTCGATACTCCCTTATTAGGGTGTAGAACAAGAAATGGATATTTTCGCTTTCGAATTGTCCTAGAACAACTAGCCCCTTGGTGAGATATGGCAGGAGATCAGTCATTGATTAGGTGTGGCAATGACAATGACATCATGCCACAAACAACAGTGGCAATGAATCGAGGTGGCGGATCTTTACAGCTAAAACAGGCGCCATTATCTGGGATTAGTGAAGCAGAAGCAGTGAAAATTGGCAAAAGGTGCTCCTCATAGGGGGACCAGTTAAGAGAATGCTAGTTAAAAATGTGGGTTTTGGTCCTCTTTAAAGGCACTTACCTCCAAGGCCTCAGGCTCAGTCTCCCAAAGCCACTTCCAGGGATGTTGAATACCATGCCTACAGTGCGTCCCCCCCCCCCCCCCAGCCTTTATTCCTGTCCTAAGATACCGGGTCATGTAGCAAAAGGCTTCAGGGGGCATATATCGAGGCTGCTCGAGAACGTCCTGCTCTTATCTGAAATAATCTGAATACAGATTACAGGAGAGCGCAGACTGGCAAAAGAGATTTTTTTTTTTTATGTCTGGACTTTTAATGCTGTGCAGAGTGTGCAAGGAAGGGGCTAGGCAGTTTCCTGCACACAACATGTCAATCTGCAATCCCAAACAGAAATGAAGCTACACCGTGTCCAAAATATGAGAAAAAAACATCAGCCAGCCATTGTATGGTATAACAAAATGTGGGTAGATGAACCTTTGCAGGACTACCAACAAGTAAAGGATTCAAGTGTGCTACGCTCACCTCTTCCACCTCCAGGTCGATGCACCAGATGACCAGATAGTTGGCCGTCTCCTCGCACACCAGGTTAGGATTGTCCGATAGGAATTTCTGACTGTCATCCCAGCGGTGCAGCATTCCTAGTGGAGAGGACATCTGTGAACCTTTGTGAGGACACCATCACCTGCAGCATTGCCTACAATTCAGGGCCCTTTAGTGCTGTAGCACAGTGGTACCCAACCCTTTCCTACAAGGCCCACCAACAGCTTATGTTTTGTGGATCTCCACATAGCCGTCTCTATAGCAGGGCTCCCCAACCTTTCTTACCTTGGGAGCCACATTTATCCCCACAAGACAGTCTTGAACCACATTCAGCATGAAGATACTGGCCACCATGCAAATCCCTCTTACACCATTAAATATTTGGCCCATAGAAGTGGATTCTCTATCTCCAAAAGTTTAAACGCCAGATGTGTTGGCTTACGCAATAGCTTTCCTGCCGCTACAAACACTCAGTGGGAGTCCATGAACACAAAAGGAAAAAAAAGACAATTCTGTGAGTACTCACCTGTAGATTTGCTTTAACCATGCATGGCACGGCCTTCTTCATGAAATCATTACATCTGGGTAATCCGCCACAAGGTGGCGCAGTGTACTGCAGAAGAGTTGTGGCTCCTCCCGGGACCATATAAAAACGGAATCACCATAGACTTATCCAAAGTTGACAAGCAGCTATTCAAGAAACCGGGAGCTAATAAAAGGTAAAAAAGGTAACAAAAAACCCCAACTAACTTGGAACAATCACCATAAAGAGGAAACAAAGAATAACGATAACAAGGGTGGGCTGAAGCAGACTGTGCCATGCATGGTAAAAGAAATTCTACAGGCGAGTACTCACAGAATTGTCTTTTTCCCATTGCATGGCACGGCTTGCTTCATGAAATCATTACATCTGGGACATCCAAAAGCAGTGTCCATAAAGTAGGGTGGGATCCCCAAAGAGTAACGACAGGCAGTTCAAACCACTACTGCCTAAAGTACCTTGCGGCCAAAAGCAGCATCAGCTGAGGCCTTAACATCAATCTTGTAAAACTTGTAGTACAAAAGTATGAACAGAAGACCAAGTAGCGGCCTTACAAACTTGTTCAACAGAAGCTTGGTGCTGAAAAGCCCAAGAGGCACCAATAGCACGAGTGGAATGAGCAGTAACCCTAAAAGGAGGAACCTTCCCCCTGGCAGAATAGGCCTGCTCCACCGTCTGACGGATCCACTTGCCGATAGTGGATTTAGCCGGAGGCAAACCCTTCCTAGGTCCAGCAGGAAGAACAAAAAGAGCATCAGATTTCCTGAAAGACTCAGTAGCAACCATATAAAACTTCAGAGCCCTGACAACATCCAAAGAGTGAAGGGTCCGCTCCTTGGAATTAGCAGGGTTAGGACACAAAGAAGGCAAAACAATGTCCTGATTGAGATGAAAAGCAGACACAACCTTAAGCCGAAACACCACCTTATCCTGATGCCTTTCAAAATAAGGTTTGATGGAAAGCGCCGCCAGCTCAGAAACTCGCCTGACAGAAGTAATGGCCACCAAAAAGGCCACCTTAAGAGTCAGAATGGGCAAAGCAGCCCCACGGATAGGCTCAAAGGGAGGACCCAGGAGAGCAGACAACACCAAATTCAGGTCCCAAACCGGCAGAAAAGGCTTACGTGGCGGACGCACATGAGTAACCCCCTGGAAAAAGGTCTTAACCCAACCGGTGATTGGCAAAGGATCTTTGGAAAAAAATTGCCAGAGCTGACACCTGTCCCTTGAGGGTACTAAGTTGAAGGCCCGAATCCAAACCATGTTGCAAAATTTCCAGAATCCTAGGGATAGAAAACACCCGACAAGGAAGAGACTTGGACTCACACCAGGCAACGTAAGCATGCCATATCCTGTAGTAGATAAAGGACTAGGTCTTCTTCCTAGCCCTAATCATGGTATCAACAACAGAAACCGGTAAGCCCTTATCCATGAAGATGGAGGTTTCAGCAGCCAAGCCGTTAAAGCCAGCGTTTGTAAATTGGGATGGCTCAGCTGTCCCTGAATGAGAAGATCTGGATCCTTGGACAGGGCATACTGATCTACTGCCAACTGCACAACGTCTGCGAACCACACCCTCCTTGGCCAAAAGGGGGCCACCAGAATGGCTGGTACCCCTTCCTGGGCTATCTTGCGCAGCCCCCTGCCCAGCAGAGAGAAGGGAGAGAACACAGAGGAGCCGAAACTCCATCCAAGGCATTGCTAGCGCATCCGTGGCGAAGGCCAGAGGGTCCTGCGACAGGGAGACAAACCTGGGAAGCTTGTGATTGTGGCGGGACGCAAACAGGTCCACATCCGGCTGACCCCAGCAGTGACACAGGGAGAGAAAAATCTTGTTGCTGAGGGACCATTCCTCCAGCCGAGACGTCCCCCTGCTCAGGAAGTCTGCCTCCTGGTTCTCCACCCCTGGAATGTAGACCGCTGAGATGCAGGGAACATTCTCTTCCGCCCAAGACAGTATCAGGGACACTTCCTTGAGGGCTCGCTTGCTCCGAGTCCCTCCTGAAGATTGATGTAGGCAACCGCCGTCTGGTTGTCCGAGCGGATCTGAACAGCCCGACCCCGAAGGTGCGTGGTCAGCTGAGAAAGAACCAACCTGATCGCCCTTAATTCCAGGACATAGATGGGAGCATGGACCTCCTGGGGGCCCCACAGACCCTGGAACTTCAGAGACTTCCAAAAGCCCCCCCAACCGGTCACACTGGCATCTGTGGTGACAGTCTCCCAGCACGGAGGCAGAAAGGTCCTGCCCACTAGAAGATTCCCTGAGTCCAGCCACCACAAGAGCAGAGTCCGTGCCTGCTTGTGAAGGCCCTCCACTTTCTGCTGAGGCAGGAATACCTTGACCTGAGAGGTATCCACAGTCATGCCCAGAAAGGACCTCACCAAAGATGGAGACAGTGAAGACTTGGGATAGTTGATCACCCAGCCGAAGGACTCGAGAGTGGAGGTCACCACCGGAGTATCCTTCTCGGCCTGATGAATAGACTGAGCCGCAATCAGAATGTTGTCCAGGTAAGGAAGCATGCGAATGCCCTGATTCCGCAGCAGAGCCAACACGCCCGCCAGCACCTTGGTGAACACCTGAGTCGCCGAGGTGATCCCGAACGGTAAAGCCACAAACTGGTAATGCTGATCCTCTAGAGCGAACCTGAGAAATCTGATGACCTGGAAAGATTGGCACGTGAAGGTCCTTGATGTCCACGGAGGTCATGAAGTCGCCCGGGCGCAGAGTACTGACCGCCGAGCGTAGAGTCTCCATGCGAAAGTGCTTGAACCTGACAAACCTGTTGAGACCCTTCAAGTCCAGGATGGGCCTCAGGGACCCGTCCTTTTTGGGGACCGTGAACAGATTGGAGTAGAACCCCTGACCCCGTTCCTGGGAAGGCACCAGGCAAATTACTCCTGACTCCAACATACGTTGAACCGCAAGGCGCAAACCCTGATCTAACAGAGGGTTTTGAAACATCTGGGATCTGAGGAATCTTGGGGGCAGCCAGAAAATCTTGTAACCGGAGGACACCACCTCCTGAATCCACCGGTCTGAGACGCGTAGCCTCCAGACGTGAGCAGAGAGCCGAAGCCGTCCCCCCACCCGGATGGGTGAGGGCGCCTCCTCATGCTTAAGGAGGCTTGGGAGAAGGTTTGGGCTTGGGGCCCCATGAGAGACCGGGACGACCACGTGGTCTGCCACGGCCCCAAGAATCCCTGCGTGTACCAGAGAAGAGGGAGCCACGACCTCCTTTGGGAGCACTAAAGGATGGAAGGGAAGAGGAGGGCCCCCGGAAAGGCCGAGGCCGTCTCCTACATTGAGGCAGCCTACCATCCTTGGCTAGAACATCCAGACACTCACCAAAAGAGCCACAGCCCCGTAAAGGGGAGCCCAGTGAGAGCCTTCTTAGCGGCAGCACCAGCCGCCCACTGACGCAGCCACACAGAGCGGCGCATAGCCACCAAAAGGGCAGAGACCCTACCGCACAGCCGTACCGCATCATCCATGGCAGTAAGGACAAAGGCAACAAAATCAGAGCAAAGTAAAAGGGACCTATAATCCTCCCCCCTGCAACCAGCCGTAGCGCCATCAAGGAGACGTTTGAGCTGTTTCTTAAGGGCAATAGCTGTAATGGCAGCCCAGCCCCCACCCATGTAAAAGCATGGCAGGCCAGCTTATCCATGCGCCGGTCCTCGCTGTCCCGCAGTGTAGTAGTGTCAGGGGAAGTCATGACCGAGGTGTTGGACAGCCCTAGAACTGGAGCATCCACCTCAGGGGGACACTACCATCGCTTGACCAGGTCGGCAGGAAAGGGATACCTCCTATCCAACCCCTGGGGCATCGCGGGCAATCTACTAGGACGTTCCCACTCCTTGAGCACCATATTAGTGAAATGGCCCTGCTCAGGGAACTCCAGATGCTGTTTATCAGGACGAAAGAGCTCACCCTGCTTCCTCCTAGCCACCTCAGGGGGGACAATGTGCAAGATTTCAAAAATGTGACCCAACAGTATATCAGTGTCATCAGGAAACCATGAGTCCTCCCCAGACACAGACCCAGGGTCACTGCCGTAACCCTCCTGCTGGTCCCCAGAGGAGTCAGAGTCCTGGAAGAGTTCCCCCACTTCTAGGGGGTAAAGGCCAACAAATTCATCAGGTCCCTCATCCTCCTCAGGAAAGAGGGAGGGCACAGGAGCTAGGTGCCGCTTCTTGCCAGAGGCCTTACGTGGAACAGGCCTGGCAAGCTGCCTTTCAATACTGGCCACATGCAGTGCCAGATCAGACTGTGACCCCCCACTAGTATCCCACTCACTGAATGCTAAATGCAGGCGCGGGGGGGGGGGGGGGGGATTTGTAGGCGATGCCGAAGGGGGCACAGAGCTGGGAAGCAAAGCGGGCAACCCAGCCTGGAGCGCAATGATACCTTGAGCGCACGGCACGCACACAGTGACACTGTTACTCACAGGGGATACCCCACACATGGAACACAGCCGGATTGCCCCGAAGG
Organism: Gastrophryne carolinensis; assembly: GCA_027917425.1. Classification (NCBI taxonomy): domain Eukaryota; kingdom Metazoa; phylum Chordata; class Amphibia; order Anura; family Microhylidae; genus Gastrophryne; species Gastrophryne carolinensis. Next base: position 406,565,846 of record CM051238.1, on the reverse strand, counting down.
GCGCCATCCCCAGAAGCCTCCATATGGTGATTAACACAGGCGCAACAGGCCAACACAGGGTAAGGGCTAATAAAAGCCACCTATGATGCCCCCCCCCCCCCCAAAGGATGCCCCCAGAACCCAGGAAACCAAAACCTCCGAAGGGGACTCACGGACCAAGCAGGGCAAGAGCACCAGCCGCCAGACCACAGGAGGACGACGCGCAACAGAAGAAGCAAAATGGCGCCGGCAGAGGAACCTTGAGGGAACCGCAGGCAGGGAGCTGATCGGCCCGGGAATCTTAAAGATTCCCGGGCCGATCAGCATCGGGTGTTGGTCCACTTTAATGATAGAACCTGAAGCTAGTCGGAGAGAAAATCAGGAGCAATGTTAGAAAATATTATTTTACAGAGAGGAGTAGTAGATGCTTGGAACAAACTCCCAGCAGTTGTCGAAAAATCGACAGTCACTGAATTTAAACATGCCTGGGATAAGCACACATCTACCTATCTATCTTAAGATAAAGAGCACAAACAGTATACACATAATGATAGATTAGATGGACCGTATGTTCTCCTTCTGCTGTCATCCTTCTGGGTTTCTATTACTCACCAAAATGTTTCAAGAGCTTTTTATTTTTTTCCACAAAGGTTTTGTGTTTTTGTTCCTTCTGTTCTTCGGTTTCCACATTCTGTTCAGGTTTTACATTGAAAACACTCTGTAGGATTAAATATTAAATACGGGTTAAAAAAAAAAAAAAAAAAAAAAAAGTAAGTAATAAGAAGGCCATGCAAGTCATGACTAGAGAGATATCTAGATGATGCTCAATTGTAGCCGAAAGCATCAACTAAGACCCTGTTGCCTTGAACAAGCACCAGAGAAACCAACATCAGCATCTGATGTGACAAAGTAAGTGAAGCTGTGTGGTCAGAAGTGTAAAAAGACTTTTGCGTGTAGTTTCCCCATCAGACCCCAGATCAGAAGAGCTGGCCGACACTGCTGTTTTAAAGTCCTCGATGCCCAGCATCTCCATGAGTTCCCCGCAGTTCAGGACTCTAGTTGGGCTCTGTAGCCTGGTCCGGTATTCCACTGTACACATCCAATTAAAAATGTAGGGCTCATGGAGACGATGGGCACTGAGGACAAAGCAATAGATGCTGCAGAGCTTTGTTCTGGTTGGCATTTCTACTGGAATACTCCACAGATGCTCTGTTCAGCCAGCACCTCCCAAGTCCAAAGCATTGATGTGGGGAGAGGGGGGGGGGGTTCATTTTTTTCGGTGGGTGAGCTATTGCTAAAGGAAGATCGGAACTGGATCTGCAGAACAGCAGTAGTCAGTGTATGGAGTTAAAGTGGACCAAAACCAAAGATTTTGACTATCCCAGTTTTTGATCTACTCTTCTGGATACTCCCAATTTGGGATGCCCCCGCTGTGTGAACCCCCCCAAATTGCCCTAAAAACTTACCTTTCCGCTGTTCCCAGGTCCAATCAGCACCGTATGCTGTGCATATTATTGCATGGCATAAAGTGCCATTTGTAACAGAACCTGGAAGACAAGTGGAAGCTGACACATCCCTGCCCTCTGCAGTGCAATTTGCCTTCTACCTATCTACACAGATGGGTTCACACAGCACTAAGTCGGCCTGTCCTGGAGTCTTTTAGACTCCAGAATATGGTGCTAGCCTTCCCCCTGAGGCATCCTAAATTGGGATGCTCAGTTGTGCAAGGGCCCCGCACACACCCCCCCTCCTAGGGTCGCTGGTAAACGTACCTTTCTTTAAGGCTTCCACAGCACTTCTGCTGCCCATAGCCGCATCCACAGGTGCCCTATAACTAAGGCATGCTTCTGTGCCCAGCCATTCACATAAGCTGGGGCCAGGACCGCCTCCCAGACTAAAGGGTAGCCAAGGATGCGACCGAAATCAGCCAATGGGAGATCTCAAAAATGTCTTGTGGTCATGGCCATGACAGTGGAAAACACAAAACCAAAAGCAGCCTTGGCGTCTATAAGACTCCAGGGCAGTCGGATTCCCTTATCCCCAGGGTTCAGCATGCCCAGCTGTGTGAATCCCCCCCTGAAAAACACACATTCTCCCCAATCCAATGCCGTATCCGCGAGCAGCAGTCGCCTGTCTGCTATGCCTTTAGCAGGGCACGTGCCAGGCATTTGTAAATGGCCAATGCAGACTCTTCTCTGCCCTTAGGAGTCTTAGCCGATTACAACGAGTGCGCTGATTGGACGATAGCCCGGTGGGGTATGACAGCGGGGTGTCCCGGTGGCAAGGACCAAAACCCAGGATAGTCAAAATCCCTGGTTTTGGTCCACTTTAAAACAAGGCCACCACTGAGCCACCTGCATCACCTAAGGTACCCTACAGTGTTTCATGCTGCTTCAAGCTGTCCCACCCTCACATACCTTGCTGAAGCCCTCTTTGCTTAGAGTGTCCACATTCCATGGCATGCTCTTCTCCTTCTTCTTCAGCTCCTCCTCCTTCTTCTGCCATTTTCTCTCATCTTTTTTTAGCTGTTCTAGTTCCTCCTTTAGTTTCTTTGCCTCGGCCTGTGCAGATTCCTGGACATCCAACTCCTTTAGTTTATTCTGGCAATCTGCTAGTTTTTTCTTACAGTCGCTCACTCCTTTCTGAAGATCCTCCTTCTCTTTATCTAGCTGCTGCATCCTCTCGACACGGGCCTGGGGCACACAAGTCAGTAAGTACATTTCCGTATTACGGTATCATTCTAAAAGGCTGGACTTACACAAAGAAGTCCTACAGCATCTTAATTGATGGAGGCATCACACACCATTAAAGCAGACCAAAACCCACCAATGATGCAAAACCCATTGAGCCAGTTTCCCTTTTTCTACTCCATCACAATGCAAGTGGTAAGGTTTGGAAGGATCCTTAAACATGCATTTAAATCAGGGGTGGGCAATTATTTTTTCCATGGGGCCACATGAGAAAATACAATTCTGTGAGTACTCACCTGTAGAATTGGTTTTGATGTTCAGGTTGCTCCATTCTTGACAAGTGGGTTATCCGCCACAAGGTGGCGCAGTGACTGCAAGATGAAAATCGTGGCTCCTCCCAGCCCATATAAAGGCACCCGTCTCAAAAGCCCAAAAAATAAAATCCCCAGTGGTTGAAAAGCAGTAAAAACAGACATGCCGGGAAGCCAGAAACCATGTTACTTCACATAGCTTCAGCATGAACAACAAAAAACAACAGTAATCACCATAACAGGCAAAAGAGGATAACAGAACAAGGGTGGGATGGAGCGACCTGAACAGGACACCATCAAAACCAATTCTACAGGTGAGTACTCACAGAATTGTATTTTTTCCTGGTGTCCTGTTCAGGTCGCTCCATTCTTGACAAGTGGGACATCCAAAAGCAGTGACCAAAAAGGGATCCCCAAAGAGCGACAGCATGTAGTTTATGACACTACCACCTGAAGCACCTTACGGCCAAAAACAGCATCAGCTGAGGCCCTATAACAACAACCTTGTAAAACTTTGTAAAAGTATGAACTGGAGACCAAGTAGCGGCCTTACAAACCTGTTCAACTTAAGCCTGGTGCTGAAAAGCCCAAGAAGCACCAATAGCTCTAATAGAATGAGCTGTAACACGAAAGGGGTGTTCCTTCCCCTTGGCAGAGTACGCTTGCATCACCACCTGTCTGATCCACCTGCTGATAGTGGATTTGGCTGGAGGCAAGCCCTTCCTAGGCCCGTCAGGAAGGACAAAAAGAGAATCCGATTTCCTGAAAGATTCCGTAGCAATCAGGTAGTACTTAAGGGCTCTGACCACATCCAAGGCATGAAGAGTCCTCTCCTTAGAATTAGAAGGCGCGGGACACAAGGAAGGCAAGACAATGTCCTCATGGAGATGAAAGGCAGAAACAACCTTAGGTAGAAAGTCCGGTTTAAGTCGAAAAACCACCTTATCCTGATGCCGTTCAAAGTAAGGAGGCTTCACACAAAGCGCCGCACCAAAGAGATAGCTACCAAAAAGACCATCTTCAGAGTCAGAATGGATAAGGCAGCATCGCACAAAGGCTCAAAAGGAGGACCCTGGAGAGCAGAAAGCACCAAATTAAAATCCTACACCGGTAACATAGGTTTACGCGGTGGACGCACATGAGTAACTCCTTGGAAAAAGGTCTTGATAAGTCTATGATTGGCGAAAGATCTATGGCAGAAAATAGCCAAGGCCGAAACCTGACCCTTGAGCGTACTCAACTGGAGAACCGAATCCAAACGATGTTGTAGGAACTCCAAAATCCTAGAGAAGGAGAAATTGCGACAGGGAAGACCCCTAGGCTCCCACCAGGAAACGTAAGCGTGCCAGACTCTAATAAATCATGGAGGAGGATTTCTTCCGAGCCTGAATCATGGTACGCACAACCCTTTCTCCGTCAAAATGGAGGTTTTAGCAGCCAAGCCGTCAAAGTCAGCGTTTGTAAATTGGGGTGGCGTAACAGCCCCTGAGTGAGAAGCCCTGGATCGTCGGGCATGACGTATCGATCCACTGACATCTGAACAATGTCCGCGAACCAACACCGCCTCGGGCAACGAGGAGCCACCAGAATGGTTGGCACCCCCTCCTGGGCTATCTTGCGCAGCACTCGACCCAGGAGTGGAAATGGAGGAAAGGCATAAAGGAGTAGGAAGTGCAAACAGGTCCACGTCCGGCAGACCCCAACGGCGACACAGGGCGTGAAAGATCTTGTTGCTGAGAGACCATTCCCCCAGACGGGAGACCCCCCTGCTCAGGGAGTCTGCCTCCTGGTTCTCCACCCCGGGAATGTAAACCGCCGAGATGCAGAGAACATTCTCCTCTGCCCAAGTCAGAATCTGGGTCACCTCCTTGAGGGCTCGCTTGCTCGAGTCCCGCCCTGGTGATTGATGTAGGCGACAGCCGTCTGATTGTCCGAGCAGACCTGGACGTGCAACCCCGAAGGTGGGGAGTCAAATGAAGCAGGACCAACCGGATCGCTCTCAGCTCCAGTAGATTGATAGGCACGTGAGCCTCCTGCGGGCCCCACTGGCCCTGGAACTTCAGCGATTACCAGAAACCTCCCCAGCCGGTGAGACTGGCGTTCGTGGTGACAATCTCCCAACGAGGAGTCAGAAAGGACCTGCCCACTAAAAGATTTCTGGAGTCCAACCACCACGAGAGGTGCCAGAGGATACAGTGGAAATTCCTGCTACAGGGACTCCTGTGTCCGGTCCCAAACGGTCAAGAGATTCAATTGAAGCGGCCTCATGTGGAACTGGGCGAAGGGTACAGCCTCGAAGCATGACACCATGAGACCCACCAGCTTTATCCCTAGACAGATGGATGGTCGTTGGTACGCCAGCAAGGCCCACGCCTGCGTCTGCAGGCTCTCCACCTTCTGCTGGTGGAGGAACACCTTGACCTGAGAGGTGTCCAACGTCATGCCCAGGAAGGACATCACCAATGACGGAGTAATCGAAGACTTGGGGTAATTGATCACCTTGAGAGTGGCCTACACCGTCTGGGTGTCACTCCCAGCCTGCTGAAGAGATTGAGCAGCAATCAGCAAGTCGTCCAGATAGGGAAGAATATGAATGCCCTGATTCCTCAGTAGGGCCATGACACCCACCAGCACCTTGGTGAACACTCGAGGGGCTGAGGAAATCCCAAACGGCAGCGCCACAAACTGGTAATGCTGATCCTCCAGTCCGAACCTCAGAAACTTCTGATGTCCCTGGAAGATAGGAATGTGCAGGTAAGCATCCCTGATATCCACCGTGGTCATGAAATCGCCCGGCCGAAGCAAACTCACCGCAGACCGTAAGGTTTCCATGCAAAAGTGTCTGAATCTAAAACTTGTTGAGCCCCTTTAGGTCCAAGATAGGCCTCAAAGTAACGTCCTTCTTGGGTACCGTGAACAGATTGAAATAGAACCCTCGACCCCATTCCTGGTGAGGCACAGGACAAATCACCCCGGACAACAGAAGGTGTCGGACAGCCATTCTTAGGCCCTGCGCCGTCAACGGGTTCTGGGAGATTCGCGGCCGAAGAAATCTTAGGGGCGGCCACGCTGTCAGCTCTATCTTGTAGCCGGAGGACACCACCTCATGAATCCACCGATCAGAGACGTGCTGTCTCCAGACGTGAGCAAATAGCAGAAGCCGTCCCCCCCCACCCAGATGGGTGAGGGCGCCTCCTCATGCCTGAGGGGCATTGGCAGGGGACTTGGATCCCCAGGAGTCATTGGGTCGACCGCGGGATCTACCGCGTCCCAGGAGTCTCTGCGGCCACCTGAAAAGGAAGAGCCTCTTCCCCCTCGAAAAGACGAGCCCCGAAAGGGTTGCACAGGCTTCCGACGCTGAGGGAGCCTGCCATCTTCAGGAGATCCAGGCGCTCCCCGAATACCGAAGCCCCTAGAAAGGAATTCCAGTGAGAGACTTCTTGGCGGCGGCGTCAGTTGCCCACTGCCGCAGCCAGATAGAACGATGAAGAGCAACCAGCAGGGCCGAAGCCCTGACGCCAAGCCGGACGCAATGAAATCCGTGCAAGCTAGGAGGTCCCTATACTCCTCCGCCCACTTGCGAGATCTGGCGATATCAACAAGGCGTCTCACCTTCTTTTTGATGGCTATGGAGACAATGGCAGCAGCACAGACCGGACGGAGGCTAGCACCCACAAAGATGAAAGCGTGACAGGCCAGCTGATCCATGCGCCTGTCAGCAGGATCACGCAAGGAGGTAGTATCAGGAGACGGCATAACCGTGGTATTGGAGAGCCCCAAAACGGGAGCATCCACCTCCGGGGGACGGGACCAAAGGCGAATCAACTCCTCAGAGAATGGATACCGTCTGTCCAGACCCTTAGGCACCGACGGCAATTTATTAGGCCTCTCCCATTCCTTCAAAACCATCTTGGAGAAGTGGCCTTGCTCCGGAAAAACAATCCACTGTCTCTCAGGCCGAAATAAGTCCCCCTGCTTCTTCTTGGCCGCCTTCGGGGGTACAATGTGCAGGGTTTCAAATACCGCAGACAACAACTTTTCCGTGTCATTGGGGAGCCAAATGTCCTCGTCCGAGGAAGACCCAGGGTCACTGTCAAAAACATCCGGCCGGTCCCCTGAGTCAGAGTCATGAAACAACTCACCCTCCTCCATGGAGTCTCGGCCACCAAAAGCCTCGTAATCATCATCATCAAAAAGTGAATAACCCGGCTCAAGATGCCGCTTCTTACACGCGGCCTTGCCGGCGGCCGAACGCGATAATTGTCGCTCTATGCTGACCACTCGGAGCGCCAATTCAGTTTGAGACCCCTGCTGGCTTCCCCCTCACTGGGTGCTAAGTGCAGGCGCGGGGGTGTCGGCGAGGCCGTAGGTAAAAAAGGGCTAGGGACAGCAGCGCTCGCCCCATCCTGTTCCAAAAGAACGCTTTGGGCGCAAGGTACACAAATAGTGCTGCTCAGAGGGCATATACCACACATGAGACAGAGCTTAACCCGCCCTGACGGGGTCCCAAGCTCGCTATCCCCAGAAGCCTCCATTATGGTGATTAGCAGCAAAAATAAAACGGGTTACAAGGCACTGACGGCCCAAACCCGGACAGTCCAAAATAAATCGCTCTAATAAATCCGTTTAACAAAAATTGTAGAAGGCGGAGGATGAGACCGGGAGGAACCACCACACTGAGGAATAATATGGGACCAGTCTGGAAGACACAAAGGGAACAAAATCATGAGCATCCCACAGCGCATGCACAGAAGACAAAATTAAAATCCGGACTCACGGACCACCAAGTGACAGCGGAGCAGCGCGCAGCGTAGAACCCAGGCCAGGCAGCACAGTAATAAGAAGCCAAAAGACACTCAGGATCGGCCGCAGGGCAGGATCAGCGCACCCCTTCATGTGCAGGCAGGCCGCAGACAAAATGCCGCCACACGCTGCCTGAGACAGCACCTCAACAGCACCTCAACGCGTCATCGCGCGGCACCGTCCCCCCAAGCGCGTGAACTCCGGGTGCCAGAAGACAGGAGAAAATGGTGCCCGGAGGAGAAGGGAACAAGCTGAGAGGGCCCCTCCCCACTGCGGAGCGCAGCCCACACGGAGTGGCATGGACCATGCGCCAGCAGGCCCACGGTGCTCGTAGGGCAGACACCCCCCCCCCTTCACAGCGCCGAACAGGAGGAGAGGCAAGGAGGAACAGGAGCGAGAGAGGCGAGTACCAGAAGCCAAAGTTCAAAGTCAAAAACACATACACACAGAAATAAAGCATGTCGGTTACATGAGGGATAAAAGGGGTCCCTAGGTGGTCCCCCCCCCCCCCCTGACCCTCAGCGTTCCCCTACCGTCACCCGATCCGTACCAGAGGCTGGGAGGCAGGATGGGTCCTCGGAAACAGGTGGGAATAGGTCTCCAGTGGCCGACAGGCTTGGGATGCCCCGCTTGCCTGCGATATCCATAGAGAGAGATAGCACCATCTTCACAGTCAGACAGCAAGAAGATTTTTGGGGAGACAGGTGCCTTTATTTGGGCAGGGAGGAGCCACGATTTTCATCTTGCAGTCACTGCGCCACCTTGTGGCGGATAACCCACTTGTCAAGAATGGAGCAATCTGAACAGGACACCAGGAAAACTAAAAATATTGTGGAGGGCCAGGCCAAAAGGCTGAACTCAATTCTGCATAATATTAGGTGCATTGTATTGTATTGTATTAATTGTATTTCCCGGCCCTCCACCCAGGCAAAATGGCGCCGGATCCTACCTCCTTCTCCTCCCCTGGTTGGGCTCTTCTTCACTGTCGGACGCCCGCCCGTCCCTCTTCGCAGCAGGTTGGCGGTGAGAAGGGAGAGCGTGCCAGACCCGACGAGCCGAGCGGCCGATCGGCTGCTGTTTAAGTAAACGCTTGTGTACAGTGCGGGAGGCGCCGACCCGCTGCGAAGAGGGACAGGCGGGCACCTCGCAGGCAGCACGAGCGGAGGGACTCCGCCAGCTAGCTCAGCCCGGGCCGGTCAGAACCAAGGGCTGTATATGGCCCGCAGGTCTGATTTAGATAAACATTTAAAATGACCGCCGCTACAAAGTATAAAGTGGTGTCACCCAAAAACATACAACACGCTTATTCTTCTGCCCCTCACAAGCCAGATTTAGTGACCTATAAAAGTGGACCAAAACCCACAGTGATTGGCCTGGGAATCTATAAGATTATCTATACGATTCCCTCCCCCCTCCAAAATCGGGATTCCCTGCTGTGAGAAACCCCCCAGGTTGCCCCATACACTACGGTCCAACGGTGCATGCGCGAGCCGCATCCCTGCGCCAGACATTTGTGAGTGGCCGGCATGGGCACGCTCCCTGTTAGAGAGTAGCGGGGGATGCGGCTGTCACCGCACTCTGAGCCGCTCACCTTAGACAAAGGCTTAGACTACGTGACGCCAGCGGATCCAAGTTCGCTGATTGGATGAGCGCCCATGCATGCACTGTAGGACCGGTAAGAGGAGAGATGGTTTTGGCGACCTGGGGGGGTTCCTGCCCCAGCGGTGCATGTGCAGCTTCTTGTCTATGCAGACATCCTTTTAGCAAAAAACTATGTTTGTTTACAAAGGGGAATGCACCATCACACTTCTGGCAGCATGTGCATGCTCCCGTCCCAGCCATTCAGATAGGAAGGCAATCAGACCTCTTTGCCAAAGGATGTAAACATGGCACATGGATGACTGGACGTCAGCCCGCACCTGTGCCGTTGGACCGAGGAGAAGCGAGTTTTACTGGGCAAACAGGGGGGGGGGGCTTCACACAGCAGGGCATGCCAATTCAGGATGCCCGGGGGGGTACAGAACAAAACCTGCGAGTCAAATTCCTGGGATTTTCTCCACTTTAAAAAGTGGACCTATCTAGTCAAAAAGACCCCAGGATCAGCCAAATAGGTGTGACTATGTGAACCCCCCAGATCGCCCGCAAACCCCTTACCAATCCAACAGTCCCTGGCCACGATCACGGGCTACATCCCCAGCATCTATACAACTGTGCACGCTCCTGCACCAAGTCATTCAGATAGGCCAGGCACACAGTCCAAAACAACAGCTTTATTCAATTTATGCCATTATGCATGGTACAAAGTGCCAATTGGATGCCATGGAAACAGCAGAAAAGAATGGAAACGGGATGCCCCCGGGCCAAAAACCAATCACCGGGATAATGGAAATCTTGGTGATTGGTCGACTTTAATGTGTTACTTGTTTTTGTATGACAGGCTGAAAGTGTTTTTTTCCTCACCTGGTGACGCCATCGGAACAAGCTGGCGGTATCGATGTTGGGATGGGTGTCGTCTTCATCATCAGAGACTTCAATGTGATCCCACCTGCTATAGTCCACCATATTGAGAAAGAAGGTAGCTGCATCAAGGAGAAAAAAGGATTTAACAATTGATCTCAGGAGAGGGGATATCAAGAGGTTAAAATTACATGCAAGGGCAACACTAATGTTTTAATTTTGTGTTTTCAATAGGAACCGGTTGTACACAGGCCACGCCCACGCCAGAACCAGGAAGCACAGGCATCAAAAACCGGGGCTTCAGGAGACTGATCAGTGGCTGATTTGAGGTCCACTAATGCAGCACAACACCCATTTTGCAGCCCCCTCCAGAGTACCCCGGGCCTGTGTGGGCCAGCTGTGGCCTAGTTTTCTTTTTTTTGTTTAAGAACGTTTTTCCAGTGCGGAGGCTACGCCCACCTGCCATTTTTGAGATTACCAATTGGCTGATCTCAAGAATGCTGTCTGACATGACCCAGTGTGCTAACAGCATCCCCGGTCCCCCTGTAGCCTAGGGAGCGCTCCTGCCCCCACCCTATCTGAATGGCTGCACGCAGGAGCGTGGAACATCTACAAGAAAGCTGTGATGCACACAGCGGGGCATCCCAATTATGGTTGTCCTGGAGGCAGGCCAGCGGCCACGTTTGGTATCTTAGATACTTTCATTCATCGACTGATACCCGAGGTCAGATTGACAGGATTTTTGAATGGAGCACACCGTGATGGCCATACCCCCAGGTAACCGTTGCAAGTTCGATGGGTCATGCTTGTGTACACACACTGTGCGAATGGGTTAAATGTGATGAAAGAATCCCTATATGTGCACAAGCATACAATGGCCCACCCCCCCAAAAAAAAACAGTTTGGCGTGGGTACATGCCTCAGAAAGAGGCAACGCTGGGATTCAACCGGTCCATATGCTGTGGGATTGTCAGCCAAGATGATCTTGGGGGTTTTCACATATCAGGTCATCTCTAATGCCCCCATCCATATAACCCCCAGCAAGCCTGAGGTGCTCATGGCTTCATCTCCAAGACCATGACCGTCTCTGCTGGTCAATTGTTTTCAGCAGCCGGAAAGTGAGGGGTGCCAAAACAAGCCTTGGAGAGAAAGGGTCATTAGCAAGCAAGATGCCCCCAATCAATATGTATTCTTTCTTAAATGAATCTTCAATTAGTTTAAAAAGATGAGCAACCAGCGGCCTATAGTCTCAGTACTGATCCCATGGCGCATACCGTATTCTGGCTAACCTCCAGGTGAGGCACGCAACTGCCCCAGGCATATCTGAATGTCTGCCATGGAAGAAGCACTTGCTCCATTAATCTTTGGCATGCCGCTCTGATTTCACAGAGTGGGGCATCCCTCTCTTTAAAGGGATTGACCACCCATCCCAGATCGCATCCCATGTCGCTTGAGCCCGAACAGCAGTCAGCCGCGCTTCCATGTCCGGGTCACGCTCCCCTGAAATTCAGTCAAGGAGCACTGCCACGTCCTCTATGCATTACAATGGATTGAGCGTGTCAAGCCTCAGCTTCCCCCCTCCGTTGCAATGAATGGAGAGGGCGTAGCAGTGCTCCTGCGACTGATGGCAGGGGCATAGGCCACACACAGAAACAGTGCAGACTGCTGTTTGGGGCCAGACAGCACGGGATGCGATCCAGCGATCAGAGGAGTCGGCCCGATCATCTTCGGGAAACACAAGGTGAGTACCCTTATGTTTCTTTACATGGTTGGTCAATCCCTTTGAAGTGGACTCGAGGGGTGGTGAGTAGATTCGGCAGCCCGGGTGGGGTGGGTTCACACAGCAGGCGACCCCAAACCGGGGTGTCCCAGGGGAGAGGAAGAACCAAAACCCGGGATAGTTAAAATCCCTGTTTGAAAGTCGACCAAAACCCAGGATTTTGACTACCCCTTGCCTGTGTGAGACCCCCCCAGAACTTACCTTTCTTACGACACATGCATGGGCTCTCATCCAATCAGCACACTCTTCAGCTAAGAGACGAATCTATTTGAAAGCAGCTGAGCACACTGGCCATTGACAAACGCCTGGGGTTGGTGCACGCCCAGCATAAGGTATAGCTGACGGCAACCTCGTCTCACGGGAGGGGGGGGGGGGTCTTTTTGACTCCAGGGCCGCTGTCCACTTTAAAGCAGATCTAACCCCACCTTGCAACTCTGTGCTACACAGAATCAGGGACCAGAAGGAGCCAGAAATTTAGAAATACATTTTTCCATGTGTACCTCTGTATGATGTCACTTTTCTTGTCTCCCTTAAGATGCTGCTAAACTGGAACAAAACCCACCAGCGGGCAGTCTGGAATCTAAACGTTTCCAGGTCGCGGCCCCTGCCTTTTACCCAGGGCACCCTGAATTGAGATGCCCCGCTATGTGAAACCTCGTAGGGCACCAATAACAATTCACTTTTTCATGCTCCACAGCGCATGCACGGGCACTCGTCCAAGTCCAACGGCTCCAATTGTTTTGAATGGGGAGCGCACGCTATTGCATCCCCCTGCCTCCCTGGTTGCACGCTCCTGCCCCAGCCATTCAGATAGGCTGGGGCAGGTGAGCACACAAGGTGGGGGATGCACCAGCGTGAGCTCACCATTCATTTCAATTAGAACCTTTTGCTTAAAGTGGATCAACACCCTGCAGGATCGGCCCGGGAATCTATAAGATTCCCGGCCCGATCCAATCCCTCCCGGCGGGGCATCCAAAATAGGGATGCACCGCTGTGTGAAACCCCGCAGAACGCCCCTTTCACCTTACCTGCATCCCGTTCCAATGGCACATGTGAATGGCTGGTGCGGGCACACTCTGTTAGAGAGAAGCGCGAGATGCGGCCACGAGCGCGCTCGGAGCTGCTGAGCTATGACGGCGCTTAGATGCGCATAGCTCAGCGGCTCCGAGCGTGCCGATTGGACGTGCGGCCGCGCAGGGTGAGGTGAGTTAAATTCGGAGATCTGGGGGGTTTCACATAGCGGGGCACCCCGAGGGGAGAGGACCAAAACCCAGGATAGTCAAAATCCTGGGTGTTGGTCCACTTTAAAGGAAGTAAACACAGCAAAGCACTCTGATTGGACAAGAGCCCACACATGCGCCGTTGGAGCAGAGAGTTTTAGTGGGTGTGTTTCACAAAACTGGGCAACCTCATTTGGGATGCCCCAGGGACACAGAACCCCAACATAGTCAAATTACCTGGTTTTGTTCCACATTAAGGGGGAGCCCCAAAAAGTGTGCTTGAAAGCAAAATGACATAATAGCACCAACCTAGGCAGAGGCGCGGCATGGAGGACTATAGGGCCCCTGGACAGACAGCTGGAGCCTCACACACACCCAACCTCTGCACAGCAAACATGTGGGCTCTCCTCTGACACAGGTTAGGTTACAGGATGGAGAGCAGAACCTAGCATGCTACATTCACACAGCTGCATCCATAAACCCTCGCCTCAAGCGGTCGATGCTGCAGCACCGGAGAGATAATTAAACGCCTTTCAGTCGCCCCACTACACACTCACCTCGCCCAGTTACAGGCCGGCCGTGTTCTCCTTCTGGAAGCCTCTGGCACTCTCTATTCACCCCGCCTGCCCTATCTCTGACGTCACTTCCCCAGCTTCATTTCAGCGACTTGCCCTTTTTCTGACGTCACCACGCAGCCTTCACGAGGCTCCTCCCCAAACTCTCGAGGGGGAAGTGAAAGAGGAAAAGCATCTGTCAAGCTAGCGGGGGCGTGACCTACTAAAGGCCGTTGCTGGAGGGGGCGTGTCCATTTGTAAGAGAGAGGCGGAATGGGCGGGAAAGCTGCTAGGCACGCCCCCCGCAGAATGATGTGGATGAGAATTAGAAGTAGGGCCATTATTACTGTACTTCATATCGCGCCGTATATTTTGTGTGACGAAATAGTTCGTATTTCTGATAAAAATTGTATATTTCGAAAAAATATTGTTTTCTCAAAGTGGCACGTGACATTAATCTTTTCTTTTAAGTGGACCTAAACCTTATCTAGGGGAGGCTTCTGCTTCACAGGGGCAGTAACTTGCTTTGCCAGATTTTGGGCTTCCTATGGATTCAAATGAAGGGCATCCCAAATCAGTGATTGGTAAAAGGACCTAAAGTCTTTTTTTGTTAGGTCCACTTTTAAATGAACCAAAACCTGGGATTTTGACCATCCCAAATTTTAATACATTTCTCAGGGACATCCTCATCTGGAATGCATACCTACCAACTTTTCAGGGTGAAAAAGAGGGACAATTGTTAAATTAGGCCATGTCCCCTCATTGATTAATGGATAGGAGATAGAGTGTAACAGTTAAAACAATATAAACACTTTAAAGGCAAATGAATCATTTATTGCTGCAGATCTGCATGTTACACCTCAAAGAGGGGAAAATGAGAACAACAAGGGACCGGGGGACACGGACTCCAAATCAGGGACAGTTGGGAGGTATGGGAATGCCGTGCTATGTGTGAAACCCCCTGGGATTGCCATATACTCACCTCTCTGGTGATCCCACAGAGCATGGATTAATGTTCAGCAGTTTCCCTGCTGTCTGCAGTGCGCTCCAGGCCCTGGGTACCGGAGTGTGCATTTAGTGCAATATGCAGGGCCTTGTGGGACCGCCAGAAAGGTACATATTTGGTGATCCTGGGGTATTTCACTCAGCCAGGCACACCACCAGCCGATAAAGGGAACCAAAACCCAGGTTTATAATTCACCTAGGTTTTGGGTTGCTTCACCAGGGTGACTGAGGTGGGTTGTTTCTCATCATGGTGGCATCAGAGACAGGGAATTGCACAGCCCTGGAGATATTAAAGTGGACCAAATCCCTCCGCGATCATCCTGGGAATCTATAGGATTCCTGGGTGGATTGATTCCCTCCCCCCAGGTCATCCAAAATCAGGATGCACCGCTGTGTAACACCCCTAGTGTGACGATTGCACGGGTTGATCAGACCTATTGATCGTTCATCTGATCAGACCGGCCAATCGTACCCCACGTGTGTCACTGCAATTCTTTAATTGGCAACACACGTGGCTATAAACTGCTGCCACCAGAGCACAATCAATGCTCAACTCTATAATATAATACAGGCCACACACAATACAAACTGATCAAACGTATCGATCGACCCACAACCACTTCCAGGTGGGGGCGATCGAGCGTCCTAGGCAAGTAAGGTAGCCAGGCTCTTCAGAAATAGCGTGGGCTTTTTATATCAGATCAATTGAGAGCATCTGCTGTATTTTTAGAATTTATTCAAACGAACAGAAAACACAAAAACAACAAGAAACACAATGCAAGGTGATAAAACCAGAGTGAACTATAAAACACAGTAAATAAGATAAATAGCAATGCAAAATAAAAGAAGGTGGAAAATATACTTAAAAGTCGGTCTGGGCTGCGTTCTGTTTGATCAAATCAATTGTCCTCACAGGCCTTCTGGTCTTCTTTTGCTTGGATGTTAAAAGCAGCATGTCTGTCACTCTTGATGGTCAGATCGAGTGTGTCTGGCCATTCTTCCAGGCATGCTTATAGGCCCCAGTCCAGTGAGTCTCCCTACCCCTCCCATTTCTGCTATAGGATACCAACTGACCACATTCCAAGGGAGGGGGGTGACAAGCATGAGGGACCTAGCTGGGATCTATTTGCCATTTGTTTATTTGGCTTTTCTAAGTGGTTTTATTACTAGGTGTGAGGGAGGAAAGGATTTTAAGAGGAGATGGTTATCAGCATTGACCTGGCATGTGAGGGTTAGATAACTAGGAAATCCAAGTGGGAGGGGGGAGAAAAGAAATGAGGGGTTTACAGGCAGGTCAACTAAAGTGTATATATATATATATTTATATGTATACACACACACATATGTATTACCCCAACATACCCACACAGAGAATTAAAATACACCTAAGATGTTCTGTGACACCTAGGTCGCCCGCAACACTTACCTTGATTCCCGGTCCAACGGTGCATGCAGGAACCGTGGACACATCCCCACTATCCCTCTAGTAGGATGCGTGCCCGTGCCAGGCATTTGTGAATGACATGCTCCCTTTTAGAGGGAAGCGGGGGATGCGTCCGCCAGGGTGCTCAGAGCCGCTGGCCTTAGATGAAGGCTTAGACGAAGTGACGCCAGTGGTTCCGAGCACGCTGATTGGACGAGTGACCGCGCATGCGCCGTAGGACCGGGAGGGGGTTTCACTGATCGGGTGCCCCATGGCAAAGGATCGAACCCAGGATAGTCAAAATCCTGGGTTTTGGTTCACTTTAAGGCTCCAGGCCCAGGACACAAGGGTTTTGGTCCACTTTTAAAAGAAACAACAGCCTTCCTGAAGTCCAACTCACAGGATTGCAATGTATATTTGCAGATCCAGCAACTCCACGGCACGTGCCGCATCACCGCTATACCTCTATCTGAGACTGGCCCCTTCTCCTCCGCATACCTGCGCCAGCCATTCTGAAATGCGTGGAGTGGGGATGCGGCCAGCATTGTGCGCTCG
Source organism: Gastrophryne carolinensis (assembly GCA_027917425.1). NCBI lineage: Eukaryota > Metazoa > Chordata > Amphibia > Anura > Microhylidae > Gastrophryne > Gastrophryne carolinensis. The sequence continues at coordinate 406,549,069 of CM051238.1, read as the reverse complement.
ATTAAAGCACCAGTGCAGGTGTTGGTCCACGCTGCAATAAGACAATCTGAGGGGGGCATCCAGAATGCTGGAGCCCCCCCCCACACGTAACCCCCCAAAACTCCCAATATTCTTAGCTTGGCCTCTAGCCTCTCTGGGAATACAGCGCCCTGATTGGCCGCCGGTGCTCACCTGGGCAGGGCTTCAAGGTAAAAATATCAAGTGTTCTGTGTGGAGGGGGCTCCAGCATTCTGGATGCCCCCCAGCTTATCTAATAGCTGCGGGGGCCAACACTCCCACCCACACGGGTGTTGGTCCGCTTTAATAAATATTAGTCTATCTGACTTTGGGTCAGCTAAGGAAAGTAGCATCCGTAGGATTGACAGAAGGTGAGTTTTTCTGGGAGATCCCTGTGGTTAGACACAGCGGGGCATCCCAAACTGGGATGTCCCACAGAAGAGGAGCAACACCCAGTAGAGTCAAAATTTACAGTTTCTTTTTAAGAAAATGATAGAAATCCCACACTGGGGACTGCTAAAACTGGACAAAAATCAGCTTACCTTGCCCTGTGGCCCTGGACCCCAACCTGTGGCTCAGGAGTAACATGTGGCTTACAGACCCTTGCAATGTGGCTCGCAGCCTACCTGGGACTTTTGTGTTGGACACATGGAGAAGCATGCCAGCTTACCTGTATTGGCAGGTTTCACTGGCACAATTCCAAGACTCCCTGGTGCTGGTAAGCCAACACGTTTGCAATTTAGCCCTTTGGGGGATAGATGGCCTGCTTATATAGGGGCAATTATTTTACGAGGTGAGGGGAATTTGTGCAGTGGCCAATATCTTCAAGCTGAATATGGCTCAAGACCACCTTGCGGTGATAAATATGGCCCCCCAGGTAATAACTGTTGGTGACCCCTGCCCTATGGGCAACCAGAGATGCGGGCTGTGAAGGAACGATACAGTTTAAATGTGAAAAACCCACAGATACAAGTCCGGAGTTCCCCTTTATTTCCCCCTGTTAAAGTGGACCAACACCCAGGATTTTCACTATCCTGGGTTTTGGTCCACTTCCGCGGGGCACCCCGATCGGCTCTGAAGGCCGCGTCTCGCACTTCCTTCTAACAGGGAGTGCGTCCGCGGCGGCCAGTCACAAACAGCCGGCGCGGGTGCGTGCCCTGCTAGAGGGAAGCGCGAGATGTGGCCCGCGCATGCGCCGTTGGAACGGGGATAAGGTAAGGTTTCTGGGCGTCCTGGGGGGTTTCACCCCGCGGGGTATCCCGATTTCGGATGCCCTGCGGGGAGGAATCTGATCGGCCCGGGAGTCTTATAGATTCCCGGGCCGATCCCCCCTGGGTGTTGGTCCACTTTAAGGCTTCTAGTCATAAATATGCACAGGGGGTGTCACGTACGGAGCGGTCACGGTTCACGCGTGCTGGAGGTGCCCATCAACAAGCTTGCCACTTACATCTTGTGGGAGCTCTTCATCACCACTCTACAACTGCTCCTTAAACCGGAGCTTCACCACGATTTATTGAAAAGCACAAGCGCTTAAAAAACGATTCCGCAGCATCTAAACTTAATATATTTTAAGTTTTTAGTCACTTATTATTCTTTCCCCCACTGGACTGCAACTCTGTTAAGGTCTTTAGGACATGGGCGCCGCCATCTTGACTCAGAAGCATCACACTTACTGAGGAGAGTGGGATAAAGTACAGGGGGCGGGTTATAGCTGTGCTTTGCTCAGATAGAGCAGAGCTGGGGTCAGGAAAAGGTCAACAGTCCCAGAATGCAGAGCAGCACAGTCAAAAGACACTTCCTGTTTGCAGGCTGCCTGATGTTCCATGAGCCGCCATCTTGGATGTTTAAAGCCTCATAACATGCAGTAGATGCAGGTAGGATGATTTTAAATGTGAGCAATCTGTATGTACAGGGAGTGGGAAACATATAAGATAGACTCTTATTCAGAGTGAAGGTCTGGTTTAAGGTAGCTGACTATTATCTATCTCTGTGTAACTCACTGTAACCTGTAACCCACTACTCAGAACAGCATTTGTATTCATTCATATTCCATTATAGCCAAATGTTTGTTATCACTGCCTAGTGTGCTTATAGCATTAAACACCTTTATTTAACTTGAGCAATCTTTTTGCCTTAGCCAAGAATCTGTGTCCGCAGGCTTTGGGCCTATTAGCCAAACGGGCGGGGGTTTGGGGAAAGCGGTCTGTTTTTCCGGAGGTCCCTGATTGATAGTTTGGATCACGTGACTTGCGGTTCTCTGACACGGGCCTACCAACCTATTCTCTTGAACAGAATGAGGGATGCCACTGAGTGCTGGATTCCAGGCAAGTTAAAGTGGACCAAAACCAGACCTAGCGTCTATAAGGCCTGCTTAGGTCTGGTTTGCATTCCACCCCTGGGATATCCCAATTTGGGATGCTCTGCTGTGTGGTGCACCTGATATGCTTACCTCACCCATGGCACATGCACAGCCGACAGTGGTATCACTCGCATCTTTCTCAGACTGAATGGCTGGCACACAGCCAAGTGATGCAGGAGGTGCCACCAGTCGTGAGTGAGGCTAAGCTCCCAATCAGTTTCTCCAGCCACACACTAATATGCGCACCCAAGAAGCTGATTGGAGGAGAGCTGCGTCTGCCCTTTCCTCCTACTAGGTCCCAAGATCATAGCCTGCGGCATCCCCACTCATCAGCTATCACTGTGTTGTACGGTCGCCCCGGCTCCGTCGGTCACAGTGGCTGGCCACGGCCATGCTATTCACTGCAATGATGGGGGGGCACTCCATTCCTTTCACTGTGACTGACAGGGGGTGGTCACCATGATGGGTCTGTGATCTGGATTAGGATAGCATGGATGCGAGAGAGAAACGTTAAAGTGGACCAAAACCCGTGGTCTGAAGGCCCTGGTATTTAAAAGATTCCCGGGCTGATCCACCCCCCTGGGGCATCCAAAATCGGGATGCCCCGCTGTGTGAAACCCCCCCCCCCAGGTCGCCCCATTCACTTACCTCATTTCCCGGTCCCACGGCGCGTCAAAAAGCAGCGACCCATCCCGCTATCCCTCTAGCAGGGCATGCTCCCTGTTAGAGGGAAGCGGAGGATGCCGCTGTCAGAGCCTCTGCTTTTAGACACGCCGTGGGACCGGGAAGAGGTGATCTGGTCTCGGCGTCCTGGGGGGTTTCTCACAGTAGGGCACCTCCATTTGGGGTGCCCCCGGGGAAAGGACCAAAACCCAGGATAATCAAAATGCTGGGTTTTGGTCCACTTTAAGTCCCCAAGTGACTGCCAGCACAGTGCAAGCCTGCCCTGCAAACCACACTGCCCCCTGGTGGTCACATGGGGCCACAATGCTGTGTTACAGTTATGTCGGTTGAATCCAGGCAGCAGCATGGCTGAGATGCTGGGAGAGGTAGATCCAAATTGGCTGCTACCACTAAGAAAATGGTGAGGAGGCGTTTCAGCTTTGTGCGGATGCAGGAGCAAAAGTGCTGACGATGCTTCAGTATCATGCATGCAGACGGGGCAAGGGAGTTTTCTTTTCCAACTGTGTCAGGCTGTTGGTCCGGTTTAAAGTGTCTCTTCCTTGTTCTGCCACATGTGGTGACTGGAGTCTGGTTTATTAGTTCCCCACCAGGGCTAGTATTACTTTGGGACATCCCAGTGTTGCATGAATGTCTACTGCCCCACCCCTTACAGAGGGATAGAGAAAATGTAATTTTACTACTTACTTTAAAAATCTTTTCACATAGGGTCCCATCCCCTACACACTGGCATATTCTTTTTATTCAGAATGTGCAGCCACACAGAGTGCCGGCATAGGGGCACTACCGAGCCGCTTGATTTTTTTGCCAGATTTTTGTTGTGTAATTCAGTGGGCAACACAAAGGCCCCTTTCCAGTTCCAGTATTAGAATGTCACACTGCACATGAGCAGCAGCAGTGGGAGATGGAGATCAACTCACATGATCCATAGACAGGGTGGGTGCGAATGGAGGGGGGTGTAGCCTGTTTATTCTTAGTGTACATCCCGTCCCGTTCCGAAAGATATCTCAGACACCTTGGTGCAGCCATTGGCTGTCCAGCTCACGTGGGCGCGTCTTTTCGCGCCCTTCGGAGGGAGGTGGGTGGGGCGGGTGACGCATTTTGCGTCACTCCCCCGCGGCCTGCCTCTCGAGGTATATGTCCGAGCGCCATCTTGTCTCGGCAGTGCGGCGCGGCTGGCGTCTCGTGTGCTGTCTGTTAGTGCCCTCGCGGGCTATTTTTTATCCATTACTGTGTTATGTCTTCTGCTTACGGGATCTTTTTCTGTCTTATAGGCCTATAGAATCAGTGGTTTCTCCCAGCCTTTACTTTCATTAAGGGGATATTGTCTAATACATAAAATCCTCCCACTTCCCTTGCGGTGCAATGGGGGCATCCCGGGTTTGCTTCGGCATTATTCCCATTTGGTCTTGCGAGCCACAATAATCACCATATGGAGGCTTCTCAAGACATTGAGTCCGGGGTTCTTTCGGGACAAGGCCGGTTCTGTACTGATTGTGGGATTTCCTCTGTTCCTAGCGACTTCAAGGTCTGTCTCTCCTGCGCCCAGCAGACTGTTGCGCAGTTGTCTGGGATGCCCCTGTTGAGGACCGCTTCCCCTGAGACCTTGCCTAATCCCTCTCTCTTGCATTCGGCTCCAGTTGTGGCACATGCTTCAGGGGATGCCCAATCTGATTTTGCTACTAGATTGGTCGATCTGGAGAGGCGGATGGGTGGTTATGAGCCGCGCAAGGCTATTAGCAAGACACGGCATTTGATTGATAATTCCTATGTTTGCCCCATGACTTCTGAAGCTCTGGAAGACATTGTTGGTTTTTCCCCGGAGGGGGAATTATTCTCTGAGTCTGAATCTGAGGATCAGAATAGGTCTTTTGATGAGCCAAAGACTGGGTCCAAGCCTTGGGATACAGCTGATACCGATAGGCTTCTTGCCCATTTATTTGAGGTGCTTGAAATTGCTCCCCCTGTTGCTCCCCCACAGCAGCAGGGAGAATTATTTTGTGCTGCTAAACCACGCTGGGAATTCCCGGCTCACGTCTGGATCTGTTTGCCAAGAAAGGTAAGCTGCCTCAGCGCAAGAAGCCGCTCAGGCCCTTTCGGGGGTCCAGAGTTGCTCTGTCCCCCTTTTATTCCCCCAGAAGAGGAAGGGGAGCTTCCCCCGCGGGAGGTCGTGGTGAGTCATGGGGCAGAGGCAGAGGACGTGGCAGACCCGGTCCTTCCTGGGGTTCTAAGCCAAAATCCTCTCCCAAACCTCCGCAGGCATGAAGGGGCGCCCTCACCCATCCGGGTGGGGGGACGGCTTTGTTTTTTTGCTCACATCTGGAGACGTCTTGTCTCAGACCGGTGAATTCAGGAGGTAGTCTCCTCCGCCCCCAAGATTCATAAATTTACGGAGGGCTCAGGACCCCCTGTCAGCTCAGTGCATGTGCTTGGCTGTCCAAAATCTACTGGAATTGGGGGTCATTTGCTCGGTCCCTCTGCGGGAACGGGGCATGGGCTACTATTCCAATCTTTTCACTGTTCCAAATAAGGACGGATCAGTCAGGCCTATCCTGGATTTAAAGTTCCTCAACAAATTTGTCAGATTCAGGCACTTTTGCATGGAGACTCTGCGTTCTGCCATAAATTCCATTCGTCCAGGGGACTTCTTGGCCTCTTTAGACATCAAGGATGCCTTCATGTGCCTATTTTTGCAGGCCATCAAAAATTTCTCCGGTTCGCAGTGGAAGATCAGCATTACCAGTTTGTGGCTCTGCCATTCGGCCTTACTTCGGCTCCCAGGGTGTTTACCAAGGTTTTGGCAGGAGTTATGGCTCTGTTGAGATCTCAGGGTATTCACATTTTTCCATATCTTGACGACATTCTTGAAGTTTCCCAAACTTTGCAACAAGCAGAGTTGGATGTTCAGAAGGTGGTATCCACTCTGGAAATGTTTGGCTGGGTGATCAATCTTTTCAAATCTTCCCTGTCTCCTTTCAGAGTAAAGATTTTTCTGGGCATGACTCTGGATACCTCTCAGGTCAAGGTCTTTCTCCCTCAGCTGAAGATAGAGGGTCTTCAAGCACAAACACAGCTCCTTCTGTCTTGCCCTCATCCGTCCATCAGACAGGATGCAGCTGTGGGTCTGATGGTGTCCAGCTTCGAGGCTGTTCCTTACGCTCAGTTTCACATGAGGCCTCTCCAGGTTCTTCTCTTGTCAGTATGGGATCGGGACCCAGGGTCCCTGGATCAGGTATTTGTTCTGTCCCCTCTGGTCCGGAGGTCTCTGTCATGGTGGCTGGACCCAAGGAATCTGCTAGTGGGCAGATCTTTTCTGACTCCCTGCTGGGAGGTGGTCACCACGGATGCCAGCCTGACAGGTTGGGGGGGCTTTTGGAGGTCCCTGAAATTCCAGGGGCAGTGGGGTCCTCAGGAGGCCCATGCCCCAATCAACATTCTGGAACTGAGGGCAGTGAAGTTAGTGCTTTACCAGCTGACCATGCACCTTCGGGGTCTGGCGGTTCAGATCCGCTCAGACAACAAGACAACGGTTGCTTACATCAATCATCAGGGAGGAACCAGGAGCAAGAGGGCTCTCAAGGAAGTATCCCTAATTCTGTCCTCTCGCATGGGAGAATGGTCCCTCAGCAACAGGGTGTTTCACTCTCTGTGTCTCCGTTGGGGCCAGCCGGATGTGGATCTCTTTGCGTCATGCCACAATCACAAGCTTCCAGCCTTTGTATCCCTGTCACAGGATCCACTGGCCCTGGTAGTGGATGCTCTGGCAATGTCCTGGGAGAGCTTTCAGCTCCTTTATGTTTTTCCTCCGTTTCCTCTGCTGGGCAAGGTGTTGGAGGGAGTGCCAGCCATTCTGGTGGCCCCGTGTTGGCCAAGAAGAATTTGGTTTGCAGAAATCGTACAGTTGGCGGTAGATCAGTTCGTCCTGCCCCTGGTGCCAGACCTGCTCACTCAGGGGCGGCTCCATCACCCCAATTTACAAACGCTGGCTTTGACAGCCTGGCTGCTGAAACCTCCATCTTGATGGAAAAGGGATTGCCGGCCTCTGTAGTTAATACCATGATCAGAGCTAGGAAGAAGTCTTCCTCTACTATTTACTACAGGGTTTGGCGTGCTTACATTGACTGGTGTGAGTCTAGGTCACTTCCATGTCGAGTGTTCTCTATTCCCAGGATATTGGAATTCTTACAAAATGGCTTGGACATGGGTTTTCAGCTTAGTACTCTGAAAGGTCATGTTTCTGCTCTGGCTGTTTTCTTCCAGAGATCTTTTGCTCAGCATCATCTGGTTAAGACTTTCTTTCAAGGTGTTACTCATTTGCTTCCTCCGTGCAAGCCCATGTTACCTGTTTGAGATTTGAACCTGGTTTTGTCTGCCATGCAAGGGTCTCCCTTTGAACCCTTGCAGGAGGCGGCTTTGTCCACTCTCTCAAGGTAGCTTTTTTGGTGACTTACCTCAGTCAGGCATGTTTCTGAATTGGCTGCGCTTTCCATGAAGCCTCCTTATTTTGAAAGACACCAGGACAAGGTGGTGTTTCGTTTCAAAACTGACTTTCTGCCTAAGGTTGTGTCTGCTTTTCATCTCAATCAGGACATTAGGCTTGATTCAGAGAGACAAAAAAAACCTTCCGTTTTAGTGCCGATCTGTTTTTTTTTTTAAATGTTTCCGCGCTCGTATGAGTGTGCAAGCGATTCTATGCATGCATTGCAATCCTTATGTAAAGTTTCCGTCCGTTCGTACGGCAGATTACGAATACGAGTATGTCATTTTCCAGCGTGAGTTTTCCGTTTCATTTTCACATGTTACAACGTAGGCTTTCGTTTTTGCCCTTTTCCCATCGTATCCTCCCACGAATCCTTTACGTTTCCTGTTAGATTCTGTTTCCCTTTTTCAATAAATATTCATCCAGACGGAAATCCTTACAATCTTGCGCCTGCGCACTACAAACTTACCAACTCATTAAAGTGCTCGCCTACATATTTGCCACCCTCACTTCTTCCACAATGTTTAGCTAAATCACTTAGCACTATCCTCCATCTTCCCTTTTGGACCCTTAAAGCTCACCCAAATCACTTCTCGGTCATGTGAATATTCATCTTTAAATATTTCTGGGCCCATTAGTTTTGTGTTAATGTATTTTGTAAATGAAATGACACTGTAACATTTTTTTTTTGATTCCATCATAAAATTTTAAAAAATTTAGAAAATTTCAAATTTTTACAACTATAAAAAACAAAATTCATAGCAATGGCAGGCCACATAACATTATTCTTCATCTGTGGTCCCCAACGAGTTGCGCAGCTCCTGCATCTCGCCCACCAACTGAAGGACCCTGACACTCAGTTGTGCCACTTTAGCACGTGTGGTCCCTGTTAACAAACGTAAATTAAAATATTGGTATAACTTTGCTGGGGTCATACTGCAGTGCCCCTCCCCCCCCCCTGGATGGTCCAAACACCTAAATCTGGACTACAAAAGCCAGAGGGACCTCGCCACCACGGCCCGGGTTTTGCATAGTGCCCGATTAGAGAACCCCTGGCCCGCATTCTGCAGGCAAAAAACAGGCATCAGGAGCAAGGGCAGGAGTGGATATCCAGAATCCCCTGAAAGAATTTAAAAATACTAACATAAAATACACATTCTAAGCTACAATATTGTTTAACATGTCATCAAGGGCTAAAAACAGCCATAGGTTAAGACATGAGTCATCAACTATATTCATTGCCATACAGTGAAAATGGATTGATGGAATGTGAGCAAACTTACCCTGGAGCCATCCACCAGATAATTCTCCTGACTCAAACTGACGAAATAAGCCGGAGCTCTGCAATATATAAGCATCATGGGACAACCCTGGATGCCCTGCAAGAACACTGAGAAATCGCATAGCTGGACCAAACACTGCTTGTATGTTGTGTGAGTGGCACATCTTGCAGTTCCTGCAACCAAATATAAAATAATTACACAAAGCAAAGGTAACCGACTAAAACAATAACTCCTACAACAAATTAAGATTCAAGTTCAACAATCCAAATATAATTCACAAAGGACATAAGTCTAAAAAATATAGCAGTTATATGGATGTGTGGGAAAATAAAGGTTTACATGCTAAGGACTAATTAAGGTCAGCATTAAAATGCATCTATAAGGCATACATGAAATGTATTGATAGGTATGCATTGCTATACAATTTATGCTGATACATGCAATGCCTTGGTGCTAAAGGCGCGCAGACTCCTCCACATAGCCACAAAACATGTTCAACAATAGCAATCCAAGCCCTCAAAGGTCCCGTAAGTGGATCGGAAATGAAACGGATTTATAGGGTGGTGGTCCGTCGGAAATCAGCTCTCTGAATCAGACATAAGCCCATCCCAACAACGTAAGTTATCTGAACGAATGAAAAATATCAGATTTTGTTTGGAAAATGATCCGAACTAACGGAAATGATCCGATTTGCTTCCCTTCATCGAAAGCGCATATACACATTTTCCCGAACGTTCGTACGAATGAACGAAAAAAAGCAAAAAAAAAGACTAACACCCACCCAAACTTTCACAGACATCAAGGCTATTGTGTTGCCTTCTTTGTGCCCTAACCCTAGTAACCCCAAGGAAAGGGTGTTACACTCTCTTGATGTTGTTAGGGCTGTGAAATTCTATTTGGTGGCTACTGAACCCTTCAGGAAGACTGATGTTTTCTTTGTGGTTCCGTCTGGTCCTAAGAAGGGCCAGGCTCCTGCTAAATCCACTATCAGCAAGTGGATCCGTCAGGCCTTGATTCAGGCCTATTCTGCTAAGGGAAAGAAACCTCCCTTCCGCCTTACTGCTCATTCTACTCGTGCTATTGGTGCATCTTGGGCTTTTCAGCACCAGGCTTCTGTTGAACAAGTTTGCAAGGTCCCCACTTGGTCTTCTGTTCATACTTTTTCTAAGTTTTACAAGGTTGATGTTAAGGCCTCAGCTGATGCTGCTTTTGGCCGCAAAGTTCTGCGGGCGGCAGTGGTTTAGACAGCTTGCTGTTGCTTTTGGGGATCCCACCCTACCTTACGGACACTGCTATTGGATGTCCCATGTGTAAGGATATCTTTCGGAACGTGACGGGATGTACACTAAGAATAATACAATTCTGTGATTACTCACCTGTAGAATTGATATTATGAGTGTACATCCCGTCCCGTTCCGCCCCTCCCTTGTTGTTCTTGTTACCTATTTATGGTGATTGTTGATTATTTCTCCCGGCTTCTGTTAACTGCTTTTTTAAATACTGGGGTTCTGTGGGAGGTGCCTCGGTATATATAGGCCGGGAGGGGCCACTTTTTCTGCTCTGCAGTCACGTGACATCTGAAGATGAATAACCCATGTGTAAGGATATCTTTCGGAACGGGACGGGATGTACACTCATAATATCAATTCTACAGGTGAGTAATCACAGAATTGTATTTTTGGGGGTTTGGAGGGGAAAATTTCTGGGCACTGCCAGATTGTGTCATAAATGCATTTAACCTGAGGAGGATACTTTAAGACAGACTCCCAGCCATGCATAAGTGTGAACAGGGCTGGATTATGAGTAGGGTGCAAGGGGCGCACGCCCCGGGGCCTCCACCACATGCCCTGCAAAGGGAGTCTCCACCAACCTTTGGGTTATGGTCTTGTACAGGAAGCTTTTCAGACTTTGTCTGACGGGCCGCAGGGCCAGCAACAAAGCTATCGGTGGCAGTGGGGGCCCCCTGCGCACCTGGGCAAGCCTTTTTTCTGTTTTTGCAAACCTGCAGCCAAAGCCACCACAGCGCAGTTTGGAAGAGCCTATAGCAGCAAAGCCACCGTCAGCAACGCTACAGTGATGGGTGCGTGCAGAGCTGTCACTGCACATAAGCCACCAAGCACAGCCACTGGTAGCTCAATGCTGGGAACTGTTTTCTGCTGGAGCAGCTGGGCGACTACACCCCACACCCAGAATGGCAAAGCAGGAGTTCCCGAGCAGCACGTACCTGCACAAGGGTGACACAAGGGACTCAATCTGACGTTCCAGTAAGTAGGCGGGTGCCAGACAACCACCAATCAGCTACTTGGCTGAACTATTATTTTAAAGGAAAAAAAATACTGTGCCCAGCGGCCTCCACCACACTTCAATCCAGCCATGGGTGTGAAACTAGAGATATGGGTCTCCTACCCCATCCCCCAAGCCTACAGACTGCTTTTAAACAGACCAATCATTCATAACTTCTGCCAGATGAGAGTCCCACATTCAAAAAATTGCTGGTGTAACAGGAAATCACATCCCGATGGCACTGATTGGTTTCATGTGGCAGTTGGGCTCATATTCTGCATGGTATTGGGATACTGGCTTGTCACTTAATGTCCCAGCTTTAGTTTCTATGCAGATTACCTGCTCTCCAGCATACCTACCAGCTTTTTAGGGTGAGAAAGAGGGACATTTGTTAAATTAGGCCTCATTGTAGGATGCATAGGAGGTTGTTACAGTTAAAACAATGGAAACACTTTAAATATGCAAATGAATGATTTATTGATGCAGATCTACATGTTAACCCCCAAATAAAGGACAAATGAGAACAATGAAGGGCAGGGGAACATGGACTCAAAAGAGGGACAGTCCTTCCAAATCAGGGACATTCGGGTATGGAGGGTATGCCCTCCATTGAGATGTTTTGTTATTGTTATTGCCCAAATTAGGCTTAGCACAGGGGGAGGGAGGAGTCAGTGTTACAGAATGCTCGGACTTCCTCTCTAACGCTTTATGTTGCTTATATATTTTATTTTTTTTAATTTAAAGTGGACGTCCATTCTGTCCCCCACACCAACCCTGTCCTCCCTCCCCTGGTGCTTCCTTACCTGTCGCGGGAATCCAGTGCTATCACCAGCGCTAGGGGCTGCAGCCGTAAAGAGGTTGCATAGAGCGTCATCCCCCCGCTGTGTGCGCTATCCCAGTGGATGGGCGGATGGCGCGTACACAGATCGAGGGATGCCGCACTGTGCAGCCTGACAGGGGACAGACTGGACTTCCAATCGGCTTGGGGGAGGGGGGGTCATTTTTACTGGAATTCCGCTTTAACCCTTTCAGTGCTAACCTAACTGGAGATTTTGTCACTCTCAGACCATTTTTCACCATTTTGCGCTTTACATGTTTTAACTTGAACGAATGCTCATGGATTTCCCAGGAAAATTATACATTTTTTTTTCAGCAGAGTTTTAGCTTTTACATGAAATATCTTGTTTGTAATTTGTGCTTTTCCAGTGTTTTTTGGGTAAATGTTTTTAAATTGTTATATATATATATATATATATATATATATATATATATTAGAAATATATTTATTTAGAAAAAAAGTTGCATTTTTTTTAAATAAAAATTGCGTGTAAAAGTCCCACCATTAGACACCCTCTCCTGCCCAGGAGACCACCCAAACTGAAAAGAGAGTTTTATGACATTTTAAAATTTCTATGTGCAAGGGTTAAACCCATAAAAATTGAAAAAAAAAATGGCATGGAGTCCCCCTCTCCAGAGGGGATGCCAAACTTTTAATTTTTTTTTAACCCTTTAACCCTTAAGAATTTAAAAATATGGCGTGGGGTGCCCCCTATCAAGTGAAACCAGCCCGGGCACCAGCTATAGGGGCTGGTAGACCAGGGCGTACAGGCCTGAAGGCATGCTTTTTTGCACCCCCCTGGGCTTTGGGGATGCAGGTAATGGGGTGGGCGGTTATGGCAAGTCACCGCTTGCCGCAGGTAAATTCCAGCCCCTCCTGTCCTGTAAATAGGGGACTCATGGACCCATTACCAGTTCACAAAGAGTTAAATGTGTACCTTCCAACTTTTGAAAGCCGTAAGGGGGACACAAGAAGATATTTTTTTACACTTCAGCCATGCCCCTAGCCACGCCCCTAGCCATGCCCTTAAAGGGAAACACCATCTAAGAATTAAATAATAATGGCAATGCCTCTGGAAACACATTACGGCCAGGGGCTCTACTGAGAGGGGCATGCCTTCTTTCAGCCAGTGAGGGGCATCCCTCCATTCCAGCCAGTGAGGGGTATCCCTCCATTACAACCAGTGAGGGGCATCTCTCTAATACAGCCAGTGAGATGCATCCCTCGATTTTAACCAGTGAGGGGCATCCCTCCAATACAGCCAGTGAGGGGCATCCCTCCAATACAGCCAGTGAGGGTCATTCATCCAATACAGACAGTTGGGGCATCTCTCCAATACAGCCCAGTGAGGGCCATCCCTTTATTACAACCAGTGAGGGGCATCCGTCCAATACAGCCAGTAAGGGGCATCCCTCCATTACAACCAGTGAGGGGAATCCCCCATTACAACCAGTGAGGGGCATCCTTCCATTGCAACCAGTGAGGGGCATCCCTCCAATACAGCCAGTGAGGGGCATCCCTTTAATACAGCCAAGTTAGGGGCGTCCCTCTTTTACAATCAGTGAGAGGCATCCCTACAATACAGCCTCTATTACAACCAGTGAGGGGCATCCGTCCAATACAGCCAGTAAGAGGCATCCCTCCATTACAACCAGTGAGGGGAATCCCCCCTTTCAACCAGTGAGGGGCATCCTCCCATTACAACCAGTGAGGGGCATCCCTCCAATACAGCCAGTGAGGGGCATCCCTTCAATACAGCCCAGTGAGGGACATCCCTCCAATACAGCTTTTGAGGGGAATCCCTCCAGTACAGCCAGTGAGGGGCATCCCTCCAATACAGTCAGTGAGGGGCATCCCTCCATTACAACCAGTGAGGGGCATCCCTCCAATACAGCCAGTGGGGGGCATCCCTAATTACAGCCAGTGAGGGGCATCACTCTTTACAGTCAGTTAGGGGCAACACAGACACACACACACACTGGAGCACTCCTCACGCCACAGCAGTGAGCGCTGCGCCCCCCACTGCACTGCCTGTTCTTCAACGCTGCTATCGGCACTTGTCCCTGCTCCGCCCCTCCAACTTCCGTCTGTCTCTGCCCCCCTCTAACTTCCAGCTACTAGGCTTCTTAAAGCGGAGTCGCCATACTAAACAATGGGACTCCATAAAGGGACATAAAAACCTCCAAGCACCCCAGGACACAATACTGGGACCCGGGACAGTGGGACAAAGGCCCCAAAGTAGGATTGTCCTGTGAAAATTGACACACTTGGGGGGGTATGTTAAATGTAAAAAAACAGACAGAGCAAAACAAGTCATTTATTTATTTTTTTCTACTTACCTTCTTCCATCGCTGATCGATATGTCCCGTGCCAATCACTGATGATCATTGACAGCTGGAAGTGGTCGCCGGAGGCAGGGGTTCTGAGTTCCCTGTCCCCGCACACTCTGATCACGTCTGGCTTCTGACAGCTCTCTTTCTGCCTGGGCTCAATGGTAGGAGAGGCCAGAACATAGATTCTATGTGCTTGCCACTGAAAGGGTTAAAGGGACATTCTGGGCAAAGTGTTAAATTAGCCTGCTTACATTTTGCCCCATGCTGGTCGTCAGGGGCTGCATCTTTTATTCGCCAGCACTTTTTATTCCCTGACAAACCCTATTGGACTTGATCTTTTCTACTGACTCAATTTTTAAGGGTCCCCTGCTTGAATTCGCAGTCCCCCATAGAGATAAATGTAGAGCTGATGACTCATACTAGCATGAGCGGCTTGGCACGAGAAAGGGAGAGCACATGGGCTTGTTAGAAAAAATAAAGCAGGTGAAGGAAAGATGCAGCTCCTCACAGCCAGCATGAGGAGAGCAGAAAACAGGCTCAATGGAAGTCATTCTGCACCAACCTACTTGCTAGTAGTACTTACTACTTACTTACTTACTGTCAGATTGAGTCCGTGCTGCTCTGGAAGTTCTGCTTTGCCATTCTGGGTGGGGGGTAGTGTAGTCACCCAGCTGGTCCAGCAGAAAACAGTTCCCTGCATTGAGCGGCCAGCGGTTGTGCTTGGTGACTTATGTGCAGTGACAGCTCTGCACGCACCTATCACTGTAACGTTGCTGACAGTGGCTTTGCTGCTCTAGACTCTCCATCCTGCCCTGTGGTGGCTTTGGCTGCAGGGGGCCCACTGCCACCAATAGCTTTGTTGCTGGCCCTGCGGCTTGTCAGACCAAAGACTAAAAAGCCTCCTGGACCAGACCATAACCTAATGGTTGGTGGAGGCCCCCTTTGCAGGGCAAGTGGTGGAGGCCCCAGGCTCGCGCCCCTTGCACCCCCCTCATAATCCTGCCCTGGTCCCAGTCTTCTGCTGCATCGCCAAGCTGCTCTCCTCTTTGAAATTACCTATGGACCACCCCACGCCATTCATCATTATGGCACGCCCTCCATTCTGTGTGTAAATGTTTACTATAGTTGCAGAAAAAGGCCTCGATTCAATAAGAGTTGAAAACAATTCTCATGGTAGTAAAAAATTCAAGTCATGAGAAAAAAGCCTGAGAATTTCACTGTTGCTGAATCACCAACTAGGAAAACAATGAAAGTCAATGGCACTTTTTTTACTCCTAATAAAAGTAGAGAACTGTTTCCTCCTTTCTACACTGTAGTAAAAGCTGCCATTGACTTTTATTGTCTTTTTATCTAGTGATTCAGTAACAGCGACATTCTCTGGTTTTTTTCTCATGAATTGAATTTTTTACTATTGTGAGAACTTTTTTTCAACTCTTATTGATTTGAGGCCTAAATGTAGCAGTACGAGAAGGAGCCGGGTTTGTCACCCCTGGCATCCTGGCTCTTTCCGTAGATAAATGGTTTGAAGGCCGACATGATAAATCACTGGCAGAACAGTTCAGGAAAAATTTCATTTCGCACAAACCTTTCTATTCTATTGACCTGCAAGAGTTCAAGGTGTTCTGCTGCTACTGACAAACTGCTTGTATGGCTGCCAGATTACATGGATGGCCCAACACATAAAATGCATCGCCTCCCAACTCCTTGCTACAACTGCAGAATAAGAGCAATCCATCTGCTGAGGATGAGGGCTGACCTCTCAGAGGAATCATAACGGTCAAGGTTTTTGTCTCTCCGTGAAAAAGAAAATAACAGTTTTTGAGAGATGGCCCAAACCTGAACTGACAGACAATAGCACATTAAAAAAAAAACTCTGTGTTCCAAAGTATCATGCAAATTGGAATGAAGAAGTGTCATGTAGAAGTCATTTTTGGTTTTCCAATGAAACTTGGATGGATGGGTGGTATTGTGTCTCAGGGCTCTTTGGATCACTCAAACACCTGTGATAATTAGTTTACCAGGTGAGCCCAACTAAAGAAAACCTACTTAAAGCGGATCAAAACCCCCCAAAACAACTAAGAGGCTGATTCACTGCTAGCGCCTGTCAGTCTCCTCACCTTACTTGCTCTTTAAAGAGACATGGACGTGCTTTATCACTGTCTGCATGCAGCAGCAGACATGCACGGCTGGGTGTTCATACCAAAGCAGGCTCTTCATCTGTTGCTCTGCTCAACAGCGACACCTGGTGGCTCTTGGGCTTGATTTTACTTCCTGGTTTCCTGGCTCTGCATGGACAGGAAGTGACCTGACTCAGACTCTGACACATCCCTCCCTGCTCTAATTGACAGCCCTATTTAAATGGACAACTGGCCTGCATCCAATGCTGTGTTATCAGCTTACTTCCTGGATTCTGTGTTCCTGATCTGATTTCCTGGATTTATCCTCGGACGGATGACTTGGTTTTTGACTTGGATTTTCTCACTGGACTCTGCCTGTCTGCCGCCTGCCCCGAACCCGGAATCATCCGTTGGACTATGCTTGTCTGCCACCAGCCCTGACGTTTGGATTGCTCTTTTGGATTTATGTGCTTTGCTTCGCCCCCACACCTGGAGCTCACTCAGCCCTTCCTTGGTTGTAGCCGGGAAGCTTGACAGCACCACGTATTGCCAGATGAGCGTCTGTAAAGCGGAGCTCAGAGCGACCGCTAGTAGACGCTGTAAGCGGGTATTGGGTGCTGTAACAGAGCATCTTGGCCGCTGTAGTAACCTGGCCGGCATTGATGAATGTGATGTATGTTGAGCGCTCTAACAGTACAGCAAGCAGCAAGCAGCTCAACACCATATTCAAGAAAAAGCTACACACAGCATCGGCGCTCCAAAACTGGGCACTGTAGCATAGAGCACCAGACGCTGTGTGCTCAAAGTCTTAACACAAATACACCAGTAGCAAAGAAAAAACACATGGAATGACATTGTGAGTGAGTGCCAATGACACTTTAGTGCCAGACCTGTACATACAATTCTACATAAAAATATTAAAAAAAATATTAAAAGTGTTTGTTTGCAGCCACGAGAGGTCACACAATGATTTGAGCAAAAAAAAAAAATGCCTAACACTTTATTTATACACAACTAATGAAACCCCATTGAAATGTATTGGAGAGCGCTACAGAGCGACAGGTACTACACAGCGCTCCTGAGCCTAGAGCGCCGGCGATATACGCTGAGCCACTCTGTTAGAGGCCCTCACCAGAATCGCTTTCTTAAATGTGGTTTTGCGTACAGCACCCGGCATTCACCAGATGCTGCCTGCCACTACGAAACACTACCTGGCACTAGCCGTTCTTAAACAACCCCCTTAATCTATTTTGATCCCTCAGCCCAGGCAGGTACGTTACCATTTGGATGTTTTCTTCCCTCTATGCTGCTTGATAGTCCTGTTATAGTGAGTTTAATTTTCGTCTTCCTCGGGTATGCCATTGTATGCCGTTGGTTTCTGACAGGATACCATTGTTCTAAACCAGCTGTTTAAGCCGTCCTCCTCTTAATCTCATGCAGGGAGCAATTAGTGGCTATTGAAAATTGTGCTAGAAGGATGATAAGAGCCCCCCCCAAAAAAATTTCATTTTCCCCAATTTTTCCTTTGAAGCCACAATTGTTTTTTAGTATTTTATGTTTAATCTCATTTTAATAGATTTTCTTTGAATACAAAACACTAACATGTGTACACAACATACAACATAATAGCAGACAGAGTATAATTCCTTTCAGCATCCTTTTAGCCTTGTAACCATTGGTACATTATTCCTCGTATTACTGGTTACTTCAACCTCTACTTGTTCTAACCTCTTTAACCTTTTAGCCATTTGACTTGTTCCTTGTTCCGCCTGGGCGCTCATCTCCAATCTAATTGTCAGCCTACCTTTCGCCCAGTGCGATCTACCTCCTAGACGGCTGCTGAGGCGTGGGAGCTGGGAATGTAATTTTTTTTTTTGCATTCATCCAATAAGACACACTGACATTCCCCCCCCCCCCCCCTACACACACACACACACACACACACACACACCCACCCTTTTGGGGAAAAACAAGTGCGTCCTATAGGGCGAAAAAATACGGTAATGAATGAAAGAAAAAATAGACTGTAGTATAACGAAAAAAAGTAAGAAAGAAAAAAACATAAGAAACGACAAAAAGAATATAAGTCAGAAAAAAAACACAAAGAATGAAATAAAGAATAGATTGGTTGACATTCATCCAATAAGACACACTGACACACACACACACACACATACACACACACTTTTGGGGGAAAGCAAGTGCGTCCTATAGGGCGAAAAAATACGATAATGAAAGAAAAAATAGACTGTATAACGAATAAAAAGTAAGAAAGAAAAAAACATAAGAACCGACAAAAAGAATATAAGTCAGAAAAAAAAAACACAAAGAATGAAATAAAGAATAGATTAGTTGACAATAAAAAAGTATTGAAGAATAGAAAGAATGGCAGAAATAAAGTCAGAAAAAAGAATGTTAGGAAGGAAAAAAAGGAAGAATAGAAGGAATGATAAAAAGGAAGAATAGACTGGATGGCAGAAAGAATTGAAAAAACAGAACGAAGAGAAAAGATCTGCTAATGGCCAATCTGCCCCTGGCTGTTGGTGCCCAGTCCTAGTTACTGCACACGGCCATGTGAGGTGGGCCCTCCCAAGGTGCATGGGCCCTGGTACCTGCCCAGTTAAGCCCAGCACTGATGCCGGCCCTGGGCGCATGTCCTCAATATTAGCACAGACAATTCTAAGGACATACAGTATGTGTAGCAGTGTGTAGTATAGTCTTCTATGAGCCAGTACTGCACATGTTCAGTCCTGGACAGTTGTCTTTAAAAACAGGAAAAATCAACCTAGATTGTGTTTATTGCGCAGTACGAATGACAACAGTATCAATAAAGTGCTGCCTGGAAGGCTCTTTCTTCTCTTAGATTTATCCAGAAGATCCATTACTCGGTTGCTATCCATGGCATCTACTGGCTAAATCACAGGCAGAAAAACATGTACTTCTCTGTCACAGAGTGATGTGAAGGTTTCATTCTATCACACTGCACAATTTACATACTGATTTGGTGTTGCTTCTTTTAAAGTGGACCAAAACCCAGAATTCTTTTCCCACGGAGCACCCTGATCGGGGATTCCCGACTGTCAGAAACCCCCCATATCGCCAGAAGAAACTCACCTCCTCCCTGTCCTATGGCGCATGCGTGGCCGCTCGTCCAATAAGAGCGCTCCGAGTCGCTGACGTCAAGCCATCTAAGACGGTGTCTGATGCCAGTGGCTCCAAGCATGCTGGCGATCGCATCCCCCGCTTCCCTCTAACAGGGAGCGTGCCTGCGCCGGCCATTCACAAATGCTAGAGGGATAGTGGGGATGCGGCCGCGGTCGCAACAGGGCGACCTGGGGGGTCTCACACAGCGGGGCATCGATCAATCGATCTTATAGATTCCTGGTCCGATCGAGCTGGGTTTTGGTCCACTTTAATTCAGTTTTCAGAATTTGTGCCAAAATGATGTTCTTAAAGCGGTCCTTCACCCTGAATAAGAGCCTCTCTTATATGTTTCCCACACCCTGTACATACAGATTGCTCACATTAAAAATCATCCTACCTGCATCTACTGCATGTTATGAGCCTATAAACATCCAAGATGGTGGCTCATGGAACGTCAGGCTGCCTGCAAACAGGAAGTGTCTTCTGACTGTGCCTCTCTGCATTCTGGGATTGCTGACCTTTTCCTGACCCCAGCTCTGCTCTGTCTGAGCAAAGCACAGCCCCCTGTACTTTATCCCACTCTCCTCAGTAATTGTGATGCTTCTGAGTCAAGATCGCGTCGTCCGTATCCGAAAGTCCTGAACAGAGTTGCAGCCCAGTGGGTGAAAGAATAATAACTAAGTGACTAAAAACTTAAAATATATTAATTTTAGATGCTGGGAAATCGTTTTTTAAGGGTTTGGGCTTTTCAATAAATCACGGTGAAGGTCCGGTTTAAGGTTTCTGAGCTTATCTGTATTTTTTTTCTTTTCTATGTGTTTGCAACTCTGTGTTTTAAAATAAAAGATTCCATAGCAATGTTGTGCTTAACTTAGCAACGTACATAAAAGTGGTGTTCAGACAGTGGCGAACTGGGGTCAAAAATCAGCCCCTGGATTTTACCAGCACTTGGCCTGACCATGACCAGACACCAGCATCTCTGCTGCTTCCTGGTCAGTCATCCAGTGTGCTCCAAGACTTAGGCTATATCAGCGATACTCAACTGGCGGACCGGGGCCCGAATGCGGATCTCGGTGCCAGATTTCCAGACCCCTGCCCTGAAAGCACTGCACTCACTTGCCCATCCAATCCCTGTCCCCAAGCTCTGCCCCATCCAGCTTAGTCTCCCTGGCCCATCCATTTTTGTCCTCCCAGTTCTGCCCATCCAATCCCCGGCCTCCAAGCTTTTCCAGTCCATTACCATTTCTTCCAGCTGTGGCCATCTACCCCCCCAGCTTTGCCCATTTATTCCTGCCCTTCTAGTTATGTCCTTCCGTCCCTTCTCCCATCTCTTTCTCCATCCTCCTTGTCCTTCCTGTTCTGTCTATCCATCCCTTTTCCTTACAGCTTCTCTCCCATCCATCCCTCTCCCCGAGCCCTATCTATCCATCCTTGTTACTAGACCTTATTGCCTGTAACATTTTGGACCCTAATCCACCCCTGTACACAGCCTACACAAAATGCAAGGGGGTGAGATTAAAGCAGTGTGCTGTGCGCCAGAGCTGTTGGTTCTGTGGGGCCAAACAAAATTTTGGGGTGGGGTAGTGGGGCAAGCAGCCTTTTTTAGTTTTGCCTGGGGAGTCTATAGCCTCTCCCCCAGTTTGCTGATTTCTAAATATCCATCTCCCGCAACAGCCCTCCTCCCGGACCTTCACCTCTCACTGGATGCCTTTAAATGGACCTTTACAAGAAGTGGTTGAATACCCCTGGGCTATATCATTAGGGTGAGGCCATGGGCTGGGGTTGAATACGTGAAGGGATAGTGTGGTGAAGGGGATGAGGGGCTGGGATTGGATGGAAGTGCTAGTAAAGGTAGCAGCCCAGACAGCCCCAAAGCAGTGCAGCCAACTGGGCATTTTCCTGGGTCTTTCTATGATCAGTCTGCCCCTGTGTTCAGATGTACAGATCAGAAACTTCCTCAATCTGGGATGCTAATCATCTGATGTGTAAGAATATTGGTCATTTACAGAAATATTATATATATATGTGATATTTTTGTGAATGGTTATATATGATTTTTCAATTTTTTTAAATTTCTGATATGTAATCACACTGCAGCCGCAGTGCACTGTCATCTGTGGGCAGTAAAGTGATCAAAGGACCTGCAGGACAGGAGCTACTGTCCAATTCTGGGCCACAGGGGAGGGCACACCATCGGCGTAGTCCCCCTTTAACTGAGAGCTGCATTACTGTCAAGTTTCAGAGATCCCTTGGCAGGTAGTGGACGAGCAGAGGAGCATATGGTCCCACATCACAGCTGTAGGAAGATTTGGCAACCTTTAAACTGGGGGGACACAGGAGCTGGGATTTCAAGAAGAACAAAACCCAGCATTTTTACTAGCCCAGGTTTTGTTCCTTATCCATCTGATTTGGGATGATGCCCAGCTGTGTGAAATGCCCACAGTGACCCATAAACTCTCTGGCAATTCTACAGTGCATGCTCATGCTACCAGCCCATCACTGGCTAGCACTTTATTCAGTTTGTACTGTGCCGTTCTAAGCTCACCGCAACAAGGAAAGCTGAATGGAGAGCATAGCAGCGGCAGCTCCCTCGCGCCTTTGTGCCTTGTGCTGGTACATGCCTCAGCTGGAGGTGAGCGGGGTAATTTTTTTTGGTAATTTTGGGTTAGATGCAGTTTTTATCTAACGAACAATAGCTTGACTTTTTATTTTTTAATTGTATTTTTTCAGGTTTTAACTGCTTTACTCATTTAGATTTTAAAGGTCATTTAAAACGGAAACTGCCTATATATTCTAAGTATACAGCACGTCCTGTTCCAGAAGATATTCCTTACACTTGGGTTATAGATCCAGTAGATGGCGCTGGACTGCAGAGACAGAAAAGTGGCTCCTCCCGGCCCCATATATACCCGGGACCTCCCACAAAATCCCCATTTCTTCTCTGCAGTCGGCGCTCGCAGGTGAGCGGGGCTATTAGCATGCGACCCTGTAGGACTATTCCCACCCATTTCCTTCTCTTGCCTCCCAGCTTCGGCTGTACGGGTTCGGGTGAAGGTAGGCAGCACCGCTGCTAGGTGCTCCAACCATAGTCCCTCACCAAAGGGTAGGCGGTACAGGCCCATGGTGAGCCTTATGGGATTCCCCTCCCGCATCTTATGTCCCTCGCCCCCTGTTCCCACAGCGGGCTCCCTTAGGCTGGCCTTCGTTTCCCCTCGTTCTCCCTGGTAGATCTCGGGGGGGGGGGGGGGGCATGTCTTTATATGTATTTAACATTAGCTTTATGTGATGATCCCTTTTTGAATTGGTTGCACTGGTTTCCTTTGCCGCCGCCACCGCCGCACGCTTGTGCTACGCTCCGCGGTCGGCGGCGACATCACCTCAGGAGCAGCTGCGCCATCATTGGTTGGTTTTGTCATGTGGGCGCGTTTTCGCACTCTTCGGGTGGGCTCGGGCCTTGCGGCTGACGCGTTCTGCATCACTGTCTCCGCGGCCCCGCCCCTCGAGGTATATGCGGGCGCCATTTTAGCTCTCTGCTGCGTGTGTCTGGCGTCTCCCTATCGCGGTCCGTAAGTGCCCCTGGGGCTGATTTATTTTGTATTCTCTCTATTGCACATTGCTTATGGGATCTTTTTTGCTTATGTCTTGCAGGCGGGTCAAACTTTAGTGGTTTCTCCCGGTCCTATCCCCTCTATTTAGTGTTAACTTCCTATTGGAGGGCTATTGTATTTTTATCTCCCACTTCCCTAGCGGGCTATTGGGGCATCCCGGGTAGCCTTATTGGCGTCAATCCCAATTGGCCTATTGTGCCACAATAATCACCATATGGAGGCGTCTCAGGATAATCTGCTTGGGGTTCCTTCGGGACAAGCCCGGCTGTGTATAGCGTGTGGGGTATCCCCTATAAGTGATGAGTGTGTGCACCCTGCCCCCAGCAGATGCTTGCATTGCAGTCTGGGTTACCGGTGGTTGGGCCTGCGCCCCCTAGGGCTTCGCCTACCCCCCCCACTCTTACATTTGACTCCCAGTAAGGTGCATACCAGTGGGGAGTCTCAACCTTATTTGGCTGCTCGGGTGGCCAGCATTGAGAGACATATTGCTGGCTCTGGCCCGCGTAAGGCTTCTGCTAAGAAGCGGCATTTATCACCTGGTGTTTCCCTCTTTCCCATGGAGACAGAGGAATTTTTTGATGTTACCGGTTATACCCCCCCTCATATTTTTGAGGTACTCTGTATTTCTTCTCCTGCCGTGGCTCCGCGGCAGCAGGGGGAGCTGTTTCATACTGTTAAACCACGCTTGGAGTTCCCTGAACAAGCTCATTTTAATAATCTGGTGCTCAAGGAGTGGGAATGGCCTAGTCGGCTCCCCGGGGTGCCAAAGAGTTGGGATAAGCGGTATCCCTTTCCTGCTGAAATGGTGAAACGGTGGTCATGTCCTCCCGAGGTGGATGCTCCAGTTCTGGGGTTGTCTAACACACCTGTCATGCATTCCCCTGACTCTACTACACTAAGGGATGGGGAGGACAGGCGCATTGATCAGCTGGCTTGCCATGCCTTTGCCTGTGTGGGGACCGCGCTCCGTCTGGTCTGTGCCTCTGCTATTACGGCTGTTGCCATTAAAAGTCTGCTCAGGGGTCTCTTAGATGGGGCCCCTGATGATGCTGGTAGTGAAGAGTATAGAGCTCTTCTGTGTTGTGAGGAATTTGTTGCATATGGTCTCTCTGCCTTGGATGATACCATTAGAATGTGTGGCAGGGCTTCTGCCTTGTTGGTGACGATACGCCGCTCGGTCTGGCTGCGCCAGTGGGCAGCTGACAAAGCTGCCAAAAAGGCTCTCACTGGATTTCCCTTCAAGGGGCTGCGCCTCTTTGGGAAACGTTTGGACTTGTTTGCTAAGGGAGGCAAGCTGCGTAGAAGGCAGCCCCGGTCCTTTCGGGGTTCATGTGCCTTTTCTCCTTCCTTCAGGGGCTCCAGAATTGGATGGGGAGCTTCCTTTGCTGGAGCCCGTGGAGATTTTTGGGGCAGAGGACGTGGCCACCCTGGCTCCTCCTGGGTTCCAAAGCTTAAGTCCTCTCCCCCTAAGCCCCCTCAGGCATGAAGGGGCGCCCTCACCCATCCGGGTGGGGGGACGGCTTCGGCTCATGTCTGGAGGCGTCGTGTCTCAGACCGGTGGATTCAGGAGGTAGTATCCTCCGGTTACAAGATAAGAGTTTATCCCCCCCACCCCCAAGATTCATCAAATCTCGGTTAGCTCAAAACCCTTTGTCAGCTCAGAGTCTGTCCCTGGCTGTCCAAGGCCTTCTGGAACTGGGTGTCATCTGCCGGGTGCCCTTAAGGGGAAAGGGGCAAAGGCTATTATTCCAATCTTTTCATTGTTCCCAAAAAGGATAGGTCCATCAGACCTATCCTGGATTTAAAGCTTCTCAACAAATTTGTCATATTCAGACACTTTCGCATGGAAACTCTGCGCTCAGCTGTGACTTTCCTACGCCCAGGGGACTTCATGACCTCCATAGACATCAAGGATGCTTACCTTCACGTACCTATTTTTCCAGGTCATCAGAGATTCCTCAGGTTCGCTCTGAAGGATCAGCACTACCAATTTGTGGCCTTGCCCTTCGGTCTCACCTCGGCTCCCAGGGTATTCACCAAGGTGCCGGCAGGAGTGGTGGCTCTGCTGAGATCTCAGGGCATTCCCATTCTTCCCTACTTGGACGACATGCTTATCGCCTCTCAGTCCTTCCATCAGGCAGAGCTGGACACTGAGCGGGTGGAGTTCACACTGGAGTCATTCAGCTGGGTGATCAACCACCCCAAGTCTTTTCTGGGCATGATTCTGGATTCAGCTCAGGTCAAGATCTTTCTTGGAGGTCCTTCAAAAGAAAGCTCAGCTCCTGCTATCTTGTCCTCATCCGTCCATCAGGCAGGGTATGCAACTGGTGGGTCTGATGGTGTCCTGCTTCGAGGCGGTTCCATATGCTCAGTTCCACATGAAGCCTCTTCAGCTTCACCTCTTGTCACTATGGGATCGGGACCCTGTGTCCTTAGATCAGGTGTTTGTCTTGTCCCCTCTGGTCAGGCGGTCTCTAGCGTGGTGGCTGGACTCCAGGAACCTACTGGGGGGCAGGTCCTTTCTGGCCCCCAGCTGGGAAACTGTCACCACGGATGCCAGTCTGACAGGTTGGGGGTTGGGGGGGGGATTCTGGAAGTCCCTGAAATTCCAGGGTCGGTGGGGCCCTCAGGAGGCCCATGCCCCTATCAACATTCTGGAATTGAGGGCGATCAGGTTGGTTCTCGCCCACTTGACCCCACACCTGAAGGGTTGAGCTGTTCAGGTCCGCTCGGACAACCAGACAGCGGTTGCCTACATCAATCATCAGGGAGGGACCCGGAGCAAGAGGGCCCTCAAGGAAGTGTCCCTGATACTGTCCTGGGCGGAGGAGAATGTTCCCTGCATCTCAGCTGTGTACATACCGGGGGTGGAGAATCTGGAGGCAGACTCCCTCATCAGGGGGACTTCTCGTCTGGGAGAATGGTCCCTCAGCAGCAGGGTGTTTCGCTCTCTGTGCCACCGCTGGGGTCAGCCGGATGTGGATCTGTTTGCGTCTCGTCACAATCACAAGCTTCCAGTCTTTGCTCTCTGTCCCAGGATCCTCTGGCCTTGGCCACGGATGCCCTGGCAATGTCTTGGACGAGGTTCCAGCTACTGTATGTGTTTCCCCATTTCCCCTGCTGGGCAGGGTGCTGCGCAAGATAGTTCAGGAAGGGGTGCCAGCCATCCTGGTGGCCCCCTGTTGGCCAAGAAGAGTGTGGTTCGCAGACATCAGTACGCCCTGCCCAGGGTTCCAGATCTGCTCACTCAGGGACACCCACGCCCCAATTTACAAACGCTGGCTTTGACGGCCTGGCTGTTGAAACCTCCATCTTGATGGAAAAAGGACTGCCTGCCTCGGTTGTAAATACCATGATCAGGGCTAGGAAAAGGTCCTCTTCTTCCATCTACTACAGGGTTTGGCGTACTTGCCTCCCCCACGTAAGCCTATGTTACCAGTCTGGGACTTGAACTTGGTCTTATTTGCCCTGCATGGGTCTCCCTTTGAGCCCTTGCAAGGGGCTCCTTTGTCCATTCTCACGCTTAAGGTGGTCTTTTTGGTGGCTATCACTTCTGTTAGGCGTGTTTCTGAATTGGCGGCGCTTTCCATCAAGCCTCCTTATTTTGAGAGCGGGGCCGCACTTCTTCCTTGATTAGACAAGTGACATTTAATGGGGAGTTTGGGTTATTGCTAAGCATTTCACCTGGCATACCATGTTCCTCTGTGAATATGGAAGCAAGGAAGAGCTTTAGTACATTGGCTCCAGAGTCGAGGAACAAGCCAAGGCCGGAGGGAAAGCAGGAACATAGTCAGGAACTAGCTGGGTCGTACACAGAGCAGTGTCAGAAACTTATTGGAGAAATTACCAACTGGTACAGGAAGCCACAGGAAGCGCACAAGTGAATGCTGGTTCGCTTGTGCGCAGGCACTGGGTCCTATTGAGATGCACGCACACACTCAGAAGTGAACGCATCCAGGCATACCCGTACATAAGCGCGCTGTAACAACTAGATAACCTGCGGCAGGCGCACGCATGTGCTGGGTTACTGCACATTTGCAAATGCACACTCTGCTTGTGAGCAGGCTGGATTGCCCTATTTCTGGAGCAGAATCCTGGCGAACTCTGCTGGTAGATAAGTGGAGCAGTTCTGCTACTGTGACAAATCTGCAATCTGTTGGGTTATAGCCAAACCTGCCTGATTTTGTCATTGGATGACTTAAAGTCGACCTTCACCCTGAATAAGAGTATATCTTGTATGTTTCCCCCACCCCATACTTACAGATTGCCCACATTAAAAATCACCCTACCGGCACCTATTGGATTTTTGAGCCTTCTAAGATGGCAGCCCGTAGAGTCTTAGGCTGCCTGCAGACAGGAAGTGTCTTCTGACTATACTACTCTGCATTCTGGGATTGCTGTCCTTTTCCTGACCCCAGCTCTGCTCTGTCTGTACAAAGCACCACTATAACCCCACCCCCTGTACTCTTTTACCCCCCTTCCTCTCCTCAGTATGTGATACTTCTGAGGCAAGATGGCGGTGACTAGTCCTGAACAGAAAAAAACGTTCTGAAAAAAAATATAAAAACTTAAAATATATTAATTTTAGATGCTAGGGAATATTTTTTAAGGGTTTTCATTAAATGATGCTGAAGGTCCGGTTTAAAAGGTAATTCCACTTTTGATGGCAGAGTTTCCATTATTATGTTGCAAAATAATGTCTTTAAAGTGGACGAAAACCCAGGATTTTGACTATCATGGGTTTTGGTCCTTTCCCCTGGGGCACCCTGATCGGTGCCCTGCTGTGTGAAACCCCCTAGATCGCCCAGAAGAAACGTACCTCTTCCCGATCCTACGACGCATGTGCAGCCACTCTTCCAATTAGCGTGCTCGGAGCCTCTGACGTCACACCATCTAAGAGCGTGCCTGCGCCAGCTATCCACAAATGGCTGGCGCGGGCACGCGCCCTGCTAGAGGGATAGCGGGGATACGGCTGTGGCCCACGGCTGCACCCTGCACATGCACCACTGGGCTGGGAAGCAAGGTAAGTGAACGGGGCGACCTGTGGGGTTTCACACATTTTGGATGCCCCGGGGGGAGGGAATCTTATAGATTCCTGGGCAGATCGAGCTGGGTTTTGGTCCTCTTTAATGTGCTTATTTGTTATTTTTTTTAATTTTCAATTTATTTACAACTTTGTGTTATAAAAGAAAACATTTTCCATATCAACAATGTGTTTACCTTAGCTATATACACCAACGTGGTGATTTCAAGTACATATCAGAGACCCAGCAATATAAAAATCATGGAAACAGCAGGTTGATAAGTAAATCACAGGTATGGGGGCACAATCCTAACACATATATTTATTTTACACTCCAGAAGAAGAAAACATTAAGGCAGAACACAAAAAAAACTGCCAAAATGAGAGTTTTCTTTAAAACTCAGAAATGTGAAAGCTAAATTCCCAATATGGCCATAAAGAGCCCTGATTGCTGTAACACAGTAACACAAGGCAACTGCTGAAATGCAATGTCTATCTTAGTATGGTAAGAAGCCCTTGGCAGTGGTGCAACCGAGTCACTGTAATGACTCGGTTTGCGACACATTTTCAAGTATTCCACTTTTCTATTCCTAGAAACAGTGTCTCTGTGGCCACGTTCTCTGCTTTGTATATAAGTGTCCCTTTCATCACATCATATAATGAACAAAAGAAATTGTGTTCAGCATATAGCAGTGCTAAGAGTACTTTTGCCTCAAATCTTAATAATGAGGAGTAGCAGTAGGAGCGCGTCAAGGTATAATTTGAAGTTTTTTTCTATCGCAGCACAGATATGTTAAAGCTTTTATTCTGCTGACAGGAGAAACTATGTGCAGGAAAGTAGGCCAGATCTACTCCCCTGGCATCAAGAGCTCTTTGTTCTAGGAATTTGAACTTTCCACAAGCAGATGTCTGAAGGAATGAAATGTTATTATTCTAAGTGTGCCATACACTCCACTACGATCTTCATGACATGTGGGTAATCTCCAGTAGAGGGCGAACTTCTGCAGAGATGAATATGCAAAAAAAGAAAGCCCCTCCCGGTCCATATATACCTGAGACCTCCCACCAATTTCCCAGTTCCTTCTCTGCAGGGAAGGCGACAAGACAGAAGATGAAGACTTCTTTACTTACAGGTAAGCTGGGCCCGCGCCCGGCCGTCTATTGTCCCTATTACTGCCAGGACCCTTTCTAAATTGCCCCTGTTTGAGCCTCCCAGCTTAGGCTGCTGGTCCTGGTAAAGGTAGGCAGCACCATATGGGTGCTGAAGGAGCACTGCTCTACCGTGAGACCTCACTATGGGGTAGGCGGTTATCCAGGTTTTTTGATGATCCTGGTGTGGGATGCCCCGTCCCTCTAGGCTTATGGCCGGTTTCTGGCAGGGTTCCCCCCTTACTGGGTCCCTTATTCCCCTCCAGGCGGGGTTGCTTGGCCTGGTTGTTGTTTGTTTTTCATTCTCCCACATATCCCCCTGTGTGTGCGGTGTGTGAATCACTGTGCATGTGTGTGTGTGGGACAGTGAGTGTTTTCACTTTTGGGCATGGCAGGTGCTGTTACCACCCTGGGGGAGCTTCTCCCCCTCTGGCTTTGGTGCGATTCTGTGGCTCGTTTCTAGGGGATCCGCGTTGCTGGGAGGGGGGCGTGGCCTGGCGAGCGCACGTTCTGTGCTGGCCCGCCCTCCCCCTTCTCTCCCTCATCCTGCCTGAGGCACTTCTCGGGGGCCATTTTGACCTGCGCTCCGAGTGGTAAGGGCCGGATGGCCACTTCCTTAGTTTGTATGGGGACCCCTCTCTAGCGGGGGCCCCCACTGATTGCGGGTGTGTGTGTGTGTGTGTTTTTTGTGGTAGGTTACACGTGTCTGGCTGGATCAAAGATATATATATATATATATATATATATATATATATATAGACATATTTATATACACATACAATTAAGCATGTGTTTTTTGCCTTATATATGTAAGATTGCACTGATGTTGCCTGTTTTGTGTGTTACAGATCGCATCGTATATGTGCATATTAAGGAGTTCCTCCTGGTCCTGGGGTCCCTAGTGAAAAATTGTTCACCTCAAATCCTCCCACCGGGACTTTTAAGGGGCATCCCGGGTTGCTTAGGCGTAAATTCCTGCGGTCTTGCGACTGACCACAAAAAATTCACTATATAGAGGCTCCGCAGGATACTGGGCTCGGGCTCCCTCTGGGACAATCCGGGCCATGTGTGGGGTGTGGGGTATCCCTTACGGGGGAGAATGTGCTCATCTGTATACCATGCGCACAAAAGGCCATAACGCGGCAGTCTGGTACCCAGCATTCTGGGTCGGCTCCTCCCGCTTCATCGCCTTCCTCTCCCCACCTTATCCGTACCCCGAGTGACATTGGTGCCAGCAGGGAGTCGCTCTCTGATGTTTGGGCTAGGTTGTCCAGCATCGAGAAAATAATTGCTAGCACGGTGGGCAATAAGGCCCAGGCTAAAAAGAGACATTTGTTGTCGGCCCAGCCCTTGTGGGGCTGATTTGTCAGATTATTCCCCGTTAGAGGAGGGGGAATTGTATCAAGAATCAGAGGCTATGTTCAGTCTGGGAATGCCGATGTCGGGCAGGCGCTGGGGGATGCCGTAGATACGGCCACTGTTTTGTCACATTTATTAGAGGTGTTGGATATTGAACCGCATGAGGCGCCTCATCTCAAGAAGGGGGAATTTTTGGGGGCCTGCAAGCCCCGTCTGGAATTCCCTACCCAGGGTCACTTAGATGCGCTGATCCTTAGAGAATGGGAGAGGCCCAGTCGGCTTCCTGGTGTTCCTCAGGGATGGGATAAGAAGTATCCTTTTCCGGTGGAGGCGGTTAAGCGCTGGTCTTCTCCTCCCGAGGTCGATGCGCCAGTTTTAGGTTTGACTAACTCTTCTGTGCTGAACACCCCTGACGCCACTTCCCTTAAGGATGGTGAGGATAAGCGCCTTGATCAGATGGCGTGCCACGCATTTGCCAACGTGGGCTCAGCCCTGCAGCCTGTTAGTGCATCTGCCCTGGTGTCGCTTGCTACCAGGTTCCTTATAAGGGACTGGCTGAATAAGCCTCAGTTTGATCCAGCTGGTGCTGAGTTCGCTATCCTTAAGAGATGCAAATTGTTCATGGATTTTGTCATGGCTGCGATGGAGAATTCTATTGTCGTGTGTAGTAGGACTCCAGCCTTACTGGTGGCTATGCGCAGATTGGTCTGGCTCCGCCAGTGGACAGCGGACGTTGGGGCCAAGAAGTCGCTCACAGCTCTTCCCTTCTTGGGATCGCGGCTGTTTGGAGATAAATTGGATGCTGTTGCTAAAGGAGGTAAGTTACCTCAGCAGAGGAGACAGCGCCGCCCCTTTCGGGAGGCTGGCTCGTTCACTCCTTCCTTTCGAGGGGCCAGAGCGGCTAGGGGTTCGGCCTTCTCGGGTGTCAGGGGCTCGTCCTGGAACAGAGGCAGAGGTCGGGCACGTCCCGTGGCTGCCTGGGGTTCCAAGCCCAAGCCTGCCGTTAAACCGGCTCAGCAATGAAGGGGCGCCCTCACCCGCAAGGGTGGGGGGACGGCTGCGGCTCTTCTTCCAGGTCTGGGCCCGGGAGGTCACAGACAATTGGATCTTGGAAGTGGTCTCCTCCGGGCACAAACTGGAGTTCGAGTACTGGCCGCCCCCAAGATTCTTAAGGTCTCGGGTGCCCTCGGACCCTCAGGCTGCACAGGGGCTCCTGTTAGCAGTAAAAAACCTTCTGGATATGGGGGTTATACCCATTCTAGATCTCAAGGTTCTCAACAGGTTTATCAGAGCCAAAATGTTCTGCATGGAGACTCTGCGCTCGGCTATCAATTCACTTCGCAAGGGGATTTTATGACATCCATAGACATTAAGGATGCGTACCTGCATGTTCCGATTTCTCAGGCACATCAGAGATTCCTCCGGTTTGCGGTGGAGGATCAACATTATCAGTTTGTAGCTCTTCCCTTCAGCCTGACCTCGGCGCCAAGGGTCTTCACCAAGGTCTTGGTGGGAATAATGGCTCTGCTCAGAGTGCAGGGCATTCGCTTTGTGCCTTATCTGGACGACCTGTTGATCTCAGCTTCTTCCCTCCGTCAGGTGGAGCTGGACACCCACCAGGTGGTGTCGACCCTGGAGAGGTTCGGGTGGGTGATCAACCGCACCAAGTCTTCTCTCTCCCCGTCTCGTGTGATTTCATTTCTGGGCATGAATCTGGATACCATTCGGGCCAGAGTGTTTCTGCCCGAGACCAAGGTGCAGGGGATTCAGGGTCTGATCCGCCTTCTTCTGGCCAATCCTTGTCCCTCTATCCGACAGGGGATGAAACTGGTGGGCTTGATGGTATCTTCCTTCGAGGCGGTACCCTTTGCACAGTTTCACATGAGATTTCTTCAACTTCATCTATTGACGCATTAAGACAGGTGTCCGCAGTCATTGGATCAACCTTTCAGGATGTCTCCCAGGGTTCGGCAGTCCCTTCGGTGGTGGCTGGAATCGAGCAATCTGTTGAAGGGCAGATCCTTTCTGGTCCCTTGTTGGGAGACGGTTACCACGGATGCCAGCCTGTCGGGCTGGGGAGGTTATTGGAAAAGTCATCAGTTCAGCGGGGTGTGGGGTCCGCAGGAGGCTCACACCCCCATCAATGTCTTGGAGCTCAGAGCCATCCGGCTGGTTCTGGCTCGGCTGACCTCACATTTACGGGGTCTGCCGGTTCAGGTTCGTTCGGACAACCGAACGGTGGTAGCTTACATCAATCACCAGGGAGGGACTCACAGCAGGAGTGCCCTCAGGGAAGTCTCTCTGATCCTGCACTGGGCAGAGAGCAATGTTCCTTGCATTTCAGCAGTCTACATTTCGGGAGTGGAGAACACGGAGGTGGATTCCCTGAGCAGGGGATCCTCTTGCCAAGGAGAGTGGTCTCTCAACCCCGAGGTTTTTCTGGATCTTTGCCACAAGTGGGGGACTCCGGAGGTGGATCTCTTTGCCTCGAGGCACAATCACAAACTTCCGGCCTTTGTGTCTCTTTCTCAGGATCCTCTGTCTCTGGCAGTGGATGCCTTGTCACTGGCTTGGAAGGAGTTGGGTTTTCTGTACCTGTTTCCACCTGTCTCCATGCTGGGCAAGGTAGTTCGAAAACTGGTTCTAGAAGGGGCACCAGCGATTCTGGTGGCTCCAAGGTGGCCAAGAAGGGTTTGGTACGCAGACGTCGTAAGGATGGCCGTAGATCAGTACCGGCTTCCCTTGTTGTCGGATCTGCTATCTCAGGGTCATCTACTTTACCCCAATTTACAAACGCTGGCTTTGACGGCTTGGCTGCTGAAACCTTCATCTTGAAAGAGGAAGGCTTGTCTGAGGCTGTTGTTCAGACCTTGATTAGGGCTAGGAAGCGGTCCTCTTCTGGCATTTACTATAGGACTTGGAGGTCCTATATTGATTGGTGTGAGGCTAGGGCCTTGCCTTGCAGGGTGTTTTCGATACCCAGGATTTTGGAGTTTCTTCAGCATAATCTGGATCTTGGGTTCCAGCTTAGTACCTTGAAAGGACAGGTTTCTGCTCTGTCGGTTTTCTTCCAGAGGTCTTTTGCCGTACACCCGCTGGTTAAGACCTTTTTCCAAGGGGTCGCCCATGTGCGGCCCCCTCGGAAGGCTGTAGTTCCTGTTTGGCATTTGAATTTGGTTCTTTCAGCTCTGCAGGGCCCTCCTTTTGAGCCGTTACAGGATATTGCGCTTTCGGTTCTCACTCAGAAGGTTGCTTTCTTGGTGGCTATTACCTCTGTTCGACGTGTCTCTGAGTTGGCGGCTCTGTCGATTCAGGACACTTACTTTGAGAGACACTAGGATAAGGTGGTTTTTCGTTTTAAGCCGGATTTCCTTCCTAAGGTGGTGTCTGCCTTCCACCTCAATCAGGATATTGTTCTCCCTTCCTTGTGTCCTAAGCCTAACAATGACAAGGAGAGGGTTCTGCACAATTTGGACGTTGTTCGCTGTGTGAAGTACTATTTGGTGATTACTTCTTCCTTCCGCAGGACGGATGCCTTTTTCGTGGTGCGCTGCGGGCCCAGGAAAGGTTTGGAAGTCTACGATTAGCAAATGGATTCGTCAGGCCATTCTGCTAAGGGGAGGACTCTTCCTTTTAGGGTCACTGCACACTCTACTCGTGCAGTTGGTGCGTCCTGGGCTTTTCAGCACCAGGCTTCTGTTGAACAAGTTTGTAAGGCTGCTACTTGGTCTTCCGTTCATACTTTTTCCAAGTTTTACAAGGTTGATGTGCGGGCTTCAGCGTATGCTGTTTTTGGCCGCAAGCTTCTGCAAGCTGCAGTGGTTTGAGTTGGTACATTCTTTACTGTTTCTGGTTCCCACCCATGACGGACACTGCTATTGGATGTCCCACATGTCATGAAGATCGAAGTGGAGTGTATGGCACACTTAGAAAAAAAAAAAAAATATATATATATATATATATATATATATATATATATATTCTCTGTAAGTACATACCTCAAGCTTTCTAGGCATACCAGGCTTGTTGACTTGGGTGCAGTTTTCTGAAAGTAATCTCTCAATTAATTATTTGGTTGCACAGGGCTTCCCTAAAAAAAGAATAAAAAGCAGAATCAAAGCCACATTTTCCTAAAAAAATACAATATGGAAACAAGAAACAAGTTAAATATGAAAAAAGCAAGGTCCCCCAAACAGAACAGTATCCAACATGTATAGGTACTGTGAAGGGAAGAGTTGCCAAACACCCCAAAGTAAAGCAAGCGCGTAAGAGTAATTTTATTTGAAAAGTTCAGCTAAAAAGTCAAAGTGCTCACCTTGCGCGTTTTCAACCAAATCAACCCTTTACGTTTGAAATACCCCTCACATATTCCCTGAAAATACACACCTTAAACTTTCTAAACATACCCAGCTTGTTGTAGTGGGCTCTTCTTTTTTGAAATGATCCCTCAAAGAATTCATTGGTTTCCCTAAAAAAATGTATAAAAAAGGCAGAATAAAAAAACACATTTTTCTAAAATATCAATATGCAAACAAGAAAAAAGTGCAAGGTCCCCGAACAGAACAATACCCAAAATGCTTAGCTGACTTTAACCGTTTTTACTGCCAGCCTACTTGAGGTACACCCTCTGTTGGCAAGTCATTTTTCACCATTTTGCGCTATGCTTAACTGTGATTTTTGCAGGAATTTCCAGGAAAATTACATATTTTTTTGCGGCAGAGTTTAGACTTTAATATGAGATGTCTTGTTTGTAATTATTCCACTGTTTTTTAAATATTTTTCTCATGGATTTTCTCTCATGGATCCCTTGCCAGTTCACAAAGTGTTATCTAAAAAAAGACACCACACATAGAGAAAATGACTTTATTATGTTTTTCGTAACTCACCTATGATTGTCAGCTCCTCTGTTCCTTGCCGATTTTGATGACAAATGTGGTTATTGCTGAAGGGGGTAGGCAGGGGGGATGAGAGGATCCCATGCCCCTCCACCCCTCTTGCCAGTGATCGCTGCATCTGACAACTGTCAAGCTGGGAACAGGACGTTGTCAGCAGAGTGACATCATCTGACCTGTCCCCAAAAGGGTGGGACCAGTGGTGAAGATGGCAGTGCCGGAAGCCTGTTGGGCCCTCTCCTGAAAACTCGGGGGAGGAGCTCGGGGGGGGGGGTTTGAAGCCCCCCAGTTAAGAGGAGACCCGGCAGGATTGATAGAGAGGTCAGATTAGTGGCTTTATTTTGGCTGCTATCGGGGGGGAAGCCAGGCACATACAATTTTCATGGCTGGCTTTTAACGGTCGGAGAGACAGCCACGTAAATTTTACGTGGCTGGCAGTTAAAGGGTTAAAAGCTGCCCATAACAAAGCAGGTGTAGAATTAAAGGCAAAATACTCTTTTATCAAATGGACCACTGCATCCTTTACATACTTTGGTTTTGTTATCAGCTGCAGTATAATGGGACAGGGAATGATTCATCAAATAATGTCAGGCAATTATGGCTAGAAAAATGTGTTTCTTGTAGGAAAAGGAAATCAGCTTTCAACCTTTTATAATGTCTAAAAACTAGCATCCTCTTCTCGGGTGAGTTATATCCCACATTCACATTATGGGAAATTAATATAACCCTATATCACAAAAAAGTATAATGCACATATGTATAATGTGAATTTTCTAGCAACAGTCCACTGAAATAAATATCCTGTCTGGCATGATTTTAAAAACATACTACAGAGTAAAACAGTAAAACACTAAAAATAAAAACCCTCTTCAAAAACCTTCAAAAGTCATGTCAGGGCACAGGGAGGTGGAGAGATTTTATTCATCAGTCTGTGTAGAAACAATGTGATTTAAAGATGATTTACAGACCAGAATAAGCGGGGAAGCAGAATCAGTCGCAGAGCTCCTCTATCTCCCATCCATCTTCCTCAGTGCCGCCTATGTGACCCCGTCTCTTAGTGTTCTCAATACTGGTTGTTTACATTGTGTGGGATCTCTTCAGAAAAACCCTGACGGAATGCTGATCCCTTACACCAGGAGACTGAACACTGACTTGACTTCTTTTTGGCTAGGTTGTTTGTTAGGAAGTTGCAGGGTTGCTGTTTCCTAGTGCTAGCCCACCTGTCTGTTTTTTCTTCAGTTTTGCTCATGGATGCTAAAACTATTCAGACCATTTCAACCTTGCTCCCCAAAGATCTGGATGCTGGAGCTTGATGGTACACATGATGGTGGATAACTGGGGTTTTCAGTTTATTGAGGTTCAGCCTTTAATTAAGCTATGGCTATATGCTGCCTTCTGTCCAACTGGGGCCACACCATCCTCACCACCTAAAGACGCAGTGACCCTAGGTTCCAAGAGCGGGTCCCTGACACTATGTGCCCAGAGGGAAGCCAGGACACCAGGTTCCCGGAGGGGGTCCAGGACACCATGACACCAGGTTCCTTAAAGGGTGCAGTGCTTGCAACTGAGCCAGCAGCGTTTCCACCCTCTGTCTGACAGCTTCCAGTATCCGTGTCCTCAGTCTACCAGCTTCCAACAGCCATATGACTACCTACGCTCCCACTCCTGCTGTGTGCCTGCCTGCTTTGGGCCCGCTCATGCCGTGTGCCTGGTGCAGCAGGATTTTGTTTGGTTACTCGTGTCTGGATTTCTGAACTTAAGTCTGTACCCGTTCCTACCGGAGTCTGGAGACTGCCGGCATCTGTCATAGGCCCTTGGGTGAGTGCTCCAGCACCTTAGGGTATCTGTTTTTTGTTATTAGGTTTTTTGTTAGTGAGCCTTATTTTGTATCTGAAATTAAGATATTTTTGTTGTTGTTTTTTCCTTGATTAAAACCTTTAAATACATTTTGGTAGTTGTGTCATTGCTCTGGCTAAACTGTCTGCTCCCTGGTTCACATTAGAGAACTCCTCGGCCCTGACACAGAGCCTTCAGCCTGTGTCAGGGCCGAGGAGTGTCCAGTGTCCAGTGTCTAAGTCACTAGGCTGCCCAGTGTCTAAGTCACTAGGCTGCCCAGTGCCTGCTCCCCATTCACCAGACTGCCACTGTATGCCTCAGTCTGCCATGAACTCTCCCGCATGGCCCCTGCCAAGAACTCTGACTGCTTCGTCCCTGGCTGGACCTTGGCCTGCTTCGCCCCTGGCTGGACCTTGGCCTGCTTCGCCCCTGGCTGGACCTTGGCCTGCTTCGCCCCTGCTGGACCTTGGCCTGCTTCATCCTTGCCCAGGACTTCATTCATGAAGCACTCTTTGATGTTTGCTTGTGACACATCTGGTATATGCACCCTTAGGTACCTAACCCTCCCTGTCTGACCCCTCACACATGTGATTTTAAACACCCACCTACCTATCCCAGAATGCACAGTGGCAGGGAACCGAGCAGAACTTCCTTTTTGCAGATGGCCTGCAGCTCTGTGGGACGCTACTTTGTTTGTAAAATAGCATCCCCTGGTCATCTCTGGATAATAGCATTTTCACTTTAAACTTCCAGTCAAATCCAGATACACATTTGTGGTGTAATAGGAACTGGCTTTACTGGAATGAGAGTGCAGTAAGAGAAGGTCATCTTACATGTGTGTAGTGGATAAAGAAGTCCTAGAGATCACCTCAATGTACAGTAAACACGACATGCAGTAGAGAATACATGCAGTAGAGACTACACTTAGATATATATAACAGTGCCATCTATTGCCATAAATGTAAACTGAATTAACCCAGCAATACAGATGCAGATCACATACAAAGATCAGCTAACAGTGAAAATTGGCAAATGGTACTCTTACAGTAAAGTATCTCCAACAAGGGTAAGTGCTATTTATTCTGGGTTTAGTAACCCTTCGAGATTTTCAAAGTAGCTCAGAGAGGCAAGGAAAGCTGAACGGAGCATGTGCCGCTGGGCGGCATGGAGCATGTGGCACCTCCAGCTGTAGCTCCAGCATATCAGAATAGCTGGGCTCAGGAGGTCTTTTATAATCCAAGGCCGTCCACTCTGGGTTTCGTGCCGGCCTTAGGTTAAGGCAGGCTTTATGTTTAAAGCGGACCAAAACCCACAATTTTAGTTAGCATCCCCTGAATTGCTCCCCCTATGAAGAGCACCATTTGCCAATTTTCACTGTTCCTGCTTCACTCTAATCCCAGATTATGGCGCCTGTTTCAGCTGTAAAGCTCCTCCTCCTCCATTCATTGCCACTGCTGTGTGTGGCAGTGATGTCATTGCCACATCTATGCAATGAGAGATAGTCAGCAATATTACAGATAGGGACAGAAAAAAATTTTAAAAGCGAAAGTATCCATTCCTAGTTCTACATCCTAACAAGGGAGTATCGGCAGGGGCTTTGGCCAAATGTATTTCACAAGTTCAGTGGGTTTTGGTCTGCTTTAAAGGCGCCCTGTGCAAGACTGTAGGATGGTGCCCCTTCCCTTGTTGGGCAGGGCGAGCAGGCGGAAAGCAAGCATACGTTGCCCCAAATGTGTGCAGACGGTGCCCCCTTCCCACCCAACCAAACAAAACAAATGAGCCCTAGATAACAAGTAAACCCACCAAGAGGACCTCCAAATGAGGGTGTGGTTTCATCCAGCTCTTTTTCTGCAGAACCTAATGTGAGCTGCTCCCTGTGAGCGAATAAAAAAAATGTGGTATCCCGGTGGCGTCCTCTATCATGATGGCGCCCTGTGCGGTCGCACACGTTGCACACCCCAAAGGCCGGTCATGTATATATGTTCTAGAATCTAATGTGTGAATGTGCCCAATGCTGAATGTGTCTTTCATGTAAATGTTGACGAACCCTGTACTGAATGTAAAAACAGAGAAAAACACACTAGAAAATGTAGATAGAATAATAAAAATGAAGGTAAATAGAGGAAAAGAAAGGCAAAGAGACAGAAACAGGATGCTAGAAAATAGATAAATAAAGATAAACAGAGCTATAGAAAAAGAAGGAGCAGTAAAGAAATATGTGATAGATGATTGTAGGCAGACAATACAAAATGGATGAGTACCGACTAGACATGTAGAGGGACAATGTGATGTAGATATAAACAACCTGACATCACTAAAGGTAGAAAGATAATGATAATGCCAGAATTATTTTTGTTTCTTTATATTTGCGATAATTCTGGTAAGTGAACCCCCCAATCAGCTTGATAGAGGCTCAGCCTCCCCTCAGGGGATTAATTGAGTACAGTGCTGTATTTAGTACAGCCAAATTTCAGCATAGTGATTCCTGTCATCCCCACAAACTCATTCTCTTAATCAAATTTTGATGATGGAGTCTGATTACTAATGCCGAGGCCTAGCTGCAGACGCTCGGGATTCAATTAGTAGGGCAAACAGATATTTTGAATCCTTCAAAGTTCAGACTCCCTGGGTTTTATCTGCGAGATCAATGACTGCCGTACGGCATACTGACAAGACCTCTATCCCCCCCTGGTGATAATTTGCCTCACTACATGTTTTTCAGTGACATCATAGCTCCAGGAATCGCATATGTCTGCAGTAAGGTACAAGAAACAACATCCTAAATTGTATCATGTGCAAAGCAATTCAGTGTCTGTTATACCAACCAGGAAGGGTAAAAGGAAAGTTGCCCACTGCCATACTCACTTGTCTCCCACATAATCATGGTTGCTGAATGCGCTGGCGTCATTGCACTGCTACTTTCTCATCCCTGGTTTTTAGTGGCTGGCTTGCCATTGTCCATGTAAGGAACTTACCTGCGGGTCGTTCCCACGGCGCTGCTCCGGGCGTCTGGCGGCCACGTGAGGCGACTGGCTCCCTCCCGTCCGGCCATGCTGGGGCTCCGGCTTCCGCCTCCTCTCCTGAGGCGGCAGCTGGGGCTTCTGGCGGCGGCACCGCCGCTGCTTCGGCCGGCGCGTCCTCCCCCTCCTCCTCCTCGGGGGGGGGGGGGCGCGCCTGACAGGGTCTTCCGTCAGTTATGTCCCCCCGGCGGCGCTGCTCCCAGGGGGCAGGTTTGATTGGACCTATCGGTCCAGGAGGGGGGTCCTGTGGGGATTAGGAACCCAGGGACTGGACAGCCTAGCTGTCAGGGCGGTCCAGTCCCTGGGGGGCTCCTATCAGGAGCAAGTTCATATGTTGCACCAATCACCAGTGTTGCACCAATCACACACACACCCCTTCCCCCCTGCCCATTGGCCAGTTCCCCTTTAAAAGTGTCCTTGCCCTGACCATCAGTGCCCGTTATAGCCATTATTAGCTTGGGTGTGCTGTTGGATTTGCGTTTAGTGTGTTTTGATCCGGCTCCGTCTTTGACCATTCCTGCCCGCTGCCCGCACCGACCATCTGCCTGTCTGACCTCATCTCTGCCTTACCCCTTTGATACCGCGCTTTGGTGACCACCTGGCTTTTGACCCCTGCCTGTCTTGACCATTCTCCGTCTAACCCCTTGGATACTGTGCCCTGTGACCACCTGGCTTTGACCCCTGCTCGTCTCGACCATTCTTGCCTAACTTGCTGGACTCAACGTTTTGGACTCAGCCCGCTTGAACTTCCGTTTTGGGATACCCTGCGGTTCACCTATCTTCACCATAAGCCAGCAATCTTTGCGCCAGTAAGTCCTGGGGGCAACCGAGTCTGGAGAGGCATAACCCGTGTCTCCAGCAAATGGGGGCTTGTCTATAGGCACAAAAGGCGGTGGAGATTGGGGATTGCTTGGCTTATGAAAGAAGGGTGTCTGGCGATCCCTGACAGTCCAATTGTAAAAGCAAATAATTCACAGCAATCACCTTGTTCTGGCTGGTCTTGAAAGTCGCAGCGTTAAAACAGTGTTTGTTGGAGATACTGTGCAACAGCTTACAGCTCTGTATTGATCTGCATCTATATTGCTAGGTTAATGCAGTTTACATTTATGACAGTAGATGGTGCTGTTACATATATATTTGTATAGTCTCCGTTGTACATTCTCTACTGCATATTGTGTTTACTGTACATTGAGGTGATCTCGATTACTTTTGTTTCTGTTATCCACCATGTAAGGTGGACTTTTATTAACTGCACTCATGTTCCAGTAAAGCCATTTCCTGTCACACCACAAATATGTATCTGGATTTGACTCCACAGCACCCAGCACTTACACTCTGTAACAGTTTGAAGTCTTTTTAGACCCAATTTGGAATGTGTAATAAGAAATAATGTGATGATCAGACTGAGACGATCAGACCTTTCGATTGGTTGTCTAATCGAATTGGTCCAATTGCACCTCACACACTACACTTACCACGCAGGGCCAGCTCCTGGTCTTTGCGGGCCCTTGGCCGATAGAGTCTCAGTGGGCCCTTGCCGCTATGGTATAATACTCCATATATGGTGATAACACTTGCATGTATGAATATAAAATATAAAAAAATGGAGATAAACAGAAAGAACGCATTAGAATGAATGCAAAAGCATTAGAATGAATGACAGAAAGAAAGAATAAATGGAATGCCATAAAAAAATGAGAAAGACAGATAGAAGGAATGGGAGAAAAAACAGAAGAGAAAGGAGGAAAGAAAGAATAGAAGGACTGACAGAAAAACAAATGCTAGAAGGAAAGAAAAAAAAAGATAGAAAAAAGTGAAAAAAAGAAACAAAAAAAGAAAAGGAATAGCAGAATAGACAGATGAAAGAAAGAAACAAAAAATAGATGGAAAAGAAAGAAAGAAAGAGAATGAAGAAGAATAGACAGAACGAAACAAAATGTAGGACTGACAGAAAGAAATGATCTCCCAATGGGTAGACAGTCCTTAGTCCTGGTTACTGCACGGCCATGTGACCTGCATAGGGGCCGGCTAGGGTAGAGGGAATGACGTGGGCCCTCTCGAGGTGCAGGGGCCCTGGGTATGCCTAGTGCTGACACCTGCCCTGTTACCACGCTATGCGTTGTCTAGTTAGTGGCCTGTGTGATGAAGCTGCCACCAGATACCGCTTTACCAGGATATCAACTGTAATACTACAATACTCTGTCACTGTACGGCCACTATCGAACAAAGAGCATAAACCAGGCGTTTAGATTTAATAAGGCAATTTGGATAACTGCATAGGTTTTCTTATTCCTGAATTCAGAACACTAGAGCCTCACTAAGATTTTTAGATTTAATTAGAAAAGATATACAAATAGTACAAATAGAGAGAAGAGGTGCAGTTTGAATAGCAAAAACAACAGAATTTTACATAAAACAGTATAAATGGAAAATACTATAACCACGCCACTGGCAACAGATAAAAATAAAATGAATAACACACAGAAATTGTATACTTGGGGAAATTGTATGTTGGGGTGATGGAGCGTCTGAATCCTGATTAATAACAGCAAGGCACAGTCCTTAGTTGCAAGTCCAATAAATCAGCAAGGTTTTGAGACTTAATGAGGGGTATCAGGAGAATGGCAAGGATTCTCCTGATGATACCACAAGCCCCAGATGAGAATATCAGGACCTGGCTGCTGCCTGAATTTTATGTAGGGACCATGGAGCAGCCCAGGCCCTCCTATCAGGACCCGAGGAGGGGTTGTCCTTCTCTGCCCCAAAAATGTCTGGCAGCCTCAGAGACCTACTGGTTGTCAGAACCAGGCCAGGAATGTGATTTTCAGCACCAGCACCTGGTTCCATTACACAATTTTGGTGCATCTTGATTATGCGTTAGAATAACTGGAGCACCAGCCTTTAGTTCCAAGTGATAGGAAGGCATTTCAGTTAGTTCTAAAGAGTTTTAACTCAAATGGGTACTACACGAGCTGTTCTGGATCTATTGTGGTGTCAATGGATTTGTAGGGATAAACAAATCCTGGCAACTTCTTAAAGCGGTCCTTCACTCTGAATATGAATCTTATATGTTTCCCACACCCTGTACATACAGATTGCTCACATTAAAAATCATCCTTCCTGCATCTACTGC
The DNA here is from genome assembly GCA_027917425.1 of Gastrophryne carolinensis. NCBI lineage: Eukaryota > Metazoa > Chordata > Amphibia > Anura > Microhylidae > Gastrophryne > Gastrophryne carolinensis. The sequence continues at coordinate 406,505,534 of CM051238.1, read as the reverse complement.
ATGTTAAGAGCCTTTAAACATTCAAGATGGCAGCTCATGGAACTTTAGGCAGCCTGCAAACAGGAAGTGCCTTCTGACTGTGCTGCTCTGCATTCTGGGATTGCTGACCTTTTCCTGACCCCAGCTCTGCTCTGTCTGAGCAAAGCACAGCTATAACCCCACCCCCTGCACTTTATCCCACTCTCCTCAGTAAGTGTGATGCTTCTGAGTCAAGATGGTGACGCCCGTATCCTAAAGTCCTGAAGAGAGTTGAAGCCCAGTGGGGGAAAGAATAATAAGTAAGTGACTAAAAACTTAAAATATATTAATTTTAGATGCTCGTTTTTTAAGGGTTTTGGGCTTTTCAATAAATTATGGTGAAGGTCCGGTTTAAGAATTTGTAAAATTATTGCATTTACCACATCATTTCTTGCAGCCAGAATAGCTTTTTGACGTATCCAGTCATGGTAAGGAGTTCTTCCATTGTTAAACTGAAAGCCAATGTCAGGGAACATTGCTATTCTCAGGTGACTCTACAGCCCTACATAAATCAGCAATAGTGATATATTACAGTGATATATTACCATCTGCTTCTTGTTGGACTACACCATTGCCAAGAATCTGAATTAATTGGGAGAACTGCAGAACAGATTCATCTCCAAAAATATTTGCTCTCATGTTGGTTGTGAGAGAAAGCCTCTGAACTTGATGCCACAGTGACAATGCTTTAAGTCATGAGTTTCGTTCATCATCCATGGTTGCCTTCGGGTTATAGGCAAGGTCTAACTGAAATCACCAGCAAGCAAGACAAAGGCCCCACCCATTAGTTGGGTCTTATCTCTTAAGTCTCTCAGTGTCTAATCTAATGCTTCCATGTGCCATGGTGCAATCATCCCAGACAATGAGTTGACATTGACTGAAGATATGGACATCTCCTGAATCTGCAGGATTATTGCAGACTGGTGCTTCATCTCTTAAAAGATTAAAAGCTATTTAAATGTGTAGTGTGCGGCTCAACCACCACTCTGCTATTCCAGATGTTGCAGCAGCAACTCCAATACCGCTTATACTTCTAGCCTTGGCAAGAAGCAGGTTGATAAGAAATGGTTCCACCTGGGGCATCAAGGAAGAAGAGACCTCCAGAGCCATTTTCAATGATTCCAAGTAGCCTGTGATATGCTAATTTCTGATCTGGAGCTTTGTGCAACTGAGACTCCTTCAAACTGATTTCAGCCAACAGCTGTGTTTTGTCATAACTTGTTTCCCTAAGGCAGCTACTGCCTATGACAGCAGCACCAAGTCTTGCTGGGAAGGTCAAACCAAACTTACTTTTTTGCCAATCATTTGAATGAATTTGTCCTCCAGTATAATTTTTTCCTGGCTAAATATGGTATCTGTGAAACTGAGAGAGGGGTTTTTGACCTCTTAGCGAGCCAGATATAAAACATTATCTGCCATATCATGCCAGTGTGTATCCCTAAGAGAATTTGAAATGGCTGTGGCACAGCAGGTAAAGATTGCTGCAAGCAGTTCCCTTATTTTGAGTGCAGAGTGGCTTGTTGCTGTCTCATTGAGACAGTCATGCAAATGCTGATCATCTTCAAGAAGGCCAAGCAGTTGGCAAGCCTTGTGGTATGAAGCACAGACAGTGCCATTGACTGTCCTGAGAAAGGTAGGACCCTTGACAACACGCAGTAACATCTGCAGGTAAAGGCACTTACAGTTACCTTGTTTTCTCCACTTCTTCTTTGGAGATATTCCATAACATAGTATGAAGGAACATCTGCATAAAACATTGCCCTTGAAAAACTATCCCATTGGCACAGTTCAAAGAGAGCTGTAAGGGTTGTCCTAGGTGGATTTTGCATCCTTTCAGCTAGATTATCAGCTGTAAAGTACACTTTCTGACCATTTTCAAGATGGATACTGAGGTGTTGGACAGGATTCTCCAAACTGTTTCATTAGAGCTTACGGTATGTAACGTCTAGTTTGGTATTGCCAGGCCTCATCCTGCAAGTAATTTTTAGCTGCAATGTTAATGACAACCTGATCTGAACCTTTGTATACGTATTTGCAAAGGTATTTGATAGCTTTTACACAACTGCAAAACTCAACATTTAAGTGGCCATCAAACATTTTGCAGTGGACGGTAAGTCACTGTTTGCCATCAACAACCTGCATCATGTTGACTTTTTTTTCTGGTAAATAAATAGCCACTTCTTGAGTCAATCCCATTTGGCCTGATTTGTTTTTATCAGCCAAACCAATATATGATCATGTGGCAGACCTCTCTTCTGCCACTCAATAGAATACATCCAGCGCCGGGGTGCATGAAAGATGTGCCCTTTGTTAATCACATCAACCAATATCTTTTGGCCAAAGAATTGAGCAATCTGGTCTTGCCTATCTTTTGAAGACTGATTCTGATCTAATGAGCAAATGTCTTTTCAATTTGGATTGCAAGTGAGAGTAATAAACAGGCCTGGCCATACTTTCGAACATAAGTCATGGCACCCTGGGCATACTCATGCTTGTGACGAGGACTTTGCACAATGCTTGAGGACAAAATAAATTGCCTTTCTAAAGTCTCAGCTGACCTATCGTTATGAACAGCATCTCGTAGGTGAATATAATTTTCCATACCGAGCTCTTTCTGGTGTAACAGAGGTGCTTAGATTCAATTTTGGAACATATCCACAATAAACTGGTGAAACAGGTCCCTATATGCCAACAAAGGATTTGCGATGACAGAACGTTGACTGCGAATCATGAGAATAGAAGCATAAAAGTCCATTGCTGAAACAGTTTTCGTCCAGCCTGTGGCAGAGTTTGGACCTGAGGGATTCCAAAGTGATATCCATCATGTCCATCCTGGAATATCAGTGGATACTGCAGGGCATCAAATAACTTGTGAAATTCAGATATCCTCTGAAGCTGATTATCACACTTTTGTAAGATGATCTCTCTTTTATCCTTAAACCTAAGTTGTCTAAAACCTTTTCGTAAAACCTAAGACCTAAGTTGTCACCAACCATTACAATCGCAACTTCATTAATGGTTGGACCATTGAATCTGCCTGGGTGTTGCCCTGCAGGTGCTTTATCTGCCCTGATAACAACCTTATGAAGGCATATCCTGTAATTTAAATATTGTTTCCTGCTTGGTAGTTGAAAATTTACTTTGGCGGGCATTTGCCTCTACCTGATCATCAACCGTGAAGTAGATCTGTAGGAATGCATGTTCCCGATTCTTTACAGGTAAAAGAGAGCCAATAAGATGGAATATCTGTCCTTGTATCTTAAATGTGGGCGTGAAAACACTTTCTCTAATTTCAGTTGCACCAAATGAAGTCATGTGAAAGCAGTTATTTTGCAAAAAAAATCTCTTGATTCTGGGCTATTGCCAGTAAGCTGAGGAATAACACCATGCAAAACTTCCAATTGTTCGCTCATACACTGAGCAGTCCAATATAATCAATTATCTCGCTTCAATGGGCATAACTCCACCTCCCAACAAAAGTTCCAAACTAAAAAGTCAATTACATGCACAGAACGAACCGTCTCCTTATTCAGATGACAAAGTCAAGGGTATACCGAAGTGCATACACAATGGAATCACACGTGCCCGCTACCTTTTGGTTATACGCTTACCCCAATCCTCTAATAGAAAGCTCTTAATAGGGTATTGCTGGGCTTCCAACCTTCACCGTCGTTCTTATACAGCTCAACCGTATGACACTCCAAAGTATTATTCCGTAGTTTAGACTTTGGGCTCAATAATAGCATAAATAAAGCATATGGAAAAAGCACAAATACAATCTAGAGCAACTCCGCTTTAAAACTGTAAAAACTTTGTAATCCAAAAAATGCAAAATCACAAACTCCTTAGATAATTCCAGCAAATAAGTAGGGGTAGGACGCTCCTCTGCATCTATGTCCACTACGGCCGACGGGATGCTGTGTCCAGCCACACTCCTATACGCCAGTTGGTTCCAATAAAAGTCCAGGTGCCGCTGCCCCCGCCCAACGCGTTTCACTGTGACCTTTAAACCTGAGGCCTTTAAAAAAGCTGTGTATCACAGCAAAAGGTGTTGGGCCGGGGCAGCTGCATCTGGACTTTTATTGGAACCAACTAGCGTATAGGAATGTGGCTGGGCACAGCATCCCTTCTTTTTCCACAATCGGCCGTAGTGGACATAGATGCAGAGGAGCGTCCTACCCATACTTATTTGCTAGAATTATCTAAGGAGTTTGTGAGTTTGCATTTTTTGGATTAAAAAGTTTTTACAAATTTAAAGCGGAGTTGCACTAGATTGTATTTGTGCTTTTTCCATATGCTTTATTTATGCTATTATTGAGCCCGAAGTCTAAACTACGGAATAATACTTTGAAGTGTCATACGGTTGAGCTGTATAAGAACGACGGTGAAGGTTGGAAGCCCAGCGATACCCTATTAAGAGCTTTCTATTACAGGATTGGGGTAAGCGGTATAACCAAAGGGTGGAGGGCATGTGTGATTCCATCGTGTATGCACTTTGGGATACCCTTGACTTTGTCATCTGAATAAGGAGACGGTTTGCTCTGTGCATATAATTGACTATTGCCAGTAAGCAATTACTTCAGTGGCTCTGGAGGAGTTGGCAAATCTGGTATCTGTACCTTGCTTCCAGGGCAGCACATACCTGGTGGCTCCTTGGTAAACATTAGACACCAGAGGAAGCAGAAAAAACTTTTATTTTGCCAATCACAAACAATATGTTGGCCATAGGTTATAGTTGCATCATAAGTAAAAGCAGCATCATGCATGAAAGCCCACTCATTAGCATGCTGAGCAACATGATCTGTGCTCTATAAGTTTGTTGATAAGATTTAGCAACTTGACCAGCAGCATGCAGTATTTTATTGATTTTTTCCAACATGCCTGAGTTTCCTGAGCCTTTTCAGCAGCTCGAGCAGCAGAATGATGCATCTGATCAGCTTGCTGCCTGGCCTGAGTTTCCTGAGCCTTTTCAGCAGCTCGAGCAGCAGAATGATGCATCTGATCAGCTTGCTGCCTGGCCTGAGTTTCCTGAGCCTTTTCAGCAGCTCGAGCAGCAGAATGATGCATCTGATCAGCTTGCTGCCTGGCCTGAGTTTCCTGAGCCTTTTCAGCAGCTCGAGCAGCAGAATGATGCATCTGATCAGCTTGCTGCCTGGCCTGAGTTTCCTGAGCCGTTTCAGCAGCTGAAGCAGCAGCATGCTGTATTCTTTTGAATTTCCAATGCGCCTGAGTTTCTTGAGGTGTTGGATTAAATGTATTTATTTGTAATAATTCTTGTAATAACGTATATATTATTTAGCTTTTGCGCTTGATACACCTTATTCTTATGGTCGGTTGCCAGTCCCTACCTATTGATAAATAATTTTGCAGCAACTTGCTTTATTTTATCTATATGAATCATTTTTAGTTGGTTTTAAAATTGTTGGATTGTGTATATAGTTAATTAACATGAGGTTTGTGATGATACTTTTGTACAGTTTTGTGGTCTGTGTGGAATTACAAACGAAATATTACAAATTTAATTTTACCATTATGCAAATATTGTCATTTTTAGGGTGGCCCAATTAAATTAACCCCAAGCTCACCCGGTGCACTCCAAGCCCACACTTTTGTTAACTTTTTTTTTGTCTCGATTTATTGGGGAAGACTTATTGAAAGGCAAACAAGATTAAAACAGCTTATGCCACTTCACAGGGCAGTACTGTAGTCTGGGACAGCAAAACAAAATACTGGATCCTACTACCATAGCCTTCTCATTGACTTGGGGCTTATCAGACATAGGCTGGAATCAATACTCAAGGTAGCCCATGGAAAGGCTGATATACTTTAGTTATCCCCAAGCTTTAGGTATCCCAAAGCTCCGGCTGTACATCTAGGCTTAGTACTAGCTTAGTACGCTCACATAAAGGCTAACCCACATTATGGAAGACACCACAGCTGATTTGGCCACATTCCTAAGGCATTTCCCAAGAATTACCTGTTGGGCTCAGGACCACGGTTGGGGACACCTGTTATCACAGGTCAGTATTTTTGTAGTAGTACCACCCCTATACTAGACCCTTTTTACTCATGCTAGGCCTACCAGACCTGGTTATTGTGAACCTGCTTGGTCACTAGGGATTCACGTGCATGCTGACAGATACTTTGTGGTTCCCTACCCAATCAAAATGACCCATTGTTCCAAATACTATTCACCACCTCTAGACTAATACTAACAAGCCAGTACAACACAGATACAGCTAACAGCTAACCCACATCATGGAAGATTCCCATGCTGATTTAGCCACGTGAAGTTTTTGAAGCCTCAGCCCTGCAGACAGTTCTCTTGTTTTGTATCGTGATTCACTATTTCACTGCTCAACTCCTGTATTCATTTTGTGCAGTTAAAGACTCAGAAATGATATTAATTTTGGGTACATGTTGGCAGGTTGATCCACCCACCAGCTTCTTATATCTCTGGATGCTGGAAGCGACAATGCTGCACTAGAGTTTCTAGTTTCATCCGCCCACTACAAATGTGAGGTGGGTGGGGGTTGAATTTTGTATTTTTTTAACACTTATATAAAAACCTAAAAAATAACAGCAGGCAGCTGCAGCAGGAAGTGTAGAATTATGATGATGACCATTTTTTGGCACCTTAAGGAGAACAATTAGCCTAACCTGAACTATTTCAGAGGGTCAGAGTCAGACACGTAAAGAAAAGCTTAAAGAAAATTAGCCTAACTTGACCTATTTCAGAGGGTCAGAGCCAGACACTTAAAGAAAAGCAACTAGTCTAGAGTTTAAAAGACTCTAGGTCCAGTGGTCTCCCTCTTTATGGGTCATCCAAATTTGGGATGCTCCAAAGTGAAATCCCCCTGATCAGCCGTAAATCCAACTAGCTGGTCATTCCATGGCTCTTACGTGAGCTGCCCACCCAAGGCATTTCTGAATGGCTGGCGCAGGTAAGCAGAGTAGTAGTCAGTGGGGTGGGCTCAGTTCGGCTTTTCCTGACGCTCTGAGCTCAGAGCATCATAGTTAAAACTGAATGGAGCGTGAGCCAGTGATTGGCTGCCAGCCAACACATGTGGTGTAGCATAAGGGAAAAAGTGAGTTAACTGGTCACCTGGGGGATTTTACACAGCCGGGCATCCCAAACCGGGATGCTCCAGGGAGGAGGAACAAATGTTGGCATAGTGAAATTCCTGGATTTTGTACAAATCACCAGGATTCATTTCAGCAGTTTAGTATGCTTAATTTTGTGTCATAACATTTTTGGTCTGCACTTCAGATACGCCGTTTTGTTCCCTGCGCTGTTTTCTTACAGTACTTGTTACTACATACACGTCGTTGTAACAAATAGAGCATGGTGGGCCCAGGCTTCTTGTGCCAGGCAAGCCAGGGGCCAGCATGCAGGGGCGTGCTGGCAAGGAGATGACAAAGTAGCCATGCTGGGGGTGGTACTTTAAGAATAAGGGGTTGGCATCGTAGGAACTATTCTGGAACTATTCTGGGGGCACACTATCACAAGGCCAAGAAAATCATGCCTGCCTTTGTTTCTTGCCACTAAGTCCAGACTTTCATTTCTTTCCTGGGTAGCTGTTGGCTAAAGCTGCACTACAAATTCCAGCATGTCAATCTCTGGTTACGTCTGAACTGCAGATATATTGAGCACTAAACTCATCGGTCCCTGACCCAGTTAGATTAATGTTACTCAGTGCTCAGTGCAAACGGTTGATCCTGCGATAGATGCTGTGCTTATAGATTCTGGCTTTATAAATCCCCTGTAAACCGACCAGACACCTTGGATTTGGCGGGGCTGTCCTCCCTGCAATGTCAGTAAAGCAGGGCATGTAAGCATCCCCACTGTTTTAAGTTTAGTCAAAGGACCTAAAGCCAAAACTCTATCAGCACAGCCAAGACGCTAGAGAGAGTGTGATGATGCAAGGGTTAAACCCACCAGACCCCTGGGTATGCACTACTAGTCCCAGCAAGTCACCAAATTAACCCTTTGATAAACGTGTTTCACCAGAGCTTCCTTCAGAAAGGTGAGCTCATATATTTAGAGATCAAAGGCCAGAGCTGATTAATTAAAGCGGACCTTCACTCTGAATAAGAGTCTATCTTATATGTTTCCCACACCCTGTACATACAGATTGCTCACATTAAAAATCATCTTACCTGCATCTACTGCATGTTATGAACCTTTAAACATCCAAGATGGCGGCTTATGGAACATCAGGCAGCCTGCAAACAGGAAGTGCCTTCTGACTGTGCTGCTCTGCATTGTGGGACTGCTGACCTTTACCTGACCCCAGCTTTGCTCTGTCTGAGCAAAGCACTGCTATAACCCTCACCTCTGTACTTTATCCCACACTCCTCTCCTCAGTAAGTGTGATGCTTCTAAGTCAAGATGGCGGCGCCCGCATCCTAGAGTCCTGAACAGAGTTGCAGCCCAGTGGGGGAAAGAATAAGTAGTAAGTGACTAAAAAATATATTAATTTTAGATGATGGGGAATCGTTTTTTTAAGGGTTTGGGCTTTTCAATAAATCATGGTGAAGGTCCGGTTTAAACATCTGATCTAATCTGATAAAAAGGTATCACAGTGCTAGATGTAATGTACAGAAACAAATGGCATACAGGTACAAAAATACATAAAAGTACAGCAAGACAAGTTCAGCAAATAAAAAGAAAGTCCTTACAGTATAATGGCCTAGTCCTTGTGAGTGAGTCTCCAGCTGTTGCTTAAGGTCTTATGTCCAGCGTTTTTGCCACAGGCTTGAGTCAGGGATTTCTCCTTAGAATGTCCTTAGCATTAGGTTTTATTAGCTAAATTTAGGAGGGAAAAGCTTCATCCCCTTCCCCCTGACTCCACCTGATGAGGGAATTTCTCTCCCAGGTCTCTTATCAGAGTTCTGGTTTTTATGGTGGGTCCAGCCACAGCACATCCTTCTGCTTCAAAGGCTTTTGACTTCAAAGAAGGAAGTACCACAAATAGAACCCCCAATAAAGCTGGAATACACAAAACACAGTCTGGGTGACCCCTCACTCAGGTCTTGGACTATACATTATACAATCATAATACATATGCTTATTCTATAATCAGGCCTGACACCACAATTCTGACAACCCCTGGGATTTCGGATTTATGATGCCCATCTGCTGTATACTCCCCCCCCCCCTCAAATAAAATGCTTATCCTTCTGCGTTCCTGGGTTCACAACAGTCCAAGTAATCAGACTGAAGGTCTGCTTTAAAATGGGAAACTACACGTGCGTAAGAAGCCTATTCAGATGTACAATATACATATTAGTTTAATTTTATATGTCCCTTTCAGTAATAGCCATCTTACTGCCATAGCTGAATGGCTGGCGACAGGTGCGCAAAGCGAAGGGAAGCAGCCAGTGGGAGGCAATCATATTGTTCAGAACTCAATGGCGAGTTCTGAATATCTTTCCACGGAAGACTGGATCATGGCGAGTGAAAGGTTGAGCCAGGGGTTCTTACACACAGGGTCATCCCAAATCCCAAGTGAAACCTAGGTTATTGAAAATCTTGGAAAGGCTCATTTTTGAAGCGTACCAAAACTGTGCGGCCAGGCCTTTGAGTCTAAAAGAATCTAGGGCTGACTGCTTGCCTACCCCAGGAAATTTCAGTTTGGGATGCCCCACTTTGTGAAATCTTTTCCAAGGTTAACATTAACAGTCCACGGCTGCATTCCTGGCATCTCTGGGCTGAGGAGCACTCACACACCCAGCCATTCTGATAGACCGGGGTCAGGAGTACGCCTCAGATTAAAGTGACACTGGGGATGCAGCCAGTGGGCTTGTCATGTCACCAAATTTGAGCTCAGACATCTATTAAAACCAAGCCACTGGCGTTGCCCCAGGTACACGTGTAGGGGGCATGGGGGGAGAGAGAGAGAATTGTGGTCCGCTTTAATGTGTTTCCCCATAGACGGCTGTCATTTTGTAAAAACATTTTTTTTAACAAAATATCTACCACATTCAAATACTTTGCACCTGATCTATAGCACTGCCCAATCACATGCACAGGGGGTTCCGTTTTTTAAATTGGAGACAACTTAACGTGGACCAACACCCAGGATTTTGACTATCCTGGGTTTTGGTCCACTTTGGTGGGGCACCCCGATCGGGGGTGCCCCGCTGTGTGAAACCCCCCAGAAAGCCCCGAAAACTCTCCGCTCCCACGTGACCGCTGCAGCCAATCCCCGCCGGCGGACAAGCGAGAGGCAGCACCGGACAAGCAGAACGCGTCAGCCGCCGCCTCCCGCGCGTCCCTCTTACAGGGAGCGCACCCGCGCCGGCCATTCACAAACGGCCGGCGCGGGAGTGCGCTCCGCTAGAGGGACGCGCGGAAGGCGGTGGCGGCGGACGCGCATGCGCCGCTGGAACGTAGAAATGGTAGGATTGTGGGCTTCCTGGGGGGTTTCACCCCGCGGGACATCCCGATTTCGGATGCCCCGCGAGGAGGGATCTTATCGGCCCGGGAATCTTATATATTCCCAGGCCGATCCCCCCCTAGGTGTTGGTCCACTTTAAATGATTTCACTTTATTGTTCATTGATAAAAAGCTCAGACTGCCTCACCAAGCAGAAAAATATCAAATATTTGGATGAGCCTTTTTAAAGCGGACCAAAACCCACATTTTTATCTAACATCCCCTGAATTGTTCCCACTAACTAATTTTTGGCCAATTTTTAGCCCTCCTGCTTCACTGTAATCCCAGATAATGGCGCCTGTTTTAGCTGTAAAGCTCCGCCGCCTCCATTCATTGCCATTGTTGTGTGTGGCAATGATGTCATTGCCGCACCTATGCAATGGATGACAGTCTGCCATCTTTACAGAGAGGAACAGCAAAAAACAGTGTTCCAGGACGTTTTGAAAAACAAAAATATGCATTTATAATTCTACACCCTAAGAGGGGAAGATCGGCGGGGGCTATGGGCAAACTTATTTCAAAAGTTTGGTGTGCTTTGGTCCGCTTTAATTTTATTTAACTGACAAAAGGATTTTTGTCAGTTAAAGTGATTTAAAGTGGACCAAAACCCAGGATTTTGACTATCCTGGGTTTTGGTCCACTTCCCCGGGGCACCCCGATCGGGGGTGCCCCACTATGTGAAACCCCCCAGATCGCCCGGTTCAACTCACCTCACCGTGGTCCTACGGCGCATGCGCGGCCGTTCGTCCAATCAGCGCGCTCAGAGCCACTGAGCTATGCACGTCTTAGCAGTGTCTTAGCTCAGTGGCTCCGAGCGCGCTGGTGCCCGCATCTTGCGCTTCCTTCTAACAGCGAATGGCCGGCACGGGCACCGCCCTGCTAGAGAGAAGCGCAAGGTTCGGCTGCAGCCCAGGATTCAGGTAAGTGTAGTGGGCGTCCAGGGGGGTTTCACACAGCGGGGTATCCTGATTTCAGAATAGATTCCCGGGCCGATCCAGCAGGGTTTTGGTCCACTTTAAGACCCTGATGTGAAAGGAGAAGCAACGGGTCGTACCTTGTAACTTCTTTATATATTTTAGGATCCCGATACACTGCCTGATATAATATTGATCTCTATCCAGTTAGGAATGTTCATTATATAAGCGAATAGATACAGTTAACGTCTCATTGTGGTAAGCATGGTGGATTTATTGGTCGATTTCCGATTTATAATGTGCAGCACAATGTTTTTGTCTTCTAAGTGCTTTTATTATCAAAAACGTAAAAAAAATAATATAAGCTGTACACAGTGCCCACAACAGTGTCAGCAGATCTCTCCCTTTAATGCCTTTTGAGGCGGTATGAATTGGTAGCAAGCTCTGCTGTTTTTTTTCCCCTCTGTTATCAATGGAGACAATAGTAAGTGACAATTCCAATCCTAATCACATACACCAGGCACTGTCTTAGCGGCAAATCTTCAGCATCAAGGAGTCTTTCCATCTATAAATGAACATCAGTTGCACTTACTTTTTACACTTCCACATCAATGATTAATTTTTAATCTCTAATATTTTTTGTTAAGAAAAAAAATCTTAAATTAAAAAAAAGGTTAAACTATTTTGCCCTTGGTTCACCATTTCATACCCAACATTTAATCAATGTGATTACTCTGTCTAACCTATCCACGTTTCTCCTTTTAGCCCGGCGTAACCCCCATGTCTCAGTCATTCGTGTAACTCCTCCTCGTACACATCACCTCGCCTAATTAAATCTCAGGCCCCTCTCCTGAGAGTGAATGTATCATTTTAGTAAGCTATAGTCCTCGCACACTTCAGTGCTCTAAGCAGCCAGCGCCAGTGCTTTACCATCCCTGCCCTATAAGGAAATGCTATACGCACAGTGGCAGCGCAGATAACAGGCAGTCAACAAAGGATTCCCTGACAGTTGGCTTTCTCCGGGAGACAGGCTCAGTTACTGATGCAGTCAGATCGTTGACACCTCTTCCCCTTTCTCCTTCAAGGTAGGACCCTCTTCTTTCTTCACGCCACCATCAACACCATCCATCCCCCCCCCCCTGCAGATAAAGGCAAAACATTGGGAAGCCCCTTCCATGCTCCAGTCGGATGCACAAAAGAGGAATGGAGCAGCAGCAGCGTGCAGGCAGCAGTGTTAGAAGACGAGCATCCTGCCGCAGCTGGATCATTCCTCCCCACCACTCTCACTGTTCTCTGCCTGTGGACCTGTTTACGCCAAGCGCTGCCTCCGGGCTTCATTTACCGCAGTTATCCGGCGAGGAGCTGCTCTAGAACTTATCCTTAGCTGACTATCTGTAGCTGCAGATAATGTGACAAACACACTGCAGCATTTGAACAATGCATGTCTTTACTGTGCTGTAGAGCTGACAATCTGTTCAATCTGAGGTAGTTGTGCCCTTAGCTGGTGGTAGGTTTGGAGAACACTAAACTTGGATTGGGCTCAGAAGAGCAAAATATACATAGTAAATAGCTTCGGTGGCAAACTTCTGGATTGTACGAGGTGACAAAGGTCGATTGATAACCGCATACACATGCAGATCCATTCTTCCTAAGCGACTTAGGAAGTTAGCGTGTCCCATACTAGGGTTATGAAGAAGAAACCATCCACCAGCACTCTTCTGTCTTTTTAATATGTATCAAATGTTTCTTTGGGCCTATTGCAACCTCCAGTCATTCGATAAACAAAAGCAAATCATAAGATGTAAGAGTTCTAGTGGATCAGCTATGCCTTAGGATTGTCCAGTAGCACCATTTTACTCACCTACCAAGAATTGCGCAAAAACTTTGTAACTCTTCATACATGCAGGGTGGACTGACCCACCAGAGGATTCTTCACTAGACCACAAGACCACCATCAGGGCATCCAAGACAATGTTTCTGACTCACATGGAATGTTCTATGAGTTTGTTAATCTTTTAGGTGGTTACATTTGTTATTTGGCCATTAAACTTCAGATTTTATATTATGACAATCTAATTGTGTTTTAGCTGAAGCAATTTCCTCTGGTGGGCCCAAAGAATGACTTTCTCTGGTGGGCTCAAGGTGCACCAGTCCAACCCTGAATACAAGGTCAGTTACCAGAAGACTTGGCCAGCTAAACTAGGCCAGGGGCGTAGCTATGGGGGAGCAAGGGGGGCACTACACTTGCCCCAGGTGCAGCATGTCAGAGGGGCACCAAAAGGGGGCCTGAAAACAGGAGAGGGGCACCATTTCGTATCTTTACCCCGGGTGCCAGAAAGTCTAGCTACTCCTCTGAACTAGGCTAATATGTGTAAAGGTTTCATTCATCCAGGTCAAGTTAAATCCATAGGGATAAGTCAAAGTGCTTCCCTGAAGACATCTCACTAATCATCTTTCTCTGTGAGTGAACGGATAAACCCATTCAGATGAACGCTGTAAAGTGTTTATAAAAAACAAAGCAGGTCTGGTTGCTTTGCTGTATCACTACAGATATAACATGGCTAAAACCTGGACATCCACAGAATATTCAGAACATTTGGTCAAGGTGATCCAGTCCAGCGCTGCATACAAAGGTTAGTTACAGTAGCACAAGACTTAGCCAGATAAACTAGGCTAATAATATATAAAGGTTTCATTCATCCAGGTCACTTTAAATCCACAGAGATAGATTTAACTTGACCTGGAAAAGTGCTTTATTCTAAGTATACAGTACGTCCTGTTCCAGAAGATATTCCTTACACTTGGGTTATAAATCCAGTAGATGACGCTGGACTGCAGAGACAGAAAAGTGGCTCCTCCCGGCCCCATATATACCCGGGACCTCCCACAAAATCCCCAGATCTTCTCTGCAGTCTGGGCTACGATGACTAGAAGATGGCTCTCTACTCGCAGGTGAACGGGGCTATTAGCCTGCGGCCCTGTAGGACTATTCCCACCCGTTTCCTTTTATTGCCTCCCAGCTTAGGCTGCACTGGTTCGGGTGAAGGTAGGCAGCACCGCTACTAGGTGCTAAGGAGCGCTGCTCCGACCGCAGTCCCCCACCAAAGGGTAGGTGGTACAGGCCCATGGTGAGCCTTATGAGATGCCCCTCCCGCATCGTATGCCTCTTGCCCCTTGTCCCCGCAGTTGGCTCCGTTAGGCTGGCCTTCGTTTCCCCTCGCTCTCCCTGGTAGATCTCGGGGGGGGGGGGGGGGGGGGGGTGCATGTCTTTATATGTATATAACATGTTTTATGTGATGATCCCTTTTTGAATTGGTTGCACAGGTTTCCTTTGCCGCCGCACGCTTGTACTCCGCTCCGCGTTTGGCGGCGACATCATCTCAGGCGCAGCTGCGGCATTATTGGCTGGCTTTGTCATGTGGGCGCGTTTTCGCGCTCTTCCGGGGGGGGGGGGGGTGGGCCTTGCGGCTGACATTGCTTACGGGATCTTTTTGCTTATGTCTTGCAGGCGGGTCAAACTTTAGTGGTTTCTCCCGGTCCTATCCCCTCTATTTAGTGTTAACTTCCTATTGCAGGGCTATTGTATTTTATATCTCCCACTTCCCTAGCGGGCTATTGGGGCATCCCGGGTAGCCTTATTGGCGTCAATCCCAATTGGCCTATTGTGCCTCTATAATCACCATATGGAGGCTTCTCAGGATAATGTGCTTGGGGTTCCCTTTGGACAAGCCTGGCTGTGTGCGGCGTGTGGGGTATCCCCTATAAGTGATGATGTCAGGGTGTGTGTTCCCTGCCCCCAGCAGATGCTTGCATTGCAGTCTGGGTTACCGGTGGTTGGGCCTGCGCCCCCTCGGGCTTTGCCTACCCCCCACGCTTACATTTGACTCCCAGTGAGGTGCATACCAGTGGGGAGTCTCAACCTGATATGGCTGCCCCGGTGGCCAGCATTGAGAGACATATTGCTGGCTCTGGCCCGCGTAAGGCTTCTGCTAAGAAGCGGCATTTATCACCTGGTGTTTCCCTCTTTCCTATGGAGGCAGAGGCATTTTTTGATGTTACCGGCTATACCCCCCTAGAGGAGGGGGAATTGTTTTCTGATTCAGAATCATCTGAGGAACATCCTAGAGCGTATGGTGCCGATTCTGGGCATGACCCATGGGCTTCAGATGATACTGACAAACTTTTGGCTCATATTTTTGATGTGCTCTGTATCTCTCCTCCTGCCGTGGCTCTGCGGCAGCAGGGGGAGCTGTTTCATACTGTTAAACCACGCTTGCAGTTCCCTGAACAAGCTCATTTTAATAATCTGCTCAAGGAGTGGGAACGGCCTAGTCGGCTCCCTGGGATGCCAAAGAGTTGGGATAAGCGGTATCCCTTTCCTGCTGAAATGGTGAAATGGTGGTCATGTCCTCCCGAGGTGGATGCTCCAGTTCTGGTGTTGTCTAACACATCCGTCATGCATTCCCCTGACTCTACTACACTGAGGGATGGGGAGGACAGGCGCATTGATCAGCTGGCTTGCCATGCTTTTGCCTGGTCTGTGCCTCTGCTATTATGGCTGTTGCCAATAAAAGTCTGCTCACGGGTCTCTTAGATGGGGCCCCTGATGATGCTGGTAGTGAAGAGTATAGAGCTCTTCTGCGTTGTGAGGAATTTGTTGCATATGTTCTCTCTGCCTTGGATGATACCATTAGAATGTGTGGCAGGGCTTCTGCCTTGTTGGTGGCGATACGCTGCTTGGTCTGGCTGCGCCAGTGGGCAGCTGACAACGCTGCAAAAAAAGGCTCTCTGGGTTTCCCTTCAAGGGGCAGCACCTCTTTGGAGAACCTTTGGACTTGTTTGCTAAGGGAGGCAAGCTGCCTCAGTGTAGAAGGCAGCCCCGGTCTTTTCGGGGTTCAGGTGCCTTTTCTCCTTCCTTCAGGGGCTCCAGAATTGAACGGGGAGCTTCCTTTGCTGGAGCCTGTGGAGATTTCTGGGGCAGGGGCAGAGGACGTGGCCGCCCTGGCTCCTCCTGGGGTCCCAAGCTTAAGTCCTCTCCCAAGCCCTCTCAGGCATGAAGGGGCGCCCTCACCCATCCGGGTGGGGGGACGGCTTCGGCTCTTGGCTCATGTCTGGAGGCGTCATGTCTCAGACCGGTGGATTCAGGAGGTAGTATCCTCTGGTTACAATATAGAGTTTGCAGCCTGCCCCCCCCCCCCCCAAGATTCATCAAATCTCGGTTAGCTCAAAACCCCTTGTCAGCTCAGAGTCTGTCCCTGGCTGTCCAAGGCCTTCTAGATCTAGGTGTCATCTGCCGGGTGCCCTTGGGGGAAAGGGGCAAAGGCTATTATTCCAATCTTTTCATTGTTCCCAAAAAGGATGGGTCCATCAGACCTATCCTGGATTTAAAGCTTCTCAACAAATTTGTCAGATTCAGACACTTTCGCATGGAGACTCAGCTGTGACTTTCCTACGCCCAGGGGACTTCATGACCTCCATAGACATCAAGGATGCTTACCTTCATGTACCTATCTTTCCAGGTCATCAGAGATTTCTCAGGTTCGCTCTGGAGGATCAGCACTACCAATTTGTGGCCTTGCCCTTCGGTCTCACCTCGGCTCCCAGGGTATTCACCAAGGTTCTGGCAGGAGTGGTGGCTCTGCTGAGATCTCAGGGCATTCGCATTCTTCCCTACTTGGATGACATGCTTATCGCCTCTCAGTCCTTCCATCAGTCAGAGCTGGACACTCAGCGGGTGGTGTCCACACTGGAGTAATTCGGCTGGGTGATCAAACAACCCAAATCTTCCCTGTCTCCTTCCATGGTGAAGTATTTTCTGGGCATGATTCTGGATTCAGCTCAGGTCAAGATCTTTCTTCCTCTGCAAAAGGTGGAGGTCCTTCAAGAGAAAGCTCAGCTCCTGCTGTCTTGTCCTCATCCGTCCATCAGGCAGGGAATGCAACTGGTGGGCCTGATGGTGTCCTACTTCGAGGCGGTTCCATATGCTCAGTTCCACATGCGGCCTCTTCAGCTTCACCTCTTGTCAGTATGGGATCGGGACCCTGTGTCCTTGGATCAGGTGTTTGTCTTGTCCCCTCTTTTCGGGCGGTCTCTAGCGTGGTGGCTGGACTCAAGGAACCTGCTGGGGGGCAGGTCCTTTCTGGCCCCCAGCTGGGAGACTGTCACCACGGATCTGACAGGTTGGGGGGGATTCTGGAAGTCCCTGAAATTCCAGGGTCAGTGGGGCCCTCAGGAGGCCCATATCCCTATCAACATTCTGGAATTGAGGGCGATCAGGTTGGTTCTCGCCCACTTAACCCCACACCTGAAGGGTCGGGCTATTCAGGTCCGCTCGGACAACCAGACGGCGGTTGCCTACATCAATCATCAGGGAGGGACCCGGAGCAAGAGGGCCCTCAAGGGACACCTACGCCACCCCAATTTACAAACGCTGGCTTTGACGGCCTGGCTGTTGAAACCTCCACCTTGATATAAAAAGAGCTGCCTGCCTCTGTTGTAAATACCATGATCAGGGCTAGGAAAAGGTCCTCTTCTTCCATCTACTACAGGGTTTGGCGTACTTACATTAACTGGTGTGAGTCTAACTCGCTTTCCTGTCGTGTGTTTTCTATTCCTAGGATTCTGGAGTTTCTCCAACATGGTATGGATCTGGGTCTTCAGCTCAGTACTCTGAACGGCCATGTTTCTGCTTTGGCTATTTTTTTCCAAAGATCCTTTGCTCAGCATCCCCTGGTCAAGACCTTTTTCCAGGGGGTTACTCACGTGCGTCCCCCACGTAAGCCTATGTTACCTGTCTGGGACTTGAACTTGGTCTTATCTGCCCTGCAGTGGTCTCCCTTTGAGCCCTTGCAAGAGGCTCCTTTGTCCATTCTCACGCTAAAGGTGGTCTTTTTGGTGGCTATCACTTCTGTTAGGCGTGTTTCTGAATTGGTGGCGCTTTCCATCGAGCCTCCTTATTTTGAGAGACACCGGGACAAGGTGGTGCTTCGTTTCAAGCCAGATTTTCTGCCTAAGGTTGTTTCTGCCTTTCATCTCAATCAGGACATTGTTTTGCCTTCTCTGTGTCCTAATCCTAGTAACCCTACTCTGAACTCTGAAGTTCTATTTGGTGGCTACTGAATCCTTCAGGAAGACATATGCTCTTTTTGTGCTTCCGTCTGGACCTAAGAAAGGTCTGGCTCCGGCTAAGTCCACTATCAGCAAGTGGATCCGTCAGGCTGTGATACAGGCCTACTCTGCTAAGGGGAAGGAGCCTCCCTTCCGCCTTACTGCTCATTCTACTCGTGCTATTGGTGCCTCTTGGGCTTTTCAGCACCAAGCTTCTGTTGAACAAGTTTGCAAGGCTGCTACTTGGTCTTCTGTTTATTCTTTTTCAAAGTTTTACAAGGTTGATGTTAGGGCCTCAGCTGATGCTGCTTTTGGCCACAAGGTTCTGCAGGCGGCAGTGGTTTAAACTGTCTGCTGTTACTTTTGGGGATCTCACCCTACCTTACGGACACTGCAATTGGATGTCCCAAGTGTAAGGAATATCTTCTGGAACAGGACGTGCTGTATACTTAGAATAATACAATTCTGTGATTACTCACCTGTAGAATTGGTATTATATGTATACAGCACGTCCTGTTCCACCCCACCCTTGTTATCATTATCTTTAGTTACCTCTTTATGGTGTTTGTTCTTATGTTCAAAATTTTATATATTGGCTATGGTTCTCCTGGTCTCATTTTAACTGCTTTTCAATACTGGGGATTTTGTGGGAGGTCCCGGGTATATATGGGGCCGGGAGGAGCCACTTTTCTGTCTCTGCAGTCCAGCGCCATATACTGGATGTTTAACCCAAGTGTAAGGAATATCTTCTGGAACAGGACATGCTGTATACATATAATATCAATTCTACAGGTGAGTAATCACAGAATTTTATTTTTACTGACAACAAGGAAGTTGTGCATGTCCCATACCGAAAGCCATTCAGATGACTGCTTTAAGAAAAACAAAGCAGGTTTGGTTGCTTTGCCGTATCACTACAGATATAACTTGGCTAAACTTGGACATCCACAGGATGGTTATTAACATTTGTGGTTTATTTACAATGGCTGAGATCTTGGTATATGACAAAAAGGGAAGACATACTAGGAAATATTATTCATACATGGAAAATATATAATAATGTCATGTAATGTTGGCTATACCCTAGGGACTCTTTCCAAAACAGTCTAGTGCGAGGGCCTACCTATCTGTAAGTCAGGGAGGCCATTATACTCAAAGCTTAATTAACATCATAGTCACTGATAGGTGCCAAACACCTAACACATGTGTTGCCAACCACAAGTCCTGAGTGACGAAACGCGTTGGGCGGAGCCTACCTTAATCACGTGACCTCCGAGCAGAGCCGACGCCAGCCGAGTCCAGAGGCCTAGGTCTCGGTAATGTATGCGTTGTGGCAACTGCGGTTATTTGAACAGCTTAACCTAGCCTGACTTGGAGGAATGGAATTCTGAGCATCAAGATTGCCTATTTTAGGAATATTTTATATTAACGCCTGTATTACAATTTTATTTGGTAAGAAGCTTTATAAGCGCTGTGCATAGAATCTGACAATACGGTATTATGCTATGTGCGGCTATATGTTTTATCTTACATGCTAAATCTGAATAAATGAGGATACATTTATATACAACCTAAGCCTTGATATTTATAAGAGAGAAAGAAAAGGTGTTTTTGGATAAAAAGGAGAAATATCCCTCTGGCCAATACAGGAGCAACTATTGGATATATAGAGAAGCGCATTGCCTTTTATTATCTGGTACGTGTGTGGTGTGACCGGTGATGGATACACTTGCAGCTAATTAAATAAGAAAAACCACGTGGTGATTAGAAAAAAGAATTTGTTTTTGAATTGTCCCGCGGAGAATTGCACATTCAGTGCATCTATAACTGATGTGCATTGCTCTGCCAGTCTGCAAAATCGTATCAGGTGGTATGTAGAGAGGCTGCAGACAGATCTGTACCCCTAGAACCTGTGGCTCGGGTGTATTGTATTGTATCACAATAGACCAGGGGTCCCCAACCCTCCTCCTCAAGATCCGTCAATAGGTCATGTTTTGTCGATCTCCACACAGACACACGGGTGAAGTAATTAGTAGAGCAGCAGAGCTATAGAGTCAGCTATGTGGAGATCCAGAAATTGTGATCTGTTGGCAGGCCTTAAAGTGGACCATAACCTGCATTTTTTTCTATCCTGGTTTTTGGTCCCTCCCCCTGCAGCAACCTAGTTTGAGGTGCCCCCAGGGCTGGATAAAGTGTGGTGGAGGCCTCTGGACACCAGATCCAGATACAGTATTAATTTTTCCTTTAAAATAATAGTCCAGCCAAGTAACTGAATGGTGGTTGTCTGGCACCTGCCTACTTACTGGAATGTCAGATCGAGTCCCTTGTGCAGGTGTGTGCTGCTCGGAAATTCCTGCTTTGCCATTCCGGGCAAGGGGGGTTGTGTAGTTGCCCAGCTTGTCCAGCAGCAAACAGTCCTCCGCATTGAGCTGCCTGTGGCTGTGCTTGGTGGTTTAAAGTGGACCAAAACCCAGCGCAATCGGCCTGGGAATCTATAAGAATCCCGGGCCGATTGATTCCCTCCCCCCGGGGCATCCAAAATCGGGATGCAACACTGTGTGAAACCCCCCAGGTCGCCCCATTCACTTGCCTTGCTTCCCGGTTGAGCCGCGGCCGCATCCTCGCTATCCCTCTAACAGGCCGCGTGCCCCCACCAGGCATTTGTGAATGGCCGGAACGGGCACGCTCCCTGTTAGAGAGAGGCGCTGATTGGATGAGCAGCCGCACATGTGCCGTAGGAAGGGAAAAAGGGGAGTTGCGCTTGGCGATCTGGAGGGTTCCAGACAATGGAACGCAGCAAAGGACCAAAACCCCGGATAGTCAAAATCCTGGGTTTTGGTCCACTTTAAGTGCAGTGAGCGGCTTTGCTGCCCTAGACTGTCCATCCTGCCCTGTTCTGGATTTAGCTGCAGGTCTGCAAAAACAAAAAAAGACTTGCCCAGGCCTGCGAGGGCATCACTGCTACCAATAGCTTTGTTGCCGGCCCTGCTGTCTGTCAGATCAAAGATTGAAAAGCCTCCTGGACCAGACCGTAAAGGTTGGTGGAGGCCCCCTTTGCAGGGCAAGTGGTGGAGGCCCCAGGGCATGCGCCCCCTGAGTCCTCCTCATAATATGACCCTGGGTGCCCCCTGTGTGAAACACCGACATTCGCCAAGGTCACTTACCTCCCCTAGAGCCCATGCTGCGCCTAGACTTGCTGCACTTCCGAGCGGCTCCCTTCAGTAGTGCGGGGCCTTGCACAGCCATTCAGTTGCAGTGGGCGGGGCCAAGCACAGCCGAGAGGAGATTCGCTGTGGGCTCGGGGGAAAGTTAAGAATATTGGGCACCCCTGAGGGATGCCTCCGATGGAGGAACTAAGCCTTCCCTGGGTTTTGGTCCACTTTATGGAGGAGGATGACAACCTTCACAAGATGGCAGCCTGCCAGCAAAGTATTTATTTAATGCACATCTCTGAGTATGGCCAGAAGGCTTGCTGCCGGAGCACCCCAAAATACTCTGTATCCATTGGTTGTGCTATGTCCCCCTCTACCACATTTACTCCAACAACCTCTGCTCTCATCCATACTTCACTCAAGTTTGATTTGCTCCACTAATTCCAAACTGCTTTAAAGACTGTAGGAATGCTTTATATGCTGTTTTGGGCATTTCAACACAGTTTTAGGTAATTGAGAATCAATAAGTATCAATAAGTTGGTACTGGTTGGTTAAAGAAAAAATATTTGGAACCCCTGGACTAGTGGGACATCCCTCAGGTGCCCATGTTGGCTACTGTTTAGAGATCTTAGGGTTTCTGCATCCTGTTATCATGATGTAGTTGCCCAATATAATGATTATAACAATTCTGACAATGGCATTTCAAAGGCAGGGCCACAAGCTAAGGATCAAGCTGCAATATGGAGTTAACAATTAGGGGGTGCTTATAAGCAGGCAAAGACTGGGGACAAAAATCAGCTTGGTATTTTACAGGCACCTGCCATCTCCACTGAGCCCTTGCCCACTTGCAAGGAAAGACTATGGGCAAGGCTGAATATGGCCACCTTTAATGAGGCACAAAACTGTGCCCCCCCCCCCCCCCCCACCTGCCCTCTCCACCCAAATATTTTGGGTGATGTGGTGGCCTCAGTAGTGGCTAAATTAAAAAAAAAAAATGTCAACCGCTATGGTGACACCCACCAGACATTTTTGATTGGATGATCTCAAGAATGCTGGCTGGCATGACTGGCTGGGTGCGGGGGCATGCCTCAGCTAAAGGGAAGCTGGGCATAGGAAGTGAGTTTTGCAGGCAACAAGGGGGGTTTCACTCAAAGGGGCGTCCCGATTTCAGATGCCCCAAGGAAAGAATAGTGGCCGACCCTGAGGCCTTTTATGGGGGGATGCCATTCTGTGTATGTTCCCACTAACCCTTACAGTGGACCTCCAATCAAAAAAAATCTGTTTAGTAAATTGCTCCCCTAACCCCCTTCCCCTTTGACAATTAACCCCATGCAGATGTTGTGCAATGTATTTGCAGATACTGCACTCCTGGCCTGGCAGTGTCCACCACTGATGTGCTACGGTATAAGCAGTAGAAACTCAGATGCGCCTGTGTTCTGTACCTAGCTTTTATTATGATCTAGTACCTTTGACCGGCCTAATATGTCCATGAAAGTTCTCATTAATCTAGGTCATGGTTTATCTGTCGTAATAAATCAAAGCTGCCGGACTTGATTTATTACAACAAAAGCTTTACCAGTTCACTTTACAGTATTGTTCTCCAAAAGTCTGTACTATGGCTGTAAAATGACCATTCAATGATTCCACTGCCCTCCCCCCACCCCCTAAAAATGGTTTAATCATTTCTGGCCATGACTTCCTATAGTAATGACCCACATTACATATAAGGCCAAGTGTACCAGTAAGTGGGCAAAAATAATCACTTAACTAGTTTACTGAATCAAGCGCCCCTCAGTGATGTACTCAGAAAACAGCATGGTGCACGTTTTGCACCTGCCACTGAATGGACCTTTTTATTTAGCACCGGGAACATAAAGTGTGCTGCCTTTTTTGGGAGTAAACATGGCAACTCACATTCATTCATTTCTACTTAAGAGGTGATTCCGAACCCTGTGTAAAAAGTGCACTTCTAGTTTATTTTTAGACTAGAGCGTGTTTTTTTTTTACTCTGACATCAACTCCTCTATTTCATCAGGCTCTGACTCCAGCTCAGGCTCTCTCAGGATTCAGAGGAGGAAAGTAAGACAAAAAATATTCTGAACCAAATGGTGTGCTAATATAACCCCCCCCAATCAATATAACCTCCCCCCAATCATCCTATTAGAGGCAGTGTGCAGAAACACCCAATCACACCATTACAGGCAGAGTGCACAATCACCCCATAACAGGCAGTGTGCAGAGCCCCCCATTACAGACAGTGTGCTGCATCCCCTCCATTGCCGGAAGTGTGTGGACCACTCCATTAGAGGCATCCTCCCATTACAGACAGTGTGCTGCACCCCCAATTACAGGCAGTGTGCAGCAACTCCCCTGTAAGGGACTTTCCTCTGCCAGGTGGCCGGCGGCGAGCGTCCGCGGGGCGACGCAGAACTCCTGCTGCTGGGAGCGCGGTGCGTCACTCTGGCAGCCTCCCTCGCCCCTCTCTAGCTGTGCAGGTGCACGTCCCGCAGTCTGTAAATTTTGCCACTAGGAGGCGCTGTGCTGCGAGTGGCAGGCAGCACAGAGTGCTCCACACCTGATGGGAATCGGGCTGATCAGCCTTGCAGCCAAGACTGACCAGCCCCTGGATAGTGCCTCCAATCACTCACAGTGTTGTATCAGCACATACACTCCCCCCCCAGGGTGGCCATTGGTCGATTCCCCAATAAATATGGAGTCAGCCCAGTACCCGTGATAGTCTCTTGTGATTAGGGTGTGATTCTGTTGTTATCTGATTCCGACCCGGCTTGATTGACGATCCCTGTCCGCTGCCTGTACCTACCTCTGCTTTGTCTGACCATGAACCTGCCTGCCCCTCTGGATACCCCGCGATCTCTGACCTCCCAGCTTGACCCATTGGCTACCCCTGACTACGCACCTGTCTCATCCCTGTACTCTGACGCACCCTCCGGATTGACTACCTGTGAAAGACCTCGGCTTCGGCATACCCTCGTGGTTCATCGGCCTTCACCGTAAGCAGCCATCCTTTGCGCCTATTAATACCTGGGGGCAACCATGTCCGGTGAGGCGTACCTCGCGTCCCAGCAAACGGGGGCATGACTATAGGCAGAAGCGGCGATGGAGATTGGGGGTTGCCTGCTTACAGAAGGCTGGTGTCCCGCTGGGCATCACATCCCTATTACAGGCAGTGTGCAGACTCCACCCAATTGCAGGCAGTGTGTACAATCCAAACCCACCCTATTAGAGGCAGCATCGTAAGGCCCCCCCAAATTCCCCCAGTTACAGCGTGACAAAGTCAAATTATGGAGGAGCAGCAGACACAAACTAACACACTCACTAACACTTACTGGCGGCGCTTCCTGCATTGCTGATCTTCCTTATTCCGGGCTACAGGTGGGCATGACCTGTATCTAAGGCCAGACTCAATTGTTTTCAATACACGTTGGCCCTATACAGACCATGGGTCTTATGGAGCGAAAAATACGATAATCAGGCTACTTAGAACATATTGCATATTTATTGGAATCCAATTTCTGAACAAGTAATAAATAATTAGCTAATAATTGTAAATATATATGCAATAACTGAAATGCGTTGCTATGCACAAAAAAAGGGAATGGAAAGAAATTCATAGAAATCAACAATTAATTTCCTTCAGTCTTTAGAGGAGGAATTTCCTACTGAGCATGTGCAG
Source organism: Gastrophryne carolinensis (assembly GCA_027917425.1). Classification (NCBI taxonomy): domain Eukaryota; kingdom Metazoa; phylum Chordata; class Amphibia; order Anura; family Microhylidae; genus Gastrophryne; species Gastrophryne carolinensis. The sequence goes on along the minus strand of CM051238.1, from coordinate 406,480,207 downwards.
CACAGTTTTAGGAATTGCAACTAATGGCCTTGGGGCAGCACAAAGATACTTAGTATAAAGGACAGGGGTGATTGGAGAGCTCTCTATCACCACTAATACTGCTGATTTTAATAATTATACTTACAGTGGACCAAAACTCAGAATTTTGACTATCCTAGGTTCTGGTCCTTGCCCTCGGGGCACCCCGATCGAACTCACCTCTTCCCGATCCTACGGCGCATGTGTGGCCACTTATCCAATGAGCGCACCGCGGCCATATCCCCTACCTTCTAATAGGGAGTGCTCACGCCGGCCATGCATAAGTGCCTGGTGCGTGCATGCGCCCTGCTAAAGGTATAGCGGCGATGCGGACGCTGCTCGCGCATGCGTCATTGGGCTGGGAACAAGATGAGTTTCTGGCAATCTGGGGGGTGTCACACAGCGGGGAATCCCTGCTTGGGGTGCCCTGGGGGGAGCGAGTATGCCTGCCCGGGTGTCTCATAGACTCCAGGGTGGGTTTTTCCCACTTTAAAGGGAAAATCTACTTTTTATGGCATTTTTGAACAGGTATATTATTGAGTGCAAAATGATGTCCTCAAGATACTGAGCTTAAAGAGGAACAAATCCAGGGGCAGCCAGCCCTGCAGTCTAAAAGATAAAAAGTGAAATGACAAATCGGAACCCCTCTGGGGCACCGAAAAACTCACCTGCTTCCTGGCGCTCCCTGCATTGATAACACCCAGCAGCTACATCCCTGCATCGTGGGGCTGTGAGTGCACTCCCGCCTCAGCCTATTCAGATATAATGGGAGCGGGAGTGTGTACACTTCAGTGGATGTGGCCAATCTCAAATGGATTGCCGAAGCCCTGCAGGTGAACTGAGCTGTTTGCTGAGCATTACATATACATGACAAATGGCTCTGATTGGACTAGACCCCGTGCATGCACTGTAGGACCAGAGTAAAGTGAGTTTGTACAGGAATTCTGGGGGGGGGGGGGGGTTTCACACAGCTGGGGCATCTCAACTCGGGATGCCCCTGGAGCATGGAACAACACCCGAACAAATTCCACTTTAGCTAGTAATTTATACAATTTCTTTATATGTTTGCAAATGTGTGATTTACAGAAGCAATATTCACTACCTGCAATCAGTGTCTATTAGCAAACGTACACCTAGTGCATTTGTATGTGTATGAAGTGTGTATGTTTCAGCTGTTTTGATGGTTTTGTGGTTACTAGTTTTTGACATACATTTTATTTCTGCCAGATGTAAAGATATGTACAGATATGTAAAGATATACTTCACATTCCTGCATATTTTTTTTTAATAAAAAAGACATGCAGGAGATTATCTGTGAAAATCAGTTTTCTCTCCTAAAAAAGGAGTGAGAATTCTCACCTGGCTCTGAATCGACCCCATAGTAGCTACTATTATATAATACGTGAGCTGCAGCTTAGCTTTAGCTGTCCATAGACCAATCTCACCATTCTCATCATTCAATGATGTCTGCTTTATCCATATATTGAAATCTGCTTTATCCATATATTGGGGCAACCTGCATAGTCCAGTCACCACTGTTTATGGTAATTATTAACATCCACCTTCCAGCACACTGCCAAAAACTATTTTTTAAAACCACATGATGCCTTGTTGCCTGGGGTCTGCAGAGAGCCCAACAACATTGTGATGTTCAGTGCAGCCATTTTCGGATAGCTTTTAATATATACAGGCAGATGTCATAAGCGTAAGGCTGGCATGAATTCCTTTTAAAAACATTTGGCTGAAATCAAGTAGAGGAGTAGCAAGGCTTTCTGGCACCCGGGGCAAAGTTTCAAAGTGGCGTCCCCCACCTGTTCTCAGGCCGCCCTTTGGCGCCCCCCTGACCTGCTACACCCGAGGCAAGTGCCCCCCTTGTTAGGGCGAGCGCTGCACGCCCGTCTCACAGCAAGTCACTTACCTCCATGGCTGCATGCAGCCGTCATCCATCTTACAGCACTTCCCTCATGGCTGCATCCAGCTGCCGCCCTTCCCCCAATGCTTCCTCCTCACATGCTCAGGTGCGCGCACGTCTCCGTCCACTAGAGGGCGAGCGCACTGGATTCCTGAGATTTAAAGGGCTTGTACAGCACTGGTTGGTTTTTGGTCATCCAATCCTGCATCCTCTTCCCCTATTTAAAGAGGCACTTCCTTCCTTCAGTGCCGGATCTTGGTCTCTCCATGCTTGTTGAAAGTCGGACATTCTTGGATTGCTCACCCGTGTACCGACCTGCCTGTCCCAGATTCTGAACCTTTGCTGCCTGCCCCAACCTCGGCTACACACCTTTACTGCGAACCTGTGCTGCCAGCCCTGATCTCTGCCTGTACTTACTACGCCTTTTGCCTGCCACTTGTGTACCTCGCTGAACCTCGGCTGACTGTGGGACTGGGCCGCTGTTGGGGGGTAGCGACCTGGGGGTCACTCGCCGCACTAGACCAACCTGCCTTGCGGTGGGCTCTGGTGAATACCGGTGGCCCCTTAGATTCCGCTTCCCTGACACGGTACCCGCCATCGGTCCCACGGTTAAAGCGGATCCACACCTGAGTCTACTCCACCCGGTCCGTGACACCCCTGCTCCCCCCATACAGCAAATTATTGTGAGTATGCAGCTACAGTATTAAAGCATCCCTGTCCCTAAATATATATTCGCTTTGGGTCTGACAAAGCAAAATTGCAGCCACTTAGATAGAAGAGACTGACTTCACAGGGTCTTTCTCACAAAAATCATGAAAAAGTGCAAAAATATTAAAGCCCATGCAAAAAAAAATAAATAAATATTCACCTCTTCTGCTCTGCCTCCCCTTTTCAGCGGTACAGATGTCCCATACTCACCCATTCCAATATGTGCCGTGACATCCCCGGGGATTACTTGGGTCCTCGTCCACCATCTGCAAGTAAATTGGTGGACAAGGTCCAGCCCCATCTTCGTCACAGTAATTGGATGAATGAATGAACTTGAATGTACACAAGGGATTCTTTTTTAGCTCCATTCACTGCCACAAAGTGGGTGTTCCAGACCAGTTACTAGTCCTTTTCCTAAGGAAGAAGTCATGTGTGCATCCAAAATGCTGGAATTTTGCCTTTTATGTTGCACCGCATGGAACAGAGATCCTTCACTTTCAAGGCTTGTGCTTAGATATGCCTTCTTGTAAACGGTGCCATATGCCCACCACCTGCACTGCAACTTTATCCAATGCATATGGTGTGCACTGCTGTTTTTTTTTTTTGCTGCCAGGCACTGCCACAGGAAGCAGTGAGGACATGTGTGGATGGGTCATCGTGGGATTTAGTATCAAGCATCTGGACCTCAATTAGTCAGCTGTGGGAGGGGGTAGATAAAGATGTATTGTTTTTAATCTAAAATAAACAATATGGAGAGAGCCTCCCTACTTCCAAAAAACAATTGTGAGAATAATCCCACTGTGTATGCCCCACTACTACTACCTTAGTACATACCTATTGAATATACATCCTTAGAATTTCAATTTATTCAAAATGCCTCATTGTAAACCCAACATTTCAACATTTTCTTTTGTTGTCATTATACATTAAATACACCAATTTTTCTCATGTTGAAGCACACTTCATCTGCTTGTCCACCATGTTTCAAGCAAGCTTTACTATGGACACAAAGCTTGTAATTTGGTGTGTTTTCCATTTTACATGATTGCCACGCTTTTCCATTGAGTGTCAGCAGCAGAGGTTGCCCCAAATTTTTCTTTTCCAACTGTACTCATCAATGTAAAGGTAGTGGCATGAAATACTCTATGCTTGTTCCTTATCAAGAATGGGCATTGATGACCATCAGTTGGTGTGAGCAGGGTATAACTGTGGCAAATGACTACCAACCTTTTCAGTACTGTGGCATCAGACCACCAAGTGGGTATATTGTTTTTATGTTTGCCCTCACAGACCTTTTAAAAATAATAATCACCTGATTGGGTGTTTTGTGACGGAACGGTTTTTACAAGTGAGGAGTAGAATTTTTCCAATAAGGCAAATGTTTCCTTACAACCCATGGGGCAGTCAGAAAAATCTTGTGAGGCTCTGTAGATCTCTGCATTCTAAGATTGTGAGCCTTAATGCCCTCTGCAAGCTTCTGCTCACCTCTCTCAATATACCTGTATACCCCAGAGGGTTCTGCACTTCACATGCGCCACTCAGGTGCAAGGGAAATGTAATGTGTTATTTGCATCTTTTGGTTGTTAAGTCAAAAAGACTCTCCAAACTCAGTGCATGGGTGACCAACAAACATTCTGAGAGGCACCCCAAAAGTGAGCCTCACCTTGTTTCTCCAAATTCTTTGGATTATACCCCCACCCAGCATCAAACAGAAATCAGCAATGACAGCTGCCTTGTTCCAGGGGTACTTTAAAGCAGGAACCCCCAACCCTCTCCTCAAGGCCCACCAAGAGGTGATTTTTTTTTAGATCTTCACAGGTGAAACAATTAGTGGTCAGAAAGAGCTTTAGAGCTGCCTGTGTGGAGATCCACAAAACATGACCTGTTGGTGGGTGTCAGGCTTTCAAGCAGGATGAATACCGCAACCGGTTAAGCCCCTTGTGAGATGGTAAGGCAACTGTGACAATAGGGCAGAAGCAGCAAGACACTGGACCTAGAGACCCATAGTCTAAGTTTAACCTTTGCACTCGCTAGGTTAAAATCCGCCCGCAAGGGCTGCAGGGATAGTCCAGGTTGTGAACCAGGTATTGAGGTGCTGAAGCACTAGGCCAAGTTAGCACAGTACCTGAGGAACAGAACTGGTGAGCACTGTGGTCTATAAACTGGCCGGGGTCAAGAGTCACAAGTGTAGCAGCAAGTGTAGAAGCTGGGAGTTGATGCATATGTGGTAGTATAAAAAAACACGCTCACACATTTATTTGCTCAAAAAGGGATTTATGTGGAAATTATCCATTAATGTGAAAATGGGGTTGCTATTACCACTTTGTTCACTAGATGGGAGTATAAGACCACAAATGAGAGAAACGGAATTTTATTCAAGCACAGAATGATAGCTCACTGGGAGACAGGTGGCATAATATATATTTGGGGAACAACAGGAAACTGTTGAGATTGGTTAGAAGGTTTTTGGAGGGAAGACCTCAAGCATTGTAAGAGAACGGAGGTTTTATAAGCTAAAGTCAGGGGGACATACAGGGAGATCATTCATAATAATGCTGAGGGGAAGACTTGTGTAGCCTCCCCCTGTAACACGGCTGCTGGGGCTACTACAGGGACAAGGCCCGGGTGCAGTTGGAAGCGAGAAGGAGGACATGCCAGGGGGGTCCTGGCATTGGAGGTGAAAGCACCCCTTTAGGAGTATAGAGGATCCAAAGGGACCAACAGGCTGCGATGAAGGAACCACTGTGCCTGAGACTCCAGTAAGGTATGGCTGTCCCTGTCTGGGACTGTTGTGTGAGGTAGAAGCCCTTGCGTTGGGGAACCGTCTGGGCTCAGATGCAATGGAGTAGAGGTACCCCTATGTGTGTTACTCAATGGCCTCCCGAAGGCCCCTCTGCGGATGTTGGCCAACCCTGCAGGCCGACCTGGGATACACCTGGGGGGGTGCTCAGTTCAAAATGGAGTGGTGACCACTCAAATCTCCCTTTAGAAAAAGGCCTAAATTTAATTGGGAAATGTAACGTTAAAGTGGCCCAAAACCCAGAATTTTGACTATTCTGGGTCTTGGTCCACTTTAAAGCAGATAGCAAAACTGAATGGAGCAGAGCACGCTGACTGACTGCACATCTGGGTGTGTGCTGTGCTATTGCCAAAAAGGTTTGTTTTCTACGTGATCCACAGAGATACAGCAGGGCTTTCCAAATCAGGATGTTCCCCAGGAGAGTGAAAGTGCAAAACAAATTGTTTACTTATCTGACATGCAGAAGACTAATCCTGATGATGAGTGAATATAAGACAGAGAAGCAAAACAAGGAGCAGCTATCCTTATTGGCACACACGAGCATCGGAGTATCACCCACAGTCTGATGCAAGGTCCACTTTTCAGTTCTAAGAAAAGGTGGTCATTAATAAATCAAATCCAGGGGCAAAATCTCAACAACAGTACACCAGGATAAATCCTCTGCATGGCAGGTAAGAAGACAAAGATTTGTTTTTACTCTTAGTAAGTAGGCACCCTCAGAAGCCCAAGATAAGGGTCTACCACTCATAGAGGCCGATTCATTAATAGCGGCAGGTAGCGACAGTTGAGCGACTGTAGCGGCATTTTCAGAGCGCCCGCTAGTAGTCGCTGTGCTTGGCCGTTGTTCGGTAGTTGATAGCGACTCAGTCGGTTTGCCGTAATGTTGAATATTGGGTTACGAGTCGCTATTTGACAGGTTCCGCGCTGTATGGGTGCGCATGATAGCGACTGGCCATAGCGACCGGCTCCCACCATATTCATTAACAAATCACGCTCAAAAAATTCTCGCCCTGTAAAATGCTTGTTTAAACCCCAGAGCGCTGGAGGCGATGGGTTAAAAGTAGTTTTTTAACCCCCAAACAACCATATTTTTGGAAACCAAAAAAAACAAGTTTTTTAAATAACTTGGTAATATGAATACATTAATATCAGACCTGTAATATCAATTCTGTCCATTTTTTTTTATTTTTTTAACCTTAAAAAAATTATTTAAAATGGCAGAAGTGGTCACAGAATTTTTCACATTTAAAAAAAAAACAAAAAACAAATTAATAACAATTAATTATGAATATTTAAAGATTGTTCCATTGAAATGCATTGGAGAGCGCCAGGTAGCGAGAGGTCATACCTGTCGCTGTTCAAGGTCGGATGCTGGCGCTGTGGGCTGAGGCTGGAATAATGATGAATGAGTCGCTATATGGCGCTATCTCAGTCGCTAAGCAGGATTGGCTTGATAAATGTGTGATTGTGGTGGGGAGCCGGCGTTCTCGTGGTGGGGGCCCGTCATTACCGGTCGCTACCTGTCGCTATCCTTTGTTAAATAAGGGCCATAATAACTTATAGCAAGTGGAGGTTGCTCTAATACTATTAGAAAAGCAGGGGGATGGTGTAATAAATCAGCTACTGTCCAGTGCCTTGTATTGACTCATCGCGCGCCAGCCGTCCATTGATAAGTTATTTCAGTGTGTGTGTTTATTTGCATGCAGAGGCAGCGACACACCAGATTGATCCTTTATGGTAATACGCTTCATTTATATGTAAAACGCCAGCGTTTTACTGTACTAGTGGGGGATTGAGGAATCGATGGATATTAGAGGGAAGATGTAGCGAGCTGAAGCTCTTTTCCCAGACAGTCATAATAAATGGTTGGCTTTATCGGAAGTAAGGCGCCAACCACTCAGGTGGTTGTGTGTAACTGCAGCCAAGAAGAGATGTTATGTTATGCGACGGCTGCGGTGCCTCTAGCAATACGCTTCTATAAGTGTGACCGGCATGGCGAATGAAATTATCAGAGGGCAGCAGTGGAAAGGGCGTGTAGTGGTCAGTGAAGTCATCACTAAGGCCTCCTTCATGCCTATCCGAATGCGAAAATTCATATTCTGCCATGATCAAAATCAGAAAGATTTCATGTAGCCCCAAAGTCCATGTGAATATATTACAGGATTTACGATGTTTGTGTGTTTTTGCTAGTTTGCTCTATCTTTAGTTCGCCATGTGCTCTGAAACTAAGGGGGATATTTAAGAAAGGATAGCGCTAGGTAGTGCCACGTAGTGAGCGGTGAGCGGTGAACTCCGGGCTCTGTACGCAAAACCACATTTATGAAAGTGAATCTGGTGAGCGCCTCTAACAGCGCCATGTAGCGTCACATGTATTATAACAGGCGGCTCAGTGTATAGCGCCAGCGCTCTAGCTTCCAGAGAGCCAGGTGTCTCGCAATCACTTGACTGCTGGTGACCAATCTGGATTTCCCAGTGGGCTTGCACATGAAACCTGAATGATTAACTGCCATTTGGTGCCATACATGGTGAATAAGGTGACTTGGGTATAGTGCTGCTTTAAACAAATGTGAAAAGTAATGCGAAAATAGTTTTGTCACACCTTCTATGGGCAAACTCAATAAAAAGCACATACTGATATTTCGGGGGTTCGAAACTTAGACCAGACTGCACTATCCCCACGACCAGGCTAGGAATGTCCCACAGGGTTTCTAAGAAAGAACCCAGTGGGCCCCTGGTCCCAGGGGACCATTTTTAGGACCTTCAATGAAGGATCTTATTTGTGAGGAAAGATTACAAGAAATAAATCTGTTTAATCTTGAGAGGAGACGGCTGAGGGGGGACATGATTAACTTGTATAAATATATAAATGGCCCATACCAAAAATATGGGAGAACACTATTTCAGGGCCAGGTAGCGAGAGGTAAGACGTGGCGCTCTGCATGGCTGAGCGCCGGCACTGTATGCGGAATCTGGGATAATGATGAATCTAGTCGCTCACCAGATTTGGCTTCATAAATGTGTAATTGCGTGCCGTGTTCACTTGACGCTACCTGCCGCTGTACAGGCACTACCTGGCGCTATCCCTTCATGAATAAGGCCCTAAGAGGATGGATTCCTGACAGCAATACCCCTTGGTCCCCTGATGGTGTCACTGTTCCACTTGGATTCTTAAACTGGACCAACACCCTTACAACACACAGTGCTCATGTGCATCCCTCCCTGGGGCAATTCAGATTGCTGCATATAAAAATTCATTTACCTTTTTCCAACTCAATTTTAAATTTTAAAAACAAAATGGTGTCTTCTGGAGCTGCAGGCCACCTGCAAACAGGAAGTGCTGCTGGGTTTCCTGTGGCTGTTTATTGTCAGTTGAATCCAGACATCGGCATGGCTGGGGTACTGGGAGGGGAAGCTCCAAAAGGGCCACTACCACTATAAAATAGGGGGGTGTTTTAGCTTTAAGTAGATGCAGGAATAAATGTAAGTGCTGACAATGCTTCAGTGTCATGCATGCAGATGGGGCAAGGGAGTTTTGTGGATTTTTTTTGTCCAACTGTGTCAGGCTGTTGGTTTGGTTTAAATGTGTCTATTCACTCTCACCAGCAGGGGGCTCTCTTTGGCACCTCTCTTTTGATAAGAAGCCTTTTAAATCAGCTCCATAGACAAACATTCCTTGCTCCAATATCTGGTTGCCTTGCTGTGATCCAGACCTGCTGTATTCCCATTTGAATCTCCAGTCTTGCTTCCTCTTGAACCCAGTCTGTGCTTCTGTTCAGTCTTCAGCTGCTACCTTGTCATCCTTGTCCTCCTGCATCTATTCTCCATTTCAGTCCAGCCTCCAGTCCTGTGTGGCCCCACTACCCTGCTATTCCTGCCCTCCAGTTTCCCTGACAGTATTCCATCTCTGGTTAGTGAGCCTTGTCTGTGGAGCTGCTCTTCTACTGTATATTGGTATAGTTGCTGGTTAGTTTGCTGTGTTGGTGTGCTATTTTTTATATATATTGTTTGTTAGTTTGCTGTGTTGGCGTGCTATTTTTTATATATATTGTTGGTTAGTTTGCTGTGCTGGTGTGCTATTTTTTATATATATTGTTGGTTAGTTTGCTGTGTTGGCTTGCTATTTTTTATATATTTTAATGGTTAGTTTGCTGTGTTGGCTTGCTATTTTTTATATATATTGTTGGTTAGTTTGCTGTGTTGGCTTGCTATTTTTTATATATATTGTTGGTTAGTTTGCTGTGTTGGCTTGCTATTTTTTATATATTTTGTTGATTAGTCTGCTGTGCTGGCGTGCTATTTTTTATATATTTTATTGGTTAGTTTGCTGTGTTGGCTTGCTATTTTTTATATATATTGTTGGTTAGTTTGATATGTTGGCTTGCTATTTTGTATATATATTGTTGGTTAGTTTGCTCTGTTGGTGCACTATATTGTATAATATTGATTGTTAGTTTGCTGTGTTGGCTTGCTGATTTGTATATATTGTTGGTTAGTTTGCTGTGTTGGCTTGCTATACTGTATATATTGTTGGTTAGTTTGCTGTGTTGGCGTGCTATACTGTATATACTGTTGGTTAGTTTGCTGTGTTGGCGTGCTATACTGTATATATTGTTGGTTAGTTTGCTGTGTTGGCGTGCTATACTGTATATACTGTTGGTTAGTTTGCTGTGTTGGCGTGCTATACTGTATATATTGTTGGTTAGTTTGCTGTGTTGGCGTGCTATACTGTATATACTGTTGGTTAGTTTGCTGTGTTGGCGTGCTATACTGTATATATTGTTGATTAGTTTGCTGTGTTGGTGTGCTATACTGTATAATATTGTGGGTTAGTTTGCTGTTTTGGTGCACTATATTGTATAATATTGATTGTTAGTTTGCTGTGTTGGCTTGCTAATTTGTATATATTGTTGGTTAGTTTGCTGTGTTGGCGTGCTATACTATATATATTGTTGGTTAGTTTGCTGTGTTGACTTGCTATACTGTATATATTGTTGGTTAGTGTGATGTGTTGCCTTGCTATACTGCATAATATTTTTGATTAGTTTGCTGTGTTGGCGTTCTACACTGTAAATAATGTTGTTTAGTTTGCTGTGTTGGTGTGCTATACTGTATAATATTGTTGGTTAGTTTGCTGTGTTGGCTTGCTATGTTTTATATATTATTGGTTAGTTTGCTGTGTTGGCCTGCTATATTGTATTTTTTGTTGGTTAGTTTGCTGTGTTGGCCTGCTAGATTGTATTTTTTGTTGGTTAGTTTGCTGTGTTGGTGTGCTATACTGTATAATATTGTTGGTTGCTGTGTTGGTTTGCTATAATGGTTGCTGTATTTTGTTATTTTTACTTGCTGTGTGGCACTTTAGCTGGCCTCTTTTGGAAGACCTTTTTCTCCTAATATATGGGCCCTATATCTATAGTTGCTCCTCCACATGTTCCTCATCGTATCTGTATCTCTAATCCACAACCTCTCTAAACTCCCACCAATCTAAAGCATACAATTCCAATAGAAAAACTACTGGTATAAACATAATATTGTGCTTAGGGGCTCTGGGGTGTTGTACAAAGGATTTACCCCGTTATTGCTCTGTACACTTGCCTTGATACCACCGCCAAGCAATGTCAGTGCGTTTCTCCAACCTGCCACCCACAGGTATTTGTAACCTCCCATCCTTACTGGGTCTCTGTTTACTCCATTTATGCGCCTGTTCTAGCTACCTCTCCTACTCTCCTTACAGCAGGGGGCTTATGTTATTCCATGCATAATGCTCTTATCTACACTGATTTCAACCTCGTACTAAGATTTGATGTTGGGGGCCACATCAGAGGGCTCCCAGGGCCACAAGTTGCCCCCGTGCAACAGGTTGAGCATGCCTTCCTTAAACTATCTCTTGGGAAAAGGGTCTATTTTTATAAATCCGTCACCCCACATGAAAACATTTCTCCAATCTTGATTACTTAGTTTACTGGAAGGAAGAAAATCAATGCATGACAATGGGTTTAAAGGCCCTATTCTGCTTTTACAGCGGAGGGAAGCTAAACACTAATATACTCCTGTCCACTGAGATAGCCTGTGGAGAAACAGTGTTATAAATTAATAAAATAATTGTCAATAGTATACCATAGTATAGTTAATAAATACTAGCCTCCTGTATACAACCCAGCTTCTCATACTGGCGCAGCAGGAGAGGGATGAGTAGCTCAGGAGTGGCTGGCAGTTAAGCAAGGGGGTCTTGTGCCCCCTGGCACCACCTCATTTGAGGTCTGTGGGACTTTTGTGGACTTACCCTTTAAGAATGATCAAATCTGCATAATCCATGTAATTAATGCCGTTTCCATGGTGTCAAGGACCTCATTGAGGTAGTCATTAAATGGATTTACATGACCACAGACATGAAGTATTTTCAGATGCCATTCTAATGAGTAGAACAAAATCCTTTATACAAGCGGTGAGTCTAGTTGCTTTTTACCTATGAAAACCTTATAAATGAGAACCTTCACAGAAAAATTAATATTATTTTTCTTTAATATTATGAATGCATATAGTGCTGCAGCACATTTCAAATACATGCACAGTAATCGCTGAACTAGAAACCTGCAGATACTCTCAGATACTTTTTAGTTATCCCTATCTTATACTAGACTTCAGGTTGGTCACGGGCAGGCTGATTCATTACTTACACCAGATAGGGACAGATGAGTGTCTGTACAGCGGATTTCAGAGCGATTGCTAGTAGTCGCTGTGCTCGGCCATGCTTCATTGTTTCAGAGCGCCTCAGTCGCTGCCCGGCATTGTTGAATACGTTATGTGATTCGCAGTACTACGCTGTATTGGAGCGAATGGTAGCACCAGCTCAGTGCACATTCATCAAAAAATTAGCCTCTAACAGTTCCGGCGCTCAAAATCGGGTTGTTGAAGCCCACAGCGCCAGAGGCTGTTTGATTAAAGTCTGATTTTGAACATGTATCTACTAGTAACAAAGCAAAAACATATGGAATTACATTATTATTACATTGTAACATGAACACTTTAATACCAGACATGTAAGGACAATTCTGCATAAAAATATTTTTAATCAAAAAAGTTTTCAAAAATGTCATTTTCTTGGCCAGAATACATGTCAGAAGGTTTGTGTTTTTTTTATGGAAAAATAAATAAATTGGGATCAGGAAAGGGATTTAGGGATCGTCCAGAGAAATGTATGGGAGAGCGCCAGGTAGCGAGAGGTAAGACGTGGCACTGAACGCCAGCGCTGTATGCTGAGCCTGGGATACTGACGAATTGGACGCTACATGGCGTTGTTCTAGTCGGTCACCAGATTTGGCGTCATAAATGTGTAATTGCGTGCCGTCTCCGGGATTTTCCTGACGCTACTTGCCGCTACCTGCCGCTGTACAGGCACTACCTGGCGCTATCCCTTCATGAATAAGGCCTAAAGTATAGTTGAATAGGGATACAATCAGTGGCGTACTGGGGCCAAAAATCAGCTCTGGATTTTACCAGCCCCTGGCCGGCCCGAGACATCCTTGCTGATGCCAGGGCTATAGCATTGGGGACTGGGGTTCCTTGGCTTGGGGGTACATTGCGGCTGGGTACAAGGGGCTGACAGGAAGACTAAGGGGGCAGAGATTAAATGTGGGTGTTAAAAGCAGCAGCTCAACTGGCCCCAAAGTGGTGCGGCTCACCGGTCATTGTCCTGAGTCTCCCTATGGCCAGTCCGTCCCGAGTAAATAGCTAAGTGGTTGTTACATTGTATCTTCTATTGTATGCAACTCTGGCTGATAAAAGTTTGTTACATTCTATATTGGTCAGAGGGAGAGTAGTGTATGTAATGAAAATATTCCTAACCACTGGTGACAGATCTGGGCTTCACCTGCCCCGGCCAGAAGTTGTCCGGCTGCAACATGCTCACCAAGCCCCCCCACCCAAATGTGCTTTCCAGTCAAGAAATCAGTGCACTCCATGGCTATGGCGGTGCAAATATGGCCACTTCTATAACAATAGTTTATTTCCTTAATGTTCCTGTGAATGTTTCCATGTACCTTCTCTTAGGAGCAACATCAACTGTAAGTGGACATCAAGTCTGTTTCATACATAGAAACATAAAAGGTTGACGGCAGGAGGAGACCATATGGTCCATCTAGTCTGCCCTTATGTGTATATTGTATGTTCTCTTTATCTTAGGATAGATAGGAGGCTTATCCCAGGCATGTTTAAATTCAACTACCTCTGCTGTTTGTTCCAAGCATCTACTACTCTTCCAGTAAAATATTTTCTAACATTGCTCCTGATCTTCCCCCTGACTAGCTTCAGGTTGTGCCCCCTTGTTCTATCATTAAGTTGCAATGATGGATAGCTGGGATAAAGGCAACCACAATAGCTTCAGCGCCCAGGGCGATCATCCTGTTCACCAGCCCTGCTGTGGAGCCCCCCAAAATGTTCCTCGGTCAATAAATAAGTGCATTTCAAGGCTGAGGCTATAGCATTGCAGAGAGAGATCATGGGCACTGACGTGTTAGTATTTTAAGGGGCAGATAATATAACAGGGGTGGGTAATGACCCCCTGCAGCCATGATTAAGGCTATAAAATTGGGGGCAGAATATGGGTCAGGGGGTACAGTGGGGCTAGGTACAGTATGGCTGTGGTAGGAGATTTGAGAGATACTAATTGTATATGGAAGTTAGAAGTGGCAGTGCAGCCCACCAGGAATTCTCCTGGGTCTTTCTATGATCATGGATTGCCACCCTAATTGCTTCTCCTATCTTTTGGGTGAAGCAATGAGGGTTGCAGTAGCCAGTGCAGTTTCTAGCTTTGGGCTGGTTTGCTTTGAATAATAGCTTGTATTAGGCTCATCAGTGTGATATTCCCTGGTTTTGCTATATACTCACCTCAAACCTTAATACCAAATACATACGCGGGCTTCTTGCAGAATCCCATTGCAGAATGCTGTGGCTTCGCTTCAGCAACACACTGCATCTCCACAACCCCTGCCCTGCAGACAGTGTCTCGTCTGTGGAGCATGACGACTGGGGTGCGGAGGCATGTGCATGCACTGTGGGATTAAGGTGACCAAAAGGTGCAACCAGGTAGTGTCACACTGCATTACATCCCCAATCAGGATGCACCTAGAACAGAGAACGACCTGCCCCTTGAGTCTTTTAGACTCTATGGCAGGTCAAATAGATTTATTTAAAATGGAACAAAATCCAGGATTTTGACTTTCGCAGGTTTTGTTCCGTGCTCCGTGGCTTACCGAATTGGGATGTCCCGCTGTGTGAAACCTCCCACTTCGCCCACTAAAATTCATCTTTCCCCGCTCCAACAATGGATGGGTGGACTCTCCAATCCTTTGCCTTGGCTATAACTTGGCTACAACATTGAGCTGAATGGCTGGTGCGGAGAGATGCAGGGGATGCGGCAGTGCCTGCTCCCTATTGTAAACAGTCAGAGCCATTTGCCTTTCTGATTGGAAGAGAGCCCACTCTTTACTTTATGCAAACTCAGAAGCAAGTTGGTCAGTCTGTTCCATTTTTATTTTAATCCTCTACAGTTAATGTGGAATTTACATCTAAGTGATTCTAAATATGCAATGAAAGGAGATTGAAAAGAAAACATTGATTCTATCTATACAAACAAGGAGGTAATGCACAGCATATTTAAATTATGTATGGGATTTATGGCAAGGCGCAGATAAAAAGGCACCTTGAAAATGTTGTGTGAATCCGACTGTGGAAAATACACGAGCTTCAACTGAATTGATGATTGTCCTGGACCATAGATGGATGGAGATACGTATATCTGATCAGACTGAAAAGTCTACGTGCAAATGTATTTCTATTAAAAGTTGCAATTTTTTTTTCAATATTTAGCTCACTAACCTCCATACTTCAATTTTCACTGGTAGCATCTTCATTTTCCCTGATTGGTTGCTCACTGGAGCCTCAGGAACTCAGAATTCTGGGGGTAGTGGCTGGTCTTCTATTTGCATGGTGCTGGGTGTATGGTGTGGTTTCAGTAGCTCCTCCCCAACCACTCAAAGTTTGACCCCCCCATGAAGTTCTAAGAATGAAACAACGACAGGTTGGCAACAGTGAAGTAATTAGCAGAGCAGCAGAGCTATAGAGTTGGCTAGATAGAGATCCACAAAACACAACCTGTTGGTGGCTCTTGAGGAAAGGGTTGGGGAACACTGCCATACAGTATAGTTGATGCACATCGAGAACTTCATATGAAGAACATTCTTTAGCTTGGTTTGATCTATTTTGCTTCTTGTAGTGTGAGCCCTAGCCCTAAACCTGTTCTTTCCTGTAAGAACCTCATATTGTTTTTGGGTGTATGTGTTATTGGTTATCCTTCTGGTGTAGTTTCATTGTAAGGCTCATGCTTATATCATTAGTCAGGGCTTGTGTTATCTCATGCATTGGGTAATGTAGAGGGGACATGAATATATAATTACATCCATACTACCTTGGGTTCAAAATACTATTCATATGTGAAATATACAATTTGTTGCATTTTACTTTATACATTTTACCTGTAGTGATTTGACATATTGAGTCTCCTCAACTGAAACTTCTCATTTACATCTGATCTAAGCTCTTTCTTCGACAGGCACATTGCACATTCTGTGGGCTGTTATTATTATTATTTATTTATATATCGCCATCATCTCCCGTAGTGCTATGATTGCCCTCAATTCTTCACTTTACCTTGTGAATGTGTCCCATGTAAGATAGTGATGTCTTATCACTGGCAGTAGCAGGTCAGGCACATCCTGCGGCTTAAACAAGGATTTCAGGAAGCCATTGATTTGCATATATATTATGGGAGAGATACTATTTGGCCATGTTAATAAGAACAATGAGTGTTTAGATCTTTTACTTCTTAGCAGGAGGAAGATCAGACTCCTACCTTCATTCAAAAAGCGTGGATAAAAACGCTAAAAGACATAACACTACTGTTGGATGCACCTGTTATTCTGCCCAACCAATCTGGGAACCCTGAGACGTTCCAGCCCATGCAGGCCAATAGGACTTGCCACAACTTCAGCCTTTCTAGCCTAATGGATAGCAATGAGAAGAATAGCTTTGATAACTTTTAGTTTATTGATACAGTGAAACAGGGGTGTACATAGCCCTGATGGGGCCCCCCACCACGGCCCTCATAATCACATCACATTGATGTGTCCCCCCTCCTGGAACTCACCGGCCGGTCCGCATCTTTCTCCGGCGTGTCATCGGGGAGGAAGGCGGTGCCGCCGGTGGAGAAGGGCGTGCTTGCCCATGCAGGAGAGGGGAACAAGGCTATGTAGCATCAGTGCCCCACAGGGAAGGAGTTGGCATGGCTAGGTATATCATCAGGTACATACCACAGAGGTGGTGGAGGCAGTGTGCGCATGGCCCCCTTGTTCCATGGGCCCGGGGGGGCACATGTCTGCACTGCCCCTATGGTATGTACGCCCTGCCTTGATAGCTAGTGTACAGTAGTGGAAATCGGAAGCATTTCTCTTTCTAGCCCGAGAGCACACAGTTAGCTTCTGCCAAACAGGACAGCACTGGATTTGAGAGAGAGGCTTGTGACCTCACAAAGAGAAGGTAGAAATTCAACTTCATCAGTAAAATACAGACAAGTTAAAGAGGAACAATGACCGGGATTGTTACTCTTCCTCTATGTGAAATCCCCTGGAAAGCTAGATATTCTTACCTCCCTGGCAATACAGTGCATGAGCATTTTCTTCTTTAGTCCACTTTCCAAGACACTCATACATATGAACAGCGTAAGAAGAGCTGAATGGCACATAGCTGTGGGATTGTGGGGAGGCAAGAGTAGCTGGCTATCCACATTGTGGGCCATTCTAAATCGGGATGCCCCCAGGGAGGGCTATCAACTGGCCCTGGAGTCTTTGAGACTCCAAATCCAATGAGTGAAGGTGCACTTTAAGACTGGCATTCGGAAATGACAACCACTTTGAAAGTTTAACTGACCGCATATGTACCCTTATATTATACAAGGATCATCACTGGTACAGCCAGTTCTTTTCCATAATCACAATTAATAGAAGTTATTGGCATCAAGAGGTTTCAAGTGATTTTATTTTAAAGTTGAGTATCTGGCCAGTCCATCTTTAGTTAGTCGGTTTTGCACCAATACACGCATCAGGAGTACAAAACAACACTCCAAGCAGCTCAGTGAAAACTGGAAAAAAAATATTCTTCCGGTGCTCCCTACAGTCAGTCCCTGGTGGGAATGCAGTGAGGGGAGTGTGTAGCCCCAAAACTGGCTTTTTTAATTGTTTTAAATGTTTCAATATTCTAATCTGAGGGGTATCCTAAATCATGAAACCTCTTTGCAGTGCTGTAACTATTGGTGATCCAAAGGTTTATCGTGACTTTTAAATCACTTTAAGGGTGAACAAAAAACTTCAAGGAGCAAAGCACATTTTATAGGCTTTGTGAGTAAAAAAATCTTCTAGTTCAATAATGATATAAAAGCTCAAAATATATGGATGTTTAAAGAGGAATGTTGGACAGTCTGGGGAGTTCTCAAAAACTCCCCAAACTTCATCCTCTGTTCCCATTAAACTTCCGGTTCTCCATTTGGCAGGTTAAACTTACCTGTCTTCTGCACTCAACCATTCTTCTCAGGCATTTTTCACAGGGCAGCGCCATCTTGTCTTCTTCTCTATCCCTACTGCGCTGCCCCCGAGATCTCACGTCTGGGCAGTGAAGTCCTCATCTTGGGCAGGGCGCCTGCAAGAGGATCAGAAATGCCATGGAATGTTGGCGAATAGCAATGGCAGAGGGTGAGGATGGCCAAGCTACCCTAGCGTCTGTCACAGCCGGCTAAGGTGCTGGGGGTGTGGAAAAAGCAGCAGGATGACGGCAATCTGGAAGACCCCATCATCCAAAAGGTATAGAACATTGCAGTCAGGGACTATCAGGACCTAGTAGTTTAAAGGTCCAAAGTTCCTCTTTAAGCAGATGGAGTCACTGCTGTTGTCATTAACCCGATAGATGTGACTGTCTAGTCACATGGAATCTCTTGTTTATTCAAAGACAAGGGGAAGCTGTCAATTGTTTTAGCTCATTGATTTATCTTGACTGGTCCCATTAGGAGGGGGAGATGAGGGCTTTGGTAGCATACTCTTCATATGTCTTTCTTTCATCTTCTCGAGATCTTCATTAATGGCCATGTACAAATCAAAGCATTTTATATTCCATAACCCATAGCAGCTTGATGAGCAGCTCATTTTTACTTGAATTTGTTTGCCCCATTAGAGACATGAAATGAGCTGCTCAGCTATTGGAGAACAGGTTGTGTTTGTACAGCAAGTAATGTAGCACAGTTTCTAGCTATTGATTGGGGGGAACGTGAGCTCCATGGATGTATTGTCCCTGCACAAACTAACATTCTAGAGAAACCACACAATCATAGTAAGGGAAGGATGAACATCAAAGGAGAACATGTTTTTTATTTTTTAATTATGCTTTTTTATAGTTCTTGGTGATTTTTCTTCACATAGTTTTCTTATTCAATGTTTTTTATTGAATATTCCACATAGTATACAATACAATATAGACAATAGCTTAAGTGATACATGTATAGAATCCAATACTCCTTTCACGGAAACATATTGCTAGCCAACTGTGGTCTGCATAATCTTCAAGCAAAAACGACAAAGACATATACAACATTCTATTTGGGTAACATGTCCTTAGCCCGGATTATCTATGCTGGGCTCTTTTAACATAGTGCTAGGAAACATAACTCCCCGCTACGGGGGTTAACCCAAGGCCACTTTGGCATGAAGATAAAGGGAAAAAAAGCAAAGGAGGCCAAAGAGAAGGGGAAAGACCGAGGAGGGGAGGGGAAAGAGGAAAGAAAATAAAAAAGGAAAAAAAAAGGTGGGGGAAGGAAGGAGAAATATGGGAAAGAAAACAGAACAATGGGTCGCCCAAACCCGCCCTTATATTAATAAAAGATTGACATCAAAATCTGCTGGCATATATCCTTGGACCCATGGAGTCCACACCTCTCAGAAACCCTTCAAACGTCTCTCATGGATCATAGACAGTTTTTCAATTGCCATTATAAATTCATTAAAACTCAAGTCTGGTGACTTCCATGCTTTAGCAATTACCATTTTCGGCCCAGACAAGATGTGATACGTGAGGTTTCTTTGGACCACTGTGCTCTGGCCAATGCACCTACCAACCACTGTGCTAAGAACATCAGAGATTTTAGCCCAAAAAGCCTTCACCTTGTCGCAGTCCCACCAAATGTGGTGGTATGACCCTACTGTGGCGCAACCCCGAAAGCATAACTTTTGCGTTCCTCCCTTATAATGGCCTATTCTTTTGGGGACCAGGTCTTCACATAGTTTTAACCCTTTCAGCGCCAGCTACGTAGAGTTTACGTAGTTGCTTCTTCAACCGTTAAGTGCCAGCTATATATAAATATATATATATATATTTAGTACATAGCTGGCATTTTCCTCAGTTGTCAAACAAAATTTCAAACACGCGCACCTTCATTGTGGATCGAGCACCGGGGGTCTCCTCTGCCCCTGGTGGGGCTCCCATTCCCCCACAAGAAAATGCCTGTTCCTTGTCCTGCTTGCCGGCTTCTGGCATCGCCACAAGAAGGGGCTTTTTATACAGCGAGTGCGATATATAGTATATCGCTGCAAAACATATTTTTGGTTCACATATTTCACCCAAAAATATTGCAAAAGTACAAAAAAATTACAAACAACACATTTCATCTTAAAGCCCCCCCCCCCCCCCCCCAAAAAAATAGATAATTTTCCGGGAAATCTCCAAAAATCACAGTTAAACATGTATAGTGCAAAGTGTTGCAAAATGGTCTGGCAACACAGGGGGACAAAATCTCTAGGTAAGCTGGCACCAAAAGGGTTAAAGGGTTAAAATATTTTGTCAGGTATTTGATGTTCTGCCTTGTTTTCCTCTTCTGGAATGTAAAATAAACATTTGTGTTAGAATTGTGCTGCCTTACCTGTGATTTATATTATGAGCAGACTACTTCCAAATTTTTTATATTCCCGTGGCCCTGTGTTGCTAAAGTGGGAGTGGCTTTCCTAGGCCTTGAGTAAAGCCCTTTGTATAGTTTCTGACTACAAATCCCAGAATCCTTCCACTGTAACATGTGAGCTCATCAGAAGCTTTGGTAAAATAAAGCAGCAGTAATGACCTCCCCAGGTGAGAACACTAGAGATCTATTAGAAGCAGAGTACAGATCAAACTTCTTGGAAAGTTTGGTTCACCGCTGTCTTGAATTTCCCGGGAGTTGGTTCGAACTCCCGGTTTTCATTGGCTGATTTTGGGCACCAGGAAGTTACCAGAGCACTTAGAAATGACCCAGGAATAAGGCATTTAGAGAGATTGCTGATGCCCCTGTTACCCACCTCTACTAGCTTTCACATGCCTTAAGCACTTATAGAGACTGATGATACCCCTGTTACCCACTCCCACTGGCTTTCACATGCCTTAGGCTCTCAGAAAGACTTCTGCTGCTGTTATCCACCCTCCACTGGCTTTTACATGGTTTAGCATTCCAAGAGACTGCTGATGCCCTGCCTCTACTGGCTGTCACTGGCCTTTATGTGCTTAATGAGACTACTGCTGCTGCAGTGTGTTTTTGCTCCCTAATGGCCTCCTTTTTGAAGACGGGGGACAAATGTCCTTCCACGGCTAAGGGAGTGACTGGTTGAGGTCCCCTTTGACAACTAGGGGGGACAGGTGGTGTAGGCCCCCAGTAGGGGGGTGAACTCGGGTAAGACCCAGGGTTGTCCATAGCCTCTGGGGGCGATTCAGTGGCTGCCCTGGGCCGAGGGGACCTCTGGCCAGTTCCTGTAGTGCACCATTTGAGGGGGTTCCCCTGTCAGTACACTCTGATTGGCAGCGTGGGGAAATATACGAAGGGCTGCTGAACATCACCGATGGAAAGGTTCATGGTGTGGGCGAAGTGGGTGGTTTCACACAGCCATCCTGAATTGGTATGCCTTAAGGTTCACCAGGATATTCAAAATCCTGATGATTGGTCCACTTTAAGTACATTGTTGTGCTTTGATCTTTGGTCGCATACAATCCAGCCCCACGTTGGTGGGTACACTATAAAAGACTGTAGAATTGTGCCACCTCCAGGACAAAATAAACTGTGTGCCCTCCAACAGACCCCCCAACCCTAAAAAATGCAGGTAGAATCCCATCCTGGGACTAAACATGCTGTCTTCAATCCAGTGAGACCCCATGATGTGACCCAGTCAAGCTTGCAATGCAGAAGGGCTGAATAACTTATGGTTATGGGGAAGTATTTAGTGATTTGGTGTAGACTTACTGGCAATTTGTTTAGAGGCAATAGAACCCTAGCTGTATCTAAACTGCCATTGTTCTAAAATTACTAGTACGATAAGTAGCATCAGCCCGTCCTTCTCAAAAAATTAGCATATAGTGGTAAAGTTCATTATTTTCCATAATGAAATGATAAAAATTAAACTTTCATATATTTGAGATTCATTGCACACCAACTGAAATTTTTCAGGTCTTTTTTTGTTTTAATACTGATGATTTTGCCATACAGCTCATGAAAACCCCAAAATCCTATCTCAAAAAATTAGCATATCATGAATAGGTTCTCTAAACGAGCTATTAACCTAATCATCTGAATCAACTAATTAACTTTAAACACCTGCAAAAGATTCCTCAGGCTTTTAAAAAAGCCCAGCCTGGTTCATTACTCCAAACCGCCATCATGGGTAAGACTGCCGACCTGACTGCTGTCCAGAAGGCCATCATTGACACCCTCAAGCAAGAGGGTAAGACCCAGAAAGAAATTTCTGAACAAATAGGCTGTTCCCAGAGTGCTGTATCAAGGCACTTCAATGGGAAGTCTGTGGGATGGAAAAAATGTGGCAGAAAACGCTGCACAACGAGAAGATGTGACCGGACCCTGAAGAAGATTGTGGAGAAGGACCGATTCCAGACCTTGGGGGACCTGCGGAAGCAGTGGACTGAGTCTGGAGTAGAAACATCCAGAGCCACCGTGCACAGGCGTGTGCAGGAAATGGGCTACAGGTGCCGCATTCCCCAGGTCAAGCCACTTTTGAACCAGAAACAGCGGCAGAAGCGCCTGACCTGGGCTACAGAGAAGCAGCACTGGACTGTTGCTCAGTGGTCCCAAGTACTTTTTTCTGATGAAAGCAAATTTTGCATGTCATTCGGAAATGCCAAAATGCCTGAAGTCCAGTGTCAAGTACCCACAGTCAGTGATGGTCTGGGGTGCCATGTCAGCTGCTGGTGTTGGTCGACTGTGTTTTATAAAGGGCAGGGTCCATGCAGCTAGCTATCAGGAGATTTTGGAGCACTTCATGCTTCCATCGGCTGAAAAGCTTTATGGAGATGAAGTTTGCATTTTTCAGCACGACCTGGCACCTGCTCACAGTGCCAAAACCACTGGTAAATGGTTTACTGACCATGGTATTACTGTGCTCAATTGGCCTGCCAACTCTCCTGACCTGAACCCCATAGAGAATCTGTGGAATATTGTGAAGAGAAAGTTGAGAGACGCAAGACCCAACACTCTGGATGAGCTTAAGGCCGCTATCGAAGCATCATGGGCCCCCATAACACCTCAGCAGTGCCACAGGCTGATTGCCTCCATGCCACGCCGCATTGAAGCAGTCATTTCTGCAAAAGGATTCCCGACCAAGTATTGAGTGCATAACTGAACATAATTATTTGAAGGTTGACTTTTTTTTTATTAAAAACACTTTTCTTTTATTGGTCGGATGAAATATGCTAATTTTTTGAGATAGGATTTTGGAGTTTTCATGAGCTGTATGGCAAAATCATCAGTTTTAAAACAAAAAAAGACCTGCAAAATTTCAGTTGGTGTGCAATGAATCTCAAATATATGAAAGTTTAATTTTTATCATTTCATTATGGAAAATAATGAACTTTAGCACTATATGCTAATTTTTTGAGAAGGACTGTAGTGGAAGGCACACTTTGCAGACTGTAAACTGTCCCTTATAACGAAAAAGTCTGGTGCCACATCGGCATCCCTAGGATGATGGCGTCCTGTGTTGCTGTCTCATCTGAACACCCTAAAAGCTGGCCATGAATATAAGGCTGAACGTGTTATAATTCCATTTCAAATTGATTGGCATTGGGGAACATTTTTTGCTAGTCTTGAATTTGAAACAATATCTGGCTGGATTGCTTTTGGCAACTCCATGCTTCTATGCAACCAGCATCCCCACAAACTCTAGGGTTTGGGCTGGTAAAAAGGCCAAATGGTCGGGACATGGGACAGTTTTCTGCCCCTATTTGGGTCCTTGTTGCAGTTAGTCAAGGGCAGTGCAAAGCCTCGTTCTGCTACCCTTGCAGGAGTAAAGCTGTCCACGACATAGTACACGGTTAAATGCGCCATAGTCCAAACCTTCATGTCAGGATTTCAGAGCATTGGTTAAAGGTTTTAACTATTATTATTATTTGTGAATCACATTGCTTCAGAGCTTTCAAACCCATGCAGACTTCTACTGTGCCTTGTACATCTTTACATTTAAACAGGGAGTCTGGAGAAGCTCGGGAGCTCCCTAGACGAAGGCAGGCATTTCTCAGAACAAGAAGATGAAAGACCTTTTAGACATATGTTTTCCGCTGAAGCAACACATTTTCTGCTTAACATTATTTATGATGAGAGACTGAGTGTAAGCTGCAGCATTGTCTGTATTTTTAGACTATTGGTTGGCCTCCAATGAGCTAATTACAAGGATCCTATTGGCTGTATCCAGACTACAATCTCCAAGCTTTATAATTGCTTGAATAGGGATTTACTTATTTTCCGGGCATTAATAAGGCAGCCCAAAGTTGAAGAAAATACAGCTCTATCCATAAAACGTAACTCTGCTCACACCTCTCGTTTGTGTTAAGAGCAAGCATTTTGTATGTACGACAGAGGGACAATGGATCAAAACAAATGCTGCACTTTTGATGCATTAGCAATGAGCTTGCGTTGCGTTTTGCATTGCATTTTTTAAAAGGAAAAACATTTTTGCATAATAAGTAAATGGTGGAATCAATGGCAATGCAAGCGCAACGCAAACACAATGCAGGTACACTGTATTATACATGCATTGCGCTTGCTTTGCCATAGACTTCTATTGGCATGCGCTTTTACAATGTTATGCTGAAAATAGCGTCAGCAACATTTTTGAATGCATTGCACGATGCAGCGCCGTTGTGCGAACTATCCCATCTAGAAGAATGTACAGTGTTTCCACTGCTTTGTAACTGTGTTGCAATGCAGCGCAGCAACGCAGAGAAGGCACAGTGGTGTGAACAGGGTCTTATTTATTCAATGTTTACAAATATGAAAATATCAGGAAGTGGCACAAAGATAAAACAATAAATAATCAAATTACTCCCCTACGGCCACAAGGAGACCACAGTGATGCGTTTCGGGTGGTGGTCGCACTTAATTATACAATACTTATCTGCTAGAAGAAGGCTTATATAACAAATTACACTAGATTAGCATTCCCGCGTGTTCCCCCGTATTCTGCCACTGTACAAAACGAAACCGTAAGTTTGCCGCAAATTATAGTAGGTTTTTGTGGCACTTCCTTGAATTTTGATATGTTTAAACATTGAATAAGTAAAGGTTACGCTTTATGGATCAAGATGGATTTTCTAAAAGCGGAATTCCAGTTAAGTTATAACCCTTATCTTTTCTTACAAAAAAAAAAAACCCTTACCTTATCGAGGGGGCTGCGCCACTCCTCCCAAGCCTATAAGGCCACCACAGGAAAAGACACAAAGCGGCATCCCCTGGGTCCATGTGCTTTTCAGCAGCCTATTCACTTGAATGGGTGGAAGCAGGAGTGCGCGGAGCAGGGGGATGCAGCTCTCTGCTTCGGTCCAAGATGGCAGCGCCCAGGATCTGGAGCACCACAGGAGCCACGCTGGCCCCTGCATATGGTAAGGGCTTTTTTTTCTTTGTAACCCCCCATCCTGTCTCAGCACCAGGGTAGGGTGACAGGACGGGGGGTTTATAACTTCCGCTTTGGACTGCTTGTGTGAGGCATGCCAGTAAGGCCCCTTATCCTGTGCTGATCCGCTATCTTCCAGAGGGGTGAGCTGCCTTTTGCAACTGTTCATTAACAAGGCAGCCCTTTGAGACATCTAAAGCTGCTTTCTCCTAAGGTAGAACTAAAATAACACTTCTGGAGAAACCCCCGTAGTTCAAGCATTATTGCTGCTTTCTTTTGGGTCACTCTGAAGAAGGATCCTTGTTACCAACTGGGAGGCTGATTTATTAATAGCGCCAGGTAGCGACAGTTGAGCGACTGTAGCGGTATTTTCAGAGCGCCCGCTAGTAGTCGCTGTGCTTGGCCGTTGTTCGGTTGTTGATAGCGACTCAGTCGGTGTGCGATAATGTTGAATACAAGGTGATGAGTCGCTATTTGACAGGTTCCGCGCTGTATGGGAGCGCATGATAGCGAATGGCCATAGCGACCGGCTCCCACCATATTCATTAACAAATCACGCTCCAAAAATTCTCGCGCTGTGAAATGCATGTTTAAACCCCAGAGCGCTGGCGGCGATGAGTTAAAAGTAGTTTTTAACCCCCAAACAACCATATTTTGGGAAACCAAAAAAAACAAGTTTATAAAAACATTTTGGAATATGAATACATTAATATCAGACCTGTAATATCAATTCTGTACAATTTTTTTTTTTATTTTTTTCTTACTTTAAAAAAAATATCTAACATGGCAGAAGTGGTCACAGAAATTTTCACATTAAAAAAAAAAAAAAAAAATTATTAACAATTAATTATTAATATTTAAAGATTGTTCCATTGAAATGCATTGGAGAGCGCCAGGTAGCGAGAGGTCATACCTGGTGCTGTTCAAGGTCGCTCGCTGGCGCTGTGGGGTGAGGCTGGAATAATGATGAATGAGTCGCTATATGGCGCTATCTCAGTCACTAAGCAGGATTGCCTTGATAAATGTGTGATTGTGGTGGGGAGCCGGCGTTCTCGTGGCGGTGACCGTCATTACCGGCCGCTCACCATTCGCTACCTGGCGCTATCCCTTGTTAAATAAGGGCCTTAATGTAGCTTTGGATTTTTACAAATCTGAGAAAATTGTGTAACTCTCTTGTTGCCCAGACCCTGCTTATCCCAATGAGGAAGACTAAATTTTACAATATCTTTATTGAATAAAGCAAGGATCAGGAATGCAGACACACTTTAAAATTAAAAAAAAAGGGCTTATATGGGCATTCACAGAAACATATATGCAGAAAAAAGAACATATTTCAATCTTCTTATTTATTTTACCAAGGTAGGAGGTGTCTTATGATAGGGTAGGAGATCTCTCTGTCTTCTGCCCCCTAAAAGATGGAAAATGCCATGTTAGAAACCCCCTAATATACAGAGCTGTCGGAAAATGTTAAAGAAGACTTAAAGAGTTAAATAGAATAAAACTGAGAAAATAACTGAAAGTGATAAAAACCTACAGGTTGGAGACCTCTGCATTATTTTATTGCCCTGTTGTTTCCTAATAAACCACTGATCATCTGTTGTACGCTTGGCTTAGTTTCCTAGCACAGTTCTAGGGTATAGTAGAAAGGACCCAAGACATTTCAGTACTAGCTGCATTTTAGAACTTCGTCTTCCAAGACAGTACTTATTAGAAAGTGTTCCATCATCAGTAATAGGACACAGATGACCTCCTAAAAAAGAGAGCCTTATTGTTTTTCCAGACCCCGTTTAGTTTTTTTGCTCTCGACAGAACAGATCATCAAAACATTGTCCATTTTTTTGTTCTTATATTTTTTTGTCTTACAGTCTCCCAGTACGTGCATTACATTGAGGGTCATGCGATTTATTTGGGTGAACTTTTGTGTGTGAACTGAAACATATAACTAAATGAGCTTTTCTTACTTTAACACACACATAATACAATACAAAAAAGGTTAGTTCTAATTTATCTCGAAAACATCGCTTGTGTCTGCGGTGGGGCATTTATCCAGATGAGGTACATCATTTTTCCAATGAGATAAGCATAATTTCTTGAAAGTTTGGAAACAACAGCACCTTATGAAGGATAAAAAAATAAAAAAAATACAAAGCAACAAACGAGTGGATGGGCAGAAAAAATGGGTATGTGACAGAAAAAGGTAATAAGGGCTTTGTACCATGGTCCAGCCTTTTTATTGAAAACTTTAAGCATATACAAACTGTATTAGTTTTTGTTTTAATTTTTTCTTTGGTGGAAGGGTGAGGGGGATAGTGTTTGATCAGGTTAAAAAAAAATGATGTTGAAGATGGGTTAGATGACAAATATGATGAGGAACCAAAAAATAAAGAAGCGTTAGATTAGGGCACGTGTTAGGCTACCCAAAAAAGAAATGTGTTTTTGGAGAATTTAGGACTGCTGAAGTTGTTAGTTAATCTAATTGTTGGGGGTTGGACTTTCCAGAGAGATGGTGTAGATCAGAGGAAATCTTGTGGGAATGTGAATAAGAGGCTCGGATTAAAGCATACCTACCAACTTTTCACGGTGGGAAAGAGGGACATTTGTAAAATTAGGCCATTCCCCCTCATTGAGGAAGGGATAGGAGATAGAATGTAACATTTCACACAATATAAACACTTTAAATAGGTAAATGAATCATTTATTGATGCAGATCTGCATGTTACACCTCAAAGAGGGACAAATGAGAACAACGAGGGACAGGAGGGCATGGACTCAAAAGAGGGACATTCCCTCCAAATCAGGGACAGTTGGGAGGTATGGTGAGAGGTACCTTTAAGGAGTAAATAATATTTGTGATTGGACTGTAGAACTCTGCCTTTGGAAAAAATGTCTTGTACAAGCAGCCTGTCAACAGCCAAAGCTTGTGGTCAGCGTTTGCCAAACTTGGACTTTCTGAGAGGCGTGTAACTATAGAATGCAGTGAGACTGCATTTATTCGCATTTGTTAATTTTGTAGGAAAGTGTTGTTTAGTGCTTGGTATCGCATCCACACATCTTCAAGGCATACATGCAATTATAGCAGGCTTCTGCTACAGTGTGTAAAAGCTTAAATGCTTTTAAAGTTATTTCACACTGACAATAAATATAATTGTTTCTTCGAGTTCTCCAGCAGAAATCCTTTTCGGTTTGTTTTTTTCCTAAAATGCAACCCATGGAAAAGAATGTCAGTGCATGACAGCATTCCATAATACATTTTAGTGTGAACATAGCCCCAAGGTTCAGTCCACCTAAAACAAATTTTCCAATTTTCAGCTTTTTTTTCTCTATTCCCATAAGTGCTATAGATAATAGGAGGTAATCTTATAGTCTAATACAGGGGTTCCCAACCAGTGGTATTAGTAGAGATTTGAGATTCTATCAGGTGGTACTCAACAAGGCGAAGATGCTCCAAGGTGATAAAAATTATTCATGTGCCCTTTTTGTTGTGCACTTTACTTTACATGCACTTTACTGGCGGCAAGTGACAACTCATGCCCACCACAAAGAGGGTACTTGCTATAGTTAGAAAATAGTTCTTAATTGAAATCATGTCGGAAACCCCTGGTCTAGCACAATGGGATATCTTGGACCCACAGAAGAACTGGTTATAGGGGCACAATATACAGATACATTCTAATATTACCTGCTTATTTTGATTATTCCTGCACACAGACAGTATACCTTTACATATGTGTATATGTGTATGTATGCTTAGGGTGGCACAAATATGTTATAGACAGTTCAGAGCAGGGTGCCCTTGAGAAAATTACCCTAAGTTTCAGGACCAATTCTTGTCTATGCAGAGGAAATATTTTTTAATACACCACACTAGCAGAGTGTAACATATGGAAGTTAAGTACGGTAAATCTTTATTCTGCCCCATCTTAAAAAAGAAAAAAAGGTGTCGGCCAGGATGAACGATTTTCTCATCATCGAGAGATTGTCTAGTATCCTGACCGCCTCCCATGACAAATCTCTCTCGATATGGGAACCCTGGATAAGATTTGCCTGGCCTGGCGAAGCTCTGCGGATTCTACAATAATCATACGTGGTGTCTGGTGGAGCGCGGGAGTGACAACCCCCCCCTCCCCTTCCTCCCTCTTTCCCTTCCCCCCCTCTTTATTCTTTGATCCCCTGTTTTGGGTCACTTTCTTTTCCTTTTCGCAATACAATAGTTCTAATGTTTTTTGATGGTTCCTTTCTGTACATGCGCACGGCCGTGTCGGACAGCCCACTGGCATACCCCAATGGACCTAGTGTGACAAGCACGAGCTTATGGGTGTACGGGTGACGGTGCTGGCCGCGGACACCACGAGGTTCCATGGCCCGCACGGTCCCGGAAAAGATCATGATGAAATGTAATTTGCGCCAGTAGTATCAAGCTCATGTCTCGTGCCCCACCATAGCCTCGATTCAGAGACACATTCGTCCGGACTTCCGTAGCTGTCTGTGAAAGTTTTGGTGGGTGTTTGTCATTTTTTTGCTTTTTTTCGTCCATTTTCTACTCGCACGAACGTTCGGGAATGCGCTTTCGATGAACGGAAGCAAATCGGAACATTTCCGTTAGTTCGGATCATTTTCCAAACAAAATCGGAAATTTTCAGTTCGTTCAGAAAACTTCCGTTGCTGGGATGGGTTTCTGTCTGATTCAGAGAGCTGATTTCCGACGGATCACCACCCTATAAATCCGTTTCATTTCCGATCCACTTACGAGACCTTTGAGGGCTCGGATTGCTATTGTTGAGCATGTTTTGCGGCTATGTGGAGGAGTCTGCGCGCCTTTAGCACCAAGGCATTGCATGTATCAGCATGGCCGAGGCCATAAATTGTATAGCAATGCATACCTAAATCAATACATTTCATGTATGCTATATAGAAGCATTTTAATGCTGACATTAATTAGTCCTTAGCATGTAAACATTTATTTTTCCACACATCCATATAATTGCTAGTTTTTTTAGACTTATGTCCTTTGTGAATTATATTTGGATTGTTGAACTTGAATCTTAATTTGTTGTAGGAGTTATTGTTTTAGTTGGTTACCTTTGCTTTGTGTAATTATTTTATATTTGGTTGCAGGAACTGCAAGATGTGCCACTCCTGCCCTTGCTCCTGATGCCCGTTCTTTGCCTGCAGAATGCGGGCCAGGGGTTCTCTAATCGGGCACTATGCAAAACCCGGCCCGTGGTGGCGAGGGCCCTCTGGCTTTTGAAGTCCAGATTTAGGTGTTTGGACCATACGGGGGGGGGGGGGGGGGGCACTGCAGTATGACCCCAACAAGGTTATACCAATATTTTAATTTAATATAGTTTTGCCAGAGTGGCACAACTGAGTGTCAGGGTCCTTCAGTTGGTGGGCGAGATGCAGGAGCTGCGCAACTCGTTGGGGACCACAAATGAAGAATAATGTTCAGTGGCCTGCCATTGCTATGTATTTTGTCGTTTATAGTTGTAAAAATTTGAAATTTACAACATTTTTAAAAATGTTATATTTTATGATGGTATAAAAAAAAAATGTTACATTGTCATTTCATTTACAAAATACATTAACACAAAACTAATGGGCCCAGAAATATTTAAAGATGAATATTCACATGACCGAAAAGTGATTTGGGTAAGTTTTAGGGGGCTAAAATGGAAGAAGAACCTAACCTAAAAACGTGGTTTGGGTGCGCTTTAAGGGTCCAAAAGGGAAGATGGAGGATAGTGCTAAGTGCTAAGTGATTTAGCTAAACATTGTAGTAGAAGTGAGGGTGGCAAATATGTAGGCAAGCACTTGAGTTAAGTTTGTAGTGCGCAGGCGCAAGATCGTAAGGATTCCGCCTGGACGATTATTTTTTGTAAAATGAAAACAGAATCTATCGAGAAACGTAAAGGATTCGTTGGAGGATACGATGGGAAAAGGGCAAAAACAAAAGCCTACGTTGTAACATGTGGAAATGAAACGGAAAAGTCTGGATGGAAAATGACATCCTCGTAATTCGTAATCTGCCGTACGAACGGACGGAAACTTTACACAAGATTTTCAATGCATGCATAGAATCGCTCGTACGCTCATACGAGAACGGAAACATTTCACAAAAAAAACAGATCGGCACGAAAACTGAAGTTTTTTTGTGTCTCTCTGAATCGAGCATCATATTTGGTTAACCTGCTATATTGTAAAAACGTGTGCCGCTAGTCCTTTTCATTCTCTATATACCTCCCCTGCGCGGGATGGCAGTATGATGCTGTATGCTCTGCAGAGTTGTATCGTTGAAAAATTTCAATAAAAATAGTGAAAAAAAAAAAGATGCCCCTCTCTCGAGTCAGTGGAAAGAAAAATTGATAAATCATCACATGGTTTAATGCTTTTCTGTCTACAGGAAAGTTGGTGTGGTCTTTTGAAGCCACAGACAATAAGAAAACCAAATTTCCCCAAAAATAAATCATGTTTTTGTTGGCAAGCAGTACTACCATTTAGATTCAGTCTCAAAGTCTGAAAAGATTCAGGTTCATCTAAAGAGGTTGATTGCAGCAAGCTTCTTAACAGGAAGTAAGTATTTTATCCTGTTGCATTTAAAGGGACTCGTTAGTGCATAAACTGTCATTCAGCAGCTCACCTCATCATGGCTGCCCTCTCCCTTCCTATCAGAACACAGCTGCTTCTAAAAGCAGAAACAAAGCAAAGAGTAGTGGCACACCACTGGAATTCCATGGCCATAGACCACCAATTATAGGATTAAGCTGGTGGTCTAAAGCTCTGCATCATCAGACTGTGGACACTGGGAGAGAGGGAGAACAGAGATGAGAAAGTCTGTCTTACAGACCCCGCCCATTATGTTACTTATTATGCAGCATCACAGAACTAATGGCCTCGCCCAAATATTTCAAAAGATAAATCATAAGGTAAAACGGTACAACTTTATATCTCGGCCATTCCTTCTTCAATTTAAAACGGTTTGGGACAGTGCCAAACGTAGCTTGACACAATGGTGAAACAATTGTTTTTGCCTGCTGTATCCCTTTAACTTGAACACTACAAGGCATAGGGAGCAGATATGCTTTTTGGGTAAAATTGGGCCAGCGTTAGGTAATAAAGGGGCTTCCTTTTAGCCAATGAATATATTTTTAGAGAAAAACCCAGAAAGCTGTATAACAATACATCTGTATACAATTCTGGAGTTAATCTTTAATACAATGTATTTTAGAGAGAAGAAATTATCCTTCATCTTGTTAACAATGTATTTTTGAGTCAAAATCTTTAATTAAAAGAAATGTTATCTGTAAGAAAAATAATTTTCTCGGATTGTTGGTAGACTTTCCAGACCATGGGTGATTTCTTTTCAGACACCAGAGCATGCATCCAGAACATCTACCTCCTAGACTTTTTAAGTATTCAGAAACTTGTAGGGAATCAACAGGAGAGAGTAAACTCCGGCTCCGGGTGAGGTAGGGTAACACTTAGCTGGGCTAGCCTTAAAATAGGTTAGCTCACTGGGAATTTTCCTCGTCCACCTCTGGTCACAGACATGTTGGATATAAGAGATTAATTAACAAAATTTTGAGATTGTAAGGGAGTTCAAAATCATGAATATTCCCTCAGATTTCTAAAGCCTTGGGAAGGTCATTGAAATCACAAGACAACCGGCAATAAAGTGTAAAAGTCAATCCATAGCAGTACAATGCCATCACTGCTAAAGAATAGAAATTATGGCGTTAATTATTTCAGGGCTTTTTCTCGAGCCGCTGGAGGGTGATTGTAATCATCTACGTATTGAGGTAGGAGAGGTGCCGACAGTTCCTCACAATGAGAGCTCTATCAGGCTTCGTGCAGGGCTGCCTGCGAGCTACAGAGCAGCGAGCTGTGTTTAATGCTACTGTGGAGTCAGCAGAAAAACAGCTCAGCCCCTCTTTGTTTGTACCTATTGCTAATCCCTGCTGTGAACTCAGCTTCAGCCTTTCATTTAACTGTTTTTGAAGAAAAATGGTTTCTAAACAAGAAAGCACCTTGAAGCTGAACTTCAGTAATCCTATACACAGAGAGGATGCTTATGTCATTACCTTCTATCTCCAGCCCACTGACAGCAGCCTGTGTTTCTTTTTTTTTACTAAATCCTTTGCTCAATATTTATAAAAAATGTTTTGGCACTTTTATACAGAGTGCCAGCGGATCCTGTCTCCTGACCCTAACATTAATGTGCAGAGAGCAAGTGGACCTGTCCCCTGACCCAAACATTAATGTGCAGCACACCAGTGGATCTGTCTCCTGACATAATCATTCATTTTCAGAGTACCAGCGGATCATGTCCCCGGAACCAAATATTAGTATAAAAAGTGCCAGCGGATCCTGTCCCCTAACCCAAACATTAATGCGCACACAGCAATGGATCTGTCCCCTGACACAATTATTAATATTCAAAGTACCAGCGGATCCTGTCCCCTGACCCAAACATTAATATACAAAGTGCTGGCAGATACTGTCCCCTGACCCAAACATTAATATAAAAAGTGCCAGCGGATCCTGTCCCCTGACCAAAACAATAATGCGCAGCACACCAGTGGATCTGTCCCCTGACACAATTATTAATATTCAGAGTACCAGCAGATCCTGTCCCCTGACCCAAACAATAATATACAAAGTGCTGGCAGATCCTGTCCCCTGACCCAAACATTAATATACAAAGTGCTAGCAGATCCTGTCCCCTGACCCAAACATTAATATAAAAAGTGCCAGCGGATCCTGTCCCCTGACCCAAACATTAATGCGCAGCACACCAGTGGATCTGTCCCCTGACACAATTATTAATATTCAGAGTACCAGCAGATCCTGTCCCCTGACCCAAACATTAATATACAAAGTGCTAGCAGATCCTGTCCCCTGACCCAAACATTAATATAAAAAGTGCCAGCGGATCCTGTCCCCTGACCCAAACATTAATGCGCAGCACACCAGTGGATCTGTCCCATGACACAATTATTAATATTCAGAGTACCAGCAGATCCTGTCCTCTGACCCAAACATTAATCTACAAAGTGCTAGCAGATCCTGTCCCCTGACCCAAACATTAATATACAAAGTCCTAGCAGATCCTGTCCCCTGACCCAAACATTAATATGCAGAGAAACAGTAAGGGTTTGGCACAGTCCAAAGTAAAGACAAAGAAGTGTGCTAGACAGAGAAACACACTGCAAGCAATGCATAAGGAGAACATAAAGTTCAACTGTCTGCACAACAAACCAAAAATGTTTAAAATAAAATGTTCATATTTTATTTAAAAAAATTACAAAAGAATCTATACACAGCAAACTTAAAAGCAGAGTGGGGGGGACCAATCCTATGAATATAATAGTTTAAACAGGGGTGAAGGAAACCACTTGTCAGTGAAGCTAAACGGCTTCAATTTGTATAAAGCTTGGAGCAATGGAAGACGGTCATGTGGTCTGATTTGTCCAGATTTCCCCTGTTCCAGAGCAGTGCTATAATATGGGGTTGCAGCAGTTGGTCAGGTCTAGGTTCAGCCATGTTATGTGCCCAAAGCATTTCACATTATCTCAAAATCTCCAAATGTATGTAAACACCTTTTTGCATTGTATTGTAGTGAGGCTGCTTTCTTAGATTCAGTTTTTGGGTTGTGGCTACCCAGGAAAAGGCTTGTCATAGTGCAGCTTTATAAGGATTTAACATGCTCTGCAGTGGTCAGAGACGGCTGTGGGATCATTGTGGATTGTCGCACTCTCTTACACTGAGAAGGGACAGAATTGCTGTTAGACCACTTTTTTGCGTGGCCCTGGGCGAATAGAATTACAAGGAGGGCAAACTATGCTATAGCTTTCACCTGGCCCTGCAGAAAATAGAAACGATGCACTTGGGGCAGCCATCAGGTGCTTGTTGCCTTATTATTTTTGTTGGGTTTACAGTCCCCAATGTGTATGTTAGAGTGTGAACAGATGGCTCAGTCGCTGTAGTTATCTGGCCCACATTGATGAATGTGATGTATGTTGGGCACTCTAACACCAGTACAGCGCTGCAGCAAGCGAAAGGTAGCGCCAGCTCAGTACGACCGACTCTTGGCACTCCACACCATACTTATCAAAAAAGGACACACACAACGTTGGCGCTCTAAATCTGGTCGCTATAGCATAGAGCGCCAGACACTGTGTGATTAAAGTCTGTTTTTGAACACATATCCACCTGTAACAAAGCGAAAACACATGGAATGACATTGTTTTAACACGGTGACATTAACACTTTAGTGCCAGATCTGTAATGACAATTCTGCATAAAAATATAAAAAGTAAAAAAAGTTTGTTTGCAGCCAGGAGAGGTCACACAATGATTGGAGCAAAAAAAAAATGTCAAACACGCTGTTTAAACACAAGCAAATGAACGGCCAGCGACAGTGAGTGAAAGGTAACACCTGGAGCTCTGGAAGCTAGAACGTCGGTGCTATATGCTGAGCCGCCTGTAATAATACATGTATGAGTGTGCACAACTGTGTGTAATAAAACAAAGAAAAGGTGCTGGCAGTGTGTAGGGAGATAACTGTTCATATGAAATAGAGCAAAAGTGGGGGCCCTAGACACGCCCCCAAACCCCTACATTCCTGCCGCACACTGAAAAATGTATACGTATCTACTCAAATATATATGGAAAAATAATGTTTTATTAAGTCAGGATTTATAAAAAATAAAAATATTTACACAAACAATACATCAAAAAACTCATTAAAACCACATATAAACATACACAAAAACTGGAGGGTAAACCTAAAGTGGCTCTAAATATGTAGTAATCATATACTTTGAAATAACAGGCAATTGATGAATGATGAATGGCAGAAAAAATGAATATGATAACACAGAAGAAGTTGCAGTTCTCCAGAGGATGGCTAACCTTGATGGTGCTTGCCAAGCCTGCTTAGAGGAAAGTTGACGACCGTAGATGTTCCAACCTGCATGCTTATAAGAAATATCTTTTGAGTCCATGGAGATCTTCCAGTTCGGGCATTGATGTGGACGTTCATTCTCTTCTTTGGGATCTATACTGGATGGATTTCTCGTCTATATTAACCACATTAAAATATGACCCTTGGATATTATGGGACTACATAATATCAACAATCCATGGGTATTAGATCTTACATGTGGCTCGCTTATATAGTTTGCTGCAGGGTGGTGCTTGCATAAGATTGTATATAGCGTTTCTGAATAATAATATAAAAATATATATATATATTGTTTGTGTAAATATTTTTATTTTTTATAAATCCTGACTTAATAAAACATTATTTTTCCATATATATTTGAGTAGATACTAGGGATGAGCGAACCGGTTCGGACGAACCGGAATTCGCTCCGAATTTCAGGGAAAATTCGATTCGGCACGAACCCGAATTTTTTTTGGTTCGTGCCGATTGAATTTTCTCTGAAATAAAAAAAAATCGCTCATCTGAAAAATAAAAATGCCGGCATGGTGGGAGGGGGCAGGCCGGCTACGCTGTCAGCGGGCGGCGGAAGCCAGCCCGCTGACAGCGCAGCCGGCCTGCCCGCTCCCACCATGCCGGCATTTTTTTAAAAAGCAAACACTTACCTGCATGGTCGGAGCGTGGAGGCCGGCGCCGCTCTCAGGCGCCCTCTGATGATGCGTCCTCTGATGACAGCTGAGAGGCCGGCGCCGCTCTCAGCTGTCATCAGAGGACGCGTCATCAGAGGACGCGTCATCAGAGGGCGCCTGAGAGCGGCGCCGGCCTCCACGCTCCGACCATGCAGGTAAGTGTTTGCTTTTTAAAAAAATGCCAGCATGGTGGGAGCGGGCAGGCCGGCTGCGCTGTCAGCGGGCTGGCTTCCGCCGCCCGCTGACAGCGTAGCCGGCCTGCCCCCTCCCACCATGCCGGCATTTTTATTTTTCAGATGAGCGATTTCTGAAAGTTCGATTTGGGCAAACCCGAATTTCTTGGGGAAATTCGGTGAATCGCCCGAATCGAACTTTCAAGAAGTTCGCTCATCTCTAGTAGATACGTATACATTTTTCAGTGTGCGGCAGGAATTTAGGGGTTTGGGGGCGTGTCTAGGGCCCCCACTTTTGTAATAATACATCGGACGCTACATGGCGCTGTTAGAGATGCTCACCAGATTCGCTTTCATAAATGAGGTTTTACGTACAGCGCCCAGTGTTCACCAGACGCTGCCTGCCGCTACGAGGCGCTACCTGGTGCTATCCCTTCTTAAATAACCCCCTAAGTTCTGATGTCATAGAACAGAAGCCCCAGAATTTTATTCAAGAGTCGGAAGCATCTACAGGAGTCTAACACTGGCACAAGCGGCTGGGGGGATGGGCAGATAAGCTATGGCCTCTCTTCTAGGCTTCGGAGCTTAGAGCTATACCATGGTTAATGTGGTTGTCAACATTAACACCTCAGTCCTGGCGTGTGTTGATGTTTGTCATTGCTCTATATTCAGGAGATGACATTACAAACCGTTCACATATGACCGATGTTTCCGAATCGGCATTTTTCACGCCGTGCTCCATTTCTATCAAATCTCAGGGCTGTTTTCAGGTGGACACGCACTAGGACCTCTCCAGGGTCTTATTTCCTTGTTGCTTGTGAATGGCAAGAGTGATTATAGCAGATATGAAATTCTCCTCCACTGATAATAATAACGATGCCTTATTAATTCCGGCCATGCTGTTGGGAGAGAGTAGCAGAGAGCGGCCCGCATTTTGCCCACTTTTCCTCTTTCCATAATGACTATATTTGCACTACATTCATGGAATTTTAATGTACTTCATTCCCCTTCATTTACACAGTCATATTTATAACCTATTTCTCCTCAATCCATTTTAATCTCCCCAAGGGAGAATGCTGGAAAAAAAAAACTGAAGGCGAGCGATTTACTGTTTAACGGGTGAAGGGGTCAGTGGCACAGGAGAGGCGAGTCACCTGATGATTTACTGGCTTTATTTTTATTAATAATGACGCATTTCCATCCATCTAGTCTACATTCAAATCACAGAACGATGTCGCTGCCTGGATTTCGAGACAGAATGTTTTACAGCGGCTGTAATGGCTTCCAAAACAGCCAGGGTTTGCATAAGGTTCACATGCCAAGTGCTGTTCATTTACATGCATCAGGCTTCATAGACTCCCTGCAAGTGGCCAACATCAACCCATGGGGAGGATTTTATAAAGAAAGGGATTGTATATTCCATATATACACAAATACGGTGAGACTGAGGCCCTTATTTAACAAGGGATAGCGCCAGGTAGCGAATGGTGAGCGAACGGTAATGACGCTCACCGCCACGAGAACGCCGGCTCCCCTCCGCAATCACACATTTATCAAGCCGATCCTGCTTAGCGACTGACAGAGCGCCAGATAGCGAATCATTCATCATTATTCCAGCCTCACCCCACAGCGCCAGCGAGCGACCTTGAACAGCGACAGGTATGACCTCTCGCTACCTGGCGCTCTCCAATGCATTTCAATGGAGCAATCTTTAAATATTCATAATTAATTGCTATTAATTTTTTTTTTTTTTTTTTTTTAAATGTCAAAAATTCTGTGACCACTTCTGCAATGTTAGATTTTTTTTTTTAAGGTAAAAAATAAAAAAAAATAAATTTGTGCAGAATTGATATTACAGGTCTGATATTAATGTATTCATATTACAAAATGTTTTGAAAAACATGTTTTTTTTTTTTTTCCAAAAATATGGTTGTTTGGGGGTTAAAAAACTACTTTTAACCCATCGCCGCCAGCGCTCTGGGGTTTAAACAAGCATTTCACAGCGCGAGAATTTTTGGAGCGTGATTTGTTAATGAATATGGTGGGAGCCGTTCGCTATGGCCGTTTGCTGTCATGCGCTCCCATACAGCGCGGAACCTGTCAAACAGCGACTCCTAACACCGTATTCAACATTACCGCACACCGACTGAGTCGCTGTCAACAGCCGAACAACGGCCAAGCACAGCGAATACTAGCGGGCGCTGTGAAAATAACGCTACTGTCGCTCATCTGTCGCTACCTGGCGCTATTAATGAATCGGCCTCTGAGTTTTATCAGCCATTTATGTTGTCTGTCTCACTGTTGCCTGGTCTCATTAAAACTCATCCAGTGAGGAGGAAGCATTGAAGGCAATGGAAGTCTAGGGTCTAAAAACATAATAGTAACCAAACTAGGTTTTAGGTAAACTCATTTAAGGCTTTTTTTTCTTTTTTTAAACCGGACCTTTAGCATCATTTACCTTTTAAAAAAAACTATTCTCCAGCATCTAAAATTAATATATTTTACGTTTTTAGTCACTTACTTATAATTCTTTCCCCCACTGGGCTGCAACTCTGTTCAGGACTCTAGGATACGGGCGCCGCCATCTTGCCTCAGAAGCATCACATATTGAGGAGAGGAAGGGGGTGAAAAGTACAGAGGGGCGGGGTTATAGCTGTGCTTTGCACAGACAGAGCAGAGCTGGGGTCAGGGAAAGGACAGCAATCCCAGAATGCAGAGCGGCACAGTCAAAAGAAACTTCCTGTTTGCAGGCTGCCTGAGACTCCATGGGCTGCCATCTTGGATGTTTTCAAGGCTCATTAAATTCAGTAGATGCAGGTAATAGGGCTGATTCAGAGCCCCTTTCTCATCATTTTTATGGAGGTATTGCTACCAAATGAAAAATCATGCAAAAATGAAAACATTTCACACTAAAGTTCTCGCAGAGAAAAGGCTTTGCTGAATCAGACGAGGGGAAAAAAATAACTAGAATGGACATATTCACACAAAAAAAAGGTGAGAAAGGGGCTCTGAATCAACCCTAATATGATTTTTAATGTGGGCAATATGTATGTATGGGGAGGGGGAAACAAATAAGATAGGCTCTTATTCAGAGTGAAGGTCCAGTTTAATGTTTTTTTATGTTTAAGAATAAAAGTTTATTTAAAGGATAAAAGTCATGTAAAAACATTATTATTAGTTGTTTCTCGAATACTGGGTGACTTTCTAGTGTTCACACTTGAAAAATAAATTAAAATATGCTAAAAAAACCTAAACTGAAAAAAAGTTGAAGGTCCAGTTTGAGTGCATATATAGACATTGTAACATGCGCACGCATAGTAAGTTTTCCTCTGAATGTAATCGATCTGTGTGGTGACACAAACACAAGCAGTGAGTGCACACACACCCATGGTGGGGTGTCCAAGCCATGGTGGCCAAGGGAGCAGTTGGGGGAATAGGTGCCTTGCTCAAGAGCACCTTATTTATTGTTGAACACCCCTCGTAATTACAGTATTTTTCGCCCTATAATATGCACCTGCATAAGTCATAAGACACACCTAGGATTTGGAGGAGGAAAATAAGAAAAAAAATATTCTAAACTAAATTTTGTGCTAAAATACCCCATTACAGGCAGTGTGGCATCCCCCCCAGCCCATTCCCCAAAGGCAGTGTAGCATCCCCCTTCCCATTCCAAAAAGCAATGTGGCATTCCCCTCCTCCCATGGGCAGCGTGGCATCCCCCCTCCCTTTCCCCATAGGCAGTGTTGCATCCCCCCTCCTATTCTCCATAGGCAGTGTTGCATTCCCCCCTCCCATTCTCATAGGCAGTGTGGCATCCCTCATCCCATTCCCCATATAGGCAATGTGACATCCCCCTCCCATTCCCCATAGGCAGTGTGGCATTCCCCCCAACGTATTCCCCATAGGCAGTGTGGCATTTCCCCCCATCCCATTCCCTAAAGGCAGTGTGGCACCCCCCTCCCATTCCCCATAGGCAGTGTGGCATTCCCCCTCCCATTCCCCATAGGCAGTGTGGCATTCCCCCTCCCATTCCCCATAGGCAGTGTGGCATTCCCCCCATCTCATTCCCATAGAAAGTGTGGTATTCCCCCCATATTTTTTCTGAAGGAAGTGTGGTAGTCCCCCCATCCTATTCCCATAGATAGTGTGGCATTCCCCCCCATACCATTCCCTTAGGAAGTGTGTCACCCCCCCCATTCCCCATAGCTAGTGTGTGTTTTTCCTTTTTTTTTTTTTACATTCGCCCAATAAGACGCACTGACATTTTTACCCCACTTTTGGGAAAATGATTGCGTCTTATAGGACAAAAATATGGTACCTCCTTTATAAGAGGCATAAAAAAGCTTTTGCACCATCGGTATAAGAAAATATGGATTATGTTCTGTAAATTGTACCCCTAACCCCAATTCACATGGACCTTTTTATGTCTTCAAAACTGACGTTTGTATTTTGTATGGTGTTTTTCTTTTCTTACCAGCCCAAATGTTATGAGAATATGGTTCAAATTAAAATAACCTAACAGGCAAACTTATTCATATGTATTATTTTTTTATTACTTGCTCCATTTTGCAGCATGTCTACTTCCTTTACTTGCATTCATCTGATATTGATCAATTTGTATAACATTTAATTTGGAGTCATCACAACATCCAGAGTACAAAAAATCTGGGACATACAGAAAAAAAGCATCTCATAAAAGGTTGCAGATACAGTGTTCCTCTGTATAATTAGCAATTTCACAGCTATTGTGCTAAATGTTTGGTTGTCCATTTCCTTCTCAGCCAGCATGTTATCAGAGGAATGAAAAGAAAGGAAATGTTTTGTGTTTGTGTTTTTGTGACTTACATTGAGCACAGAGAAAGATGGAGGACACAGCAGTTCAAAACTCACCCCAGACTTAGGGGCTATTTATTCGATTTAAATAAAAACTCCAAAACACGTGGTTCAGAGAAGTCTAAATAATTTCACAATAGAGACCCAAGTCACAGCCTGAAATCCAATATTAAGATCCCTATTTTCTATGAGCACAGGATTCCTTGCTAATTCCTATTTCGGTAGGTTTCACAAAATACTCCCAAGCTTGCTGCGATGCCCCTGAGAACAATTGCAGAACAATAGGGCTGATTCAACAGTTTTTTTCTTGTTTTTTGGGAGAAATGTTTTTAATGATTATTTTTTTCCTTTGTGCAATTCAGCACCATTTTAACTGAAAAGTGAGAAAAAAAATCTCTCTTTGCTGAATCAGCTCTAATGTCAGTTATCTGCCACTAGGCAAAAATTGTACATTTGCGCAACTTTTACCTACGGACTGCCATGGTAAACTTACCTGCAGCACGTTCCCGTGGTTTCCTCAGGCAGCCCGGGCTTGGATGGCTGGCCGGGACTCCTTCCGTCCAGCAGCCACATCCACGCCAGACACCGGCTCGAACGTCGTCAGCTCGAACGCGTCCTCCTCCTCCCGTCCCTGCCGCTTCGCGCGAGCACAGTTAGTTAATGCCCTCCGAAGGCGCTGCACACAGTGCGGCCACCGGAGGCTGAATTAAAGGGCCAATGAGCCCAAAGTGTGTTCTGGGCAAAACGCCCTTAGGAATTAAACTGGGCAATCAGCTCAGAGGTTCAGTTAAGCACCAATCAGACACACTCCCCTTGTCCAATCCCGTTCAGTTTAGCCCTATAAAGGTTTTACCCCTCCAGTGTATCAGTGCCTGTGATAGCGTTTAGCTGGGTCTGACTGATCCTGCGAATTCC
Source organism: Gastrophryne carolinensis (assembly GCA_027917425.1). Lineage (NCBI taxonomy): Eukaryota > Metazoa > Chordata > Amphibia > Anura > Microhylidae > Gastrophryne > Gastrophryne carolinensis. The sequence continues at coordinate 406,437,211 of CM051238.1, read as the reverse complement.
TGTATTGTCTATCCGTTGCCGACCTTTGCTAGCCCGACTATGCAGATTGCTGCCTGTACCGACCTCAGCCTGAATTACTACTACGAACGCGAAAGCTCTCTGATGTCCCAGTTTGACCATTGGTGTGACCTTTGGCCCTGCCTGTTTTCTCCCTCGGAGTTCCCAGAACTGTGTTCTGTACTTACCTCGGCTACCCTATTATGCTCAAACTTACCTTCAGTTCATCTGTCTTCACCCTCGTGAGCTTATATCCTTTGAGCTAATAAGTCCTGGGGGCAACCGTGACCGGTGAGGCATTTAAAGCTTCCTGGCAAACTGGGGCTTGACTAAAGATGAAGCTATCTGCAGAGATTGGGGGTTGTAAGCTCACAAAGAAGATGGGTGTCCTCGAGGTTTGACACCGACCTTGCAGTGTGCAATAGTACAACATGCGCTGATGCTTAAGTCAATTTGTATTTTCAATATAAAATGGCCAGGCAGTAGCTCAATGCTGTTTTGCCAGCTTATCCTGGGACTTGTTTCGCCTTGTTTCTAGCTGAACTTTGGACTGATACCTTGTTTTGACCCCAGCTTGCTTCTTGACTTTGCATCTGTTCCACTTGCATCAACCTCATCATGCTTATTGATTTTGAACCTATGACCATCCTTCTGTCTGACCCCTTGATTACTCACCTTTTTCTCATGGTGTCTTCCAGTCTTCCGGGGCACAACCAAGATTGTGTCTGCAGCTCAGTCTGTCCTTCCTTGTTTCAGTGAACACCAGGTTTGCCAGAAGATTCCAGTCCCTGTTGGTTGATTGCTCGCCTTTGGTTAGGTATACCTCACATCTGGTGCTTCATCTTACATTGCTGACCAGCCCAGAATGTTCTGGACAGCCGGTCTGACAAACAATGTATGTTCTCCTTCCAGCTTCTCCCCCACCCCCCCAGCTGATCGGATCTTCTTTAGCATAAGAACTATAAATCTGTGGAATAGCCTCCCACAGAAGCTTGGTACAGAATCAACAGCTGACAGCTTCATAACATGGTTAGATGCGTATTTAGAAGACAATAACAGTAACTGTTTCTATTAGCTGTTATCTGTAAATAATAAACAAATAACAAATAAAATACCCAACCCCGTCCCTTGGTTGAACTTGATGGATGTTGATGTTTTTTTCAACAGTAGTAACTATGTAATTATGTAAGGTGGAATCTTGGGTCACTGTTGACAGGAAGAGTTTTTGGCCACCATCAAGGAGGATTGATTCCATGTCACTCACCATTGTCCTCTGCCACCAGTTTGTTGTTTATAACCAGTGAGCACAGAAGACGTCGGCTGAATCTAAACTTATTACTAAAGTTTATCAGGATTCATTTTGGACAGCATCAATTACATTGATTATGTTTTGTTTGATCCTTATCAGCTAAATTTAGCTGATTATCCTTATCAGTAGATTAGCCAAATCGCATTTTTCAAGGCAGACATAGAAGTCAACATTAAAAAAATACTTGTTGTATTATGCAGAAATTATTTTGCCTGTGCTAGAAACTTCCTATATAGCATAGAATAACATGCTTGTATGTAGAATGCTAGAATATCTGCTGTTAAAATGACAATGCTGCGAAAATGGCTTCATCCTTTCGAAAAACACTCTCTGTTTAAAGTGGACCTTCACCCTGAATAAGAGCCTATCTTATATGTTTACCTCACCCTGTACATACAGATTGCCCACATTCAGATTCATCCTACCAGCATCTACTGCCTTTTCTGAGCAACGGTCACTGTCAGGTCAGCATCCTCCGCTTTTTTCGTGCCTGCCATCCCACATTCAGTTTAAAGGGCTGGCAGCTGCATGCGTTCTGTGTGCTCGGGGAGGGGACTGGGAGCACTTTTTATCCCTGGACTTTTGTTTTAAATGGCACAGTAAGAAAAAACACCAGCCAGCCCAAATGCCTCGTAGTCCCTCGTTCTGTAGTGGTTCCTTTTCCGAGCTATTCCACATTGTGCATATTTAGATCTGGTTATTCTGGACCCAGTGTTGTAAAATTGGTGTTAGGGCGAGCGATGCGGGCCCATCTCGCAGCACTCCCCTCACCTCCGTTGCTGCTCCCGCTGCCCTGGTGAGCGCTGCGCACCCATCTTGCAGCGCTTCCCAGTCCCTCTCCTTACCCGCTCCTGCCGGCAGGCCCGCGGCTTCCGGTACGTCTCCCAGCCGTCTTCCTCCTCCTCGTGCTGCTTCCTTGCATGGTTCGGTGCGCGCACACCCCCGTCCACTAGAGGGCACACGCGCCAGATTCCTGAAATTTAAAGAGCCTGTACACTACTGATTGGTGCCTGGTCATCCAATCCTGCATCCACTTCCCCTATTTAAGGGGCACTTCCTTTTCCATCAGTGCCAGATCTTGGTCTTCCTTTGTATGCAGAAAGTCTGTTGTTTTCAGTATTGCTCACCCGTGTACCGACATTTGCCTGTCCCCGACTCGGAACCTGTGCTGCCAGCCCTGACCTCTGCTTGAACTTTGACATCGCCTTTTGCCTGCCTCCTTTGTACCACGCATTACCTCGGCTGACTGTGTGGCTGAGCCGCCGTTGGGGGGTAGCGACCTGGGGGTCACTCGCCGCTGCAAGACCAACCTGCTTTGCGGCGGGCTCTAGTGAATACCGGTGGCCTCTTAGACTCCGCTTCCCTGACGCGGCACTCGCTATCAGTAACACGGTCACAGCGGATCCACACCTGTGCCGCCTCACCCGGTCCGTGACAGTTGGCCTGGCAGCCAGCAAGAAGGGGCGCGTCCATACTACTGAACTTATTTCCTTGGTACCCCCCTCCTAGGAGCTCTGTAACAGTACTGCAACTCTGTAAAAACAAGTGTGGGAGTGACATAAATATTATGAGTGGGCCATGACCATATATAAATAGAGAGTTGTAGCGAGTTCCTTCCTTCCGCTGATCATTTGGCCCTCGCTAAATATCAAAATTATCCCCCTTTACTTTTTCTATGTGTTTCATTTGGTATTTATATTTAGTCACTAGGCACTTTTGTGGCTATACTTTTTATGGTATCTTCATACCTCACTTTAGTTTTCTATTGGCTAGCATGGGATAGCTCACTATAAAGCTTTAACAAGATCTAATACATATACTCCGCAGGAGAAGACAGTTTCCCTTAAGCGGTCCTTCACTCTGAATAAGAGCCTATCTTATATGTTTCCCACACGCTGTACATACAGATTGCTCACATTAAAAATCATCTTACCTGCATCTACTGCATGTTATGAGCCTTTAAACATCCAAGATGGCGGTTCATGGAACATCAGGCAGCCTGCAAACAGGAAGTGTCTTCTGACTGTGCTGCTCTGCATTCTGGGATTGCTGACCTTTTCCTGACCCCAACTCTGCTCTGTTTGAGCAAAGCACAGCTATAACCCGCCCCCTGTACTTTATCCCACTCTCCTCAGTAAGTGTGATGCTTCTGAGACAAGATGGCGGAGCCCGTATCCTAAAGTCCTGAGCAGAGTTGCAGCCCAGTGGGGGAAAGAATAATAAGTATGTGACTAAAAACTTAAATTATATTAATTTTAGATGCTGGGGAATCGTTTTTTATAAGGGTTTGGGCTTTTCAATAAATCATGGTGAAGGTCCGGTTTAAATGCAGGCAAGTCTTCACTTTTTCATCCACTGTGAAATAACGTAATCTTCACACTTGAAATCCAACCACCAATTAATGAGGGAACACATACCTGATCAAAAGAAAGTAAAAAGCATATGACAATAATTGTAGATTGTAGATCCATAAACATCCGCAATATTCTCCAGTGTGGCTCCACATCAATAATAAACTCTTATTATAAACTTTCCAATACTGAATTCCAAGAATTATCACAAGGTCACATAGAAAAGAGAAAAAAACAAGACATATAGCGTAATATTGCTTAAAAAAGGGGGGTATTGACCCTCCTCACTCTTTTAATGTGATTACCAAAGGTACAAAGTAATAACAGCGTATAAAAACCTTATGGCACAGATGACACACAATAAAGGAGAAGTTAGATGGGCTTGCTAAGCGTTTTCTCACCCGTCCATTAGCACTCAATCATGTGCCTTCCTCCATGCTACAATAGCAAAGCATTGATCTCCGCTTCCCCAGCCGTGGGTTCCGGTAGCATTCACAAGCAATGTAAAATCTACATGCTGTAAAACTCCAACTGGTGCGTTTCGTCACTAGGACTTGTTCACTGGGCTTGCAGCAAAGCGGAAGGTAAAGCTACGAAAGGTCACATGCTCGAATTGGCTATGATGGCTTCTGTTTTATGAAGTAAGTAGCAGCCATATTCATGGTTTGCTAAGCATAGCAAGAGTTCAACCTTTCTAACCACGAGAGCCACATTTGGTTCTCAGAACTGGTCAGGAGCCATTATTGAAGTGAAGAGAACATAGAGATCATATAATCTATAATCCATGCATCCTAGAAGCCAAAAAATTTATATTTTAGGATATCTTTGTTGACAGGGCGTCTACCATGATCAAAGTACCCCTTGAACATTTCTGGTTACATAATCGAAGCTGCTGGCACCCCGGGCCCTGCAAGTTTCTATGAGTGCCTGAACTGCCCTTAATATTGAGCATATCTTGTATAGACTGATTGTTCTTTTTATTAAACCACCCACTTGGCCAATCCAATTTAGTTTAGCTACTGTAAATGAACTAGCAATGAGAGGGATGCATTCTTAGGTATCACATTGGGTTTCCAAGCTTCACTTTGTAAATCACTGCCCCGTAATGGAAACCTCTGTCCTAGAATGCATTGCAATACTTGTCCCATGGCCCAGAAAGAGAAGGTATGTGTGACCCTTCATCTACCCGGATTAGCAAATGATGATGATGAAGAGGTTGTAACATTAGAAATCGAGCATTTACTCTTTGGCAGGCTGCACAAGATGCATTCCAGATAAAAGTCAGTGACATCAGGAATTATTAATGACCAGAGCTGGACACAACCCTTGTTTTGTTGAACATCGGAGAAGAATAAACAGTTTGATTTTCAGAGACGTGTAGCAGCAATGGTTATAATAACAAAATAAATCTTGTATGTCTGAATGCTGCTTAATATTAACAACTTGTTTCTACTTTTTAAAGTGGGTTTAAGAGTCTAATCTAATAATGTCCCAGTCTTCTTTTATCCTCTGCCTTCTAGGTGCCCCCTACAGCACCCGACCGTTAATCTCCCACCCCTGCTGGGTGCTCCTGTCCCTTAATGTCCAGCATAGATCTTGCATCTCACCCACTGGGTGCTCCTTGCAGTCCCTTTCTCCCTCTGTTTCCAGGCCCTCTACTCCCACAATCTGCCAGGCGCTCCCCTCATTCTTAATGTCCCAGCCCCCTCTCCCCCATTTCCTCTATGCAACCCCTTCCTTCAGTGCATACCTTCATTCTGGATAAACAATAGATAAATACAGGACCTGCCCAAAACCATACCATAAATTCTATTAATAAGAAATAACTCCTCACCACCAACGCGTTTCGTGATGTCACGAAACGTGTTGGTGGTGAGAATTGTGGGTAGCGGGGGGGCCTGTTCATGTGAGTCTGCTCTGGTTGTGTGAGTGTTTTTTCACTTATTGCCTTATCATCGATGGTCTGCCCTTTTTCACCTGGTGGGTCCTCACTATATTTGTAGGTAGGATTTGGTTTAGCTTTTGATAGTTGTTTCTATTATTTATAGTGTAAAAGAATGCTTTTGGGTTCTGTGGGTACACTGTATGATACCATTCAATTGTAAATAGTTTATGTTTAGCACGATCAGTATTGTATTTACATTATAAGCACACCTGTATAGTGATAGTTTCTTATTATTCCTAAGTAATAGAATTTATGGTATGGTTTTGGGCAGGTCCTGTATTTATCTATTGTTTATATTATTTTAGAGCAGTGGTGACAGTTTGTTGCCCCCCCCCTTTTCCCCTCCTCAGTGTTAGCATTGTCATTATATGTTTTTTAAAATGATTTTAGATTTGTCCTGTAGTATTGTTTGTATATACATGTAGATATATGCTTGAATAAACTTTATTACTTTTTTATATAGCTGATTATTGTTTAGTGGTGCTTCTGTTTTTGCAGGGTCTAGGGGGGGTTACGTGGGATCCCCGTATCTGTTTCATGTTTCCAACAGATTTTTCTGTTTTAACCCTGCACAGTCTAGCACACTAGCTGTTATTTAAAATTGTTGGTGCGGTCTTTTTCTGCTCTTTCTTGGTTGGTTACAAATAATACCTGTTTATTTTACAGCTTGAGCCACTATTACAAATTAATTACAGTATTTAAAACGTGATAAATCCATAGCAAAATCACTAATATCACTGCAATATCTAATCTAATTCAGAATCTATGCATTATCATTTGACCACAGACGCAATGTAAGCCAAGGTGGCAAGGGATGTGGCAGCCATGGAGGCAGTTTATAGATCAGGAACTCCCCCCCAACCCTTATTCTTAGTAAATATAAAATTGTCCCATGTAAGCAAAGACTACGCTACCTTGTGTCCATTTTATTTCTTTACTCTCTGTTGAAACCCCCCCCCCCCCCCATAGCAGTTGTATGGGTTCCCTCTGCCAAAATAAATTCCTTCTGTATGTGTATATATATATGTCTGATATTTGGAGACAATAAATAAGATTCTGATTACAAATATAAAAAAAAAAATAATTGAGCAAAGACCTCACCCTCCAATAGCTAGCCCAACCCCTCACATGTGGTACAGGAAAATGAATAGACCAATATGACCAGCAAAATGTGATCTGTTCAACCATGCGCATGCAAGCAAGTGCCCCATCAAATGATCACATGACATCTAGAAAGCTTCCCACCAGAAATGCCATGAATATTTATTTGCAATAAGGAGAACATCATTTGGCATGAAGCAGACGTTCTGCTTCATCGTTGATAGCGGAGAAGCATTGAAGTTCATTGCTACAGAAACATTCTATAAATAGGTAATTAGTTGAGGCATGTATGCCTGCTTTGTGGTAATGCTGATTGTGTAGTGTTGTATAAACAGGCCTCTATGTTACATTAACAACTCCCTGGTGTATGCAACACTCGGGAAGACAGGGAATGAGCTGTTGCAAGCTGAACCCTGTAGTAATAGCAACAGGGGGAACATTCATTTTCTCTTCACTTGGGGACACAGGCTTATGTTTGGGTCTCGTACTGCCAGGAGATTGGACAGTACAGCAGGTAACTACTACTCCCATTGACCACCAAATCTAAGAAAGGGGTGTTGCTGGACTGGGACACTTCTAATACTACATTGGTACACAGTGAGCTGTGTAATTTTTTAAATGAGTGGATTGGTTTTGGTTGATTTGGTAGCAAATCATCTGTAGAGACTAGACAGTAGAACGAGGAAGCTCTGCTCCATTGACTATTCCTTTTTCAAACTGCTAGTTGGCTTTCTATTATTCCTGAGTGGCGAAGGATGAGGGGCATTCACAAACTTGACCCTACAAATTGGTAATTGTTATTTTATGCTTGTAATAAAATTACAGGAACAAAACCTGGTATTTTCTTTCTCCCGGGTGTTTTTCCTCTCTGGTTGGCTTCCCGATCTGGGATGGCCCGCCATGGATCAATGAGAAATCTCATCTTTCCAGTGATCCCACGGCAAAGGCTTGGACGGGCAGGCAATTAGCGTTCTCTGCTTCATTCAGTTCTGCTAGCCGTTCTGACATCTGAAAGAGTTGTGAGCAAGCTGAATGAAGTCCAGCATCCCCTTTCACCTCCAGGTGTGCAATTTACCCATGCCAGCGTATAAACGCATCCACGTCTAACTAAAGGAATAGCAGGGATGTGGTCTTGGCCTGTGCATGTCCTATTGGATTGCCAGCTAGGTGAGTTTACTCTGCGATAAACAGGGTTTTCCACAGCAGGGCGTCACAATTTGGGATGGACCAGGTAGGGGGGAATGGTCCAGCCTTTTGGACTCCAGCACCATCAAAAACGCTGATGTTGCTCTTTAAGGCTTAGTGGCCCAACCTGAGAGAGCAGATTTAAACCACAGCACCTAACAGCTATAGAAGACTTTCCTGTTGGCAGGTTACCTTCTTACAACCGGGTATAGACGAGATGAGATAACCCAGGCTCAAGGCTCTAGGGCCCAGAGAGGATGGGTGAGGTCACGGGGCACAAGTGAAGGTTCATAAACGGGTACAGAATCCAAGGTGGGCAGCAAAGATTCACGAATGGTTAATCAGACTGACAGTCAGAAGGCAGGCATCTCAAAAGCATAACCAAGCCGAGGGTCAAACTAGAAGGACGATCAGAAGCCGTAGTCACAGTGACAGCCAGGTCATAACAAGGAGGCAACAGGATCCAGAAGAGGAGACGATTTATGACTGAAGGATGATCCAGCACTGTATAGGCGTCATGATGCTCCTTTTAAACATTATTGCGTGGATTACCCAAATTCCCGTGCATGTCTTATTTTAAGGGAATATGATATATATATATATATATATATATATATTTCACCCAAAGTTCACTTTTTACTCAAAAGTGCATTTTTTGTTGCTGGTGCTGAATAAACCCCAAAACCTCAATGTGTTTTGGAACAATGACAGCAACTGATCTTGATGAGTTGAGCCTCTTCGAACCCCGGATCCCCCCCCCCCCCCCCCGGATAGTTGCCTTCCCATAAATACCTACTTACCAAATGGGATGTACCTTGCTATCTATCTAGAGCAGAGGATCCCAAAGTTTTTTTCATCAAGTACCACTTTCCATTTTTTTTTTTTTTGTAATATATTTTTATTGAATATTATAAACATTTATAAGCATACAGACAGAAAGAAAAGCACAGGGCTAAAATCGGACTTCTGCGCCTCGAGCATGCAATGAGGGCAACCATTACAAGCATTGAAACATCAGGATTTGTTTGAAGGGTTTACAGTGATAGTAACAAAGTTAGTCACTCATTAAAGCCTACAACCCCCTTCTGACTTAAACTAATGCCAACGTTAAAAGTATCCTATAATACAGCAGCATCGACAACAATAATACCCCATCTCACGCCTGTAAGGCTAGCTCATTTGTTGGTCTCCCCGGCTCCCCCGTATGGTGGACCCAGGGGCCACCTCCGTCACTTAGATCCTGAGATCGGGGGCTCGTGAGTAGCCGCCCGTTGCCTGGGGGTACTGCTTCTTGGCCGACCCTCATCCCCAGCGACTAGGGACCTGCCGGCATATCCACTCAAGGCTTCGTCCGCCTCCAGAACCACCCAAAGAAGCAGGGAAAAGAAGAAGTAGAAAGCTATAAGAAATAGAAATGAAAAAGGAAGAAAGAAAGGACAGAAGGAATATGCACCCGCATTACCCAACTCCCTCCAGTATATCCCGGATCCCCGGGGAACTTTTAGAAACCTCTCATATTGCCCATGTCCTGGAGTGTTTCTCAGCCCCCCCCTCAACCCCGTCAAGAGCCAGTTCCTCCATCCGTTTGATGTTTTCCAGCTCCCCAAACCATTCCATCAAGGAGGGTACAGTACTCGATCGCCAGTGTCGGGGAATTACGGACCTGGCAGCCGTAAGCATATGCCTTAGCAGGCCCCTCCCCCTCGTCACTACTGGGCCCGGAGTCATTGACAGAAGTACCACCTGGGGGGAATTAGGAATACTCTCAAGGGTCGTACACTCAAATATCCTCAACACTCCCTCCCAAAAGGTCTTAATAAAGGGGCATTCCCACCAGATATGGGTCCAGGTTCCAAGGGCCCCGTTGCATCTCCAGCAATTACCCGTCTCAGCTCCCCCGAACCTCACCAAGTCCGCAGGGCCTCTGTACCATCTGCACATTTTATAACCATTTCAAATACCACCTGGATGGTACATACTGTATGAGATGTCATTCAACTAAAAACCATGGTAAAAACACACAAATCAGTCATTTACAATGAAACACATAAAAAATACACAGACATATGTTTATCACCATTTGGAGCAATTTTATACAGGTATAGATGGCAGCATATCAGGTTGGTAGTCTGGACACTCTGCAGTCTTGTCAAGTGGTCAACAACCTGATAGAATTTTGAGCACCACCAGTGCTACTAGCGCCACTGGTTGGGAACTGCTGATCTAGATGAGTGTGATAGTGACTCTCCCAAAACCCCCATTTCTTCCCCTTTCCCCCTTTTTTCTTTTCTTCCTTCATCCTTTTTCTTCTCTTCTCTGATATCTGCTTCTTTCTATAGTCTTTAAAATAAAACAGAGCAACTGAAGCAACCCTTTATGTTATTTATGTGCATAACATTAGCTAAAGAATACCAAAATGGCTTATTGGAACATCCAAAGAATTTATTAGCGATGATTTAATGTATACCACTTCCAGCTGGTGTTTAAATTATTGGTAATACTCAGTATTATATTGTAATGGTCCACTTTAAAATTCATAAAATTTATTGAGCATGCAGAACGACCGATACAGGACCTTAGAGGTTCCTGCTCCAACACAATGCATGCTGATGGATGAAAGGACCATTATACACTAATGTCTATATAATCTACTATGCAGAATTTATTCCTTATGCAGGGGACTCCTGGCCAGTGGCAGCTTCAGAGGAGCAGGGATATCCTTTCAACCTTGGGGTACTTGATGGCTGTGTCAGGGATGTGGGGTATAGTGCAATCCTTAGTACTCAGTGTTGATGCACCGATGTAGACATTTATAAAAGAAAAGAAGATTCTTTAGTCCTCTGATGGAGCAGGTTACAGTAGGTTCACATGGCTTCCAATATAACTACACACGATCTGTATAGAAGATGTTACACTCCCTTAAAGCCATTGCTGTTCTCAAACCCCCATTTGTCAGCTTTCCAGGATTTGGGAAAATCTTCACAGCTATGGCCCTTATTCATGAAGGGATAGCGTCAGGTAGTGGCTGGCTAATGAGAGGTGGCGACAGGTAACGACTGGTGAACGCCGGACACGGCACGCAATTACACATTTATCAAGCAGAATCTGTTTAGCGACTGGGATAGCGGCATGTAGCGTCTGATTCATCATTTTCACAGCCTCAGCGAACAGCGCCAGCGTTCAGCCTTGCAGAGCGCCAGGTATGACCTTTCGCTACCTGACGCTCTCCCATACATTTCAATGGACTATCCTTTTCTTCTCTTTAAACAGGGTTTTTGTAATTTTTTTTCTTCAAAAAATCACAAATAATTCTGTGACCTCTTCTGACATTGAAAAAGCAGTTTTTTGACAATTTTTTCATTTTTTATATATTTCTGCAGAAATGACATTACAGGTCTGCCATTAAAGTGTTCATGTTACAATGTAATTCTATATGTTTTCGCTTTGTTACTAGTGGATAGATGCTGAAAAACAGACTTTAAACACACCGCCTCCTGCGCTCTGGGCTTCAAACAAGTATTTTTCAGCGCCAGAGATTTGTGAGGCTGTTTTTTTGCTGAATATGGTGTGAGTCGGTCGCTATGAGCAGTCGCTAACATGCGCTCCCATACAGCACTGTACTGGTCAAATAGCATCTCCTCACGATGTATTCAACATTACTGAACAGCGACTGAGTCGCTATAAAGTAGCGACCCACGGCTGAGCACAGTGACTACTAGCGGGCGCTCTGAAAATGCCTGCTACAGACGCTCATCTGTCGCTACCTGGCGTTAGTGATGAATCAGCCGGTCAGTTTTTCCCACGTCTTGTCTCTGGCTCCTAAGTTACAACTGCCTATTTCCCAAGAACAAAATTACACCAGGTCCTTCCTTAAAGCATACCAAAGCCCACCAGGCATGCAAAACCAAATTATCCGAAAACCCCTGACTGCTCTCCCTAGGAATAGAAAAATAAATTGCTATTTTTGCCTGTTCTGACATTTGTTAACTCTATTTTTGGCATTCTATTCCCAGGTATGTACGTGAACATTTCATACATAATGACAGGGTACCCAGGGCCACGAGATTTAGCAACAGGATTTTGACTATCCAGGGCTTTGGTCGTCGCCCCTGTAGCACTCCGATCCGGGATGCCCCACTGTGTGAAACCCTTCGGTTCTCCCGCGCGGTCCTACGCTTCACTCCCCAGTTCTATGACGCATGTGCGACCTCTCGTCCAGTCAGCTCGGATCCGCTCCCCCTCCTTCATTTAAGCTCTCATTTAAGGCGAGCAGATCTGAGCGCGCTGGTGGCCGCATCACCCACAGCCCTCTAACAGGGAGCGGGGCCATTCTCAAATGCCTGGTGTGGGCACGCACCCTACTAAAGAGGTAACGGGTATGCGGCCACTGCTCGCGCATGGACTGGAAAAGAAGGTAAGATTCTGAGCAACGTGGGGGGATGGATGCCCCAGATGGGTGGGAATCAAGCAGCCCTGAATGCTTATAGATTCCGGGGCTGATCTCTGTGAGTTTTGATTTATTTTAAATACATGCTGGTCCGACCCAGTTACACTCCTGACTCCTAGGGATCTCTCTCTACGCTCCAAATTGTTTCAGTGAGATATTATCTTTATTTCTGCGAATAATTGGTATCCAGGCAATTCTAATTTGTTCTTTTGTTCTACATAGTCAGAATGACGCAATCTATAAGTTGATGATAAATTACCATGAACTAAGTTCATTGGCTGTGAGCATGATCAACAAATGTCCTAACAAAATAATAAGCTTATTATCTAGTCTCTCACTGGGAGGCCGATTCATTAATAGCGGCAGGTAGCGACAGTTGAGCGACTGTAGCAGTATTTTCACAGCGCCTGCTAGTAGTCGCTGTGCTTGGCCGTTGTTCAGTTGTTGATAGCGACTGAGTCGGTGTGCAGTTATGTTGAATACGGGGTGACGAGTCGCTATTTGACAGGTTCCGCGATGTATGGGTGCGCATGATAGTGACTGGTCAGAGCGACCGGCTCCCACCACATTCATCAAAAAAACATGCTCCAAAAATTCTCGCGCTGTGAAATGCATGTTTAAACCCCAGAGCGCTGGCGGCGATGGGTTAAAAGTAGTTTTTTAACCCCCAAACAACCATATTTTTGGAAACCAAAAAAAACAAGTTTTTATATTCATTTTGTAATATGAATACATTAATATCAGACCTGTAATATCAATTCTGCACAAAGTTTTTTTTTTTTTTTCCCTAAAAAAAAATATCTAACATGGCAGAAGTGGTCACAGAATTTTTCACATTTAAAAAAAAAAAAAAAAAAAAAAAAAAAAAACATTATTATGAATGAATTATGAATATTTAAAGATTGTTCCATTGAAATGCATTGGAGAGCGCCAGGTAGCGAGAGGTCATACCTGTCGCTGTTCAAGGTCGGACGCTGGCGCTGTGGGCTGAGGCTGGAATAATGATGAATGAGTCGCTATATGGCGCTATCTCAGTCGCTAAGAAGGATCGCCTTGATAAATGTGTGATTGTGGTGGGGAGCCGGCGTTCTCGTGGCGGTGACCGTCATTACCGTTCGCTCACCAGTCGCTACCTGGCGCTATCCCTTGTTAAATAAGGGCCTAAGTTCATTGGCTGTGAGCATGATCAACAAATGTCCTAACTAGTCCAGGGGTTGGGACCTGTATCTGCATCTGGAAATTGAAACTAAAGGAAAAGAGACAGGATATGTGATTTCTGGGAAATAGAAACTACAAAATAATAAGCTTATTATCTAGTCTCTCACTAAGTGTAACTACAAAGAATGTGTCATGACTATCACACTCCACCTTGTCCCTTTTGTACATTGTAGCATTTGTGAGGGTCCCTAGCTGATCCTGCCTAGACCAGTGCTAACTAGATCCTGTTTGTCTAATGTTTCCCTACCATCATGTCTTGATCTTTGTCCTGTTCTACCCTGTCTATGGGCTCTATACTCACTCTAGAACCATCCTGCGACCAAGCTGCACGTATTACAGGGATAGTCCCAGAGGAGTAGCTAGGCACCCCCACCTGTTCTCAGACCCCCTGATGGCACCCCCTGGACCTGCTGCACCCGGGGCAAGTGCCCCTCCTGCTCCCCCCTAGCTACGCCCCGGGATAGTCCAATTATAAGGCGGTAGGAAGCTCATCTGAAGCCTGTCCCATGTACCTCTCCTTCATTTCCTGCAATGAGCTGTGCTGTAGATGCTGTCTCCAATGCTTGTGCCTCCTTTCCTTTCCATTGCTCCAGATGTGGTCACAGGGCTGCCATTTTTCTCTCCACACTCCAAGTATGACTGAGACCTGGATTTGCCACGCTTGCTCACATTGCCAGGACTGAGCAACGTGACCACATTTGGAGCATGGTCATGGGAAAAATGGAAAGCAAAGGAAGGGCAAACTTTGGAGAGCTGCTTCAGCATCTATAGCACACTGCAGGAAATGGAGGAGAGGCACTTGGGACGGGCCTTAGGCAAGCTCCTTGCATTCTTATTATTGCCATTACCTGGACTGTCTCTTTAAACTGCTATCACCACCAATCTAATAACCTATGAATAAGCTAGGGTTCTACTTCTGCTGTGGCACCATTTAAAATCGTGGCGTCCAGTTCTCAAAGCCCCCAAGGTTAATACTTCATAAATAAACTGGCACTATAGGGGTTATTTAAGAAGGTCTAGAGCCAGGTAGTGCCTCGTAGCGGCAGGCAGTGTCTGGTGAACGCTGGGCGCTGTAGGCAAAACCACATTTATGAAGGCGACTCTGGTAAGCGACTAACAGCGCCATGTAGTGCCCGATTCATCATTACAGGCGGCTCAGTGTATAGAGCCAGAGCTCTAGCTTCCAGAGCGCCAGGTATTACCTGTCACTCTCCTATTCATTTCAATGGACGTTCATTTTCTTCTGGTTAAATAGGGTTTTTTTTTCCCTCAAATCATTGTGTGACCTCTCCTGGCTGCAAACAAACACTTTTAGAGACTTTTTTTAGTTTGTATATTTTTATGCAGAATTGTCCTTACAGGTCTGGCACTAAAGTGTTAATGTCACAGTGTTACAACAATGTCATTCCGTGTGTTTTTCCGCTTTGTTACAGGTGGATATGTGTTCAAAAACAGACTTTAATCACACAGCGTCTGGCGCTCTATGCTACAGCGGCCATATTTAGAGCGCCGCCGCTGTGTGTGTCCTTTTTTGATAAGCATGGTGTGGAGCGCTGAGAGTCAGTGGCACTGAGCTGGTGCTACCTTTCGCTCCCTGCAGCGCTGTACTGGTGTTAGAGCGCCCAACACACATCTCATTCATTAATGGGGGCCAGGTTACTACAGCGACTGAGGTGCTAGGTTACAGCGCCCGATACCCGCTTACAGCGTCTACTAGCGGTCGCTTTAAGCGCCGCTATACAGACGCTCATCTGCCGATACCTGGTCTTAGTAGTGAATCAGCCTCCACGTTTATCTAAAAGACCATTGGTGATGATGCTTACAGTTAATTATTTTGTATACTGTATTCTTTCATATGCCTCATGTGACACATTATACAGTGAAAGAGCTGGGCAAACAATAGTACAACAAAAGGACTTGTTTATTATGAATTGACTATGGGTCTTATTTATCAAGGGCTAGCGCCAGTTAGTGTCTGACGAGCGCCAGGTCCCGCCAGCTAACGGCGGCTACCGACCCAAGTATGCCCGGCGGCGGTCACAATGACGCATTTATCACGCTAAATGAGGCTAGCGCCGGCGAGAGCGACATCTAGCGCGGGATTCATCATGTAGCCGACTGCAACGAACAGCGCCGCTGCTAATCCCATCACAGTGACAGGTATGACCTGGCGCTCCCTGGCATTGTCCAATGCATTTCAATGGAGCAATCTTTAATTAATCATAATTAATTGCTATTAATGTTTTTTTTTTTTTTTTTTAATGTCAAAAATTCTGTGACCACTTCTGCAATGTTAGGATTTTTTTTTTAAGGTAAAAAAAAAAAAAAAAAATTTGTGCAGAATTGATATTACAGGTCTGATATTAATGTATTCATATTACAAAATGTTTATAAAAACTTGTATAATTTTTGTATATCAAAAAATATGGTTGTTTGGGGGTTAAAAACTATTTTACACCCATCGCCGCCAGCGCTCTGGGGTAGAGATGAGCGAACCGGTTCGGACGAACCGGAATTCGCTCCGAATTTCAGGAAATATTCGATTCGGCACGAACCCGAATATTTTGTGGTTCGTGCCGATCGAATTTTTCCTGAAATAAAAAAAAAAAATGCCGGTATGGTGGGAGCGGGCCGGCCGGTTCCGCGCTGACAGCGGTAAAGCCGGCCGGCCCGCTCCCACCATGCCGGCATTTAAAAAACAAAAAAAAAAGCATTTTTGCCGGCATGGTGGGAGCGGGCCGGCCGGCTTTACCGCTGTCAGCGCGGAACCGGCCGGCCCGCTCCCACCATCATGATGTCATCATGACGCGCCCTCAGATGACAGCTGAGAGTGGCGCCGGCCTCCACGCTCCGGACCTGCAGGTAAGTGTTTGCCTTTTTTCTTAAATGCCGGCATGGTGGGAGCGGGCCGGCAAAAAAAATGCTTTTTTTTTTTTTTTTTTTTTTTTAAATGCCGGCATGGTGGGAGCGGGCTGGCCAGCTTTGCCGGCCCGCTCCCACCATGCCGGCATTTTTGATGGGGAACTTCGTAAAAGTTCGACTCGGCCGAACCCGAATTTCTTTGTGAAATTCGGCGAATCGGCCGAATCGAACTTTTCAAAAGTTCGCTCATCTCTACTCTGGGGTTTAAACAAGGAATTCACAGCACGAAAAAATTCAGAGCGTGATTTGTTAATGAATCTGCAGCAAGCCGTTCGCTCTGGCCATTCGCTGTCAGGCGCACCCATACAACGCTGAACCTGTGAAACAGCGACCCCTAACCCCGTATTCAACATTACCGCACACCGACTGAGTCGCTGTCAACAAGCAAACCCCGGCCAAGCACAGGGAATACTAGCTGGCGCTGTGAAAATCACGCTACTGGTGCTCATCTGTCGCTACCTGGCGCTATTAATGAATTGGCCTCCCCATGTATCAGAGCGCCATGTCAGTGTGTTGGATGCTAATTTGATTTCTGATTACCAATATGTTGCTGCTGTAAAAGCCATTTGGGAATGAATCAGCCAATCTGCAAGTCTCTAATAGAAAATGAGAGACGTAGTAAACAGATTCTGATGAAGGGCAGAATGGACTGCAGCAGCTTCATCTACGTCAACAACTATAGAGTTTTTTTTTCTTTTATATCATGGGGAGCTGAGCTGAAAACCTTTTAGCCTGTCAAAAGTCATGTTTAAATGTCACTGCCATTATTTTCAGTATGTGAACGTGCAATTTGTGAGTATGACATATATTTTTAATTTGTTTTTCAGAGAGCAGAAAATTGTTTAATTTGAAAAATCCATAGGAGTGGTTGCTTATATATTGCATGTGGAAAACAAGAAAAAATAGGGAGTGATATTAAAGTGGACCAAAACCCAGCGCAATTGGCCCAGGAATCTGTAAGATTCCCAAGCCGATCGATTCCCTCCCCCCAGGGCATCCAAGATCGGGATGTTCCGCTGTGTGAAGGCCCCCAGGTCGCCCCGTTCACTTACCTTGCCTCCCGGTCCAACGGCGCATGTGTGAGCCGCGGGTGCATGCTCGCTATCCCTATAGCAGGGCACATGCCCGCGCCAGGCATTTGTGAATGGCCAGTGCAGGCACGCTCCCTGTTAGAGAGAAGCGGGGGATGCTGCCACCAGCATGCTCGGAGCTGCTGTCCTTAGACACTGGCTTAGACGGAATGACGTCAGCCACTCCGAGCATGCTGATTGGACGAGCGGTCACGCATCCGCTGTAGGACCAGGAAGAGGTGAGTGTTGCTAGGTGATCTTGGGGGGTTTCACACAGAGGGGCACCCCTGATCAGGGGAAAGGACCAAAACCTAGGATAGTCAAAATCCTGGGTTTTGGTCCACTTTAAACATAGGGCCTTATTTGGAAAACACTAGCACAATGTAGTGCCACGTAGTGGCAGGTGTTTTTTTGCAGTGCCACCAGCAAGCCATATTTATGATGACAACACATAGGCCCTTATTTAACAAGGGATAGCGCCAGGTAGCGAATGGTGAGCGAACGGTAATGACGCTCACCGCCACGAGAACGCCGGCTCCCCACCGCAATCACACATTTATCAAGCCGATCCTGCTTAGCGACTGAGATAGCGCCAGATAGCGACTCATTCATCATTATTCCAGCCTCACCCCACAGCGCCAGCGAGCGACCTTGAACAGCGACAGGTATGACCTCTCGCTACCTGGCGCTCTCCAATGCATTTCAATGGAGCAATCTTTAAATATTCTTAATTAATTGCTATTAATGTTTTTTTTTTTTTTTTTAAATGTGAAAAATTCTGTGACCTCTTCTGCAATGTTAGGTAAAAAAAAAAAAAAAAAATTGTGCAGAATTGATATTACAGGTCTGATATTAAGGTATTTTTTTACAAAAAATATGGTTGTTTGGGGGTTAAAAAACTACTTTTAACCCATCGCCGCCAGCGCTCTGGGGTTTAAACAAGCATTTCACAGCGCGAGAATTTTTTGAGCGTGATTTGTTAATGAATATGCTGGGAGCCGTTCGCTATGGCCATTCGCTGTCATGCGCTCCCATACAGCGCGGAACCTGTCAAACAGCGACTCCTAACCCCGTATTCAACATTACCGCACACCGATGGGGTCGCTGTCAACAGCCGAACAACGGGCAAACACAGGGAATACTAGCGTGCGCTGTGAAAATAACGCTACTGTCGCTCATCTGTCGCTACCTGGCGCTATTAATGAAACAGCCTCATAGTGGCATGTAGCGTTCCATGTAACTCTGTGGTTAGCGCCGGCGCTGAGCTCCCTACAGCGCGACATCACATCAGATGCTCTGTGTTGTTCTCCCATAGACTTCAATTGGCCATTCCAGTAATGTTTTTTTTTGGTGACTTCTAGTTAGCGTTTTTTTATTTTTTTTGTTGTGCTCAGTCAAGTGACACAGGATCCCTGGCCTGTTCTTAATGTTTTTTTGTTCTTCATTGTACGTGGTTGTACTGGGTTACGTGCTGCTAGCTTGCTTTTCATGTCTGTCAATCATGCGTTAAACCGGACCTTCACCATGATTTATCGAAAAGCCCAAACCCTTAAAAAACAATTCCCCAGCATCTAAAATTAATATTTTTCAAGTTTTTAGTCACTTACTTATTATACTTTCCCCCACTGGGCTGCAACTCTGTTAAGGACTTTAGAAATGGTGCACCGCCATCTTGACTCAGAAGCATCACACATACTGAGGAGAGGAAAGTGAGATAAGGTACAGGGGGGCGGGGTTATAGCTGTGCTTTGCTCAGACAGAGCAGAGCTGGGGTCAGGAAAAGGTCAGCAGTCCCAGAATACAGAGCAGCAGAAGGCACTTCCTGTTTGCAGGCTGCCTGATGTTCCATAAGCCACCATCTTGGATGTTTAAAGGCTCATAACATGCAGTAGATGCGGGTAGGATGATTTTTAATGTGAGCAATCTGTATGTACAGGGTGTGGGAAACATAAAAGATAGACTCTTATTCAGAGTGAAGGACCGCTTTATGTAATTTGTATGTCCACGTAATGGCAATAAAGGGGATAGTGGGGATGCAGCCTGGCGTTTTACACATTGGGGCATCCCTAATCTGGATGCCCCGGGGGGGGGGCAAGTATGCCTGGTCCACTTTAAAGTCATTTTTTTCCCACCCAATGCCACTTGGGAGCAGTTGAGCCATCTCAAAGCGTCTCCAAATCTTTGAATATATGTAATTACCTTATGTATTTTGAGCAAAGCTGATGTATTCGCTTTGAAGCAGACCTCCAGTCAATAAGTCAGAGCTTAGTAAATTGCTCCCCTATAGCCCCCCTCTGGCAATCTGGTGATGTAAACATAGGGCTTAACCCCATATATATGTTGTTAACTAGTGGCTGTTAGACTACTTTTTTCCGCCATCCTAGAGGAATACATTTGAAAGCAGAGATCACGTTAGAGACCTGCTATTGCTTCTACCCAGCACTGCAGTAAATGGAGGAGAGGCACCTGGGATAGGCATCAGGTGAGCTGCCTTTGGGTTTACAGTCCCTTTAAGGTGACTTTTCCTCCAAGCACTGAAATTCTCCTTAAAGTAGATCGGCCCGGGAATCTTATAGACCGATCAGACCCCTGACTGCGGGCACGCGCCCTGTAAGAGTGGCGCGCGGGAGGCGGCGGCGCGCGCGCTTCCTTGTCCATCGCTGCCTCCCGCTTGTCCGTCAGCGGTGATTGGCAGAGGTGGTCACGTGGGAGCGAGGAGAGGTGAGTTTTTCGGGGTTTCTGGGGGGTTTCACACGGCGGGGCACCCCCGATCGGGGTGCCCCGCCGAAGGGGACCAAAACCCAGGATAGTCAAAATCCTGGGTGTTGGTCCACTTTAAGGTGATTTTTCCTCCTAGCACTGAAATTCTCCTTAAGGTGATTTTTCCTCCTAGCGCTGAAATTCTCCTTAAACCGGACCTTCACCATGATTTAATGAAAAGCCCAAACTCTTAAAAAACGGTTCCCCAGCATCTAAAATTAATATATTTTACGTTTTTAGCCACTAACTTATTATTCTTTCCCCCAATGGGCTGCAACTCTGTTCAGGAATTTAGGATACGGGCGCCGCCATCTTGACTCAGAAGCATCACACTTACTGAGGAGAGGAGAGTGAAATAAGGTACAGGGGGGCAGGTTATAGCTGTGCTTTGCTCAGACAGAGCAGAGCTGGGGTCAGGTAAAGGTCAGCAATCCCAGAATGCTGAGCAGCACAGTCAGGAGGCACTTCCTGTTTGCAGGCTGCCTGATAAAATGGCGGCTTCCATAAGACGCCATCTTGGATGTTTAAAGGCTCATAACATGCAGTAGATGCAGGTAGGATGATTTTTAATGTGAGCAATCTGTATGTACAGGGTGTGGGAAACATATAAGATAGACTCTTATTCATAGTGAAGGTCTGCTTTAAAGCGCAGGAAAAAAATAGTTTTCTGAACAAGCACTTAGCAAGAAAAATGGCAAATTGCAAGATGAGAGTTAATTCCCTTAGCTAGAGGGAATTACTTGCACTGAGATCTACCTATAACTGAAGACTATAGAACACACTATCCATCCCTCCAAGGTGGCTGGGAAATATGTTGGATGCTGGTGGGACTCTATTTTCCATATTATTGGTAATATATGCATTTGTCCTTATTCAGCAGGTTTATAATGGCTTTGTCACATTAGGTTTGTGCTTATCCATGGTTAGGATATGCTTATATTAATTGCGTGTTAATTGAATTATTCACTGTGCACTTGTTGAATTAATTAAGGTAATTGTTTGATTGTTTGTTTCATTTTACAGTGGTTTTTAATATATGTACATGTGATTCAGCAAAGCATTAAATATTATAATATTAAATATTCTTGCAAAAAGTGTGTGAAAATAGCTGCTAAAAAATTAACGTGTCAAATAAGCACTTGATTTAGTTAATTTTTTGACACATACTTTTTATTCAATGTAGGCAGGCGTAAAAAGTACTCCTTTTTTCTATTTTTATTTTTCTAAATGTAGTTACGCCAGTGTTGTTTCTATTAATCTCTATGGATGGTTTCTCATTGTGGTGTTTTGTATTTCTTGTTGGCATTAATTTCATATCAGGTATTTCAGGGTAGGGGAAACTACGGGGTTTATTCATCAAGGGATAGCGCCAGGTAGAGCCTCGTAGCGGCAGGCAGCGCCTGGTGTGGACGCAATACCACATTTATGAAGGCGATTCTGGTGAGCATCTCAGCGTATAGCGCCTGCGATCTAGTTTCCAGAGCGCCAGGTATTACCTGTCACTACCTGTAGCTCTCCCATACATTTCAATGGATGTGCTCTGTGAGTCTGTTTTTTTGTTGAATATGGTGTCGCTGCGAGTCGGTCGCACTGAGCTGGCGCTACCTTTCCTGCAGCGCTGTACTGGTGTTAGAACGCCCAACATACATCATTAATCAATGCTGGCAAGGTTATTACAGCGACTGAGGCACTCTGTTACAGCGCCCGCTAGCCGATCACAGTGTATACTAGTGGTCGCTCTAAGCGCCGATATACAGACGCTCATCTGCCAATACCTGGCGCTAGTAATGAATCAGCCTCTATAGCTTCTCTTTTAAAGAGGAACATTAGACAGTCTGGGGAATTCTCAAAAACTTCCCAAAATTTTCTCTCTGTTTTCTTTAAAGTTCTGGTTCTACATTTGCCAGGTTTAACTTACCTGTCTTCTGCTATTCCTCCTGCGCTCGACCACTCTTCTCAGGCGATTTCCGTAGGACAGCGCCATCTTGTCTTATTCTCTGTCCCATGATGCATTGTGCCACCCCTGAGATCTCGCGCCTGTGCAGTGAAATCCTCATCTCGGGCCAGGGCGGCTGCAGGAGGATCAGAAACGTTGCGAGATGTGGGCGCTACTAGCGAAGCAGAGGACGGCAGGATGGCTAAGCTCCCCCAGGGTCTGTCACAGACAGCTAAGAGGGGAGTGGAAAAAGCAGTAGGATGATGGCGATCTGGAAGATGCCGTCATTCAAAAGGTATAAAAAATTGCGGTGGGGGGGGCTATCACGACCTAGTAGTTTAGAAGTCTGAAGTTCATCTTTAAAGTGGACCAAAACCCATGATTTTGACTATCCTGGGCTTTGGTCCTTGCCCCCAGCTGTGCGAAACCCCCCAGGTCGCCTGACCGTACTCACCTCTTCCATGTCCTACGGCGCATGCACGGCCACTCGTCCAGTCAGCACGCTCGAAGCCGCTGACGTCACATCGTCGGGGAGGCCGATTCATTAATAGCGGCAGGTAGCGACAGTTGAGCGACTGTAGCGGCATTTTCAGAGCGCCCGCTAGTAGTCGCTGTGCTTGACCCATGTTCGGTAGTTGATAGCGACTCAGTCGGTTTGCCGTAATGTTGAATATTGGGTGATGAGTCGCTATTTGACAGGTTCCGCGCTGTATGGGAGCGCATGATAGCGACTGGCCCTAGCGACCGGCTCCCACCATATTCATTAAAAAATCACGCTCAAAAAATTATTGCGTTGTAAAATGCATGTTTAAACCCCAGAGCGCTGGCGGCGATGGGTTAAAAGTAGTTTTTTAACCCCCAACCATATTTTTGTAAACCAAAAAAAAACACGTTTTTTAAATAATTTAGTATTATGAATACATTAATATCAGACCTGTAATATCAATTCTGTACAATTTTTTTTTCCCTTAAAAAAATCTAAAATGGCAGAAGTGGTCACAGAATTTTTCACATAAAAAAAAAAAAAAAAAATAACAATTAATTATTAATATTTAAAGATTGTTCCATTGAAATGCATTGGAGAGCGCCAGGTAGCGAGAGGTCATACCTGTCGCTGTTCAAGGTCGGACGCTGGCGCTGTGGGCTGAGGCTGGAATAATGATGAATGAGTCGCTATCTGGCGCTATCTCAGTCGCTAAGCAGGATTGGCTTGATAAATGTGTGATTGTGGTGGGGACCGTGGCGGGGCCCGTCATTAACGGCCGCTCACCAGTCGCTACCTGGCGCTATTCCTTCATAAATAAGGGCCTAAGGTTAGCAGCTCCGAGATGACCCCCACTAACTTCTAACAGGGAGCGTGACACATCCACAAATGCCTGGCTAGAGGGATAGCAGGGATGCGGCCATGGCTCGTGCATGCGCCTTTGGACTGGGAAGCAAGTGCATGGGACGACCTGGGGGGTTTCAATCAGGGGGGCATCACGATTTTGGATGCCCCGGGAGGAGGGAATCGATCAGCCCGGGAAGCTTATAGATCCCCGGGTTGATCACTGTGGGTTTTGGTCCACTTTAAATAGTCTTGTGTCTGTGTATAGATACAAAGAAATATATAGATTTTTCTGTATTTGTTCATAGAGGTGCGATGGCCTAGTTGATGTATACTAGCCATATTCTTTGGCTTCTTTTGCAGATCATCACATTTTTTATGTGTGTTTAATCATGTTTTTAGTATCTCTACGATTTCTTTTGTGTTGTTTATTTAGAAGCAAGGATTGGTGTGAGGAAATAAAAAACAAATACTAGAATCAAAGACAACAACAGTAATGTTAGGAGTGTAAAATAAAAGTGAGAACATGGGGTATGTGTAAATTGCAGACTTCAGATGACTGGTAATGTAAAAAGTCAGACGCAAGCTTCAATCAGAGTTCCCAAGAGGGAGAATTGATAGAGGGTAAGAGAGCCAGGGCTTTGATCGGCACGTGGAAACAAATGAGGCGGGGAGTTCAGGAATAAAGTATCAGAGATAATATCAAGAGAGATAAATATCAGGAAAGCCATAGTAGGACAGCTGTATTATTCCATTGTAGGCATTGGTATGTGAAACCAACAATAGATACAAGGAATACAGAGAAAGTGTAACGGAAAGAATAATAATACGAGAGCAAGGTAAAGCATAGGAAAAAGATAGGCACAAATTATAATAATACAAAAAGCAGGCTAGAGGTAGGATCAGTTTGCAGGAGAACAAAGATATATTATGGCCCTTATTTATGAAGGAATAGCGACAGGTAGCGACTGGTGAGCGGCCGGTAATGACGGGCCCCGCCACGAGAACGCCGGCTCCCCACCACAAACACACATTTATCAAGCCGATCCTGCTTAGCGACTGAGATAGCGCCATATAGCGACTCATTCATCATTATAGCGACTGGTGAGCGGCCGGTAATGACGGGCCCCGCCACGAGAACGCCGGCTCCCCACCACAATCACACATTTATCAAGCCGATCCTGCTTAGCGACTGAGATAGCGCCAGATAGCCACTCATTCATCATTATTCCAGCCTCAGCCCACAGCGCCAGCGAGCGACCTTGAACAGCGACAGGTATGACCTCTCGCTACCTGGCGCGCTCCAATGTATTTCAATGGAACAATCTTTAATTTAATTAATTGTTATTAATGTTTTTTTTTTTTTTTTTAATGTGAAAAATTCTGTGACCACTTCTGCCATTTTAGATAATTTTTTAAGGGAAAAAAAATTGTGCAGAATTGATATTACAGGTCTGATATTAATGTATTCATATTACTAAATTATTTAAAATACTTTATTTTTTTGGTTTCCAAAAATATGGTGGTTTGGGGGTTAAAAAACTACTTTTAACACATCGCCTCCAGCGCTCTGGGGTTTAAACATGCATTTCACAGCGCTTGATTTTTTTGAGCGTGATTTTTTGATGAATATGGTGGGAGCCGGTCGCTCTGACCAGTCGCTATCATGCGCACCCATACATCGCAGAACCTGTCAAATAGCGACTCGTAACCTTGTATTCAACATTACGGCAAACCGACTGAGTCGCTATCAACAACCGAACAACGTGCAAGCACAGCGACTACTAGCAGGTGCTGTGAAAATACCGCTACAGTCGCTCAACTGTCGCTACCTGCCGCTATTAATAAATCAGCCTCCCCGTGAAAAAGAGAAAAAAAAGGTGTAATTAGTAATTATTAGAGACCAAAATCTCTTGGATTACAGACCATACTCAGGATTAGAGTAGAAATTTGTTTGCATAAAGAAAACCAGAGTGTGGAAAGGAGTTAAAAATCAGTAACCTAAAACTGGAAACTTTTCTTAAAATACAAAATTGGCAGCTGCTCAACTAATTTTTAACTAAAAGGCTGATTCACTACTAGCGCCACGTATTGCACGGCGCTAGTAGACACTGTAAGCGGTATCGGGCGCTGTAACCTAGCATTGCGGTCGCTGTAGTAATCTGGCCGGCATTGATGAATATGATGTGTGTTAGGCGCTCTAACAACAGTACAGCGCTGCAGCGAGCGAGAGGTATTTAACAAAAAACTACACACACAGTTTCAGCGCTCTAAAGCTGGGCGCTGTAGCATAGAGTGCCAGACACTGATCAAAGTCTGTTTTTGAACACATCTACATCAGTAACAAAGCGAAAACACACGGAATGACATTGAGGCCGATTCATTAACAGCGGCAGGTAGCGACAGTTGAGCGACTGTAGCGGCATTTTCAGAGCGCCCGCTAGTAGTCGCTGTGCTGGGCCGTTGTTCGGTAGTTGATAGCGACTCAGTCGGTTTGCCGTAATGTTTATATGTAATATTTGACAGGTTCCGCGATGTATGGGTGCGCATGATAGCGACTGGTCAGAGCGACCGGCTTCCACCATATTCATTAAAAAATCAAGCTCAAAAAATTCTCGCGCTGTGAAATGCATGTTTAAACCCCAGAGCGCTGGCGGCGATGGGTTAAAAGTAGTTTTTTAACCCCCAAACAACCATATTTTTGGAAACCAAAAAAAAACAAGTTTTTAAAATAATTTTTTTTTAAATTATTTAAAATGGCAGAAGTGGTCACAGAATTTTTCACATTAAAAAAAAAAAAAAAAAAATTATTAACAATGAATTATGAATATTTAAAGATTGTTCCATTGAAATGCATTGGAGAGCGCCAGGTAGCGAGAGGTCATACCTGTCGCTGTTCAAGGTCGGACGCTGGCGCTGTGGGCTGAGGCTGGAATAATGATGAATGAGTGGCTATCTGGCGCTATCTCAGTCGCTAAGCAGGATCGGCTTGATAAATGTGTGATTGTGGTGGGGAGCCGGCGTTCTCGTGGCGGGGCCCGTCATTACCGGCCGCTCACCGGTCGCTACCTGTCGCTATTCCTTCATAAATAAGGGCCTAAGGTTAGCGGCTCCGAGATGACCCCCACTAACTTCTAACAGGGAGCGTGACACATCCACAAATGCCTGGCTAGAGGGATAGCAGGGATGCGGCCATGGCTCGTGCATGCGCCTTTGGACTGGGAAGCAAGTGCATGGGACGACCTGGGGGGTTTCAAACAGGGGGAGGGAATCGATCAGCCCGCTTATAGATCCCCGGGTTGATCACTGTGGGTTTTGGTCCACTTTAAATAGTCTTGTGTCTGTGTATAGATACAAAGAAATATATAGATTTTTCTGTATTTGTTCATAGATGTGCGATGGCCTAGTTGATGTATACTAGCCATATTCTTTGGCTTCTTTTGCAGATCATCACATTTTTTATGTGCGTTTAATCATGTTTTTAGTATCTCTACGATTTCTTTTGTGTTGTTTACTTAGAAATAAAGAGTGAAAGCAAGGATTGGTGTGAGGAAATAAAAAACAAATACTAGAATCAAAGACAACAACAGTAATGTTAGGAGTGTAAAATAAAAGTGAGAACATGGGGTATGTGTAAATTGCAGACTTCAGATGACTGGTAATGTAAAAAGTCAGACGCAAGCTTCAATCAGAGTTCCCAAGAGGGAGAATTGATAGAGGGTAAGAGAGCCAGGGCTTTGATCGGCACGTGGAAACAAATGAGGCTTAGAGTTCAGAAATAAAGTATCAGAGATAATATCAAGAGAGAGATAAATATCAGGAAAGCCATAGTAGGACAGCTGTATTATTCCATTGTAGGCATTGGTATGTGAAACCAACAATAGATACAAGGAATACAGAGAAAGTGTAACATAGCTAAAGGAAAGAATAATAATACGAGAGCAAGGTAAAGCATAGGAAAAAGGTAGGCACACATTATAATAATACAAAAAGCAGGCTAGAGGTAGGATCAGTTTGCACGAGAACAAAGATATATTATGGCCCTTATTTATGAAGGAATAGCGACAGGTAGCGACTGGTGAGCGGCCGGTAATGACGGGCAACGCCACGAGAACGCCGGCTCCCCACCACAATCACACATTTATCAAGCCGATCCTGCTTAGCGACTGAGATAGCGCCATATAGCGACTCATTCATCATTATTCCAGCCTCAGCCCACAGCGCCAGCGAGCGACCTTGAACAGCGACAGGTATGACCTCTCGCTACCTGGCGCGCTCCAATGTATTTCAATGGAACAATCTTTAATTTAATTAATTGTCATTAATGTTTTTTTTGTTTTTTTTTAATGTGAAAAATTATGTGACCACTTCTGCCATTTTAGATAATTTTTTAAGGGAAAAAAAAATTGTACAGAATTGATATTACAGGTCTGATATTAATGTATTCATATTACTAAATTATTTAAAATACTTTTTTTTTTTGGTTTCCAAAAATATGGTGGTTTGGGGGTTAAAAAACTACTTTTAACACATCGCCGCCAGCGCTCTGGGGTTTAAACATGCATTTCACAGCGCTTGAATTTTTCGAGCGTGATTTTTTGATGAATATGGTGGGAGCCGGTCGCTCTGACCAGTCGCTATCATGCGCTCCTATACAGCGCGGAACCTGTCAAATAGCGACTCGTAACCTTGTATTCAACATTACTGCACACCGACTGAGTCGCTATCAACAACCGAACAACGGGCAAGCACAGCGACTACTAGCGGGCGCTGTGAAAATACCGCTACAGTCGCTCAACTGTCGCTACATGTCACTATTAATAAATCAGCCTCCCCGTGAAAAAGAGAAAAAAAAGGTGTAATTAGTAATTATTAGAGACCAAAATCTCTTGGATTACAGACCATACTCAGGATTAGAGTAGAAATTTGATTGCATAAAGAAAACCAGAGTGTGGAAAGGAGTTAAAAATCAGTAACCTAAAACTGGAAACTTTTATTAAAATACAAAATTGGCAGCTGCTCAAGTAATTTTTAACTAAAAGGCTTGATTCACTACTAGCGCCACGTATTGCACGGCGCTAGTAGACACTGTAAGCGGTATCGGGCGCTGTAACCTAGCATTGCGGTCGCTGTAGTAATCTGGCCGGCATTGATGAATATGATGTGTGTTAGGCGCTCTAACAACAGTACAGCGCTGCAGCGAGCGAGAGGTATTTAACAAAAAACTACACACACAGTTTCAGCGCTCTAAAGCTGGGCGCTGTAGCATAGAGTGCCAGACACTGATCAAAGTCTGTTTTTGAACACATCTACATCAGTAACAAAGCGAAAACACACGGAATGACATTGAGGCCGATTCATTAACAGCGGCAGGTAGCGACAGTTGAGCGACTGTAGCGGCATTTTCAGAGCGCCCGCTAGTAGTCGCTGTGCTGGGCCGTTGTTCGGTAGTTGATAGCGACTCAGTCGGTTTGCCGTAATGTTTATATGTAATATTTGACAGGTTCCGCGATGTATGGGTGCGCATGATAGCGACTGGTCAGAGCGACCGGCTTCCACCATATTCATTAAAAAATCAAGCTCAAAAAATTCTCGCGCTGTGAAATGCATGTTTAAACCCCAGAGCGCTGGCGGCGATGGGTTAAAAGTAGTTTTTTAACCCCCAAACAACCATATTTTTGGAAACCAAAAAAAAACAAGTTTTTAAAATAATTTTTTTTTAAATTATTTAAAATGGCAGAAGTGGTCACAGAATTTTTCACATTAAAAAAAAAAAAAAAAAATTATTAACAATGAATTATGAATATTTAAAGATTGTTCCATTGAAATGCATTGGAGAGCGCCAGGTAGCGAGAGGTCATACCTGTCGCTGTTCAAGGTCGGACGCTGGCGCTGTGGGCTGAGGCTGGAATAATGATGAATGAGTGGCTATCTGGCGCTATCTCAGTCGCTAAGCAGGATCGGCTTGATAAATGTGTGATTGTGGTGGGGAGCCGGCGTTCTCGTGGCGGGGCCCGTCATTACCGGCCGCTCACCGGTCGCTACCTGTCGCTATTCCTTCATAAATAAGGGCCTAAGGTTAGCGGCTCCGAGATGACCCCCACTAACTTCTAACAGGGAGCGTGACACATCCACAAATGCCTGGCTAGAGGGATAGCAGGGATGCGGCCATGGCTCGTGCATGCGCCGTTGGACTGGGAAGCAAGTGCATGGGACGACCTGGGGGGTTTCAAACAGGGGGAGGGAATCGATCAGCCCGCTTATAGATCCCCGGGTTGATCACTGTGGGTTTTGGTCCACTTTAAATAGTCTTGTGTCTGTGTATAGATACAAAGAAATATATAGATTTTTCTGTATTTGTTCATAGATGTGCGATGGCCTAGTTGATGTATACTAGCCATATTCTTTGGCTTCTTTTGCAGATCATCACATTTTTTATGTGCGTTTAATCATGTTTTTAGTATCTCTACGATTTCTTTTGTGTTGTTTATTTAGAAATAAAGAGTGAAAGCAAGGATTGGTGTGAGGAAATAAAAAACAAATACTAGAATCAAAGACAACAACAGTAATGTTAGGAGTGTAAAATAAAAGTGAGAACATGGGGTATGTGTAAATTGCAGACTTCAGATGACTGGTAATGTAAAAAGTCAGACGCAAGCTTCAATCAGAGTTCCCAAGAGGGAGAATTGATAGAGGGTAAGAGAGCCAGGGCTTTGATCGGCACGTGGAAACAAATGAGGCGGGGAGTTCAGGAATAAAGTATCAGAGATAATATCAAGAGAGATAAATATCAGGAAAGCCATAGTAGGACAGCTGTATTATTCCATTGTAGGCATTGGTATGTGAAACCAACAATAGATACAAGGAATACAGAGAAAGTGTAACATAGCTAAAGGAAAGAATAATAATACGAGAGCAAGGTAAAGCATAGGAAAAAGGTAGGCACACATTATAATAATACAAAAAGCAGGCTAGAGGTAGGATCAGTTTGCACGAGAACAAAGATATATTATGGCCCTTATTTATGAAGGAATAGCGACAGGTAGCGACTGGTGAGCGGCCGGTAATGACGGGCAACGCCACGAGAACGCCGGCTCCCCACCACAATCACACATTTATCAAGCCGATCCTGCTTAGCGACTGAGATAGCGCCATATAGCGACTCATTCATCATTATTCCAGCCTCAGCCCACAGCGCCAGCGAGCGACCTTGAACAGCGACAGGTATGACCTCTCGCTACCTGGCGCGCTCCAATGTATTTCAATGGAACAATCTTTAATTTAATTAATTGTCATTAATGTTTTTTTTGTTTTTTTTTAATGTGAAAAATTATGTGACCACTTCTGCCATTTTAGATAATTTTTTAAGGGAAAAAAAAATTGTACAGAATTGATATTACAGGTCTGATATTAATGTATTCATATTACTAAATTATTTAAAATACTTTTTTTTTTTGGTTTCCAAAAATATGGTGGTTTGGGGGTTAAAAAACTACTTTTAACACATCGCCGCCAGCGCTCTGGGGTTTAAACATGCATTTCACAGCGCTTGAATTTTTCGAGCGTGATTTTTTGATGAATATGGTGGGAGCCGGTCGCTCTGACCAGTCGCTATCATGCGCTCCTATACAGCGCGGAACCTGTCAAATAGCGACTCGTAACCTTGTATTCAACATTACTGCACACCGACTGAGTCGCTATCAACAACCGAACAACGGGCAAGCACAGCGACTACTAGCGGGCGCTGTGAAAATACCGCTACAGTCGCTCAACTGTCGCTACATGTCACTATTAATAAATCAGCCTCCCCGTGAAAAAGAGAAAAAAAAGGTGTAATTAGTAATTATTAGAGACCAAAATCTCTTGGATTACAGACCATACTCAGGATTAGAGTAGAAATTTGATTGCATAAAGAAAACCAGAGTGTGGAAAGGAGTTAAAAATCAGTAACCTAAAACTGGAAACTTTTATTAAAATACAAAATTGGCAGCTGCTCAAGTAATTTTTAACTAAAAGGCTTGATTCACTACTAGCGCCACGTATTGCACGGCGCTAGTAGACACTGTAAGCGGTATCGGGCGCTGTAACCTAGCATTGCGGTCGCTGTAGTAATCTGGCCGGCATTGATGAATATGATGTGTGTTAGGCGCTCTAACAACAGTACAGAGCTGCAGCGAGCGAGAGGTATTTAACAAAAAACTACACACACAGTTTCAGCGCTCTAAAGCTGGGCGCTGTAGCATAGAGCGGCAGACACTGATCAAAGTCTGTTTTTGAACAGATCTACATCAGTAACAAAGCGAAAACACACGGAATGACATTGAGGCCGATTCATTAACAGCGGCAGGTAGCGACAGTTGAGCGACTGTAGCGGCATTTTCAGAGCGCCCACTAGTAGTCGCTGTGCTGGGCCGTTGTTCGGTAGTTGATAGCGACTCAGTCGGTTTGCCGTAATGTTTATATGTAATATTTGACAGGTTCCGCGCTGTATGGGAGAGCATGATAGCGACTGGTCAGAGCGACCGGCTTCCACCATATTCATTAAAAAATCAAGCTCCAAAAATTCCCGCGCTGTAATATGCATGTTTAAACCCCAGAGCGCTGGCGGCGATGGGTTAAAAGTAGTTTTTTAACCCCCAACCATATTTTTGGAAACCAAAAAAAAACAAGTTTTTAAAATAATTTTTTTTTAAATTATTTAAAATGGCAGAAGTGGTCACAGAATTTTTCACATTAAAAAAAAAAAAAAAAAAAAATTATTAACAATGAATTATGAATATTTAAAGATTGTTCCATTGAAATGCATTGGAGAGCGCCAGGTAGCGAGAGGTCATACCTGTCGCTGTTCAAGGTCGGACGCTGGCGCTGTGGGCTGAGGCTGGAATAATGATGAATGAGTGGCTATCTGGCGCTATCTCAGTCGCTAAGCAGGATCGGCTTGATAAATGTGTGATTGTGGTGGGGAGCCGGCGTTCTCGTGGCGGGGCCCGTCATTACCGGCCGCTCACCGGTCGCTACCTGTCGCTATTCCTTCATAAATAAGGGCCTAAGGTTAGCGGCTCCGAGATGACCCCCACTAACTTCTAACAGGGAGCGTGACACATCCACAAATGCCTGGCTAGAGGGATAGCAGGGATGCGGCCATGGCTCGTGCATGCGCCGTTGGACTGGGAAGCAAGTGCATGGGACGACCTGGGGGGTTTCAAACAGGGGGAGGGAATCGATCAGCCCGCTTATAGATCCCCGGGTTGATCACTGTGGGTTTTGGTCCACTTTAAATAGTCTTGTGTCTGTGTATAGATACAAAGAAATATATAGATTTTTCTGTATTTGTTCATAGATGTGCGATGGCCTAGTTGATGTATACTAGCCATATTCTTTGGCTTCTTTTGCAGATCATCACATTTTTTATGTGCGTTTAATCATGTTTTTAGTATCTCTACGATTTCTTTTGTGTTGTTTATTTAGAAATAAAGAGTGAAAGCAAGGATTGGTGTGAGGAAATAAAAAACAAATACTAGAATCAAAGACAACAACAGTAATGTTAGGAGTGTAAAATAAAAGTGAGAACATGGGGTATGTGTAAATTGCAGACTTCAGATGACTGGTAATGTAAAAAGTCAGACGCAAGCTTCAATCAGAGTTCCCAAGAGGGAGAATTGATAGAGGGTAAGAGAGCCAGGGCTTTGATCGGCACGTGGAAACAAATGAGGCTTAGAGTTCAGGAATAAAGTATCAGAGATAATATCAAGAGAGAGATAAATATCAGGAAAGCCATAGTAGGACAGCTGTATTATTCCATTGTAGGCATTGGTATGTGAAACCAACAATAGATACAAGGAATACAGAGAAAGTGTAACATAGCTAAAGGAAAGAATAATAATACGAGAGCAAGGTAAAGCATAGGAAAAAGGTAGGCACACATTATAATAATACAAAAAGCAGGCTAGAGGTAGGATCAGTTTGCACGAGAACAAAGATATATTATGGCCCTTATTTATGAAGGAATAGCGACAGGTAGCGACTGGTGAGCGGCCGGTAATGACGGGCAACGCCACGAGAACGCCGGCTCCCCACCACAATCACACATTTATCAAGCCGATCCTGCTTAGCGACTGAGATAGCGCCATATAGCGACTCATTCATCATTATTCCAGCCTCAGCCCACAGCGCCAGCGAGCGACCTTGAACAGCGACAGGTATGACCTCTCGCTACCTGGCGCGCTCCAATGTATTTCAATGGAACAATCTTTAATTTAATTAATTGTCATTAATGTTTTTTTTGTTTTTTTTTAATGTGAAAAATTATGTGACCACTTCTGCCATTTTAGATAATTTTTTAAGGGAAAAAAAAATTGTACAGAATTGATATTACAGGTCTGATATTAATGTATTCATATTACTAAATTATTTAAAATACTTTTTTTTTTTGGTTTCCAAAAATATGGTGGTTTGGGGGTTAAAAAACTACTTTTAACACATCGCCGCCAGCGCTCTGGGGTTTAAACATGCATTTCACAGCGCTTGAATTTTTCGAGCGTGATTTTTTGATGAATATGGTGGGAGCCGGTCGCTCTGACCAGTCGCTATCATGCGCTCCTATACAGCGCGGAACCTGTCAAATAGCGACTCGTAACCTTGTATTCAACATTACTGCACACCGACTGAGTCGCTATCAACAACCGAACAACGGGCAAGCACAGCGACTACTAGCGGGCGCTGTGAAAATACCGCTACAGTCGCTCAACTGTCGCTACATGTCACTATTAATAAATCAGCCTCCCCGTGAAAAAGAGAAAAAAAAGGTGTAATTAGTAATTATTAGAGACCAAAATCTCTTGGATTACAGACCATACTCAGGATTAGAGTAGAAATTTGATTGCATAAAGAAAACCAGAGTGTGGAAAGGAGTTAAAAATCAGTAACCTAAAACTGGAAACTTTTATTAAAATACAAAATTGGCAGCTGCTCAAGTAATTTTTAACTAAAAGGCTTGATTCACTACTAGCGCCACGTATTGCACGGCGCTAGTAGACACTGTAAGCGGTATCGGGCGCTGTAACCTAGCATTGCGGTCGCTGTAGTAATCTGGCCGGCATTGATGAATATGATGTGTGTTAGGCGCTCTAACAACAGTACAGAGCTGCAGCGAGCGAGAGGTATTTAACAAAAAACTACACACACAGTTTCAGCGCTCTAAAGCTGGGCGCTGTAGCATAGAGCGGCAGACACTGATCAAAGTCTGTTTTTGAACACATCTACATCAGTAACAAAGCGAAAACACACGGAATGACATTGAGGCCGATTCATTAACAGCGGCAGGTAGCGACAGTTGAGCGACTGTAGCGGCATTTTCAGAGCGCCCACTAGTAGTCGCTGTGCTGGGCCGTTGTTCGGTAGTTGATAGCGACTCAGTCGGTTTGCCGTAATGTTTATATGTAATATTTGACAGGTTCCGCGCTGTATGGGAGAGCATGATAGCGACTGGTCAGAGCGACCGGCTTCCACCATATTCATTAAAAAATCAAGCTCCAAAAATTCCCGCGCTGTAATATGCATGTTTAAACCCCAGAGCGCTGGCGGCGATGGGTTAAAAGTAGTTTTTTAACCCCCAACCATATTTTTGGAAACCAAAAAAAAACAAGTTTTTAAAATAATTTTTTTTTAAATTATTTAAAATGGCAGAAGTGGTCACAGAATTTTTCACATTAAAAAAAAAAAAATAAAAAAATTATTAACAATGAATTATGAATATTTAAAGATTGTTCCATTGAAATGCATTGGAGAGCGCCAGGTAGCGAGAGGTCATACCTGTCGCTGTTCAAGGTCGGACACTGGCGCTGTGGGCTGAGGCTGGAATAATGATGAATGAGTGGCTATATGGCGCTATCTCAGTCGCTAAGCAGGATTGGCTTGATAAATGTGTGATTGTGGTGGGGAGCCGGTGTTCTCGTGGCGGGGCCCGTCATTACCGGCCGCTCACCAGTCGCTACCTGTCGCTATCCCTTGTTAAATTAGGGCCATTGTTTTAACACTGTGACATTAACACTTTAGTGCCAGACCTGTAATGACAATTCTGCATAAAAATATAGAAAGTCTAAAAAAAGTAATAAAAATGTTTGTTTGCAGCCAGGAGAGGTCACAAGATGATTTGAGCAAAAAAAAAAAAATTAAATTGCCAAACACGCTAATTAAACACATACAAATGAACGTCCATTGAAATGTATGGGAGAGCAACACTGAGCGAAAGGTAATACCTGGCGATCTGGAAGCTAGAGCGCCGGCGCTATACACTGAGCCTCCTCTGGTAATACATGTGATGCTACATGGCGCTGTTAGAGTCGCTCACCAGATTCACCTTGTTAAATGTGGTTTTGCGTACAGCGCCCGGCGTTCACCAGACGCTGCCGAAGCACTACCTGGTGCTATCCTTTCTTAAATAACCCCCTTTCTTAAGTGTTGCAAGGTTGCAGAGCAAAATGACAACACCTCTCAGACACCACTCAGGTGCCCTCCTGCTCCCAACCTGCCCCAGCGATAACCCCTGTGATGAAACCCTTACCTTGTAGCCCCAGCTGACGTTACTGTCATTGAGATCAAGCTGTACGTTTCTTTTAATACAGCTACAACCCTGTGGGGCCGCTGTGGGGCCCTTCACTACCACCAGTGAACAGAGCCCTGCCAGCTCATTTTAAACCCACAGCTTTGGTATAGGTAGGACCCGGTCCGTTAGCAGGTCTATCTAGGGCCAGAAGCCAGCCCAGTAGCATGTAATATAGCCGAGAGACACAAATGGATCAAGATAATAGAGCAGCCCAAGATTAATTTATACATTTAATCTCTTTAAGAGCACACTAGGCAAGCTATGTACATTCAATTAGTATATGCAATATAGGTTAGAAGGGCAATTACAATCAGAATAAGCAGATAGAATATATGTCTTTTACCGTTAGATGTGCTAGGAAGTCACAGAGAAGCATGTGGGTTGAATCCTTGTCCTATTGGTTCTTTCCAGCACAATTTCCAGCGTTGTCATCTCTCCAAAAACAGTTTGTCTGTTGTCTGCAGATTCAAAAGATGTGATTGGTCTATGATTAATTTGCACAACAGCCTCATAGTTCATTATGACGTACTAGCACCATTGTGTCTGGATTTATGTTTTGAAACCTGCCTGTCAGCTCAGTCTCATGACAGGGGGTTGTTGCTTGACCAGGATACAAAGGTCTTTTGAAGTGGAGACCCCCCATGGGGCACTGTGTTTACTGCTTATGAGCAAACCCTCTGAGAGATAGGGGAGCATTTCCTTTACAGCTGGGTTAGCAAATGGAATTGTAGATGTCTTCGTTTACAGATGAGCATGTCAGAGAGGTGATATAATACTTTCCATCATATTCCTCACAAACCTGATCAGGTCATAAAAACAGCCTTCCGCATGCCCGCTGTGTGAAACTCACCTGCTTCCCTCCCGGGCCACAGCCACTGTGAGTTCTCTCCCACCCAAAGCCGCTGGAGATCCCTTTGCCGTAAACAGAGCCGTTTGCAGAACATTTAACATTTGACAGGCAAACAGCTCTAATTGGATGAGAACCTGCACATGCACCGTAGGGCCGGGAAGAGGTGAATTTTACAGAGCAGTCTGGGGGGATTCGCATGGGGGGGGGGGAAGGAACAAAGCCCCAGAACCATCCACAGAAACATCCACCCTAACAGCCCCGAGCACCCGAGTCTCACCCAGGAGAAGCACCCAGTGCTTCCGGGGTCCCTATGGCAAGCAACTACTGAGTCACCCAATCAGTGCTGCAGTGGCTACTAACTATAGTCACTTTTGCTCCTAATGAGAGCAACTCTCGCAGCTGCCCATTAGAGCCCTGTGAGTGTCACTGTGGGAATTGGGTAACAGGCAAGATATTTTTATTTGAAATGCCTAGATCTGAGCAAGGTGTGGGCGTAAAGCCCAGTTTTAGACTGCACTTCTGCTTTAAAGTGGACCAACAACCTCCGCTGCGTGGGTGTTGGTCGCCGCTAAATTATAGTCGGGGGGGGGGGTCATCCAGGATGCTGGAGCTCCCCTGTACATAGCCCCCAGAATGCTGGCAAATCTCACCTTTCCACTGGTGAAGTAACGAGAATCCAGCGGCAGTCGCGTAGGCAGTGATGTCCTGGCCGCTGAATTTTTGCCCACGTGAGTGCCGGGCGGCCAATCGCAGCACTGGATTCTCGTCAGTGGATCGAGGGATAGGTGAGAGTTCTGGGAGTTCTGGGGGGTTATATGCGGGGGGCTCCAGCATTCACTCTGCAGGGGGGTTGTGGTGCACTTTAAAGTAGCCCCAACCCTGTCAGCAGGGCTGGATTAGGGTGGTGGAGGGCCCTGGGCATAAAATCTGGTGGAGGCCCCCAGAGACAGTATTTTGTTTCCTTTAAAATAATAGTCCAGCTAAGTAACTGATTGGTGGTTGTTTGGCACCCGCCTACTTACTGGATCATCAGATTGAGTCCCTTGTGCCCCCCTTGTGCAGGTGCGTGCTGCTCGGGATCTCCTGCTTTGCCAGTCTGGGTGGGGGGGTGTAGTGTAGTCACCCGGCTGGTCCAGCAGAGAACAGTTCCCTGCATTGAACTGCCAGCGGTTGTGCTTGGTGGCTTATGTGCAGTGACAACTCTGCACGCACCCATCACTGTAGCGTTGCTGACGTGGCTTTGCTGCTCTAGACTCTCCATCCTGCCCTGTAGTGGCTTTGGCTGCAGGTTTTCTAAAACAAAAAAAGGTTTGCCAGCTGCGGGGGCACCCACTGCCGCCGATATCTTCTATGCCAGCCCTGTGGCCCATCAAAGCAAAGACTGAAAAGCCTTCTGGACCAGCCCATAAGCCAAAGGTTGGTGGAGGCCCCCTATGCAGGGCAAGTGGTGGAAGCCCCGGGGCGCGCACCCCTTGCGCCCCCCTCATAATCCGTCCCTGCCTGTCAGTCAGAAAAAGGCCTATAACTGTCTCTAAAGGTTTCAGCTTCTCCTGAAATCCCCTCATCACTTGAATGATGAATAACTTATTTATTATAGACAGTATGCTCTGCTGCTCCAAGGCTGAATGATCAGGTTGAGTCATCTAGCCTCATATATTTATTCCATATTCCAACTAATATTTTTCAAGGCCTTTTATCGGAACATTACTTCAGACTGTTAAAGTTTATACATTTCTTTTTAATGAAATCTAAATTTAGAGTAGAATACAGGGAACTAAAAGGGCGACCTGTCTGTACAGCAATCAATTTACTGCAAGCATTAGCTGCTTTTAGTCCTGGAATAATTATTATGTTTAACAGAGCGTGATCCTGAGTGATGCTCTTCTGCAGTGTTTTTGCCCCCGTTAAACATGTAAATAATCACTATCTATGGACACAACTTTGTAGAATGGAGCATCTCCTTTAGTGGGGAGAGTTTTGTCACCTTAAAGTGGTCATGAGAGATTATTGACTTTACAATTATACTCAATAGACAAAACTTTTCAATTGTCCCTCATAAAAGTTGGCCCACTTTAAGGTATTTCCTTAGAGAACATCACGATTTGGCATTTCCCATAGTGTGAACCCCCATGTCACGATCACACTCTATCAGCCCAGCCAATACGCTAGAGAGAGTGTGATGGTACAAGGGTTAAACGCCACCAGACCCCTGGGTATGCACTACTAGTCCCAGCAAGTCATCACGTAACCCTAATAAACGTGTTTCACCAGAGCTTCCTTCAGGAAGGTGAGCTCATATATTTAGAGATCAAAGGCTAGAGCTGAT
The DNA here is from genome assembly GCA_027917425.1 of Gastrophryne carolinensis. Taxonomy (NCBI): domain Eukaryota; kingdom Metazoa; phylum Chordata; class Amphibia; order Anura; family Microhylidae; genus Gastrophryne; species Gastrophryne carolinensis. Next base: position 406,397,863 of record CM051238.1, on the reverse strand, counting down.
TAATTAAACATTTAATCTGATAAAAAGGTATCACAGTGCTGGATGTAATTTACAACAATAAAATGACATACAAAAATACAGAAAGAGTATACAGCAAATAGCAGTTCAAAAATAAAGTCCTTACGCAGTCCATTTTGTTGGAGTTTCCCGTGGTTGCTCGTTGCTTGGGACCGATGTTATGTCCCAGGTTCCTTCTCAGGTTATGTCCCAAAAGCATGTTTCCCCTTAGCATCTATTTAGCTAATTTTTGGAGGGAAACGGTTTACATGACATCCTCCATCTCCCTGGAATTCCTAAGGGAGGGGCATTCCTCTCCCAGGTCTCCTTATCTGAGAGACATCCTGCTGCTTCAAAGACATCCGACTTCCCCCATAAAACTGTGTGTGCATGAAGGGGGGGAGTTTTATGATGGTGCACAGACAACACATTCTGCTGGTCACAAACAGACCTCTTAATTAAATTGGAATGCACACTCAGTCTGTATATATATATACACACACACATATATATATTATACCAAGATATAATCAGGCCTTGGGCATGACACCCAATAAATACACCTGGATCCTTGAACACATGGCTGCAGCTAAGCGTAACCACATGCCAAAGCACCCCACAGAATCCTCCCTCCCTCCAGCCAGCACGTACCGACTGGCAGACATTCAGGTGTGCTGAGTACAGCAAGCACACAAAGCTGGGTTGTTGTCAGAGGCCTTTACATGTACTGGATGCAGAGGATGCCCTGCTGTATGAAACCACTTGGGGTTGCTGGTAAACTCACCTTTACCAGGGGCTCCTGCGACACTGTCTTTGCCGGCTGCCAAATACCATACTACATTTCCAGACTATATTTAAAGTGGCTTGAAACCCAGGGGGGATCGGCCCAGGAATCTATAAGATTACCGGACCGATCAGATCCCTCCCCGCGGGGCATCCGAAATCGGGATGTCCCGCGGGGAGGAACCCCCCAGGAGGCCCACAAACCTTACCTCAGCCCCGTTCCATCGGCGCATGCGCGAGCCGCGGCCGCGTCTCGCGCCTCCCTCTAGCAGGGCTAGACTATAGTGGACCAAAACCCAGCACGATCAGCCCGGAAATCCATCCCCCCCCCCCCCGGGGCATCAAAATCAGGATCCCTGGCTGTGTGACACCCCCCTAGGTCGCCCCGTGCACTTTCCTTGCTTCTCAGTCCAACGGCGCATGTGCGCGCCGCGGCTGCATCCCCGCTATCCCTCTAGCAGGGCATGTGCCTGTGCCAGGAATTTGTGAATGGCTGTCGCAGGCACGCTCCCTGTTAGAAGGGAAGCTGGGAATGCGGCCGCCAGCACGCTCAGAGCCGCTGGCCTTAGACGCTGCTTAGACGGCGTGATGTCAACGGCTCCGAACACACTCATTGGGCAAGCAGCCTTGCATGCGCCATAGGACCGGGAAGAGGTGAATTGCGCTCGGCAATCTGGGGGCTTTCACACAGTGGGGCATAGCCGATCAGGGTGCCCCGGGGGAGAGGACCAAAACCCGGGATAGTCAAAATCCTGGGTTTTGGTCCACTCTAAACCAGGGATGCGGCTAGCAGGCTGGTCATATCAGCTGGCAATCTTGATATAAGCAATCTTAAAATTGGCCTTGGTGAAAACAACATTTTTTCTTCAAAAATGGGGCCACTGCCAAGCCAGGCGCATTGTCCAAGATACTCGGATGAGAGGGAGCTGGTAAATAGGTTTTCCTACCTGCACTGCAATGATAGTGGCCCTGTAAATCTTGATTGCTTGATTAAGGGGGTTATTTAAGAAGGGATAGCGCCAGGTAGCGCCTCGTAGCGGCAGGAAGCGTCTGGTGAACGCCGGGCGCTGTAGGCAAAACCCCATTTATGAAAGCGAATCTGATGACCGCCTCTAACAGCGCCATGTAGTGTCACATATATTATTACAGGTGGCTCAGTGTATAGCGCCGGCGCTCTAGGCTCAGAAGCGCCATGTAGTACCCGTTGCTCTGTCGCTCTCTCCCATACATTTCAATGGCGCTTCATTTTTTATTTATTTAATTATTTTAATGCATAGATGGCCATTGCATGCTTGCGCACACATAGGAACTCGTCCTCCGCATTTAACCCATCCGTGCAGTGAGTGTACACATGCCCGGAGCGGTGGGCTGCCCTAATTACGGCGTTCATTAGTTGTGTATAAATAGCGTTTGTGAATTTAATTTTTTTTTTTTTTTTTTTTTGCTCAAATCAATGTGCGACTTCTCCTGGCTGCAAACAAACACTTTTATAAATTTTTGGGACTTTTAATATTTTTATACAGAATTGTATTTACAGACCTGGCACTAAAGTGTTATTGTCCCAGTGTTAAAACAATGTCATTCCATGTATTTTCACTTTGTTACTGGTGGATATATGTTCAAAAACAGACTTTGATCACACAGCATCTGGCGCTCTATGCTACAGCACCCAGCTTTAGAGCGCCGACGCTGTTGTAGTGTTTTGTTAGATATGGTGTGGAGCGCGAGTGCCGGACGCACGGAGCTGGCGCTACCTCTCGCTCACTGCAGCACTATACTGTTGTTAGAGCGCCCAACATACATCAAATTAATCAATTCCGGGCAGGTTATGACCCAGACGCTCTGTTACAGCACCCAATACCCGCTTACAGCATCTGTTAGCGGTCGTTTGAAGCGCCGCCATACAGACACTAAAACCATATATTAACATATGAGTAAAGGATTACATCACCAATCAGAAACGCCTCAAGGGTCCCCGCACAGCAGCCCAACACCGACGCGTTGCGTGGTCAATTGCCACTTCGCCAGGGTGGCCAATTGGCCACGCAACGCGTCGGTGTTGGGCTGCTGTGCGGGGACCCTTGAGGCGTTTCTGATTGGTGATGTAATCCTTTACTCATATGTTAATATATGGTTTTCTGATTGAACTATGGCGGCTAGTACCGGTTTTTGATTAACTGACACTTGGCACTTTGCACTTTATTTTTTATATGCTTGAAGGTTTTTGATGAATTTACTGTTTTTTTGTTTAGGTTTTATTAGTATTGCTTTATGTGTCGTTTTTCACAGTATTTACTTAATGGCATATGCCAGCACATTAGCACTTTGTATGTATATTTTGGCTTCACATAAGAGGTCTAACTCGCCATCTGTATTTGAATTAACTAGTAATCTTATTTGATTTATTTATTCTTATCGGGCAACAATATAAGCCATTGTTATGGGTCCCCCCTCCAGCGTTTTGTTTTGTCTTAGAGGCTGATTCATTTATAGCGACAGATAGCGACTGTTGAGCGACTGTAGCGGTATTTTGACAGCGACCGCTAGTAGTCGCTGTGCTTGGCCATTGTTCGGTGGATGATAGCGACTCAGTCGGTGTGCCGTAATGTTGAATACAAGATGCTGAGTAGCTATTTGACAGGTTCGCTGTTGTATGGGAGCGCATGATAGCGACTGGACATAGCGACCGGCACCCACCATATTCATTAAAAAATCAGCCTTAAAAATTCCTAGCGCTGTGAAATGCATGTTTACATCCCAGAGCGCAGTAGGTGATGTGTTAAAAGTAGTTTTTTAACCCCCTAACCACCCAAAAAAAATGGAATGATTTTGAAATAATATTCAAACCTGAATAGTTTAAAATCAGACCTGTAATATCAATTCTGCAAAAAAAAAAAAATTTTTTTTAAATCCCCAAAAAATACATTTTCAAAGGAAGAAGTGTTCACGGATTTTTTTTTTGAAATTTAAAAAAAAAAATATATATTAAAAAATAATTATTAATTAAAATACATTCTGCCATTGAAATGCATTGGAGAGCACCAGGTAGCGAGAGGTCATACCTGTCGCTGTTCAAGGATGTTCGCTGGTGCTGTGGGATGAGGCTGGGATAATGATGAATGAGTTGCTAGGTGGCGCTATCTCAGTCGCTAAGCAGTATCGGCTTGATAAATGTGTGATTGTGGAGGGGAGCCGGCGTTCTAGTTGCGGTACCTGGCTTTACTGGCCGGCTCCCCAGTCGCTATCTGTCGCTATCTGTCGCTATTCCTTGATAAATAAGGCCCTTAATGTTTTTTAATGTGTCCTTCCATGTTTTTTCTTTTTTCTATTACTTCTTAAGCCTTGATTTAATAAAATTATATATTTTTATACAAATTATTGTATTTACATCTCAGTGTGCGGTGGTGAGTGGGGAAATAGGGGGCGGGTCTAGGGCCCCCATCTTTTGTTGTTCTCTATGTGGACTATTCTCCTCCCAACATTGCCAGCACCTCTTTAACCATACACATTAATTGGTGGTTGTGCATACCTATACATCATTTTTTGGCCATACAGACACTAATCTGGCAATACCTGGCGTTAGTAGTGAATCCGCCTCCACGGCTTTCCTTACGACTGTACATTTCCTTACGAAAAAAACATCTTGGCAGGTTATCAGATGTCTGGCTAAATTGGCCATGGAGACCGGGACCAATGCCAGTATTTCAGTTACTTCTATACAGAACTGCAGAATATGGCAGTACTATATAAATAGACAAAACAGATAATTTTAGGAGGAACAAGCCTATTGACTCCCAAGATTTTAGATTTCGCAGACTTATGCACTTGAGAGTAAAACACGCAAGACCAGATGCACTCTGGGAAAAAAACATCCCAGAGACAGCTTGAATGAAGCCATATTGGATCTTCCTCTCTCAGATGTCAGTAACTGGCTTTAGTCAGGCATGGTGCTTTTGAAGAAAATAAGCTTGTGGGTATACAGCACAGTCCTCGCCAGCAGGCATCTTTAGGGTCCAGCAAGGAAGAAATGACACTTACAAAGACCAATGGTGCAGCCATAACAGCTGGAAGCCGGGTGACACATCCAAGTGAGGGATGAATACGATTTTCTTTCAGAAGGCATGCTGAGACGTAGCTTCGTAAGTGATGTTAACTAAGAACATTTGACGTCTTCATGAGTCAGACCGACTTTGTTCTTCATCCATGTTTTTTGCATGTGGTAATTGTTCCTTGGATGATATACAGTCAAAAATTTCCTGATGGCTTCACTGCCCTAAACGGCCTTAACATTTAAGATTGTTAGTTGTTACTAAAATAATAAGTATTTAGAAGCTATAAGCTATAGATCTAAAATGTGCACAGTGCAAAATGACATTATTCATGTCCCCTTCTGCTAGCAGCGGAATGGGGCCAAAAATTGGCCTGGGATTTTAACAAGCAGTGGCCAGCTCATGTCCAGCCTATGTAGAGGGGACAACCACACACTATGGGATGCTCTTGAGGAGGATGCAGTTTCACATAAGAGGGGTTATAGGTAGACCCTGAACTTGACCCACTTTTCATAAGGGAACTTCTGTGGCCCAGGGGGGTTTAAGTACTCCCTCAGGCCCCCGGGATCTCCAGCAGTGGGTCACAGTGTTTAATGCTGCCATGACCAAACCACGAGTTGGTAAAAGGGTTAATAGGGTGGTCCCTCTTTATTGGGACACCTCTTTTTGGACAAAGGTTCCCTGGCATGTAGGAATACTCAATCAGGTGCCCACCTCCAACTGTTTGTCCCTTACCAGGCCCACCTTCACAGGGAACTGCCCAACTGGGATTTTCTCCCTCAGGTCACTGAAGACCTCTTGGCTTTCACCCATCACAAAGGGAACTAAGCCTCAGCAGCCTCCAAGGGTAGGAAATGCTCTTAGGGGTGCTCCCGCAGTGCCCCTCTCCAGAGGATTCCGGTAATAAACATAAACCTTGCTCTGCCCCCTCCAAATAGCAATCCTGCTAATGTAATAAGAAAAAAAAGCCACTCACCTTCACCCTGAATCCAGCCCCCAAAGTCAGTGGTGCCGCAGCTGGTGGCACTGAACGCTCGCCGCCATCTTCCTGAAGTCCTGGAGTCGCGCGCTTTCACCTATCCGTTCATATTAATGGACAGACGGGAGCGCGCAATGCGAAGAGCGCTGCTCCAAGCGGCCGGCTGGACTTCAGACTTCGGGGGCTGGATTTGGGGTGAAGGTGAGTTTTTTTCTTTTAATAAATTAGCAGGTTCGCTATTTGGAGGGGACATGGCAGGGGTTATGTTTATATTTCAGGAAGGGGTCCTTTAAGTTCAGGCTGAGGCACACAGCTGGCATGCTGTGAAAAGAAGAAGCCTTCCGGGTGCTCCAAGATAGCCGAGGTCAGTAGAGAATCAGTAAGGTGGTGTTTCAGATTTAAGTGGATGTAGGAGCAAATGTAAGTGCTGACAATGATTCAGTATTATGCATGCAGATGGGGCAAGGGAGTTTTGGGGAGTTTTTGTTTCAACTGTGTCAGGCTGTTTTAAGTCACCATAGTGGACAAGCCAAATGGACTGCCTCTGGCCATAGCAGTATACCAACCTCTATGTTCTTTGGCATAGGTTCATTGCTCTTCCAGGATGGCCCCCAACAATTGACACCACTGGAGGAGCAACAGGCCCATGCTGATAAACACTTGGTGTTTGTGCACCCCAGGGCCAAGGAGGCAGTACTAGTAATTGGTAAGGCAAGTATCAGCAAGCCTTCTTTACTTTAAACCGGTATTCGATCACTGGAATTCCTTCCCACCTTACCTTATGTATGGTAAATTGGCCAATGTATCAATTTACTAATTCTAGGACTAATTGTTCAGAGTGGAAGTCCAACATAAAAAAAAAATAAAAATAAAAAATTGCACCCACACCTAGGCAGCCATAAAACAGCCACTAAAACGGGGAGGCCGATTCATTAACAGCGGCAGGTAGCGACAGTTGAGCGACTGTAGCGGCATTTTCAGAGCGCCCGCTAGTAGTCGCTGTGCTTGGCCGTTGTTCGGTAGTTGATAGCGACTCAGTCGGTTTGCCGTAATATTGAATATTGGGTGAGGAGTCGCTATTTGACCGGTTCCACGCTGTATGGGAGCGCATGATAGCGGCTGGTCAGAGCGACCGGCTTCCACCATATTTATTAACAAATCACGCTCAAAAAATTCTCGCACTGTAAAATGCATGTTTAAACCCCAGAGCGCTGGCGGCGATGGGTTAAAAGTAGTTTTTTAACCCCCAAACAACCATATTTTTGGAAACCAAAAAAAACAAGTTTTTAAAATAATTTTGTAATATGAATACATTAATATCAGACCTGTAATATCAATTCTGTACATTTTTTTTTTACCTTAAAAAATTATTTAAAATGGCAGAAGTGGTTTTTCACATAAAAAAAAAAACAAAAAAAAATTAATAATTAATTATGAATATTTAAAGATTGTTCCACTGAAATGCATTGGAGAGCGCCAAGTAGCGACAGGGCATACCTGTTGCTGTTCAAGGTCGGACGCTGGCACTGTGGGCTGAGGCTGGAATAATGATGAATGAGTCGTTATATGGCGCTATCTCAGTCGCTAAGCAGGATTGGCTTGATAAATGTGTGTGTTAGGGCGAGCGCTGCACGCCCGTCTCACAGCATTTCACCTACCTCCATGGCTGCATGCAGCCGTCATCCATCTTCCCTCAGGGCTGCTTCCAGCTGCCGCCCTTCCTCCAATGCTTCCTCCTTGCATGGTCAGGTGCGCACACGTCTCCGTCCACTAGAGGGCGAGCGCACAGGATCCCTGAGATTTAAAGGGCCTGTACAGCACTGATTGGAGTTTATGTCATCCAATCCTGTATCATCTTCCCCTATTTAAACAGGCACTTCCTTCCTTCAGTGCCGGATCTTGGTCTCTCCATGCTTGTTGAAAGTCAGACATTCTTGGATTGCTCACCCGTGTACCGACCTCTGCCTGTCCCCGACTCTGAACCTTTGCTGCCTGCCCCGACCTCGGCTACTCACCTTTAACGCGAACCTGTGCTGCCAGCCCCGATCTCTGCCTGTACTTACTACGCCTTTTTGCCTGCCACTTGTGTACCTCACTGAATCTCGGCTGACTGTGGGACTGGGCCGCTGTTAGGGGGTAGCGACCTGGGGGTCACTCGCCGCACAAGACCAACCTGCCTTGCGGTGGGCTCTGGTGAATACCGGTGGCCTCTTAGACTCCGCTCCCCTGACACGGTACCCGCCATCGGTTCCACAGTTAAAGCGGATCCACACCCAAGTCCGCTCCACCCGGTCCGTGACAGTAAGATCCGGCCATGGATCCCGCTGAGGTGCCGCTGCTGGATGCCACTGAATTGCCTGCTATAGTGGCTATGCAGTCCCGCCAGATTAATCAACTCTCTGCCATGATGCAGCAATTATTAACGATTCAGCAACAGCAAGTTCCATCACCGGCTCCAGCATTACCGCCACAGCCCCCGGTAACATCTTCTGCCAGAATCCGTCTCTCCTTGCCGGCTAAATATGATGGGGATGCCAAGTTATGCCGAGGGTTCCTTGCCCAATGTTCCCTGCACTTGGAGTTGTTGGCGGATCAATTTCCCACTGAACGAGCTAAGGTGGCCTTTGTCATCAGTTTGCTTTCTGGAAAGGCTTTGGCATGGGCCACTCCCTTGTGGGATTGCTAGGACCCTGTCTCTTCCAGTATTCACACCTTTGTCTTAGAGTTTCACCAGGTCTTTGAGGAACCTGCCCGGGCTTCATCTGCTGAATCGTCCCTTTTGAACTTGGTCCAGGGCGAGTTGTCCGTTGGTGAATACGCCATTCGGTTCCGCACTCTTGCCTCCCAATTGTCTTGGAACAATGAGGCCTTGTGTGCCTGCTTCAAGAAAGGACTTTCTAGTAAAATTAAGGATGCTCTTGCGGCTCGTGACTTGCCTTCATCTCTCACTGAACTCATCCATCTGGCCACACGCATTGATGTGCGCTTTGCTGAGAGGCGTGAAGAATTCCGCCAAGAAAGAGACTCTCAGCGCCCTAGGAGGGCATCCCGTTTGGCTCCAGTATTTCAAAACCCTTTGTCTGCACATGTACCTCCCAGTGAGGAGGCCATGCAGGTCGATCGATTCCGTTTGACCCAAATGGAGAGAACTCGCAGAAGGAACGAGAACCTTTGTCTGTACTGCGGTGGTTCTGAGCATTTTTTGAAGGACTGTCCTATTCGCCCTCCACGTCAGGGAAACGGGCGCACCTAGTGGCGGTGGGAGAGGCGTCCCTGGGTGTATCTGCTTCCTCTCCATGGCTCACTGTTCCTGTTCAACTTTCCATCTCACCTTCCACCTCCCTGAATTTAACCCCCTTTTTGGACTCGGGTTCTGCAGGGAACTTTATAGAGGCTGCCTTGATCAATAAACATAATATCTCTGTGAATCGCCTTGCTACACCCTTATTTATCGCCTCAGTCAATGGTGATAGGCTGTACTGTACTGTGCGCTATCGCACCGTTCCCCTCCAATTAAAAATTGGGCTCTTCCATCAAGAGAATGTTGAGTTCTACGTCCTCCCTAATTGCACCTCTCAGATTCTTCTAGGCCTTCCTTGGCTCCAACGTCATGATCCCACGCTTGACTGGGCCACTGGCGATATAAGGACTTGGGGTGCAGCATGCTTTAAGAGGTGCCTGAAGTCTGTCCCTGTTCGACCCATTCCTGCTTCAGCACCATTACCTGGCTTGCCTGAGATCTACCTGACCTATGCTGATGTATTCTGCAAGAAACAAGCGGAGGTACTTCTGCCTCACCGCCCCTACGATTGCCCTATAGACCTCCTTCCGGGTACCACTCCTCCACGTGGCCGAATTTACCCTCTCTCGGCTCCTGAGACTCAAGCCATGAGTAGCCATGGATATATTGTCTCAGCTCGTGGCCTTCAGATGGACCCTAGCAAGTCGAAAGCAGTTCTGGATTGGCCCCGTCCTATTGGCCTGCGAGCTATTCAACGTTTTCTGGGCTTCGACAATTACTATCGGCAGTTTATTCCTCACTTTTCCACTGTAGTGGCGCCTATTGTGGCCCTCACAAAGAAGAGCGCCAATTCGAAGTCTTGGCCTCCTCAGGCGGAAGAGGCCTTCATTGCTCTAAAAAAGGCCTTCTCCTCTGCACCAGTGTTGTCTAGGCCAGATCCATCTCGGCCTTTCGCCCTAGAAGTAGATGCCTCCTCCATTGGAGCCGGAGCGGTGCTCACTCAAAAATCGTCTACTGGCAGAATTTTCACCTGCGGGTTCTTTTCGAAGCCCTTTTCGCCAGCGGAGAGGAATTACTCCATCAGAGATCGGGAGTTACTCGCCATCAAGTTGGTGTTGGAGGAGTGGAGACACCTCTTAGAAGGTTCTGCCCATCAAGTATCCATCTATACTGATCACAAAAATCTATCTTATTTAGAAACTGCCCAGCGATTGAATCCACGACAAGCTCGTTGGTCGTTGTTTTTCGCTCGATTTGATTTTCAAATCTACTTCCGGCCAGCCGCTAAGAACATCAGGGCAGACGCCCTTTCTCGCTCCTCTGACATCTCTGGTGTTGAATCCACTCCACAACATATCATCCCGCCTGAACACCTTGTCCACTCTGCCCCCACTACTCTTGTACAAGCACCGCCGGGAAAGACCTTTGTGCCAGCTCGCCAACGTCGCAAAATATTAGAATGAGGGCATTCTTCCCATGTAGCCGGCCATGCCGGTATCAGGAAGTCTTGTTCTATCATTTCTCGATATTATTGGTGGCCTTCTTTTGAAAAGGATGTGACCGAATTCGTTCAGGCCTGTACCACCTGCGCTCGCGACAAAACCCCTCGCCAAAGACCTGCTGGCCTACTCCACCCACTTCCTATTCCGGATACCCCATGGACACACATTGCTATTACCGACCTCCCTTCTTCGCATAGCAATACTGTAATTTGGGTGGTAGTGGATAGATTTTCTAAGATGGCGCATTTTGTTCCTTTGCCCGGCCTCCCGTCAGCTCCTCTGTTGGCAAAATACTTCCTGAAGCATATCTTTCGACTTCATGGTCTACCTACACATATTGTGTCTGACAGAGGTGTGCAGTTTGTGTCCAAGTTCTGGAGAGCTCTTTGTAAACAAATGAAAATTAAACTGGACTTTTCCTCCGCTTATCATCCCCAGTCTAACGGCCAGGTGTAAAGAGTCAACCAGATTCTCGGGCATTATCTTCGCCATTTTGTTTCAGCGCGTCAAGACGATTGGTTCGATCTGTTGCCTTGGGCGGAATTCTCGTATAATTTTAAGGATTCTGAGTCCACAAGGAAGTCCCCGTTTTTGGTGGTGTACGGCCGTCAACTCCTTCCGCCTTTGCCTTTATCCACGTCCTCCGGAGTGCCCACCGTGGACGATCTCACACAGGACTTCTCCACCATCTGGCAAGAAACACAGCGTTCCCTTTGTGAAGCTTCCGCCCGCATGAAGGTTAGCGCTGATAAAAGGAGAAGAGCTCCGCCTGTTTATTCTCCAGGAGATAAGGTGTCGTCAAAATACATCCGCTTCAAAATTCCTAGCTACAAATTGGGCCCCCGTTACTTGGGGCCATACAAGATCAAACAACAGATCAATCCAGTTTGCTATAAGCTTCACCTACCGACTTCACTGCGAATTCCCAATTCTTTTCACGTCTCTCTGTTGAAGCCAGTTATTGTCAATCGATTCTCTCCTAAAACTTTGGTGCCTGCCCCAATCTCGGGCACCGAGGATACCTTTTCAGTGAAGGAGATTCTGGCTTCCAAGCTCTCCAGAGGAAAAAGATATTTCTTGGTCGACTGGGAAGACTGTGGACCTGAAGAAAGATCTTGGGAGCCCGAAGAGAATATTCTAGACCGTAGTCTCATCTCAGATTTTCTTGGTCCCAAGAAGAAGGGGAGACCCAAGGGGGGGGTACTGTTAGGGCGAGCGCTGCACGCCCGTCTCACAGCATTTCACCTACCTCCATGGCTGGATGCAGCCGTCATCCATCTGCCCTCAGGGCTGCTTCCAGCTGCCGCCCTTCCCCCAATGCTTCCTCCTTGCATGGTCAGGTGCGCACACGTCTCCGTCCACTAGAGGGCGAGCGCACAGGATCCCTGAGATTTAAAGGGCCTGTACAGCACTGATTGGTGTTTATGTCATCCAATCCTGCATCATCTTCCCCTATTTAAACAGGCACTTCCTTCCTTCAGTGCCGGATCTTGGTCTCTCTATGCTTGTTGAAAGTCAGACATTCTTGGATAGCTCACCCGTGTACCGACCTCTGCCTGTCCCCCGACTCTGAACCTTTGCTGCCTGCCCCGACCTCGGCTACTCACCTTTACCGCGAACCTGTGCTGCCAGCCCCGATCTCTGCCTGTACTTACTACGCCTTTTTGCCTGCCACTTGTGTACCTCACTGAACCTCGGCTGACTGTGGGACTGGGCCGCTGTTAGGGGGTAGCGACCTGGGGGTCACTCGCCGCACAAGACCAACCTGCCTTGCGGTGGGCTCTGGTGAATACCGGTGGCCTCTTAGACTCCGCTCCCCTGACACGGTACCCGCCATCGGTTCCACAGTTAAAGCGGATCCACACCCGAGTCCGCTCCACCCGGTCCGTGACAGTGTGATTGTGGTGGGCAGCCGGCGTTCTCGTGGCGGGGCCCGTCATTACCGGCCGCTCACCAGTCGCTACATGTCGCTATCCCTTGTTAAATAAGGGCCTAAGACTCCCTGCATTAGCACCAGCAGCCGCCCAGACCACTGCACAGAGGAGAAAAATAAGAAAAAAAAATATTCTGAACCAAATAGTGTGGTAAAATATCCTCTAAATCACCCCATAACAGACAGTGTGCAAAATCCCCCCAATCACCCCATTACAGTGTGCAAGGAGGGAACCATCTTCCAAGTCTCTTCATTTGTCCATTCAGGCTTCATGATAGGAAAATAATTAAGTGGGCATGTAGTCCCTCTAAGTGTAGCCAAAAACAGATTGCCCCCGATTTATACAAAGGAATGTATTTGTTTTAGTAATGAATATATTATCATTGGCTTGACCATACACCAAATTCAAGGTTAAAATCAATCAGGGGATTGCACTCAAGCAAAATGTATCAATGTTGCAGAATGTATCCGCTGTCAATGTCAACACAGTGTAACCAATCAGTGCTAATACTATAAAAAAATATATATAATTATACACATGTAACAAATAGTCTGTGCAGATAATAAACAGACAGACTGCTTGAAAGTTGTCTCTAAAGTGCTAACATTAAACACAACAAACTTACTTGCACATTGCACTTTATTTGTGATCCTCAAAGTATGTTTTGTACGTTTTTTTTTTGTACGTAGTATGTCAGCACTTTAGAGACACATTTCAGGCAGTCTCCTTGTTTATTATCTGCACAGACTATTTGTTACATGTGTATATTTATATCCTTTTTTTACACTGACAGTGGATACATGCAAAATAGATCCATTTTGTTGGCAATAAATGTGCTTAAGGGTGATCCCCTGATTGATTTTAACCTTGTGCTTTGTTCAAGCTGATGACAGTATATTCAATATTCATTATTAAAATATGTTTTTTTGTATTAATTGGGAACAATCTGTTTTTGGCTACACTTAGTAAAACAAGTGGGCATAGAACGGGTAAAAAAAGAAAATGCGTCTTATAGAGTGAAATAAATTATTATATAAATAAATAAATATATATATATATATATATATATATATATATATATATATATATATCCCCTGCCACTGAGGCAGGATGGGAAGGGTTTTAAAAACTCACCTGGTACTGGGTTCAGGGCTGTTTGTTGGCAATTCTGGTGGCTTCTGCACAGAGTGGCATCCCCTGCATCCCAGCCCCAATAAAGCTAAAGAGGAAAACACCCATGAGATGCTGCCCTCTGGCAGGATATCCCTATTTGGGATGCCCCACTGTTTGTATCCCCACCGCTCACCCAAAAACTCACCTTTTCTTGGTTCCCACGTGGCCAACTCAGCAAATTAGCATGCTCGTTCCATTCAGATTTTTTATTTCAACACTGGGTCAGCCCATTCAGAAAATGCCTGTCGCAGGCCAGGGGTGCAATTGTAGTGGAGAAATGCGGCACTGACACATCAGAGCAGACGGTCAATATGGCAATATGGCTGGTCTGACACAGATTTTACTATCCTGGGTTTTGGTCCACTAGAAAGGGCTGTCAGGTGCACCCCCTTTAACCCCCTCCACCCTCCTCAGAGCTGGTGGAGGGTGCTGTGGGGGGACTTCAGAAGAGGCTCCTAGTTAAGCCTTTATGAATGAAACGTCTCTTTAAGAAATGTTATTAGGGTTGTTACCCATGATTTACCGATTTAAGCAACTGATCCGATTTAATGAATCTTGTTATTATTCTATTTAATTACTTTAATTAATAATTCTGACATTTTTCTCAGGCTAAATCATTTAAATATATTATCTCGGCTGTTTTAAGGCTAATTTGATGCAAGTAATTTCTCCTATTAATAACTGCTTTTTGGCTTATTAGTTAATGTTTTGCAGTACTTTATTATTATCTTTAGGAGTGATTTGAATAATTTGGTATGAATTGATTTGTTTGTTAAAAGCCAAAATCTGGGCTTTTCTCCACCAAGACAGTATGGAACAAAGACATTTATAGGGGGGGGGGCTTATGTGCAAAAAGCAGTGATTATACACCATGGAAATTCTTGACGGGAATTCAATACGATGTGGAGAGGCTCCAAATTGTATTATGATTATTACCTGTGCACTGTGTTTGGAACAATGTTTTCATGACAGGTTGGAGGACCTCTGCAAATCTTATTACTATGAAAGAGAAAAACATGTCTGCTTTCTGTTATATTCTGAAAAGATATGTTTTTATTCCAATACTTTTTATTACAAAATGCAAGTTGGCACAAAACAGTAGACATTCAAATGGGATTTGTTAGAGAGCCAACAGCCACTTCTTAATAAAGAGATGAAGCGGCACAAACAGATGTATTCAAGATACAAAGTTTGGCTTGTACTATCTGGGGTGGAGACAGCCAGGAGCAGACTGGCTGTAGGGGTTACCGGGAAAATTCCCGGTGAGTCGCAGCGCAGTGGGATTGGCTGGGCTAGGTGTAACCACCAGCATGCAGCCTACGTCACCCAGAGCCTGTGCCAAAATATCACTTTGGCCCTTATTTTTGAAGGAATAGCGACAGGTAGTGACTGGTGAGCGGCTGGTAATGACGGGCCCCGCCACGAGAACGCCGGCTCCCCACCACAATCACACATTTATCAAGCCGATCCTGCTTAGCGACTGACATAGTGCCATATAGCGACTCATTCATCATTATTCCAGCCTCAGCCCACAGCGCCAGCGTCCGACCTTGAACAGCGACAGGTATGACCTCTCGCTACCTGGCGCTCTCCAATGCATTTCAATGGAACAATCTTTAAATATTAATAATTAATTGTTATTAATGTTTTTTTTTTTTATGTGAAAAATTCTGTGACCACTTCTGCCATGTTAGATATTTTTTTTAAGGAAAAAAAAAATTGTGCAGAATTGATATTAAAGGTCTGATATTATTGTATTCATATTACTAAATTCTTAAAATTTTTTTTTTTTTTTTGCGTTTCCAAAAATATGGTGGTTTGGGGGTTAAAAAACTACTTTTAACACATCGCCGCCAGCGCTCTGGGGTTTAAACATGCATTTCACAGCACTTGAATTTTTTGAGCGTGATTTTTTGAGGAATATGGTGGGAGCCGGTCGCTCTGACCAGTCGCTATCATGCGCACCCATACATCGCAGAACCTGTCAAATAGCGACTCGTCACCTTGTATTCAACATTACTGCACACCGACTCAGTCGCTATCAACAACCGAACAACCGCCAAGCACAGCGACTACTAGCGGGCGCTGTGAAAATACCGCTACAGTCGCTCAACTGTCGCTACCTGCCGCTATTAATGAATCGGCCTCTTAGTCCTATCAGTGCTCCACTGCTTCTAACACCCCTTTTCTATCCATACCCCCCCCCCCAGCCAAGATAACCCAGCCAATAGTCTGCCCACAGAGTGCTATAGCCTAAGCATTATGGCTGTGAGGGGCATACCAATGCCTGCCCCATTGTTTGCCCCACAATGCTAAAGCTTTAGATCCATCATCTAAAGAGTAGCCTTATCCACCCCTGCCCACTATCTAACCATACAATACTATTGGGGTTATTCATGAAGGGATAGCGCCAGGTAGTGCTTCGTAGCGGCAGGCAGCGTCTGATGAACGCCGGGCGCTGTACGCAAAACCACATTTATGAAGGCGACTCTGGTGAGCGACTCTAACAGCGCCATGTAGCATGCGATTCATCATTACAGGTGGCTCAGCGTATATCGCCGGCGTTCTAGCTTCCGGAGCGCCAGGTATTACCTGTCGCTACCTATCGCTCTCCCATACGTCTCAATGGACGTTCCTTTTATTCTCTTTAAACTGGGTTTTTTTTTTTCAAATAAATTTTAATAATTTTTCAAATAATCTCTCAAATAATTGTGTCACTTCTCCTGGCTTAGAAAAAGTCATTTTTGAAAACTTTTTTATTTTTTTTTTATTTTTTTTATGCAGAATTGTATTTACAGGTCTGGCACTAAAGTGTTAAACCGGACCTTCAGCTTCATTTAATGAAAAGCCCAAACTCTTAAAAAACGGTTCCCCAGCATCTAAAATTAATATATTTTACGTTTTTAGTCACTAACTTATTATTCTTTCCCCCACTGGGCTGCAACTCTGTTCGGGAATTTAGGATACGGGTGCCGCCATCTTGACTCAGAAGCATCCCACTTACTGAGGAGAGGAGAGTGGGATAAGGTACAGGGGGCGGGTTATAGCTGTGCTTTGCTCAGACAGAGCAGAGTTGGGGTCAGGTAAAGGTCAGCAGTCACAGAATGCAGAGCAGCACAGTCAGGAGGCACTTCCTGTTTGCAGGCTGCCTGATAAGATGGCGGCTTCCATAAGCCGCCATCTTGGATGTTTAAAGGCTCATAACATGCAGTAGATGCAGGTAGGATGATTTTTAATGTGAGCAATCTGTATGTACAGGGTGTGGGAAACATATAAGATAGACTCTTATTCAGAGTGAAGGTCCGCTTTAATGTTACAGTGTTAAAACAATGTCATTCCATGTGTTATCGTTTTGTTACAGGTGGCTGTGTGTTCAAAAACAGACTTTGATCACACAGCGTCTGGCGCTGTATGTTATAGTGACCAGATTTAGAGTGCCGATGCCGTGTGTTTATCCTTTTTTGATAAGCTGGAGCTACCTCTCGCTCCCTGCAGTGCTGTACTGGTGTTAGAGCGCCCAACATACATCACATTCATCAATGGCGGCCAGGTTACTACAGCGACTGAGGCGCTCTGTTACAGCGCCCGATACCCGCTTACAGCATCTACTAGCGGTCGCTTCAAGCGCCGCTATACAGACGCTCATCTACCGATACCTGCCGTTAGTAATGAATCAGCCTCCACATGTAGCGCACGTGAGGGGTTCCCACCCAGATGTATGGGAAGTGAGATCGGTAAGGCTGGGCTCTGCAGGCCTTGTAGAAGCGGTGTGGGGTTGGGGTAATGACAAGGTTCACAATTGGCAGGAGGAAGTCTCTTATAAAGTGGTACTCAATTTATTAACAGTTAGATGGCACAACCACATTCACCTGATATCAACACAATCCACAGTTATAATCCACAAGGATAATCCAAACTTGTATCCATAGCATTCAGGTCTAGTTTCACTGTTAGTAAATAGGTAGCTGCAGCAGATCCCTGTACTGTTAGTGGTTAATTGGGACTTGTCCTCATTCACAAGCACTTGGGTGAAAGGCTTGCTTCTCCTAGTACCTAGCCTGGCTGGTTCCTCTTGTTTGCTGAGGTTTCTCTTCTGCTGTTATAAAGATAACAAATGCTATGTTATTTATTTCTCCTGTTCCAATCCTTTTTATAGTGTTCTCTATGATCAAACGGAAGGTTAGAGTTCTCCCATAACCCAACTGATGAGTCAGACCAATGTATCCATCCAGCACCTGTTAGGCCCATGTGAGAGGATGTTTACCAGGGTCTGGACTCTGAAATTGTTACATTACAGCCTATGTTCTTTCTATTTACTTACTTTGAACTGTGATTCAGGTGTCCAAGTTAAAAGGGCTCTGTAGGCAAAGTGAATAAACTGTCATTCAGCAGCTCACCTCATCATGGCTGCCTTCTGCATTCGTGTCAGAACACAGCTGCAAAGAGTAGTGGCACAGCCACTGAATTCCTTTGCCATAGACCACCAATCATAGGGCTAAGCTGCTGGTCTAAAGCCCTGCATCATCAAACTGTGAACACTGGGAGAGAGCAAGAACAGCCAGTGATGAGAAAAGCCTGTCCTACAGACCTCACCCATTATGCTGATTATTATGTGGCATCACAGAGCCAAGGACCAAATATTTTAAAAGATAAATCATACGTTGAAACTGTAAACCTCGATATCCCTTCAATTTATAGTCAAAAACCCTGGGTTTTGGCCCTTTCCCCGGTGTGTGAAACCCCCCAGATCGCCCAATGTAACTCACCTCTTCCTGGTCCTACGGCGCATGCGTGGCCGCTTGTCTAATTAGCGCGCTCGGAGCTGCTGACATCACACCATCTAAGCGGCTCTGAGCTTGATGGTGGCCGCATCCCCCGCTTCCCTCTAACAGGGAGCGGCCGTTAACAAATCCATGGGCACGCCCCTGCTAGAGGGATAGCGGGATGGGGCCGCGGCTCACACATGCGCCGTTGGACCGGGAAGCAAGGTAAGTGAACGGGGCGAACCTGGGGGGTTTCACACAGCGGGGAATCCGGATTTTAGGGTGATGTGTACTGGTTATGGGCTGGCCTAGGGCCAGTAAAATCCAGGGCTGATATTTGCCCCCAGTTTGCCACTACAACACATCATCTGCCCTTTGAATAAGCAGCACACAAAAAATGCTGCAATACAAATAGGGTACATTGGACATGAAATCTACCATGGTATTTTTATACTGCTTTGTTTGCTTATTGTCTTGCAGTGCATTGCACCCGCCATCTTTATTCTACAGAAGTCTCTTGCACTGTATGATTGTTTTTATCCTCAACAGAATGACATATTAAGGCACTGAGTTTATCTGCCATCGTCTACAGATTAAGTTCTGGGATTTAAAAATTATTTTATTTATTAGAAATAGAGCTGAGCAAATATCACTGAAATATTGCAAAACTCCAGTTCTGGTTGAATAATGTAGAGCTTTTATTGTGCATTTAAATAAATAGCCCCTCATTCTGACCTCTATTTGCCACTAACTAGACATACACTGGAACATGCCTTGGGCGGCAGGTTGTGGGGAGGCACTATAGCAGGGCAAGTGAAGAAGTTAATAAGCATCCAGCATAAGGAGCTTCTAGCATAGTAGTAGTAAGTAGTATGACCTCAGCTGTCCAGTTTGTGTATGACATCGAAATAAGGCTAAATATACAGATGCAGCTTTCTTTAACTGTCCATTTATTGCCCTGGTGCATCGTGCTACCTTGAAATCTTAAATGCTTTTCAATGGCTTTTTTGTGATATATCACAATGGGGTGAGCTGGGATGTGACAGTTAAATCGGACCTTCACCCTAAATAAGAGCCTATCTTGTTTTCCCCACTCCATACATACAGATTGCTCACATTAAAAATCATCCTACCTGCATCTACTGCATTTTCTGAGCCTTTAAACATCCAAGATGGCCTCACATGGAGTCTCAGGCTTCCTGCAAACAGGAAGCTAACTATGCAATTCTTGGGAACCACCATAGAAAATTCTTGGGGATTGTTGTGCTTTTCCTGACCTCACCTCTGCTCTGTCTTTGCAAAGCATAGCTATAACCCGCCCCCCTGCATTTTGCCCCCTCTCCTCTCCTCAATATGTGATGCATCAGAGGCAAGATGGTGGCACCCATATCCTAGAGTCCCGAACAGAGTTGCAGGCCAATGGGGGAAAGAAAAAGAAGTGACTAAAAATGTCAAATATATACATTTTAGATGTCTCGCTTCAGTCACGGTGAGCTATCACGCCCCCCTCCATTCACTGAAATGGAAGGGGCGTGGTAACTCACCGATACTGATGGCGGGGTCGTTGCCACGCTGGAGCGAGACAGGAAAAGAAGCCTGACAAGACAGTGGAGCTGCGCGAGGTTCCAGGGGTGGTGAGGAACCTATATCCACCCTTTCAGGAGAGCACTGCTGCCCCAGACTAGGAGCGATAGTCTGCGTGCGAGGAAAGGTGAGTATAGCTTTTTTTTTTAATTTGCCTGAAAATGTACTTTAACAATTGCTAAATGTAATTTAATGATTGCTACATCTGTATACTACAGTATAGAGGGGAGAGAAGGGAACTGGGGGCACCATCCATGTGGGTGAGTGGTGACCTCCAACCTACTTCCCCCAGAGAGTAGCTACCTAAAATGTGTACAAAACAGAGAGCAAGCACTAAAAATGCTTAGAGTAGCATGAACTCTAAATTCAGCCCTGCCCCCATAAGGTTATAAAACACCAAGCAATGAAATGACAAGCTGCACATAAATAAGACTTCATGCTAACAGCAGGAGATGACTCTTACCGGCCTCTCACTCACACAAGATGATCTCAACCTTTCCATGATAAATTCTGATGCAGCAAGGATCCATTCTAAATGGTAACAAAATCGATCATTGATACTGTAGCAGTTTGAAGGCAATATAATTATTGTTTGTCTATTAAAATAATATAGTAGAGATGTAAATACTGTAGATTAACTACTGTATATTTGTGCTCCATAAGACGCACCTGGTCATAAGATGCATCTAGGATTTAGTGGAATAAGAAAGATAAGAATAAGAAAGAATTTTTCTGAACCAAATGCTGTGCTACCCCCCCCCCCCCCCCCCCCGATCCAAAGCAGCTAATAACAGGCAATAACAGAATCGTGACAGAAAAGTAGAAACGTAAGTGGACGTTGTGGCGATTGCACGGGTTGATCAGACCTTTTGATTCAAGCCGGCCAATCGTGTGTCACCGCAATTGTTCAATTGGCAACACGCATGGCCATAAACTGCTGCCACCAGAACAGTGTTCGCCTCTATATAAGCCAGTCAGATCAAACGAATCGACTACTTCCAGGCAGAGGGCGATCAAGCGTCCTAGGCAAATAAGGTAGCCCGTCCCTTCAAAATTGCGTGAGCTTTTCAGATCCTTAATTCAGAGCATCAATAACCCTCTGCTGTAATTTTAGAATGTATTTAAACAAACAGAAAAACACAAAAACAACAAGAAAATGGTGCAAAGTGATAAAACTGTCTAGGCTGCTGTTTGATCAAATAAATTGTCTCTCGCAGTCCCCACACACTTTCTCCTCCTTCAATGTTAAAAGGGAGCATGTGTCACTCTTGATGGTAAGATTCGAGTCCCTCGCCATTCTTGCCAGCCATGCTTATAGGCCCCAGAACGGGGGGGGGGGGGTCTCTTTACCCCTCCTATCAGGGGGCTGGTGTTGGCATCACAGCCTGTCTCAGAGTATTCCAATTTCGTTTATGCTATATGATACCAATGGACCACATTCCAAGGGAGGGGGTGACACAGGCAGAAGAGGAACCTTGCTGTCTCAATTGGGGATCTATTTGTGATTTGTTTATTTTGCTTTTCCCTGTAGTTTTATTACCCCAAAACCACTATGTATTATTACTATCACACACACAGACACATTCATTACCTGTTTGGTCACAGGCCACAAACACTTGTCTTTGGATTTCGAAAATAATATCTTTTTCTCCCTCCCCAGAAAAGTAATGCCAGGGAGAGTCCAGGTCTGTGGCACCCTAACCCACCCTTTCTGGCCACAGCTAAGCCTAACAGTTAAACAGGAGGTCCAAGCATTTTGTAACACGTCACCCAACCATTCCACTCCTCCTCTTGTACTTAGCCCAATTTTGGCAATAAAATAATAAACTACTCGCTGGGGGACAAGCAATCTGCATGCGATCTGTCCCGTGCAGCAATATGACTTTGCTTGTCTGCCACTCCAGTCCAATTGTCACTCAAGTCTAAGGCTGCCATGCAAAGCCCTACCCCCCGTCGACACCAGAAGAGGATTGTGGCGATCAGGTGTGTTGTTTTACTAAGGAAATTATTTTAGTGGCCCACCAGAGGAAAACATTCTTGGGGCCCACAAGAGAGAATCTTTCTGGGGACCCAGCTAACTATGCAATTCTTGGGAACCACCAGAGATAATTCTTGGGGCCAATTGGGAAATTCTTCTTGGTACCCAGCATAAGAAATTAATATTGTGGCCCACCAGAGGGACTCATTTATTTGGCTATACAGAGAAAAAAAACTAATGTGACCCATTAGGGAAAATCATTATTGAGGCCCAGCAGAGGAAATCAATCTTAGGGCCCAGTAGAAGGAATCATGTTTGGGGCCTGGCATCGAAAATTATTCTTAGGGCCCAGGAGGGAAACATTAGGGACCTTCCGCTGAACACAATTAGATGTGATCAAACACCACATCCAACCAATAATAAACTCATTGTCCTAATGGTAGCTTGGGTTAGTACCTGAGACCAACCATAGAATAGAGTAGAGTGCACAAGGATTCGCCACCCCAACCCCGCAAAACATGATAGGCAGAATTTGCACAGAATTAACCTCCATGCCTCCCAATATGTATCCCACAGATGTGATCTAGGTGTTTCAGAATATTTACTGATTAAATAGATAGTGAGCTGCTTCTTTACCAGCAACTGTCAGTCCCACATGACCTTGGTGCAGCAGAAGCACGACAATGCTTTTATTATTTATGATTAACCCAGAGATATTCTATTCTTATCTGGCTTTCTTTTTCTTAATAGATTCCAGAGATGGAAGACTGATGATTTGATGGTTGTTGACATCTGTGATATCAAACCTAAGAAGAACATGCTGCCTGTCCGAGGCATGTAAATGTATGATTTCTATAACAGCCATTTCATTATCAGTCTCGTTTCTCTCACCGAGAGCATGCAACCAGTAACTACTTATCTATTCTTGTCACTCACAATAAATGGCATGATTTATCCAGCATCTGGCTTAAAGGACCAGTGTTGTCTATAGATGTACATGGTATGCTCTGTGCTCTCACTAATACCTTTATGAAGCTTTACAGTGGTGTTGGGATTTAATGCAGCATAAACCACTTTCATTTTTCAAATATGGTTTGAAGAACAAGAATTAGTTCTCCTGCAGAAGACCTGTTGGTGACATATATGGTAATCTGAAAAAACGCAATAAGTCATATACGTCTCAGATAGTGCAAGCCGGTAGAGCCCAAGGAGCCACTGAGCACCCAGATACCAGAATCTACGAGGTGCCCCGCTATTTACTTGAGCCCGCCTCCCAAGGAGGGACAGACTAAGCTGCAGGACAACCTGGGTCCCCCATGGTACAGAGTGGCAGGGCCTGGGAATGGCAGCAAGGGGAACACAGCCTGGGGACCAAGCAAAGAGTTCAGATGGCGTGATCAAAGTCAAAGTTCAGACTGAAGCTCAAGGGCTGGCAGCATGAGTTCAATAAC
Organism: Gastrophryne carolinensis; assembly: GCA_027917425.1. Taxonomy (NCBI): domain Eukaryota; kingdom Metazoa; phylum Chordata; class Amphibia; order Anura; family Microhylidae; genus Gastrophryne; species Gastrophryne carolinensis. The sequence continues at coordinate 406,374,429 of CM051238.1, read as the reverse complement.
AAAGTGCAAGCAGTGGTCGAGGGCTGGCAGCACAGGTTCAATAACAAAGTCCAAGCAAGGTTTGGCATCACTGGTTGAATAACAAAGTCCATGCAGGGGTTAATGACTGGCAGTACAGGTTCAATAACAAAGTCCAAGCAAGGGTCGAGGGCTGGCAGCACGGGCTCAATAACAAAGTCCAAGCAGGAATCGAGGGCTGGCAGCACGGGCTCAATAACAAAGTCCAAGCAGGGATCGAGGGCTGGCAGCACAGGCTCAATAACAAAGTTCAAGCAGGGGTCGAGGGCTGGCAGCACGGGCTCAATAACAAAGTTCAAGCAGGGGTCGAGGGCTGGCAGCACGGGCTCAATAACAAAGTCCAAGCAGGGGTCGAGGGCTGGCAGCAAGGGATCAATAACAAAGTCCAAGCAGGGGTCGAGGGCTGGCAGCAAGGGATCAATAACAAAGTCCAAGCAGGGATCGAGGGCTGGCAGCACGGACTCAATAACAAAGTCCAAGCAGGGGTCGAGGGCTGGCAGCATGGACTCAATAACAAAGTCCAAGCAGGGGTCGAGGGCTGGCAGCAAGGGATCAATAACAAAGTCCAAGCAGGGATCGAGGGCTGGCAGCACGGACTCAATAACAAAGTCCAAGCAGGGGTCGAGGGCTGGCAGCACGGGCTCAATAACAAAGTCCAAGCAGGGATCGAGGGCTGGCAGCACGGGCTCAATAACAAAGTCCAAGCAGGGGTCGAGGGCTGGCAGCACGGACTCAATAACAAAGTCCAAGCAGGGATCGAGGGCTGGCAGCACGGACTCAATAACAAAGTCCAAGCAGGGATCGAGGGCTGGCAGCACGGACTCAATAACAAAGTCCAAGCAGGGATCGAGGGCTGGCAGCACAGGCTCAATAACAAAGTCCAAGCAGGGGTTGAGGGCTGGCAGCACGGGCTCAATAACAAAGTCCAAGAAAGGGTTGGCATCACTGGTTGAATAACAAAGTCCATTCAGGGGTTGATGACTGGCAGTACAGGTTCAATAACAAAGTCCAAGCAGGGGTCGAGGGCTGGTAGCACGGGCTCAATAACAAAGTGCAAGCAGGAATCGAGGGCTGGCAGCACAGGCTCAATAACAAAGTGCAAGCAGGGATCGTGGGCTGGCAGCACGGGCTCAATAACAAAGTGCAAGCAGGAATCGAGGGCTGGCAGCACAGGCTCAATAACAAAGTGCAAGCAGGGATCGAGGGCTGATAGCACGGGCTCAATAACAAAGTGCAAGCAGGGATCGAGGGCTGGCAGCACGGGCTCAATAACAAAGTCCAAGCAGGGATCGAGGGCTGCAGCATGGGCTCAATAACAAAGTCCAAGCAGGGATCGAGGGCTGGCAGCACGGGCTCAATAACAAAGTCCAAGCAGGGATAGAGGGCTGGCAGCACGGGCTCAATAACAAAGTCCAAGCAGGGGTCGAGGGCTGGCAGCACGGGCTCAATAACAAAGTCCAAGCAGGGGTTGAGGGCTGGCAGCACAGGTTCAATAACAAAGTCCAAGCAAGGGTTGGCATCACTGGTTGAATAACAAAGTCCAAGCAGGGGTTGATGACTGGCAGTACAGGTTCAATAACAAAGTCCAAGCAAGGGTCGAGGGCTGGCAGCACGGGCTCAATAACAAAGTCCAAGCAGGGATCGAGGGCTGGCAGCACAGGCTCAATAACAAAGTCCAAGCAGGGATCGAGGGCTGGCAGCACAGGCTCAATAACAAAGTCCAAGCAGGGATCGAGGGCTGGCAGCACGGGCTCAATAACAAAGTCCAAGCAGGGATCGAGGGCTGGCAGCACAGGCTCAATAACAAAGTCCAAGCAGGGGTCGAGGGCTGGCAGCACGGGCTCAATAACAAAGTCCAAGCAGGGATCGAGGGCTGGCAGCACAGGCTCAATAACAAAGTCCAAGCAGGGGTCGAGGGCTGGCAGCACGGGCTCAATAACAAAGTCCAAGCAGGGGTCGAGGGCTTGACATCATGGGTTAAAAGTCCAAAGCCAAAGTCAAAACTGAATAAACAATCCAAAGGGAAGTCTGAGAGCAGAGTGAAAAATTCAAAAGCCAAGGTCAATAACAGGTAGACAAGCTAGAGGTTTGGAGGTGTAAGGTGCAGGAGTATCCAGGGAGACAAACCAGCACTTCCAGGATGTCAGAGCCCTCTGCTAGAAGGGCGGAGGGGCCCGGAAACCTGACCAGCATTCCTGGAAGTCAAAGACCTCCACCTAAATGGCCAAGGATGGGAGTAAACATCCCTGCATGTGCGGTCATAACCCAAAAATTCCTTGTGCTGAGAATAGTTTGTGGATCCTGACACTACCTGAATATGAAAGCATGTTTTTTCCGGAAAAATTGGCCTTTCCGCATTTTGACTAACAATTTAGCTTGGCAGATTCCGCCATCACTCCAACTGTAATAGAAAGCCAGCAACCAGGCAGAGCTGCTTACCACTTCCGCATTCCCTTGCTGCCAGTAGCTGGTCTGTTATTCCATGTGGAGGTGGTCAATTGAGTTTGCAGGACGATCTTGCACAGGGATGTGCGCACACTGCCCAATAAACTTCTGTCCACCAGCGACTTCAGGGACTACAGAAGTGGTCAGCTTGCTTCTACAGTTTGTGAGGTGAGGCATCCTGAGCTGCAGGGCTGAGCGTATATCTAGTCCTTTTTGACTGAACTTTTGATGAGCTGTTCTGCTCATCTCCCCCAATAGACTGTAAACTCTGCCACCTTCTGCTTTGCCTTAGCCTTGTACCTTACCCTAATAACTGTAAGTGATTCTCTTTTAAAAGCAGAACCTAAGTCAAAATAGGCCATAGGGACATTTTTCCTCCACCCCTTGTGCACTCTGATTCCAGGTGCCTGAACCCCCCCACCCCCAGTTATCCTGAAAAATTAGCAAAATACTTACTTATCTGGCCTGTGGACCTGAATAGTATTCCTGTCTAATCTTTCAGGCTTCCTAAGGTTATGGAAGCGAATGGGTATTCCAAAAAGGGTTATAGAAGTGGATGAGCACATCAACAAGGGTTATAGAAGTGGATGCGCATCCATAAAAGGCTTATAGAAGTGGATGGGCACACCAACAAGGGTTATAGAAGTGGATGTGCATCCAAAAAAGGGTTATAGAAGTGGATGGGCATACCAAAAAGAGTTATAGAAGTGGATAGGCACACCAACAGGGGTTAAAGAAGTGGATGGGCACACAAACAAGGGTTATAAAAGTGCATGGGCATCCCAAAAATGGTTAAAGAAATCTATGGGTATCCCAAAAAGGGTTATAGAAGCGGATGGGCATTCCAAAAAGGGTTAGACATCTGCTTTAATGCAGCTACCTTTGACACAAGAGCTTGATGCAAATACCGAAAAAAATATGCAAACATGCAATCATGGGATGCACTTGATTAGGCAATTCAGCAAAGTGCCCATATTTTTCTACGGGTGTGTGATTCATGGTAATTTCATGGCAGTTATTGCTCTCCATGAAAGCTTGCAATGTCTGTGCATTGGTTTTACAGTACAGAGCCTTTTGTCTGACAGGCTCGGCACTGAAAGGTGTTGGAAAAGCTGTGCAAGCTTGTTTGCATTTGTGACAGTAGATGGCGCTGTTACCAATGCTTATCTAAAGTCTCTATTGTACAGTCTGTGCTTTGTCGTATTTCCTGTACATCGAGCTGTGATCTCTATGACTGATACCTTCTTTTTCCTGTCCGTGTTATGCACCATATAAGGTGACATTCTCTTACTGCATTCATGTTCCAGTAATGGGGATGGGGCTACACCCTCTGAGCCACCAATTATGACTGTGTGCAGCAGTGTTCTCGATCTCCAATGAACCACTAATGATAAAAAATAAAAATGTCTGGGGCAGGTGCCTCACATACATGGCTCCATTACAGCTGCACCCCTGTGTAAATATATATTTATTTACCGGTATCTTCTGTAAAATACAAAGACTGAGAAAGGCAACAAGAAAAAAACAAGAATACAAAAAAGAAAATACTGAAGATAAAGGCTCAAGAGAGAGAATGATGGAGGCAAAAGAGGGACCGGCAGAGATAGCTGGTAGCTTTAAAGCATACAATACAAGTAATGTGCTATGACTAAGTTGGGTGCTGGCCCCATTCCTTTATTGTGCCAGATAACGGGGACAAAGACAAGCTTTCAGGGGACCCGAGGAAGGAGGCCTTCCCAAAAAGCTTGACTTTGTCCTTGTTGTCTGGCACAATAAAGGAGCAGGACCAGCGCCCGGCTTAATCATAGCACATTACTTGTATTGTATGCTTTAAAGCAGTAGTCCTCAAACTTCCTCCTCAAGGGCCGAGACAGGCCAGGTTTTGCAGCTCTCCACGCTACTCCACAGGTGAATTAACTGGTGCTCAGACAGAGCTGTAGCCCTAATTATTACATCTGTGCATCAGCATAGAGAGCTGCAAAACCTGGCCTGTCTCGGCCCTTGAGGAGGAAGTTTGAGGACTACTGCTTTAAAGCTACCAGTTATCTCTGCTATCTCGCATTACTGGGCTTCTGGGAACCAGCTGATATCTGTATGCTGCAATAGATACACCCACTTACTTATATTCATAGCTGGTAGCTTTCTCTCTGTTATGATGTCTGAATGGGGTCTCCTGAAGTCCCCCCTTATAAAGATTGAAACGGTCACGCCGGGGTGCACACCCCAAAGTTTGGTAATGACCCTATGTCACAACAAACTTGCCTTTTGTCCGGCCCCACGGCGTCTGCGGGCGGCGCAGACTCGGACGGTGCCGAGCGCGGCCGCCTCCTTCTCTCCTCGTTACTTCCGTGCTCGTGTTCGCACGCGTTGCTTTCTTATTAGTTAGGGCAAATGAGCCCTAATATTACTGGTGGGCGTATCACCCTAATGATGTGTTGGGCAATCTGCCCACAGGTTGTTAGGCGGGCCAATGAGCCCGAATGTTCCCCCCGGCCAATCCCATTAATTCCCGTCCATTAAAGGTTTTCTCTCCACACGTCTCATTGCCCGTGATAGCGTGCTGCTGGGTGTGATTGTATCTGAGATTTTTGTTTATTTCCGTTGCTGACCTTGTCTTGCTTGACCACTCCGTGACTGCCGCCTGGACCGACGCCTGCCTGTACCCTGACCATGAACCGTCTCATCCCTTGTGCTGCGTACCTGTGACCTCCTGGCTTGACCCTTGGCTTAACCTTCAACTCTTTTCTTGTCTCTCCCTTTGGTGCTGCGCTTAGTAAGGACTGATTACCAGTGTATGACCCCGGCTTACCCGACATCGCCCAGTCTTGCCTCTGGTTCATCCACCTGCAACCCTCTAAGTTCACAACCTTTGTGCTACTAAGTCCTGGGGGCAGCCTTGTCTGGTGAGGCATGTAAAGCACCCCGGCAAACGGGGGCTTGGCTATAGGTGAAGCTAGCAGTGGAGATTGGGGGTTGTGGACTTACCTTGAAGACGGGTGTCCCACGGGGCTTGACGTGCACAGCATGCACTGCATGTGACAATGCAGATGTCACTGTAGCCCACAGAGATAATTCTATACTTCCGCAGGACATAAACAAGTCATGTAGTTATAGCCAGTACTTGTCTAGAGCTTCCATAATCCACTTAGAAGATGCCTTCAGACATGCCGGCACCAGGAGTTTCCTGCTTTAGATGGAAAAGGTCAGCTTTTAAAACAGAACCTGGCATGGGTCTCTTTAAGAAGTCCATTTGCTATGCAAAATGTATCACTCTAACCCCTGCATATAGACTTAGGGTCAAGGATCACTAATTATTTTTTGGGCTGAGGTCCACAAAGAGCATTTCTAACTGCTTCCTCACCAACTGTCTTCTACCTTTCGTCAGAAATAATTGCACAGTTAGAGAATAGGAATAGATGCCAAGTTGAAAGGTCAGACTTGACATTTGTCTTCCTCCCGGGATAGAGTGTATATTTTCCAGTAATATGCCGCTACAATAACATTTTACCTCCGTGAAGGTGGCACACCATAAATTCCACATCTGTAATATCTCAGGTGCAGCCATTCCAGATACAGGAACACTGAGGACAAACAATTCCAGCCCCCAGGGACCATGTTTACACATTTCACTTTGCTCTATAATAAGCCAACATCCTGAATTATTTACAGCATTTTTGTATTCTGCTGTTTATGGTTGTAAAAAGGATCCCATGGTGCTTTGCACAAATTCTGCCTGAAAAACAAGGTCTGGGGTGTTCTTAACATGGGGGAAAGAAGCCATTTGGGGTCTACTTTCTTTTTTACCTGTTACTGGCAGCTTCATATTAGAGGAATAATAGATAGAACAGGTCACGCTTTTTTGAAGGTTAAGTGTAAAATCAAAGCACTCATTTTTTTACCCATGCAACAGATTCCTGCTGATCTGCTGATTAAAGTTGCTAAGATCTAGCAACTTTTGTGAAGCCAAGGTCAAGTTGATGTCCACTGGCACTTGACTTTAGCTTCAGTAACTTTTATTGCATTAAAAAACACATCGACCTCACATTCTAGAGTCCCAAAACATTGATGTGTTTTAAGCTACAATAAAAGTTATTGAAACCAAAGAACACATTGGTTCGACTTTGGAAAATGCATACTTACGCCGTCCAATATGCCGTCTCGCAGCACCACAATATAGCAGTAAGACATTCTACTTCCAAATATTATTCTGTAGCCAAGCCGCCAGATTATTCCCTATAGGAAATGGTTGGAATCCCACCCCTCCAGCATCACACTGTGTGTCTTCAACATGTTAGCTGTGCCTTCCTCTGCCGTGTCTGTGCTTCTGAGCTAAGTTTCCCTAGAAAGAAATTTTTGTGCTGCGAGTGCATAGGTTTGCCACATCATGTAGGCAAGTCTACTAATATTTTGTATATAGCAGATTATTGTATGGAGTTCTGCCGATAATGCTATTGTATTTAATTATTGAATTATGCTTGGCTATCTCTTATGGAGCAGTGATAGCTCATAGTAATTAGCATTAGCATTTGCTTCAGTAACTTTTATTGCATTATAAAACACATCAACCTCACAGTCCAGAGCCACAATCTCCAGAGCCACAATAAAAGTTATTGAAACCAAAGATGACATTGCTTCGGCTTTGGAAAATGAATAATTGCACCTTCCGATATGCCCTGGCAGCACCACAATATTGCAGTAAGACATTCTACTTCCAAATATTATTCTGTAGCCAAGCCCCCAGATTATCCCCCCTTTTTAAATTTTTTAAGCCCCCAGATTTTTCCCCATAAGAAATGGTTGGAATCCCACCCTCCAGCATCACACTCTGTGGCCCTTATTTAACAAGGAATAGCGACAGGTAGCGACTGGTGAGCGGCCGGTAATGACGGGCCCCGCCACGAGAACGCCGACTCCCCACCACAATCACACATTTATCAAGCCAATCCTGCTTAGCGACTGAGATAGCGCCATATAGCGGCTCATTTATCATTATTCCAGCCTCAGCCCACAGCGCCAGCGTCCGACCTTGAACAGCGACAGCTATGACCTCTCGCTACCTGGCGTTCTCCAATGCATTTCAATGGAACAATCTTTAAATATTCATAATTAATTGTTCTTGTTTTTTTTTTTTTTTTAAATGTGAAAAATTCTGTGACCACTTCTGCCATTTTAGATAATTTATTTAAGGTAAAAAAAAAAAAATGTACAGAATTGATATTACAGGTCTGATATTAATGTATTCATATTACAAAATTATTTAAAAAACTTTTTTTTTTTGGTTTCCAAAAATATGGTTGTTTGGGGGTTAAAAAACTACTTTTAACCCATCGCCGCCAGCGCTCTGGGGTTTAAACATGCATTTTACAGCGTGAGAATTTTTTGAGCGTGATTTTTTAATGAATATGGTGGGAGCTGGTCACTAGGGCCAGTCGCTATCATGCGCTCCCATACAGCGCGGAACCTGTCAAATAGCGACTCCTCACCCAATATTCAACATTACGGCAAACCGACTGAGTCGCTATCAACTACCGAGCAACGGCCAAGCACAGCGACTACTAGCGGGCGCTCTGAAAATGCCGCTACAGTCGCTCAACTGTCGCTACCTGTCGCTGTTAATGAATCGGCCTCTGTGTCTCCAGCATGCTAGCTGCAGCTTCCTGTGCCGTGTCTGTGCTTCTGAGCTAATTTGTTTCCCTACAAAGCAATTTTTTGTGCTGCGAGTGTATAGGTTTGCTTCACTATGTAGGCAAGTCTACTAATATTTTGTATATAGGCGATTATTGTATGAATTCAGCCGTTAATGCTATTGTATTTAAAGGAGCACTATCGCAAATTGTGTAATATTAAAAGTACATAATAACATGTCAGGTAATGAGAGGAGGGGGTCACTTATACAACTGAACTGAATAAAACTCCCACCAATCTTGTGGTTTTCCTGTCGTTGTAGGAATAATATCCAGGGGTCACAGGTTTGGTCTATCAGGGGTGACAGAGCCTGTCACCCCGGATATCCTTTTCCTTTCATTAAAAGAAAGAAAAACAAGCCTGGCTGGATTTTTCTTGATGCCGGGTGTATAAGTATCCCCTCCTCCCGTCATCCAGCAATTTTATATGGATTATTATCATAAGACCTTTTTTTCTCCTTTAATTATTGAATTAAGCTTGCCTATCTCTTTTGGATCAGTGACAGCTCATTGTAATTAGCAAAATTGCTTTTTGCACCTTGGATATGTAAATATTGTTCCTGGGATGGCCAATTAGTGTTTTTTATGGTACCATTTGGTGCATTTTAGTGTACGGGGAGGCCGATTCATTAACAGCGGCAGGTAGCGACAGTTGAGCGACTGTAGCGGCATTTTCAGAGCGCCCGCTAGTAGTCGCTGTGCTTGGCCGTTGTTCGGTAGTTGATAGCGACTCAGTCGGTTTGCCGTAGTCGCTATTTGACAGGTTCCGTGCTGTATGGGAGCGCATGATAGCGACTGGTCAGAGCGACCGGCTCCCACCATATTCATTAAAAAATCACGCTCAAAAAATTCTCGCGCTGTAAAATGCATGTTTAAACCCCAGAGCGCTGCCGGCGATGGGTTAAAAGTAGTTTTTTAACCCATATTTTTGGAAACCAAAAAAAAAAGTATTTTAAATAATTTAGTAATATGAATACATTAATATCAGACCTGTAATATCAATTCTGTACAATTTTTTTTTTAATTATTTTTCCCTTAAAAAAATTATCTAAAATGGCAGAAGTGGTCACAAAATTTTTCACATTTAAAAAAAAACAAAAAACATTAATAACAATTAATTATTAATATTTAAAGATTGTTCCATTGAAATGCATTGGAGAGCGCCAGGTAGCGAGAGGTCATACCTGTCACTGTTCAAGGTCGGACGCTGGCGCTGTGGGCTGAGGCTGGAATAATGATGAATGAGTCGCTATATGGCGCTATCTCAGTCGCTAAGCAGGATTGGCTTGATAAATGTGTGATTGTGGTGGGGAGCCAGCGTTCTCGTGGCGGTGCCCGTCATTACCGGTCGCTCACCAGTCGCTACCTGTCGCTATTCCTTCATAAATAAGGGCCTCTATAAACTGACTTGTTTTATATTTTGTGGTATTTTTGGTTTATTTCAATTCTGATGCATTTTGGTTGGTTTAAATGGATCTGGGGACAATTTGTATGTTTGAGCTTTAGTAGAACTCATATAATTTGTATTGTTATCTGACCTTGGTGCAAATTTCACACGCTAGCTTAAACAGCAAAATAAATCCGTGAAAACAAATGAAGAAACATTTTAATATTGCATTTTATATATCAGGGAGCATTGGAGGGAGAGGGTTTAAATGCTGGGTTTTCACTTTGGCCGACACTTGCCCATTAAAGTGTGCTCTTATGTTGGTTAAACATTCACTTCAGGCAGGTAAAACGATGCACATAACATTAGCTTAATAGGCAATACAAGCAGGCCCTTATTTAACAAGGGATAGCGACAGGTAGCGCCTGGTGAGCGACTGGTAATGACGGGCCCCGCCACGAGAACGCCGGCTCCCCACCACAATCACACATTTATCAAGCCAATCCTGCTTAGCGACTGAGATAGCGCCATATAGCGACTCATTTATCATTATTCCAGCCTCAGCCCACAGCGCCAGCGTCCGACCTTGAACAGCGACAGGTATGACCTCTCGCTACCTGGCGCTCGCCAATGCATTTCAATGGAACGATCTTTAAATATTCATAATTAATTGTTATTAATGTTTTTTTTTTTTTTCAATGTGAAAAATTCTGTGACCACTTCTGCCATTTTAGATAATTTTTTTAAGGTAAAAAAAAAAAAAAAAAAAATTGTGCAGAATTGATATTACAGGTCTGATATTATTATATTCATATTACTAAATTCTTAAAATTTTTTTTTTTTGTTTCCACAAATATGGTGGTTTGGGGGTTAAAAAACTACTTTTAACACATCGCCGCCAGCGCTCTGGGGTTTAAACATGCATTTCCCAGCGCTTGAATTTTTGGAGCGTGATTTTTTGATGAATATGGAGGAAGCCGGACGCTCTGACCAGTCGCTATCATGCGCACCCATACATCGCGGAACCTGTCAAATAGCGACTCGTCACCTTGTATTCAACATTACTACACACCGACTCAGTCGCTATCAACAACCGAACAATGGCCAAGCACAGCGACTACTAGCGGGCGCTGTGAAAATACTGCTACAGTCGCTCAACTGTCGCTACCTGCCGCTATTAATGAATCGGCCTCCCCGTATCATGTGTGCAGATGGGGCAAGTGCTGGCACATCATACCCATTTATTGTTATTATGATTGAGGTGGTGCAGGAGTAGCATTTTTTTGGATATAGTAGCAGATGGGGCAAGTGAGTTTTGGGGAGTTTTTTTTTTTAACTGTGCAAGGCTGGTGGTCCATTTTAAGTAGCTGTAGAGAGTCTACTAGGGGAGTGTCACCATAAAATATACAATTTATTTCCATGTTATGAAGGGTACATGTAGATTTGGAAGGGGGGTTGGCAGTGTAAATGCTGAACTACTGCCAGGCCCAGGCAAGCAGTGCCATCACCAGAGACACCAAAAAAGAAAGGTACTGACGTGCCTCCAGGGTCCCTTAATTCCCTCTGCCATGTCCTGGAGGTGTGTGAGGAGAGAAGAGAGGTGTAATACTGGCAGGGCAGAATGGGAATGCCGTTATACTCACCCTGGCTCCTGCATTCGGCTTCCCATTCTGTTGTCCAGACTATTGACATAAGCTGTCATGTGACTTCCATGCAGGGGTGTAGCTAGGGGAGGAGCCTGAGGGGCTCTTGCCCTGGGTGCAGCAGGTCAGGTAGGGCGCCAAAGAGGAGCCTGAGTACAGGTGGGGGCGCCATTTCGAACCTTTGCCCCGGTTGCCAGAAAGCCTAGCTACTCCTCCACTTCCATGTCACCTACCTGAGATGCGTATCATGGGAAGCAGAATGCAGAAGCCAGGGTCAGTATCAAAGCGCACTTAAAGAGGACTAACACCCAGGATTTTGACTATCCTGGGTTTTGGTCCACTTCGGCGGGGCACCCCGATCGGGGGTGCCCCGCTGTGTGAAACCCCCCAGAAACCCCGAAAAACTCACCTCTCCTCACTCCCACGTGACTGCCAGTGCCAATCCCCGCTGACGGACAAGCGGGAGGCAGCGACGGACAAGAGAGCGCGCCCGCCGCCGCCTCCCACGCGTCACTCTTACAGGGCACGTGCCCGCGCCGGCCATTCACAAACGGCCGGCATGGGTGCGCGTCCTGCTAGAGGGACGCGCGGGAGGCGGCGGTGGGCGCCGCTGGATCGAGGATCAGGTAGGGATTTAGGGGTTTCTGGCGGGTTTCACATAGCGGGGCACCCCCGATCGGGGTCCCCCGCAGTCAGGGGGCTGATCGGTCCGGGAATCTTATAGATTCCCAGGCCGATCACGGAAGGGTGTTGGTCCACTTTAAAGCAGACCAAAACCCACTGAACTTGTGAAGTACATTTGGCCAAAGCCCCTGCCAATTTCCCTTCCCTGTAGAACTAGAAATAGGTATTTTCACTTTTTCTTGGAACATCCTGGAACACTGTTTGGTGTCCCTCTATGTAAGATGGTAGACGATCAGTGATTGCATAGGTGTGGCAATGACATTGTTAGGGCGAGCGCTGCACGCCCATCTCACAGCAAGTCACTTACCTCCATGGCTGCATGCAGCCGTCATCCATCTTGCAGCACTTCCTCATGGCTGCATCCAGCTGCCGCCCTTCCCCCCATGCTTCCTCCTCACATGCTCAGGTGCACGCACGTCTCTGTCCACTAGAGGGCGAGCGCACTGGATTCCTGAGATTTAAAGGGCCTGTACAGCACTGATTGGTGCCTGCTCATCCAATCCTGCATCCACTTCCCCTATTTAAAGAGGCACTTCCTTTCCTTCAGTGCCAGATCTTGGTCTCTCCATGCCTGTTGAAAGTCAGACATTCTTGGATTGCTCACCCGTGTACCGACCTCTGCCTGTCCCCGACTCTGAACCTTTGCTGCCTGCCCCGACCTCGGCTACTCACCTTTACAGCGAACCTGTGCTGCCAGCCCCGATCTCTGCCTGTACTTACTACGCCTTTTTGCCTGCCACTTGTGTACCTCACTGGACCTCGGCTGACTGTGGGACTGGGCCGCTGTTAGGGGGTAGCGACCTGGGAGTCACTCGCCGCACAAGACCAACCTGCCTTGCGGTGGGCTCTGATGAATACCCGTGGCCCCTTAGACTCCGCTCCCCTGACACGGTACCCGCCATCGGTTCCACAGTTAAAGCGGATCCACACCAGAGTCCGCTCCATCCGGTCCGTGACAGACATCATATCATATCATCAACATCACACACAACAGTGGAAATAAATTGAGGAGGCGGAGCTTTACAGCTAAAACAGGCGCCATTATCTGGGATTAGAGTGAAGTAGGGGCAGTGAGAATTGGCAAAAGGTGCTCTTCATGGGGGAGCAATTCAGGGGATGCTAATTAAAAATGTGGGTTTTGGTCCGCTTTAACAGTCTGCACTCTGCACATGTCAGGGCTTCCTTTCCTCAAGCTGCATTGATTTATGTTTTATAGTGACTGTGCGCTGTGCACTGTTTCGCTTAGGAACTGCTGTTACTGCTGCCGCTTACAGATTTTTCCTTAGATTCATCCCGACCTGTTGTTTGATATGAAGCCGCATGCCCGAGGCTGCGAATCTCCACTCAGCATCCTCAAGTTGGTGGACGCTGTCTTCTAATCTTCTCCATAGACGTTGCAGCCCTTTATTTGATCAGACTGGATCCATACCAGGCGTAATCAGCCTAACCGCTGAGAATCTGCAAGTAGCTAGTATTAAGAGTTTCCTAACACTTCCACACTCAATGCAAATCAACAACAACAACAACAAAAAGGGAGCTGGACCAGTCAGCCGGGGGGGGGATTGTGGGGAGGGAGGAGGGGAGGCCCTATAAAGAGGCCAGGAAGTCCCTCCCTCTCCCTCTTTGACCCCATCGTCCTCCCGGCGCTGGACTGAGCTGTCCCACCCGCCCTCCCCTGTATTGGATTAATTTAGTGATTTTGTTTTGACAGCAGGGTTTATGTATGGTTCTGGGTGGGGTGTAATAGTTGTATATTAGGATAAATAAATTGTAAAAAATAATAATAATAATAATAATAATAAGCTTGAAGGTTTAGGCTTTGGCAATATAGTTTTTTATTTTTAATCATTCTGTTAAAAAAAAAAATAAATAAAAGAATGTATAATTGTTATAAAAAAAAAAAGAAAGATATAAGGAAATATAAAATGTGATAATGATTGTATGGTATTATGTTAAATGCCTGGGTGAGTAGTATGTGACTTTTGTATGTATTGATATTTACTGTTTAGTCACAGCCGGGGGTGGTCTCCTCACTTTCGGGTCTGAGTGGACAGTTTAGATGAGTACTGAGGCATAGAAATGCGGCTGTTTTTCGACCGGGAAAACGAGCCAGGATGGCCAGCGTAGGGGCGAGGATGGCTACAGTTTGGGGTAGCCAGGCTGTTGTCATCTTGCACCTTGGCGGTTAGCCCGGTTGAGCTCTGAGCCTAACGGAGATTGCGGCTGAGCTTAAGAAAATGGCTTCCGTTTAGTCAGGTGCACCAAGGATTTCCTCCTCGTCAATCTTGCATGCTTAGTTTGGTTGGTTACCACTCAGACTCGATTAAGGGGTTCGGAGATTTTTTGTGTTGTCTTGTATTTATTTGTTCAGCTGTGGCCGATTAAATCATTCCAAAGATTTATACGTTGTGCAGTGTTTTATTGAGGGGAGCTGGAGGAACAGCGGGAGATGACATGGAGCTCTAGCCCAGTCAAGCTAATTTCTGTCCCCATGCAGTATGAGCTAAATGCTTTAGTATTTGTTTTCTTTTTTTTTGCTCCACCGTATATAATGACTATGTTTATAACATCCTAATGCAATCCCTCCTGTAATCTCTGCTGTTTATGTGTTTCGGCTTCTCCAGCAGAGCAGATGCGATATAGGATTGCGATTTGATTCATAGAGGAGCAAAGGCTGTAGAACACCTGGTGCGCTATGAATTGCCATGAACAGATGCTGCATGTTTTATAGACCCATGTGCATTGGCTGTATGAGGAGATGGAACTAGGTGGAGAAAAAAAGAAGTGCGGTATGGGTCACTTCTTTTCATTGTTTGGGAGCCATTGGGGTGATAATTCCCGTCTCTCAGCTTTTCATTTCCTAGAGAGCAACAGGCAAAACCTTCACAACTGGGTCACAAACAGCCCCAAAAATTACATTAATCTGAACCATTCCTCCACATTATTTAAAACTGAAAAAAAAGACTCCAGGTTGGCCAATTTCCTTATCCCTGGGGATTGGGATGTCTCACTGTGTGAAATGCACAGGCTTGCCTATTATACCAGCGATGCCCAGTAGGCATGCATGGGCCAAGGTCACATCCCTGGCTTCCTTCAGTTGAGACATTTCTTAATGGCTGGCACAGGTATGTGGGGGGGGGGGGGGATGGTGGCCAGCGCTCATGCACCATTTAGTTTTAGTTAGCGATGTGCCAGTGTAATGCTAAATTTGCTTTAAAGAGGACCAACACCCTCCGTGGCAAGGGTGTTGGTGGCCTCTGGTGCCGCGGCTATAGGACAGGCTGGGTGGGCATCCAGAATGCTGGAGCTCCCCACACACATAACCCCACAGGACACCCGTAATCTTTACCTTATGCTCGCTCTCCCGCCAGGAAACCCGCGCCGCAATTGGCTGCCCGGACCTCATGTGGGCAGTGACGTTCCGGACAATCGCAGCGCTGTCACTGTCCACGTGAGTGATGCGTAGCCAATCACGGCATGGAATTCCCAGCAGGGGAACGAGGATAAGGTAAAGATTACGGGCGTCCTAGGGGGTTATGTGTCGGGGGCTCCAGCTTTCTGGATGGCTGTTGGTCTGCTTTAAACCGATCCAACAGCCTGACAAGGTTGGAAAAGAATGGTAGTGGCCATTTTGGAGCTTCCTCTCCCAACTGACAGGCTGGCTGATTCATTACTAGCGCCAGGTATTGGCAGATGAGCGTCTGTACAGAGGCGCTAAGAGCGACCGCTAGTAGACGCTGTAAGTGGGTATCGGGAGCTGTAACAGAGCGCCTCAGTCGCTATAGTAACCTGGCTGGCACTGATGAATGAGATGTATTTTGGGCGCTCTAACACCAGTACAGTGTTGCAGGGATCGAAAGGTAGCTTCAGCTCATTGCAACCGACTCTCAGCTACTCACACCATATTCAACAAAAAAACACTCTCACAGAGCGTATGCACTCTGGATCTGGTCGCTATAGCATAGAGCGGCAGACGCAGTGTGATTAAAGTCTGTTTTTGAACACATATCCACTAATAACAAAGCGAAAACACATGGAATAAAAAACGCAAAAAAAAAAATAAAATAGCGAAAAAGTTTTCAAAAATGACTCTTTCTAGGCCAGGAAAAATCACACAATTATTTGAGAGAAAAAAAATAATTAAACACTAAAAAACCCTGTTTAAACAGAAGAAAAGAAACGTCCATTGAAATGTATGGGAGAGCGCCGGCGGTATACGCTGAGCCGCCTGTAGTGAATCGTACGCTACATGGCGCTGTTAGAGTCGCTCACCAGATTGGCTTTCATGAATGTGGGGTTGCGTTCAGCGCCCATCGTTCACCAGACGCTACCTGTCGCTATGAGGCACTACCTGGCGCTATCCCTTGATGAATAAACCCCATAACTGACAATGCACAGTAACAGGAAGCCCAGCAGCACTTCCTGTTTGCAGGTGGCCTGCAAATGCATGAGCCGCCATTACGTTTTTAAGGAGTTAGGAAAAGGTAAATTCATTTGTATGTGCAGCAATCTAAATTTCCCTGGGGAGAGATGCATATGAGCACTGTTTGTTTTTTTGATCTGGTCATTTTTGACTGTTGGTCTGCTTTTAGGAAAGTTGTATCTGTATATAAATTATTATAAATGACCATGATATGCAAGCTCTAAATCAGCACTACAAAATAACAACAATCAGAACAAATTATAGTGTGGAGGAGATTTACCTCCAAAGACCAATACAATGTCGAATGTCCAGCTCAACCATCTAGTGGTAAACCTCCGATATCAAGAGATTGTGAGGCCGATTCATTCATAGCGGCAGGTAGCGACAGTTGAGCGACTGTAGCGGCATTTTCAGAGCGCCCGCTAGTAGTTGCTGTGCTTGGCCGTTGTTCGGTAGTTGATAGCGACTCAGTCGGTTTGCCGTAATGTTGAATATTGGGTGAGGAGTCGCTATTTGACAGGTTCCGCACTGTATGGGAGCGCATGATAGCGACTGGCCCTAGCGACCGGCTCCCACCATATTCATTAACAAATCACGCTCAAAAAATTCTCGCGCTGTGAAATGCATGTTTAAACCCCAGAGCGCTGGCGGCGATGGGTTATAAGTAGTTTTTTAACCCCAAAACAACCATATTTTTGGAAACCAAAAAAAACAAGTTTTTAAAATAATTTAGTAATATGAATACATTAATATCAGACCTGTAATATCAATTCTGTACAATTTATTTTTTTTTATTTTTTTCCCTTAAAAAAATTATCTAACATGGCAGAAGTGGTCACAGAATTTTTCACATTAAAAAAAAAAAAAAAAAATTAATAACAATTAATTATGAATATTTAAAGATTGTTCCATTGAAATGCATTGGAGAGCGCCAGGTAGCGAGAGGTCATACCTGTCGCTGTTCAAGGTCGCACGCTGGCGCTGTGGGCTGAGGCTGGAATAATGATGAATGAGTCGCTATATGGCGCTATCTCAGTCGCTAAGCAGGATTGGCTTGATAAATGTGTGATTGTGGTGGGGAGCCGGCGTTCTCTTGGCGGGGCCCGTCATTACCGGCCGCTCACCAGTCGCTACCTGTCGCTATTCCTATTATAAATAAGGGCCTAAGTATTTGTTTTGTTGTTTTTGTGGCTGCTGAGCGGTGCCAAGCCGGGACACCGCCACCGTTTTGGATGTGGGCAGGTGACCTCTGCTGGCTGGGATTTGGCTGCAGGAGGTTTGGGGGGCGGAGTCAGGAAGAGCATGAAGCTAGAGCCCTGAGGGGAACAGGGCTGCTGAAGCAGGGCCTTTTGGAGAAGGCCTCAGAACATTCTGGGGCTGTGTTAAAGTTCAAGAGGGCCTTTCGACTGGTGGTGAGAGAAACTGGCTGGTTGCTGCAGAATGTAGGCCCCAGCGTGTCCTGTACACTAACAGAGGCTGAGGAGATTTCCCCACTATGATCCAGCTTGGCTGAAGTGGACTTGCTGTGTTCCCCGGGAAAGGGGGGGAGCTAGTTTCCTGGGCTTTCTGGAGAGAAGCTTTACTGTGCAGGAGAGAGATTTTGCAGGCCTCCAGAGAAAGCGACTGTACATAAGGGTGGCCTGTAAATGGCTGTCACGCTGAAGAGACTCTTTCCTGCTGTAGCCTGGTAATCAGAAAACAAAGTGTTAACCAGCTCACCCACAGCACTGAAGCATGGAGCAGGAGACCCCCTGGTAGGTTCTCTTTAGCATTGTCCAGCTTCTTCTTATTATAAAACGTAACTTTTAATCTTCACAATTAAAATCACAATTAAGCCGTCCAAGCAATAGAAAAGTGCTCCGGAACATTAGAAATAAACAGGCTCCAGACTGAAAAACATCCCACAGATGGGACCTGTGGTGCGTTTCGGGCAAAAGCCCTTAATCATACATCATGCTGTAGCCTGGTAGCTATTGTGGGCCCACCACTGTGGGGAGGCCCGTGACTTGCAGGCACCTCGAAATGACACTTGTTTGGCCTTGCTGTTTGTGCAGTTACCCTGGAAATGTGGGACTGAGAATGTTTTATGGACTACTGCTGTAAGGAACTTCAAATACTCCAGCGTGTGGTGGTGCCTTCTACTCAGCCCTATTGCCTCAGGGGGCAGTAGAATATAAACCAGGAGATTGTGCAGCAGCCATGTGTTTCTTGTCCCCAACCCGAGTGTGTGGATTACAAATGGTCAACTCATGGGTGACTCTTTAACACTAAGAGACTAAGGGGGTTATTTAAAGTGGACCAACACCCAGGGGTGATCGGCCCGGGAATCTATAAGATTCCCGGGCCGATCACCTCCCTCACCGCGAGACATCCGAGATCTGGATGTCCCGCGGGGTTAAACCCCCCAAAACCCCAAAACAACCTTCGCCGCCTCCCGCGCGCCACTCTAGACGTGCCCGCACCGGCCGTTTGTGAATGCGCGCCCTGTAAGAGTGACGTGCGGGAGGCGGCGGCGGACGCGCTGTCTTGGACGTCGCTGTCACCCGCTTGGACGTCGGTGGGGATTGGACGGCACGGTCACGTGGGAGCGTGGTGAGGTGAGTTTTTGGGGCTTTCTGGGGGGTTTCCCACAGCGGGGCACCCCCAATCGGGGTGCCCCCCCCGAAGTGGACCAAAACCCAGGATAGTCAAAATCCTGGGTGTTGGTCCACTTTAAGAACCAATAACCCCATGTAGTGACACATAGCGTTGGGTGAACGCATTGCGCTGTATGTGAAAAACACATTTAAGAAAGTCAATCTGGTGAGCACCTGTAAAAGCGCTATGTAGCGTCACATGTATCACTAGTGGTGGCTCAGTGTAAAGTGCCGGCGATCTAGGTTCAGCAGCGCCATGAAGTATCTTTCGCTCAGTAGCGCTCTGCCATACATTTCAATGGTGGTTCATTTGGTTGTGTTTGCCAATTAAATTGTTATTTTTTTTTGCTCAAATCATTGTGTGTCCTCTCCTGCCCAGCAAACAAACACTTTTATTTATTTATTTTTTTCTTATGCAGAATTGTATGTACAGGTCTGGCACTAAAGTGTCATTGTCACAGTGTTAAAACAATTTAATTCCATGTGTTTTCACTTTGTTACTGGTATATATGTGTTCAAAAACAGACTTTCATCACACAGCGTCTGGCGCTCTATGCTATAGCGCCCAGCTTTAGAGCGCTGACACTGTGTGTGTGTAGTTTTTTCTTGAATACGGGCTTCAGCGCCGAGTGCCAGACGCACTTAACTGGCGCTACCTATCGCTCTCTGCAGCGTTGCCCTGTGTTAAATGTAGCGTTGTCTTGGGCGCTATGACCTTGGGACACCATCTAGCATTCGCCAATGGCTCTACAGTGATTCAGGGAGAGCGCTTCTACATCACCCTGCCGATATCACATTTATCAATGCTGGACAGGATAGCACAGTGCCACTTGTCCACCCACCGAGCTAGGTCAGAGCGCCCGACACCCGCTTGCAGCGTCTTCTAGCGGTCGTTCTAAGCGTCGATACACAGGCGCTCACATTCTACATGGCACTAGTGTTAAATCTGCGTCTAAGACTAGAGATGACAGATCAAATCAAGGCCAGTGTACCTATAGCTGTACAGAACACTCAGCTTAACAGCACTTTCTGTGACATCATTGTAAAGCTGAAGAGCTAAGATGAAATGAAATGGAAGTATGACTCAGAGTAATGGGCCAGTTTCCCGTCCGCAAATGGACAGTGATGAAGCCAGATATTGTACAGGGCCTCTCCTTCCTTTGATAACCTCACCAATCGCGTCAGGTGGAATTGTCGTGAAGGACGCTTTACTCTCACAAAAGGATGGCTGATAGAAAGCTGATTACTGTAGCTTTGCTGGTTGGGTGTCTAATGTATCTCCCTTCATCCTCTCGCCCGCTGCTGCTTAGGAGTGGAGATGCTGTGTACCTCTCTGCGGGAGATGACATCATATATTTACTGCGATTTCTACCCCTGAGCACATTTCTCTCTACAGTGCAGAACAGACCAGGCAGCCATAAAAAAAACATGTTGGGGGGTTATGCATCTTGATGTCCTGTGGGGATCTGCCTTTTAAGGGGGGGGGGGCTGTGCTTTAAAAGTTGAAAGGGTCAGCTCATCTAGACCTCTTCTTACTTTAGATGGAATATTTACTAGACAGTGTTACAAGTGTAGGTCAAAGATCCTATGCTCACATAAAAAATAAAATAATTAAGGCTAAAGGGTTTTTTTTCATTTTCAAAATATATAACCCATGGGGAAGGACATTAATATCTCTTGCAAGTTGTACAGGATGTACAGTCTTGAACATGTGGTAAACTGAATAAGGCTTAGCACACAGGGACAGGCATCCTCTTTTATAATACAAGGCTTCCTCCCAACTGAAACATAGAAACATAGAATGTTGACGGCAGAAGGAGACCATATGGTCCATCTAGTCTGCCCTTATGTGTATACTGTATGTTCTCTATATCTTATGTGTATACTGTATGTTCTCTATATCTTATGTGTATACTGTATGTTCTCTTTATCTTATGTATATACTGTATGTTCTCTATATCTTATGTGTATACTGTATGTTCTCTATATCTTATGTGTATACTGTATGTACTCTGTATCTTATGTGTATACTGTATGTTCTCTATATCTTATGTGTATACTGTATGTTCTCTATATCTTATGTGTATACTGTATGTTCTCTGTATCTTATGTGTATACTGTATGTTCTCTTTATCTTATGTGTATACTGTATGTTCTCTATATCTTATGTGTATACTGTATGTTCTCTTTATCTTATGTGTATACTGTATGTTCTCTATATCTTATGTGTATACTGTATGTTCTCTTTATCTTAGGATAGATGTGTGCTTATCCCAGGCATGTTTAAATTCAGTGACTGTTGATTTTTCAACTACCTCTGCTGGAAGTTTGTTCCAAGCATCTACTACTCTTTCTGTAAAATAATATTTTCTAACATTGCTCCTGATCTTCCCTCCGACTAGCTTCAGGTTGTGCCCCCTTGTTCTATCATTAAGCTTCTTCTTAAAAACACTTCCCTCCTGAACCTTATTCAGTCCTTTCACATATTTAAAGGTCTCAATCATGTCCCCCCCTCTCCCTTCTTTCCTCCAGACTGTACAAATTAAGTTCTTTAAGTCTCTCCTGATAAGTTTTAAGTTTAAGTCCTTCCACCATTTTCGTTGCCCGCCTTTGGACACGTTCTATTTGAATAATGTATTTTTGCAGGTAAGGTCTCCAGAACTGCACAGTATTCTAGCTGTGGCCTCACCAGGGCTCTATACAGCGGCATCACAACCTCCCTCTTCCTACTGGTGATGCCTCGAGCTATGCAGCCAAGCATCCTGCTTGCTTTTCCCACTGCCTGGCTACACTGTCCACTCATCTTGCAACACTGTCCACTCATCTTGCAACTGTTCCTCATTTGGAGGGACTGTCCCTCTTTTAAGTCTATGTCCTCCTGTCCCTCGCTATTCTCATTTGTCCCTCTTTGAGGTTTAACAAGCAGATAAATAAATGATTCATTTGCCTATTTAAAGTCTTTATATTTTTGTAATTGTTACAACCTCCTATTCATCCCCCAATGAGGGGTGTGGCTTAACTTTAAAAATGTCCCTCTTTCCCAACTTGAAAGTTGGAAAGTATGGGTTATAAATCAGCTTTAAACCGGACCTTCAGCATCATTTAATTAAAAAAAAAACCAAATCCTTAAATAAAACTATTCCTCAGCAATTAAAATTAACATATTTTAAGTCGCTTACATGTTATTCTTCCCCACTTGGCTGCAACTCTGTTCAGGACTCCAGAATACTGGTGCAGCCATCTTGCCTCAGAAGTATCGCAAACTGAGGAGAGGAGGAGGGGGGCAAGTGCAGACAGAGCAAAGCTGAGGAAAAGGTCAGCAATCCTAGAATGGAAAGCGGCACAGTCCTGTCTGCAGGCAGCCTAAGACTGAATGGGCCACCATCTTGGATGTTTAAAAGCTCGGAAAAGGCAGTAGATGCAGGTAGGATGATTTATAATGTGGGCAACTGTATGTACAGGGTGTGGGAAACATATAAGATAGGCTCTTATTTAGAATGAATGTTCGGTTTAAGTCTGGTTTGAGGTTCCTTTCGCTGACCTTTTAAAAAGTTTCACAAGATTAGCGTATTACCCTATTAGTTCATGTGATAATGTATGTGATCAGTAACTCTTTCAGTGTCTTATACATGCATCTTGTGTGATGAAGCTTATGCTGTTGATCCAACACATTTTAAATCAGGAGAGAAGGAATCAGGTTTCTTCCCATTGACCCCTCTATTCAACAACCCTGAGTTTGTTCCGGGTTTATGCTCCAGAAATGATCAGTGGTTGAGAAGTAAAGGGATTTCAAGAGTGTCCCACCTCAATTATAAATTGGAATGCTCCAACTTCAAAAAGTTTTGTCAAACAATGAAAGTCCCTCAGCGAGGATTTGTTAGGGCTAATCAACTGTGGGGAAAATCTGTGGGGATAATAAAAATATTATTTCCTTTAGGAATACCTGGCTCCCGTGGCTAATATTCCAGGAATCTGGGGAATTTCGCACGCTGGCTGGAGATGGACCGACGGGATCAGCAGCAATTTGAGACGAGTTACAGGCGATAGAGGGGAGAGGTGAGGTGGACAGGCCCACACACTGGCGGGAACCAGAGGGCAGTAGGGAGGGGGGAATCCCACCCTATTGTGTTTTCCTACCCCGTATCCCTCCCTCCTCACTTACCCCCACAATCTACCCCCCCCCCCCCTCTTGTGTCCCCTTCCCCTTGTAGTCCGAACGGATTCGAGAAAAGTCAAGCTAGAATTAATAAGGGGAGAAATAGGCCCCAGTTTGCTAAAGAGAGATGGGATATGATCACAACAAGGGAAAAGCCTGCGTTAAGCGTTCACATAGTCTCAATCATAAGTATTGTATTCAAAAGTGATCTAGTTGATTATGTAACGGTTGGTATGATAATGCACTTGTGATAAAGCTTTTGTAAAGTGTTGGTTTGATGACGACAATATCCCTAATGTGTAAAGACTGTGAATTGTGATTTGGATCCGTGGACAATTCTGCTCCTACCCTTCTTTTCCTGTTGACCTACCCTTGTATATGGCAAAACTAAATAAAGAATAAAAAAAAATATATATATTATTTCCACATCTGAGAAATCCAGGCTCCTGACACCCACATAGCAGGAAAGGGAAGCCCAAATTTGGGCAAGGGGAACTGACACACGCTATGAGAGATGAGCAAACAAAGGCAGTCTTCAGATCAAAGACCCCCTGCTGGTCCATTCATGCCCCTGGCCTGAAATAAAACTGCAAAGTCCCAGCCATAAACGACCCAATGCAAGAAGCTGCTTCCCTTCGCACGCGTGAAACAGACTGCTCAGTCATTGAGTCTCCGAATAACTGGGCCGCCGCAAAGTGAGAGACCGAAGCACAAAAGGGGTCTCCAGAGCCAGCACAAGTGGATCTGAAGGTAAATCACGTGGTCATTGTGCTCGTAGGACCGGAATCCCGCAGGCAGTCCCCATGCTACCCTGGGTGCCGGTTCCACTATACATCATCCGTCCAGCTAAGGCAAACCTGTTGCATCTCTGTCTGTGATTACTTACTTACATGTAACCTCCTGTTTTCCGCTCTTAGACCTGTGGATGTAACATTTAATATTTGTGTTGTTGCTTAGTGTGCACTTACCAAATTAAAATATATAATTTGTACAATAGTATTATAAAATAATATAACATAACATAACAACGTTTTTTTGCGTTGATCGAAACGGGCGCGTCCATGTTCCTTGGCTAAATTACAGGCCACTGAGCTTGTTCAAGGAACACCAACTTTTACACTTTCTAACAGGTTGGAGAGACCAACAGCCTTTAAGAGATTCTGCCTTTTAGAAGGATATGGCAGGGAAACCATAACATTGACTTCCAACACTAAGGAAGAACTGACTTACATGACAACCTAAGAGAAAGATTTAGTTATTGAAATGGATTCCAAAGATTGTTTATTAGCGATAAATACTATGTTGATGGAAGCCAACACCAAAGTCTTGTTATGCTGGTACTACAAAAATAGCTAAAGCATACCCAGGGACATCTAATTATTTTGGGGATGTTTTATTTTGGGAGACATGTACCTTATATGATGGCTGTGCCCTAGGTTTAAAAATTTTTGAAATTCAGTACATAACCTAATTTACAAGGTAATGGGTTTTTGGATAGAAAAATATCCCAGGATGGCTCTTCTCAAGGAAAAAATTCCCCAAGGTGCCAACACCTTCGCAACAATTGATCTCTTATATTCTCCTAGTAGCCAGAATTCCTTTGGAAGTCGCTAGGTATAATAAAAATATGTTTACAGCAAAATGGAATGGGTCATGGTTAATGACAAACTGGCCATCATAATAAAACACAGGCAAGGACAGTTCTCTAAAATTTGGGAACTGTGAAAAAAATATATTTACCTTTGTTTGAACAGTCCTGTAATGAGATCGGATGGAAGGGCTCCCAGTGCTGGATCCCCTATGCGACACCCCCTTTTTCTTACCCTTTGCTTCCCCCCACTGCTTCTGTCTCCCTAATTTTTCTTTCTACATCTGAACTACCTCTACCATTGTGTTTTTTCATGAGCTGCAAAGAGTACCAATTTCAGACATGAACAGGATATGTATGTAGTAATGAGTAAAGTAAAGGATATGTAGTAATGAGTATAGGCTCGATTCAGAGAGACAAAAAAATACTTTCGTTTTAGTGCCGATCTGTTTTTTTTAAAATGTTTCCGCTCTCGTATGAGTGTACGAGCAATTCTATGCATGCATTGCAATCCTTCTGTAAAGTTTCCGTCCGTTCGTACGGCAGATTACGAATACGAGGATGTCATTTTCCAGCGTGACATTTCCGTTTCGTTTTCACATGTTACAACGTAGGCTTTCGTTTTTGCCCTTTTCCCATCGTATCCTCCAACGAATCCTTTACGTTTCCCGTTAGTTTCTGTTTCCCTTTTTCAATAAATAATCGTCCAGACGGAAATCCTTACGATCTTGCACCTGCGCACTACAAACTTAACTCATTAAAGTGCTCGCCTACATATTTGCCACCCTTACTTCTACTACAATGTTTAGCTAAATCACTTAGCACTATCCTCCATCTTCCCTTTTGGACCCTTAAAGCTCACCCAAACCACTTCGCGGTTAGGTTCTTCTTCCATCTTAGGTCCCTAAAACTTACCCAAATCACTTCTCGGTCATGTGAATATTCATCTTTAAATATTTCTGGGCCCATTAGTTTTGTGTTAATGTATTTTGTAAATGAAATGACACTGAACCTTTTTTTTTTTTATTCCATCATAAAATATAAAATCTTAAAAAATTTAGAAAATTTAAAATTTTAACAACTATAAAAAACAAAACACATAGCAATGGCAGGCCACAGAACATTATTCTTCATCTGTGGTCCCCAACGAGTCGCGCAGCTCCTGCATCTCGCCCACCAACTGAAGGACCCTGACACTCAGTTGTGCCACTCTGGCACGTGTGGTTCCTGTTAAAAACGTAAATTAAAATATTGGTATAACCTTGTTGGGGTCATACTGCAGTGCCCCCCCCCCCCCGTATGGTCCAAACACCTAAATCTGGACTTCAAAAGTCAGAGGGCCCTCGCCACCACCACAGTGAAAATGGATTGATGGAATGTGGGCAAACTTACTCAGGAGCCATCCACCAGATAATTCTCCTGACTCAAACTGACAAAATAAGCCGGAGCTCTGCAATATATAAGCATCATGGGACGACCCTGGATGCCCTGCAAGAACACTGAGGAATCGTAATCATAGCTGGACCAAACACTGCTTGTATGTTGTGCAAGTGGCACATCTTGCTGGTTCCTGCAACCAAATATAAAATAATTACACAAAGGTAACCGACTAAAACAAGAACTCCTACAACAAATTAAGATTCAAGTTCAACAATCCAAATATAATTCACAAAGGACATCAGTCTAAAAAAATATAGCAATTATATGGATGTGTGGGAAAATAAATGTTTACATGCTAAGGACTAATTAAGGTCAGCATTAAAATGCATCTATAAGGCATACATGAAATGTATTGATTCAGGTATGCATTGCTATACAATTTATGGCCTCGGCCATGCTGATACATGCAATGCCTTGGTGCTAAAGGCGCGCAGACTCCTCCACATAGCCTCAAAACATGTTCAACAATAGCAATCCGAGCCCTCAAAGGTCCCGTAAGTGGATCGGAAATGAAGCGGATTTATAGGGTGGTGATCCGTCGGAAATCAGCTCTCTGAATCAGACGCAAGCCCATAGCAATAACGTTATCTGAACAAACGAAAAATATCAGATTTTGTTTGGAAAATGATCCGAACTAACGCAAATGATCCGATTTGCTTTCGTTCATCGAAAGCGCATATACACATTTTCCCGAACGTTCGTACGAATGAAAAATGAAGAAAAAAAGCAAAAAAATGACAAACACCCACTAAAACTTTCACAGACAGCTACGGAAGTCCGGACGAATGTGTCTTTGAATCGAGCCTTATGTGCTAATTGAGGAGAGGATAAACCAAAACTGATGCTGAACCATTGTCAGCACTTACATTTGCTCCCAGGGCCGGATTAAGTGTGGTGGAGGCCCCTAGGCACAAAATCTGGTGGAGGCCCCAGATACAGTATTTTTTTTCCTTTAAAATAATCGTCCAGATGAGTAACTGATTTGTTTTTGTCTGGTACCCGCCTACTTACTGGAACCTCAGATTTTCTGCTAGTTGTGGCCATCTTGTAGCTTCCCATAGACTTCCTTTCCCAGCATCTCAATCGTGCTGCTACTTGGAATAACTGACATAACACACAATGCACAGCGGCAGGAAACCCAGCAGCACCTCCTGGCCTGCAGCTACATAAGGCGCTATTTTGGTGGTAAAATTAACCACAGCACGAGTTACAAAAAGGTTAATTAATTTCTATGTGCAGCAATCTAAATTGCCCTGAGAAGGGGGTATAAGCTCTGTTATTGGAATGTTGGTTCAGCTTAAAGCCAGAACATTCAAATAATAGTGAGAACAGATTCCCACTTTAGCTCCTGTTTACTGTTTCACTAGGAGCAAGATCAGCTGAACATCAGGATTCTGTTTATCACATGAGGCCGATTTGGGATGCCCCACTGTGTGAAACCCCCTGAGTTACGGGGAGGCCGATTCATTAATAGCGGCAGGTAGCGACAGTTGAGCGACTGTAGCAGTATTTTCACAGCGCCCGCTAGTAGTCGCTGTGCTTGGCCATTGTTCGGTTGTTGATAGCGACTGAGTCGGTATGCCATAATGTTGAATACGGGGTGACGAGTCGCTGTTTGACAGGTTCCGCGATGTATGGGTGCGCATGATAGCAACTGGTCAGAGCGACCGGCTTCCACCATATTCATCAAAAAATCACGCTCAAAAAATTCTTGCGCTGTAAAATGCATGTTTAAACCCCAGAGCGCTGGCGGCGATGTGTTAAAAGTAGTTTTTTAACCCCCAAACCACCATATTTTTGGAAACCAAAAAAAAAAAAAATTCTAAAGAATTTAAATATGAATACAATAATATCAGACCTGTAATATCAATTCTGCACAAATGTTTTTTTTTTTTTTTTTTTTTACCTTAAAAAAATTATCTAACATGGCAGAAGTGGTCACAGAATTTTTCACATTTAAAAAAAAAAAAAACATTAATAACAATGAATTATGAATATTTAAAGATTGTTCCATTGAAATGCATTGGAGAGCGCCAGGTAGCGAGAGGTCCTACCTGTCGCTGTTCAATGTCGGACGCTGGCACTGTGGGCTGAGGCTGGAATAATGATGAATGAGTCGCTATATGGCGCTATCTCAGTCGCTAAGCAGGATCGGCTTGATAAATGTGTGATTGTGGTGGGGAGCCGGCGTTCTCGTGGCAGGGCCCGTCATTACCGGTCGCTCACCAGTCGCTACCTGTCGCTATTCCTTCATAAATAAGGGCCCCAGTAAAAATCACCTCTCCCCTGCCCTACGGTGCATGCACAGGCCTTTGTCCAATCAGAACGTTCGGCTGCACATTCATCAATTTCGGCTAAGACTTGACTAAAGGTCTAGTCTAAAGCAGCTGAACGAAGCTAAGCGCACCGACAGCCACATCCCTGCTAACCTCTGCACGGGCCAGGCTGAAGGTATAGCTTACGGCGGTTGCAGCTCACACATGCGCCGTTCAGTTGATGAGAAGGTACGTTTTACAGGGGACTGGGGGGTTTCACACAGCAGGGCATCCCAAATCTAAATGCCCCAGAGGGAGGAAATCAGGCAGCACTGGAGTCTTAAAGACTGCAGGGCTGCTTTTTGTCCACTTTAATGCTGGCCCTTTTTTTTTATTATAGCTCCCTCAAAGTTTTGGAAGGATAGTCAATGATTCCCTAGCATGGCATACTGGCAAGGGTATGCAGATGACCACTATAGTATTCAGGTTAGTAAGCCAAAATCGCGGACAGGCAGCAAAGAACTGAAGTCCTGAACGAAGATCGAGGACAGGTGGCAAGAATCAGAGTGGGAACGGGCAGGCTGATTCATTACTAGCGCCAGCCATCAGCAGATGTGCGTCTGTACATAGACGCCAAGAGCGACTGCTAGTATAGGCTGTGATCGGCGCTGTAACAGAGCACCTCAATCGCTGTAGTAACCTGGCGGCATTGCTGAATGAGATATATATTGAGCGTTCTAACACCAGTACAGCGCTGCAGGGAGCGAAAGTTAGCGCCAGCTCAGTGCGACCGACTCTCAGCGACTCACACCATATTCAACAAAAAAACAGCCTCAGCGCTCTGGATCTGGTCGCTATAGCATAGAGCACCAGACGCTGTGTGATTAAAGTCTGTTTTTGAACACATATACACCAGTGACAAAGCGAAAACACACGGAGTTACATTGTTGTAACATTGTGACATTAATTAATGCCAGACCTGTAATGACAATTTTTCATAAAAATATAAAAAATCCAAAAAGTTTACAGCAGATGAGCGTCTGTACATAGATGCCAAGAGCGACCGCTAGTATAGGCTGTGATCGGCGCTTTAACAGAGCACCTTAATCGCTGTAGTAACCTGGCGGCATTGCTGAATGAGATGTATATTGAGCGTTCTAACACCAGTACAGCGCTGCAGGGAGCGGAAGTTAGCGCTAGCTCAGTGCGACCGACTCTCAGCGACTCACACCATATTCAACCAAAAAACAGCCTCACACAGCATCGGCGCTCTGGATCTGGTCGCTATAGCATAGAGCACCAGACGCTGTGTGATTAAAGTCTGTTTTTGAACACATATACACCTGTAACAAAGCGAAAACACACGGAATTACATTGTTGTAACATGGTGACATTAATTAATGCCAGACCTGTAATGACAATTTTGCATAAAAATATAAAAAATCCAAAAAGTTTAAAAAATGACTTTTCCTAGGCCAGGAGAGGTCACACAATGATTTGAGAGAAAAAAAAAATGAAAAACAAAAAAAAAACAGTTTAAACAGAAGAAAAGATACGTCCATTGAAATGAATGGGAGAGCGACAGGTAATACCTGACACTCTGGAAGCTAGAACGCCAGCGCTATACGCTGAGCTGCCTGTAATGATGAATCGGATACTACATGGCGCTGTTGGAGTCGCTCACTAGAATCGCCTACATCAATGTGGTATTGCGTACAGCGCCCAGTGTTCACCAAATGCTGCCTGCCGCTATGAGACACTACCTGCCGCTATCTGTTGATGAATAAATCCCATTATTTTTACGATGCACGTTAGTTTGATTAAGGCCCTTATTTAAGAAGGGATAGCGTCAGGTAGTGGCTGGTTAATGAGAGGTAGCGACAGGTAGCGACTGGTGAACGCCGGACACGGCACGCAATTACACATTTATCAAGCAGAATCTGTTTAGCGACTGGGATAGCGCCATGTAGCGTCTGATTCATCATTTTCACAGCCTCAGCGCCGGCGTTCAGCCTTGCACAGCGCCAGGTATGACCTCTCTCTACCTGTCGCTCTCCCATACATTTCAATGGATGATCCTTTTCTTCTCTTTAAACGAGGAATTTGTTTTTATTTTTTTTCCAAAAAATCATAAATAATTGACCTCTTCTGGCATTGAAAAAACAGTTTTTTCATAATTTTTTCATTTTTTATATATTTCTTCAGAAATGACATTACAGGTCTGGCATTAAAGAGGCTGATTCATTAATAGTGCCAGGTAGCGACAGATGAGCGACAGTAGCGTTATTTTCACAGCGCCCGCTAGTATTCGCTGTGCTTGGGCGTTGTTCGGCTGTTGACAGCGACTCAGTCGGTGTGCGGTAATGTTGAATACGGGGTTAGGAGTCGCTGTTTGACAGGTTCCGCGCTGTATGGGAGCGCATGACAGCGAATGGCCATAGCGAACGGCTCCCAGCATATTCATTAACAAATCACGGTCAAAAAATTCTCGCGCTGTGAAATGCTTGTTTAAACCCCAGAGCGCTGGCGGCGATGGGTTAAAAGTAGTTTTTTAACCCCCAGACAACCATATTTTTGGGAAAAAAAAAAAACAAGTTTTTCAAAACATTTAGTAATATGAATACATTAATATCAGACCTGTAATATCAATTCTGCACACATTTTTTTTTTTTTTTACCTTAAAAAAAATATCTAACATTGCAGAAGTGGTCACAGAATTTTTGACATTTAAAAAAAGAAATAAAAAAATATCAATTAATTAAGAATATTTAAAGATTGCTCCATTGAAATGCATTGGAGAGCGCCAGGTAGCGAGAGGTCATACCTGTCGCTGTTCAAGGTCGGACGCTGGCGCTGTGGGCTGAGGCTGGAATAATGATGAATGATTTGCTATCTGGCGCTCTGTCAGTCGCTAAGCAGGATCGGCTTGATAAATGTGTGATTGCGGAGGGGAGCCGGCGTTCTCGTGGCGGGGCCCGTCATTACCGGTCGCTCACCATTCGCTACCTGGCGCTATCCCTTGTTAAATAAGGGCCAAAGTGTTCATGTTACAATGTTGTTACAATGTAATTCCATATGTTTTCGCTTTGTTACTAGTGGATAGATGCTTGAAAACAGACTTTAAACACACCGCCTCCTGCACTCTGGGCTTCAAACAAGTATTTTTCAGCGCCAGAGATTTGTGAGGCAGTTTTTTTGCTGAATATGGTGTGAGTCGGTCGCTATGAGCAGTCGCTAACATGCGCTCCCATACAGCGCTGTACTGGTCAAATAGCGACTCCTCACAATGTATTCAACATTACTGAACAGCGACTGAGTCGCTATAAAGTAGCGACCCACGGCTGAGCACTGCGACTACTAGCGGGCGCTCTGAAAATGCCTGATACAGACGCTCATCTGTTGCTACCTGGCGTTAATGATGAATCAGCCTCTAATTTTCCTTGGAATGTGATGTAGGCCTCTTTGAGGTTGGCCATGTTGAAGTAACTGACTGACCTATCTGTTGTCTTATTTATTTGCAGACAGTGATGTTCCCTTTACCCCAGCAAAGAAGAAGTGCGACATTTCCCTTGTACCAGAGGCCAGGGATTGCGCTGGTAAACTTCTGTACAGAGCTCCGGCATGGTTTGTGATGTCTCTATCAATAAATTCACAGATGGAAACTGATGAAATATGTGGAAAAATATGACTTCAAATGTACATATGGATTAAAATCTCAGGAGTCGCAGGTTTGATGTCAAACCGTCTAATATAGACGAAGTAAAGTGTGGCATACCTGGAGCAGGATTTTATTGTGCTGACGGCTCTGGCAGTGTCCAGAGGGAGGACCTGTATGCTGGCCAGCTGAGTGGGGCAGTGGTGTGAGCCCCTCACCGACACTCGCCATGAAGAAGAGCCGGAGTGTGCTTACAGTCTCCGGAGACGAGGTAAGAAACCAAGTCGTTATATTCACTGGAAAATACGTTTTATCCATGATGTCAATTTTGCATAACTGTAAAGCACCATGAGATATGGTGCTTATTACGCATATGTCAACGCTTATTTAGCCAAGAAGGTAATGCACTTTCATTGATTAGCCATAAAGTTATGAGAAAAAAGGGCGAGCACACAGATTGGATTATTGGCAGGTCTAAGGTTAAATCACTGGCCCCAATGAGTGATCTGATTTACTGATCTGTAATCTGTACTCCTGAAGTCGCCACTTAGGCCCTTATTTAACAAGGGATAGCGCCAGGTAGCGAATGGTGAGCGAACGGTAATGACGCTCACCGCCACGAGAACGCCGGCTCCCCTCCGCAATCACACATTTATCAAGCCGATCCTGCTTAGCGACTGACAGAGCGCCAGATAGCGAATCATTCATCATTATTCCAGCCTCACCCCACAGCGCCAGCGAGCAACCTTGAACAGCGACAGGTATGACCTCTTGCTACCTGGCGCTCTCCAATGCATTTCAATGGAGCAATCTTTAAATATTCTTAATTAATTGCTATTAATGTTTTTTTTTTTTTTTTTTTTTTTTTTTTTTTTAAATGTCAAAAATTCTGTGACCACTTCTGCAATGTTAGATATTTTTTTTAAGGTAAAAAAAAAAAATTTGTGCAGAATTGATATTACAGGTCTGATATTAATGTATTCATATTACAAAATGTTTGGAAAAACATGTTTTTTTTTTTTTCAAAAAATATGGTTGTTTGGGGGTTAAAAAACTACTTTTAACCCATCGCCGCCAGCGCTCTGGGGTTTAAACAAGCATTTCACAGCGCGAGAATTTTTTGAGCGTGATTTTTTAATGAATATGCTGGGAGCCCTTGTCCTTGAAGCAGCATGGGGGCTGCGTGCGCAGACATTTTTCACTGAGGTTGCCCTGAGTGTTATCTTATGACGTGAGATTTAACCATTTATTTTCTCTCTGCTGGCACTTGCATTTATATCATATATTGTTATTGTCTGCACTTTAAAGTCTTATTGGTATGAATTTTTCACATTTAAAAAAAAAAAAAAAAAAAACATTAATAACAATTAATTATTAATATTTAAAGATTGTTCCATTGAAATGCATTGGAGAGCGGCAGGTAGCGAGAGGTCATACCTGTCGCTGTTCAAGGTTGGACGCTGGCGCTGTGGGCTGAGGCTGGAATAATGATGAATGAGTGGCTATATGGCGCTTTCTTAGTCGCTAAGCAGGATTGGCTTGATAAATGTGTGATTGTGGTGGGGAGCCGGCGTTCTCGTGGCGGGGCCCGTCATTACCGGCCGCTCACCAGTCGCTACCTGTCGCTATTCCTTCATAAATAAGGGCCTTAGCCTATATTCCCTTACCACAACCATGGGAATTTCTGAATATTACTTAAATATTTACTGCTTATCCATGAAGAGAGGGAGATTATCTTTCTAATAATCGTTTTCTCATTGGTCTGGTGTATATTGTAAGATTTCTATTTATTTTATGAAGATTTTAAAGTTATAATATAGGGCAGTACACTACCAATGTGCATACATATGCAGCAGAATTTATGGGCCATAGTATCCAGCAGACGGCAGTAAAAGAAATGTATTCCAATGTTAGCTAGTGATTTTTACAGTATTTCTTATGTTTGCTGACCCCAATCAATTATATACATTTATATATTTTTTGTATGTTTTTATTGCTTATAAGTGGCTGAATATGCTCCTCTGGTTGGGAATACATGGACATTACATAAATTCAAAGCCTTAATTCATTGGCGGTTACAGTACTATAACAAACTGAAGGAACTCGGCCGGCTTTACTCCACATTTTTTTTTTGTAAGATTTATATTTATTTTATGAACATTTAAACGTTTCTCACATAGGGCAGTATACTACCAAGGTGCATACAGATGCAGCAGAGTTTATGGGCCATATTATCCAGCAGATGGCAGTAAAATAAATGTATCCCAATGTTTCCTGGTGATTGATGATTTCCTGTGTTTGCTGACCCCAATGAATTATATTGATTTATATATTTTTTATGCTTTTATTGCTTATAAGATGGAGCTCTGTCGGCTTTACGCCACATTTTTTTGTAAGATTTCTATTTATTTTATGAAGATTTTAAAGTTTGTCATATAGGATAGTATACTACCAAGCTGCAAACAGATGCAGCATAATTTATGGGCTATACTCTCCAGCAAATAAATGATATTAATTAATATATTTTTTGTATGCTTTTATTGCTTAAAGTGGACCAGAACCCAGGATTATGACTATCCTGGGTTTTTGTTGTTTCCCCCGGGACACCGCGATCGCCCCTCTATGTGAATCCCCCAGATCATCGATGCCAACTCACCTCTTCCCACTCCTTTGGCGCATGCACGGCCGCTCGTCCAGTTGGCGCACTCGGAGCCGCTGCCGTCATGTCGTCTAAGCCTTTGTCTAAGTGCGGCATTCACAAATGCCCTGCTAGAGGAATAGCGGGGATGCTGCCGCGACTCGCGTATGCGCTGTTGGAGCCGGAAACAAGGTAAGCGCATGGGATGACCTGGGGGGTTTCACACAGCAGGGCATCCAGATTTTGGATGCCCCGGGGAGAGGGACTCTTACCCGGGTCAATCGCCGTGGGTTTTGATCCATTTTAAAGGTGGCTGAATAAGCCCCTCTGTATACTGCGGTTGGGAATGGATGGGCATAACGTAAAACCAAAGCCTTAATTCATTGACCGTACTATAACACAGGGAAGGAAATCTGCCGTTTTCACCCCACATTTTATACCCACAAGGAATCGCCTAGTCCCCACCACCCTGGATCCTGTCATTTTGCACATGTTTCCACATGTGGTTCTCTCTAAACCAAGGGCTCACAGGC
Organism: Gastrophryne carolinensis; assembly: GCA_027917425.1. NCBI lineage: Eukaryota > Metazoa > Chordata > Amphibia > Anura > Microhylidae > Gastrophryne > Gastrophryne carolinensis. Next base: position 406,339,244 of record CM051238.1, on the reverse strand, counting down.
TGCTAGTGCCTGTTACCACCCCGGAAGAATCCTGTTGCCTTGATCCCAGTTTTAAATTAGACATGCAGCTCCATTTAATACAAACACTGCATACAGAATAAGCACTGGCTATTAAAGCCAGGCTACACAGATGTAAGTTTAGGTGTTAAGATATCCTCCCATCTTTCCCATTTTATACTGAAGCCAATGGTTATCATGATTGACCACATTTCTGTATTTCTTATTATTTTTACTAATCATTTAGGTTGCATGATGTGTTTGGTTACACTCCAGGCAAAGGTTAGATTCAAGGAGTGGCATGTGAAATATGTGAGGAGGATACCTTGCGTTTAGGATAGGTCAGAGGTACTAGCACCACTAATGGTACTCAATCTTCTCTCTGGTGGTACTTACAGCCACTGGGGGACATGAAGCACTACAGGCAAGCTGTTGCCATGGTTGGGGTTGGGGATGGCAGGTCATAACTAAGGGTTGATTCTTTCTCACCTTTTTTTTGCGAGACTTTTTCCTGCGAGAACTTTAGTGTGAAATGTTTTCATTTTTGCATGATTTTCCGTTTGTTTGCAAGACCTCCATAAAAATGATGAGAAAGGGGCGCTGAATCAGCCCTATAGTATTTGTCCCAGGGAGAGAATATGGCCCTTATTTATCAAGGAATAGCGACAGGTAGCAACTGGTGAGCGGCCGGTAATGACGGGCCCCACCACGAGAACGCCGGCTCCCCATCACAATCACACATTTATCAAGGCAATCCTGCTTAGCGACTGAGATAGCGCCATATAGCGACTCATTCATCATTATTCCAGCCTCAGCCCACAGCGCCAGCGTCCGACCTTGAACAGCGACAGGTATGACCTCTCGCTACCTGGCGCTCTCCAATGCATTTCAATGGAACAATCTTTAAATATTAATAATTAATTGTTATTAATGTTTTTTTTTTTTTTTTTTTTTTTAAATGTGAAAAATTCTGTGACCACTTCTGCCATTTTAGATTTTTAAGGGAAAAAACATTTTTAAAAAAATTGTACAGAATTGATATTACTGTACAGAATTGATATTAATGTATTCATATTACTAAATTATTTAAAATACTTTTTTTTTCCAAAAATATGGTGGTTTGGGGGTTAAAAAACTACTTTTAACATATCGCCTCCAGCGCTCTGGGGTTTAAACATGCATTTCACAGCGCTTGAATTTTTTGAGTGTGATTTTTTGATGAATGTGGTGGGAGCCGGTCTCTCTGACCAGTTGCTATCATGCGCACCCATACATCGCGGAACCTGTCAAATAGCGACTCGTAACCTTGTATTCAACATTACACCACACCGACTGAGTCGCTATCAACTACTGAACAACGGCCAAGCACAGCGACTACTAGCAGGCGCTGTGAAAATACCGCTACAGTCGCTCAACTGTCGCTACATGTCGCTATTAATAATTAATTAATAATCAGCCTCCCCGTCACCTGTGAGCAAACCTTTACTAGACATGGTGTAGGCCTATACCATATGTAGGATGTGCCAGGTAGTCACGTCTTCAAGATGTAATATCATACACCCTCCTGGTGTGTGGTACTATAAATTTAAAGGCTACAGGATAGGTCATTTGTAACCTGTTAACAGCCTCACACTTAATCCACTTGATTTTTACAAGTTGACCATCACCATACTTTTTTTTTTTATAACATTTAGTGTAAGTGCAGGAGCAGTTAGGATGGGGATGTAAGATGGATCCAAACCTGTTGCTTTGTGCTATAGAAATGTTGTGCACTATATGCTTGTCACACTCACTCACAGAGAGTGTTCTGGATCTTTTGCCTGGCTCTAATACAGATGAAGCAGACTTAAAGTGGACCAACAGTCAAAAATGACTTAAACCAGACCATTACAACAACAGTACTTATATGCATCCCTCCCCGGGGCAATTTAGATTGCTGCACATAAAAATTCATTTACCTTTTTCTAATTCTTTCTGTAGTAAATTTTAGAAACAAAATGGGGGCTCGTGCATTTGCAGGCCACCTGCAAGCAGGAAGTGCTGCTGGGCTTCCTGTTCCTGTGCATTGCTAGTTATGTCAGTTGAATCCAGGCAGCACTATGGCTAAGATACTGGGAGAGGAAGCTCCAAAATGGTCGCTACCTTTCTTTTCCAACTGTGCCAGGCTGTTGGTCCGGTTTAACCCTTTAAATGCCAGCTACGTAAAATTTACGTGGTTGCCTCTCCGTCACTTAAGTGCCAGCCACGTAAATTTTACGTGCCTGGCATTCCCCAATCCCACAAAAAAAAGTTTAAAAAAAAGTCACTTACCTGACCCCCTGTTTGGTCCGGCCGGGTCTCCTCTTCAGCCAGCGGGGCTCCGATCGCCAATCGGGGCTTCTCCGGCTGCAGGGGAGGGCCCGGAATAGGGTGCCCCCCCCCGTTTCAGCAGCCGCCGATTGCCTGTAAAAAAAAAAAAAAAAATGACAGTTACTCACCTCCGCTCCCGCCGACTCCCGCCGCCTCTCCTCTTCGGGGGCGGGGCTAATGACGTCACCGCCGGGTGTCATCGGGGCACCCGGCAGTTCTCCTCTCAGATGCCGGTGACGGCTGGGCGGAGAAGGAGGGAGGTAGGCGATCCTCCGATCGCCTGCCTCCCCCCTTCTCTGCCCAGCTGTCACCTGCATCAGATCGCCGCGGGACAATGCATCTGAAGATCGGAGGTGAGTAAAGGTAAAATGTTTTTTTTTTTTTAATAAACATGTTTGAAAACCTGTGTGTGTCTTTTTATTTATACTGTTAACCCTTTGTGAACTGGTAAGGGGTCCATGTGACCCCTTATACCAGTTCACAGGGCTCAGGGGTCTGGCAAGTCACCTGCGCTAGCGGGTGGCTTGCCATTAACCCCTGGCACCCCCATTACCTGCCTCCCCAAAGCCCAGGGGGGGGCAGAAGAGCCCGGGCCCACATAGGCTATGTGGGCTCGTAGGCTGCAGGGTGGGGGGGCCACAAAAGCTGGCCCCCCCACTCTGTGCCTACAAGCCCCCATAGCTGGTCCCGGGCTGGTTACTGTGGGTAAGGGGGACCCCACGTCAATTTTTTTTTTGATTTTTAAGGGTTTTTAACCCTTAAAAATAAAAAAAAAAATGGGGTCCGCCCCCCCGGGAGGGGGGACCCTATGTCATTTTTTTTTTTGATTAACCCTTTGTGTTCTGTCATCCAGCAGCTATAAAAGGCTTCTAGCAAGTGAGCAGAAGCCAGTGATCGCCGAGGGACAGAGTGCTCCAGGATGGATGGGAGGTGAGTACAGTGTAAAAAAAAAATAAAAATTAATAAAATATTTTTTTCTCTGCTTGTGTCTGTGTGATTATTTACTTTTAACCCCTTGTGAACTGGTAAGGGGTCCATGACCCCTATACCAGTTCACAAGGCTGGGGGGATGGCAAGCCACCTGCGCTAGCGGGTGGCTTGCCATTAACCCCCGGCACCCCCATTACCTGCCTCCCCAAAGGCCAGGGGGGGGCAGAAGAGCCCGGGCTCACATAGGCTATGTGGGCTCGTAGGCTGCAGGGTGGGGGGGCCACATAAGCTGGCCCCCCCACTCTGTGCCTACAAGCCCCCATAGCTGGTCCCGGGCTGGTTACTTTGGGTAAGGGGGACCCCACGTCAATTTTTTTTTTGATTTTTAAGGGTTTTTAACCCTTAAAAATCAAAAAAAAATGGGGTCTCCCTCCCCTGGGAGGGGGGACCCTATGTCATTTTTTTTCTCGATTTAACCCTTTGTAGTGTGGATGGTATTTGTATTTTTTTTGTGAATGTTATAAAATACTTGTTTCAGTTAGGGGGGTCTCCTGGGCAGGAACAGGGGGCTACCGATAAATATGTGGTACCGTTCTAATCGGTAGAAATGGGGCTTTCACATGCAATATGATTTTCCTTAATAAAATACATTTTTTATTTAAAATAAAGGAGTCAATTTTCTAAAAAATTTATTTATTTATTTATTTATTTATTTTTTTTACTTAATAATATTGTAAAAAAAAAAAAATTTACAAACAAGACATTTCATGTTAAAGCCTAAACTCTGCTGCAAAAAAATATATATATAATTTTCCTGAAAGTTCCAGCAAAAATGGCGCAAAACATGACGCAAAATGGGGAAAAATGGCCTGTCAACAGAGGGTGACAAAATCTCAAGTAGGCTGGCAATTAAAAGGGTTAATAGTACCTCTGCATGTTGGGTATTGTTCTGTTCGGGGGACCTTGCGCTTTCAGACTTAGCTTGTTTTTTCTGGTTTGCATATTTATATTTTAGGAAAAGGTGTTTTTTATTCAGCTTTTTTATAAATTTTTTTAGGGAAACCCTGCGCAACCAAAGAATTCTTTGAGGTAATAATTCCAGAAAGATGAGCCCACTAGAACAAGTTGGGTACCCTTAGAAAGCTTAACGTGTGTACTTTCAGGGAATATATGGTTTATGGGGGATATTCTAAATGTCAAGGGTTGTTTTGGTTGAAAAATCGCAAGGTGCGCACTTTGTCTGCAGAGCTGAAATTTTCAAGTAAAATTACCGTTACGCACATGCTTTACTTTGGGGTGTTTGGCAACTCTTCCCTTGACAGTAGCTATGCATGTTGGGTATTGTTCTGTTCGGGGGATGTTGCGTTTTCAGATTAAACTTGTTTTTTCTTGTTTGTATATAGTTTTTTTAGGAAAATGTGGCTTTGATTCTGCTTTTTTATCCTTTTTTTAGGGAAACTCTTTGCAACCAAAGAATCCATTGAGGGATTACTTCCAGAAAACTATGGCCACATCAACAAGCCTGGTACGCCTAGAAAGCCTGAGGTGTGTACTTCCAGAGAATATATAGTTTGTTGGGGGTATTTCAAATGTAAAGGGTTGTTTTTCTGGAAAAACTGCAAGGTGCGCATATTGCGTAGCTTAGTTGTATTTTATCTGAAAATCCCCTAAAGCGCTGTTTCAGTTTGGGGGAGTCTCCTGGGCAGGAAAGGGTGTCTACCTATACATATGTGGTACCGCTGTAACCGGGAGAAATTGGGATTTCACACGCAATAAGATTTCATTGACAAACTTACATTTTTTATTATTTTTTTTTTTTGCACATATTTCACCCAAAAATATTAAGAATACACCTAACAAATGACAAACAAGACATTTCATGTTAAAGCCCAGACTCTGCTGAAAAAAACAATATATCATTTTCCTGGGAAATCCCTGGAAATCCCTTCCAAAATCACATTTGAACATGGGGAGCGCAAAATAGTGCAAAATGGTCTGGCAACAGAGTGTGACAAAAACTCCAGGTAGGCTGGCACTTAAAGGGTTAAAAGTTCCTTTTACAGTTAATAAACAACACTATCTTAAAAATATTTAATGCTCCTCTATGGCTTTTATATTCTGGACCAGAGCTATCACAGGACTTTTGAAAGCAGAATTCCCGTCATAAGTTGACCCCCTGCCCTGCCACTCTACCCTGGTGCTAAGGCAGGATGGGGGAGGTTAGAAAGAAAGAATCTCTTACTTGACAGAGTGAATGGGTGGCGGGAGCACATGCAGGCCCAGGGGATGCCGCTTTGTGTTATTATCATTGGGAGAGTGGCACTGGAACGAAGATCAGGTAAGGGTTTTATTTCTTTGTCACCCCTCCCTCAGCGCCAGGGTAGGATGGCAGGGCGGGGGACTGAAATTCTGCTTTAAGACTTCTTCATGTTTCCACTGATTTGTATGATTCTGTGTGTATTTTAATACCTTTGGCTGTCTGTCCTCCATGCTTAGGCCCCGGGTGACAGCAACTACACAACGGGGAGGCCGATTCATTAATAGCGGCAGGTAGCGACAGTTGAGCGACTGTAGCAGTATTTTCACAGCGCCCGCTAGTAGTCACTGTGCTTGGCCGTTGTTCGGTTGTTGACAGCGACTCAGTTGGTTTGCCGTAATGTTGAATATTGGGTGAGGAGTCGCTATTTGACAGGTTCCGCGATGTATGGGTGCGCATGATAGCGACTGGTCAGAGCGACCGGCTCCCATCATATTCATTAACAAATCACGCTCAAAAAATTCTCGCGCTGTGAAATGCATGTTTAAACCCCAGAGCGCTGGCGGCGATGGGTTAAAAGTAGTTTTTTAACCCCCAAACCACCATATTTTTGGAAAACAAAAAAAAACAAGTTTTTAATGACATTTTGTAATATGAATACATTAATATCAGACCTGTAATATCAATTCTGCACAAAGTTTTTTTTTTACCTTAAAAAAAATATCTAACATGGCAGAAGTGGTCACAGAATTTTTCACATTTAAAAAAAAAAAAAAAAAAAAAAACATTAATATGAATTAATTATGAATATTTAAAGATTGTTCCATTGAAATGCATTGGAGAGCGCCAGGTAGCGAGAGGTCATACCTGTCGCTGTTCAAGGTCGGACGCTTGCGCTGTGGGCTGAGGCTGGAATAATGATGAATGAGTCGCTATACGGCGCTATCTCAGTCGCTAAGCAGGATCGGCTTGATAAATGTGTGATTGTGGTGGGGAGCCGGGGTTCTCGTGGCGGGGCCCGTCATTACCGGACGCTCACCAGTCGCTACCTGTCGCTATCCCTTGTTAAATAAGGCCCATAGTCTTTGCTCTAGGATCTAGTTTGTCCAGATTTGACTGTGTTCATATAGAAACCATTTGGTCTACTCAGGGCCTCTCTGGAAATCTGTTTTTATTGCACAATACTACAATGTATAATAAGAGTTACTGCCAGTGGCTTTTGGAAACATTTATTATCAGTAGTAAAAAACAATGTATCATCAAAAGTAGAAGAATTGTTGTTTTTGCTGATTTGCTGCAATGTAAGGTGTAAGGAGGACATGTTATAGTGCTGCAGTTGAGTGGCAGAGGATATTCATCCAAGAAGGCTTTGTCCCAATGCCTCCATCTGCCTGCACAGCATGATGGAATATATGGACAGCAAATTGTTGGCATACAGCAGCTAACTCATTTCTCAGTGCCCTCCAGATGACAGTATTCTTTCAGTCCCTGTATTAAAGTGGACCTAAACCTTCCTGGCAATTTTGTAGCGATTTGGGTCCGGTTTCAAATGGCTTCTAATTGCCAGTAAGTCCCAAATTTAGGATATACTCTTTCCTTGGTGAGCTCTGTTATATGGGGGAAAGAAAAACCTAGATTATCCTCTTAAAATAGACCAAACCCCACCCTGGATTCTATGGTACTCCAGTGCAGGCATACTTGGTCCCTGCCTCCCGAGGCATCCAGATTCAGGATGTGGCTGTGTCAAACCCTTTAGGTTGTCCGAAAAACTCACCTTCTTTCCCGGTCCAACGGCACATGCGCGAGCAGCGGCCACATCCCTGCTATCCCTTTAGCAGGGCACGTGTCTGGCATTTGTGAATTGCCGGTGCAGGCATGCTCCCTATTAAAAGGTAGTAAGGGAAGCGGACACCAGCGCCACCGAGCTCGCTGACTGGATTAGAGGCTGCGCATGTGCCGTAGGACCGAGGAAGGTGGAGTGAGATCGGGCAATCTGCGGGGTTTCACACAACGGGGCATCCCCGATCCGGAAAAAACAGGAAGTCTTAGGCAGACCATGTGCATTGTGCATAGTGTGTTTCACCTGCTAACAGAAAGGAGCTGTTTCCTTTGCTCCATGTTCAGATATCTTGCTGATGTATCCTGTTCACATTTATGTTCCTGATTGCTACTGAATAAACAGCCGTTCCTGCATACAAGAAGAATGTTGTGTACAATCCGCTGCCAACAGAAGCTGAGACTCTGGACTTGTCAAGCTAAAGGAAGAAAGGGATTCTGGACAAAATATGTACTTCATACAGTCATGCCCTAGCCATGCTAGTATGGACATCATGTTACAGATCAGGGCCGGCGCCAGCACAGGGCAAACCTGGGCAATTGCCAGGGCTCCTGCTATCTTCAGGGGCCCACTCAGGCTCACACTTGGCCATGGTATTATTTTTACCACAGAATAAAGGGTGATGTGTGCAGACTACTCATGGCTGGCCTCAGCAACAGGGGATAATCTGCAACAATGGAACAGGTGGCATGGAATGGAGGTGGCGAGAACCAGGTGACAACTGACAGCAATGATGGAGTCTTTAGTAGCAGCGGAGCAAGCAGTAAGGGCTGAAGGATGCTTGGTGACAGTAAAGAACGCAACAAGGACTAGAGGTGGCTAAAGGGAAGGCAATAAGGACTGGACAGTGACCAGCAGCAGAAGATGACATCATGTGACTCATTGCTTTGCGGCCTACATAGACTCTCTTGCCCAAGGGCCCCCATATACCTAGAGCCGGCCCTGGTACAGATATTCTAAGGGCTGTGCTAATAACTTTAAAAACAGAGAGACAGATATCACTATTACCCAACACACATTTTTATGTTTTTTTCTCATTCCCCAACTAAGAAATTAAATCTGTTTTGGGCTTATTTTAAAATTCATTGTCCCCACAGTCTGCTGCTATTGTCAGTGACATACTGGATCAGGAAGTGTGGTGATCCCAGTTGTTCTACATTAGCACAATAGTAATCTGTGTTGGAGGCTCAGCCTGAATTCTCCGACAAGGCTGGAGGCATCAGGGGAAAACGTTACGCAGCTTTTGTACTGTACCATCTGGCACAATGTACAGACTGAATTTATTTCATTTCTACATCCAATGCCATCATCAAATGACAATAGTTATGCGGTTTTGAGGTTAAAGAGGAACCGAAAGACAATCCCAATGAAAGCAGCAGAAACTGTACAAGTGCTTCATGGGTAGCAGCATCTGTATTAATTAATGGCAATAATGACTTTTAAGATTTTTTTCTGAGCTCCATACAAATTCCAGGTGGAGCATGACTGCCTAGTGCACATCAAACTCAAGGCCTGGAGGCTGGATGTCGCCCTCCAAGCCTTTTTATGTGGCCCTTTGACTGGTACCAGACTTTTCCTGGGCAAAATAATTCAGCATCTGCATCTGTACTCGGCAAAATAATTTACCACCTGCATCAGCCTGGGCAAAATAATTCAGTGTCTGCATCTGTCCTGGGAGAAATCATTGTGTCTGTAACCATACATTTGAATGAACGTATTTTGTTTTTTGTCCTATTAATTGGCCCTTCGAAGGGGACTAGAGTGCCGGATTGGCCCTCAGTAAAAATGAGTCTGACACCCCTGGCCTAGTGGATAGCTGTGATCCATAGGGTACTGTGTGTATGATTTACCTACTATTGCTGTAATTACAAATCCTGCATTCCATGTTATACTATTTGGTGTGCTCGCTGCACATTTACAGTTGCATCCTTGGGACACACCCCATACTAATTCACAAAATAAAATGAAACCAAACGCTACCACCTCATTTTTTACCATCACTTTGGAAGCTTTTTTTCAACATCTTTGTTTCATTGAAAACTCTTCCTGTTTTTCTTCTGCATGCTGCCTGCATGCTGTTCCACAGTTTGATTGAAATTTATGTGGACTCCCTTTTAGAAAAGTGCTAGCTGCATGCTGAAATTTGTTTTTAACTGTAAGTTAAACAAGCCCCCTTACAGAGACAGAAAGATTGTTAGAAATTTACTAATTACCCCAGTATATTGAAAAAAAAATCACTTCTACCTAACAACCTCCTGTACTTGCGCATTATGCAGGACTAAACAAATACTATATTTGCCAATCTCTGAATGCTTGCCAATAGAGGGGTGAATGGGAAATAATGTAGAAAGCACTTGGAAAGTCTTTAACATTAATATTTAACACAGAAAGGCCCTTCACAGTGCTGAGAAGTGTTGGCAAGCTTCAAAGAATGGTTTCCAGATTACCTAATGGCGGTGGTGCTTGATAAGTGTTTGAGATTGAGATATATATACAGGTCCTTCTCAAAAAATTATTTTCCATAATGAAATGATAAAAATTAAACTTTCATATATTTGGCATTCATTGCACACCAACTGAAATATTTCAGGTCTTTTTTTGATTTAATACTGATGATTTTGCCATACAGCTCATGAAAACCCCAAAATCCTATCTCAAAAAATTAGCATATCATGAAAAGGTTCTCTAAACGAGCTATTAACCAAATCATCTGAATCAACTAATTAACTCTAAACACCTGCAAAAGATTCCTGAGGCTTTTAAAAAAAGCCCAGCCTGGTTCATTACTCCAAACCGCCATCATGGGTAAGACTGCCGACCTGACTGCTGTCCTGAAGGCCATCATTGACACCCTCAAGCAAGAGGGTAAGACCCAGAAAGAAATTTCTGAATAAATAGGCTGTTCCCAGAGTGCTGTATCAAGGCACCTCAATGGGAAGTCTGTGGGAAGGAAAAAAATGTGGCAGAAAACGCTGCACACCGAGAAGAGGTGACCGGACCCTGAGGAAGATTGTGGAGAAGGACCGATTCCAGACCTTGGGGGACCTGCGGAAGCAGTGGACTGAGTCTGGAGTAGAAACATCCAGAGCCACCGTGCACAGGCGTGTGCAGGAAATGGGCTACAGGTGCCGCATTCCCCAGGTCAAGCCACCACCAGAAACAGCGGCAGAAGCACCTGACCTGGGCTACAGAGAAGCAGCACTGGACTGTTGCTCAGTGGTCCCAAGTACTTTTTTCTGATGAAAGCAAATTTTGCATGTCATTCGGAAATCAAGGTGTCAGAGTCTGGAGGAAGACTGGGGAGAAGGAAATGCCAAAATGCCTGAAGTCCAGTGTCAAGTACCCACAGTCAGTGATGGTCTGGGGTGCCATGTCAGCTGCTGGTGTTGGTCGACTGTGTTTTATAAAGGGCAGGTTCAATGCAGCTAGCTATCAGGAGATTTTGGAGCACTTCACACTTCCATCGGCTGAAAAGCTTTATGGAGATGAAGATTTTATTTTTCAGCACGACCTGGCACCTGCTCACAGTGCCAAAACCACTGGTAAATGGTTTACTGACCATGGTATTACTGTGCTCAATTGGCCTGCCAACTCTCCTGACCTGAACCCCATAGAGAATCTGTGGAATATTGTGAAGAGAAAGTTGAGAGACGCAAGACCCAACACTCTGGATGAGCTTAAGGCCGCTATCGAAGCATCATGGGCCTCCATAACACCTCAGCAGTGCCACAGGCTGATTGCCTCCATGCCACGCCGCATTGAAGCAGTCATTTCTGCAAAACGATTCCCCACCAAGTATTGAGCGCATAACTGAACATAATTTTTTGAAGGTTGACTTTTTTTTTTATTAAAAACACTTTTCTTTTATTGGTCGGATGAAATATGCTAATTTTTTGAGATAGGATTTTTGAGTTTTCATGAGCTGTATGGCAAAATCATCAGTATTAAAACAAAAAAAGACCTGAAATATTTCAGTTGGTGTGCAATGAATCCCAGATTTATGAAAGTTTAATTTTTATCATTTCATTATGGAAAATAATGAACTTTAGCACTATATGCTAATTTTTTGAGAAGGACCTGTATATATATATATATATATATATATATATATATATATATATATATATCTCAATCGCCTAAAATGTGTACACTGATGTATGCAGCTGTCATTATAAATGTTTGAATATTTTGCGCCAGAAATCCATTTATATGCTCCGCACACTGAGCTGACATGTCAGTCTTGGCCAGGGGCAACAGCCTCCTTTGACCGCTCCTGCATCCCTGCTTGTGCGAGCCAACGAACACTAGTTTTGCTGAATGGGCTATTAGCCCTTGTAAATGTTCTGGGCTAATCAGCCCTGTAATTGTTGCAGGCGAAAAGTCCTGGTTTTCCCCATCCAATCATCTTACCCTTGCCCCTCTAAAGGTGTCGCTGTTGCTTGGTGCTATTGTGTTTTGATTTAGTTTTTGATCTCACCCGTGTATGACCTTGACTTTGCCTGATCCTCTGTACTCTTCCTTTTGTGTGTGACTTTTAACTTCATATTTGCCTGATCCTCCTGTACTGCAATTGTGTCTGCCTGTGTATGAACTTTGGCCTGCCTCCTGACCTTAAGTATTCTTCATCCCAGTTCCGATGCCTACCGCATGTCTAGCATCCTGCAAAATGGGTGCTTGTCCACTTAACCCTTTTAACTGCCAGCCTTCCTAGAGTTTTTGTCACCCTCTTTTGCCAGACCATTTTTCACTATTTTGCACTACACATGTTCAACTGTGATTTCCAGGGATTTCCTATGAAAATTATGAATTGTTTTTTTTTCAGCATTAGGCTTTAATGTGAAATGTCTTGTTTGTCGATTATAGGTGCGCATAGCCGTTGTATTTTATCTGAAAATCTCCTAAAGCATTGTTTTAGTTTGGGGGAGTCTCCTGGGCAGAAAAGGGTGTTTATCAATACATACGTGGTACATTTGTAATATACCGGAGAAATATACCAATATGTATTGGTAGACACCCTTTCCTGCACAGGAGACTACCCCAAACTGAAACAGCGCTTTAGGAGATTTTCAGGGAAAATACAACTGCTATGCGCACCTTGCAGATTTTCAAGAAAACAACCCTTTACATTTAAAATACCCCCACAAACTATATATTCTCTGGAAGTACACACCTCAAGCTTTCTAGGCATACGGGACTGGGCTCAGTTTTCTGGAAGTAATCCCTCAATTAATTATTTGGTTGCACATGGTTTCCCTAAAAAAAAAATAATAGAAAAGCAGAATCAAAGCCAAATTTAAAAAAAAAAAAAAAAAAAATGCAAACAAGAAAAAACAAGTTGAATGTGAAAAAGATCCCCCAAACAGAACAATACCCAACACGCATAGGTACTGTCAAGGGAAGAGTTGCCAAACACCACAAAGTAAAGCATTCGCAAAAACTGTAATTTTTCTTGAAAATCTCAACTCTGGAGATAAAGTGCGCAACTTGCCGCAACTTGTGCACAACTCTTTATATTTGGAATACCCCCCACAAACCAATTATTCCCTGAAAGTACACATGTTAAGCTTTCTAGGTGTACCCAGTTAGTTGAAGGATTGTTTGGTTACACAGGGTTTCCTAAAAAATTGTATAAAAAAGCTGAATAAAAAACAAATTTTTTCTAAAATATCAATATGCAAACAAGAAAAAACAAGCTAAATCTGAAAGCACAAGGTCCCCCGAGCATAACCATACCCAACATGCATAAAAGTACTTTTAACCCTTTTACCTGCCAGCCTACTTGAGATTTTGTCACCCTCTGTTGACAGGTCATTTTCCACATTTTTTTTTTGCGGCAGAGTTTAGGCTTTAACATAAAATGTCTTGTTTGTCATTTTTCCACTGTTTTTTAAATATTTTTTTTGGAGCAAAAAAAACAAAAACAAAAACTAAAAGATTATTTTAAAAAATTGTCATGTATTAAACAAAACATTTATTTTATTAGAGCAAACCATATTTTCTCCTGATTTCAATGATAACCCACCCAAACTAAAACAAACACTTTATAACATTTACAAATACTATATATTACCAATAAAGGCGCGCACTCATATATCAATTTTAGAACTAAAATAACTACAATAATGTCAAAAAAAGATAAATTCATTTATTATACATTTCACCAAATAGTAGAGACAAGACAATCTTTAGACTAACACATAATTAAAAATCAAGTCCATGCAACGTGACAGTGTGGTTTAAGGTATGCTTTAAGGTTCAGCTATAGCAGCATTTTTAATTCATAAACACTCTATATACATAACAATATAAAGCTAAAGTGCTTGTGTGCCAGGAATCAAACACTAGCAGCATCCTATCATTACAGTCCCAAGGTATAAAGATTGTAGCAAACGCTACCTAATATTGCACAAGCCCAGCAGCGATACATTGTATTAAAATTACTATTGCACTATGTCACATAGACCAGCCAATGGATACACTGACACATATATAGTATGTAATGGACTAACAGACTAACACACAATGTGATACATACTTATATACAAAGTCCATAGTACACAGACATCACCTGACGGCCGTTTCGGGCAACCCTCGCCCTTTCTCAAAGGTATGTTTACTAACTCTAACTGCGCGCTCTTTATACCATTACCCAGCCTCGCTCCCAGGCGCCACGTGACTCAGAGTGACGCGGCCACCAGGCCGCGCCTCTGTGACTCACCTCCAACCTACGTCAGTCCCGGCGAGCGCGCCAACCATGCAAGCAGGCTCAAAACGCCAACCACATCATGGAGGCGCGCACGCGCACGGGGCCGGCGCTGGCGGGAATCGTCAAACACAGAAATTTATACATTTATCAAAACCAAAAGAATGGTATAGAGTATTGCAAAATATGACGATCTTTTAAGGGAAGCTTCAATCCACCATGGATGTTCTTGGGGAGCTGGCTGCTCAGTCTTGCATACCTGCATATCGAATACATATACATCATTAAAACACAAATAACTATGGATTCTAATTATATTCACATTAAATCTCCTACTAAGACATTGAGTCTTGCTCACAATATGGTTACACTCTCAAAATCACATTACAATCCTTTACACAATACCTACAAGTGGACCTAAATTGACATAATATGGAAATCAATACCAACTCATCTTATCCTACACCAAATCAGACCAACACTCTGGTTGCATCAATGCTATAATAAAATTACCAGAAGGGTCAACTACTAAAATCTGAGGGGTCCATCACCTGATATTTATGATCAAGTTCTAATCTATCCTCCCAATTACTAATCAGGCCCCCCATTCTAAAGAGGATTTGCATTTACATTCTCCCATCCAGATTCATAATATGCCTTTACTTATCAACATATTTTACAAAAAAGGTGTGTGGTCACATTCTTCGTTCATACCCTGAGGTGCTAAAGCATTGAGTTCATATAACCAAAAAAGTTCTCTCTGTGACAGTCTTCTCCTCATGTCACCACCCCTTTTGGAAGCTTTAACCTGTTCTATAACCATAAATCTAAGCTGAGATATATTATGGCCTGCCGATAAGAAGTGCCGTGCTACCGGTGAATTCAAATCGCCCCTCCTAATCGCACTCCTATGTTCAGAAATTCTTTGTCTCACCTCCCTAGTGGTCTGGCCTATATAGACCATTCCACAGGGACATTTCAGCATATAAATCACGAATAATGACGAACATGTCACAAACTCATTCACTGTATATTTTTTACCAGTGCGTGGATGATAGAAATCTCGACCTTTCATTACAAAACTGCACTGGGCACAATGTCCACAATTGTGCATGCCCTGTGGTTTAGGTAAGCCAAAAATTGTAGTTTCATCCTCCTGGTTACCAATTTCTGTGTCGGCTCTAATCAGATGGCTCCTAAGATTCCTTGGTCGCTTACATGTGAATAATGGTGGGGTCGAAAAGATTTCAGATAAAGCAGGGTCACTCGTTAAAGTTGACCAATGCTTATTAATAATATGTTTAACATGTTGATTGTGTACATTGTAAGTTATCACTGCAGGAATCCGATCAGATCTTTTTTTAGGATTATACCTAAGTAATGATTCCCTTTGTACCCCCAAGGCTTTAAGTTTCGCTTCTTCAACTACTTTCTCTGGGTAACCCCTAGTTTTAAAATCTCTAGCCATTGCCTCAGCCTGTTCTAAAAATGTCTGTTCACTGTCAATAATTCTCCTTAATCGCAAAAATTGACTATAGGGAATGCTTTTTTTCTGTGCTGTTGGATGGAAACTTCTATAATGAAGATAGGTATTCCTATCAGTAGGCTTTCTGAAAATATCGGTTGAAATCTCATCCTCTTTCAAGCTTACATTCACATCCAAAAAATGTACACATTCCCTACTATAGTCAATCGTAAAGGAGATAGACGGTAAACATTTATCTAGATCCATCTTAAATTCCAATAAGGCTTCAGGAGGTCCATTCCATATCATTACAATATCATCTATAAAGCGATACCATAGGATCGCATGGTCTCCATATAGGGGGTGGGTATATACAAACCGTTTTTCGAATGCTGCCATAAAAAGATTAGCATAAGATGGGGCCACATTGGACCCCATCGCCGCACCCCTTAACTGCTGATAGAATTCACCATTATAGTAAAAGTAGTTACGGGTTAGTACCATCTCTAACAATTTCAACAAAAATTTCCTATATTGGGCATCTAAGCCCATCTCCTCCAGTGTTTCTCCAATTACCTCCATCCCTAATTCATGGGGAATAGAAGTATATAAACTGTTGACATCTAGTGTACATAAATAACATCCATCTGGAAGCTTACCCAAGGTGGAGATTTTATTTAAGAAGTCGCCCGTATCCAAAAGAAAAGATGGTATGGATAGGACTTGCATCTGTAATATCCTGTCCAGAAAGACCGCTATTGATTGGAATACAGATTGAGTCCCGGCCACAATAGGTCGACCAGGTGGTTTTCTAAGATTCTTATGAATTTTAGGTAATGTGTAAAACAACGGTGTTAATGGAAAAGGTGTAATCAAAAAATCTCTAAGTTTTTTATCTATCAGAGAGGCTTCAAAAGCTTCTGAAATGATGGTATCTAGTTCTTCCTTAATGCTATTAGTTGGATCACTCCTCAACTTACAATAGACCTCTGGATCCGATAATTGTGTAGAAATCTCATACTCATAATAAGAACGATCCATGATCACAGTGGCGCCCCCCTTATCAGCTGGTTTGATTACTATAGACATATCAGACTCAAGGTCTTTCAAAGCTGACCGTTCTTGTTTACTCAAGTTGCGCTTATATTTACCTGAAGGGGGGCGCCACTTGATCATGGATACGTCCCGCTGTACCAATTTTATGAACGTCTCCACCACATGAAATTGTTGTGGCGGTTGCCACTTACTCTTGGCTTTACACCCAGACAAGTCTACACCCCTCGGAAGTCCTCCTGCTCGTACATCATCAGAAGTTCCATCTCCATGTATCTCTGTTGGAAAAGAGTTAAAAAAAGCTTTAATCCGCAAAGACCTAAAAAATTTCTGTAATTCCACATCCAATTCTAATGGATTCCCCAAATATGTGGGCACAAAGCCTAAACCCCTATTCAAAAGTTTCTCTTCCTGAACTGTAATTTCCCTTTTGGAGATATTGACTACTAAGTCACTCTTGTAGTCTTGGTTTTGCTCCTTGTTAGCCTGCCCCCTTCCTCGTTGACCCCTCCTTGTTGACTTTTTCCTTGACCTTGATGACCCCGATTTTCTAAAAAACGCCTAGACTCTCCCCCTGAGGAATTGCTAGAATCTGAGTCTGATGAATTAGGGCGTCTCGATTGGTTAGAATATCTGAAGGGCCTACCTTCCTTCCAATTGTATATTTTGTTAGACTCATAGTCTAAGATGTCCCTTCTATATTTATTTAACTTGATTGTAAGTGTATCCGAATGATATTGTTTTACTGTGGCATCCAGAGACTCAATAAAAGTTCTAAATTCGCCCATATCTAATGTGGTTTCAAGCTTTCCCTTGATCACCTGTATCTCTTGATCCAATTCCCTTAATTGTGACTGGATGCTTTGTACAATCAAAGTCATTAAGTCTAGACTACACTTATTGAGTATATGGTACCATCTATCGTGGAATTCACTGCCTTCCTTACAAAATGTGGGCTTTAGATTAATTCTTAAACCCCTAGGTATTCGGCGAGCCCTCAAATATTCAACCAAGGTGGTTGCATGTAATTCAAATTGGGTCTGGCGTCGTTTTAATACCTCCAGTTGTTTTTTGACTAGTGTCTGATCCCTAATCAGAGGATTTGTGGTGTCGCCATAGCTCTCTAAGAGTGAGTCCAGGTCCGCTTGGGTATATGCAAAAGTATCGGCCTGTTTTGTTGAGAGGGTATTTAAATCGGCAAAAGCCATCACTTCAACGGAGTGCTGTAGATCTGTGTGGAAAAATTCACAAATATTAATTCATAATCAAGCACTTCCTTTCTAATAAGACATACTTTACCAAAGTTGATTAGCCAGGTGCTGCAACCTTATACGGGGTTTCCACCTCCTAAACCCCACATAAACACTATATATTACCAATAAAGGCGCGCACTCATATATCAATTTTAGAACTAAAATAACTACAATAATGTCAAAAAAAGATAAATTCATTTATTATACATTTCACCAAATAGTAGAGACAAGACAATCTTTAGACTAACACATAATTAAAAATCAAGTCCATGCAACGTGACAGTGTGGTTTAAGGTATGCTTTAAGGTTCAGCTATAGCAGCATTTTTAATTCATAAACACTCTATATACATAACAATATAAAGCTAAAGTGCTTGTGTGCCAGGAATCAAACACTAGCAGCATCCTATCATTACAGTCCCAAGGTATAAAGATTGTAGCAAACGCTACCTAATATTGCACAAGCCCAGCAGCGATACATTGTATTAAAATTACTATTGCACTATGTCACATAGACCAGCCAATGGATACACTGACACATATATAGTATGTAATGGACTAACAGACTAACACACAATGTGATACATACTTATATACAAAGTCCATAGTACACAGACATCACCTGACGGCCGTTTCGGGCAACCCTCGCCCTTTCTCAAAGGTATGTTTACTAACTCTAACTGCGCGCTCTTTATACCATTACCCAGCCTCGCTCCCAGGCGCCACGTGACTCAGAGTGACGCGGCCACCAGGCCGCGCCTCTGTGACTCACCTCCAACCTACGTCAGTCCCGGCGAGCGCGCCAACCATGCAAGCAGGCTCAAAACGCCAACCAACCATTGATATATGAGTGCGCGCCTTTATTGGTAATATATAGTGTTTATGTGGGGTTTAGGAGGTGGAAACCCCGTATAAGGTTGCAGCACCTGGCTAATCAACTTTGGTAAAGTATGTCTTATTAGAAAGGAAGTGCTTGATTATGAATTAATATTTGTGAATTTTTCCACACAGATCTACAGCACTCCGTTGAAGTGATGGCTTTTGCCGATTTAAATACCCTCTCAACAAAACAGGCCGATACTTTTGCATATACCCAAGCGGACCTGGACTCACTCTTAGAGAGCTATGGTGACACCACAAATCCTCTGATTAGGGATCAGACACTAGTCAAAAAACAACTGGAGGTATTAAAACGACGCCAGACCCAATTTGAATTACATGCAACCACCTTGGTTGAATATTTGAGGGCTCGCCGAATACCTAGGGGTTTAAGAATTAATCTAAAGCCCACATTTTGTAAGGAAGGCAGTGAATTCCACGATAGATGGTACCATATACTCAATAAGTGTAGTCTAGACTTAATGACTTTGATTGTACAAAGCATCCAGTCACAATTAAGGGAATTGGATCAAGAGATACAGGTGATCAAGGGAAAGCTTGAAACCACATTAGATATGGGCGAATTTAGAACTTTTATTGAGTCTCTGGATGCCACAGTAAAACAATATCATTCGGATACACTTACAATCAAGTTAAATAAATATAGAAGGGACATCTTAGACTATGAGTCTAACAAAATATACAATTGGAAGGAAGGTAGGCCCTTCAGATATTCTAACCAATCGAGACGCCCTAATTCATCAGACTCAGATTCTAGCAATTCCTCAGGGGGAGAGTCTAGGCGTTTTTTAGAAAATCGGGGTCATCAAGGTCAAGGAAAAAGTCGACAAGGAGGGGTCAACGAGGAAGGGGGCAGGCTAACAAGGAGCAAAACCAAGACTACAAGAGTGACTTAGTAGTCAATATCTCCAAAAGGGAAATTACAGTTCAGGAAGAGAAACTTTTGAATAGGGGTTTAGGCTTTGTGCCCACATATTTGGGGAATCCATTAGAATTGGATGTGGAATTACAGAAATTTTTTAGGTCTTTGCGGATTAAAGCTTTTTTTAACTCTTTTCCAACAGAGATACATGGAGATGGAACTTCTGATGATGTACGAGCAGGAGGACTTCCGAGGGGTGTAGACTTGTCTGGGTGTAAAGCCAAGAGTAAGTGGCAACCGCCACAACAATTTCATGTGGTGGAGACGTTCATAAAATTGGTACAGCGGGACGTATCCATGATCAAGTGGCGCCCCCCTTCAGGTAAATATAAGCGCAACTTGAGTAAACAAGAACGGTCAGCTTTGAAAGACCTTGAGTCTGATATGTCTATAGTAATCAAACCAGCTGATAAGGGGGGCGCCACTGTGATCATGGATCGTTCTTATTATGAGTATGAGATTTCTACACAATTATCGGATCCAGAGGTCTATTGTAAGTTGAGGAGTGATCCAACTAATAGCATTAAGGAAGAACTAGATACCATCATTTCAGAAGCTTTTGAAGCCTCTCTGATAGATAAAAAACTTAGAGATTTTTTGATTACACCTTTTCCATTAACACCGTTGTTTTACACATTACCTAAAATTCATAAGAATCTTAGAAAACCACCTGGTCGACCTATTGTGGCCGGGACTCAATCTGTATTCCAATCAATAGCGGTCTTTCTGGACAGGATATTACAGATGCAAGTCCTATCCATACCATCTTTTCTTTTGGATACGGGCGACTTCTTAAATAAAATCTCCACCTTGGGTAAGCTTCCAGATGGATGTTATTTATGTACACTAGATGTCAACAGTTTATATACTTCTATTCCCCATGAATTAGGGATGGAGGTAATTGGAGAAACACTGGAGGAGATGGGCTTAGATGCCCAATATAGGAAATTTTTGTTGAAATTGTTAGAGATGGTACTAACCCGTAACTACTTTTACTATAATGGTGAATTCTATCAGCAGTTAAGGGGTACGGCGATGGGGTCCAATGTGGCCCCATCTTATGCTAATCTTTTTATGGCAGCATTCGAAAAACGGTTTGTATATACCCACCCCCTATATGGAGACCATGCGATCCTATGGTATCGCTTTATAGATGATATTGTAATGATATGGAATGGACCTCCTGAAGCCTTATTGGAATTTAAGATGGATCTAGATAAATGTTTACCGTCTATCTCCTTTACGATTGACTATAGTAGGGAATGTGTACATTTTTTGGATGTGAATGTAAGCTTGAAAGAGGATGAGATTTCAACCGATATTTTCAGAAAGCCTACTGATAGGAATACCTATCTTCATTATAGAAGTTTCCATCCAACAGCACAGAAAAAAAGCATTCCCTATAGTCAATTTTTGCGATTAAGGAGAATTATTGACAGTGAACAGACATTTTTAGAACAGGCTGAGGCAATGGCTAGAGATTTTAAAACTAGGGGTTACCCAGAGAAAGTAGTTGAAGAAGCGAAACTTAAAGCCTTGGGGGTACAAAGGGAATCATTACTTAGGTATAATCCTAAAAAAAGATCTGATCGGATTCCTGCAGTGATAACTTACAATGTACACAATCAACATGTTAAACATATTATTAATAAGCATTGGTCAACTTTAACGAGTGACCCTGCTTTACCTGAAATCTTTTCGACCCCACCATTATTCACATGTAAGCGACCAAGGAATCTTAGGAGCCATCTGATTAGAGCCGACACAGAAATTGGTAACCAGGAGGATGAAACTACAATTTTTGGCTTACCTAAACCACAGGGCATGCACAATTGTGGACATTGTGCCCAGTGCAGTTTTGTAATGAAAGGTCGAGATTTCTATCATCCACGCACTGGTAAAAAATATACAGTGAATGAGTTTGTGACATGTTCGTCATTATTCGTGATTTATATGCTGAAATGTCCCTGTGGAATGGTCTATATAGGCCAGACCACTAGGGAGGTGAGACAAAGAATTTCTGAACATAGGAGTGCGATTAGGAGGGGCGATTTGAATTCACCGGTAGCACGGCACTTCTTATCGGCAAGCCATAATATATCTCAGCTTAGATTTATGGTTATAGAACAGGTTAAAGCTTCCAAAAGGGGTGGTGACATGAGGAGAAGACTGTCACAGAGAGAACTTTTTTGGTTATATGAACTCAATGCTTTAGCACCTCAGGGTATGAACGAAGAATGTGACCACACACCTTTTTTGTAAAATATGTTGATAAGTAAAGGCATATTATGAATCTGGATGGGAGAATGTAAATGCAAATCCTCTTTAGAATGGGGGGCCTGATTAGTAATTGGGAGGATAGATTAGAACTTGATCATAAATATCAGATGATGGACCCCTCAGATTTTAGTAGTTGACCCTTCTGGTAATTTTATTATAGCATTGATGCAACCAGAGTGTTGGTCTGATTTGGTGTAGGATAAGATGAGTTGGTATTGATTTCCATATTATGTCAATTTAGGTCCACTTGTAGGTATTGTGTAAAGGATTGTAATGTGATTTTGAGAGTGTAACCATATTGTGAGCAAGACTCAATGTCTTAGTAGGAGATTTAATGTGAATATAATTAGAATCCATAGTTATTTGTGTTTTAATGATGTATATGTATTCGATATGCAGGTATGCAAGACTGAGCAGCCAGCTCCCCAAGAACATCCATGGTGGATTGAAGCTTCCCTTAAAAGATCGTCATATTTTGCAATACTCTATACCATTCTTTTGGTTTTGATAAATGTATAAATTTCTGTGTTTGACGATTCCCGCCAGCGCCGGCCCCGTGCGCGTGCGCGCCTCCATGATGTGGTTGGCGTTTTGAGCCTGCTTGCATGGTTGGCGCGCTCGCCGGGACTGACGTAGGTTGGAGGTGAGTCACAGAGGCGCGGCCTGGTGGCCGCGTCACTCTGAGTCACGTGGCGCCTGGGAGCGAGGCTGGGTAATGGTATAAAGAGCGCGCAGTTAGAGTTAGTAAACATACCTTTGAGAAAGGGCGAGGGTTGCCCGAAACGGCCGTCAGGTGATGTCTGTGTACTATGGACTTTGTATATAAGTATGTATCACATTGTGTGTTAGTCTGTTAGTCCATTACATACTATATATGTGTCAGTGTATCCATTGGCTGGTCTATGTGACATAGTGCAATAGTAATTTTAATACAATGTATCGCTGCTGGGCTTGTGCAATATTAGGTAGCGTTTGCTACAATCTTTATACCTTGGGACTGTAATGATAGGATGCTGCTAGTGTTTGATTCCTGGCACACAAGCACTTTAGCTTTATATTGTTATGTATATAGAGTGTTTATGAATTAAAAATGCTGCTATAGCTGAACCTTAAAGCATACCTTAAACCACACTGTCACGTTGCATGGACTTGATTTTTAATTATGTGTTAGTCTAAAGATTGTCTTGTCTCTACTATTTGGTGAAATGTATAATAAATGAATTTATCTTTTTTTGACATTATTGTAGTTATTTTAGTTCTAAAATTGATATATGAGTGCGCGCCTTTATTGGTAATATATAGTGTTTATGTGGGGTTTAGGAGGTGGAAACCCCGTATAAGGTTGCAGCACCTGGCTAATCAACTTTGGTAAAGTATGTCTTATTAGAAAGGAAGTGCTTGATTATGAATTAATATTTGTAACATTTACAAATAAAAACCCTCAAAAATCAAAAAGAAGTGAGGTCCTCCCTACCCAGCATAACCAGCCCAAGGACTAGCTATGGGGGCTTGTAGACAGGGGACAGCCTTGGTAGCCCCCCGCCCTGCAGGCTACAAGCCTGCACAGCCTAAATGGCCCCTGGGCTCTTCTGCTCCCCCCTGGGCTTTGGGAAAGCAGGTAATGAAGGGGGGGGGGTAATGGCAAATCAGCCGCTAGCTGCAGGTGACTTGCCAGTCCCCTAAGCCTTGTAAACTGGTATAGGGGTCTCATAGATCCCTTACCAGTTCATAAAGGGTTAAATGTAATAAAAAACATGGACACAGAGAGAAAAATATTTTGTTTTTTTAATTTTGATGCTTACCTACCATCAATCTCAGAGCACTGTGTCCCACGCTGATCACTTTGGCTTCTGCTCTCCTGCTGCTGGAAGCCTTTTATACCTGTTGAGTGACAAGTAACAAGGGGGGTTCCCCATATTTTTTTGAGTTTTAATGGTTGAAAACCTTTAAAAATCCCTCCAAAAATGGTGTGAGGCCCCCCCTACCCAGCATAACCAGCCTGGGGACCAGCTATGGGGGCTTGTAGAACAGGGCGCAGGGGCCAGCCTCAGTAGCCCCCCCCCGCCCT
Organism: Gastrophryne carolinensis; assembly: GCA_027917425.1. Taxonomy (NCBI): domain Eukaryota; kingdom Metazoa; phylum Chordata; class Amphibia; order Anura; family Microhylidae; genus Gastrophryne; species Gastrophryne carolinensis. Next base: position 406,315,231 of record CM051238.1, on the reverse strand, counting down.
GCAGGCTACAAGCCCGCACAGCCTAAATGGCCCCGGGCTTCTCTGCCCCCGGAGCTTTGGGGAGGCAGGTAATTGGGGGTTGGGGGTTAATGGCAAGTCACCCGCTAGCTGAAGGTGACTCTAACACAGTCAAATGCTCCCACAGCACAGAGATAAGTACAGGCCTATAATGTAATATAAAAAAAACACAGGTGTACAAAATAGGGGTGCACAGTAGACAGGTCACAAAAATTACATCTGAATAAACAGTTACCAGCATATCAAGAAAGCTATGCACTGCCCTGAGGAAGTAGTTACTAAAGAAGTTTACTGCAAGCATGTAGGTGGCACGATATACTGGTAACATCAATTCTGATATAATTTGTAAGTGCTATCAGTGTAGCGCAAATAAATACTGGTGTATGACAAGATTACACTATGTTGTACTTCTTTTGACCTTTGTGTCTAACTTGAGAGACATGCGAGGTTTTTAATTATATGACAAGCCTGAAACAGAAGACAATAGAGGGAATGCCAAGTGGGCACCCCTTATAGTAATGCCCCTGGGAGTAAAAGACTACCGCTGCTGTTATTGGACACTTTGTTGTAGTCTTCTAAGGACCAGTAGTGTATATTGAGGGTAGTAGTGTAATAAACATGTTTTTTTATTGTTTTAAATGTTCTGGTGAGTGGCGCCATCTTGGGTGTGGGTGGGAGACCTTAGCTGGCAGGGACCTGCAAGATCATGTGGGATTACGCCCAGGTGAAAATCTAGTGTGCAGTCATATAAAAAGGGAGGGGCAGGAGACCTGGGAGAAAAACCAAGCCACGAGGGAGAGCAAGGAGGGTAGCTGCTGTTGCCAGGCCAAGCAGATTAGGGCCCAGATCGCACTGAAATCCAAAGGTGCCCCTGGAGATCCTCCCTAATGGACCCCACACTCCTGGGCTGAGCTGACTCCCCAGTCAGAGGAGAGGAGACAGAGGCCCTAGTCTGCTGTTGCCGGGATACACCTGAGGTAAAATTTGGGGCCTATAGCTTTAAGGAGTGACTGGGGCGGTGAAGTTGCTCCCCACAAAGACTTTGCTGTGTAGTGGCCCACACCAGACTGGCACCCGTGGAACTTGAACTTGAACTTTGCCTTGTGCAAAGTGGAAAGTGGGGCCCAGCTGCTGTTGGGGATCAGGATATTTTGTCCAGCATGGTGGGGTGAGCTCTCCTCTAATAGTGACCTTGCAGTGGGGAGACCCCCAACCTTCCCAGAAGAACTTACATATCCGCTGCATGTATCCTGTGTCCAGTCCCAAGAGGGGACATGCAAGAGACGGGCAGGCTGATTCATCACTAACGCCAGGTAGCGACAGATGAGCGTCTGTAGCAGGCATTTTCAGAGCGCCCGCTAGTAGTCGCAGTGCTCAGCCGTGGGTCGCTACTTTATAGCGACTCAGTCGCTGTTCAGTAATGTTGAATACATTGTGAGGAGTTGCTATTTGACCAGTACAGCGCTGTATGGGAGCGCATGTTAGCGACTGCTCATAGCGACCGACTCACACCATATTCAGCCAAAAAACAGCTTCACAAATATCTGGCGCTGAAAAATACTTGTTTGAAGCCCAGAGTGCAGGAGGCGGTGTGTTTAAAGTGTGTTTTTCAGCATCTATCCACTAGTAACAAAGCGAAAACATATGGAATTACATTGTAGGTACATTGTAACATGAACACTTTAATGGCAGACCTGTAATGTCATTTCTGAGGAAATATATAAAAAATGACAAAATTGTGAAAAAACTGCTTTTTCTATGTCAGAAGAGGTCACAGAATTATTTGTGATTTTTGGGGGAAAAAATAAAATACCCCTTTTAAAGAGAAGGAAAGGATCGTGCATTGAAATGTATGGGAGAGCGTCAGGTAGCGAGAGGTCATACCTGGCGCTGTGCAAGGCTGAACGCTGGCGCTGTTCGCTGAGGCTGTGAAAATGATGAATCAGACGCTACATGGCGCTATCCCAGTCGCTAAACAGATTCTGCTTGATAAATGTGTAATTGTGTGTCGTGTCCGGCGTTCACCAGTCGCTACCTCTCATTAACCAGCCACTACCTGACGCTATCCCTTCTTAAATAAGGGCCTTATTTGCTACAAGCAATCCTTTTACTTCCATGTGTGGAATAAAGTTATTTACAGTTTGAAAAGAATCCTGTGTGGCCATACTCTGACTATGGAATCTTTGTGTTGGTGTGCAGTGGCAGCGTGTTTCTCTTCCCCCAGCGGAGGACGTGGATTACAATTGTTCTGATAAGAGCAATATTTATGTGGTCGCGGGCTCACAGATTGTCTGTTCAGCAACATATGGATGAATGTCTGAAGCATATTGCTGACAATAAGAAAGTGTGAAGAAAACCTCACCATTTTAATATACCATAAGGCTCATTCTGCTTCATGCTTTTATTTATTTTTATAGTGTGTTCCGGGGTATATGTAATGCCTTGGAATGCTTTCTCCTGAATCCTACCTTTCAGCAATGATGATGCACTGCAAGCTGTTTATAGATAATGGATGTTGCTGTAAAATGCAAATAGGAAAATCCTACTAGAACAGCTGAAGTCTATACGGGGAGTTATCCAAATTACTTTCAGTTATGTCAGTTGTGTACTGCCATTCCCAAATGGGTTCAAGTGATTTTCCAGGCTAAAATAAAAATAAATAAATAAAAACGTACCTTTTGTCTCCCGCAGATGATCAAGCCTAGTGCAGCCATGACACATGGCGCAATCGTCAGGCGTATGCCCTCCCCCCACCAATCACAGTTTGAGTGCACATTGCATACAATGGAGGGGGTTAGTCACATCCTCTCCATTGTAGTCATTATTCAGGGTGTGCTGGCAACTGGTGGCAGGAGCCATGGCCCTTAAAGAATGTGGATGTGCCTGATGATTAGATTCAGAGTTGCAGGACTCAAATCTAATGATCAGGTAATGCATCCAGCTGCACACTAGGCACACTATTCTGCTGGGAACAAAAGGTGAGTACAGAGATTTTTTTATTTTACCCTGGACAATCTCTAAGAGGCCGATTCATTAATAGCGGCAGGTAGCGACAGTTGAGCGACTGCAGCGGTATTTTCACAGCGCCCGCTAGTAGTCGCTGTGCTTGGCTGTTGTTCGGTTGTTGATTCGACTCAGTCGGTGTGGCGTAATGTTGAATACAAGGTGACGAGTCGCTATTTGACAGGTTCCGCGCTGTATGGGAGCGCATGATAGCGACTGGTCAGAGCGACCGGCTCCCACCATATTCATCAAAAAATCACGCTCAAAAAATTCTCGCGCTGTGAAATGCATGTTTAAACCCCAGAGCGCTGGCGGCGATGGGTTAAAAGTAGTTTTTTAACCCCCAAACCACCATATTTTTGGAAACCAAAAAAAAAACAAGAATTTAGTAATATGAATACAATAATGTCAGACCTGTAATATCAATTCTGCACAAATTTTTTTTTTTTTTACCTTAAAAAAATGATCTAACATTGCAGAAGTGGTCACAGAATTTTTCACATTAAAAAAAAAAAACTAAACATTAATAACAATTAATTATTAATATTTAAAGATTGTTCCATTGAAATGCATAGGAGAACGCCAGGTAGAGAGAGGTCATACCTGTCGCTGTTCAAGGTCGGACGCTGGCGCTGTGGGCTGAGGCTGGAATAATGATGAATGAGTCGCTATATGGCGCTATCTCAGTCGCTAAGCAGGATCGGCTTGATAAATGTGTGATTGTGGTGGGGAGCCGGCGTTCTAGTGGCGGGGCCCGTCATTACCGGACGCTCACCAGTCGCTACCTGTCGCTATTCCTTCATAAATAAGGGCCTTAGTTTTGGCTTAAAAATGGCTGGACTTTCTTTTAAAATTCTCTTACCAACAGTTCTGTAGCAAATGGCCCAGCAATAAGAATGGACATCAAGCACTCCACTTCCTTCAGCACCGGAAATCCCTTCATCAAGCTACAGCATATCAGGGAGGCTGGGCGGTTACATTCGCTCACTCCTTAGCCTGCTACCTCACATCCGGGAGGAAAATTCTATCTATCCACCTATCTGCAGCTACCAGGGCTGTCCTCCCATGGACAACCTGGCCCACCTTCACTGCCAGTCCACCCTTAAAGAGATACAGAAGGCATAGGCAATTGTTAGACCTTTGTGTCTGGCTTTGTTTGGCACTGTCCTAAACTCTTCCGTTTATGAATTGAAGAAGAAGTGGCTGAGATATCAAGGTTTATAGTTTCAACTTATGATTTCTCTTCTGAAGCACATCGGCATGGCCCTTGGCATTGTGATGCTGCATAATAATCAGAAAAATGGGATGGGATCTGTAAGACAGGCATTCACATCACACTGGCTGGTCTCCCTCTCTCCCAATGCCCACAGTCCGATAATGGGGAGCTTTAGACCACCAGCTTAGCCCTATGATCGGTGGTCAAAGTAATTCAGGGGGTGTTCCTCTTTGCCTTGTTCAGAAGAATCTGTGTTCTGACAGGAAGGAAGAGTGCAGCCATGATGATGTGAGCTGCTGAATGACAGTTTATGCTCTTTTCCCACAAAGTCCCTTTAAATAACAGCTACTCGAAGTTTCATCATAGATTACCTCCTTACAACTAACACTGCCCCAGTCCTGATTCCAGATAGAACACCCACTGCAACCCCTCTAAGTTAACTTTTTACAGTTCTACCTCATTTGAACTGTATGCTTAAGAATACCTTTTCCAACTGTATACCATCCACTCTCCTACCTCTTGTTACAATACCTAATCCCACACACTATGCTCCTTAAGTTGGCAACTCTGAATATGTCATTGTTGAGATGTTAACCCTCTTTGGATCCTCAGTAATCTCTTTTTATAACTAGATTCCTATACTTTATTTTGAGACCTTGAGACCTCTATACCAGATCAAAGGGCAGGGGGGCCAGCAAGTCACCTGCTGGCAAGCGCGTGACTTGCCGAAACCCCTGCCCCATTACCAGCATCCCCAAATCCCCCAAAACACTAGATAAGCTCAGCACCTTAGGGGCATCCTTTTGGAACACAAAATATACACTTTCTAAAACTTCATCAAATGTGGACTTACCGGTTAACCCTTTAATTGCCAGCCTACCTAGAGATTTTGTCAACCTCTGTTGTTAGATCATTTTTCACCATTTTGCAGTATACATGTTCAACTGTGATTTTTGTATAGATTTCTGAGGATTTACTAGGAAATTATATACTGTTTTTTCAACAGAGTCTGGGATTTAACATGAATAGCCTTGTTTGTCCTTTTTTTTTTTTTTTTTTTTTTTACATTCTTTATTTAAAGGTTTTGTAATATTAAACAAACAGACAATGGGTACATTGGGTACAATACACGAGAGGTGGGAAGGAACATATGAGGGTCCATGTCAAAGTACAAATGTTATCTTACATCTAAACAACCACATTACATAATATTCAATGGAGGATTCGGTAAAGACCATGTGGCACCTGTCCACCTTCCAAACAAAAATGTTGCACTGTGGAGCCCTCAAACGGGAGCCAGCGCTTCCTCCACGCCTGACAGGACCCCACGTCCATCCCGGGGGGGGGGGCATTGAGACACATAAGGGACTTGGGTAGGGTAGGGGATGAGAGGGGTGATGAGGAAACGCAAGAGGGAGGGGAGGGGGAAGGGGACAGTACAAGGTATGGCGTGTGGGACACGGTTCCAAGCCGGGCACCTAACAGCGCCCGGTCAAGTCTAATATTACTCACGATGGGGCGCGGCAAACCCTGTCAAGACAGATCAATGCAAAGCGAGGCAACACCATGAGCACAGCCCCGGACCCGTTATTCAAACAGGTTCCTAAATTCCTCTGATTCCTCGTAGATCAGCGTTTGTCCTTTTTTTAGTGTATTCTTAATATTTTGGGTGAAACCTGTGCAAAAAAATATAATATAAAAAAAACATTTTTTTTACAATTTGGAGTGTTTTTTTTAATAAAAAAAGTTTTTAAATAAAAATCATATTGCGTGTTAGATCCCCATTGTCCTGGTTACAATGGTAGGTTATATCCTTTTGTTCTGTCTCGTACCATAGCTAGCTGTGGGCAGCCCAGCATTTTCCTATTGAAGCTCTGGGTGCTACGCTCAATTAGGCAAATCTGCCAATTACATGTCAGAACTGGTATAAACTGGTGTACTCCACCCCCGTTAAACCCTTGATTGATTAGACATGGAATAAATTATAGACACTGCCAGTATACCTGTATATGCAGTACCTGCATAGACAGGTTGGGTATGATGTTAGTTTATGCATATTTCTCTGACTATCATTTACAAGCTTCCTGGGCCATCTCTGTATGTACATAATGTTGCCTTTGCCTATGATCCTTTTACTTGCTGCACCTATTACTATGATCCCGACCATGCTTTTGAATTTTCCCACATTAACCTTTTAACTGACAGCTTACCTAGAGTTTTTGTCACACGCTTTTGCCAGACCATTTTCACTATTTTGCACTACACGTGTGATTTTTGAAGGGATTTCCCAGGAAAATTATATACTGTTTTTTAGTCTGGGCTTTAACGTGAAAAAGTATTTTTTGTAATTTTTTAAATATATTCTCAATATTTTGGGGTGAAATATGTGCAAAAAAAATTAAAACAAAAAAAAGTTTTACAATTTGTAGTGTTTTTTGTAATAAAACTTGTAAGTTTTTCAATAAAATATTATTGCATGTAAAAGCCCCATTTGCAGTTACAACGGTACCACATATTTATTGACACCCTTTCCTGCCCAGGAGACTCCTCCAAAATGAAACAGTCTTTAGGAGATTTTCAGATAAAATACAACTGCTATGCGCACCTTGCAGTTTTTTTTAAAAAAACCTTTACATTTGAAATACCCCCAACAAACTAGATAATCTCTGAAAGTACATAACTTCTGGGCTTTCTGGGCATACCAGGCTTGTTGATGTGGATGCAGTTTTCTGGAAGTAATCCCACAATTTAGAGTTTCCCTAAAAAAAAAAAGTCAAAACCACACAAGGATGGAAGAGCATCACTCTTCTGCGCAACACAGCCCTGCCCACCGCGAATGAATGGCTATGCGGGGCTGCGCACAGACGAAGGGAACCGAGTGATGCCGGTGCCACTAACAAGTGTGGCTGGGATTCAAGCCGGCTGCTCTAGCTGCAGTTTGGGACGCCCTGCTGTGTGAAACCCCTACTGGTTGCCGAGGGGGACAGACCAAGACACGTGAAATTCCCAGGTTTTGGTCGACTTTAAACACAAATTAAATAAAAAAAATTTTAATTGAACAACAAGGACATTTGATTGAATAATGAGCTATAGGTCTCTACTGAATAACAAGTAATAGGTGATTTAAAGTATGCCTTTGAATTAAATGCAAACAAAGGTTAAATACCTTAATACAATGAGTATTGATACAACTCAACATTCCCATACTCATGTCATGACCTCTGGTACAATAGTCAGAAATTGAGTACTCACTTCTTAATCACATTAGCACATCACCTTCTGAAATGATAAGCATCACCTGTCTGTGGAACATCACATCAGAGATATTGATTGATAAATCAGGGTATCTGCCCCCCTCCCCCAGACTGGTTTGCCTTGGTTCCCAGTTCAAACTAAGGACCAAGCCATCCCACGTAGGTTATAGAGCTTGAAGTGCCTGGACCCCTCTTAACCTGTAATGTGACGACTTACCCTCTAGTCTGGTTTTCAGTTTCCTTCATGGCCTGAATAATAAGGTAAGCCTGGCTGCCTTGGAGACAGAAGCCCAGTTCACACTAAGGTCCCCAGCCATCACATATAGTTTATGGTCAGGCCCAGTCTATATACAGCCTATATTGAGGCGTGGCCCCACATAACAAATAATGTGATGGCCGTGCCCCTAACCCCAAGAGTTTTGTTTCCTATACGGTCTGTGTATTTTGAGGTAAGCCTGGTTGCCTTGGGGCTGGAGGCTCAGGTTAAACTAGGGACTAAGTCATCACACATTGGTTATGGGGGGGGGGCAGACATTGATGCTTTATAGGGCCCAAAAATTACAAATGGCAGCCCTGAAGGGAATGTCTTGGGGGTGGGCGAGACCGGGATGGAGGAGACTCAAAATAGGAAGACAACATACTGGCAATCATTTTAATAGTTTTATTATGGTGCTACACTACTACAACACAGATTTGTAAATAGCTGAACCTCATGTTTGGAATATAGTTTTCCCCCTCGTCGGTTCGATCGTAATCCATATAGTATTCTATGTTGGAGGGTAAAACAAACAAAGAAAAATAAGGAAAAAAATTAGCTATTGTTGTCAACTGTGTAATATAGGTATGAACTGTACTTTCATGCAAAACTGATCATCACCGTATGTGAAAGCTTTGTGAAGTCATTTATTTTTGACATGGGAAAATTCTCTTGCATTCTGGAACTGCTTTTCAATCAGAATATTGTCAAACTGACTGGTGTAATATGGGGGACATCTAGATTGCTGGAGCCTCCCCAGTCAATGGCTACCCAAAACACCCCGGAATCCCTACATTAGCCTTGATCCTCGGATGAACTGAAGCCCTCCTATTGGCCACTGGCAGTCACTTGGGCCGGCCCTGATCAGCAATCTGTTACAATGCCACCCCACACCCATTAGAAAACAGGTGTAGGACCGCTTTAATGATTATAACCTCCCACTCTTACTGGGATGCTTGATCTGTATGACTGTATGGCGTGAGTGTGCTGGTTTGTATGAGTGAATACTGTTAATGTCATCATGAGAACAAACAAGAATATGAACATTCCATTTCAACAATGTTTATGACAGCGTCTTTTGTTGATTCACAATACAAAACTGTTTCATTATGTAATACATGAATACTCTATTTTTTTAGATTACAATGCATATTCACTATATTGATGACACAAATTGAATGGTTGATTAGAATAATGTATAACAAAATGAAATAAATATTAAATGATATATATATATATATATATATATATATATATATGGAGAGAGTTCACAAAAAGTGCAAAAAATTGAGGCTGCAACTCACCTGATGCCTGTCTCGTGTCTCATCTCCATTTCCTGCAGCACAACATAGATACTGTAGCAAGCTCCGAAGTTTGCTCATCAGCTTTTCAGGTTAATTCTAGGGATGAACGAACCGGTTCGGACGAACCGGAATTCGCTCCGAATTTCAGGGAAAATTCGATTCGGCACGAACCCGAATTTTTTTTGGTTTGTGCTGATCGAATTTTCCCTGAAATAAAAAAAAAAAATGCCGGCATAGTGGGAGCGGGCAGGCCGGCTACGCTGTCAGCGGGCAGCGGAAGCCGGCCCGCTGACAGCGCAGCCGGCCTGCCCGCTCCCACCATGCCGGCATTTTTTTAAAAAGCAAACACTTACCTGCATGGTCGGAGCATGGAGGCCGGCGCCGCTCTCAGGCGCCCTCTGATGACGCGTCCTTTGATGACAGCTGAGAGCGGCGCCGGCCTCCACGCTCCGACCATGCAGGTAAGTGTTTGCTTTTTAAAAAAATGCCGGCATGGTGGGAGTGGGCAGCGCAGCCGGCCTGCCCGCTCCCACCATGCCGGCATTTTTTTTTTCAGATGAGCGATTCGTGAAAGTTCGATTCGGGCGAACCCGAATTTCTTGGGGAAATTCGGCGAATTGCACGAATCGAACTTTCAAGAAGTTCGCTCATCTCTAGTTAATTCCTCTAGGACCATGCAGAAAAATGTGTCCTAACAGCCACTCTGTCCCTTGAAGCTTTCAGCGTAAGTGAGCTTGGCAACCCCAATGGCCCCACGCCTTGCATGAGCTCACATGACTTATGACACGTTTTCAGCTCATCCATGACCCAGAACAGACAGCGTAGAATTCTGCTTTGCTTAGAATGCATAAGGCATTTACCTATAATTTAAGATTTTGAGATGCCTTTAAATGGCTCATTTTACACTATCCCCATTGGGAATAAAGTGGGAGGGAGTTAGCAGGTGCCTGGAGAAAGGCATTTACCAATATAATAAAAGATGCATTATTTACGCTTCTAGTATGTTCTGGTTTGCTTATTTCAGCACCAAGGGCAGCACACTTGCGTCTATAAGAAGACCTGTGCCTTTCAGACAGACAAGACTATTATTGCCGTGCCTTTTGTACAGCCAGCAGCCAAGGCCACACAACCACACAGTACAATGCAAAAAATAATAATAACAAATCTATCATGAAGATGATTTTATTGGCAAGTGGAATAGCAGCATAAAACACAATGCAAATGTGAAGGTCCCTTTGTATCAACAGAATTGCAACAACAAGTAAGAATGTAAGTTCAGTCAAAATACAAAAAAATCTGTTGTACAGCCGAAAGTAAAGCCGAACATTTCCAGATAAGATCCCTGCCCGTATGTACCTGTAGTACAAAGGCCCTTATTTAACAAGGGATAGCGCCAGGTAGCGAATGGTGAGCGAACGGTAATGACGGTCACCGCCACGAGAACGCCGGCTCCCCTCCGCAATCACACATTTATCAAGCCAATCCTGCTTAGCGACTGACAGAGCGCCAGATAGCGAATCATTCATCATTATTCCAGCCTCACCCCACAGCGCCAGCAAGCGACCTTGAACAGCGACAGGTATGACCTCTCGCTACCTGGCGCTCTCCAATGCATTTCAATGGCGCAATCTTTAAATATTCATAATTAATTGCTATTAATTTTTTTTTTTTTTTTTTTTTTTTTTTTTAAATGTCAAAAATTCTGTGACCACTTCTGCAATGTTAGATATTTTTTTATGGTTAAAAAAAAAAAAAAAATTTGTGCAGAATTGATATTACAGGTCTGATATTAATTTATTCATATTACAAAATGTTTTGAAAAACGTGTTTTTTTTTTTCAAAAAAATATGGTTGTTTGTGGGTTAAAAAACTACTTTTAAGCCATCGCCGCCAGCGCTCTGGGGTTTAAACAAGCATTTCACAGCGCGAAAATATTTTGAGCGTGATTTGTTAATGAATATGCTGGGAGGCGTTCGCTATGGTCATTCGCTGTCATGCGCTCCCATACAGCGCAGAACCTGTCAAACAGCGACTCCTAACCCCGTATTCAACATTACCGCACACCGACTGAGTCGCTGTCAACAACCGAACAACGGTCAAGCACAGCGAATACTAGCGGGCGCTGTGAAAATAACGCTACTGTCGCTCATCTGTCGCTACCTGGTGCTATTAATGAATCGGCCTCCATGTGTACCCTCCCCATCTTCCATGGCACTGTGCAGTGTGAATCAAAGGGGCTAAAGATTGAATTAAGCAAGTTGAACTTTGGGTGTAACATTTTGCCCATTAGCCCATAGGGTGCTGCTTTTTCCAAACTTTTAAACAATTGTTTTTACCCCACTGGATAAATGATGGACCTGTAAGTTGTCTTATTGTGGCTGCAGGTGATTTTATTTTTATTACACATTTTTGTGTGTTAAAATATAGAATGCATGCTGTAATTCACACCCAAATGTGCTCCCAGAGTTGAACTTGCTTTTTGTGCAGTGACATGGAAGGTGATAGCGCTACCAGCCTAGTCCTACATGGTCATTTGAAGCCATGTAAATTGTTTTTCTTTCAGCAGAGCAACTAGCACTTACTTTTCAAATGAACCTTGACCCAGGGAAATGCACCCCCACCCCCACACACACACCCATAGACATCTTAGTTTGGGAATCTGGTAATTAGAGGTCTCTGGAGGCCAAACCTTTACCCAAATTACTCATCTTCCTCCTCACTTTAATGAATCCAGAGGTGGACACATGACTTATATGGACTAGGGCAATGCTATGGTGTGGGGAAAATTTGTCCTATGGGCCACATTCAGTGTAGGTCTACTTTATAGTTAAGGGACCCAGCTGAGTGCCACCTAATAGGATCTCAAGTACCACCAGCGGTTCTCGTACCACTGATTGGGAAACCCTGGTCTAGGATCCCCTGGGTTGCACAAAAAACCCTGAACCATATCGTCACTATGAAAATGTTGGGAATCCTTTTTTTCCTTCCTTTTCTTTTTTGTCCATGAACTTTAATCTAACCCCTGAGCAATTATGCTTTTTAATTTGGTTTTGAAAAGGCTTAATTGACTCCGGGTGTGTAGCAATGGGAGATGCATGCATGACGTCAGTATTTAAATGTGTTTCATGGGAGCAGGAAGTAATGTCATGATTAAGGGCTGAGTCTGTGCCCGAAACGCGTTGGCATCCAAGCTGCTCCCTAATGCTTTATCTTGACCTGTATTCGTGGATGGAATGCTTTTAAAGAATTTTGTATGGAATAAAATGTGGATATTATATCCTTTTAAAGCGGATTAAGGCTGGCGTACTAATTGATCAAAAAACCTTGAACCATATGCCTTCTGGTGGCTGATTGTGGGGCCCATTTTTGCAGATGGAACAAGGAGCAGGAAAGAACAAACGAGAGGCTTGCAGGGGGATATGCCTGGGGGAGGGAATCACCTTTGCATTCAACACACACCTTCCGAATAAGAAATGAATGAAGTGTTAGCTGCTGGTTTGCCAGTGGCCCACACAAGTGCCATAGGAATGCCGAAAGGTGCGCTCACTCATGGGAGCGGCGTCTATCTCTCTGTAGTCCTGACCATAACCAGTTTGACAATAAATGAACACTGACCGCAGACCAGATTGCCGGCTCAGGTAGGTGTACAGCCGCTTCCTGCTACATTCTCGGCATGGGTTAAGCTGGATAATGGGCTACTCAGCCCATCAACCTGATTTTCTGGGTTCGGACCAAATGCTGAGTTCGAACACTCACTTCTGCCTGAAGTTCGGGTTTCAATACGAACCCAAACTTTTTTTCAACCATATTAAATATGTAACTGTAGGTTAGCCTCAAGGCTACTGTGGTATTGCCCCTACTCCATTTTTCAGACTGGCTTTCAAACATTTGGCAGTGGCCTAGGCAGCTTGGATCCATTACCTCCCTCTGGAGTTTGGCTGCACACTGTAATGTAGCCATGACTTGATCTTTCTGATTCCCAGCTCTGAAGAATAAGAAGCAACTTCTACTGCTTAAACCGGACCTTCAGCATGATTTATTGAAAAGCCCAAACCCTTAAAAAAACAGTCCCCAGCATCTAAAATTAATATATATTAATTTTTTAGTCACTTACTTATTATTCTTCCCCCCAGTGGGCTGCAACTCTGTTCAGGACTCTAGGATATGGGCCCCGCCATCTTGACTCAGAAGCATAACACTGACTGAGGAGAGCAGGATAAAGTACAGGGGGTGGATTATAGCTGTGCTTTGCTCAGACAGAGAAGAGCTGGGCTCAGGAAAAGGTCAGCAATCCCAGAATGCAGAGCAGCACAGTCAGAAGGCACCTGTTTGCAGGCTGCCTGATGTTCCATGAGCCGCCATCTTGGATGCTTAAAGGCTCATAACATGCAGTAGATGCAGGTAGGATGATTTTGAATGTGGACAATCTGTATGTACAGGGTGTGGGAAACATATAAGATAGACTCTTATTCAGAGTGAAGGACCGCTTTAAAGCTGTTGCTTTAGAGTATCTCTCTCCACGAAGTTAGATAATCTATAAATGTGAGCAGACACCATCTAGTGGTGAGTATTCAGCATTTAAACAGGACCAGACAGCACTGCCACTGTCCAGCAGCAAGTCCCCCGCCTCACTTACAATACACCAAGCAGCCATTACATCATATCCATATTACAGTATTAAGTGTTAATCTCTTTTTTTATGCTAAACTAACAGAGCATTTAGGTCAGAAAGTTATAATTTAGGCAGAGGTTATAATCAAGTGTACATAATACAATGCTGGGCAACTGGTACTTATTGCAGAAATATTTCGTTATGGGGGTTATTCAAGAAGGGATAGCGCCAGGTAGTGCTTCATAGCGGCAGGCAGCATCTGGTGAACACTGGGCGCTGTACCGGAAATCACACTTAAGAAAGCGAATCTGGTGAGCGCCTCTAACAGCGCCATGTAGCGTCATATGTATTACTAGAGGTGGCTCAGCGTATAGCGCCAGCGCTCTAGGTTCAGCAGCGCCACATGCATTTCAATGGGCTCTCATTTGGTTGTGTTAAAATAGCGTGTTTGGCATTTTTTTTGCTCAAATCATTGTGTGACCTCTCTTGGCTGAAACAAATACTTTTATGCAGTTTTTTTGACTTTTTATATTTTTATGCATTTTTATGCAGTCATTACAGGTCTGACACTAAAGTGTTAATGTCACAATGTTACTATGTCATTCCATGTGTTCTCGGTTTGTTACTGGTGGATATGTTTTCAAAAACAGACTTTAATCACACAGCGCCTGGCGCTCTATGCTACAGAGCCCAGCTTTAGAGTGCCGACGCTGTGTGTGTGTGTAGTTTTTTGTTAAATATGGTGTTGAGTACCGGACGCACTGATCTGGCGCTACCTATCGCTCGCTGCGGCGTTGTACTGTTGTTAGACGCCCATTACACATCACATTCATCAATGCCGGCCAGGTTACTACAGCGACCACAACACTGGGAGGCTGATTTATTAACAGCGGCAGGTAGCGACAGTTGAGCGACTGTAACGGCATTTTCAGAGCGCCCGCTAGTAGTCGCTGTGCTTGGCCGTTGTTCGGTAGTTGATAGCGACTCAGTCAATTTGCCGTAATGTTGAATATTGGGTGAGGAGTCGCTATTTGACAGGTTCCGCGCTGTATGGGAGCGCATGATAGCGACTGGCTCCCACCATATTCATTAAAAATTCACGCTCAAAAAATTCTCGCGTTGTAAAATGCATGTTTAAATCCCAGAGCGCTGGCGGCGATGGGTTAAAAGTAGTTTTTTAACCCCCAAACCACCATATTTTTGGAAACCAAAAAAAAAAAACAAGTTTTTAAAATAATTTTGTAATATGAATACATTAATATCAGACCTGTAATATCAATTCTGTACAATTTTTTTTTAATTTTTTTTACCTTTAAGAAAATTATCTAAAATAAAAAAATTAATAACAATTAATTATGAATATTTAAAGATTGTTCCATTGAAATGCATTGGAGAGCGCCAGGTAGCGAGAGGTCATACCTGTCGCTGTTCAAGGTCGGACGCTGGCGCTGTGGGCTAAGGCTGGAATAATGATGAATGAGTCGCTATATGGCGCTATCTCAGTCGCTAAGCAGGATTGGCTTGATAAATGTGTGATTGTGGTGGGGAGCCGGCGTTCTCGTGGCGGTGCCCGTCATTACCGGCCGCTCACCAGTTGCTACCTGTCGCTATTCCTTCATAAATAAGGGCCTGTGTTACAGCTCCCTACACCAGCTTACAGCGTCTACTAGCGGTCACGCTGAGCGCCGCTATACAGACGCTCACATGCTGATAAGTGGCGCTAGTAGTAATTCAGCCACCCTGTGTCATTCTTGGCTGTACTAATTAAATCCCATCTATTAGTTCAGTATACAAGGTTCTTTTTGTTCTGGACCTCAGATGACCAAGCTTTGAAATGTCATCCTAAGGCAGATGAAAACCCAGTAGACAGAAGAAGGACCTAATGAAAAGAGTACTAATTCAATGACTCACTTTATTTGCCCTTGCCAGTCTTCTTCTCCATGGCATGGTCCCACAGACAAAAAATGTTCCTATATTAGGTCCACCTTCCAGTGCTACAAAAAGGTGGCCAGGAATAAATAAAAATCCAAGGGCTGGGCTACACAAAACAGTCTGAATATCAACAACAACAGCTTTATTCATCAGCTCACCAAAATGAATCTTGAATATGAATATGCAAACAATGATTAGTTTTTGCAGTTTGCCCCTTTAGCCTAATGACATGGGTGATAGAAGTCGACATAATAACAGTGTCAGGAAGACCTTGCTAAAATGGAGTAAATATACAACATCATCACCTTTAAAAGTATAGGACAGAAATCCTGCTTAATAACCAATCCACAGACAGAGGGTCAGGGAAGTCTGGAATCCAGTGTGCTCTATTTATTCCTGTAGTTTTTACTTGTTCAGCCTGCTCAGCAATTTTATAGCCAGCGTGTTGTTTTCAAGTGTTATATCCTGTTATTTCCTCCTTGGAATACTGATTTATCCAGAATGAAAGCTATAACATGTTAATAGAATAACAGTCAGTGCTTAAACTGAAATGCTGTCTATGTCCGCCCTCTAGTGTGTATTTGGATTATTGCACTACATGCAGCTCATGTATATACTGTATTCACCGTGTAAAAAAGTAACTTCAGTGGCTTTCAGTAGTTCTGAGAGTACATCCAGAGAGTACACCAACCCTGTATTAAAGTTTTAAAACTTTTAAATGCTATTATAAACCAGTTAGCCCAATTATATTAAAAAGATATTCACTACTGCAGATTCTCAGCAAATGTGGTTCGGAGAAAACGTTCCAACTGAAAAGCTAGACATGGGGCGGTAGTCACTTTGTTTCAAATAGTGATTTCATTTAGAAATGGGGTTACCAATACATGGGAAAGGGAGGGATAGTGGGAGGCTGATTTATTAATAGCGACATGTAGCGACAGTTGAGCGACTGTAGCGGTATTTTCACAGCGCCCGCTAGTAGTCGCTGTGCTTGGCTGTTGTTCGGTTGTTGATAGCGACTCAGTCGTGTCGCTATTTGACAGGTTCCGCGATGTATGGGTGCGCATGATAGCGACTGGTCATAGCGACCGGCTTCCACCATATTCATCAAAAAATCACGCTCAAAAAATTCTCGCGCTGTAAAATGCATGTTTAAACCCCAGAGCGCTGGCGGCGATGTGTTAAAAGTAGTTTTTTAACCCCCAAACTACCATATTTTTGGAAGCCAAAAAAAAAAAAGTTTTTAAAATAATTTAGTAATATGAATACATTAATATCAGACCTGTAATATCAATTCTGTACAATTTTTTTTTTCCCTTAAAATCTAAAATGGCAGAAGTGGTCACAGAATTTTTCACATTTAAAAAAAAAACAAAAAAAAACAAAACACATTAATAACAATTAATTATTAATATTTAAAGATTGTTCCATTGAAATGCATTGGAGAGCGCCAGGTAGCGAGAGGTCATACCTGTCGCTGTTCAAGGTTGGACGCTGGCGCTGTGGGCTGAGGCTGGAATAATGATGAATGAGTCGCTATCTGGCGCTATCTCAGTCGCTAAGCAGGATTGGCTTGATAAATGTGTGATTGTGGTGGGGAGCCGGCGTTCTCGTGGCGGGGCCCGTCATTACCGGCCGCTCACCGGTCGCTACCTGTCGCTATTCCTTCATAAATAACATGGTTTAAAATTGGATCTACACATCTTAAAGGACAACTATTCTTAAGCACATGTGGAAATTAAATGCTCTTATATAGTAGATAGTAGATAGATAATAGTGGGGGCAGACTATAGGGGGCATTATTTACTACTATATATAACGACAGAATAAACGGTGGTATTATTTACTACTAGATATGGAGATATAATAAAGGTGGTGATATTTACTACTTGATTTGGGGACAGAATATAGGGGTATTATTAACTACTAGAAATGGAGACAGAATATAGGGGTATTATTGACTACTAGATATGGAGACAGAATATAGGGGTATTATTTACTACTAGATATGGAGACAGAATATAGGGGTATTATTTACTACTAGATATGGAGACAGAATATAGGGGTATTATTTACTACTAGATATGGAGACAGAATATAGGGGTATTATTTACTACTAGATATGGAGACAGAATATAGGGGTATTATTTACTACTAGATATGGAGACAGAATAAAGGGGGTATTTTTTACTACTATATATGGCAACAAAATAAAGGGGGGATTATTTACTACTAGATATGGGGACAGAATATAGGGGTATTATTTACTACTAGATATGGAGACAGAATAAAGAGGGGTACTTTGTTTATTGCTCCCCTAAAGCCTCACTTCTGGCAATCAGTGACATAATCTATTTGAGAGGGTTTAACCCCATGCAGGTATTATGGAATAGCAGGCAGATTCTGTGCTCCTAAACTACATGTCAGTCGCAATCTTGATTTACATCTGAGAGCCCTGCTTCTGCCAAGTAAAAATTGCCCCAAATCACTACATTCATCCCTTATTTCTAGCCTGAGGTAGAAAGCCTTCAGCTCTAACGACTCATCATTGCTCTGCTCCCAGCAGAGATCTCTTAGATACATTTTAGATACATTTATTACTCATGTGCATGATAAAGCATCAAACAACGTTACAGCTTTCCCCCTCACACAGAATTCCTCCAGCAGATGTTTATTCAGTGTGCGTGGATAATTACAGACAAGATTACCCATGTTTATGAGGCATAAAGTCATGACCGTAAATGTTGGTACCCTTAAAATATTTCAAGAAAATATTTCCTGTTTGTAGGCTGCCTGATGGTCCATAAGCCACCATCTTGGATGTTTAAAGGCTCATAACTTGCAGTAGATGCAGGTAGGATGATTTTTAATGTGAGCAATCTGTATGTACAGGGTGTGGGAAACATTTAAGATATGCTCTTATTCAGGGTGAAGGACCGCTTTAACTTAATATTTGGTTGCACACCCTTTGGAAAAAATAGCTGAAATCAGTGGCTTCCTGTAACCATCAATAAGCTTCTTACACCTCTCAGCTGGAATGTTGGACCTCTCTTCCTTTGCAAACTGCCCCAGGTCTCTCTTATTGGAAGGGCAACTTTTCCCAACAGCAATTTTAAGATCTCTCCTCAGGTGTTCAATGGGATTTAGATCTAGACTCATTGCTGTCCACTTCAGAACTCTCCAGTGCTTGGTTGCCATGCATTTCTGGGTGATTTTTGACGTAAGTTTGGAGTCATTGTCCTGCTGAAGGACTCAAGATCTTAGATGCAAACCCAGCTTTCTGAAACTGGGCTGTACAGTGCGACCCAAAATCTGTTGCTAATTCTCAGATTCCATGATGCCTCAGGCAGCCAGTGCCAGAGGCAGCAAAAACAACCCCAAAACATCATTGAACATCCACCATATTTCACTGTAGGTACTGTGTCCTTTCCTTTGTAGGCCTCATTCCGTTTTCGGAAAACAGTAGAAGGATATGCTTTACCAAATAGCTTGGTATCACCTGTCCACAAGACATTTTCCCAGAAGGATTTGGGCTTACTCAAGTGCATTTTGGTAAAATGTAGTCTTGCTTTTTTATGTCTCTGTGTCAGCAGTGAGGTCCTCCTGGGTCTCCCGTCGTAATGTTTCATTTCATTTAAATGTCGACGGATGGTTCGAGCTGACACTGATGCTCCCTGAGCCTGCAGGACAGCTTGAATATCTTTGAAACTTAATTGGGGTGACTTATCCACCATCCGGACTATCCTGCGTTGCGCACTGTAGACAAAGGCAAATCTAGATCTCTGGAGAGGGACTTGTAACCTTGAGATTGTTGATATTTTTCCAGAATTTTGGTTCTCAAGTCCTCAGACAGTTCTCTTCTCCTCTTTCTGTTGTCCATGCTTAGGCCCTTATTTAACAAGGGATAGCGCCAGGTAGCGAATGGTGAGCGAACGGTAATGGCGCTCACCGCCACGAGTACGCCGGCTCCCCTCCTCAATCACACATTTATCAAGCCGATCCTGCTTAGCGACTGACAGAGCGCCAGATAGCGAATCATTCATCATTATTCCAGCCTCACCCCACAGCGCCAGCGAGCGACCTTGAACAGCGACAGGTATGACCTCTCGCTACCTGGCGCTCTCCAATGCATTTCAATGGAGCAATCTTTAAATATTCTTAATTAATTGCTATTAATGTTTTTTTTTTTTTTTTTTTTTTTTAAATGTCAAAAATTCTGTGACCACTTCTGCAATGTTAGATATTTTTTTTAAGGTAAAAAAAAAAAAAAAAAAATTGTGCAGAATTGATATTACAGGTCTGATATTAATGTATTCATATTACAAAATGTTTTGAAAAACGTGTTTTTTTTTTGTTTGGGGGTTAAAAAACTACTTTTAACCCATCGCCGCCAGCGCTCTGGGGTTTAAACAAGCATTTCACAGCGCGAGAATTTTTTGAGCGTGATTTGTTAATGAATATGGTGGAAGCCGGTCGCTATGGCCATTCGCTGTCATGCGCTCCAATACAGCACGGAACCTGTCAAATAGCGACTCCTAACCCCGTATTCAACATTATGGCAAACCGACTGAGTCGCTATCAACTACAGAACAACGGCCAAGCACAGCGAATACTAGCGGCCGCTCTGAAAATGCCGCTACTGTCGCTCAACTGTCGCTACCTGGCGCTATTAATGAATCGGCCTCAAAGGCAAATCTAGATCTCTGGAGATGGACTTGTAACCTTGAGATTGTTGATATTTTTCCAGAATTTTGGTTCTCAAGTCCTCAGACAGTTCTCTTCTCCTCCTTCTGTTGTCCATGCTTAGTGTGGCCACACAGACACACAATGCAAAGACGGGCAGGCTGATTCATCACTAACGCCAGGTAGCGACAGATGAGCGTCTGTAGCAGGCATTTTCAGAGCGCCCGCTAGTAGTCGCAGTGCTCGGCCGTGGGTCGCTACTTTATAGCGACTCAGTCGCTGTGCAGTAATGTTGAATACATTGTGAGGAGTCGCTATTTGACCAGTACAGCGCTGTATGGGAGCGCATGTTAGCGACTGCTCATAGCGACCGACTCACACCATATTCAGCAAAAAAACAGCCTCACAAATCTCTGGCGCTGAAAAATATTTGTTTGAAGCCCAGAGCGCAGGAGGCGGTGTGTTTAAAGTCTGTTTTCCAGCATCTATCCACTAGTAACAAAGCGAAAACATATGGAATTACATTGTAACAACATTGTAACATGAACACTTTAATGCCAGACCTGTAATGTCATTTCTGAGGAAATATATAAAAAATGAAAAAATTATGAAAAAACTGCTATTTCAATGTCAGAAGAGGTCACAGAATTATTTGTGATTTTTTTGAAAAAAGACAAAAACCCTAGTTAAAGAGAAGAAAAGGATCGTCCATTGAAATGTATGGGAGAGCAACAGTTAGCGAGAGGTCATAGCTGGCGCTGTGCAAGGCTGAACGCTGGTGCTGTTCGCTGAGGCTGTGAAAATGATGAATCAGACGCTACATGGCGCTATTCCAGTCGCTAAACAGATTCTGCTTGATAAATGTGTAATTGCGTGCCGTGTCCGGCGTTGACCAGTCGCTACCTGTCGCTACCTCTCATTAACCAGGCGCTACCTGACGCTATCCCTTCTTAAATAAGGGCCTAAGTGAACGTATCTCCTTTTTGTCTGCTTTCAGGTGATTTGTATATTGCCCACACCTGTTTCTTGCCCCAGGTGAGTGTAAAGGAGAATCACATGCTTGAAACAATCTTATTTATCTACAATTTCTAAAGGGTGACAATAATTTGGAGTTTGGTGTGACATTATCTCCAATTTGCCTTTTTTCCTCCCTTTTTTGGTTTAGTTCTAATACACACAAAGGAAATAAACATGTGTATAGCAAAACATGTGTTACTGCAATTCTTTTCTGTGAGAAATAATTCATTTTCTTGAAAAATGCCAACATTTATGGCCCTGACTGTATATTTCTTTCAGTTTGGTATGGGATGCTGCTGGCTCAGCTCACCCTCAAGCTCATGTGTAAGCAGGACTGTCAGGTGTGTAGTAAGATGACCACTTCCATGTAATTCTAGGAGTGCAGCTATCTGACAATATCTGCTTTCAGATATTGTTTATGCCACTGAGCATCATAAGGGGTTTAGGGGAGCAATTTACTAAACTTTATTTTTTTGACTGGAGGTCTGATTTAAATACAAAGCAACACACATGAATAATGCCAAGAGTCGTAACATTTGAGAAATGTGGACTTTTTGCCATGCATGTGTGCCAGGAAAACAACATTTCTATGTATTTTTCAGGAGGCTGTAACATTCATAATTATATCATGACTGAAGCTTATTTTTTCAATCTATAGCAATAGCCAGTAGTGATGAGTGAACCCATAACATTTCGGCCAAACTTTAAACTAAATTTAGAGGCCGATTTATTAATAGCGCCAGGTAGCGACACATGATCGACAGTAGCGTGATTTTGACAGCGCCGGCTAGTATTTGCTGTGCTTGGCCGTTGTTCGGTTGTTGACAGCGACTCAGTCGGTGTGCGGTAATGTTGAATACGGGGTTAGGAGTCGCTATTTGACAGGTTCCGCGCTGTATGGGAGCTCATGACAACGAATGGCCATAGCGAACAGCTCCCACCATATTCATTAACAAATCACGCTCAAAAAATTCTCACGCTGTAAAATGCATGTTTAACCCTTTAAGTGCCAGCCTTCCTGGAGATTTTTGCCCTTATTCATCAAGCGATAGCGCCAGGTAGTGTCTGACGAGCGCCAGGTCCCGCCAGCTAAAGGCGGCTACCCATTCAAGTACGCCCGGCGTCGGCCGCATTTATCAAGCTAAATGAGGCTAGCGCCGGCGAGAGCGACAGCTAGCGCGGGATTCATCATGTAGCCGACTGCAACGAACAGCGCCGCTGCTAATCCCATCACAGCGCCAGTCCTGTCGCTCCCTGGCGATGTCCAATGCATTTCAATGGAGCAATCTTTAATTAATCATAATTAATTGCTATTAATGTTTTTTTTTTTTTTTTTAATGTCAAAAATTCTGTGACCACTTCTGCAATGTTAGGATTTTTTTTTAAGGTAAAAATAAAAAAAAAAAAGATTTTGTGCAGAATTGATATTACAGGTCTGATATTAATGTATTCATATTACAAAATGTTTATAAAAACTTGTATAATTTTTCAAACAAAAAATATGGTTGTTTGGGGGTTAAAAACGATTTTAAATCCATCGCCGCCAGCGCTCAGGGGTTTAAACAAGGAATTCACAGCGCGAAAAAATTTGGAGCGTCATTTGTTAATGAATCTGCAGCAATCCGTTCGCTCTGGCCATTCGTTGTCAGGCGCACCCATACAACGCTGAACCTGTGAAACAGCGACCCCCCAGCCCGTATTCAACATTACCGCACACCGACTGAGTCGCTGTCAACAAGCAAACCCCGGCCAAGCACAGCGAATACTAGCTGGCGCTGTGAAAATCACGCTACTGGCGCTCATCTGTCGCTACCTGGCGCTATTAATGAATCGAAAAATATAAACTATGAGGTAATGAACACCATAAACCAGGTTATGCATGATAACTAGAGATGAGCGAACTTTTGAAAAATTCGATTCGACTGATTTGCCGAATTTTCCGACAAAAATCGTTTCGACCCGAATAAATTCGCGACGAATCGCTATTAAAAACGGCTATTTCTGAGCCTCCTAGAGCCTCAATAGGGTTGTAAACCATTCTGCCTTGCTGTAACACGCACAGGATGCGTGCTGGGTTAGTTAAATAATACTTTGAAGAAATATCACATGCAGATCAGAGGCATCGCTAATAGAATCGCAGAGCGGCACAATTGAATTCAAGAGAGTTGAAGTGGCATCACTATGAGGGGCAGGAGCCCAAACATTGCTTTAAAGAGACACTGGAGTTGGCAGCAGCAGGAGCCCAAAAATTGGATGAATCACACCCTGGAGTTGCCAGCAGCAGCAGCAGGAGCCCAAATATTACTTTAAAGAGACCCTGGGGTTGGCTTCAGGAGCCCAAAAATTGGATGAATCACACCCTGGAGTTGGCAGAAGTTGGCAGTAGCAGCAGCAGGAGCCCAAATATTACTTTAAAGAGACCCTGGGGTTGGCTTCAGGAGCCCAAAAATTGGATGAATCACACCCTGGAGTTGGCAGCAGCAGCAGGAGCCCAAACATTAACTTTAAAGAGACCCTGGGGTTGGCTTCAGGAGCCCAAAAATTGGATGAATCACACCCTGGAGTTGGCAGGAGTTGACAGCAGCAGCAGCAGGAGCCCAAATATTACTTTAAAGAGACCCTGGGGTTGGCTTCAGGAGCCCAAAAATTGGATGAATCACACCCTGGAGTTGGCAGGAGTTGGCAGCAGCAGCAACAGGAGCCCAAACATTACTTTAAAGAGACCCTGGGGTTGGCTTCAGGAGCCCAAAAATTGGATGATTCACACCCTGGAGTTGGCAGCAGCAGCAGCAGGAGCCCAAATATTACTTTAAAGAGACCCTGGGGTTGGCTTCAGGAGCCCAAAAATTGGATGAATCACACCCTGGAGTTGGCAGCAGCAGCAGCAGGAGCCCAAATATTACTTTAAAGAGACACTGGGGTTGGCTTCAGGAGCCCAAAAATTGGATGAATCACACCCTGGAGTTGGCAGAAGTTGGCAGCAGCAGCAGCAGCAGGAGCCCAAATATTACTTTAAAGAGACACTGGGGTTGGCTTCAGGAGCCCAAAAATTGGATGAATCACACCCTGGAGTTGGCAGCAGCAGGAGCCCAAATATACACTGGGGTTGGCTTCAGGAGCCCAAAAATTGGATGAATCACACCCTGGAGTTGGCAGCAGCAGGAGCCCTAATATTACTTTAAAGAGACCCTGGGGTTGGCTTCAGGAGCCCAAAAATTGGATGAATCACACCCTGGAGTTGGCAGCAGCAGGAGCCCAAATATACACTGGGGTTGGCTTCAGGAGCCCAAAAATTGGATGAATCACACCCTGGAGTTGGCAGCAGCAGCAGCAGGAGCCCAAATATACACTGGAGTTGGCTTCAGGAGCCCAAAAATTGGATGAATCACACCCTGGAGTTGGCAGCAGCAGCAGCAGGAGCCCAAATATTACTTTAAAGAGACACTGGGGTTGGCTTCAGGAGCCCAAAAATTGGATGAATCACACCCTGGAGTTGGCAGCAGCAGGAGCCCAAATATTACTTTAAAGAGACACTGGGGTTGGCTTCAGGAGCCCAAAAATTGGATGAATCACACCCTGGAGTTGGCAGCAGCAGCAGCAGGAGCCCAAATATTACTTTAAAGAGACACTGGGGTTGGCTTCAGGAGCCCAAAAATTGGATGATTCACACCCTGGAGTTGGCAGCAGCAGCAGCAGGAGCCCAAATATACACAGGGGTTGGCTTCAGGAGCCCAAAAATTGGATGAATCACACCCTGGAGTTGGCAGCAGCAGCAGCAGGAGCCCAAATATTACTTTAAAGAGACACTGGGGTTGGCTTCAGGAGCCCAAAAATTGGATGAATCACACCCTGGAGTTGGCAGCAGCAGGAGCCCAAACATTACTTTAAAGAGACCCTGGGGTTGGCTTCAGGAGCCCAAAAATTGGATGAATCACACCCTGGAGATGGCAGCAGCAGCAGGAGCCCAAATATTACTTTAAAGAGACACTGGGGTTGGCTTCAGTAGCCCAAAAATTGGATGAATCACACCCTGGAGTTGGCAGCAGCAGCAGCAGGAGCCCAAACATTGCTTTAAAGAGACACTGGGGTTGGCTTCAGGAGCCCAAAAATTGGATGAATCACACCCTGGAGTTGGCAGCAGCAGCAGGAGCCCAAATATTACTTTAAAGAGACCCTGGGGTTGGCTTCAGGAGCCCAAAAATTGGATGAATCACACCCTGGAGTTGGCAGCAGCAGCAGGAGCCCAAACATTACTTTAAAGAGACCCTGGGGTTGGCCTCAGGAGCCCAAAAATTGGATGAATCACACCCTGGAGTTGGCAGCAGCAGGAGCCCAAATATTACTTTAAAGAGACCCTGGGGTTGGCCTCAGGAGCCCAAAAATTGGATGAATCACACCCTGGAGTTGGCGGCAGCAGCAGCAGCAGGAGCCCAAACATTACTTTAAAGAGACTCTGGGGTTGGCTTCAGGACCCCAAAAATTGGATGAATCACACCCTGGAGTTGGCAGAAGTTGGCAGCAGCAGCAGCAGGAGCCCAAATATTACTTTAAAGAGACCCCGGGGTTGGCCTCAGGAGCCCAAAAATTGGATGAATCACACCCTGGAGTTGGCAGCAGCAGGAGCCCAAATATTACTTTAAAGAGACCCTGGGGTTGGCCTCAGGAGCCCAAAAATTGGATGAATCACACCCTGGAGTTGCAAGCAGCAGCAGGAGCCCAAACATTACTTTAAACAGACCCTGGGGTTGGCTTCAGGAGCCCAAAAATTGGATGAATCACACCCTGGAGTTGGCAGAAGTTGGCAGCAGCAGCAGGAGCCCAAATATTACTTTAAAGAGACCCTGGGGTTGGCCTCAGGAGCCCAAAAATTGGATGAATCACACCCTGGAGTTGGCAGCAGCAGCAGCAGCAGGAGCCCAAACATTACTTTAAAGAGACACTGGGGTTGGCTTCAGGAGCCCAAAAATTGGATGAATCACACCCTGGAGTTGGCAGAAGTTGGCAGCAGCAGCAGCAGCAGCAGGAGCCCAAATATTACTTTAAAGAGACCCTGGGGTTGGCCTCAGGAGCCCAAAAATTGGATGAATCACACCCTGGAGTTGCAAGCAGCAGCAGGAGCCCAAACATTACTTTAAACAGACCCTGGGGTTGGCTTCAGGAGCCCAAAAATTGGATGAATCACACCCTGGAGTTGGCAGAAGTTGGCAGCAGCAGCAGCAGCAGCAGCAGGAGCCCAAATATTACTTTAAAGAGACCCTGGGGTTGGCCTCAGGAGCCCAAAAATTGGATGAATCACACCCTGGAGTTGGCAGCAGCAGCAGCAGCAGGAGCCCAAACATTACTTTAAAGAGACACTGGGGTTGGCTTCAGGAGCCCAAAAATTGGATGAATCACACCCTGGAGTTGGCAGAAGTTGGCAGCAGCAGCAGCAGCAGCAGGAGCCCAAATATTACTTTAAAGAGACCCTGGGGTTGGCCTCAGGAGCCCAAAAATTGGATGAATCACACCCTGGAGTTGGCGGCAGCAGCAGCAGCAGCAGCAGGAGCCCAAACATTACTTTAAAGAGACCCTGGGGTTGGCCTCAGGAGCCCAAAAATTGGATGAATCACACCCTGGAGTTGGCAGCAGCAGCAGCAGCAGCAGCAGGAGCCCAAACATTACTTTAAAGAGACACTGGGGTTGGCCTCAGGAGCCCAAAAATTGGATGAATCACACCCTGGAGTTGCAAGCAGCAGCAGGAGCCCAAACATTACTTTAAACAGACCCTGGGGTTGGCTTCAGGAGCCCAAAAATTGGATGAATCACACACTGGAGTTGGCAGAAGTTGGCAGCAGCAGCAGGAGCCCAAATATTACTTTAAAGAGACCCTGGGGTTGGCCTCAGGAGCCCAAAAATTGGATGAATCACACCCTGGAGTTGGCGGCAGCAGCAGCAGCAGCAGCAGCAGGAGCCCAAACATTACTTTAAAGAGACCCTGGGGTTGGCCTCAGGAGCCCAAAAATTGGATGAATCACACCCTGGAGTTGGCAGCAGCAGCAGGAGCCCAAACATTACTTTAAAGAGACACTGGGGTTGGCCTCAGGAGCCCAAAAATTGGATGAATCACACCCTGGAGTTGCAAGCAGCAGCAGGAGCCCAAACATTACTTTAAACAGACCCTGGGGTTGGCTTCAGGAGCCCAAAAATTGGATGAATCACACCCTGGAGTTGGCAGAAGTTGGCAGCAGCAGCAGCAGCAGCAGGAGCCCAAACATTACTTTAAAGAGACTCTGGGGTTGGCTTCAGGAGCCCAAAAATTGGATGAATCACACCCTGGAGTTGGCAGAAGTTGGCAGCAGCAGCAGCAGGAGCCCAAATATACACTGGAGTTGGCTTCAGGAGCCCAAAAATTGGATGAATCACACCCTGGAGTTGGCAGGAGTTCACAGCAGCAGCAGCAGCAGGAGCCCAAATATTACTTTAAAGAGACACTGGGGTTGGCTTCAGGAGCCCAACAATTGGATGAATCACACCCTGGAGTTGGCAGAAGTTGGCAGCAGCAGCAGCAGGAGCCCAAAAAATGGCCTAAAGACATAAATATGTTTTGCACCATTTGGAAAGTGTAAAACGTGGCACCATGCTGAATCTAGTCGCATGCATCAGGCATTGGTGGGTGGAAATCCTGGCTGATCCATCCCTGATTCATTTTGACAAAGGTGAGTCTCTCCACATTTTTAGTTGACAGACGAGTTCTCCTCGCCGTAACTATGGCCCCCGCCGCACTAAACACCCGCTCAGATGGCACGCTACTTGCCGGGCAGGACAGCTTTTCCAGGGCAAACTCTGCTAGTTGCGGCCACAAATCAAGTTTGGCTGCCCAGAAGTCCAGCGGATCCTCAAGGTGTGTTGGCATGGTCATGTCAAAGTATGACATGACCTGCTGGTTGAGGTCCTGCTCCAGGTCTTCCTGCTGCTCATGAGTAGCCTCACTATGCGGGTGTAGAAAGCTACTCATTAGCGACTGAAGACTGAGGCTGCTGCTGCTGATGGAGCTGCTGCTGCTGCTCCTGCCGACCCCCCCAGCGGCCATGGCAGTGGAAGGTGAGCGCAGAGGTCCCCTCGAGTCAGACCTGCGAGAGTATGGACCATGGCGCAGATAGGCATCGGCCAACTGCCTACGTAGAATGTCTTTGTAGTAGTTGAGTTTGTCCTCCCTCTCGGTGGGTTTAAAAAATGCCCCCATTTTGTGCCGGAAGCGAGGGTCCAATAAGGTGGACAGCCAGAAGTCATCCCGCCGACAGATGGAAACAATTCTGGGGTCACTACGCAAGCACGTGAGCATGCTTCGTGCCATTTGCGCAAGTGACTCGGATGGACTACCTGTCTCCATCTCCACTGCATACTGCCACGGTGTGCCCGGGTCCTCTGTCTCGCCTTCCTCAAAAACCTCTAGCTCCTCTGGCTGCTCCTGCTCCTCCTCTCCTGTCCGCTGACTAGATAAACCAGCCATTTCGCCAAGCCTAAACTGTGTTTCGCTGGGCAACTCCTCCTCCTCCTCTTCCTCCTCCTCCTCCAGTTCAGCTCCAACGGGGTTCATGTGGCCGTAAGATGTAAACGCCATGTCTCCAGTGCCCTGACCAGCCATGGTTTCCAACATGTGCTGTAGTACATGAAGCAGTGGAATCACGTCGTTCATCCCGTAATCCTGCCGACTGACAAATAAAGTGGCTTCCTCAAAGGGCCTGAGCAAACGGCAGGTGTCACGTATGAGCTGCCACTGGTTGACATTGAAGTTACACAGGGGAGTCCCCCTATCTGCTTGGATCATCAGGAAATCCGTGATGGCTTTTCTCTGTTCATATAATCGGTCCAACATGGGAAGGGTGGAATTCCAACGGGTGGAAACATCGCAAATCAGACTATGTTGGGGGATACCATTCTGACGCTGTAGCTCAAGAAGGGTGTGTTTGGCGGTGTAGGAGTGGCTGAAGTGCATGCAAAGTTTCCTTGAAGATGTTAGGATGTCTTGCAGATGGGGGGAACACTTCAGAAACCGCTTGACAACCAGATTGAAGACGTGAGCCATGCAGGGGGCATGGGTCAGGCTTCCTTGGCGCAGCGCAGACAAAATGTTCTTCCCATTGTCGGTAACCATGATTCCCATTTTAAGTTTTCTCGGAGTAAGCCATGTTTGGATTTCCTGATGAATACATTTAAGCAGTTCCTCCCCTGTGTGACTCCGTTCGCCAAGACAAACCATGTGAAGCACTGCGTGACACCTCCGTGCCCTGCACACATGGTAGACTGGAGGGGCACTGAGACTTGAGCCTACAGTGGAGGGTGAGGAGATGGCGGAGGATGAGGAGGCCGAGTCGCACGGTGTCACAGGCCCAATGGGCAGAGAGCGCGGAGGCCGAAGCGGCGTGACCTGTCCAAGTTGCTGCTGCAAAGGAACCACATTCACCCAGTGGGCCGTAAACGACATGTACTGCCCCTGACCGTAGTTACAGCTCCAGATGTCGGCGCTGCCATGTATTTTGCTACACACCGACAGGCTCAAGGACTGGCCCACCTTCTGTTCAACAAAAGTGTGCAGCGCTGGTACTGCCTTCTTGGCAAAGAAATGACGGCTTGGGACTCTCCACCTCGGCTCGGCACAAGCCATCAGTTCTCTGAAAGGTGCAGATTCCACCACCTGAAAAGGGAGCGACTGCAGCACCAGCAACTTGGACAGGAGCACATTCAGCTTCTGCGCCGTAGGATGAGTGGGCGCATACTGCTGTCTCTTGGACATGGCTTCGCTGATGGATTGCTGGCGGGATGCATGACTTGGAGGAGGAGGAGCAGGAGCGACAGAGGATGGGTATGACGCACAGCTGCCTTCGGCTGAGGTGCTGGAGCCTTGGCTGGCAGAAATTGGGAGCTCACTTGGTGAGGAAGCAGACTGGACCACCCCTTGGGAGCCTCGGTTCTCCCAGGTCGCTTTATGGTGACGCATCATATGTTGACGCAGGGCCGTGGTGCCAACATTTGGACCCTGGCCACGCTTCACCTTTTGCCTACATATCTTGCATGTGGCCATGTTACCCTCCTGCGGATGCCTCAGGAAAAACTGCCACACTGCCGAGTAGCTACTTTTCCCACCCCCTGGCCTCACTGATTCACTGCTGCTGTTGCCAACTCCAGGAACCCCTGCTCCACTACCTCCTGATAAGGTAGACTGCCGCACAGCAGGTGCTCTACCCCGGCCCCGGCCGGATCCAGCCTTTGGAATTGTGCCCCCATGCTGACTGCTACCACCTTGCTGCCTCAGCTGCTGACTCCGGGGCAACCTCCGCCCCTCTTCTCCTGATGATGACGATGAAGCCCCTTCCTCACCCGGCTCCCAAGTGCGATCGGCTTCATCGTCATCATCATCATCACCGAGTTGTGGCTGTACGTCACTGATGTTCGTGGATTCGTCAACAGTGTCTGGCGCAGGAGCTGGAACGCTCGCAGCACCCACGACACTGTCCACATCACTATTTGTCTGCCTAGCTAAAGAAGCCACCTCCATTTCTTGGCTGGGCAGTAGCTGCTGACTGTCCTCCTGTATCTGATCGTCCTCCTCACTAAAGAGTGGAGCTGAACCCAAAGCATAGGATACGTCGCAGGGGGAGGGAACGGCGTAGGACAGAGGCAATGGGAGGACAGGGACTGCTCTCGGGGCATGCCAACTCAGGGTTGTGTCAGAGGAACCTACCGACCCTAGACTGGGGGTCTCAGACGTAAGTTGTGATGATGTTGTTGATGAGCGCGTCAACCAATCTACCACGGCAGATGCGTTACTGGTGGAGACCCGACCGCTAGCAGATACTGGCAGATTAGGTCTCTCAGCGTGACTCCTGCTGCTACTGGCCCCCAGTCTGATGCGAGCTCTGCCTGCGGAATCTTGGCCTCTGCCACTCCTCTTTTCACTTCCAGGCACTTGTCTGCCCGACATAGTCTAACTGGCGTGGTAGTAGGTGATATTTTAAGATCCCCCGGGCAGCGGTGGGTCTATATGAAACAGAATATAATGCACACCAAAAGTGAGCAGTAACACTCAGCCTCCAACAGGCCTGCTTAGTGTAAATAAGAGAGCTGCTTAGTGTAAATAAAGAGGGGTATGCTATGTTACAGAATGGGATGCCTCAACAGAAGTGCACCTGGCAGGCAGCAGTAAGCCTATGCCCAGCAAAAGTGTCTTTATCAGGGCTAATTTCAATTATAATAAGTGCAAATGGTTATATGGTCTTAGACAGAGGCTGCTGTAGTCACAGAATGGGATGCCCTGGCAGGGTCCAGAAGTACTATGCCGAGCAAAAGTGTCTTTATCAGGCTAATTTCAAATATAATAAGAACAAATGGTTATATGGTCTTAAACAGAGGCTGCTGTAGTCACAGAATGGGATGCCCTGGCAGGGTCCAGAAGTACTATGCCCAGCAAAAGTGTCTTTATCAGGCCTAATTTCAATTATAATAAGTGCAAATGGTTATATGGTCTTAAACAGAGGCTGCTGTAGTCACAGAATGGGATGCCCTGGCAGGGTCCAGAAGTACTATGCCGAGCAAAAGTGTCTTTATCAGGCTAATTTCAAATATAATAAGAGCAAATGGTTATATGGTCTTAAACAGAGGCTGCTGTAGTCACAGAATGGGATGCCCTGGCAGGGTCCAGAAGTACTATGCCGAGCAAAAGTGTCTTTATCAGGCTAATTTCAAATATAATAAGAGCAAATGGTTATATGGTCTTAAACAGAGGCTGCTGTAGTCACAGAATGGGATGCCCTGGCAGGGTCCAGAAGTACTATGCCCAGCAAAAGTGTCTTTATCAGGCTAATTTCAAATATAATAAGAGCAAATGGTTATATGGTCTTAAACAGAGGCTGCTGTAGTCACAGAATGGGATGCCCTGGCAGGGTCCAGAAGTACTATGCCCAGCAAAAGTGTCTTTATCAGGCCTAATTTCAATTATAATAAGTGCAAATGGTTATATGGTCTTAAACAGAGGCTGCTGTAGTCACAGAATGGGATGCCCTGGCAGGGTCCAGAAGTACTATGCCGAGCAAAAGTGTCTTTATCAGGCTAATTTCAAATATAATAAGAGCAAATGGTTATACGGTCTTAAACAGAGGCTGCTGTAGTCACAGAATGGGATGCCCTGGCAGGGTCCAGAAGTACTATGCCCAGCAAAAGTGTCTTTATCAGGCTAATTTCAAATATAATAAGAGCAAATGGTTATATGGTCTTAAACAGAGGCTGCTGTAGTCACAGAATGGGATGCCCTGGCAGGGTCCAGAAGTACTATGCCGAGCAAAAGTGTCTTTATCAGGCTAATTTCAAATATAATAAGAGCAAATGGTTATATGGTCTTAAACAGAGGCTGCTGTAGTCACAGAATGGGATGCCCTGGCAGGGTCCAGAAGTACTATGCCCAGCAAAAGTGTCTTTATCAGGCCTAATTTCAATTATAATAAGTGCAAATGGTTATATGGTCTTAAACAGAGGCTGCTGTAGTCACAGAATGGGATGCCCTGGCAGGGTCCAGAAGTACTATGCCGAGCAAAAGTGTCTTTATCAGGCTAATTTCAAATATAATAAGAGCAAATGGTTATATGGTCTTAAACAGAGGCTGCTGTAGTCACAGAATGGGATGCCCTGGCAGGGTCCAGAAGTACTATGCCGAGCAAAAGTGTCTTTATCAGGCTAATTTCAAATATAATAAGAGCAAATGGTTATATGGTCTTAAACAGAGGCTGCTGTAGTCACAGAATGGGATGCCCTGGCAGGGTCCAGAAGTACTATGCCCAGCAAAAGTGTCTTTATCAGGCCTAATTTCAATTATGATAAGTGCAAATGGTTATATGGTCTTAAACAGAGGCTGCTGTAGTCACAGAATGGGATGCCCTGGCAGGGTCCAGAAGTACTATGCCCAGCAAAAGTGTCTTTATCAGGCTAATTTCAAATATAATAAGAGCAAATGGTTATATGGTCTTAAACAGAGGCTGCTGTAGTCACAGAATGGGATGCCCTGGCAGGGTCCAGAAGTACTATGCCCAGCAAAAGTGTCTTTATCAGGCTAATTTCAAATATAATAAGAGCAAATGGTTATATGGTCTTAAACAGAGGCTGCTGTAGTCACAGAATGGGATGCCCTGGCAGGGTCCAGAAGTACTATGCCCAGCAAAAGTGTCTTTATCAGGCCTAATTTCAATTATAATAAGTGCAAACGGTTATATGGTCTTAAACAGAGGCTGCTGTAGTCACAGAATGGGATGCCCTGGCAGGGTCCAGAAGTACTATGCCGAGCAAAAGTGTCTTTATCAGGCTAATTTCAAATATAATAAGAGCAAATGGTTATATGGTCTTAAACAGAGGCTGCTGTAGTCACAGAATGGGATGCCCTGGCAGGGTCCAGAAGTACTATGCCCAGCAAAAGTGTCTTTATCAGGCTAATTTCAAATATAATAAGAGCAAATGGTTATATGGTCTTAAACAGAGGCTGCTGTAGTCACAGAATGGGATGCCCTGGCAGGGTCCAGAAGTACTATGCCCAGCAAAAGTGTCTTTATCAGGCTAATTTCAAATATAATAAGAGCAAATGGTTATATGGTCTTAAACAGAGGCTGCTGTAGTCACAGAATGGGATGCCCTGGCAGGGTCCAGAAGTACTATGCCCAGCAAAAGTGTCTTT
The DNA here is from genome assembly GCA_027917425.1 of Gastrophryne carolinensis. Lineage (NCBI taxonomy): Eukaryota > Metazoa > Chordata > Amphibia > Anura > Microhylidae > Gastrophryne > Gastrophryne carolinensis. The sequence goes on along the minus strand of CM051238.1, from coordinate 406,281,242 downwards.
ATCAGGCCTAATTTCAATTATAATAAGTGCAAATGGTTATATGGTCTTAAAGAGAGGCTGCTGTAGTCACAGAATGGGATGCCCTGGCAGGGTCCAGAAGTACTATGCCGAGCAAAAGTGTCTTTATCAGGCTAATTTCAAATATAATAAGAGCAAATGGTTATATGGTCTTAAACAGAGGCTGCTGTAGTCACAGAATGGGATGCCCTGGCAGGGTCCAGAAGTACTATGCCCAGCAAAAGTGTCTTTATCAGGCTAATTTCAAATATAATAAGAGCAAATGGTTATATGGTCTTAAACAGAGGCTGCTGTAGTCACAGAATGGGATGCCCTGGCAGGGTCCAGAAGTACTATGCCGAGCAAAAGTGTCTTTATCAGGCTAATTTCAAATATAATAAGAGCAAATGGTTATATGGTCTTAAACAGAGGCTGCTGTAGTCACAGAATGGGATGCCCTGGCAGGGTCCAGAAGTACTATGCCGAGCAAAAGTGTCTTTATCAGGCTAATTTCAAATATAATAAGAGCAAATGGTTATATGGTCTTAAACAGAGGCTGCTGTAGTCACAGAATGGGATGCCCTGGCAGGGTCCAGAAGTACTATGCCCAGCAAAAGTGTCTTTATCAGGCTAATTTCAATTATAATAAGTGCAAATGGTTATATGGTCTTAAAGAGAGGCTGCTGTAGTCACAGAATGGGATGCCCTGGCAGGGTCCAGAAGTACTATGCCGAGCAAAAGTGTCTTTATCAGGCTAATTTCAAATATAATAAGAGCAAATGGTTATATGGTCTTAAACAGAGGCTGCTGTAGTCACAGAATGGGATGCCCTGGCAGGGTCCAGAAGTACTATGCCCAGCAAAAGTGTCTTTATCAGGCTAATTTCAAATATAATAAGAGCAAATGGTTATATGGTCTTAAACAGAGGCTGCTGTAGTCACAGAATGGGATGCCCTGGCAGGGTCCAGAAGTACTATGCCCAGCAAAAGTGTCTTTATCAGGCCTAATTTCAATTATGATAAGTGCAAATGGTTATATGGTCTTAAACAGAGGCTGCTGTAGTCACAGAATGGGATGCCCTGGCAGGGTCCAGAAGTACTATGCCCAGCAAAAGTGTCTTTATCAGGCTAATTTCAAATATAATAAGAGCAAATGGTTATATGGTCTTAAACAGAGGCTGCTGTAGTCACAGAATGGGATGCCCTGGCAGGGTCCAGAAGTACTATGCCGAGCAAAAGTGTCTTTATCAGGCTAATTTCAAATATAATAAGAGCAAATGGTTATATGGTCTTAAACAGAGGCTGCTGTAGTCACAGAATGGGATGCCCTGGCAGGGTCCAGAAGTACTATGCCCAGCAAAAGTGTCTTTATCAGGCTAATTTCAAATATAATAAGAGCAAATGGTTATATGGTCTTAAACAGAGGCTGCTGTAGTCACAGAATGGGATGCCCTGGCAGGGTCCAGAAGTACTATGCCCAGCAAAAGTGTCTTTATCAGGCCTAATTTCAATTATAATAAGTGCAAATGGTTATATGGTCTTAAACAGAGGCTGCTGTAGTCACAGAATGGGATGCCCTGGCAGGGTCCAGAAGTACTATGCCGATCAAAAGTGTCTTTATCAGGCTAATTTCAAATATAATAAGAGCAAATGGTTATATGGTCTTAAACAGAGGCTGCTGTAGTCACAGAATGGGATGCCCTGGCAGGGTCCAGAAGTACTATGCCCAGCAAAAGTGTCTTTATCAGGCTAATTTCAAATATAATAAGAGCAAATGGTTATATGGTCTTAAACAGAGGCTGCTGTAGTCACAGAATGGGATGCCCTGGCAGGGTCCAGAAGTACTATGCCCAGCAAAAGTGTCTTTATCAGGCTAATTTCAAATATAATAAGAGCAAATGGTTATATGGTCTTAAACAGAGGCTGCTGTAGTCACAGAATGGGATGCCCTGGCAGGGTCCAGAAGTACTATGCCCAGCAAAAGTGTCTTTATCAGGCCTAATTTCAATTATAATAAGTGCAAATGGTTATATGGTCTTAAAGAGAGGCTGCTGTAGTCACAGAATGGGATGCCCTGGCAGGGTCCAGAAGTACTATGCCGAGCAAAAGTGTCTTTATCAGGCTAATTTCAAATATAATAAGAGCAAATGGTTATATGGTCTTAAACAGAGGCTGCTGTAGTCACAGAATGGGATGCCCTGGCAGGGTCCAGAAGTACTATGCCCAGCAAAAGTGTCTTTATCAGGCTAATTTCAAATATAATAAGAGCAAATGGTTATATGGTCTTAAACAGAGGCTGCTGTAGTCACAGAATGGGATGCCCTGGCAGGGTCCAGAAGTACTATGCCGAGCAAAAGTGTCTTTATCAGGCTAATTTCAAATATAATAAGAGCAAATGGTTATATGGTCTTAAACAGAGGCTGCTGTAGTCACAGAATGGGATGCCCTGGCAGGGTCCAGAAGTACTATGCCGAGCAAAAGTGTCTTTATCAGGCTAATTTCAAATATAATAAGAGCAAATGGTTATATGGTCTTAAACAGAGGCTGCTGTAGTCACAGAATGGGATGCCCTGGCAGGGTCCAGAAGTACTATGCCCAGCAAAAGTGTCTTTATCAGGCTAATTTCAATTATAATAAGTGCAAATGGTTATATGGTCTTAAAGAGAGGCTGCTGTAGTCACAGAATGGGATGCCCTGGCAGGGTCCAGAAGTACTATGCCGAGCAAAAGTGTCTTTATCAGGCTAATTTCAAATATAATAAGAGCAAATGGTTATATGGTCTTAAACAGAGGCTGCTGTAGTCACAGAATGGGATGCCCTGGCAGGGTCCAGAAGTACTATGCCCAGCAAAAGTGTCTTTATCAGGCTAATTTCAAATATAATAAGAGCAAATGGTTATATGGTCTTAAACAGAGGCTGCTGTAGTCACAGAATGGGATGCCCTGGCAGGGTCCAGAAGTACTATGCCGAGCAAAAGTGTCTTTATCAGGCTAATTTCAAATATAATAAGAGCAAATGGTTATATGGTCTTAAACAGAGGCTGCTGTAGTCACAGAATGGGATGCCCTGGCAGGGTCCAGAAGTACTATGCCGAGCAAAAGTGTCTTTATCAGGCTAATTTCAAATATAATAAGAGCAAATGGTTATATGGTCTTAAACAGAGGCTGCTGTAGTCACAGAATGGGATGCCCTGGCAGGGTCCAGAAGTACTATGCCCAGCAAAAGTGTCTTTATCAGGCTAATTTCAAATATAATAAGAGCAAATGGTTATATGGTCTTAAACAGAGGCTGCTGTAGTCACAGAATGGGATGCCCTGGCAGGGTCCAGAAGTACTATGCCCAGCAAAAGTGTCTTTATCAGGCTAATTTCAAATATAATAAGAGCAAATGGTTATATGGTCTTAAACAGAGGCTGCTGTAGTCACAGAATGGGATGCCCTGGCAGGGTCCAGAAGTACTATGCCCAGCAAAAGTGTCTTTATCAGGCTAATTTCAAATATAATAAGAGCAAATGGTTATATGGTCTTAAACAGAGGCTGCTGTAGTCACAGAATGGGATGCCCTGGCAGGGTCCAGAAGTACTATGCCGAGCAAAAGTGTCTTTATCAGGCTAATTTCAAATATAATAAGAGCAAATGGTTATATGGTCTTAAACAGAGGCTGCTGTAGTCACAGAATGGGATGCCCTGGCAGGGTCCAGAAGTACTATGCCCAGCAAAAGTGTCTTTATCAGGCTAATTTCAAATATAATAAGAGCAAATGGTTATATGGTCTTAAACAGAGGCTGCTGTAGTCACAGAATGGGATGCCCTGGCAGGGTCCAGAAGTACTATGCCCAGCAAAAGTGTCTTTATCAGGCCTAATTTCAATTATAATAAGTGCAAATGGTTATATGGTCTTAAACAGAGGCTGCTGTAGTCACAGAATGGGATGCCCTGGCAGGGTCCAGAAGTACTATGCCGATCAAAAGTGTCTTTATCAGGCTAATTTCAAATATAATAAGAGCAAATGGTTATATGGTCTTAAACAGAGGCTGCTGTAGTCACAGAATGGGATGCCCTGGCAGGGTCCAGAAGTACTATGCCCAGCAAAAGTGTCTTTATCAGGCTAATTTCAAATATAATAAGAGCAAATGGTTATATGGTCTTAAACAGAGGCTGCTGTAGTCACAGAATGGGATGCCCTGGCAGGGTCCAGAAGTACTATGCCGAGCAAAAGTGTCTTTATCAGGCTAATTTCAAATATAATAAGTGCAAATGGTTATATGGTCTTAAACAGAGGCTGCTGTAGTCACAGAATGGGATGCCCTGGCAGGGTCCAGAAGTACTATGCCCAGCAAAAGTGTCTTTATCAGGCTAATTTCAAATATAATAAGAGCAAATGGTTATATGGTCTTAAACAGAGGCTGCTGTAGTCACAGAATGGGATGCCCTGGCAGGGTCCAGAAGTACTATGCCCAGCAAAAGTGTCTTTATCAGGCTAATTTCAAATATAATAAGAGCAAATGGTTATATGGTCTTAAACAGAGGCTGCTGTAGTCACAGAATGGGATGCCCTGGCAGGGTCCAGAAGTACTATGCCCAGCAAAAGTGTCTTTATCAGGCTAATTTCAAATATAATAAGAGCAAATGGTTATATGGTCTTAAACAGAGGCTGCTGTAGTCACAGAATGGGATGCCCTGGCAGGGTCCAGAAGTACTATGCCAAGCAAAAGTGTCTTTATCAGGCTAATTTCAAATATAATAAGAGCAAATGGTTATATGGTCTTAAACAGAGGCTGCTGTAGTCACAGAATGGGATGCCCTGGCAGGGTCCAGAAGTACTATGCCGAGCAAAAGTGTCTTTATCAGGCTAATTTCAAATATAATAAGAGCAAATGGTTATATGGTCTTAAACAGAGGCTGCTGTAGTCACAGAATGGGATGCCCTGGCAGGGTCCAGAAGTACTATGCCCAGCAAAAGTGTCTTTATCAGGCTAATTTCAAATATAATAAGAGCAAATGGTTATATGGTCTTAAACAGAGGCTGCTGTAGTCACAGAATGGGATGCCCTGGCAGGGTCCAGAAGTACTATGCCCAGCAAAAGTGTCTTTATTAGGCTAATTTCAAATATATTAAGAGCAAATGGTTATATGGTCTTAAACAGAGGCTGCTGTAGTCACAGAATGGGATGCCCTGGCAGGGTCCAGAAGTACTATGCCGAGCAAAAGTGTCTTTATCAGGCTAATTTCAAATATAATAAGAGCAAATGGTTATATGGTCTTAAACAGAGGCTGCTGTAGTCACAGAATGGGATGCCCTGGCAGGGTCCAGAAGTACTATGCCCAGCAAAAGTGTCTTTATCAGGCTAATTTTAAATATAATAAGAGCAAATGGTTATATGGTCTTAAACAGAGGCTGCTGTAGTCACAGAATGGGATACCATGGCAGGGTCCAGAAGTACTATGCCGAGCAAAAGTGTCTTTATCAGGCTAATTTCAAATATAATAAGAGCAAATGGTTATATGGTCTTAAACAGAGGCTGCTGTAGTCACAGAATGGGATGCCTCACAGCAGACTTAAGATCAGTTCAGTATATATGCACAGTTAGTTAGTATAAGCAGCCTGAAAACTCTAACAAAGCCTGTCAGGCTGGATGAAAAAAAAAACTCCCTGTGACAGGCTGACAGCCTCCGATTTTTCTACCTTTCCCTGTTTTTCGCTGACTTTCTGTCTGTCTCCTGTCTGTCTCCTGCCTGTCTCCAGCCTGTCCCTGTCTGTCCCTGTCTGTCTAACTGTCTCTCTCCCTGCCTACAGCAGCGTCCTGTCTCTCACGAATGCAATAGAGAAATGAGGCAGGAAAGCAAGATGGCCGGCCTTAAATACCGCTGTGACGTCACTGGGCTTGCTGGCTGCTGATAGGCTGCATGTGACTGTCCCAGCTTGCACTGGCGCGGGGTTGATGTCTGGACATGTCCCGTCCGCCATCTTAGAATGCCTGTAATGTAAATGAATGGATGTTAAAGGAAAACTTCGAGCGTTCGAATCGCGGGGAAATTCGGATTCGATCCGAATCGAATTTTTCCTGAAATTCGGATCGAATCCGGGTTCGTCCGGATCGATTCGCTCATCCCTAATGATAACACATGATTTTAATGCTTATGGGTCGTGAAAACAGATGTGCAAGCTATATACAGTGAAACATATAGGTTCTATGACAACCAAGTATATATACAGAAAATGGAGGGCATAATACACATAGGGCAATTGTCAGAAAGCAAGACAAGGTACAAAATCAAGTAGCACTTAGAAATAAAGGAAGCCCTGTTAGTGCTGCCTTCCAGACATAGAGCACCAAAGTATCAAGGTAACAAATGCATAACAAGCAAAATAAACAGATAAGTCAGTACAAATGCTTACAGGCTGACCGCAGGTCGTCAAAATCCCTCAACGTTTCGATCTGCTATGAGATCTTTGTCAAGAGGAAAAATGCATTTTTCCTCTTGACAAAGATCTCATAGCAGATCGAAACGTTGAGGGATTTTGACGACCTTGCTTTCTGACAATTGCCCTATGTGTATTATGCCCTCCATTTTCTGTATATATACTTGGTTGTCATAGAACCTAAATGTTTCACTGTATATAGCTTGCACATCTGTTTTCACGACCCATAAGCATTAAAATCATGTGTTATCATGCATAACCTGGTTTATGGTGTTCATTACCTCATAGTTTATATTTTTTGACATATGTACCAGTGTCCAAAAAGCAGAGGGCACTATTGAGGTGGTTGAACCCAGATCTGCTGATCTACATTTTCCTCTTTTGAAGCTACCTATTTTCAGTGTGCTACAACCAAATCTAACAAACTCAGCTATTAATGAATCGGCCTCTATGTCACACTCTGTTGCCAGACCATTTTGCACTATTTTGCGCTCCCCATGTTCAACTGTGATTTTTGAAGGAATTTCCAGGGATTTCCCAGGAAAGTGATATATTGTTTTTTTCAGCAGAGCTTGGGCTTTAACATGAAATGTCTTGTTTGTCATTTTCTAAGTGTATTCCCAATATTTTGGGGTGAAAATTGTGCAAAAAAATAAAAAAAAACAATTTTTTTCAATTTGTAGTGTTTTTTTGTAATAAAAAATATAAGTTTGTCAATAAAATCTTATTTTGTGTGAAACCCCAATTTCTCCTGGTTACAGCGGTACCACATATGTATTGGTAGACACCCTTTCCTGCCCAGGAGACTCCCCCAAACTCCCCCAAACTTTCAACATTTTTATAATGATCAACCGTTCTAAGAAATAAATTTATATAATTAACTGTTCTATGTAAAAATGCTTTGTCTTTCAGACTGGTAAAAACTCTGCTTCTGTGACTTTTCCTGAAGCAGACCAACAGTCGAAAATGACTTAAACCAGAACACAACAAATAGGGCTCATATGCATCCCTCCCCAGGGCAATTTAGATCGCTGCACACAAAAATTAATTAACCCTTTTATAACTCTTGCTGTGGTAAATTTTAAAAACAAGATGGCAGCTCATGCATTTGCAGGCCACCTGCAAACAGTAAGTGCTGCTGGCCTTCCTGTTACTACTGTGCATTGTTAGTTATGTCAGTTGAATCCAGGCAGCAGAAATGGTGAACTGTGCCGGTTGCAAACTGTGTCGGTTTAAAGATAAAAGCCTGCAGTAGAGGTCGCTGGGTAATCCTTGGAGTGTCGAGATTTGCCGAGTATTAGTAACACTCGGCAAATCAGCTGAATTTCCGGATCTGGCCGATATGGCGGGGAAGCTTTTGTATGTGGCTGGGGCTTTCCCTGCTATTGGAGTACGATCTATGACGTATCTTCACCAGACCCCGCCCTGACAACAAGTGTGACCACTAATGATATTCACCTCCCGGGCTTTTGATTGGTTAATACCCAAAGCGGGTGGGCCCTCTTTTTCTTATAAATATATATTTTATGCCGCGCTGCCTTGCCTTTGAAAAAGTTGCGCTCTAGCAACGAAACGCGTTAGGTCAAATAGGAAGCGGCGGCTCCATATAGATGTTTTTAATAACCTGAGGATCCGTAGTATAGAACCTGAATGCTCCACTAACGGACGTGGTGGAACAAAGGAAGGAAGGAATTCTCTGCTTTTATGACTTATATGCGATTTGACCATTTGGAATTTGCGAGTGCATTTCAATTATTAAATATTTTTATATATTTTATTACGAAGTTGCTCTAGATTTTTGTGCTTTCTATTTTAATCCATGCTTGAGATCTACATGGGATGTTCAAAAATATTTTACACAACTGAAGGATAATAATCACAACGCAGCTGTCCCACATCGGTGGAAATTACCGTATTTGCCGGCGTATAAGACGACCCCCCAACATTTCCACTCAAAATATAGAGTTTGTTATATACTCACTGTATAAGACTACTCCCTCTTCCGCACACCAAATAAAACGTAAAAGAACATCAGATTTTATTTCAACATGTTAATTTCCTTCCCCAGAGTCCCTGGGTGGCTTCTTACAGTCATACTTTCTGGCTTCTTACAGTCATGGGGGCATCCCTCAGTACAGGCATGGGGGCATCCCTCAGTACAGGCATGGGGGCATCCCTCAGTACAGGCATGGGGGCATCCCTCAGTACAGGCATGGGGGCATCCCTCAGTACAGGCATGGGGGCATCCCTCAGTACAGGCATGGGGGCATCCCTCAGTACAGGCATGGGGGCATCCCTCAGTACAGGCATGGGGCATCCCTCAGTACAGGCATGGGGGCATCCCTCAGTACAGGTATGGGGGCATCCCTCAGTACAGGTATGGGGGCATCCCTCAGTACAGGTATGGGGGCATCCGCCAGTACAGCCAGCGAGTGGCCCCACTCCCTCCTCCCTGCTGTTCCTGTCGCCGCCACCACCACCGCCGCCACTGCCACCGCCGCCACCTCCACCGCCGCTCTTATACACACTAACACACACACACATTCATTCTTACCGGCACTTCCTGGCTGTTGCACGCTGGTCGTCGGTGGGCGTGCCCCAGCTGGCCGGCGTCCATTGTTTTCATTGGACGGCGGCTATCTGGGACACGCCCACCGACGACCAGCGCGCAACAGCCAGGAAGCGAAGTAAGCATGAATGTGTGTGTGTGTGTTAGTGTGTATGAGAGCGGCAGTACCCGGCGTATAAGACGACCCCCCCCCACTGGAAGGCATGTTTTACAGGGGGAAAAAGTCGTCTTATACGCCGGCAAATACGGTACCTTGAGGCTTTTTTACCAGTTTTATTGGGTAAGCGCATATCCAAAAGGTGGTGGGCACAGGTGTCAAGACCAACCATTTTATGTGCATGCACCGTGGGATACTTATCTTTGGTCTCTAGTTCACTGTTTAAAAGAACATTGTTTTAATTTGCTCTGTGCCTTATATATACGTAATGCTTGGGATTGCCTGCATGTGAATCAGAGACAAAATAGTGTGGGGTTCTCCCTCCCAAGACTACCACGCACCATGTAAAGGGTTGACATCCTCATGGCTTGGAAGCTGTGGTAGCAGACCTCCGTTCATGCTGCCTAACAGGGCCTTTATGCAGTGTGTCTTGACACATGGTATTTCATGTCATATCAGCCTTCAGCTCCTCTTCCACCGATGGGTCCTCCCGCTGATTTCGCTAAAGTTCTCACTGCCTTCTCCATTGTCAGTAACTGCCATCTTCTGGTCCTTGACCCCTTCACCTTTTAGCCTACTCAATTACCACCAATCACCAGAAGAGTCTTGGGCCTCACGATGGCCCTAAAAAGCAGGTTTCCTTCTTTCACTCAGATCCTACAGAAGCAATTATTCTCCTTATTGAAGGGGGTCTGCTGCTTGTTAAATGGCAATTCCACTTTCAATGGCATATTTTAAAGTTAAAAAAGCTAAATTTTTAAAATAGGAAATATATACATTTTCTTCATAATTATTACAGTTTATCCTCAAGAAAGGTCTAGGGCAGAGGTGCGCAAACGTTTTTGGTCTATGGGCCGCATTGTCGTATTGTTCCACTTCAACGGGCGCAAGAAAATGCAAATTGTGAATGTCTTTATGGGTATGCAAAAGTGGCAGGAAGAGGTGGGGTAAAATGAAATGGAAGAGGTAAGATGAACAGAGGTGAGAAGGGGTGGGCAAAGGTAAAGCAGGGAGAGGTCATTTCAGCAGAGGTTAGGTGGGAAGAGGTGAGGTGGGTAGAGGTAGGCAGAGGTGAGGCGAGTCAAGGTGAGGTGGGCAGAAGCAGAATGGTAAAAGAAGCGATGGACAAAGGTGAGGTGGATAGAAGGGAGATAGGAAGAGGTGAGGTGGGAAGGAGTCGGCAGAGGTAAGGCAGGGGGAGGAGAATTGAGCAGAAGTAAGGCAGGGAGAAGTGAGATGTGCAGAGCTGACGCAGGAAGAGTTGAGAAGAGGTGGGATAGTAAGAGAAGTGATGGATAGCGGTGAGGTGGATAGAAATAGGTAGAGGTGAGGGGACAAGGTGGAAAGAGGTGAGTAGAGGTAGGCAGAGGTAAAATTAACACAGGTACGGAAAGAAGAGGTAGGCAAAGGTGAGGTGGGCAGAGGTGAGCTGGGAAGAATCTACATGGGCAACTCCAGACACAGCTAGCACAACAAAACTTCAGTAGCACATGTGCATCACCCACCTCTACCGAGACATTCATCGGTGACCCACTTTCTGCTCTGGAAACACTGCTCTCTAGTGGTCAGCAGCTTGCACTAATTTCTTAGGGGTGCTGGGGGCCACAAATGAGAGCAGTGCGGGCAACATGCGCAGGTTGTGTGTCTATGTTCTAAGGTGTCCCATGAAAATCATATCAAATATGTGTAGATCGGCTCAGAAATGAAATAATTATTTGATTATTTTAATTATTAGATGGGCCCATTGCTAAAATTGAAAAAATAACCTGATAAGGAAGGGGGTAAACAATAACTGGTTAAATGTTCAACTTTTGAAATTTGCTTTTTCATTTGTTTAATTTTTACTGCAATTTGAGAAACTTACCACAGGGTGGCAGCCATAGCCTTTCTGGACATGGAAAATCCACCTTGAATAGGGAATTGTAGTGATCACAAGTATGGTCTGAATAATAATAATAATAAAGACCTTTATATTATTAAAAATGTATTTACCAGTCTACTATATAGCAAAAAAAAGAAAAACAATCAACAGGCTAACCTTCCAAGAAACAGAATTTCAGACTCTTTGGATCGAGTGGACAGGGGCTAAATATCAGTTTCTTTGCCACCCAGGCCAGCCCATGAGTAGTCTGTGAAACCACCGTTGAGCCCTCAAGGCTATGTCTATAGCATTGCAGGACCAGGTCATGAACAAGGGTGGATATGGCCACTTTGAAGCAACTGAAACTTAGAGGCCGATTCATCAATAGCGCCAGGTAGCGACAGATGAGCGACTGTAGCGTGATTTTTTCAGCGCCAGCCAGTATTCGCTGTGCTTGGCCGGCATTAGCTTGATGACAGCGACTCAGTCGGTGTGCGGTAATGTTGAATACGGGCTGGGGGGTCGCTGTTTCACAGGTCCAGCGTTGTATGTGAGCGCCTGACAACGAACGGCCAGAGCGAACGGCTAGCTTCATATTCATCAAAAAATCACGCTCCGAATGTGCTGTCGCTGTCCATTCCTTGTTTAAACCCCAGAGCGCTGGCGGCGATCTGTATTAACTAGTTTTTAACCCCTAAACAACCATATTTTTTGAATGTAACATTATACATGTTTTTAGAATCATTTTGTTATATGAATACATTAATCTCAGACCTGTTAGATCAATTCTGCACATATTTTTTTTTTTTTGACTTAAAAATAAATCCTAACATTGCAGAAGTGTTCTCCGATTTTTTGACATTAAAAAAATTAAAAAAAAAATTATTACCAATTAATCATGAATTATTATAGATTGCTCCATTGAAATGCATTGGACATCGCCAGGGAGCGACAGCTCATACCTGGTGCTGTGAGGGAATTTGCAGCGGCGCTGTTCGGTCCAGGTGGCTTCATGATGAATGCCGCGCTAGCCGTCGCTCTCGCCGGCGCTAGCCTCATTTTGCTTGATAAATGTGTCATTGTGACCGCCGCCGGGCGTACTTGAGTCGGTAGTCGCCGTTAGCTGCCGCTACCTGGCGCTCGTCGGACACTACCTGGCGCTATCGCTTGATGAATAAGGGCCTTAGTACCATAAGGGCAAAGACTGTGGCAGGAGTGGGTATGCCCCCAAACCATGACAACTGGGCCAAAAGCAACGTGGGCCACTGGAAATTCTTCCAGCTCTCCCTATGTCCAGTCTGCCCCTGTTTGGATTAAAGCCAAAAGAATAGGACCAAACGTGTACAATATATAACAAAGATTGAAACAACTAAAGTAGACAGTGAAAGAGATGAAAGAGTAAGAATAAAAGGGGTTAGGAGGACAGGGCAATGAAAGGACAATAATAGTGATCTGGCCTCATGGATTTAGAGGATATCGGAGAATGGTGGCAATTTTGCAGAAGATAATTGCTGTATCTATCCAGGGGGACAAAACAATTGTATTTTATATTATTGCATCCCTGCCATTTGTTCAAAGCTCATTGTGGGGTTTACTATATTCTTGAACTCTTGAAAGATGAGGTCAGAGGTTTTTAAAGTAAAGTAAGTAAAGCGTGTGTTGCACAAAAACCAACAAACGTGAACTCAGGTGCATAAAAGTGGGGAGCTCAACTATGGTTCCACCTCCTAGGAACAGGTTCTTACTTCCTGATACTTACAAGGCTCCTGAGTAAGAAACAAACCACTAATTACCCTGAAGGATTAAAATGACTCCAGTTCCCTCACAGCTTTTGTAATAATTCAAGGAGCGGAGGAGGTGATGATCCCTCGTCCACAGTCTATGCCAGGGGTTCCCAACCACCACTTGTGGTACTCAAGCCCCCCTCTGGTGGTACTCAAGTCCAAGTCAGCATGCTGTATGAGTGGAGCATCTGGGGATGGCTGTATTGCTGACAGAAGAACTTGCATTGTTGGGCCACTATAATACCCCCCATGTTTTTGGGGATATCTGTGCAAAATGAGAAGTGTTACTCCATGAAAAAAAGGTTGGAAACCCTGGTCTATGTAGTGGTTGAAGCAGATGGTCATATTTAAAAAAATATATAATATTTTAAGAATTTGTTTCTATCTTTAAAGTCTATATTAGGAAGCCAAATTTTCCTGTTATTGTCATTACTGAGATATCTTGCAGTTTTTAATGAATTTTGGCACCTCCAACAAACCACTCATAGAGCACTTGTGCCCTTCAGCCAATAATTGCGTACATGTGTATGTGCGTATGCCACTGTCTGTGAGTCATGCATTTTAAAAATGCTAGATTACATAACACCAACCCCTTTAGTTAGTGAGGAAAGTTGATTGCCAAGAAAATTATGGGTAGAGGTAGATCAAAACAGTACTGCCAAGCTGGACCAGCCTCTACATCAGGTTCTGCCAACCATTCTTATCATGAGAGCCACATTTAGCAATGAGAGATGAACAGAAACCATACTGACCATATAAAACAGGATTTTAAATAAAAGTGCAGTTAACTTGGCAGTTCAGAAACAGTCAAAATCAGTGTGCATGCAGATGCAGTGGAATCTAGTAATTTACTTCACCTGGGTTTTGGTCCTTATCTGAGATTCCCCATTACTGCCGCCACTGCCTTGCATCTACCTTTCCAAAAGATAAATATGCAGAAAGCATTTGTTCCAGCAGCTGAAAAAGATGCAAAAAGTTAATATGACTAACTGTGTAGAAATCTGACTCAGGGTCATCATTCTTCTCTATCTGCCCAACTCTGTATTAATGTAGCCCAAACATGCCTGGTAAGAGTGGAGATTCTTTTGGGACCTCGAGTTGTCCTGTGGTGCATGTGTGGAATAGGGACTGTTAATAGGCAACACTTCTGAATACAAACTCCAATCAAGTTTCTTTAGAAGGTTCCACTTACTCTGAAGCTTATGCAGGGTTACAGCACACTGTCTAGCAGTAGACTTATTATTTTTCATATAGCGTCATCATATTCTGTTGCGCTGTAAGCATCACAGCTTACTTTAAAGAGTTCCAGAGAGGAACATCGGACCTAAAAAAAAAGGGCTGATTCCCGTCCCATCGGTCCTAGTCCAGCTCCCACCTGAACGTTGGATTCGTGTCCTGCACCACTCGGTCGCACATCTCTTCTATGTCCTCTGACTGCGAGACGCCCCCTTCTGCCATCATCACTGTGAGCTATGATGCCCCCCTCCATTCACTGCAACAGAAAGGGACATGTTAAGTCTTCAGACACCCCTTTCTATTGCAGTGAATGTAGGGGGCATGTCAGCTAACAGTGACTATGATGAACACGCCTTCCTGTCGGATTCAGCAGGTGACGTGGGACACACAACCAATATTCAGGTAAGAGCTGGAGCACAATGGGCTGCATGGAAGAAAAGGTGAGGATAGATTTTTTTCGTGTTTTGGCTGTAAATTGTCTTTAACTTCACCTTTTGGGGTTCTAGTTCTAGTTGACATGGTACAGTCCCATATATTTCTACAGAAAAATGGTCCTCTTGGTTTTCCTAGTTCCATCTCAAGGTTTTCTCAAGGGCTACTCTTAGCTAGTCTTGGCCCTGGCTGTCTTCTTCCTTACTCATTGCTGGTTCTTCTCCTGCCTAGGTATTTCCAAGTGCCACTTTCAGTGCAAATCAATACTTTTCTGGTTCTAGCTGGTTCACCACCTTCTATACTGTATGTTCAAGAAACTTACATGTCCCTACTTGTGACAGAACCTCCTAGACTCACAGACACGTCTGGGCATATGTCTTATTTACTTAAGGAGGACCAACACTTATTTTAGACAGAATGAGTGTTGGTCTGGATGGGGGGGGGGGAAGCATCCCGATTTTGTGCCCCCCTGTACAGAGTCAGCACCAGCACTGTGTATACTCTGGTATCCTCAGGGGCCCACCCAGGCTGACTGAGCCGACCGGCTCATGGCTAACCTCAGGATCAGAGATTGATTGTTAGTAGTGGTGAACTCTTTATTGGCATTGGAAAGAGTTGAGGATTAGAGGATTGTTGTCAGTAATGATGTATCCCTGAGTAGATGATAGGATGATCAGGAGCAGCAGCAGCAAAGAAAGCAGTATGGACTGGAAGGGGATTGCTGGCCATGGTAGGGACAACAAGGACCAGACTATTAAAAGTGGCAGCAGAGAAGGTGGCAAGAAATAGGGGATAGTTGATGGCAGTGGCGACGAGAGCTGGATGAAGGTCAGTGGTAGCAGAAGGTGTCTGCGGATCAGAAGAATGGCATGACATTGACGTGGCATGGGATCTGGCCCACTTTCAAAGAGGTCCACTGAGACTCTCTTGCACAAGTGCTCATATTAATTTGGACATACATCCCCCCTGCAAGCCCCAGTATTCTTACCTGCTCCCTTTTCCCTCTGTAAAATCAGGCTAGCCATTGGCTGTCAATAGCTAATCCTGGGCCTCTCTATCACAAGAAGCGGGAATGAGAAGCAGGTAAGAAGTCTGGGACCCTAGGCACTGTTGCCCCCCCCCCCCCCTTTGTGCAAGTTTTCTGGTCAGGCACTGTTCGACCCCCCCCCCCCCCCCTTTGTGCAAGTTTATTGGTCTAACAGACAGCATCTAGGCCACACAGAAGGGGGTTGCAAACCAGTTGCTGGGTTAGGGGCCCCTCTATTTTCTGTTTTTATACTGAACCTAGATGTGGATCTTTAGGTTGCTGTGTTCTGTAATTCCCTTGTATAAGGGGACCACAAACCTGAAGCCCCCATCCGGGTCTAAATACAGCCCAAAAGGCAAAAGCAAAAGGTCAAATAAATAAGAAAAATAATCTAACTAAACCTTTCCCAAGGATAAAGGTACCCTGTGTTAGAAGTGCTTTCTCCCTGCTGCATGGCATCTTGCATTTCATGTCACAGGTATAAGGTAGCCAGCATGTCTCATGTAATATACACATCTGGAAGAAGCAATCCCACAGGTCTGCAGTCTGAGCCAGCCATTACGCTGGAGGTCAGATATGACTTCGCTGCTCGCATAGACGTCTCTTAGTGCCTTCACACTCAGCAGAAACAAAGTGTAAATGTCAGTGCGCACACTCCAGATGCCCAGAGGGATCGCCAATATGGAATCTATGGAAATTGCATGCAAATTGTGCATCTGATCCACCCACGCCCCCGGGATGCAGAACACTTACATCTCCGTCGGCTGCTCTGACGCGAATTAAAGTTGAGTTTTTAAGTCTCTTTGGCATGAAAGAGAATTTTGTGAGGAAGCTAGTTTGAGTTTTTTTTTTGTGAATACCTAAAGGAGCTTGAGAAGCTTTAGTACAATTTCAGCTTTGTCTAAACATTCAGCGATTATTGACGTCAAAGCTCAACGTGTCCAATTGACAAAATAACTACAACTTGAAACCATTTTCGCATTTTTCACTGACAACATATTTCTTTATATGAAGACTAATGGTCTTTTTTTCAGACTTTGGTTTCCTGTAGCAGTTATGATGCATATTTTCAGACTTTTTCAAAATGAAATGGCAACTGAAATTCATAGCAGCCCTATTATTAAAAGCAGTCATGAAGCTGGCATAAATGTGAGCAGAACCGGTTCTGGGTTTAAAACTTACCTAGAAGATTTATTACAATTCTAAGAGCTCTTCTGGCTTTTTAGCTATTAACTGCCTAGTCATAAAAAACTATTATCCCTACAGCAGCCTATGTGGTCTCCCATTAGCTGAAACTTACCTAATGGAAAAGAATGTGGCCCTCGAAATGCTGGCCTTTGTCTAATTAGTGGTATGTAAACTACCAAATACTAACAGTCAGCAAAGCTTCCAAACACTGCCCACTGCTGAGGAAATAAAAAAATTACAATTATATTATATAAACATCTCATAAAGACTTTAAACCTATACACAAGACCCTGTGGCGGGGGGCCACATACTTCAGATTTGGGGCCACATATGGCCCATAGACCATTACTGTCTGGCTTACTGGTTGTCTTCTAGAACACTTGTGTAGGTTTCTATACACTCTTGAAGTCAGGAAGGGAGTACCTGGCACCGAGGACTGCATAGGGCATGGGTGTGTACAGTATATATTAACCATATATATTAAACATACTATTTCCACTGTCATGGACCAGGACCCTCCAAATCGTTGGGTTGGTCTGCGGCTCCTTGAACAAGATAGTCGTCTTCCAAAGTTCCACCATTGTTTGTGTTCCTCTATAATTCTGAGTTCTGAAAGATCCCCTCCTCTTCTTTTTTGCCACCTGTTGTCTTCTCACCTTTCTGTCCGGAGTTGTGGAGGTCCCCTCCTCTTCTCTTTGTGCCACCTCTATTTCTGTACCCCCACTAGCTTTATTGCCACGATTGGACTCCCCTCCATGTTACTGTATGCTTGAATAGAATGGCTGCCTAGATGACCTCCCTGATTCTAAAACGCAATCTCTGACAAGCTTACCCCAAAAAGGAGTAGGCAGGGAATTTACATCTGCTATTGGGCCAGGTAGAGTATACACACAGTGAAGGTCCTTTTTAAAACTGAGCTACACACTGTGGTAGGGTAATCTGGGTTGGGTGGTTCTTGTGATTATTAGAATTGGAAAGCAGTAATACTATGAAAAAATGTTGGGGAGCCCTGCTTTATGTAGAAGCTTCCTGTCAAAAAAAACAACATATCTTTTATTCTTAGTATACAGTACGTCCTGCTCCGGATAGAATACTTACATTCGGGTACTACTCCGCCAGATGGTGCTGGACTTCAGAGACATCAAAAATAGGCTCCTCCCAGCCCCTCAAATACCCAGGGACCTCCCACAATCCCTAGATTTTCTCTGCAGTCTGGACTGCGAAGGACAAGAAGAAGACTCTCTCTACTCGCAGGTTAGTGGGGCTATTAGCCTGCGGCCCTGTAGGACTATTCCCACCCGTTCCATTAGTAATGTACCTCCCAGCCTTGGCTGCGCTGGTCGGGTGATGGTAGGCTGCACCGCTGTTAGGTGCTTAGGAGCGCTGCTCCACCGCAATCCCCCACCAAAGGGTAGGCGGTACAGGCATATGGTGAGCCTCTATGGGATGCCCCTCCCGCACTATTGCCCCTGTCTATCGGTGGGCCCTATGTTAAGTGGCTGCTGTCCTCCCTCACTCTCCTTGTAGCCTTCGGGGGAAAAAGGGGGGGTGTGTGTATGTATATACGTGTATTGGCTTTTATGCTTCACTACATTATGCTTGGTGTCAGCCGCCGCGCTGACTTGTTTTACATTTATTATGCTTGAAATTGCCGCCGCCGCCACCACGCGGGTTTTTTCCTGTGTTCCGCGCTTGGAGGCGGCATTACCTCAGGTGCCGGTGCGCCGTCATTGGCTGCTTGTCACATGTTGGCTTTACGCTCTTCGGGGGAGGGGCGGGGCCTGTCTTTGGCACGTTTCGTGTCATTGCTCATGCGGGCCCGCCTCTCGAGGTATACCGACGCCATTTTGTTTGCTTGGTTCCGGCTGCTGCGTGACGGGCTTCTACCTACCGCGGCCCGTGAGTGCCATTGCTGACAAGGCGCGGGTCTGTGTACCCTGTGCCAAACAGGTGCTTGAACTGCAATCCGGCCTTCCAGTGGCTAAGTCTGCAATACGCTTCGCCTCAACTACTCCCCCAAGCATAAATCTCACTCCCATTGAGTTGCATACAAGTGGGGATTCTCAGCCTGATGTGTCTTCTAGACTGGCTAGTGTTGAGAAGTTACTTGCTAATACCTTGGCGCGTAAGGCCTCTGCAAAGAAGCGGCACTTAACGCCTGATGTCCCTCTTTTCCCTATGGAAGCTGACGAGTTTTTGCAACAATCTGGCTATACCCCCTTGGAGCAAGGGGAGCTATTCTCCGATTCAGGGACATCTGATGAGAGGCCCAGGGGTCATGACGATTCTGGCTCTGACCCCTGGGCCCCGGATGATACTGATAGACTGTTGGCTCAAATTTTTGAGGTTCTGTCTATCTCTCCCCCTGTTGCGGCCCCCAGGCAAAGGGGGGAACTTTTTCATACTGCTAAGTCACGCTTGGAATTTCCTGAGCAAGCACATTTCAATAACCTTGTGCTCAAGGAATGGGAGCGTCCCAGTAGACTTCCCGGTGTACCTAAGAGTTGGGATAGGAAGTATCCCTTTCCTGCTGATGTGGCGAAGTGTTGGTCATCCCCTCCCGAAGTGGATGCCCTGGTTCTAGGGTTATCTAACACCTCTGTCATGCACTCCCCTGACTCTACTACTCTGCGGGATGTTGAGGACCGGTGCATTGACCAGCTGGCGTCCCATGCTTTTGCATGTGTGGGGACGGCGCTGCGCCCGGTCTGTGCCTCTGCCATTACAGCTGTGGCTATTAGGACCCTACTCAGAAGTATCCTTGATGGTGCCCCTGATGATTTGTCTTGTGAGGAGTTTAATGCACTCTCTAGTTGTGATGTTTTTGTGAATTTTGTCCTCTCTTCCTTGGATGACACCATTTGATTGTTTGGCAGAACCTCTGCCCTTGTGGTGGCTATACGCCGCTCGGTTTGGCTGCGCCAGTGGGCTGCTGACAACGCTGCCAAGAAGGTCCTCACTGGTTTTTCCTTCAAAGGACTACGCCTGTTTTGGGACCGCCTGGACCTAATTGCTAAGGGAGGCAGGTTACCCCAATGCAGGCGGCAGTCTTGGCCCTTTCGGGGTCAGGGCTCCTTTTCCTCCCCTTACTGTGGTGCTAGACAAGGGAGGGGGGTTTCCTTTACTGGGGCCCGAGGAGACTTTTGGGGTAGGGGCAGAGGACGGGGATGCCCTGGCTCCTCCTGGGGCTCCAAGTTTAAGTCCTCTCCCAAGCCCCCTCAGGCATGAAGGGGCGCCCTCACCCATCCAGGTGGGGGGACGGCTTCAGCACTTTGCTCACGTCTGGAGGCTTCATGTCTCAGACCGGTGGATTCAGGAGGTAGTGTCCTCCGGTTACAAGATAGAGTTTGCTGCCTGGCCCCCCCCAAGGTTCATCAGCTCCCGGATTCCTCAGGACCCTGTGTCAGCTCAGGAGCTAGTGCAGGCAGTGCAAAGCCTCCTGGAGCTGAGGGTCATCTGCAAGGTCCCTTTAAGAGAAAAAGGCAAGGGCTTCTATTCCAAACTCTTCACAGTGCCCAAAAAAGATGGGTCAGTCAGGCCCATCCTGGACCTGAAGATCCTCAACAAATTTGTCAGGTGCAGGCGCTTTTGCATGGAAACTCTGCGCTGTGCCATCAGTTCCCTGCGCCCAGGGTATTTCATGACATCTGTGGACATCAAAGATGCTTACCTTCATATTCCTGTGTTTCCAGGTCATCAAAGGTTCATTAGGTTTGCTCTGGAGGATCAACACTACAAACTTGTGGCATTGCCCTTTGGTCTCACTTCAGCTCCCAGGGTGTTCACCAAGGTGCTGGCAGGAGTGATGTCTCTGCTCAGGTTTCAGGGCATCCGCGTGCTGCCCTATCTGGATGGCATTCTCAACACCTCCCAGTCTCTACATCATGCAGAGTTGGATACTCAGCTGGTGGTCTCCACCCTGGAGTCATTTGGATGGGTGATCAACCACCACAAGTCTTCTCTGTCCCCCTCCTTGGTGACTTCATTCCTGGGAATGAATCTGGATACAGTTCAGGCAAGGATTTTCCTTCCTCAGCAGAAGGTGGACAGTCTGATTGCACAGGTCCAATTCCTGCTATCTTGTCATCATCCCTCCATCAGGCAGGGAATGCAGCTGGTGGGCCTGATGGTGGCGTGCTTCGAGGCGGTCACTTATGCTCAGTTCCACTTGAGGCCTCTGCAACTCCACCTCTTGTCAGTATGGGACAAGGACCCCGCGTCCCTGGACTGGGTCTTTGCGATTTCCCTCCTGGTCAGGCGGTCCCTTGAGGGGGGGGGGGTTCTGGAAGTCCCTGCAGTTCCAGGGGAGGTGGGGCCCTCAGGAGGCCCACACACCTATCAACGTCTTGGAGCTGCGGGCGATCAGGTTAGTTCTAGTTCAGTTGACTCCTCACGTTCGGGGGCCTGCCTGTTCAGGTGCGCTCGGACAACCAGACGGCAGTTGCCTACATCAATCATCAGGAAGTGTCTCTGATCCTGACCTGGGCGGAGGCCAATGTTCCCTGCATATCAGCAGTGTACATTCCGGGGGTGGAAAATCTGCTGGCAGACTCTCTGAGCAGGGGGACCTCTCGCCAGGGAGAATGGTCCCTCTGCAACAGGGTGTTCCAATCTCTGTGTCACCATTGGGGCCAACCAGATGTGGATCTGTTTGCGTCCCATCACAATCACAAGCACCCGGCCTTTGTCTCCCTGTCCCAGGATCCTCTGGCCTTGACCACGGATGCTCTAGCAATGTCATGGCAGGACTTTCAGTTCCTGTATGTTTTTCCTCCATTCCCCCTGCTGGGCAGGGTTCTGCGCAAGATTGCTCTGGAGGGGGTGCCAGCAATTCTGGTGGCCCCCAGGTGGCCAAGAAGAGTGTGGTTCGCAGACGTGGTGCAACTGGCAGTATATCAGTACGTTCTGCCCAGGGTGCCAGACCTGCTCACTCAGGGTCCCTTACGCCATCTCAATTTACTCTGGCTTTGACGGCCTGGCTGCTGAAACCTCCATCTTGATGGAGAAGGGGCTGTCTACCTCGGTTGTTGATACCATGATAAAGGCTAGGAAGAAGTCTTCTCCTTCCATTTATTACAGGGTTTGGCGTGCCTACATTGACTGGTGTGAGTTTAAGTCTCTTCCCTGCCGCGTGTTCTCTATTCCCAGGATTCTGGAGTTCCTGCAGCATGGGTTGGAGATGGGGTTCCAACTCAGTACTCTGAAGGGTCAGGTTTCTGCCCTGGCTGTTTTCTTCCAGAGGTTCTTTGCTCAGCATTCTCTGATCAGGACTTTTTTCCAGGGGGTTACTCATGTGCGTCCACCACGTAAGCCTATGGTGTCTGTTTGGGATTTGAACTTGGTTTTGTCAGCCTTGCAGGGTGCTCCCTTTGAACCTGTGCAGGATGCTGCCCTGGCCATTCTTACTCTCAAAGTTGTCTTTTTGGTGGCTATCACCTCTGTTAGGCATGTGTCTGAGTTGGTGGCTCTTTCCATTCAGCCCCCCTACTATGAGAGACACCAGGACAAGGTGGTGTTCCGCTTCAAGCCAGATTTTCTGCCTAAGGTAGCGTCTGCCTTTCATTTGAATCAGCACATTGTTCTTCCTTCAATGTGCCCTAATCCTAGTAATGCTAAGGAGAGGGTTTTGCATTCTTTGGATGTGGTTAGGTGTCTGAAGTACTATCTGGTGGATACTGCACCTTTCAGAAAAACTGATGCTCTTTTTGTGGTCCCTTCTGGTCCTAGGAAGGGTTTGGCTCCTGCCAAGTCTACTATCAGCAAATGGATCCGTCAGGCTGTGATTCAGGCCTACTCTGCTAAGGGGAAGAATCCTCCCTTCCGCCTTACTGCTCATTCTACTAGTGCTATTGGTGCCTCTTGGGCTTTTCAGCACCAGGCTTCTGTTGAACAAGTTTGCAAGGCCGTTACTTGGTCTTCTGTTAATTCCTTTTCAAAGTTTTACAAGGTTGATGTTAGGGCCTCAGCTGAGGCTGCTTTTGGCCGCAAGGTTCTGCAGGCGGCAGTGGTTTAAACTGTCTGCTGTTACCTTGGGGGGATCCCACCCTACTTTATGGACACTGCTATTGGATGTCCCGAATGTAAGTATTCTATCTGGAGCAGGACGTACTGTATACTAAGAATAATACAATTCTGTGATAACTCACCTGTAGAATTGGTATTATGAGTATACAGTACGTCCTGCTCCACCCCACCCTTAGTTTTGCATTATCTTGGATCCCCTGTATGGTGATTGTTATCATTGTTATAGTTACCAGTTTGGGTTGTTTAATTCTCCCGGCTTCTCGTTAACTGCTTTTCAATGCTGGGGATTGTGGGAGGTCCCTGGGTATTTGAGGGGCCGGGAGGAGCCTGTTTTCAATGTCTCTGCAGTCCAGCACCATCTGGCGGAGTAGTACCCGAATGTAAGTATTCTATCTGGAGCAGGACGTACTGTATACTCATAATACTAATTCTACAGGTGAGTAATCACAGAATTGTATTTTTTTATAAGTGAGAACACAAGGTCTCTGGTATATGCTCAATGGCTATCAAAGTATAGGTTAATCAATTACATCTTGTTCCTGTCTCATTCTGTTGTCTCTTGAATTGTTGCACTTTTTGGAGTTTGTGCAACCACCTGTCATGTTATGATTTTTACATTTTTAATATTTTATTAGGGATTTATACTCATTATATAGTAGTTCAATATATACATTACATGTTATTTCAAATCAATCAATCATTATTTGTTACCAATTATATACTTAATATATAAACTGGGCTGATTCTTACTGAGTAAGCAGGGAGATAGCCTGGGTTGCCAATCCCTTTGCTGGAGCCTGCTTTTATCCCAGCCGTTCTGTTTCCTGCAAATGGGTCAGGACCACTGCTAGTCATGCCGGCCATACTCCAGCCCCCCATAATGGATTCAGTCATGAGAAGGGATCTCTGCCTGCTGCTAGGGGGGAGGTAAAACATGGCACATAATGGAATGGGCTAGCAGCCACAGTAGCCTGAGCTCACAGCAGTGGACTTTGAAAATTACAAAGCAGTTACTAAAGTCTGTAAAAAAGAAATAAAGATGGCAAAAACAAAAAAATTAAAACAAATGCCATTGCTAATAATACCACAACATAGAAAGGATAAATAAATTGAGTGCGAACAAGACTCCAGGACCAGATGGACTTCAACCAAGAGTTCTTAACGAACTCAACCCAGTTATTTCTGCACCCCTTTACTCAATTTCTACAGATTGATGCAAGGATGAAGGCACATGTATGCCCAATTTTAAAGAGGGCTCTAGGTTTTCCCCAGATAATCAAAGACCTGTAAGCTTATAGGAAAAGTCCACTACTGTGGACAGAGAAAAGCTGTTTTTCAGAAGCATTTGACACTGGCCCTCATAGAGAGATTATTGGAAAACGTAGGTAGTTTTGAAAAGAAAATACAGTTGGCAACTGGATTTTAATTAATTGAAGGACTGTGCACAGAGAGTTGGGGGTAATCATTCCTATTCAAAATGGTAACCAGTAGTAATAATGTAGCCCTATTATTCAACTTGTTTATTAATTATATAGAGAATGGAATTAATGGCAGAGGGTCTTAATGGAATGGGGTTTATCTAGTGTGTGTGTGTGTGTGTGTGTGTGTGTGTGTGTGTGTGTGTGTGTGTGTGTGCGGGAGGAGATCTTGGGGAGCGTCTTGACTTGTTGGGAGCTTTTGGTTATCAGGCAAACTTTTTTAATCATACACAGAAGACCAGTGCAAATTATTTGACTTGTTTCTAACACTAGATGGGACCAGAAAGAATGCCCTGAATGTGATTCATCCTATGGGGAGCAGGGGTCTGCTTCCCCATGCCTCACTCTCTACCAGCATAACTTTTTTCTTTATAGCATGGCACAGCCTGCTTCGGTATTCATAACAGTTGGATTATTCCGCCACAAAGTGGCGCAGTGGTACTGCAGAAAGCTGTGGCATCTCCCGGCCCCCTATAAAAATGGAGCTCCCATTGTTTCCTCTGCAGTAAAAACTGCAAAGTTAGCAGATGACACTCTCTCTTGCGCAGGTGAGAGGGGCAACCAAGCCTGCGGCCCTGCAAGTCTATTTCCACCCGTTTCTGGACCCTCACTGCCTCCCAGCCTTGGCTGACAGCTCGGGTGAAGGTAGAGGAGCACTAGAGTCAAGTGCTCCTGGAGCGCTGCTCCAAGCCACAGACACTGTTCCACAAAGGGTAGCCGGCCATAGGCTTTATGGTGAGCCTACTAGGGATGAGGAGTTCCTGTCCTGGCTTCTGAGGGGGTGAGTGTTTTGGGGACTGTGTCCCCTTCTTTTCCTTCAGGGGTCCCCCCTCCTGGCCTGGATACTCGCCGCTGCCTTCTCGTCTCTCTCTCTCCCCCCTCCCCCTCTCTGACTTTGTTCGGGGGGGTGGGTGGTAGCAGCAAGTGGTGTTAGTTGTGGTGTTTTGGCGTTTACAGTGTGTTTTTTGCCCTCCGCGCCGCTTTGTACTGCGCTCCACGGCTGTGGGCACTATAACCTGTGGTGTTTTTGCTTTGTAATGGCGCCGGCGGGGTCACATGGGCGCCGTTTTCACGCTCTGCGGGGGGACGACGCGATACGCGTCATCCCCCGGCCCTGCCCCTTTAGGTACCTCTACCGGCACCATTTTAAATTAGCTGTGCGTCTGGATTTCTCCCTTCCGGGCTGCAGCGCTGTTTCCTCCGGTGTGTCGCTTCATCCTGCGGTCTGTGCCTTGGTGACCCTGCGGTGTCCTTGGTCCGTGAGTCCCCCTTGGGGGGGGGGGGGGGTTTATTGGTCTCCTGGGGCATGTGCTGCGGGATGCTCATGTGTCATTTTTAGGCGGGATTCCAGTGGGTTGTGGTTTCTCCCGGCTCTACTCCTTCCTCCCCCTCATCCCCCCCCCTTTTGCTGATCTGGGGGCATCCCGTGGGAGGGCATCTCGGTTGGCTTTTGTATTAGCCTTTACCCAGCGCTGGCCTATTGCGCCTGTGTTAATCACCATATGGAGGCTTCTGGGGATAGCGTGCTCGGGGGTCCTTCGGGGCAATCCGGCTGTGTTCCATGTGCAGGGTATCCCCTATCAGCAATGATGTCACGGTGTGCGTGCCGTGCGCTCAAAGTGTCCTTTTTCTCCAGCTTGGTTTGCCTGCAACGCTTCCCAGCTCTGTGCCCCCTTCGGCATCACCTACCCCCCCACTGCTGCAATTAGCTCCCAGTGAGGGGGGTGCTAGCATGGGGGTCACAGTCTGATCTGGCACTTTGTGTGGCCAACATTGAGAAGCAGCTTGCCGGGCCTATTCCTAGGAAGGCTTCTGGCAAGAAGGGGCACCTGACTTCCACACCCTCCCGCTCCACTGAGGAGTATGAGGAATTTGATACCACTGGGGGACTTTATTCCCTAGAGGAAGGGGAACTGTTCCAGGACTCCTCTGGGGACCAGCAGGAGGGTTGCATTAGTGACCCTGGGTCTGCGTCAGGGGAGGAATCATGGTACCCTGAGGACACTGACAATCTGCTGTCACAAATTTTTGAAATCTTGCACATTGCTCCCCCTGAGGTGGCTAAGAGAAAGCAGGGTGAGCTTTTTTGTCCTGGTAAACAGCGTCTGGAGTTCCCTGAGCAGGGCCATTTCACTTCTATGGTGCCTAGGGAGTGGGAACGTCCTAACAGGCTGCCCGCTGTGCCCAAGGGATTGGATAAGAGGTATTCCTTTCCTGCTGATCTAGTAAAGCGTTGGTCCTGTCCCTCTGAGGTGGACGCTCCCGTGCTAGGCCTGTCTAATACTTCGGTCATGCCTTCCCCTGACACTTCCACTCTGAAGGACAGCAAGGATCGGCGCATGGATCAGCTGGCCTGCCATGCTTTTACTTGTGTGGGGGCTGGACTACGCCCGGCCTGTGCTGCTGCCATTACTGCTATTGCCCTTAAGAAACTGCTCAAGCATCTCTGTGATGGCACTATGGCTGGTAGGAGTAGGGAGGATTATAAGGCCCTCTTGCTTTGCTCTGATTTTGTTGTATTTATCCTTACTGCCATGGATGATGCTGTGAGGCTGGGCGGTAGGGCCTCTGCACTTTTGGTGGCTATGTGCCGCTCTGTTTGGTTATGTCAGTGGGCAGCTGATGCTGCTGCTAAGAAGGCTCTCACTGGGCTCCTCTTTGCGGGGCTGCGGCTCTTTGGTGAGCGTCTTGATGTTTTGGCCAAGGATGGCAGGCTGCCTCAGCATAGGAGGCAGCCCCAGCCTTTTCGGGGGACCGTTCTTCCAGAGGAGGTCGTGGCTCCCTCTTCTCAGGTAGCCGCAGATAGTCTTGGGGCCGTGGCAGATCCCGTGGACATCCCGGTCTCTCCTGGGGTTCCAAGCCCAAACCTCCTCCCAAGGCCCCCCAGGCATGAGGGGGCTCCCTCACCCATCCGGGTGGGGGGACAGCTTCGGCTCTTTGGTCACGTCTGGAGGCTCCACGTTTCAGACCGGTGGATTCATGAGGTGGTGTCCTCCGGTTACAAGATAGAGTTTGCAGCCTGGCAGCCCCCAAGATTCATCAGATCCCGGATGTCTTTAAACCCCCTGTCAGCTCAAGGGTTACTTTTGGCGGTTCAATGCCTGCTAGAGTCAGGGGTCATTTGTCCAGTGCCCCATCAAGAACAGGGTAAGGGGTACTATTCCAGTCTCTTCACGGTCCCCAAAAAGGACAGCTCTCTGAGGCCCATTCTGGACTTGAATGGCCTCAACAAGTTTGTCAGATTCAAACATATTCGCATGTAGACGTTACGCTCTGCTGTCGGTACCCTTTGCCCGGGTGACTTCATGACCACTGTGGACATCAAGGATGCTTATCTTCATGTGCCTATCTTCCCAGGTCATCAGAGATTTCTGAGGTTCGTGCTGGAGGATCAGCATTACCAGTTTGTGGCCTTACCATTCGGTATCACCTCGGCGCCTCGGGTGTTCACCAAGGTGCTGGCAGGAGTGATGGCTCTGCTACGAACCCCGGGCATTCGCATCCTTCCCTACCTGGATGACATCCTCATTGTGGCTCAGTCCTTTCATCAGACCGAACAGGACACCCAGGTGGTGATCCTCACTCTGGAATCCTTCGGCTGGGTGATCAATTTTCCCAAGTCTTCACTGTCCCTGTCCTTGGTGAGGTCCTTTCTGGGCATGACAATGGATACCTCTCAGGTCAAAGTGTTCCTTCCTCAGCAGAAGGTGGAGGGCCTTCAGAAGCAGGCACTGGCTCTGCCCTTGTGTCCTCATCCTTCCATCCGTCTGGGGATGCAGTTGGTGGGCCTGATGGTGGCCTGCTTTGAGGCGGTCCCTTTTGCTCAGTTTTACATGAGACCTCTTCAGTTCCACCTCTTGTCAGTTTGGGATCGGGACCCTGTGTCCCTGGATCAGGAATTTGCTCTTTGCCTGTCTCCTCTGGCCAGGCGGTCCCTTTCGTGGTGGCTGGACTCAAGGAATCTTCTGGT
Source organism: Gastrophryne carolinensis (assembly GCA_027917425.1). Taxonomy (NCBI): domain Eukaryota; kingdom Metazoa; phylum Chordata; class Amphibia; order Anura; family Microhylidae; genus Gastrophryne; species Gastrophryne carolinensis. The sequence continues at coordinate 406,253,097 of CM051238.1, read as the reverse complement.
GGGCAGGACCTTCCTGCCCCCCTGCTGGGAGACTGTCACCACGGATGTCAGTCTGACGGGCTAGGGGGGCTTTTGGAAGTCCCTACAGTTCCAGGGTCGTTGGGGCCTCCAGGAGGCACATGCTCCCATCAATGTCCTGGAACTGAGGGTGATCAGGTTGGTTCTGTCCAACCTGACCACACACCTTCAGGGTCGGGCTGTTCAGATCCGCTCAGACAACCAGACGGCGGTTGCCTACATCAACCATCAGGGAGGGACTCGGAGCAAGCGAGCCTTCAAGGAAGTGTCTCTGATACTGTTTTGGAGCGGAACAGAATGTCCCCTGCATCTCAGCGGTCTACATTCCGGGGGTGGAGAACCAGGTGGTGGACTCCCTGAGCAGGGGGACGACTCGTCTGGGGGAATGGTCCCTCAACTACCAGGTGTTTCTCTCCCTGTGTCACCGCTGCTGTCAGCCAGATGTGGACCTGTTTTCGTCCCGTCACAATCACAAACTTCCCAGGTTTGTCGCCCTGTCACAGGATCCTCTGGCTTTCGCCACAGATGCACTGGCAATGCCTTGGACGGAGTTTCGGCTTCCCTATGTGTTCCCTCCGTTCCCTCTACTGGGCAGGGTCATGTGCAAGATTGCCCAGGAGGGGGTGTCAGCTATCCTGGTGGCCCCCTGTTGGCCAAGAAGGGTGTGGTTCACAGATGTCGTGCAGTTGGCAGTAGACCAGTACGTCTTGCCCAGGGATCCAGATCTTCTCACTCAGGGACAGCTACGCCATCCCAACTTACAAACGCTGGCTTTAACGGCTTGGCTGCTGAGACCTACATCTTGACAGAGAAGGGGTTGCCTGCCTCTGTTGTGGATACCATGATTCGGGCTAGGAAGAAGTCCTCGTCCTTTATCTATTACAGGGTCTGGCATGCTTACATTGCCTGGTGTGAGTCCAAGTCTCTTCCCTGTCTGGTTTTTTTCCATTCCCAGGATTCTGGAATTTTTGCAACATGGTTTGGATTCTGGCCTTCAACTAAGTACCCTCAAAGGCCATGTTTCAGCTCTGGCAATTTTTTTCCAAAGATCCTTTGCCAACCACTGGTTGGTTAAAACTTTTTTCCAGGGTGTTACTCATGTGCGTCCACCTCATAAGCCTATGCTACCAGTCTGGGACTTGAATCTGGTGTTGTCTGCTCTGCAGGATCCTCCCTTTGAGCCTATCCGTGGGGCTGCTTTGCCCATTCTGACTCTTAAGGAGGCCTTTTTGGTGGCTATCACTTCTGTAAGGCGAGTTTCTGAGCTGGCGGCGCTTTCCATCAAACCTCCTTATTTTGAGAGGCATCAGGATAAGGTGGTGTTTCGGCTTAAGCCAGATTTCTTGCCTAAGGCGGTGTCTGCCTTTCATCTCAATCAGGACATTGTCTTGCCTTCATTGTGTCCTAATCCTGCTAATTCCAAGGAGCGGCACTGCATTCTCTGGATGTGGTCAAGGCTCTGAAGTTTTATTTGGTCGCTACTGAGCCTTTCAGGAAATCTGATGCTCTTTTTGTTCTCACTTCTGGACCTAGGAAGGGTTTGCCTCCGGCTAAATCCACTATCAGCAAGTGGATCCGTCAGGCGGTGGTTCAAGCCTATTCTGCTAAGGGGAAGGAACCTCCCTTTAGAATTGCTGCTCATTCCACTTGTGCTATTGGTGCTTCTTGGGCTTTTCAGCACCAAGTTTCTGTTGAACAAGCTTGCAAGGCCGCTACTTGGTCTTCTGTTCATACTTTTTCCAAGTTTTACATGGTTGATGTTAAGGCCTCAGCGGATGCTGCTTTTGGCCGCAAAGTGCTTCAGGCGGTAGTGACTTGAACTGCTGGCTGTTACTCATTGGGGATCCCACCCTACTTTTGGACACTGCTTTTGGATGTCCCAACTGTTATGAATACCGAAGCAGGTGTGCCATGCAATAAAGAAAAAATCAATTCTGTGGGTACTCACCTGTAGAATTGTTTTTGTTCTTGCATGGCACGGCCTGCTTTGACCCACCCTTGTTATTGTTATTCTTGGTTGCCTCTTTATGGTGATTGTTCCAAGTTAATTGGGGTTTTTTACCTTTTTTAAATGTTTTACCTTTATTCTCTCCCGGCTTCTTGTCTCACTGCTTGTCTACGCTGGGAACTGTATGGTTAATCCCGTTTTTATAGGGGGCCGGGAGATGCCACAGCTTTCTGCAGTACCACTTCGCCACCTTTTGGTGGAATAACCCAACTGTTATGAATACCGAAGCGGGCCGTGCCATGCAAGAACAAAAACAATTCCACAGGTGAGTACTCACAGAATTGCTTTTTTAATTAAAGCTAAATTGTAATGGTTTGCTGCATATTTTATCATTGTGCCTGTCAGGAATGGTGGGGCATGGCTTGCCTGATGTCTCCTCATCTGTGATGGCTACAGGTTACATTATTGTGTACTAACACTCCTGGCAGTATGACTCAGGGAGCAAGCTGTAGCCCAGTGTTTCTCATTCATTTCTCATCTCCAGCTTTGTGTAATAGAAGGCAGACTACAAAGAACAGCTCAGGAAAATCTGAGATTGAATGCGTCTTGCATAGTGCCTGATAACCACACTACTAAAATGAATGACACAAAACGCCTACAGCTGGGCAGAAACAGACTGCTATCTGTCAAAGCAATGGACACAGTGGAGACTGGGTTCACAGTGATAGCAAGTATGACTAGGCCTCTGTCACACCAATTTGTGGTCAGGGGGTCCTGTAGCTCTTTTATTTTGAGGTATGTGGGTTCTGCTTGCAGTATGCTGCCTTATACATTATACAAGTACTGACAACAAAGAAGGTCAGCAAGGACCTAAGGAATATGGATGATAATGACTAACACATCAGTGGCTAACGAGAAGCATGGACGGCAGATGGATGATTCGTGGCATCAGAGAAAGCTTTGTGTACCAGATAACAGTGGCAGCGTGAGACCCATCGTCATCAGTAGCAGCAGAGAAGGCCAATCAACAGCAGTGGAGAAAGCAGTTAGGCTTGTAGGCCGACGGGCAGAGATGCCATCAGCAACAAGGATAATTTTCTTTATCTACCCCAGTGTCAATTAAATCTCCAATTAGTCTCCCTGCCGTTTATATGATCTTCCTCAGGAAGAGCTTGTCCTGTTACCCACACTCTGGGTTCCACTGCACACCAACAACCATTCAAGGTACTCACTCAAGATAAAACTGGATCCTGGTAGGCTTTAGGTCCTCTTTAGTGTAATTGAAAGATGAAGAAAGAGTCAAGGATTCTTTTTATGGGATGCCTCCCTTTATTCAGGTTTCTTCCCTGGCATGTCACAGGGACCCACCATATAACTTGGTCCTCACTAGGCCTCCCCTCCAGACATCCTTAGCCAGAATGTGACCCCCAGCCTCAGGCAACCTGCCTGGCTTGAAGGGAGAGCTTCAACATCTTATGTGATCTAAGGGACCCTAGCAAGTATTGCTCCCTGGGCGTCTCTTCCTGATCCCCAACTCCGAGGTCCTCAGCTAGTCTTTCTTCATACCCTGACTCACTGAAGCAGCACCTGACATTGGGGCAGCCTCCGGCCAAACACAGACCCATCATACACACGGTACACTTCGTCCACTCGCAGGTCCACCTGCACTGGGGTACTTCTCTAGTTACTCACAAGCTCAGCTTCTTCCAGTGGCATCCCACCTCAAGGTCTCCTCCCACTGCTCCCAGGGGGTCCTGCACCAGACAATTGCTCATCCCACACGCTGCTCTTAATCAAGCCTCCCTTCCTAGGGTTCTCTTTTCTCTCTCACAGGGCTCTATTCCCATCCCTAACTCACCTGAGCACTCCTGAGCTTTTTCTTTTATAGCTTCAGAAACCGATAGCATGAGGAGGTGGGATGTACTCGGATATTTCGATATTTAATGGTTAAGTCCTCTTTCAATTGAATATTTTTTTCTGTTAGTAAATGTGTGTTTTATGGAAGCAATTCTCAATACCTGCAATATGTTGCCATTGGCAATGTACATTACACTAACTCCGTACACTAAGAAGAGAGAAGTGAGTCCTGTACACACAGAACACTGTTGCTATATCTGCCGCTGTGGAGGACTCACATCTTTCTTGTTGGTGTACAGACTTGTGTACGTTGCCAATGGCAACAGATTGAAGATAATGAAAACTGCTTTCATAAAACACACATTTTCTAAAAAGTACTAAATCAGCTCAGCACCTTGAGGACATCATTTTGGTATAAAAATTTTACACTTTAAAAATACCATCGAAAGTGGAATTTTCCTTTAACCTCATTCCTTATTATTTGCTGACATCATGCAGCCAAACCCTGTAACTACACTCACAACTTCACATTATCTATAAATTCTGTACTGTTGCTCGTTACCCCAGGGTCCTTCCCAAAGAAACCGAGACCAGGGAATCATCCTGTTACAGTCCTTACTATTGGCTCCTCCATTCTAGGCCATACTAGACCAGTAAAGATGTACTATTTATTGATATTGTCGGTAAAAGCTATATGATTTACAATGGAGAGAGTAAGATCTCAGTATGGTGACACTACTAAAAGTCAAGATAAATTTGATTGTGTGTTTATACCTGATTCATGCAATGAGATACAATCGCAATCGTTGGACTTTAAAAGTGTATTATAGCAATATGAGGTTGTCATGAGAAAAGAATTGAAGACATGGTGGGATTTAAGTTCACTCACCAAATATCTGCAAAATGCTATGATTCCTAGAGGTTTGAGGATAAGAAAGATCCCTACCACCATTTATTCGGAAAATTTTCAAAAAGAATGGAATGCAATCCTTACCCAAGCGTCAATAGATTTAATGCGCCTTATAATAACACATGAGGAAGAGAAACTTAAAGAAATTCAGCACAACATAGTAGAGTTGGAGAATTTAATGAAACAATTTGAAACAATTACTCACTTTGATGAACGCATGGAGCGCTTGCGCAAATCATTGGATATAATGGAGTCGCAAATCATGGAAGTAAAGCGGAATACATTTCAAAGAGATACAGAAGATTACCGTCTGATAGAATTTATACATGGAAAAGAGCATCCTACAGATCTTTTCGTCCCAGATCGATTCTGAAAAGCAGTACAGGGAAGAAGATGATCACCTTCAATACATCAGAATCGTCTGATTGGTCCTCAACTAGTGACCGATCAGACACAGAGGTGGACACTAGAAATTTTCCAGAACCTTTGCACCCAAAGGCAAGAAGAAAGAGGGGAATAAGAGACCCCACAGAGCGGGGCGTAAGCACAAGTGACACCAATCGCTATGTCCTGAGGGGTCGGAGAATATGATTAGTACAAATAGTGTTATTAACTTATCATCTTACTCCCTGTCTGATCAAGAAAAATGTTTACTAGCTAGAGGACTGTCGTTTGCCCCAACATATCATTTTAATTTATTTGATACTGTGTTGGATCTAAATAGATTCGTGAGGAATCTCACGCTGCGCAGACATTTCTCTGAGTTGGAGTGGCCCCCAGCACCACCTCTGGATTTTTCCCGGGGGGGATGCTGGGGCTCACGGCGTTTCCTCCCAGACAGTGGAGATGTCACATAAGGATTTGTTTAATTTTTCATTCCAAGATCAGACTATGGCATTGTGGCTGGAGGAACCTATCAGATCTAGGTCCAGAAAAAATACACCCACCGCCCAAGTTTAGGATTGCCAATAAAAGTTTTTACCCCATTAATTCACGCACACATATGTGCTAGACGCTTTTCAAGAAGCAGTTGAGAAAGATTTGGTTACATTAGCAAAAAAATCACAAAAGTGCAGGAAGTTTATAAATATATCGTCTGGGGAAAAAATGGCAATCTTAAGTTTGGCACAAAATAAGGAAATAGTTATACGCGCAGCAGATAAAGGAGGTAGTGTTGTAGTTTTGAATGCCACAGATTATGAATCATAGGCATTGAGACAATTAAATGATAATACAACCTATTTGAAATTGAATGGTGATCCTACAAATAGGTTTCAGGGGGACCTGAGGAAGGCAGGGTCCTTGGCATTTTGACAGAAGATGACGTTGATGTTTTATTCGTAGGTTCCCCCATTGCCCTGGTCTTTCATCACCTCCCCAAGATCCACAAACCACAAAGTCCCCCGGCTGGGAGGCCTATTGTGGCGGGGATTGGGGGGATGAACGAGAGACTGGGGCAATGGGTGGACTCCTATTTGCTCCCCTTGGATTGTAGATTGCCTGGATTCCTGCAGGATTTCAGAGATGTGATGCGGTCTTTTTTGAGGTTTGAGTGGCAAGCCAATTATAGATGGCTCAAATGTGATGTGTCTTCTTTGTACTCTGCTATACCGCATGATTTAGCATTGCAAGCCACATATTTCCACCTCCATAATTATTCCAATTACCCTCAGGATGTGATCACCTTTATCATTCTCTCTCTTGAATTTCTTTTAAAACATAATTTTTTCCTGTTTGCGGGAGAGATTTACTTGCAGCTATGTGGGGCATCCATGGGGGCCCCTTTTTCTCCCTCTCTCGCCAACCTCTACATGGGTTGGTGGGAGAGGGAGACTATTTATGGCTACAGTAATCCCTTCCTTCATAGGATAAAGTATTTCGGGAGATACATTGATGATCTTTGTCTGGGATGGGGATGAGAGTACTATCACACAATTTGTGGAGTATTTAAATACCAACAATTTGAATTTTCCAAAAATCACTGTGATTCCATCCCATTCCTTGACTTATGCTTAAGAGTAGCACCTAATAAGAAAAATATTATCACTAGGACTTTTAGAAAAAAGACTGCAGGTAACACCACCTTGAGGGCAGAAAGCTGCCATCCATTCCATACAATCTCAGCAATTCCGGTTGGTGAGATGGTTCGGGCCCGCTGGAATTGCTCTGATCCAATAGAATTTGAGCAAGAAGTCCAGATAGTAAAAAATAGATTAAGACTTATAGGTTACTCGGATAAACTACTAGAAAGAGCGGAAGACATTGCAAGAAAAAAAGATAGAGAAATGATGCTATGTCAAGAAAGCCTTACAAAAAAGAAAATAAATCGTCAGATGCGGGCATGTCAGTCTGAATTAAACAGCAGCCATAAGAGTGGTCTTACTCTGGTCACTACTTTTAGTGAAGAGTTTTATGCTATTAAAAATATTGTAAATAGGCATCTGCCCATTCTTAATGCGGACCCACAATTGAAGGAAGTTATTAAGATTGTAAGTAGAAGGCCGCCCACTTTAGGCCAAAAATTATCCCCAAGCCTGTATAATAAATGTAAGAAAATATCCAACACATGGCTTTCATGCAGCGGATTTTATAAATGTGCGGGTCACCGCTGCAGTTTATGTAAATATACACTTACAGGTAGGAATTTTCAATCCGCAGTGACAAAACAAGAATTTTGCATAAAGGGCTTTATTAATTGCAATTCATCCTGTGTAATATATTTAATATATTTAATTACGTGTGATTTATGCCAAAAACAATATGTTGGGTGTACAGCTAGGCCCCTCAAAAGGAGGATTGCAGAACATTTAGCTGCAGCCTCCCAAGACCGGCTTAATCAGGTGTCTAATGTAGGGCGTAATTTTAAGGATATGCATGCGGGTGATTTATCATACTTTAGGTGCATTGCAATAGAGAAAGTTACACTGGGACCTAGAGGAGGGGACCTACAAGCGAAATTATTTCAAAGGGAAGTTTTCTGGATTTTCAAACTGGGCACACGTGCTCCCCAAGGGTTGAATCACCGTTGGGATGTTGATCTCTATCTCTGCAACTAAACACTTCCCTTAAAATTGCCAGATCTGCCCACTATTACCATCTAGCGTAGGGCAGCTAAAGTTTCTGGTACCTCTTTCTTTCCCTCCTTTCTAATTAAACAGTCCCTCACAAATAATCTTCGAGGAACTATGATAGGAACCATACACAAATAGAGTAGGGCATAATATGCCATTCTGTATAATAGTTAGTAATTAAGTTAATGTGCTTAGGAAACTGTACATAGCATTTGTATATTTATTTAGATGTTTAAAATGAATTATACAGTCCGGGGAGAATAATATATATTGTGTAAATAATCACAACATAATTTCTACAATGTATTTGCTTCATCGAAGAGGATAAATTAAATGTCCCCAGTCCCTCCTATTGCTGATGTATTGCTGCATTAAATAGGATCATAGTCTAATATTTATATATAATTATTACTGGAATTTGCAGATTAATGTCGTGATACATACATATTATTGGATTTATATCATCAGATTTATACATCTCCTATTTTTTTATTTAATTTAGTGTATATTTTGATTATAGTAGTAGATGTATTCACCCGATGTATTTTTGATTGCAGTTCAGTTCAAATATGTATTCTGTATATTTAGGAGAGAAACAAATATGTATTTTGTATATTTAGGAGAGACTTTTTTCTTAGCTTCTTCATATCTGTATTGTATAAGTAATGATGCAAGTGATGATACTGCAGCACCAGGTGTAGTGGTCTCCGGGTTACTGGAGTGGTTGATTCAATTGCCGGTTTCTCTTACCCTGTGTCATTTCCGCCCTTATCCCGTCTCTCTATGGAGTAGGGCTTTGCCCTCTCTCTGTTGTCACTTCCGATTGGGTATGGTGTTAACACCGCTGCCGCTGATTGTGGCGGCTCTGCCCCCTTCGTTTTGTCTGAAAGACAGGACCCGGGATGAATTAAACATAGGGTGAGTTACCTGGCTTTTGTTATTAATCCACTTATGTGTCTGATTGACCCATTTAATTCCCAACTGATTTTTCAATTATCCCGGGCGTTCCCTGATGGGTACTGCATACATCACGCTAATATTTAAATGTGTGTTATGGGAGCAGGAGTTCATGTCATGAGTAAGGGCTGAGTCTGTGCCCGAAACGCGTTGGCATTTTACCTGCTTCCTTATGCTTGTTACCGACCTGTCTATGTGGATGGAATTCTTTTAATCTGTATGGAAATAAACATGGATCAAGTATCCTTTTAACCGGATAATGGCTGGCGTTATTGCTGAATTCAAAGATGTACATGAGACTGACTTAACAGTTGTCCTGCAGAACATGGTCTGCACCTTTTTTGATAGCCCAAATTTCCTCAGTTGCCTTGGGAGTATCGTTTTCACTGGGCTTTCTCACTTCCATACTTGTGTGCATGGACTATTTGAAGTACCAAGGGATTTTATGATATTGTTGCTAAATGAGTATGGGACCTGGCACTCGGACTGACTTTCAAAAGTCTAACACCATCTCCACTTTTATGATGAGGTTGTTTCTGAACTGCTAATCAAATTCTTCAACTATCTTGCCGAATGCCTGAGAATCGCTACGATTGAATCGCTATGAATCGCTGAGAATCGCTACGATTAGTCCAATGATATCTAGGGTGTGGCATTGTTTGTAGCACTTTGTGATATATTGTTTTTATATTTCCTAATATTGAGCACTTTATGGATATTTTGTATATCCCCTTGTAGCACATTGTTGTTCACTTTTTGATAAAATGCAATATCTGCACAGACTTATAACAGTTACCCCTGTATGATCAATTTAAATTGTGATGTATTGTGTTGTCTGTGATAATAAAGGTCATTTATTGGATCATGGCTGTAGTGCTGTGGTGCAGCCTATTTGAAGCAGTTCTTTTCCCTGTATTCTCCCAGTATTTTCTTAAGTTGATTTATGCCTTCAGAAAGGCTTTTTTCTAACCCCCAAGCTCGAGTTTGTAATTCTGGCATGATTCCACATCCAGGAGCACAGCTCTGCCTATGAGACTTTTTTTTGCAAATACAGATAGCCTGTAATTAGAGATGAGCGAACTTTTGAAAAATTCGATTCGACTGATTCGCCGAATTTTCCGACAAAAATCGTTTCGACCCGAATAAATTCGCGACGAATCGCTATTAAAAACGGCTATTTCTGAGCCTCCTACAGCCTCAATAGGGTTGTAAACCATTCAGCCTTGCTGTAACACGCACAGGATGCGTGCTGGGTTAGTTAAATAATACTTTGAAGAAATATCACATGCAGATCAGAGGCATCGCTAATAGAATCGCAGAGCGGCACAATTGCAGAGAGTTGAAGTGGCATCACTATGAGGGGCAGAAGGAGCCCAAATATACACTGGAGTTGGCCTCAGGAGCCCAAAAATTGGATGAATCACACCCTGGAGTTGGCAGGAGTTGGCAGCAGCAGCAGCAGGAGCCCAAATATACACTGGAGTTGGCTTCAGGAGCCCAAAAATTGGATGAATCACACCCTGGAGTTGGCAGGAGTTGGCAGCAGCAGCAGCAGGAGCCCAAATATACACTGGAGTTGGCTTCAGGAGCCCAAAAATTGGATGAATCACACCCTGGAGTTGGCAGGAGTTGACAGCAGCAGCAGCAGGAGCCCAAATATACACTGGAGTTGGCTTCAGGAGCCCAAAAATTGGATGAATCACACCCTGGAGTTGGCAGGAGTTGACAGTAGCAGCAGCAGGAGCCCAAATATACACTGGAGTTGGCCTCAGGAGCCCAAAAATTGGATGAATCACACCCTGGAGTTGGCAGGAGTTGACAGTAGCAGCAGCAGGAGCCCAAATATACACTGGAGTTGGCCTCAGGAGCCCAAAAATTGGATGAATCACACCCTGGAGTTGGCAGGAGTTGACAGTAGCAGCAGCAGGAGCCCAAATATACACTGGAGTTGGCCTCAGGAGCCCAAAAATTGGATGAATCACACCCTGGAGTTGGCAGGAGTTGACAGTAGCAGCAGCAGGAGCCCAAATATACACTGGAGTTGGCCTCAGGAGCCCAAAAATTGGATGAATCACACCCTGGAGTTGGCAGGAGTTGGCAGTAGCAGCAGCAGGAGCCCAAATATACACTGGAGTTGGCCTCAGGAGCCCAAAAATTGGATGAATCACACCCTGGAGTTGGCAGGAGTTGGCAGCAGCAGCAGCAGGAGCCCAAATATACACTGGAGTTGGCTTCAGGAGCCCAAAAATTGGATGAATCACACCCTGGAGTTGGCAGAAGTTGACAGTAGCAGCAGCAGGAGCCCAAATATACACTGGAGTTGGCCTCAGGAGCCCAAAAATTGGATGAATCACACCCTGGAGTTGGCAGGAGTTGACAGTAGCAGCAGCAGGAGCCCAAATATACACTGGAGTTGGCCTCAGGAGCCCAAAAATTGGATGAATCACACCCTGGAGTTGGCAGGAGTTGACAGTAGCAGCAGCAGGAGCCCAAATATACACTGGAGTTGGCTTCAGGAGCCCAAAAATTGGATGAATCACACCCTGGAGTTGGCAGGAGTTGACAGTAGCAGCAGCAGGAGCCCAAATATACACTGGAGTTGGCTTCAGGAGCCCAAAAATTGGATGAATCACACCCTGGAGTTGGCAGGAGTTGACAGTAGCAGCAGCAGGAGCCCAAATATACACTGGAGTTGGCCTCAGGAGCCCAAAAATTGGATGAATCACACCCTGGAGTTGGCAGGAGTTGGCAGTAGCAGCAGCAGGAGCCCAAATATACACTGGAGTTGGCCTCAGGAGCCCAAAAATTGGATGAATCACACCCTGGAGTTGGCAGGAGTTGGCAGCAGCAGCAGCAGGAGCCCAAATATACACTGGAGTTGGCTTCAGGAGCCCAAAAATTGGATGAATCACACCCTGGAGTTGGCAGAAGTTGACAGTAGCAGCAGCAGGAGCCCAAATATACACTGGAGTTGGCCTCAGGAGCCCAAAAATTGGATGAATCACACCCTGGAGTTGGCAGGAGTTGACAGTAGCAGCAGCAGGAGCCCAAATATACACTGGAGTTGGCCTCAGGAGCCCAAAAATTGGATGAATCACACCCTGGAGTTGGCAGGAGTTGACAGTAGCAGCAGCAGGAGCCCAAATATACACTGGAGTTGGCTTCAGGAGCCCAAAAATTGGATGAATCACACCCTGGAGTTGGCAGGAGTTGACAGTAGCAGCAGCAGGAGCCCAAATATACACTGGAGTTGGCTTCAGGAGCCCAAAAATTGGATGAATCACACCCTGGAGTTGGCAGAAGTTGACAGCAGCAGCAGCAGGAGCCCAAATATACACTGGAGTTGGCCTCAGGAGCCCAAAAATTGGATGAATCACACCCTGGAGTTGGCAGAAGTTGGCAGCAGCAGCAGCAGGAGCCCAAATATACACTGGAGTTGGCTTCAGGAGCCCAAAAATTGGATGAATCACACCCTGGAGTTGGCAGAAGTTGGCAGCAGCAGCAGCAGGAGCCCAAATATACACTGGAGTTGGCTTCAGGAGCCCAAAAATTGGATGAATCACACCCTGGAGTTGGCAGGAGTTGACAGTAGCAGCAGCAGGAGCCCAAATATACACTGGAGTTGGCCTCAGGAGCCCAAAAATTGGATGAATCACACCCTGGAGTTGGCAGGAGTTGACAGTAGCAGCAGCAGGAGCCCAAATATACACTGGAGTTGGCTTCAGGAGCCCAAAAATTGGATGAATCACACCCTGGAGTTGGCAGGAGTTGACAGTAGCAGCAGCAGGAGCCCAAATATACACTGGAGTTGGCCTCAGGAGCCCAAAAATTGGATGAATCACACCCTGGAGTTGGCAGGAGTTGACAGTAGCAGCAGCAGGAGCCCAAATATACACTGGAGTTGGCTTCAGGAGCCCAAAAATTGGATGAATCACACCCTGGAGTTGGCAGAAGTTGGCAGCAGCAGCAGCAGGAGCCCAAACATTACTTTAAACAGACCCTGGGGTTGGCCTCAGGAGCCCAAAAATTGGATGAATCACACCCTGTGGAGAGTCATGTGGAGAAAAAGTAGCTTAGTTAGTAATATCTACATAAAATTATGAATAAACAAATGCAAAAGTTTGCCAAAGTGAAGTTTTGTTTGAGGGTGTGTTTCCACCTTTTAATTAAATCAGAAACAAGAAGGTGTCATTGCCTCTGACTAATTAGCCCTCAAAAATTCTTGGAATTTTTAATCTGGAATCATGTCTGATCCGTCTTATCCGAAGAATATTAATAAAAAGTAAGAGTAACGTAAAGGATTTTTTATCAATACTTACTTGTGGTCCGATGCGGAGGAATGTCTGTAACTTGAGAGCAGCGCCTTAAATCTGTTTTGCACGATCCATCTTTCTTGGTCTGGCCCCGTCATCAATCTACTGGAATACATCAGGCATTGTTGGGAGGAAAGCTTGGCTGATCCATGCGCCATTCATTTCCACGCAGGGCAGTCTCTGGAAAAAAAAAGTCTGTATAAACCAGGGTCTTTTTCATATAAAAACAAATGGTTATTCTTGCTTTTCAACCATATGTTCCACAGCTTTACCAGTCATTGTGTCAGCCAATGAAGCAACTTTGTCTGGAAGTGCTGCAAAAGCAGTCCACTGCATCACAAGTGGCATCTGACACCCCCAGTCAACTGTCTGCCTGTTATGCTTTGGGTTCAGCTCCACTATCCATTGATCTGATATCCAAGATCTGATAATCATAAAATTCAGCAGCTACTGCCCAGCCAAGAAGTGGAGGAGACACTCGCCTCTTCTTCCACTATCCGGCAACTAGTGATGAGGAGAGTGTCGTGGGAGGAGGTGTTGCAAGCCGAGGTAGTGGAAGAGGGTCCCTGGAGTCTGCGGCGGTGGCGGCGGCAGCAGCAGCGAATTATTGCGGACTGTTGGTAGGAAAAATCAGCTACTCAGCGATGTGGCAGTGTTCCATGCAGCATCCTGTGGAGAAAAAGTAGGTTAGTTAGTGTATATACATAAAATTATGAATAGACAAATGCAATAGTATTGCGAAAGTGAAGTTTTGTTTGAGGGTGTGTTTCCACCTTGCAATTAAATCAGAAACAACTAGCTATCATTTGCCTCTGAATAATTAGCCCTCAAAAATTCTTGGAATTTTTAATCTTGATGTCTGAGGGATTTCTCCTCTCAGACAGCGTCACCATAAGTCCAGCCTGCTGCATTACCCAGTGGTGGACCTTTCAGAGAACTGATGGCTTGTGCCGAGCCGAGGTGGAGAGTCACATGGCATGGTTGTTGAACAGAAGGTGGGCCAGTCCTTTAGCCTGTCAGTGTGTACCAAAGTGCACAGTGTTGTCTACGCCTGGAGCTGTAACTATAGACTCATGGTGGACAATATATATCCTTTTAGGCCCCCTTGGTGATTGTTGTTTCACGCTGTTCTTCACATGGTTTTCCTTGACCATCAGAGTCACACATGGGAGGAACTACTAAAAATGAGAACTCAATCCATGAAAGCATTGCTTAATCCACGAAAACTGCAAATTTGGACCCATGGTGACTGACACTTGGAAGAACATCTTGTTTGCGCTGCGACAAGGAAGCCAGAGTCATGCGTCCTGACATGGCACACGTGTTCAGTCTAGTTTTGAAGTCTTGCCCCCATCTGAAAGACATCCGAACAACAGGAAAGAAAGTTAGCATGCACTTCTGGCACTCCTACACCACCAAGCACAACCTTATTGAGCCTCAGCGTCACAAAGGTGTACCCCACCATAGTCTGATTTGCGATGTTTCCACCCGTTGGAATTCCACCCTCCATATGCAGGATCCACTATAGCAGTGGTCCCCAACCCTGTCCTCAAGGCCCACCAACAGGCCAGGCTTTGCAGATCTCCACAAAGATGCTCAGGTGGAGTAATTAGTGCAGCTGCAGAGCAATAAAGCTGGCTATTTGGAGATCCAAAAAACATGACATGTTGGTGGGCCTTGAGGACAGGGTTGAGGACCACTGCACTATAGGAACAGAGAAAAGCCATCACGGATTTCTGGATGATCCAAACGGATAGGGGGACACCCCTGTGTAAATTCAATGTAAACCATTGGCAGCTCATACGTGACACCGACCATTTGTTTAGGCCCTTTGAGGAAGCTACATTATTAGTCAGTTGCCAGGACTATGAGATGAACGATGAGATTCCACTGCTTCATGTACTACAACACATGTTGGAAAGCATGGCTGGTCAGGGCACTGGAGACATGGCACATACATTTCACAGCCACATGAAGCCTGTGGGGGCTGAAGTGGAGGAGGAGGAGGGGGTGGGGCACAGCAAACCACAGTTTAGGTTTCACAAAATGACCATTTTATCTAGTCATCTGACAGGAGAGGAGGTGCAGCCACAGGAGCTAGAGGGTTGTGAGTAAGGCGAGACAGAGGACCCAGACACACCATGGCAGTTTACAGTGGAGATGGAGACAGGTAGTCCCTCCGAGTCACTTGCACAAATGGCACGATGCATGCTCACATGCATGCGTACTAGTGAGCGCAGAATTGTCTCCCTTTATTCAGCGGGAAGACTTCTGGCTCTCCAACTTATTGGACCCTCGCTTCCGGCACAAAATGGGGGCATTTTTTACGCCCACTGAGAGGGAGGAAAAACTGACCTACTACAGAGACATCCCAGGTAGTCAGTTGGGCGATGTCTATTTGCGCCATGGCCCATACTCCCGCAGGTCTGACTCTAGGGGAACTTTGCGATCACCTTCCACTGCCATGGCTGCTGGGGGGGTGGAAGGAGCAGCAGCAGCTCCATCAGCAGCAACCTCAGTCTTCAGTCGCTAGTGAGTAGCTTTCTACACCCGCATAGTGAGTCTACTCATGAGAAGCAGGAAGACCTGGAGCTGGACCTCAAACAGCAGGTCATGTCATACCTTGACATGACCATGCCAACACACCTTCAAGATCCACTGGATTTGCTGGGAAGCCAAACTTGACTTGTGCCCGCAACTAGCAGAGTTTGCCCTGGAAAAGCTGTACTGGCCGGACAGTAGTTGATTTAGATGGCAACTGGGCTGCTCTATATAACGAAGCAAAATGGCAAATTTACCTCACTATATAAGCTATTGCCCCTCAGATTTACACAGGGGCTGCTCTATATTATGCTGCAAAATGGCAAATTAACCTCACAATATAAGCCATTGCAGCTCTATATAAATAAAAATAAATAAATAAAAAAAGGGCCTGTAGAAGCTTATTTAGTATAACAGATAGGGTGACATGTGCTGGTTTGGGATGCCCATATGGGCTAGTGTTTTGGCAGCAGTACAAAAACCAATGCAAAATGCAATAGCTTAATAAAGCTGATGCTGATCAACGCTTATTTAGTATAACAGATGGGGTGCAACATGCAGGTTTGGGATGCCCTGCGGCCTGGTGTATTTAAAGCAGACCAAAACCAATTCAAAATGCAATAACTTAATAAAGCTGAGGCTGTAGATGCTTATTTAGTATAAACAGGTAGGGTGCAAGGTGCAGCTTTGGGGTGCCCTGCGGCCTGGTTAAATGAAAGCAGTCAAAAAGGAAGTGCAAACTGAAGTAGCTTAATGAAGCTGATGCTGATCAACGCTTATGTTGTATACCAGATAGGGTGCAAGGTGCAGCTTTGGGGTGCCCTGCGGCCTGGTTTATTAAAATCAGTCAAAAACAAGTGCAAACTGAAGTAGCCTGATCAACGCTTATGTTGTATAACAGATAGGTTTAAAATAGCATGTGCCTTGGGATGCCCGTGTGGCCTGTTATATTTCAAGCTGAACAAAAAGTAACAATAATCCAAGTATGAGACATCATTTTGACCTTCTTCACAGCGCCATACTTTGAAAAAAAAAAATTAATTTCATGCCGATCAATCCAAAGGTCAATGCCCCTAACAAAAATAGTGTTCGGTATAAGTTTTCCTTCTGGAAGGACGTAACCTTTAGTTTACATGGTTGGGGTAGGTTATCTTACAAATTGGGATACCCCACTGTATATGAAACCGAATATAAATGCACACCCAAAAGTGGACACTCAGCCTCCAAGAGGCCTGCTTAGTTTAAATAAGAGAGCTGCTTAGTATGGTAGGTAGGTTATGTTATGTTACAGAATGGGATGCCCCAAGCAGACTTGAGATCAGTATATATGCACACAGCAGCAGTGTGTTAGCAGGCTCATACAGGCCAAATTTCTTTAAATAAATGTGCAGCTTACAGTAAATGCAGAGGCTAATGGTATGTTAAAGAATGGGATGTCCCAAAAACCAGAGAGCACCTGGCAGGCAGCAGTAAGACTATGCACAGCAAAAGTGTCTTTATCATGCCTAATTTCAATTAGAATAGGTGCAAATGGTTAGGTTCTTAAATAGAGGCTGGTGTAGTCACAGAATGGGATGCCCTAAAAACCAGCAGTAAGTACACCTGGCAGGGTCCAGTAGTGCTATGCCCAGCAAAAGTGTCTTTATCAGGCTAATTTCAAATATGATAAGAGCAAATGCTTATATGGTCTTAAACAGAGGCTGCTGTAGTCACAGAATGGGATGCCCCGGGCAGGAATCGAGCTGGCAGGGTCCAGTAGGGCTTTGGCCAGCAAAAGTGTCTTTATCAGGCCTAATTTCAAATATGATAAGAGCAAATGCTTATATGGTCTTAAACAGAGGCTGCTTTAGTCACAGAATGGGATGCCCTGGGCAGGAATCGACCTGGCAGGGTCCAGTAGGGCTTTGGCCAGCAAAAGTGTCTTTATCAGGCTAATTTCAAATATGATAAGAGCAAATGCTTATATGGTCTTAAACAGAGGCTGCTTTAGTCACAGAATGGGATGCCCCGGGCAGGAATCGAGCTGGCAGGGTCCAGTAGTGCTTTGGCCAGCAAAAGTGTCTTTATCAGGCTAATTTCAAATATGATAAGAGCAAATGCTTATATGGTCTTAAACAGAGGCTGCTGTAGTCACAGAATGGGATGCCCCGGGCAGGAATCGAGCTGGCAGGGTCCAGTAGTGCTTTGGCCAGCAAAAGTGTCTTTATCAGGCTAATTTCAAATATGATAAGAGCAAATGCTTATATGGTCTTAAACAGAGGCTGCTGTAGTCACAGAATGGGATGCCCCGGGCAGGAATCGAGCTGGCAGGGTCCAGTAGGGCTTTGGCCAGCAAAAGTGTCTTTATCAGGCCTAATTTCAAATATGATAAGAGCAAATGCTTATATGGTCTTAAACAGAGGCTGCTTTAGTCACAGAATGGGATGCCCTGGGCAGGAATCGACCTGGCAGGGTCCAGTAGGGCTTTGGCCAGCAAAAGTGTCTTTATCAGGCTAATTTCAAATATGATAAGAGCAAATGCTTATATGGTCTTAAACAGAGGCTGCTTTAGTCACAGAATGGGATGCCCCGGGCAGGAATCGAGCTGGCAGGGTCCAGTAGTGCTTTGGCCAGCAAAAGTGTCTTTATCAGGCTAATTTCAAATATGATAAGAGCAAATGCTTATATGGTCTTAAACAGAGGCTGCTGTAGTCACAGAATGGGATGCCCCGGGCAGGAATCGAGCTGGCAGGGTCCAGTAGTGCTTTGGCCAGCAAAAGTGTCTTTATCAGGCCTAATTTCAAATATGATAAGAGCAAATGCTTATATGGTCTTAAACAGAGGCTGCTTTAGTCACAGAATGGGATGCCCCGGGCAGGAATCGAGCTGGCAGGGTCCAGTAGTGCTTTGGCCAGCAAAAGTGTCTTTATCAGGCTAATTTCAAATATGATAAGAGCAAATGCTTATATGGTCTTAAACAGAGGCTGCTGTAGTCACAGAATGGGATGCCCCGGGCAGGAATCGAGCTGGCAGGGTCCAGTAGGGCTTTGGCCAGCAAAAGTGTCTTTATCAGGCCTAATTTCAAATATGATAAGAGCAAATGCTTATATGGTCTTAAACAGAGGCTGCTTTAGTCACAGAATGGGATGCCCTGGGCAGGAATCGACCTGGCAGGGTCCAGTAGGGCTTTGGCCAGCAAAAGTGTCTTTATCAGGCTAATTTCAAATATGATAAGAGCAAATGCTTATATGGTCTTAAACAGAGGCTGCTTTAGTCACAGAATGGGATGCCCCGGGCAGGAATCGAGCTGGCAGGGTCCAGTAGTGCTTTGGCCAGCAAAAGTGTCTTTATCAGGCTAATTTCAAATATGATAAGAGCAAATGCTTATATGGTCTTAAACAGAGGCTGCTTTAGTCACAGAATGGGATGCCCCGGGCAGGAATCGAGCTGGCAGGGTCCAGTAGTGCTTTGGCCAGCAAAAGTGTCTTTATCAGGCTAATTTCAAATATGATAAGAGCAAATGCTTATATGGTCTTAAACAGAGGCTGCTGTAGTCACAGAATGGGATGCCCCGGGCAGGAATCGAGCTGGCAGGGTCCAGTAGGGCTTTGGCCAGCAAAAGTGTCTTTATCAGGCCTAATTTCAAATATGATAAGAGCAAATGCTTATATGGTCTTAAACAGAGGCTGCTTTAGTCACAGAATGGGATGCCCTGGGCAGGAATCGACCTGGCAGGGTCCAGTAGGGCTTTGGCCAGCAAAAGTGTCTTTATCAGGCTAATTTCAAATATGATAAGAGCAAATGCTTATATGGTCTTAAACAGAGGCTGCTTTAGTCACAGAATGGGATGCCCCGGGCAGGAATCGAGCTGGCAGGGTCCAGTAGGGCTTTGGCCAGCAAAAGTGTCTTTATCAGGCCTAATTTCAAATATGATAAGAGCAAATGCTTATATGGTCTTAAACAGAGGCTGCTGTAGTCACAGAATGGGATGCCCCGGGCAGGAATCGAGCTGGCAGGGTCCAGTAGGGCTTTGGCCAGCAAAAGTGTCTTTATCAGGCCTAATTTCAAATATGATAAGAGCAAATGCTTATATGGTCTTAAACAGAGGCTGCTTTAGTCACAGAATGGGATGCCCTGGGCAGGAATCGACCTGGCAGGGTCCAGTAGGGCTTTGGCCAGCAAAAGTGTCTTTATCAGGCTAATTTCAAATATGATAAGAGCAAATGCTTATATGGTCTTAAACAGAGGCTGCTTTAGTCACAGAATGGGATGCCCCGGGCAGGAATCGAGCTGGCAGGGTCCAGTAGTGCTTTGGCCAGCAAAAGTGTCTTTATCAGGCTAATTTCAAATATGATAAGAGCAAATGCTTATATGGTCTTAAACAGAGGCTGCTGTAGTCACAGAATGGGATGCCCCGGGCAGGAATCGAGCTGGCAGGGTCCAGTAGTGCTTTGGCCAGCAAAAGTGTCTTTATCAGGCCTAATTTCAAATATGATAAGAGCAAATGCTTATATGGTCTTAAACAGAGGCTGCTTTAGTCACAGAATGGGATGCCCTGGGCAGGAATCGACCTGGCAGGGTCCAGTAGGGCTTTGGCCAGCAAAAGTGTCTTTATCAGGCTAATTTCAAATATGATAAGAGCAAATGCTTATATGGTCTTAAACAGAGGCTGCTTTAGTCACAGAATGGGATGCCCCGGGCAGGAATCGAGCTGGCAGGGTCCAGTAGTGCTTTGGCCAGCAAAAGTGTCTTTATCAGGCTAATTTCAAATATGATAAGAGCAAATGCTTATATGGTCTTAAACAGAGGCTGCTGTAGTCACAGAATGGGATGCCCCGGGCAGGAATCGAGCTGGCAGGGTCCAGTAGTGCTTTGGCCAGCAAAAGTGTCTTTATCAGGCCTAATTTCAAATATGATAAGAGCAAATGCTTATATGGTCTTAAACAGAGGCTGCTTTAGTCACAGAATGGGATGCCCCGGGCAGGAATCGAGCTGGCAGGGTCCAGTAGTGCTTTGGCCAGCAAAAGTGTCTTTATCAGGCTAATTTCAAATATGATAAGAGCAAATGCTTATATGGTCTTAAACAGAGGCTGCTGTAGTCACAGAATGGGATGCCCCGGGCAGGAATCGAGCTGGCAGGGTCCAGTAGGGCTTTGGCCAGCAAAAGTGTCTTTATCAGGCCTAATTTCAAATATGATAAGAGCAAATGCTTATATGGTCTTAAACAGAGGCTGCTTTAGTCACAGAATGGGATGCCCTGGGCAGGAATCGACCTGGCAGGGTCCAGTAGGGCTTTGGCCAGCAAAAGTGTCTTTATCAGGCTAATTTCAAATATGATAAGAGCAAATGCTTATATGGTCTTAAACAGAGGCTGCTTTAGTCACAGAATGGGATGCCCCGGGCAGGAATCGAGCTGGCAGGGTCCAGTAGTGCTTTGGCCAGCAAAAGTGTCTTTATCAGGCTAATTTCAAATATGATAAGAGCAAATGCTTATATGGTCTTAAACAGAGGCTGCTTTAGTCACAGAATGGGATGCCCCGGGCAGGAATCGAGCTGGCAGGGTCCAGTAGTGCTTTGGCCAGCAAAAGTGTCTTTATCAGGCTAATTTCAAATATGATAAGAGCAAATGCTTATATGGTCTTAAACAGAGGCTGCTGTAGTCACAGAATGGGATGCCCCGGGCAGGAATCGAGCTGGCAGGGTCCAGTAGGGCTTTGGCCAGCAAAAGTGTCTTTATCAGGCCTAATTTCAAATATGATAAGAGCAAATGCTTATATGGTCTTAAACAGAGGCTGCTTTAGTCACAGAATGGGATGCCCTGGGCAGGAATCGACCTGGCAGGGTCCAGTAGGGCTTTGGCCAGCAAAAGTGTCTTTATCAGGCTAATTTCAAATATGATAAGAGCAAATGCTTATATGGTCTTAAACAGAGGCTGCTTTAGTCACAGAATGGGATGCCCCGGGCAGGAATCGAGCTGGCAGGGTCCAGTAGGGCTTTGGCCAGCAAAAGTGTCTTTATCAGGCCTAATTTCAAATATGATAAGAGCAAATGCTTATATGGTCTTAAACAGAGGCTGCTGTAGTCACAGAATGGGATGCCCCGGGCAGGAATCGAGCTGGCAGGGTCCAGTAGGGCTTTGGCCAGCAAAAGTGTCTTTATCAGGCCTAATTTCAAATATGATAAGAGCAAATGCTTATATGGTCTTAAACAGAGGCTGCTTTAGTCACAGAATGGGATGCCCTGGGCAGGAATCGACCTGGCAGGGTCCAGTAGGGCTTTGGCCAGCAAAAGTGTCTTTATCAGGCTAATTTCAAATATGATAAGAGCAAATGCTTATATGGTCTTAAACAGAGGCTGCTTTAGTCACAGAATGGGATGCCCCGGGCAGGAATCGAGCTGGCAGGGTCCAGTAGTGCTTTGGCCAGCAAAAGTGTCTTTATCAGGCTAATTTCAAATATGATAAGAGCAAATGCTTATATGGTCTTAAACAGAGGCTGCTGTAGTCACAGAATGGGATGCCCCGGGCAGGAATCGAGCTGGCAGGGTCCAGTAGTGCTTTGGCCAGCAAAAGTGTCTTTATCAGGCCTAATTTCAAATATGATAAGAGCAAATGCTTATATGGTCTTAAACAGAGGCTGCTTTAGTCACAGAATGGGATGCCCCGGGCAGGAATCGAGCTGGCAGGGTCCAGTAGTGCTTTGGCCAGCAAAAGTGTCTTTATCAGGCTAATTTCAAATATGATAAGAGCAAATGCTTATATGGTCTTAAACAGAGGCTGCTGTAGTCACAGAATGGGATGCCCCGGGCAGGAATCGAGCTGGCAGGGTCCAGTAGTGCTTTGGCCAGCAAAAGTGTCTTTATCAGGCCTAATTTCAAATATGATAAGAGCAAATGCTTATATGGTCTTAAACAGAGGCTGCTTTAGTCACAGAATGGGATGCCCCGGGCAGGAATCGAGCTGGCAGGGTCCAGTAGTGCTTTGGCCAGCAAAAGTGTCTTTATCAGGCTAATTTCAAATATGATAAGAGCAAATGCTTATATGGTCTTAAACAGAGGCTGCTGTAGTCACAGAATGGGATGCCCCGGGCAGGAATCGAGCTGGCAGGGTCCAGTAGGGCTTTGGCCAGCAAAAGTGTCTTTATCAGGCCTAATTTCAAATATGATAAGAGCAAATGCTTATATGGTCTTAAACAGAGGCTGCTTTAGTCACAGAATGGGATGCCCTGGGCAGGAATCGAGCTGGCAGGGTCCAGTAGTGCTTTGGCCAGCAAAAGTGTCTTTATCAGGCTAATTTCAAATATGATAAGAGCAAATGCTTATATGGTCTTAAACAGAGGCTGCTGTAGTCACAGAATGGGATGCCCCGGGCAGGAATCGAGCTGGCAGGGTCCAGTAGGGCTTTGGCCAGCAAAAGTGTCTTTATCAGGCCTAATTTCAAATATGATAAGAGCAAATGCTTATATGGTCTTAAACAGAGGCTGCTTTAGTCACAGAATGGGATGCCCTGGGCAGGAATCGACCTGGCAGGGTCCAGTAGGGCTTTGGCCAGCAAAAGTGTCTTTATCAGGCTAATTTCAAATATGATAAGAGCAAATGCTTATATGGTCTTAAACAGAGGCTGCTTTAGTCACAGAATGGGATGCCCCGGGCAGGAATCGAGCTGGCAGGGTCCAGTAGTGCTTTGGCCAGCAAAAGTGTCTTTATCAGGCTAATTTCAAATATGATAAGAGCAAATGCTTATATGGTCTTAAACAGAGGCTGCTGTAGTCACAGAATGGGATGCCCCGGGCAGGAATCGAGCTGGCAGGGTACAGTAGTGCTTTGGCCAGCAAAAGTGTCTTTATCAGGCCTAATTTCAAATATGATAAGAGCAAATGCTTATATGGTCTTAAACAGAGGCTGCTTTAGTCACAGAATGGGATGCCCCGGGCAGGAATCGAGCTGGCAGGGTCCAGTAGTGCTTTGGCCAGCAAAAGTGTCTTTATCAGGCTAATTTCAAATATGATAAGAGCAAATGCTTATATGGTCTTAAACAGAGGCTGCTGTAGTCACAGAATGGGATGCCCCGGGCAGGAATCGAGCTGGCAGGGTCCAGTAGGGCTTTGGCCAGCAAAAGTGTCTTTATCAGGCCTAATTTCAAATATGATAAGAGCAAATGCTTATATGGTCTTAAACAGAGGCTGCTTTAGTCACAGAATGGGATGCCCTGGGCAGGAATCGACCTGGCAGGGTCCAGTAGGGCTTTGGCCAGCAAAAGTGTCTTTATCAGGCTAATTTCAAATATGATAAGAGCAAATGCTTATATGGTCTTAAACAGAGGCTGCTTTAGTCACAGAATGGGATGCCCCGGGCAGGAATCGAGCTGGCAGGGTCCAGTAGTGCTTTGGCCAGCAAAAGTGTCTTTATCAGGCTAATTTCAAATATGATAAGAGCAAATGCTTATATGGTCTTAAACAGAGGCTGCTGTAGTCACAGAATGGGATGCCCCGGGCAGGAATCGAGCTGGCAGGGTCCAGTAGTGCTTTGGCCAGCAAAAGTGTCTTTATCAGGCCTAATTTCAAATATGATAAGAGCAAATGCTTATATGGTCTTAAACAGAGGCTGCTTTAGTCACAGAATGGGATGCCTCACAGCAGACTTAAGATCAGTTCAGTATATATGCACAGTTAGTTACTATAAGCAGCCTGAAAACGCTAACAAAGGCTGGATGAAAAAAAAAAAATCTCCCTGTCAGCCAGCTCCGTTTTTCCTACCTTTCCCTGGCTTTCTGTCTGTCTCCTGTCTGTCTCCTGCCTGTCTCCTGCCTGTCTCCAGCCTGTCCCTGTCTGTCCCTGTCTCCAGCCTGTCTAACTGCCTCAGCTACACAGCGTTCTGTCTGTCTGTCTGTCACGAATGCAATAGAGAAATGAGGAAAAGCAAGATGGCCGCCGTTAAATACCGCTGTGTGACGTCACCGGGCTTGCTGGCTGCTGATAGGCTGCATGTGACTGCCCCAGCTTGCACTGGCGCGGGATACATGTCCAGACATGTCCCGTCCGCCATCTTAGAATGCCTGTAATGTAAATGAATGGATGTTAAAGGAAAACTTCGAGTGATCGAATCGCGGGGAAATTCGGATTCGATCCGAATCGAATTTTTCCTGAAATTCGGATCGAATCCGGGTTCGTCCGGATCGATTCGCTCATCCCTACCTGTAATTAGTATTTTGGTTATTATACATATTTGTGTCCCATAATAAATTGTATTTTTGTGTGCAACCCTGCAAATTGCCTGATATTCTTACCTGGCCAACGAACACACAGCACATGAGCATTCCACTGTGACTGAATGGCTGGCATGGCCACACACAGTAATAGAGCAAAGCGGCGCCTGTACATTGAGATCATCGGGAAGATAGTGGTGTTTTATATAAGGATACGGACCAAAATCTGGGATAGTCAAAATCCTGGGTTTTAGTCCATTTTAAACCTATATTAATCTGGAAATATTATATAGTGAAGGACTTGCACACTCTGTTTAGAAAAAAAGTTTAATATACTTAGCTTTGGTGGATCACTCGGTGTCCATGGCCGCCCCTCCCACACAGACTAGGTATAATCTTGCAGCTCAGAAGAATTGGCACTCGGGATTTCCTTTGCAATTCCTGTTGATGCTGACCAAATGCTGAATTACAGCCCTCTTTATACTACATATGGAGGCAGGGGCTTTGGAAAGTTAGCCTGACGTATTACCATTTAAAGGAAAGTGCAAAAGTAGTTGTGTATTTACCAGAAATATGTAATGGTGTATATAAAAACAAAAGAATGCCATCCTTCCTTGACATACATGGCATCAGGAACATAAGGAACCTTACATCCAACCTTATAGAGGGGATAGAAACATTCTCTATATGGAACCTAAAGTATAAGTATAAGGAATGTGAGTAAAAATGTGGATATTATACACCCATAAATAAATGTATATTAATATGGTATAAGACGATGGGTGGGAGCCTTACCGGCGGTCCTGCACCGCTGATTTTCTTCCTGCGTCTAATTATCCTCCTGCAGCCCCGGTTCTGGTGGGCTGCAGAAGGACGATCAGTTGCAGGACACATTGGCATGGGAGTGCTGCTTAGGTGAGTGAGATCCTAGATCCTGGGTGAGGTAAGAAGTCTTTTTTTGTAAATAGCCCCAGCACTGTGATGGGGGGGGGGGGGAGTTTCTGTCACACTGCCCATTATAGGATTGCCACACTGTCTGTTATAAGGGGGATTGGGGGGGTTCTGCCACAATGCCTGTTGAAGGGGGGTTGGGGGATTCTGCAACACTGCCTGTTATAGGGGGTTTGGGGGGATTCTGCCATATTGTTTGTTATAGGGGGATTGGGGGGATTCTCCCACACTGTCTGTTATAGGATTTGGGGCCCACACTGCTTGTTATAAGGGATTGGAGGGGAATATGCCAAACTGCCTGATGTTATAGGTGGCTTCTGCCACACTTCCTGTTATAGGGGATTAGGAGGATTCCTGTCCCACTGCCTATTAAAGGGGATTGGGGATTCAGACACATTGCCTTTTATAGGGAATTGGGGAGGATTCTGCCACACTGCCCATTATTGGATTGGGGGATTCTAGCACAGTGCTTGTTATAAGGGGTTGGGGTGGTTTTGCCATACTGCCCATTATAGGGTGGAAGGGGGGATTCTGCCACACTGCTTGTTATAAGAGATTGGCGGGAATTATGCCACAATGCCCATTGTAGGATTGGGGGGATTCTGCCACACTGCTTGTTATAGGGGGGAATGAGGGGATTCTACCATACTGCCAGTCATAGGGGGTTTGGGGGAATTCTGCGACACTGCCTTTTGTAGGGGGATTAGAGGGATTCTGCCACACTGCCTGTTGTAGGAAATTTGGGGGGTGGTTCTGCCACACTACCTGTTATATGGGTATTGAGGGAATTCTGGTGCACTGCCTGCTATATGGGATGGGAGGGGGGTGATTCTGCTACACTGCCTGTCATATGGTGATTGTGGGATTCTGCCATACTGCTTGTTATAGGGGGAATGGGTGGATTCTACCACACTGCCTGTTATAGGGGGTTTGGGGAAATTCTGCCACACTGTCTGTTGTAGCAAGATTGGGGGGTTCTGCAACACTACCTGTTATATAGGATTGGGGGGAATCCAGGCCCACTGCCTTCTATATATGATTGGGGGGTGATTCTGCTACACTGCCTGTCATAGGGGGATTGGGAGGATTCTGTCACATTGCCTGTAATAAGGAGGTCTGCCACACTGGGTTCGGGGGATTCAGCACACTGCCTGTTATGGGGATTTGGGGGAGATTCTGCCACACTGCCTATTATAGGGGATTTGGATGATTCTGCCACACTGCCTGTTATAGGTTTTTTGGGGGTTTTGCCACACTGCCTGCCATAGGGGGTTGGGGAGATTGTGCCATGCTGCTTGTTATCAGGGATAGGGAGATATTCTGCCACACTACCTATTACAGGTGATTGGGGAAATTGTGCCATGCTGCTTGTTATCAGGGATAGGGAGATATTCTGCCACACTACCTATTACAGGTGATTGGGGAAATTGTGCCATGCTGCTTGTTATTGGGGGATGTGGGGGGGCAGATTCTGCCACATTGCCTATTAGGGGGGATTAGGCCACGCTGCTTGTTATAGGGGGCTGGGAAGTTCTGCCACTGCTTATTTGGTTCAGAATAAAATTTAAATTTTTACATTTTTTTCATATATTTCTCCCCTAAACCCTGGGTGCGTCTTATGGTGCGGAAAATGTAGTCTATGCACACGGCTATAGCAATCCCCAAAATACCCAAGGTTAATTTAATTAGATAAATTAACCAGGCAGAACCATAATTTAAAGCTATAAAGAAATTTAGGACAATAGGGTCGATTCAAAGAAACATGTAACAGCTTTGATTTGGGTGCCGATCATCCTATTTTTGCCGTCCGCTCGTGCGTTCGTATGAACTTGCGAGTGATTCTATAAGCAAATACGTTTCTATCCTAAAATGTACGTCCGTTCGTATGGCAGTTCGGGAATCACACCTATGTCAGTTTCCATCCTGAATTTTCCGTTTCATTTCTCAGGTTGCAACATTGGTTTTGCCCTTTTTCCTTTTTTGTCTGGACGTAAATCCTTCTGATCTTGCGGCTGCGCACTACAAACTTACCTCATTAAAGTGCATTCTAAATATTTGGTCTTTTATTTTTCTTTATTTCATTCATTTTGTAGTAACCAACCATTAATGAATGCATTTGCATAAGTAAATCTTACTTTGTTTCATTTTTAGTTAACTTGCATTTTTTACTTGTGGATTTAATTTTAATATTTAGGCTTCAAATGGTACAACTTAAAATTTTGTGTGTGGTTACCCACACCCTCTACATACAGATTGCTCTCAAATATAAAAAAACACCCAGCAACTTCTGCATGTTATGAGCCTAGAAACAGCCAAGATGGCGGCTCAGGTATTATCGGGCAGCCTGCAAACAGAAAGGGCCTTGTGACTGTGTTGCTCTGCATTCTTTGATTTCTGACCTTTCCGTGCCCCCAGCTCTGCTGTCTCTGTGCAAAATACAGCAGTAACATACATCCTGCACTTTATCCCGCTCTCCTCTCCTCAGTAAGTGTGATGCATCTGACCAAAGATGTGCTTAAATAATTAAACAAAGCAAATGTAAACAACTACACCAATAAATGCAATCTAAAAATATTATTCTAGTACATCAATTTAAAAATAAATACCAAAGGACATAAGTTTCTTTAATTAACGCAAATAGATTGCAAAATAAAGGTTTACATGCAAAGGACTAATTAAGGTCCACATTAAAATGCTTTTATAAGGCATACATGAATCAGGTATGCATTGCCATACAATTTATGGGCTCGGCCATGCTGATACATGCAGTTCATTGGAGCTCAAGACGCGCAGACTCCTCCACATAGCCAAAAAACCTGTTCAAGAACAGCAATCCGACTGCTAAAAGGTGTCGGCAGTGGCTTTCTTTTAAAACGTATTTAGAGGTTTGAAAACTGTTCTCTGAATCACACCTAAACCCATTCGATTATCCTAAGTTTTACGTTTTGATCCTAAGTTTTAGGATTTGATCCTAAGTTTTACGTTTTGATCCTAAAATTTAGGAACGAACTTGCGATGATCGTAAGAGCATATACGCATTCGAACGTAGGCTCGTGCGAGTCGTAAATGGCCAAAAAAACAGGAAAAAATGACTAACACCCACCCAAACTTACGATTCTCGATCCGAAATCAATTAACTTTTGCTCTTTGAATCGAGGGGAATGTTCCGTCATATATATATATATATATATATATATATATATATATATATATATATATATGAAAACTATAATCTTTATATATTATATATATGCATACATGCAATAACAGGCACACATATGCTGAAATGAGAGATAAAAATTAATTCAACTTATTTGACCAAGAATTTGCTCATTGTACCTAAGCCTTGCCTGAGCTGCTTTACTTTGGGGAAATAAATGTTTTCCTTTGTATTTTATACCTTCTGATTGAAATCATTCCCGCTGCCTGCAGAACCTCCTGCAATTACCCTGCATTGCAGCACAATAATTACCGGAGCGATCCTTTAAAGTATGAATTTCTGCCGGAAGTCAGCAGACTGTCCAGCTGGGGAGACCAGCCAGCTACACCGCTATGAAGTATTGATTTGGCTTCTGAACTGTAATCCAGATTCATGGAATAAAAGCTTAGTCTGCCCGGCAGTGTCCTCAGTGCACCACGCCAGGTCATTCTCAATACAAGTCCCTCTGCAAAATGTACCAACCATAAAAACAAGTGAACTGTAGAAAAATAATTTTTCTTTGTGTATAGAGCTAAAATTTGAGCTGAGCACAAATAAAAAGCTTGCTCCCGCCATTTCTCGGAGGAGGAAGTTATTCCCAGTGCTGACAACTAGAGCAGATGGTCAAGTCAACTCAGCCATGTTGTCAGCGGGAAATCTGCAGAGGCCGATGGGCATTGACGTGCATCTTGGCAAGACGTCAGGAGGGGCCAGACTGAGGAAATCCACCTACACCTACATCATATCACTCTGCGAGGGCCTTATTGGTGCAGTATGATTGCTGAGTGACTATATATTCAAGCATTCTCTTTCAGGTAGCTGCTGAATGTGTGATATAAGGGGTTGGGGTGATTCTTCCATACTGCACATTATAGAATGGGGGTGTTCTACCATGCTGCTTGGTTTAAGGGATTGGCAGGGATTATGCCACAATGCCCATTGTAGGGTTTGGGGGATTCTGCCACATTGCTTGTTATATGGGGAATGGGGGGATTCTAACACACTGACTGTTACAGGGGGTTGGGGGAATTCTACATAAACATGAAGAGACTTTGGCTTCATAAAGTCTAGAACAGGGGTTCCCAACCATTTTACACGAGGTAACACTTCACCACATTCCAGGTACCAATATGAGTGTACAGGGTGGGGGGATCATACAAGATAGGCTCTTATTCAGGCTGAAGGTCTGGTTTAATAATCCCTCTGGGACCGATATTATACTGTGCACATATAATGTGGGCAAAGGAAACATTTTCAACCAGCAGAAGAAAAGCCTGTGGCACAGGCCTGGGCTTTTAGATTCAGCATAGGCACTCCTTACATCCTTTTGAAAACTGTGCCCATGAGCAGACCCATCAGCTTTTAATTAACAACCCCCCCCTCCGACCCACGGTATTCAGTTAAACCGGACCTTCAGCATCATTTAATGAAAAGCCCGAAACCCTTAAAAAACTATTCCACAGCATCTAAAATTAATATATTTTAGCTTTTTAGTTGCTTATTTATTATCCTTTGCCCCACTGGGCTACTACTCTGTTCAGGACTCTAGGATACAGGTGCCACTATTTTGCCTCAGAAGCATCACATATTGAGGAGAGGGGTGAAAAGCACAGGGGGCGGGTTATAGCTGAGCTTTGCACAGACAGAGCAGAGCTGGGGTCAGGAAAAGAACAGCAATCCCAGAATGCAGAGCGACATAGTCAGAAGACTTTCTGTTTACAGTCAAAAATGACTGTAGTTCTGCAGTACTACTTAGCAGCAGGACAGCTCGTCCCGGGCTGCCCCGCTGCGTATCACTGCCGTTAAAAAAAAAAAACAGTTGCTGGGATACTCCACCCCCCCTTTCGAGCCTCTTCTATGGTGGACGCCGTGCAGCCTATCAGCATCCCTGTCAGCGCAGATAGGCTCGCGCCCTGGCTGTGCTGATAGGCTGCTCGCGGTCACTTGGGAGCATCACCGTTTTAAAGTAACTGTAAAGGCAAAACTAAAAAAAAAAAAATTGGCGGCAGCACTGGGTGAGAGCACTGGTACACCCCTTGCCCCCTTTAATCCAGCCCTGCATCTAGAATTTGGTAGGCCCTACAGTCTGAAGCTGAGGAACGCTCCCGCAATAATCCTCAACTCTCTCATTCCTTAGGCAAAACTACCAACACGTGGTATGATGTAGCAATGACTTCTAATTACTCCTATTTATCTACCATAGAGAACGTATTAGATAACTCTAGCTAAATGATCACTCTTCTCTCGGATTCCATGTTTCCTATTTTAGGGAGTCTTACCAGCACCCTACAGTAGCAGTATATATGTCTATAGCATGATGATTCTTGGCAACTATAAAATGGTGAGAAGTCCTTAGGAAGGGGTCTTCCTTACAAATAGTCAGATGCCAGAGTACCTAGCCCAAGACCCTTGTGGGGGGAGGGGGTGTCTGCAAAATAATAAATTATAATAATAATTATTATTATTAATAATAATATTGACTATATTATATATAATTTAACAATATTGTAGCTCTTTGGGCCAAATACTTTTTATGAGGAAAGAAGAAGGACTTGGTGAAGACAGCATGTTCGAAGACTCTAGAAATAGTGAGGCCTCAGGTCCTGCAATATAGACTAAGAAGGAAATGGAGGAAAAAGCAGCTCATGTACTGACCATTAACAGAAATGTTTAAGGCTGATTTTAGATTACTATAATGACCAGTTTAACTGACAACTATAGAAAAACGTACCTCGTATTTATAGAAGAAAAGAAACTGACTTATAAAAACTATAAAGATGAAGGGACAGCCTCATCATTATTCATTACAAAGAATAGAACAGATTGTCAAAAGATGATCAAACTGGCAAAAAATAATATTGAAATATTTAATTTACATTTGACAAAGATGTAAATTGAATCTCCAAAAGTTCTTCAAATTTATAAATTGAAAAAGATAAAGCCTGAGCATGTAAACTAAAAAAAGAACATTCTGTCCTTGTGGGGAGAAAGCCATGGTGTAACCAGATTGTACTGAAAAAGAACATCATAATGACAAAAGCATCAAGATTTTCTGAGCTGGCCACACTGATAGGGTCAAGAACTGTTAAGACCATGGGTTATCTACCTTTTTAAATTCACTTTTCATTTTCCAATTATCGGAAGTACCACCCATATGGGTTGCCAGTCATCTAAAACAGTGTTAAAAATGCACAAAACAAAATGCACAACATTATACACATACACATATACACTCATTAACTTTAGAAGCAGTTTTATACTTCTGGATCAGGCTTGGGTAAAGTGCAGATAGCAGCAGATCAGATTGGCCTGGTTAAAGTGGACCAACACCCAGGATTTTGACTATCCTGGGTCTTGGTCCACTTCGGTGGGGCACCCCCGATCGGGGTGCCCCGCTGTGTGAAACCCCCCCGATCACCTGGAAAACTCACCTCTCCCCGCTCCCACGTGGCCGCGGACAAGCGATTTGACAGCAACGGACAAGCGGCTCCTCCGCCGCCGCCTCCCGCGCGTCACTCTTGATGCGCGCGCGCCCGCGCCGGCCATTCACAGACGGCCGGCGCGGGCGCGCGCACACGTCTAGAGGGGCGCGAGGGAAGACAAGGTAAGGGGATTTGGGGCGTTTGGGGGGGTTTCACCCCGCGGGACATCCCGATCTTGGATGTCCCGCGGGGAGGGAGGTGATCGGCCCGGGAATCTTATAGATTCCCGGGCCGATCACGGGAGGGTCCACTTTAAGTACCACCTGATAAGATCTTGCATACCCCCATGGTATCCATACTGCTGGCTAGGAACCACTGGTTTGGAAAAATTAAATCGGACATCGAGACAAAATAGCCCCCCTAAAGCACCCTCTAGCAATCCATGATGTAAGCTATTTGAAAACGCTTAACCCCATGCAGATGTAATGGAATAGCATGCAGATTATGTGCTCCTGAAATGCATGGGGGCACTCATCTTGCTACACACATTATAACTTGATCCCAGGTTAAAACTGACTCAAATCACTGTGTAGTCACCCGTTATTTTTAGCCAGAAGTAGAATGCCATCAGCTGTAATGACTCAGCATTGCTCTGCTCACAGAAGAGCTTATCTAGATACATAGTTTTCACTGTTTCCTAGCCTATAAAATACATTGTAACATATTTCCTCTTACATATAGAAATGTGGAAATGGTGAGTACTAGGGCTGGGGTTCAGGCTGCCAATGGCAATGTGCAGAATAGGACATCTACCCCCACACTACCTAGTTTACTGATCCCTTAGTCTTATTTTAATGAGGGTCCATTTAATCCAGTTATAATTCTGATCCCCTTCATGGGGAGGACATTACCATGTCACAATGCCCCTCTTCAGAGTAACTGCACATCACATATGCTCATCTTGACCCGGGGCCACATCTGACTCTCAGAGCCATCTGATGTGGCCCCTGACCTGCTGTGGGGAAAGTGGGAGTGGTAAATAGAACTGACTTGTAAAGGTAGGAAGGGGTACAGGAAGGATGAGTGTGCGGAGAGTGATATAGGAGGGGCGCATTGTCAAATAACAGTGACAGAGTGGTGGCTTGTAGTAATGAGGTGAGGTTGATTGTATGACATCACACCTGAGTGAAATCTTTGACACAATAATTTGTTGGAAAAAAATTAGATGGGTTAAGCATTCAGAACATGGTTAAAATTTGGCTGATTGGCGGGGGGGGGGGGGGATTATAAATAACAATCCATATATTCAGAGAGGTAAGCCAATCTGCATGTTCATTGCTAGAATGTGGGGGTTCTTACATATGAATGTAGGGGTGTGATGGAAGGATATGCAAGTGGAGCCTGTGGAGAAATCCTGATTGTAGAAATTGATTATGTTATTCCAAATGAGAACATTCTGAAACTAATCCTTCTGGCCCAAGACCAGGTTCCAAATCATTTTCATCATCAAGTGTCAAAATAGTTGGTTGAAAAAAAGGCAAGCAAGTTCCATCTAGAAGCCCTCGTTTCCCTGATGTCCCCTTTCAAAGCCGAGACTCTATCCAATCACTAATATAGAATTTCACTACAAGATGTGTGGCAACTTAGGATGTCCCCAAACATCACCGGAGCAATGTTCTTGTCATGATGTTACCATCATACTTGTTCTTGAAGATCAGTCCACTCAAACCAAAAATGCTAATTTGCTATTTAAGCAATCTGCAATCCTTAGAAGTCATTTATTAAACTGTCAGTATTCAGCCTCAGTGGTGCAAGAGGCAATACATAAAAGAGACACTGCTAACATTTTTCTTGTCTCGTGCCTCTTGTCTCCATTACTTAGCACACTGAAGATCAGCCCACACTTAATCACAGGCACACTTGAAAGAGAATATCGAGAAGGCTGAGCAGAGGAATCTTCACAGCGTATGTTATGTTAGGGAACCAGGCAATAATAGCTACTTGTTTACTGCTGAGGCAGCTTAGTCGATTTAAACAGGAATATGTGCACTTTTTAAAATATTTTTAAAGCTGACATTTAATTAAAGTACAAAGAAAAATGGATTGGAGAAGAAGAGGCTCATGCATTTTTCAGTGAAGGTTATCCTCAGTTATGGTGCAAATATGTAAATGGATGTTATTATTTTTAAAGAGGAACATCAGGTGGATGTGGGAGCCAATAAAAGCTCCTTGTCAAGCCCGTGGGACACCCGCCTTCTAGGTAAGCCCACAACCCCCAATCTCCGCTGCTAGCTTCACCTTTAGTCAAGCCCCCTGTTTGTCACGTCGCTTTATATGCCTCGATGGACACGGTTTCCCTCAGGACTTCGTAGCACAAAGGATGTGAGCTAACGGGGTGAAGGCGGGTGAACCAGAGGCAAGACTGGGCAATGTCGGGTATGCCGGGGTCATACACGGGAAGTCTGTCCTTAGCTATCGCAGCACCGAGGGAGAGACGAGAGAGGAGTCGAGGTCAAGCCAAAGGTCAGTCCAAGAGGTCACAGGTACACGGCACAAGGGATGAGGCAGTAACGTGGTCAGGGTACAAGGAAGAGTCGGTCCAGGCGGCAATCACGGGGTGGTCAAAAAAACGAGGTCGGCAATGGGATAAAGCAGGAATCTCAGGATCAAGAACACACCCAGCTAAACGCTATCACGGGCAGCGATAGACTGAGGGGAGAAAACCTTTATAGGGCTGAATTTAACGGGATTGGACAAGGGAATTAATGTGGTTGGTGCATTCTACAAACTTTGGGCTGATTGCCCCGTTTAAACTCTAAAGGCCGTTCCGTCCAGAACAAACTCTGGGCTCATTAGCCCTTTAAATCAGCATAAGAGGGCATAAGGGCATAAGAGAGATGTGCTCACATGCGCACATTCAGAGAAGCAGGGGATGCGGTGGTGAGGAGGCAGCCGTGCTCGTCGCTGCACGAGCCGACGCTGCCAGAGCTCGGGCAGCGGGGCAGGAAGAGCCCTGGCCAGCTGCCCGGAGACAATGCAGGACCGAACCCAAGGTAAGTTCACAGTGACACTACTCAAACTTCTCCTGTCTGCTCCCTTCCCCCCTCCAGTATCGCCTCGCTGAGCGCAGCTAGCACGCCAGTCTGTCTATCCCTGGACGCTTTCAGATGGCCAGCGCCATCTTGCTTATTCTTTCTCCTCCCAGCAGATCCTGGGCACCAATCTCTCAGGGACTTGCAGTTGTATGCAGAATATTTGGCACCTCTGGTCAATATTGCTGTTACTGTGGACAATGAAGCAAGTTGAAAATGAAATGGGAGGAAAGGGCATACATTGAGCAATAGGGAACGTTCCCTTTTTATCTTAAGCTTTTTTGTTTTTAACCTTTTACATTTTAAAATAAAACAGGAAATTAATCTGAAACAAAACTTTGGGCACCCGGCATGGTTGTTACCTGGTAACATCCCCTTTAGCCAGCCAAGAGTTTTATGATTCTTGTTTGATGGATTTTCATTCATTCTTACTTGCAAAAGCCTTCCAGTTCTGAGGAATTCCAGGCTGGTCTTCCATATGCTGCTCTTTACACGGATTTTCAATGTTATTTAGATCAGGTGACTGAGGGAGCCATGGAACAACATTCAGCTGATGCCTTTTAAGTTAATAATTTATGTATTTTGAGATGTATTTAGGATCATTTATAGACAAATAAGTCACATACCTGCAAATGCAGCACTTAAGCCCAGCAGCTCTTCCTGTTTGCAGGTAGCCTGCAAATGCATAAACCGCCATCTTGTTTTTAAAATCGACCCCAGCAGGAGTTAGTAAAAGGTAAATTATTTTGATGTGCTGCAATCTAAATTGCCCTGGAGAGGGATGCATAGCCTATATTCTGTCTTTAAAATCTAGTTAAAAACAGATGTCTCAGTTGTCATATATCTGCAGATATATGTTGAAACTGCACCCCCAAAACGCCACACCGCCTCTGTGTAGGTGCAATTCTAACTTCAATCTATGAGGGCACCCTTTGGGACATATAAAACAATAGATAAATTGGGACCTTAGGTTGCCTTATTTCTCAAGTGCAGCACCCTGGAGTTTTTGCTCCAGAATTTGCTGTCATTTTATTTTATCCATTATTCCATTCATCTGTAACTTTGCTCATTGTGGTCAAAGAGTTATATTTTATCCTCATCAATTTACAGGACTTTCCAAAATGAATCAGGCTTGTTCAGATGTTCTCTTAAAAACATGTTCTGATGACTTTTCTTAATTGTGCAGGTGACCCTGAACAGTAAAGCAGTGCATCACAACTCCAGAGTCTGCTTATTCTGCCTCCATGTCTTTTGCAGTCAAGTGGGGGTTCTGATTTGCCTTCCTATCAATCATATGAGCAGCTGTCTCTGAAATGTTCCGCTTTAATAAAACACAAATGTATTATTTGCAGCTGATTTAACTTCAATATTGTTTTAAATGAGCATGATTATCTATTGTCTATCTATCTAACTACTAAATAAATATCAGAACATTCAATTTACTGACTGTGGCGGGGTCCTCCTTCATGTTTTATAAAGGACACAGGTAAGCACCACTTTATCCACCAGTATTAATCTAGATTTAAAATAAAACAAAAACAAGGTTTCCCAGGGACAGCAAAGGATTGCTGGTAGCATTTATTGTCACAGGTTTTGTGCAAACACCTACATTCTGGGTATTGCATGCTTATGTTATAATACTCCATAAAAAGATATGTTATAATACTCCATAAAAAGATTAAAAAGATAATGGGCTTGATTTATTGAAGGTCGAATTTGAATTTTCGTGTGTTTCTAATTAGAAAAAGATGCGATTTTTCACCAAAAAAACTCCATGCGCGTTTCAACAACCTTCAAAAACCTTAGTTTTTGCTCATTTAATTTGAGTGTTAGAAAAATCACTTGAAAATAATTCCATTTTTTAATTAATTTTTATTTATTATTTAATTAGTGTATTTTCAAGTGCAAAATAATTCTAGCGATTTGATTGGCCATTGATTGGCTCCACACATGTGTTACATTTAAGTGTTTCACACAAATTCTTTACAGCAGCTTTCAGGAGGAGAAAAGTTTGCTGATATTTAATACAGGCCCCCACAAATATTAGCAAAAACTTTTATATGAAACAAATCATAGTGGCAGAGCACCATGGACATGTCATGGTGAGGAACAAAAATGGATAAGGCTAAATGTGCTTGCACTATGACTTACAACAGTGTAGTTAGAACTATCCAACCATGGGCATACAGCATGGACACCAGCCAGGAATCAGTTGCCCTGTTTACCCACCTGCCATTCATCCATCTTCTGGCCTCCCGTGGCTGTGGTGGCCCGGCCAGCAGCACAGGAGCGATGGAGATCTGCATTTACTTTTTTTGTTGTTCTTTTTCTTTTGCCTAAGGGGAATGGGGGGGGGGTGTTACACTGCCTAGGGGTAATGGGATAGGAGTAATGCCACACTGCCTATGGGTAATGGGATAGGAGTAATGCCACACTGCCTGTGGGGAATGGGATAGGAGTAATGCCACACTGCCTAAGGGGAATGGGAGGCGGGATGCTACACTGCATATGGGAAATGGTATGGGGGATGGCATACTGCCTATGGGGAATGGGAGGGGGGATGCTACTCTGCCTATGGGGAATGGTATGGGGGATGGCACGCTGCCTATGGGGAATGGGAGGGGGAATGCTACTCTGCCTATGGGAATGGGAGGGGGAATGCCACACTATCTATGGGGAATGGGATGGGGTAATGCCACACTGCCTAAGGGGAATGGGAGGGGGGATGCTACACTGCATATGGGAAATGGTATGGGGGATGGCATACTACCTATGGGGAATGGTATGGGGGGATGGCACTCTGCCTATGGGGAAAGGGAGGGGGAATGCTACTCTGTCTATGGGAATGGGAATGCCACACTGCCTATGGGGAATGGGGTGGGGAGAATGCCACACTGCCTATGGGAATGGGATGGTGGGAATGCCACATTGCAATGGGGGGGGGGGGAATGCCACTCTGCCTGTAAGTGGAGAATTCTGCACTTTGCCTATTATTTGGTACTTGGGGGGGTGTTTTAGTTAGCACATTCAGATTTTGTTTTCCTATTTTCTTCCTCCAAATCCTAGGTGCATCTTATGGGCAGGTGCGTCTTATATGGAGAAAAAAATACAGTATATAATACATGATGCTATTTTCAGAAGATCCAAGCAGCGTGCAAGCCTGAAACGCATGTCTCACACACATTAACGGCACAATTTACATGGACTACAGGGAAAAGTGCTCATACAAAGAGCTAGATAAATATTTGATATCATCACTTCCCCCTTTAAGGCTGCCGGTCTTGTGTAAGGTCATTGTTCTGCAGACATTATTTCAGAAGACTGGCTCACTACACGGAACTGAAAAAGACACAGCGGGCATATAAATAAAAGATATTGAGATGTAGATAATTATTTTACCGGGGCCAGAACTGGACGATGTATTGAAGTGATCATAATACCCAAATGGTCCAATCAATCAAAGGAAGGCCAGAGCCAGGGGTCTATAAATTGTATATTAACATCAAGGAGAAAATGTTCTATGAGCCAAGACAGAAATGTATGACTATAACCCGTAATGAGGTTTGACTGCAGCAAGTCCAAGGTTCTGGTAATGCTTTTAAAATGTGGGGGCTTAACAGAGAGAGAATGTTTAATAGTGAAGTATACACTGTTATGGTAGCTTTTGCAAAGTAACAGTTATTTGAAAAACAAAATCTTCTTGAGTAAATAGCCTGACTCCCTAACTGTGCTAACAGTTTGACTTATCTTCAGTAAAAACGTACATGTCGCGTCAGACTTTGTAATATGCTTTTGATTTCTATGTTCTCTGTTCTACAACTAGGCCTTGCCTTTTTCTCTGTAGTCTGTGTGAATAACAGTCTGGGATTGTTACATTCAGTATGTGAATGAAGCGGCTTCTGCTTGTCTGTTTATTTTACTACTTAGCAGCACTGTACATCCAGCATTATAACATACTGTATTCTTTGTTCCATAAGATGCACTTTTACCCACTCTGGCTGTCTTATGGAGCGTATATATATGAGATGCTTGGAAAAGAAATGTCCACTCACCTTAACGGCACTCTCACTCCATTAATTATTCTCCTTCATCTGATCGTCCTCCCACAGCCCAGGAAGGAAAAAAATAAATAAATAAAAAGAATAAAATAAAATGGGGACTTGCACTATACCCTATTCAATCTGTAGGAGGTGCCACTCCCAAAGCTGCAAAAGAGCTCAGACCAGGAACAAAAAAAAGAATGTAGGGAGGCACTCTCAACTCATAAATTGATCAAAAAATACATTTGTATTAATTACACTCAACATATTAAAATCCCTTAAAAAACATATAAATGGGACAATAACACACAGGACAAAACAACATAAAGGTGTGTAGGCGATGGGGAGAGTCTCACCACACTCATTGATATCAAATGCCTAGATATATATATGTGCTAAATCATTCAACAAAGTGTTGCAACTAAACATGTGCAAATCCTGCCTATGATCCGGATCACTACAAATTCTATACATTTATAAAGTGCAAGTGCTACTAGTCAAACAATCAATTAAAAATTAATATTCCCAACCATAACAACTCATTAACATATCAATCTACTATATTCACCAATGAAAATATAATCACCAGTATATATTATTTAGGAATCCCAAAGGGGAACCACTGATATATATATATTACAATACCAATCAAAAAATAATATCACAAAAAAAAAACATCAACAGAAATAAAGCCAAGGTATCATGAAAATAACATGTGTGAAGTCTCCCCACCGCCTACCACACCAGGAGCCACACGTTCCGTGGGCACATCACCCACTTCATCAGGCTGATCTCATGCTGGCTACACTGAGCTTAAGTAGAGCACTAGCACCTCCCCCCCCCCAGTAATCACCACACATGGATCCCTCACCTGTGCCGAGGATGTGTATTCAGGTCAGCAGTCAATGGAATCAATAGAAAACACTGCTGAACTGTGAACATCCGGGTCACTGGACAGTCACATGACAGCAGTCAGCTGGAGATAATCTCACAGGGATGGATTGCGTAAACAACACTGCGTCCATAGCAACCAAAACACTCACAAGCATGCTGCTGCATATGTGAGGCAGATAAGGGCTGAACAACACATCACCAGTCAGGCAGACATAAACAGAGATCAAAGGGTGGTGAGGCGCCAATGAACACCCAAGTAAAATAAAAAATCAATAACAAACATACATATACCAACTATACTACAAACAATAATTAATGTAGAAAAAATCTATATTTCTAAAGTAAATATAACCATGCAAATTAAATAAAATAATCACATATATAGTGCTCAATCTAATGAGCTTGATATAATCATTGTGAGTGAGCTATTAATGCCCACAAACAACAATCATTGATCTGAATTACTCTATGTACAGAACCAGGGCTACTGGAGGACAATCAGATACAGGACACAGCAGTTCCGGGATTGCTGGTAAGTAGACAGGGCAAGAGGTTACCAAAAAGAAACTCCTTACCTCACCCGTGATCCAGTGCTGATCTCAGCTCCAGGGCAGCCATCTTGGTTTTGCTGCTTTTTTGTCTGCTTTTTACTCTGTGCATGGCCCTGTATGCTCATTCACGTGAAAGAGTAGACTGGTATGTGCACAGAGCTGTCCTTGCCTGCCTCAGCATGGTGATTAGGGGAGGATTCTGCACGTTGCTTGTTATGGGGGGGTATCCGCACGCTGCTTGTTATAGGGGGGTTCTACAACCCTGCCTGTTATAAGGGGATTGTTGGGGGGATTCTGCACAATGCATGTTATGGTGTGATTCTGCACACTGCCAGCTCTAGGCGGTTTGGGAGGGATTCCCCACACTGCCTGTTAAATGGGTATTGGGAGGGATTCTACACACTGCCTGTTATGGGGTGATTGGATGGGCATTCTGCCACACTGCATGTTTTGGAGTGCTTGGGGGCTTCTGCACACTGCCTGATATGGGCTGAGTGGGGGGATCTCTGCACGCTGCCTGATATAGGATGATGGGGGGATTCTTCCACTTCCTTTTATTCAGTTCATGGGGGGTAGTCTAGCACACCATTTGGTTGAGAATGTATTTTTTATTTTCTCCCTTTAAACCCTAGGTGCACCTTATGGTTGGATATTATAATGCATTATAAAGCATTATAATAACTAGGGATGAGCGAATTGGTTCTAACGAACCTGAATTCGCTCCGAATTTCAGGGAAAATTCGATTCAGCACGAACCCGAATTTTTAGTGGTTCGTGCTGACCGAATTTTCCCTGAAATGTAAAAAAAAAAATGCCGGCATGGTGGGAGCGGGGAGACCAGCTGCGCTGTCAGCTGTCATCAGAGGACGTGTCATCAGAGGAAGCCGGCTTCCTCTGATGACGCGTCCTCTGATGACAGCTGACAGCGCAGCCGGCCTCCCCGCTCCCACCATGCCGGCTTTTTTTTTCCATTTCAGGGCTTGGTGGGAGCGGGGAGGCCATTGCGCTGTCAGCGGGCGGCGGAAGCCGGTTTCCGCCGCCCGCTGACAGCGCAGCCGGCCTCCCCGCTCCCACCAGAGATGAGCGATTCGCTAAAGTTCGATTTGGACAAACCCGAATTTCTTTGAGAAATTCGGCGGATCGCCCAAATCGAATTTTTGAGAAGTTCGCTCTCTAATAATAACGGTACTTATATTTTTTTGAAAGATGTCTTACTTGCTAAGTACATACATCATGTATTTACAAGGAATTTTAGTTGGTATTGATTCTAGATACATTGGGTAATTGATAGGTTTCCTTTGTGAGGCAAGAACATAGGTAGGTTTACGGTATAAGTACAGTGGTGCAATTCCACAGCAGCACTTGGTGCAACAGCTCCTGACATAGTAGGGGAGAATAAGGGCTGGTTTGGGTGTTGGGTGGGTGTTGTAATTTCTGGAGACACCTTACTGAACCAGATGCCCTCTACAAAGGCTGCCATTCCAGGAAGCCACTTTTCAGGGTATCTGACAAGGAAAGGGAAGGGCTAGGATTGAGAGATATGTGAAGATCTTTCCTGTACCAGGGGTTTCCAACCAGACAACCATTTCAGGGAGCCCCTTGAAGTAGTTTCCAGTCAAGGAAAAAGTGCAGGGTTTGATTTTTGCATTGAACTGAGGAGCAAAGAAGTGAGCCAAGCAGGTGAAGAATCAGCTCCTTACAGACATAGTGAATGATGTGTGTCACACGATGTGATGCAGAAAGTGCTGTCCACCCCTTAGTCTAGCCAAAGGTGGTCATGCTTGAAAAAAATATAGAAAGGGCGCTATAAAACAGCATGATAGCATAGATAAGTGAATATTTGACCCAAGTTCAGAAAGCCAAGGGTGGACGCTGTGACAAAGGGTGTGGGTGCTCTTTGAAAAAATAGACCTTAAACAAATAAATATATTAAACACATTATTATGCTATAATAATTCATTTTCATGTAATCTTTTTTCTCACATACCAAGTTTAGTAGCCCACCAGCAGCCTGTTCTGTAATGCCTGCTCTCTAATGGATGATGTTCACATGAACGTTAACCTCATACTACGTCGCTCTTTGGTAAACTGCACATAAAATGACTTTTAAAATGACATTTTATTTCTGTTTCAAATCCATAAAGACTAATAACGAATGAATTACTATGCTGGGACAATGTGTTTTTTTACTGTGATGGAAATTAATGGCTAAAGCCTTTTAGATTAGCGATGGCTTGTTGCTTTATTGTAGAGATAAAACAAAGTTAGCAAAAAGGGAATGTAAAGGAGAGCAGACCAGCCCTGAGACTAGGAGGGCCATTGCAGCACTATGACCCACTGCTTATTTGCAACTATTCCCATGGTGGCAGGTCTAGCACTTACAGGTTTGGTCTCACTTGATATGTACAGCAGTGTACAGGACCTGGCTGAGGAACCCATGAAAAATATTGGATATCTCAGACTGGGACATAACAAAGAGGGATATACCAGAGACATTGGTCTCAGGAAAGCAATATACACAGAGAAATTGGTGCAAGTAAGTTAGGGAACTACACTAGTACAGTTCTTGGCCCACCAAAGTAGACCGCCTATTAGAAATATCACCCTCTTGCCATTCCTATAAACAAAACCAGTGTTGCAGTCCCCAGAGTCCCTGTTGCTATCCTCCCCAGCAGTGGATGTGTCTAGTCCAAGGGTAGCCCCAAATGTATGCCCATGCTTCTGCACTGGCAAATGAGACTTGGTGATTGCTGCTTATTTGTGGTGCCAAAGGTGTAGGAACAGTAGTTTCAATTGTCAGTGGCATTACAGACTTGCTTGCTTACCAGACACTGGACTCTCCAAGCTTTTCCCTCAGTTATGACATATGACAAAGAAGAACTTTTATAGATTTTATTCAGGAAGCCTCAAATAGTATGTGAGTCTGAGTTTCTGCCATCTATCTATGCCCCACGAATACAATAGACTATGGGGGTTATTTAAGAAGGGATAGTGCTTCGTCGCGGCCGGAAGCGTCTGGTGAATGCTGGGCACTGTAGGCAAAACCACATTTATAAAAGCTAATCTGGTGAGCGACTCTAATAGCGGCTCAGTGTATAGTGCCGGCGCTCTAGCTTCCAGAACGCCAGGTATTACCGTTCGCTCACTGTCGCTCTCCCATACATTTCAATGGCCGTTCATTTGCTTGTGTTTAAATAGCGTGTTTGACAATTTTTTTTTGCTCAAATCAATCATTGCGTGAGGTCTCCTGGCTGCAAGGAGTTTTTATATTTTTATGCAGAATTGTCATTACAGATCTGGCAC
Source organism: Gastrophryne carolinensis (assembly GCA_027917425.1). NCBI lineage: Eukaryota > Metazoa > Chordata > Amphibia > Anura > Microhylidae > Gastrophryne > Gastrophryne carolinensis. The sequence continues at coordinate 406,208,849 of CM051238.1, read as the reverse complement.
TAAAGTGTTAATGTCACAATGTTAAAACAATGTCATTCCATGTGTTTTTGCTTTGTTACTGGTGTATATGTGTTCAAAAACAGACTTTAATCACACGACGTCTGGTGCTCTATGCTATAGCGACCAGATTTAGAGCGCCGACGCTGTGTGTGTCCTTTTTTGATAAGTATGGTGTGGAGTGCTGAGCTGGCGCTACCTTTCACTCCCTGCAGCGCTGTACTGGTGTTAGAGCACCCAACATACATCACATTCATCAATGCCAGCCAGGTTACGACTGAGGCGCTCTGTTACAGTGCCCCATACCCGCTTACTAGCGGTCGCTCTAAGCGCCGCTATACAGACGCTCATCTGCCGATACCTGCCGTTAGTAATGAATCAGCCTCCACATTGATACCTAGCACACCTATATTAACATATTCACACCTAGCTGCCAACTACCTCAGTTGGGGTGTTTTCTGGCCTGCAACTCATTTCCCAATGAAGGAATCAAGGAATCCTTGAATTCCTAATTAGGTTGGCCTCCGACTCAGACACTCAAATACACATTAGTCACATTGGATGATATTTGTGGAAGAGCGGTGTAACTCCTGAAATATGTCAGTTATAACTATATTAATGAAAGAGTCTTATTCAGGATTATAAGACCTTTCATTTGATATCAAAATATATGGAATACATATATTGGCCAAAGACTGATAATCCACATAGTATCAGACTCTGTATCATATGTATTTGATGTTCAGGTTTATTTAACTAAGGAATTAATGGGGATCATGAATGTATTGGTTACAATATGATAACATGCATATTGTGGGAGTTAGATCACTTTATAGAATATTTATCCAATCTCACAGAGGCGGGTTGTAGTCATGGCAACGACACGCCCATGAGGCTGGGAATGCCGGCCACACCCCCTAGTCTTAGTAGATTAGTGAGGCTGCTTGGAGGGCTAGGGAGACAATGGATGGGCCCCTTACCAGAATGAAGCAACCATAATGGGTAAGTATCACATCTCCAGGATTCCCTGTCTCTCCATTATAACATTTATTGTACTGTAACTAACATATAACTTATCATGTAACAAATGCCTGTAATATCTAAGGTCACCTGGGGAAGCTTCATTTACATATTGGGTTAGTGAAGGTTATTGACTGTGCTGGTAATTAAACCCATTGTCATTTATACATCTTACTGTGTGTGTGTGGTAGGTAATTTCTCACTCAATAGATAATAGTTGCAAAGTATTTGAGGAAGATATTTCTTCTTTGGGACATTTCACTGGATGTATGATGAGAGCCTCAGCGACCATTGGTTTGTATCAGATTGATGGTCATTGGGCTGATATAATTATTAGTATTTGCAATATTTATAATATCAATCTCTAGTAGAAATATTGGAGATTAATGTGCAGCAAATATTAATTAAAATCATATATTTCCTCTTTCAGTTTGGGTTTTAACATTTTTTTTCTTAAAGTAAATTTAAAGTAAAAGTTCAGGTCCATGGGAGGGCGAGCAGGACAATCGTCCTGAGCACCAATGCCATTGGGGGCATCTTTATCTCAGCCATCCTATTTTCTGCAGATGAGTCATGGTCACTATAAGTGGTGCAGACCATATGACAGGTACCACCTTATCCCCTATATTGGGCTCAGTCGTGGGGAGGGGCACTGTCTGTTGTATGGGACAGCAACAGCTCATAGGATGGATGGGGAGGGGCAGAATTTTTTCCCACACTGATAAACTGTCCTCATTAGGTCATTATGATTACCAAATGTTTGAATGAGTATCATGGATTGCAAACCGCAGTTACTCACGTTTAATGGTTTAGAAACTTTTAGGTTTAAGTTTGAAGTGAATATGTTGTGATCTGACCCCCCCCCCCACACACACACGCACACACACACACGCACACGCACGCACACACACGCACGCACACGCACGCACACGCACACACACATACAAATGGACCTGCTAGGGGTGGAAAATGGAAAGAAACCTGCATCCAAGGATCATTGTCAGGTCCGTGGGACACCCGCCTTCAAAGTAAGCCCACAACCCCCAATCTCCGCTGCTAGCTTCACCTTTAGACAAGCCCCCGTTTGCCGGGACGCTTTGTACGCCTCGCCGGACACGGTTGCCCCCAGGACTTAATAGCACAAAGGATGTGAGCTTACAGGGGTTGAAGGCAGATGAACCAAAGGCCAGACTGGGCAATGTCAGGTAAGTACTGGAAACAGTTCAGGTGCTTCGGTAACAAGTAATACTGGAAGCAATTTGGGTGCTCAGGAGAATTCAAGCGAAGTCAGACGTCAAGCCAGGGGTCACAACGGCAGTACAAAGGGATGAGACGAAGACGTGGTCGAGATTCAAGCAGATGGTCAATAACGATATAAACAGGCAATCACAGGAACAATAACAAGCCAGCTAAACACTATCACAGGCACTGACACACTGAAGAGATAATCCCTTTATAGGACTGAACCCGGCTGGATTGGACAGGGAGGCAGTGACTGTGATTGGTGCACTTCGGATCTGTGGTTTGATTGGTGCGCTTAGAGAGCTCTGGGCTGATTGCCCCAGCTGAACTCCAAAGGCATACTGCCCAGAACTGCACCTCCTAGGTTTAGCTCTTTTAAACAGCCTCCAGTGTATTGCACCACCGGAGGACATAAGCTGAATGTACTCGCGCGCAAGCACGAGTAGAATGACAGTGGACGAGGGAGGAGGGCGCGCTCGGCGGCACACGCGCCGCTGGAGCTGGCATCTGAGGCAGAAGCGGCTGCTGGGCAGGAGAAACCCTGGCCAGTTGCCTAGGGACACCACGGGCACAGGCTGAAGGCAAGTCATTCATGACAATCATGACAACAAACGTACAACCAAGGCCTTTGACTCTGGTATCAATTCAGAAGAAAATCGGTCTTCTGTGCTTTGCTCTGCAGCCATGTGTCTTCCCCCACAATTATAGAATCCATCAAGATATGTTCACTTGAAATAGATTTTCCATATGGCCAATCTGTCAAAAAACATCTCCATTAATGGTGACCAGTGAACTATATAACCCAGCATGTGCTCAGGGCACAGGATCAGCTGGAGCTCAGAATCTCCAGGAACGTTATTGGTTAACTTTTATTTATTCCTTAGAATGTATAGACACGTCATACTAGTAATTTCTGAGTGACAGTATGAAATGCAAACATTAAATGTTGGTAAGAAAATACAACAGATACACTTTCTGCAAGAGTTCACAATCTAAAATGCTGACAGCTTCAAAAAAGGATTAGATGCTTATTTACAAGAAAATAACATTAACAGTTACTATTAGCGGTTATCAATAAAATATAAAAATAAAGACAAAAAATAAAATAAATAGCTTCCCCTGTAAAATAAAAATAACTTCCCCCTACCCCAACACCCTTGGTTGAACTTGATGGACATATTTCTTTTTTCAACCGTATTAACTATGTAACTATGTAATGCCAATAAAAAATAACCTATTAAGTGGTCAGTCATGCATCAATCTGTTTCTAGGCCCTGTGATAACCTTTCCGATGAATATAATTCAAGAGCATAAATGCTTTGCAAGCTTCAGGCCCCATTCTATTATGTTGGTTGTTGTTGTTAGTTTTGGTGCAGCACATCTGACAGAGCAGATGTAAAATTGATCTAAGGAGAGCATAAACCAGATGTAATACTCTTCAAATGTACTAATAAAAAGGTCAATATATAACTTTCAGTTGCCATTTGCTTTACATTTGTTTTATGTATGTATTTATATGTAGACTGGCTTGCTTTACATTTAAACAGTAACTGCTGTATCAAAAATAGATAAAAAGCAAAAAAAAGCATTCCCAAACCGTATTAAACATGCATAGAGAAAAAGCAATGCATATAAACTATATTATATAGAACATTACCTGATCACCGGCAGGGTTCAATTCGTTAGCTAAATACTTTCTATAGTTAGCAGACCATCTGTCACTGCCCTGGGCCAGCAGGGGAGTGTAGAAATCCCAAGAAGTGAAAGTACAACCATTGGTGTGGCTGCTATCCACGTTACTATGGCAATACGTAGCTGCATTAGAACATATATCCTTATATCTCAAAATCTACAGACATAGCGGCGATAGTGAGAGCCTGGAGCTGGCATATAGAGCAGCCCCAGTTACGACCGCTTGTCAGTCGTCGTCTGAAACCAGGGACCTCTAGGATTCAGTCAGTCAACCTTGTTAAGCAGTCATTAAGGATTTTTCAGGTGATCCAAATGAAGAAACACGTGTGTCAGACATGGCAGAACTGGCAAAAAGTTAGCACTTAACATGGTCAGACGTGGCAGGGCCAGCAACAGGACTTGGAAAGGCAGGGACTCACAGAATACTGGAACAGCACACATGCTGTTAACCAGCCTACCTAGAGTTTTTGTCACCCTCTGTTGCCTATCTAGTTTATTCATTTTGCACTATATATGTTTAACTGTAATTTTTGCAGAAAATTCCAGGGATTTCCAGGAAAATTTTATATTGTTTTTTTTTGGCTTTTTTTTTTTGGCACCACTAACTGAACAGAGCACTTTATGATACTTTTAAATAAAATACAACTACTATGTGCACTACCAAGGGTTAAACCCTTAATTTTTTTTTAAAAAATAGCGTAGAAACCCCATTCCAGCAAAACCAGCTCGGGCACCAGCTATGCCCCGATCCCTGCTTACTCCGGGTTCCTCTACTCACTCCTGCAGAAGGGAGGGGCCTTTTATACAGACTGAGTGAGCTTACAACAGCACAATCAGCAGTATAAAAGGCCCCTCAGTGTGGCAGGGAGGGAGCTGTCAGAAGCTAGTACGTAGGGCAGGGATTTGGTGTTCTCTGCCTCGCTGAAGACCCCGAACCCAGCAACAGAGCTTCCCCCCCTCCCCCCGGGGGGAAGAGGAAACTCCTGTTGCTGGACCCTGGACAGAGATGAGCTAGGCATGCAGCCCTTGGCAGTTAAACTGGGTTGAATTACCCACAGTCCGTTCAGCTATTATGCTGGCCCACAATGTCTGTTGTCGAACAATGCCAGCCGGCTGGAAACTGAGCGATGCAGTGAGCCACGTCACTCCCATAAGCTGAGCTTTCAGGAGAGGACACTGGTTGGCTGATGCCAGGCAATGCCACTGCTGCTCGCCACTGGATTCAGAGATGTGGGGTAAGTTTCAGTGACAGTAAGTTGTGAGGAGTCAGCAATATATAGTTGAAGGGCATGCAGACAGGGCGTGCTTACACTTCTGAGGCAGTGTTACTTGAAGGACTTGCATTTCCATCTCCACTGTATAAAATCTCATGACTCATGTCATAGATTTGAGGCGCGCAGAGGAAGCAACAATGTCGCTGAAAGCCGATGCAAGCCTGTGCAACCCTTTTGTAAGGAGGGTAGCTTATATTTGAGTGCTGGGGGAGGTGGGTCTGTATGCTCCCTTCCAATAAATTATTGGGGTCAAGCAGGTATCCAGTGATGGTATAGGGCAGCAGAGAACTTGGGCAACTCCCAGTACTTGCCCCCATCCGAGCCTCATCACAGCCAGCTGCCCAACGCTCATCACCCAGCAACCGTCCACTGGCCAGCAAATCTACACGTGATTGTGGTTGCTGCCTGGCCGCTGGGGGATACTTGTTACTGTCAACATATATTCCGCAGCCCAGGAAAGCAGAAGCAATGCATAAAAGCTGCAAGATCATGAAGAAAAAAAGCTTTTGGTACGTTTTTGTTTGCCTCTTTCTCAGCCCAGCACATGGTATTGTGAAAACGTATTAGGTCCCACTTTAATTCTTCTTTGACCATAACTGTCCCTCACTACAGCTACAGCCTCTGACTGTCTAACCTACCTAGCTGTAACAGTGCTGGGACACATGTCCCGCCTGGCTAATGGTTGTTATGGGCTAAAAGCTGGGTGAGAAGCTGCACTTAAACCTGACCAACAGCCTCGTACAGTTGGAAAAGAAAGATAGCAGCCATTTTGGAGCTTCCTCTCCAAGCATCTCAGCCATGCTGCTGCCTGGATTCAACTGACATAACTAACAATTCACAGAAACAGGAAGCCCAACAGCACTTCCTGTTTGCAGATGGCCTGCAAATGCATGAGTTGCTATTTTGTTTCTAAAATTTACTACAGCAGCAGTTAGAAAAAGGTAAATGAATGTTTATGTGCAGCAATCTAAATTGCCCTGGAGAGGGATGCATATGAGCACCATTTTTGTGTTGGTCTGGTTTAAGACATTGGGAGATCCTGCTGGGATTCAAAACTTGACTAGTTGGCCACCAATGATATAAAGTACTTGCTATTCATTATAGTATTTTACCAAGTAGGCAGCAATAAGATTGGAAATACTATAACCCAATAGCAGCATTGTTGTTTCTCTCTCTGGACAAGGCATCAGAACAGACTCAGACAGGAAGACTCTATGGCACTTGCCATTAAGCTAGCAGGACTGGCAGGATTTCCCAGTAGACATATTAAACGTCCCTGAACACAATTACCTTGCTTCAAAATTACAAATTAGATTCCTGTAATTTATTGTGCCATAGCAATGTGTTTGGGATTAGTTTTGTAATGGAGAATTTACTGGCTGCAGAGTAGATTATCTTTTGCAGAAAATCCTATAACATCCTCCAGTGTAGCAAAGCAATGCCAAGCAAGACACAGTTACTGACAGCTTTACAGGATCGTACACTGTTCAGGGGCAGCTTAGAGGCAGCAAATGTAAAACTTGTTTCACTTAAAATACCGTGGTCCAATAAAATAAGAATGATGCAATGAAAGTACAACAAGAACTGTAAAAGAAATTCAAAAAGTGTCTGAAGACTTGTCAAATGCACAGGAGATTAATGGACAGCTAAGACTCTGCTCCAACATCCTTGATAATTGTAAAAGATGCAGAGAGTCCTGATAAATATATTTCTGCTTCAGTTTGCTAAAGTGGCCTGTGACTGAAGGGTGGCAGGTTCAGTTCCAAGCTGGGGCATGACTGAAGTGCTCTTGAGAAAGGAACCTAACCCCCCCCAACTGCTCCCTGGGTGCCATTGCTAGGGCAGCTCACCAATCCGGCTATGTGTGCACAATCAATGTGTTTGTCTCACTGCACGGATGAGTTAAAGGGCCTTTGTAAGCAAAGGAATTTGTTAGACAATTGTGTAAATATATATATATATATATATATATATATATATATATATATACCGTGTTTCCCTGAAAGTATGACACCCCCGATTGTAAGACGTATCGGGAGTTTCAGAGGGGTCGGCTAATATAAGTCGTACCCCGAAAGTAAGACATATGTCTTACTTTCGGGGAAACACGGTACAAGTCCTGCAGAGGAAAAGTTACTTACATGGGCTGCCCGCCACTTGTCCCTCACAAGCTGGAAGCTGCTCGCTCACTGGGTATTGCTGCCTCCCTCTCATCTACCGTAGCTGCGCGCCGCCTCCTGCCCACGTCCGCACCGCCCCCCTCTCCATACGTCGCCGCGTCTGCCATTTCCCCACTTGCCCTCAACAATGATGGCGGCCGGGGGCTCTTGATCACGTGACTCGCTGCGTCGCCCTCGTTCGGGGAGCTCGCGACAGCCGGCGTTGCGCTTTACGGCTGTGTTTTCCGGAGCTCGTTTCGTTGCAGCTGAGAGTCCGGCTCCGAGGTGAGCGCTGCTGCGGGGGGCAGATAATATAAGACATACCCCGAAAGTAAGACGTAGTGGGGCTTTTGGGGATAAAAAGAAAGTAAGACACTGTCTTACTTTCGGGGAAACACGGTATATATATATTCATTCTAATTGTACACTATAAGCATTTTTTATATAACATAAGGCAAACACAATACAAAAATATATTAAGTACATTTATAAGCTACTACCAGTGTACTGATACATTGGTTAGAATGGGTTATACACATCAGTCCAATGGTGCAGGCATTGTCTTACTTCAAGTTACAACTACAACCACACAGAAGCCACATATATTTTGAGTGCTAATTAGGTGTGATTGTGATTGAAATGCTAATTAGACAGGTATTCATATGCTAATCACCACGTCCATCGCTGAGTGGCATGCTTGGGAGGGGGGATTGGAGGAGGGGAAGAGGGGAGAGACAGGCTGATGCCTGAGCTATAGAGCATCAGGCAAGGCATATAATTGGTGGTCTATGGCAAAGGAATGCAGGGGGTGTGCCACTTCTCTTTGTCTTGTTGCCAGTTCCAGGAGCAGATGAGCTCTTAAAGGAAGAGTGCAGCCACGGGGAGGTGAGCTGTTTAATGATTGTTTATGCACTTTGCCTACAGTGTCCCTTTAAACTTCCTATTTGTGCACAAGTATACAATGGCCATAATCCAAAAGGAGCTCATTTCAAATTCATAAAAGATAAGATAAGAATCACAAGATCTAACACCCTTTCAGAGATGGCAGTTTCAAAGGGACCTGTAGTCCCTGCCCCCTGCAGTCTGGAGGAAAGAAGGGAGAGGGGGGACATGATTGAGACCTTTAAATATGTGAAAGGATTGAATAAGGTTCAGGAGGGAAGTGTTTTTAAGAAGAAGCTTAATGATAGAACAAGGGGCCCAACCTGAAGCTAGTCGGGGGGAAGATCAGGAGCAATGTTAGAAAATATTATTTTACAGAAAGAGTAGTAGATGCTTGGAGCAAACTTCCAGCAGAGGTAGTTGAAAAATCAACAGTCACTGAATTTAAACATGCCTGGGATAAGCACACATCTATCCTAAGATAAAGAGAACATACAGTATACACATAAGGGCAGACTAGATGGACCGTATGGTCTCCTTCTGCCGTCAACCTTCTATGTTTCAATGTTTCTGTAAACCTTAGTTAACCCTTTGCCTTGTATTAAGCACACGGCCTTGTCAATCCTGTAGACAAAGCAGAGAGCTTTGTATACAGTTGCAATTGCACGTGTAAACCCAATCCCATGTTACGTTGCCCCTGTTGCCTCCTATTTCTGAATCCCCAGGGTTGGGACATGCACTGCAATCTAATACTTCAGAGCTAACAGAGAAGTCTGCACAAGCCAGTGTTGTAACTAAATGTTACGGGGCCCCAGTATGAACAATAAATGGGGCCCTTTCACGGCTTATATAGTAAACTTTTTCCTGTCTTTGAACTTAATTGGATGCAGCTAGACAACTAAAGATTGAAACAGAAGAGGCAAATGGTGCTTCCTTTATTTTCCCTAAATGATGCCAAGTAAGATCAAATATGATAATTATGGTAGAGGCGCAACAATGATGGGGCCCCCCTGACTTTCTGGGCCGGTGTGGTCAAATTTATCCACTATTCTTTACCACTTCGTTTTACATTTCTTGTTTTCCAAACAGTAAAAAATGGCTTGTTTCCTAGTTAGAAACCATCAAGCAGCAGGACTTTCAGGACACATCTTCCCCCTCCTGTATTTGCAAATGAGTCATGAGTGAGAAAAAATGGCTGACAACCTAAATCAAAATTCATGAACTAAAAAGTTCCATGTGCCAACTTAAAGTGACGGTACATTGCATCTATAAAGGTCATGCACACTAATACATAGACACTCGCCCCTCTCTACTGTCGAACATGAAAGGTTCCTGCAACTCCATGTCCACGGCTAGCATCAGCACTGGATGCCCGAGCAAGTTCCGGAGCACCTGGCCTCTCCTGGGGCTAACAAGATGACTTTTGTGCATAAATTATGGGGGCCCCATCAGGTGTGCTATGTGCAACAGGGGCCTAGGTTACGGGGGGCTCAGAGAGGCTCTATAGCAGGGATTAGGGATGAGCGAACCGGTTTGGACGAACCGGAATTCGCTCCGAATTTCAGGGAAAATTCGATTCGGCACAAACCCGAATTTTTTTTGGTTCGTGCCGATCGAATTTTCCCTGAAATAAAAAAAAAAAAAATGCCGGCATGGTGGGAGCGGGCAGGCCGGCTACGCTGTCAGCGGGCGGCGGAAGCCGGCCCGCTGACAGCGCAGCCGGCCTGCCCGCTCCCACCATGCAGGCATTTTTTTAAAAAGCAAACACTTACCTGCATGGTTGGAGCGTGGCGGCTGGCGCCGCTCTCAGGTGCCCTCTGATGACGCGCCCTCTGATGACGCGTCCTCTGATGACAGCTGAGAGCGGCGCCGGAGCGTGGAGGCCGGCGCCGCTCTCAGCTGTCATCAGAGGACGCGTCATCAGAGGGCGCCTGAGAGCGGCGCCGGCCTCCACGCTCCTACCATGCAGGTAAGTGTTTGCTTTTTAAACAAATGCCGGCATGGTGGGAACGGGCAGGCCGGCTACGCGTAGCCGGCCTGCCCGCTCCCACCATGCCGGCATTTTTTTTTTCAGATGAGCGATTCGTGAAAGTTCGATTCGGGCGAACCCGAATTTCTTGGGGAAATTCGGCGAATCGCCCGAATCGAACTTACAAGAAGTTCGCTCATCTCTAGCAGGGATGAACAGGCACACAATGCCATCGGTTGTGGCCCGCAGCACCCCTAGAGAGGTGACCTTTTCTTATCTGCTTCTCTTTGCCATCCCTCTTCCCACATACTTCTGCTAACCTCACCCTGCCCACCTCACCTTTGGTCACCACACCTCTTCTTGTTTCTCCTCTGTCCACCTTTGCTTCCCTCACCTCTGCCTACCTTTACCCACCTCTGCTCAACTGACATATCTCGTCCTTACCTCTGCCCACATCGCCTCTCGCTGTCCCACCTCTGCTTACCTCTCCCTACCTTGCTCTGCCCACTTCACCTCTGTCTGACACATCTCTTCCCGTCTCACCTCTGCCTACCACTATGCACCTCTTCCTGCCACAGCTCTGCCCACTCCTGCTTAACTCTGCCCATTTCACCTCATCTCCTCTAACCTCAGCTCAACCCACCTCTCCCTGCCTTACCTTTGCCCAATTCTACTTGCATTACCTCTACCCACCTCTGCTCCTCTCTTTCCACTTTTGTTCACCCCCCCTCTGCCTATTTTATGTGATTTTTATTGTGGCCCCCCGAAGTAGAACAATAGGATGATGTGGCCCTTAGACCAAAAAAGGGTGTGCACCCCTGCTTTCTAGCCTGTATGGCCTGCCCCCCCCCCCACACACACATTAGGATAATGGTGAGACCCTGAGGTTTGCCAGTGTGCCTGTTTTTTCTTTTTTAAATGTAATTTCTCCTTTTTTGGGAGGTGGTATCTAAGCTGAAAAAAGAAAACTTGTATTTATACTTTGTGGGATTAAAATGATGGTGGGACAATGTCACTCCATGATAGAGATGAACAGTTCAGGTCGACATGGTTGCCTTGGCTGATGTTCCGGGAGTCTGAGGAGTTTAGAGCCCTGTTCGGTCAATAGACCACGGGAGGTGTCCGCGCCGGCGGATCCGTAGAGTGTAAAGAAGCGGCGAGACTCCGGTGTGGGGGCCACATCCATGATGTCGGCGTGCCCCCCGTGGGAGGAGATTTGCCACATTGCCGATTACTTGCCATTCCCTCCCTGCCCCCACCTACCCCCCCCGTCATCCCCTGTGTGCCCTCCCTACCTCCCCTTCTCCCCTTCTGTGTTATGCAAGGGCAGGAGGGACGGGGTCCCGGGCGATCCAGAAAGAGTATGGGAACAGCCACCTGGAATTTCAAATCAGAGACCTATAACATCCATACATCCATAACACTAAGAGGACATCTAACGCCCGCATCGGGGGCTAGGGAGTAGTGGTTGTATACATTACGAATCAACACTATGTGATGGCAAGTTAAGTGTATGTTATAGACATGTAGTCCGGTCCTCCTTCCTCCCCTTTTGTTGTTTGATCCTTGTTTGTACTTTCATTCTGTACTTCAAAAATGCCAAAATAAAGGTTGTACAAGGCCCCCAAATGTCTGCCCTGGGGCCTGATTTAAGATATAGGACCTCTACTCATCCTATAATTTGAAATGGGATACATTAAAAAAAGTTATGTTTAAGTGGAAGTCCAGTCTATCAATGCCCCCCTTGCCCCGCCCTGCCACCCTTCCTCTGAGTCTGAGGCAGGGCAGTGGGGTTACAATGAAAAAACAGCTTACCTTGTCCAGGATCCAGCGCTGCTCTCCTGGCGCTTTGGATCATGGGCGCAGCCAACTTGGACAGGAAGCACAGAGCAGCATCTCCCACTCATTGCACAGCCCCATCTGCCCATTCACTTAAATGAGCGGGGGTGAGGACACAGAGAGGGGGGTTCTGCTCTGTGCACTTTCTATCCAACTGTTGCAGGAGCATCAGTAACCGAACGAAAAAACAGGGGTAACCCCCCCTGCCCTGCCTCGGGTGGAGGGAGGCAGGACAGATGACTCAATATTAGCAAGCAGGGTGCACATACAGCAGGCTGGATACCCAAATGGCAGGTCCGGTGCACAGATTACATTTTGGACACACAAATGGGTTTCAGGTATTTTAGATGGCCTAGCTGAAGACACGGATGGCGAGATCTGTAAGGTACAGGAAGGAGCCTAAGGGCAGATGGAGTGTTTCTTGGGAGCCGACATGCAGCATGCACCTGATACAGGGAAGAATTACAGACTTGTCAATGTTCAACTTACTGAAGAAGATGGCAGGGTAAGTACAGTATTTGTAGCACAGCATATGTGGCTCCCCTGCAGACATGAACAATGTCCAGTTCGCTGGGGGCATAATTTCTGACAAAAAGGAGGCAGATTCATTACTAACGCCAGGTATCGGCAGATGAGCATCTGTATAGCGGTGCTTAGAGCGGGTATCGGACGCTGTAACATAGTGTTTCAGCCACTGTAGTAACCTGGTCAGCATTGATGAATGTGATGTACTGTATGTTGGGCACTCTAACACCAGTACAGCGTTGCAGGCAGCGACAGGTAGCACCAGCTCAGTGCGACCGACTCTCGGCACTCCACACCGCTACAAGATAATTATATGAATCAGTTCGTGGAGGCACCAACTAGGGGTGATGCTATTCTAGATCTTGTAATATCAAATAATGATGACCTGATGGGGGCAGTAACAGTCCGTGAAAATCTTGGTAACAGTGACCACAATATAATTGTATTTAACATAAACTGTAAGAAAGATTTTCTTCCTGGGAAGGCAAAAACATTAAATTTTAGAAAGGCCAACTTCCCCAGGCTCAGAGCTGCACTCAAGGACATAGACTGGGAGCATCTGTTCAGGAATAAGGATACAGATGCCAAATGGGAGTGCTTTAAATCAATTGTGAGTAGCAACGTTGCAAAACGGGTAACAAATATAAGCGGCTAAAGTTAAACCCCTCATGGCTGACACCTGCGGTTAAAAGGGCAATAAAGAACAAAAAAAGGGCATTTAAACATTACAAGGCTGAACTCTCAGCTGTAACACTTGAACAGTATTAACTAGTAAATAAAGTGTGTAAGAAAGAAATAAGATTGGCAAAAGCACAAAATGAACGAGATGTGGCCAAAGAAAGCAAAACAAACCCTAAATGATTTTTCAAATATATTAATTCGAAGAAAACTAAATCAGAACAGGTAGGTGCCCTAATTAATGATAATGGGGAAATGGTCACTGGGGATGAGGATAAGGCAGAGCTGTTAAATGGATTCTTTAGCTCTGTGTACACAAGAGAGGAGCAAGGAGCCAACACAGGAGATGCCACTGATAGTAGTATCCCAAGTATAATAATTAACAAGCTAAACGTGGATATCATCCAAGAAAAACTCAATCATTTAAATGTGAATAAGACTGGAGGGCCAGATGGACTTCACCCAAGAGTTCTCAAAGAACTCAGTTCCGTTATCTCGTCACCTCTGTTGTTGATCTTTAAAGACTCACTAGAAACTGGTATAGTGCCAAGGGACTGGCGCAGGGCAAATGTGGTGCCCATTTTTAAAAAGGGCTCTAGGTCTTCTCCGGGCAATTACAGACCTGTTAGCTTAACATCCATTGTGGGGAAATTGCTTGAGGGACTATTAAGGGACAACATACACGAATATGTAACTATCCATAATATTATAAGTGACAACCAACACGGTTTTACTAAGGACAGAAGCTGCCAAACTAACCTGATTGGCTTCTATGAGGAGGTGAGTAGAAGCCTGGACAGAAGGGCGGCTGTGGATATCGTTTTTCTGGATTTTGCAAAAGCATTTGACACCGTCCCCCATAGACGCTTATTGGGGAAATTGAGATCTTCAGGATTAGAAAACGCAGTTTGTAACTGGATTGAAAACTGGCTGAAGGATCGTGTGCAGAGAGTTGTGGTTAATGATACCTACTCTGAATGGTTACCAGTTGTAAGCGGTGTACCCCAGGGTTCAGTGCTGGGCCCACTATTATTCAACTTGTTTATAAACGACATAGAAGATGGAATTAAAAGCACTGTCTCTATTTTTGCAGATGACACAAAGATATGTAGCACAGTGCAGTCTATTGAAGATGTTCACAAGCTTCAGGCTGACTTGGACACATTGAGTGTCTGGGCATCCACTTGGCAAATGAAGTTCAATGTGGAAAAATGTAAAGTCATGCACTTGGGGTCTAATAACCCGAAGGCAACATATGTCCTCGGGGGAGTAAAACTGGGAGAGTCACTTGTTGAGAAGGATCTGGGGGTACTAGTAGATCACAGACTAAATAACAGCATGCAATGCCAAGCAGCTGCTTCCAAGGCCACCAAGATACTATCGTGCATTAAAAGAGGCATGGAATCACAGGATAGAGATGTAATTTTGCCTCTTTACAAGGCACTGGTGCGCCCTCACCTGGAATATGCCATCCAGTTCTGGGCACCCGTTCATAGAAATGACGCCCTGACTCTGGAAAGGGTGCAAAGGAGAGCCACCAAACTAATAAAGGGAATGAAAGATCTTAGTTATGAGGAAAGATTACGAGAATTAAATCTGTTTAGTCTTGAGAGGAGGCGATTGCGGGGGGACATGATTAACTTGTATAAATATATAAATGGACCATACAAAAAATATGGGGGAACACTATTTCACGTAAAATCCTCTCTAAGGACAAGGGGGCACTGCCTTCGATTGGAAAAAAAGAAATTTAGTCTCCGGAGGCGACAAACGTTTTTTACCATAAGAACTATAAATCTATGGAATAGCCTCCCACAGAAGCTTGTTACAGCATCAACCGCTGACAGCTTCAAAAAAGGATTAGATGCTTATTTTGAAGAAAATAACATTAACAGTTACTACTAGTGGTTATCAATAAAAAAAAAACATAGACAAAAAATTAAATAAATGGCTTCCCCTATGAAATAAAAAATAACTTCCCCCTACCCCAACACCCTTGGTTGAACTTGATGGACATATGTCTTTTTTCAACCGTATTAACTATGTAACACCATACTTATTAAAAAAGGACACACACACAGCGCTGGCGCTCTAAATCTGGTCGCTGTAGCATAGAGAGCCAGACGCTGTGTGATTAAAGCCTTTTTTTGAACACATATCCACCAGTAACAAAGCGAAAACACATGGCATGGCATAATACGTAATACTAAATCGGACGCTACATGGCGCTGTTAGAGTCTCTCACCAGAATCGCCTTCATAAATGTGGTTGAGCGTACAGCCCCCGGCGTTCACCAGACGCTACCTGCCGCTACGAGGCGCTACCTGGCGCTTTCCCTTCATGAATAACCCCCATAGCTTCCAGTGTAGATGACGCAAAGCAACAGCCAATTCAACTACACCGCCAATGGCTTCAATAGCTTTTGAGCTAGATTGGCTTAGAACTGCTGCTGACCCTCTTGAAAATATTTAGCCTCTCTTCTTTAAAAGAGATTTAAATGAAACCATACGTGTCATAGGGACTTGAGGGGCATTACTGGCACTGACAACTCATGTTTTATGACATTCTGTTCCCAGAAATAGGTGTATAACTTTTTTTCTTAAATAAATTCACTGGTAAGAAAACAGGTGTAGTGTAGCGTAGGTAAGTAATGTTCTTCTCACTCTTTCCTGGGTTATACAAAATGTGTAACCTGTAGCCCTACAGAAACCACCATGATTATTGGCTTTGGTGGGCGCTAACAGTTACACTATATGCTTACCCTGGTGAGATTATTTTGAGAGCTTATGCACACAATGCTCTGATTCATATTCTGCATTTATGATTCATATCCCCCGTGGGAAATTATTTTTTAACTTGGCATCATTGCTGTACGAGATCATGAATTTAGGTTACTGTAATCAGTTCTTCACCCACAGAAATATTTTACTTCTACTTCAGTGTTTATTTATGCCTCAGGGATAATGGCTACCTCTGGACCATTTACAATAAATACATATTTAGAATGCACCTCTAAAAACCCAGTTCTCGGTGCCTCCTAACCCACGGTTAGGTATTCTATCTATCCTGTTTTACCAGAACTCTGTGAAGTGGGGAACTGAAAGCCATATAGGTGGCGCCTTTTATTGGTGCTGACCACTTGCACCAGGCTATTGTTTCCAGACAGGAGCAGACTGGCCATAGGGAGTACTGGGGCCTGATGGGCTGGCTGTAGATCCTCACCTGCAGGCTTTGCTTAAAGTGGACCAACACCCTCCCGTGATCGGCCCGGGAATCTATAAGATTCCCGGACCGATCAGCCCCCTGACTGCGGGGGTGCCCCGATCGGGGGTGCCCCGCTGTGTGAAATCCCCAAGAAACCACTAAATCCCTACCTGCTCCTCGATCCAGCGGCGCCCACCGCCTCCCACACGTCCCTCTAACAGGACGCGCACCCGCGCCGGCCGTTTGTGAATGGCCGGCGCGGGCTCGCGCCCTGTAAGAGTGACGCGCGGGCGGCGGGCGTGCTCTCTTGTCTGTCGCTGCCTCCAGCTTGTCCGTCGGCGGGGATTGGCAGCAGCGGTCACGTGGGAGCGGGAAGAGGTGAGTTTTTGGGGCTTTCTGGGGGGTTTCACACAGCGGGGCACCCCGATCCGATCCGAAGTGGACCAAAACCCAGGATAGTCTAAATCCTGGGTGTTGGTCCACTTTAAATTCACTTTTTTCTCTTGGTGAACTGCTGCTAGTTAGCTGGCTCTACTGTAAACCCCAGCCAAGACCCATGATGGGGTGATGCAATGCTACAGCCTCAGCTTCAGGGCTGTTGGGGGGCATTATCTACCCTCTCACATTATCTGCAGCTACAATACTAAAGCTACAGTACCATGACTTTAATAGTGGCCATATCTACAATGTCTCTGCAATGCTATAGCCTCAGGCTATGGTGTCCATGTGTTGGGGGGTAAAATCCCACCCCTGTTTCCAGACCTCTGTCACCCAGAGATGGTACAGGTGTATCTAACTGATCTTCTGGAGTGGAGGCCTGCCTTTAGCTGCTTGTTTAAAGGGAAACAATATAGTGTCTTGAAAAAGTTATATATTCCCCATGACAGAGCAACACACAGGGGTAAGTATTTGTAGAGTATAATGTAAATGATAAATGCTTTGCCAATACCTTTGTAGGACCACCTTTAGCTGCAATTACAGCTGCAAGTCAGTTGGAGTAGAGTAGGTCTCTAATAGCATTGCACATATAAGGGTTCATTCAGATCCCCTTCCTCGCTGTTTTTTTTTTTGGAGGACTTGCTACCAAATGAAAAATCATAGAAAAATGAAAACATTTCACAGAAAGGCCCTTATTTATGAAGGAATAGCGACAGGTAGCGACTGGTGAGCGGCCGGTAATGACGGGCCCCGCCACGAGAACGCCGGCTCCCCACCACAATCACACATTTATCAAGCCGATCCTGCTTAGCGACTGAGATAGCGCCATATAGCGACTCATTCATCATTATTCCAGCCACAGCACCAGCGTCCGACCTTGAACAGCGACAGATATGACCTCTCGCTACCTGGCGCGCTCCAATGCATTTCAATGGAACAATCTTTAAATATTAATAATTAATTGTTATTAATTTTTTTTTTTTTGTTTTTTAAATGTGAAAAATTCTGTGACCACTTCTGCCATTTTAGATAATTTTTTTAAGGGAAAAAAAAAAATTGTACAGAATTGATATTACAGGTCTGATATTAATGTATTCATATTACTAAATTATTTTAAAAACGTGTTTTTTGGGGTTTCCAAAAATATGGTTGTTTGGGGGTTAAAAAACTACTTTTAACCCATTTCCTCCAGCGCTCTGGGGTTTAAACATACATTTTACAGCGCGAGAATTTTTTGAGCGTGATTTTTTAATGAATATGGTGGGAGCCGGTCGCTAGGGCCAGTCGCTATCATGCGCTCCCATACAGCGCGGAACCTGTCAAATAGCGACTCCTCACCCAATATTCAACATTACGGCAAACCGACTGAGTCGCTATCAACTACCGAACAACGGCCAAGCACAGCGACTACTAGCGGGCGCTCTGAAAATGCCGCTACAGTCGCTCAACTGTCGCTACCTGCCGCTATTAATGAATCGGCCTCACAGATTCTCGCAGAAGAAAAGGCTCTGCTGAATCAGGCGAGGGGGAAAAATGGAGGAGAACAGGAATTTTCACACAATTGGTGAGAAAGGGGCTCTGAATCAACCCTATAGATTATTGCTTCTTTGCAACATGTTGATTAGTTACATTGGATGGGGAACATCTGCGAACAGAAATGTTCAAGCCATG
The DNA here is from genome assembly GCA_027917425.1 of Gastrophryne carolinensis. Taxonomy (NCBI): domain Eukaryota; kingdom Metazoa; phylum Chordata; class Amphibia; order Anura; family Microhylidae; genus Gastrophryne; species Gastrophryne carolinensis. The sequence goes on along the minus strand of CM051238.1, from coordinate 406,190,259 downwards.
TCATAGATTTAGGCCTATAAAAAATAGAACATTCTTTTTTCATGGGTGTTTAATGCTATTTGTCATTTAAACCCCATCCACCCTCCCTCCCCTTGTGCTAAGCCTGATTCAGGCAAGTTAATAAAAAAAGCTTACCATTTTCACTGACTGCAGTGATTCTGATCCCCATTGGAGGGATGGGGGACTGCACTGCATGGAAGCTGGAGCTTGTGCTTTTAGGCAATAGACGCCCAATCCCTGGAACTGCTGGGGCATGGCAGTTGCTGGGATTTGGTTACTGAGCTGTCACTCAAGTTTCAGGCATGGCTGCCATGTCACTCCTCCACCCCCCACCACCAACCTGGATCAAGGGAGGTTCGTGGTGATGATGTGCATTTTTTTATCTTTGTCCAGATTGTCCAGAAATGAGCTTTCCACAGGGCAGGGTTAAAAAATGTGTGACTTTCCTCTCACCCTCTGACCAATCACAAAATATGTGGATTAGCTAATGCAATAATGCCAGGTCACAAGGTTCTTTACTACTGTGGTCATGTGACTATTTCTAGCCAACCATGCAACAGTCCATTAGGACAAAGAGAAAAGGGAGAAAGCACACAGCATACTAATGAGATTCAGTTTTATGAAAATTGGTTGCATTATTTTTTTAGACATATTTGCTTGTAAAATAAGTCTAGAGCACCACAAGCAGGATGGTAAAGTACATATGAGGGAATAAAAGGCAGGAACATTGAAGCACAAGCAAAGATTAGGGCACTTGCAGTTACAACCAGAAACACCATATTGTTATGTTAAACAGTGTAACTGGGTAAACTATCCCCTTCTACGCAGAGCCAGCAGGTAGCAATTCTAGGCTTGGAAGAGTCCTGGTGCCAAGGAAAATGTATAACTGTTGTAAGTAGAGCCATAGTAAGGGTTAACACAATCTGAATTAAGAGAAGGAAGGGGTCTCTTTCTATCTTAGTAGACAATGGCATCTAGACAATAGCATGTAGAGATCCATAGACCAGGGTAGGTGTTATTAGTGGAACAATAGTGAACAATGGATTTCATTTATAATTGGGCCAGGAAGGAACAATGCTAAACAGATATGTATGGGAGGGAACAGCCCTGTAAAAGAAGCCATCAAAGATGGCATCCTTATTGTCATTTGCTCCTGCATCCACTCAGAGCTAAAACACTTTGACAGCTTCTCCAATTTTATAGTGGTAGCGGCCATTTTGGAGTTTCCATTCCCAGCTTCTCAGCAGTGCTGCTGCCCGGATTCAATTGACATAACTGACAATTCACTGTAACAGGAAACCCAGCAGCACTTCATATTTGCAGCCAGTCTGCAATTCCAGGAGATTCCATTTTGTTTTTAAAATTGACCAAAACAGAAGTTAGAAAAAGGTAAATGATTTTTTATGTGCAGCAATCTGAATTGCCCCGAGGAGGGATGCGTATGAGCACTGTTTGCTGTAAGGGTGTTGGTCCGGTTTAAGTTTGATGTAATGCATCTCCTCATCTGTGTCAGTACCACAGTGCCCAATAACCGCCGCGCCTGTCCATAGTTCTAGCATGAGGGCAAGAGTTTCTTGCACACCAGCTGCTCAGGAATTCATAGCAGTCACCAGCTTATACAGCCATAAGGAATGTCCCAAGGTCTTGTTTTCCAGATATGGCCAGCCCGCAAAACGGAACTACACAGGGTACCATCTGTGGTCCTCACGCTTCAGAGAAAGATAATTGTGGGGGGGGGGGGGGGCACAGACATATGTAGGAAATAGCCACCACTCTGCTATCTCACTGGTTACCCCTGGAATAGTTGCTAAAAAATGCAAAAGGATGCACTGCCATCTGTCACCCCCAGGCAATCCACAGGAATCCTCCACCACTCAACTGGCTCACTGTTCTCCTCTGGAGAAGGTGCTGAGGAAAATCCAGAGCAGCACATGGCTGCCAAGTAATCTTCAGGAATCCATTTTCATTTCACTGCCTAATTGGGCTGTGAGGAAATGCATAGCACGTGATGCTGCTGACGCCTCCGGAATCACACAACACGCTTTCCTAAAGCCCAGTCCGTTTAACCAGCCCAATGGCAGGTTATTTAGCCAAGGGGCACAACGCACTAATTTTGGTTAATGTGAACCAATACCCACGCAGCGCGGCTATTGGTCATCACCGCTAAATTACAGTCTGAGGGGGGAGCATCCAGAATGCTGGAGACCTCTTCCACGCACATAACCCCCTAGAACGCCTGTAATCCTTACCTTAACCTCGGTCCACCAGCGAGAATACAGTGCAGCAATCTGCCACCCATAGGCTGGAATACAAGTATAAGATAATATGAAAATATTACATATAGGTCTGTGAAGCGAAATACATGTATGTAGGGCATGGGTGTAGGGCACCCCAGGGAAACATGGGGATGGTGTATGGAATCCCCGGTACCTCCAGAACAGATACATGACCCCCCATTCTGACAGTCACAGGTGTGTCCAGACTCAGGCTGCTTTAATGCTGCAGTCCCTCACTACCCCCTAGCCTCAGGAAGGAAGGCTTCCCCCCTCTCATCTTGCTTGAATCCCAGGAACTGCCAGAACCATTATTCTTAGTATACAGTACGTCCTGCTCCAGATAGATTACTTACACTTGGGTTATCCTCCGCCAGATGGCGCTGCACTGCAGAGACATGTAAAACAGGCTCCTCCCGGCCCCTCAAATACCCAGGGACCTCCCACAAATCCCCAGGTTTCTCTGCAGTGCTTACTGCGAAGACATGAAATTATCACTCTCTCGCAGGTGAGCGGGGCTATTAAAGCCTGCGGCCCTGTTGGACTATTCCCACCCGTCCTTCGTGTGATAAGCCTTCCAGCTTGGGCTGCGCTGGTCGGGTGAAGGTAGGCGGCACCATGTGTGCTTAAGGAGCGCTGCTCCACCGCAGTTCCCCACCAAAGGGTAGGCGGTATAGGCTGATGGTGAGCCTCTATGGGATGCCCCTCCCGCATTATTGTCCCATGCCCCGGTAGCGGTGGGCCCTGTACAAAGGGCCGCCATCCCCCCTCATTCTCCCTGTAGCCTTCGGGGGGGGTGTGGATGTCAGTGTATTGTGATTACGTGCATATGGCCTTGTGTAATGTCTGCTTGGACTAGAATATGTGGTGTCAACCGCCGCGCTGACTTGTCTTTTTACACTGCAAATGCCGCCGCCGCGCGCGCCTTTTCCTTCACTATGGATGTTCCGCGCCAGGTGGCGGCGTTACCTCAGACGCTTCTGCGTCCTTATTGGCTGCTTGTCGGTTGGACTTCGCGCTCTTCGGGGGGGCGGGGCCTGGCCTGGCGCACCCGCGTCACGGCTCGCTCTGGCCCGCCCTTCGAGGTACTCGCCGCCATGTTGTCAGGTCGCGCGCGCATGTGACGTTCTTACTTACCGTGGTCCGTAAGTGCCCAAGCGGGCCGCTTTATACTCATTGTAGTGTGTTCGGTTCTGACACCCCTTCTTCCCCTTGTGTCTTTCAGACGGGTGAATCCATTGGCTTTTCCCGGCCCAGTGTAATTGATAGTCGGGCCTTGTAAAATTACTCCCACTTCCAGGCATCCAGGGTTGCTTTATAGCGTCAATCCCTACTGGCATATTGTGCCCAATAATCACCATATGGAGGCATCTCAGCATAATGTGACCGGGGTCCCCTTGGGACAAGACCGGCTGTGTGTAGCGTGTGGGCAGCCTCATGCTGACGCTGACAAGGCGTGGGTCTGTGTACCCTGTGCTGAGCAAGCGCTGGCTTTGCAATCGGGCCTGCCAGTGGCTGCACCTCGTTTCATTACTCCCCCCAGCGTAAATCTCTCTCCTGTTGAGTTGCATACTTGTGGGGATTCTCAGCCTGATGTGTCTTCTGACTGCCTACTGCTGAACAGATTATTGCAAGGTCTTTAGTGCGTAAGGGCCCTGGTAAGAAGCGGCACTTGACGCCTTATGTTACTGTTTTCTCTATGGGATCTCAGGAGTTTATGAATTGTGTGGCTATACCCCTTCTGATGAAGGAGAGCTCTTTTCTGACTCAGGCTCATCTGATGAGAGACCAAGGGGTCATGACGATTCTGGCTCTGTCTATCTCTCTCCCTGGTGAGGCTCCCAGGCAAAGAGGGGAGCGTTTTCCATACAGCAACATCACGTTTGGAATTTCTAGAGCAGGCACATTTCCATACTCTTGTGCTCAAGGAATGGGAGTGCCCCAGTGAACTTCCCGGGGTTCCAAGGGATTGGGATTGGTCATCCCCCCCCCCCCCCGAGGTGGATGTCCCGATCATAGGATTGTCTAACACCCCTATCATGCATCCCCCTGATTATACTACCCGGCGGGATGCTGAGGACCGGCGCATTGACCTGCTGGCCTCCCACACATTTGCATGTTTTGGGGACGGCGCTGCGCCCGGTCTGTGCCTCTGCCATTACTGCTGTGGCCACTAGAACACTCATCAGAAATATGCTTGATAGTGCCCCTGATGATCTCACTTGTGATGTGTTTAATGCACTCTCCAGGTGCGATGTGTTTGTAAATTTTGTCCTAGTAGCATTGGATGACACCATCAGAATGTGTGCAAGAACTTCTGCCCTCGTGGTGGCTATACATCGCTTGGTCTGGCTGCGACAGTGGGGTGCCGACAATGCTGCGAAGAAGGCCCTTACTGGGCTTCCTTTTAAGGGGCTACGCCTGTTTGGGGCCCGTCTGGACCTGTTTGGTAAGAGAGGTAAGTTACCCCAGTGCAGACGGCTGTCTCGGCCCCTTCGGGGCCAGGGCCCCCCTCCTACCCCCTACCATGGTGTTAAACAGGAACCAGGGGTGTCCTACGCGGGGGCTCGCGCAGATTCCTGTCCTAGGAGCAGAAGACAACACCCTGGCTCCTCCGGGGGGGCTAAGCTCAAATCCTCTCCCAAATCCTCTCCCAAGTCCCCTCAAGCATGTTGGGGCGCCCTCGCCCATCTGGGTGAGGGGACGGCTGCAGTACCTTGCTCAAGTCTGGAGGCATCACGCCTCAGACCGGTGGATTCAGGAAGTAGTGTCCTCCGGCTACAAGATAGAGTTTGCTGTGCGGCCTCTCCCAAGATTATCAGGTCCCGGGTACTCCTGGTCCCTGCTTCTGCTCAGGTGTTGGTGCAGGCCATCCAAGGCCTGCTGGGTCTGGGGATCATTTGCAGATTTCCCTTAACAGACAGAGGCAAGGGACTCTACACCAACCTTTTCACAGTTGGGTCAGTCAGGCCCATTCTGGATTTACAGATCTTCAGCAAATTGTCAAGTACAGGTGCTTTCCTCATGGAAACTCTGCGCTCGGCCATCTGCTCCTTGTGCCCCGGGGGCTTCATGCCGTCTGTGGATATCAAAGATGTTTACCTTCACATCCTTGTGTTTTCAAGATTCCTCACATTCACGTTGGAAGATCAACACTGCCAATTTGTGGCCTTGCCATCTGGCCTCTCTTCAGCTCCCAGAGTGCTCACCAAGGTGCTGGCGGGGGTGATGTCTCTGATGAGGCCAAGGGGTGTCCGTGTGCTGCCACTACCTGGATGTCCTCATCACTTCCCAGTCTCTACATCTGGAAGAGTTGGATACTCAGCTGGTGGTGTCCATTCTGGAGTCATCTGGATGGGTGATCAGCCACCCCAAGTCCTCACTGTCCCCTTCCTTGGTAACTCCATTCCTAGGAATGATTCTGGACACAGTTCAGGCAAGGATATTCCTTCCTCAGCAGAAGGTGGACAATCTGCTTGCACAAGTTCAGTTCCTCCTAGCTGTCCCCGTCCCTTCACCAGGCAGGGGATGCAGCTGATGGGCCTGATGGTGGCGTGCTTCGAAGCGGGCCCTTGTGCTCAGTCCCTCTTGGGGCTTCTGCAAATTCTCCTATTGTCTGTATGGGACAAGGACCCAGCATCCCTAGACAGGGTCTGGGTGTCCCCCCCCTGGTGAGGAGGTCCCTCTTGTAGTGGATGGACTCAAGGAACCTTTTGGAGGATGGAACCTTTTTGCTCCTTCCTGGGAGACGGTCACCACGGATGCCAGTCTATCAGGTCGGGGGGGTTCTTCTGGAGGTCCCTGCGGTTCCAGGGGAGGTGGGGCCCTTAGGAGGCCCATTCATCTATCAATGTCTTGAAGCTGTGTTCTGGTTCGTTTGACTACTCATTTTCAGGGCCTGCCTATTCAGGGGCGCACGGTCACTCTGATGGCAGTTGCCTACATCAATCATCAGGGAGGGACCCCAGGAAGTGTCTCTGATCTGGGTGGAGGCCAATGTTCCCTGCATTTCAGCGGTATACATTCCGGTGGGGGGGGGGGGTCCCTCTGCAACAGGGTGTTCCAATCTCTGTATCACCGTTGGGGCCAACCTGATGTGGATCTGTTTGCGTTCCGTCACAATCACAAACTCCCGGCCTTTGTCTCCCCGTACCTGGATCCTCTGGCCGTGCCCATGGATGCCTTAGTAATGTCACGGCAGGACATTCAGTTTCTGTATGTCTTTTCTACATTCCCCCTGCTAGGCAGGGTTCGGCGCATGATTGCTCTGGAAGGGGTGCCAGTGGTTCTGGTGGTCTCAGGTGGCCAAGAAGAGTGTGGTTCGCAGACGTGGTGCAGATGGCAGTAGATCAGTGCTTTCTGCCTGGAGTGCCATATCTGCTCACTTAGGACCCCTTACGCCATTCCAATTACAAACTCTGGCCTTGACGGCCTGACTGCTGCAACCTCCATCTTGATGGAGAAAGGTTTGTCTACCTCAATGGTTGAGTCCATGGTGAAGGCTAGGAAGATGACTTCTTCTTCCATCTGTTATATGGTATGGCGTACCTACATTGACTGGTTGAGTCTTGGTCTCTTCCCTGTTGGGTGTTCTCAGTTCCCAGGGTTCTGGAGTTTTACTGCATGGGTTGAAGTCGGTCTCTAACTCAGTACTTTGAAGGGTCAGGTTTCTACCCTGTCTGTCTTCTTTCAGAAGTCTTTTGTTCAGCATTCCTTGATTAAGACTGCTTTTAGGGGGTTGCTCATGTGCGTTCCCCACGACAACTTATGGTCCCTGTTTTGGGATTTGGAATTGGTCTTGCCTGCTTTGCAGGGTGCTCCCTTTGAACCTGTGCAGGATGCTGTCTTGGCCATTCTTACGCTCAAGGTTGTGTTTCGGGTAGCTATTACTTCTGTCAGGCGTGTGTCTGAGTCGGCGGTGCTGTCCATTCAGCCCCCCTACTTGAGAGGCACCAGGACAAGGTGTTGTTTCGTTCAAACCTGATTTTCTGCCTAAAGGTAGTGTCTGCCTTTCAGTTGAATCAGGATATTGTTCTTTCTTCTTTGTGTCCTAACCCTAGCAATGCTAAGGAGAGAGTTTTGCACTCTTTGGATGTGGTTAGGTGTCTGAAGTACTATCTGGTGGCTACTGCACCTTTTAGGAACAATGATGCTCTTCTTGTGGTCCCTTCTGGTCCTAGGAAGGGTTTTGGCTCCTGCCAAGTCTACTATCAGCAAGTGGATTCGTCAGGCTGTGATTCAGGCCTACTCTGCTAAGGGGAAGAATCCTCCCTTCGCCTTATTGCTTTTTTCTACTCGTGCTAATGGGGCCTCTTGGGCCTTCCAGCACCAGGCTTCTGTTGAACAAGTTTGCAAGGCCGCTACTTGGTCTTCTGTTCATACCTTTTCAAAGTTTTACAAGGTTGATGTTAAGGCCTCAGCTGTTGCTGTTTTTTGGCCGCAAGGTTTTGCAGGTGGCAGTGGTTTAAACTGTCTGCTGTTACCTTTTTTGTTGGGGATCCCACCCTACTTTATGGACACTGCTATTGGATGTCCCAAGTGTAAGCACTCTATCTGGAGCAAGACGTACTGTATACTAAGAATAATACAATTCTGTGAAATACTCACCTGTAGAATTGTTATTATAAGTATACAGTACGTCCTGCTCCACCCCACCCTGTTTTTTTTTGCATTATTCTGGATCCCCTGTATGGTGATTGTTATCATTGTTATAAGTTACCAGTTTTTGGGTGGTTAAATTCTCCTGGTTTCCTTGTTCACTGGTTTTCAATACTGGGGATTTGTGGGAGGTCCCTGGGTATTTGAGGGGCTGCGAGGAGCCTGTTTTACATGTCTCTGCAATGCAGCGCCATCTGGCGGAGGATAACCCAAGTGTAAGAAATCTATCTGGCGTAGGACATACTGTATACTTATAATACCATTTCTACAGGTGAGTATTTCACAGAATTGTATTTTTTAAACTTTTGATTGGAAGGTCACTTGACCCTGGCCCAGGTGCCAAACAATCGGGCTCAATGCTGCCCATCTTTTGGGTCCAAACCCGGGTACCAGGGTGAATAAGCATGTGTGGCCTGGTTCTGATTATGTATCTGACTCAAGACTAGGACAAATAGCAGTCCAGTTATCCAAGGTTTAGTGTCTGCACTAAAAATCTGGAGGTTCTTGCAAAGCTGCTTGGCTGCTGAAGCCTTCACAGTCAGTTGTCATTTGTGGTTCCATTCAGCCAGATGCAAGGCAACCACAGGAACTTTAAAGTAAAAGTCAAGTGGAGCCACCAGTACCTATTTCAATTCTATGGCAGCAAATGGCAGCCAATTATGTGCCAGCCGTCAACCATTTATAATTGATGTGAAAGCTCAGTAGGTCACTGTCAGACACATGATTTTTAACCATACAACAAATGAGAAGGTTTTACTTCATCATTAACATTTTTGGTTACTCAATCCACAGTGAACATTTTGGGTAGTAATAACTGAGAACTTTCAAGCATTTCTAAAATCCTGAAATTCAATATTCTTATTCTATTCAGGAGCTATTTTAAAGAAAAAATATTACTAGACCTTTGTGTTTGTCCACAGATGACCTTTAAGCTCTGTTAGTTTGCGAGCCACTTTATTAATGAACAGCCGTTTTCAGGTCTAGACACTAATTCTTTAATAGACTGAAATTTGGGCTTTGAATTGAACATTAGCACTGTTGTTATTAAGAAGTTATTGAATAGATTTGACTGCATACTGTTTTATAAACCTTTAGTTCCATAGGGGGTAATACCATGTAATAAAATGTACAGAAAAACAGCCTGCAGAATTCGGCCAAATCGACACAATACCGTGCACAAATGTGTCACAGCGCCATTTACTTGATAGGGTTTTGCCCTGCGGTGAGCTTTCATCAGTTTTCCTGTATGTGGTAAAACTAAAAAAAAAAAACTCTAAAGATGTGTCCCAATTCTTACGGCAAATCTGATTTGGATTCTCAGCAGCCGAGTGGCACTTCAATATAAAGCCAGATTGCATTGCAGGTAATTACGCAGGCTGAACTGAAAAATGGCTTTCAATCGAGTACCTAAGTGAGCTATAGAGCATTCTCTTATATTTAAGCTTGGCCAACATACAGAGGCTATTATAGACCTAACTAAGAATAATGATGAGGAGGCTACTGCAAGAAGATAAATTGGGTCAGTGGTGCAGGGGAAATGACCTCAAAATAAAAACTGCTAAGACTGTGGAAATAGTCATAGACCTTAAGAAAGCTCTCTAACCCCTTTCCCTATATCCATTAACAGGAAGCCAGTGAAGGAGGTTCAGTAAAGCAAATTTTTAGGAACCATAACATATAAAAACTTAATTTGGGAGAGCAACACCACTGCCATCCTTCAAGTTCCTGTCCAGACAAACACTAACTCCGCCCTTATCCATCTTGGAGACAGTGTCAAATAAGCCATTCAAAGCATCTCAAAATCTCCAAGTATATGTAAACAGTTTATGTACCGATGTACCTGTGATACCGATATTTTTTTTGCCTCTTGCTTTGGGTCTTGAATGTGTCATGTTCATGGTCGGTCAGCTTTCGGGGAGGCCGATTCATTAATAGCGCCAGGTAGCGACAGATGAGCGACTGTAGCGTGATTTTTTCAGCGCCAGCCAGTATTCGCTGTGCTTGGCCGGCATTAGCTTGATGACAGCGACTCAGTCGGTGTGCGGTAATGTTGAATACGGGCTGGGGGGTCGCTGTTTCACAGGTCCAGCGTTGTATGTGAGCGCCTGACAACGAATGGCCAGAGCGAACGGCTAGCTTCATATTCATCAACAAATCACGCTCCGAATGTGCTGTCGCTGTCCATTCCTTGTTTAAACCCCAGAGCGCTGGCGGCGATGTGTATTAACTAGTTTTTAACCCCTAAACAACCATATTTTTTGAATGTAACATTATACATGTTTTTAGAATCATTTTGTAATATGAATACATTAATCTCAGACCTGTTAGATCAATTCTGCACATATTTTTTTTAATTTTTTTTTTGACTTAAAAATAAATCCTAACATTGCAGAAGTGGTCTCCGATTTTTTGACATAAAAAAAAAAAAAAAAATTAATACCAATTAATTATGAATAATTATAGATTGCTCCATTGAAATGCATTGGACATCGCCAGGGAGAGACAGCTCATACCTGGCACTGTGAGGGAATTTGCAGCGGCGCTGTTCGGTCCAGGCGGCTTCATGATGAATGCCGCGCTAGCCGTCGCTCTCGCCGGCGCTAGCCTCATTTTGCTTGATAAATGCGTCATTGTGACCGCCGCCGGGCGTACTTGAGTCGGTAGTCGCCGTTAGCTGCCGCTACCTGGCGCTCGTCAGACACTACCTGGCGCTATCGCTTGATGAATAAGGGCCTAATGAATCTGCCTCTAAGTCTTGAGCATGCTCTGCTGTAGTCAGAAACAGCTGAGGGATCACAGTGGCTTGCCGTGCTCGCTCATGCTGAGTATATGACACTTAACAGACAAGAAAACCTCAAATGCACCGTAACAATATATCACAATAATCAAGTATATATAAAAATATATGAATATATACTGCCTTCCGATGGGTGCCGCCATCTTGATGACTAGCCCCGCCCCTTGGGGGAGGGGCTTATGAAGTCACTCCCGGGTGTTGTCCCGGCTCTCCTCGGCTCAGCTGTCAGATACACTGGTGATCGCTGGGCAGAGCAGTGGAGGGGCAGGGGATGCTCTGATCCCCTGCCCCCCCCCTCCTCTGGCCAGAGATCACCAGAGCATCTGACAGCTGATGGACACAGGAGCTGACAATCGGGTGAGGTGAGTAAAGAAAAAAAAACATTTTGTTTTTTAAATAAATGGCTGGGGGCTGGCAAGTCACCTGCAACTAGCGGGTGACTTGCCATTAACCCCCGCACCCCCAATTACCTGCCTCCCCAAAGCCCGGGGGGGGGAGGCAGAAGAGCCCGGGCCCACACAGGCTATGTGGGCTTGTAGGCTGCAGGGTGGGGGGCCACAAAAGCTGGCCCCTCCACTCTGTTCCTACAAGCCCCCATAGCTGGTCCCGGGCTGGTTATGACGGGTAGGGGGGACCCTACGTCATTTTTTTTTTGGATTTTTAAGGGTTAGGGTTAGCCTAACCCTTAAAATTCCCCCCAAAAATGGTGTCCTCCCCCCTGGGAGGGGGAGGGGCGACCCTATGTCATTTTTTGGGGGATTTTTAAGGGTTAGGGTTAGGGTTAGCCTAACCCTAACCCTTAAAATTCCCAAAAAAATGGGGTCCCCCCTCCCTGGGAGGGGACCCTATGTCATTTTTTTTTTTAATTAACCCCTTATGCTCTGTTGCCCAGCAGCTATAAAAGGCTTCCAGCAGCAGCAGGAGAGCAGAAGCCAGAGTGATCAGCGTGGGACACAGTTCTCCAGGATTTCGCATGCAATTAAATTTTATTGAAAAACATTTTTTATTACAAAAAAACACTACAAATTGCAAAAAATAGAATTTTTTTGCACATATTTCACCAAAAAGTATTGAGAGTACACTAAAAAAAGGCCAAACAAGACATTTCATGTTGAAAAAAACAATATATAATTTTCCTGGAAAATCCCTGGAAATCCTTTCAAAAATCACAGTTGAACATGTGTAGCGCAAAATAGTGAAACATGGTCTGGCAACAGAGGGTGACAAAAGCTGCAGGTAGGCTGGCAGCGAAAGGGTTAAAGAGAATAAAAACTATTCTCTAATTTTTCGTTTTTTTATTTTGAGTACTTTCCCTATCCCACTTTGTGCAGAGCAATAGCCCAGGTGCTACCCCCCAATTTGGCCTCCAATACCCCCAAAAATTGCTTTTTTTCATTTATGTATGTATTTCATTTTTTTTTGTTTTCTGTTATTATTTTAAGTACTTTTTCCAGCCCATTTATTGCAGGCCCTGGTCTTCCTTTCGATGCAGCACTCTAGCCCTTGTTACCTCCATTTTACTGCCATTTTTTACTTCAGTTGAGCTCAGCCAAACTCGTCGAAACCCAAACTTTGACAGGTCAGCTCTTCCCTATATATGACCCATCACATGCAGGTCACTTCCTTTTTAACCATTCCAAATTGGGAGGAGACCTCCCTCAACCTGTATACCCAAGGGCTTCGCAGTAAAAAATTTAATATAAAAATACAATATTTGATTGCAAGGTCTTTGGGTATATGCAGGTTCAGGGAGGCCTACTCCCAATTAGGGATGGTTACAGATGTTAAGAACCTCCCATTGACCAGCATTTACTGTATTTGTTGATAGAGGTCTGCCATTCCTTCCGGGGTTTCCTTCCTCTCAGAATTTGCTGAGAGAACGGACCGGGTATTTTTTAACACTTCCTTTTTAATCTCTGCTACCCTCGAAATGCTAGATACCAAATGAGCCAGCTGCTTTCGAAATTGTTGAAGACTCCATTGGTAGAGATGGTTGTGTGTGTATGTGCGTATATATGTATGTATATACAGTTAGTTAGAGGGAAAGAGAGATCTAGGTATTGTTATATACAAATATATCTATTTTCAATTTATTGTAAGTTCATTACTGTACATAGAGATATTGTAAAATACATATACATCTTGATTTCTTGCGGCTTATTGCTGTGTTTATTATATGTGCATATACATTCCTCTGTATTGCCTATGACTGAAGCAAATTCCTCCTATGTATATACAGTATATACTTGGCAAATAAAGATTTTATATTCCATAATTTGAAGGCTTGTATGCAGCCCCTGTTCTTTTTTTTTTTACATAATTAAATAATAGCAAAAGCTGTGGAATAGCCTTTTGCTAAAACAAGTAATTCATTTTCCACCTCAGTAGCATTTTTGTATTCCCTTAACTTACTTCTAATTAAACTTCAATCATCATGCAGGCCTCTCTTAGCCGTGCTGGAAAGATAGCTCCCTTCAGAGAGCGCACACAATTATAGCACTTTGTACACCTTTATTGCCAGACTTACATAGATAATGTCTGCCGCCATTCAGCTCGCTGCTGGAAATCTGTTGTTCGCGTAGTATAGGGATGAGGGGGCTGGAGAGAGTCAGCACTTTACAGGAGCTGGATTAAAAGATGGTGTCACAAACAGAGGTATAATGGTGAAGAGCAGTAAGATGACACACTAGGAATCCCTGGCCACTGTTCATTTCACCAACCCCCTGGTAAATCAGCATGGAACCCCAAGCAGGGTTGTATTTAGTGCTTAGGGCGGCCACCTGCAGGGTGGCGCTGTAGAGTATGCCATTACTGCTTGCGAAATAAAAAAATAAAAAATAGCTTGAGGATCTATTAAGGAACTATATACACACGAACATGTAACTATCCATAATATTATAAGTGACAACCAGCACAGTATTACTAAGGTCAGCAGCTGCCAGACTAACCTGACTGGCTTCTATGAGGAGGTGAGTAGAAGCCTGGACAAAGGGACGGCTATAGATATAGTTTTTCTGGATTTTACAAAAGCATTTGACACTGTCCCCATAGATACTTATAGGGGAAATTGAGATCTTCAGGATTAGAAAATATGGTTTGTAACTGAATTGAAAACTGGCTGAAGGATCATGTACAGAGAGTTGTGGTTAATGATACCTACTCTGAAGGGTTACCGGTTGTAAGTGGCGTACCCCAGGGTTCAGTGCTGGGCCCACTTTTATTCAACTTGTTTATAAATGATGTAGAAGATGGAATAAAAAGCACTATCTCTATTTTTGCAGATGACACAAGATATGTAGCACAGTGCAGTCTATTGAAGATCAATAGGTCAATCACAAGCTTCAGGCTGACTTGGACACTTTGAGTGTTGTGAGCGATTTGGGGTGAGCGGCAGTGACACGGACAACAGTTCTTCAAGTCCGGGGTATCAGGTCCGCTTTACAGGGCATACAAGCCCATGCTGCTCATCCACACAAGTCCAAGCTTTGGGGTCGTAGAAGCAAAGTCCTTCGGCTTGATTCCAGTCTCTTATTCACCACTGAGCAGTACAGCCTGGGCTCCTTCCTCCAGGCTGGTCAACAGCAAACTGACAGGCTCAGCGGCTCCTTTTATTTCAGCTTCCCCTGCAATCAGCCTCATCACCTGTGCAAGGCCTGAGATCAGGGAACAAACCTGTAAAGGACTGGGGAATGTGAACTGGGTCCTGGAAACCCGGCATGGATCGTGCCTGATACAGCATAGCAGGGGAAAAATACACACCATTCAGGACTTTTCCATACACTTTACCACATATCCCCCCCCCCACTGACCATACAATAGACTCGGAACAAAGCATCCGCATTCCCCTGTAACTTCCCCGGCCTATGTTCCACTTTAAATTTAAAGTTTTGCAAGGAGAGATCTGGTGACCCTTGTATTTCTCTCCTTATTTTGCTTCATCCAGGTCAGCGGAGCATGATCCGTCATCAGGACAAATTCTCGCCCCAACAAGTAATATTTTAGGGCTTCTAACGCTCACTTAACTGCTTTCCACTATCATGTAATTTCTTTCTACCGGGATCAGCTTCCTGCTCAGGTACAACACTAGGTGTTCTTCCCCACTCACCTCTTGTGACAGAGCAACACCCAAACCTGAATCAGACGCATTCGCCTGTACCAAAAATTGTTTGCTGAAATCTGGGGACACAAGGACAGGCTGTTTACAAAGGGCAGATTTTAGGGTTTGAAAAGCCTTTTCTGCCTCTGGGGTCCATTCCACCATTACTGACTTACTACCCTTTTGTTAAGTCAGTTAATGGGGTAGCCATTGACGCAAAATTGGGCACAAACCGCCAGTAGTAGCGTGATACCAAGGAAGGCTCTCGCTTGTTTTTTTGTAAGTGGTCTGGCAAACGCGTTTTTTTCTTTAGCGTCCTCAGACAAAGGTATCTGCCAATACCCTTTTGTGAGATCCAGGGTTGTGATGTATCTTGCCTCCCGAGCTTCTCAATCAATTCATCTACCCGGGGCATGGGTTATGCATCAAACTTTGAGACCTCATTGAGTTTTCTAAAGTCGTTACAGTATCTTCAAATCCCATTGGGCTTTGGTATTAGGACAATGGGACTGGACCAGGCACTGGAAGACTCCTCAATGACGCCCAACTCTAACATGCGTTTTATTTCCAAGGAGATCGCCTCTCTACGTGCTTCAGGTATCCTGTATGGTTTAAGGTTTACCTTAGTGTAGGGTTCAGTTTTAGTCTGATGCTTTATTAAGTGAGTTCGGCCCGGCAGGTCAGAAAATGTTAAATCTCTCTACTAAACTGTCTGTTTGAGGGTGGTACACTGAGGTGCGGAGATGAAGAGCGTGCCCTGGTCAGTTAGGATTCCCTTCGGAATCCCTACACATGAGAACATAAGGAACAGTTCCTTAGCAATATTTTTGGAGGCCATATTTCTTAGTGGAACTGCTTCTGGGTAGCGGGTAGCATAATCTAATTCAACTAGTATGTATTTGTGTCCTCGGGCAGACTTCACAATGGGCCCCACCAAATCCATGGTAATCCTCTCGAAGTGAACCTCAATAATGGGAAGTGGCACTAAGGGACCCCGGAAATGTGATGTTGAGGCTAGAGATGAGCGAACTTTTGAAAAATTCGATTCGACTGATTCGCCGAATTTTCCGACAAAAATCGTTTCGACCCGAATAAATTCGCGACGAATCGCTATTAAAAACGGCTATTTCTGAGCCTCCTACAGCCTCAATAGGGTTGTAAACCATTCAGCCTTGCTGTAACACGCACAGGATGCGTGCTGGGTTAGTTAAATAATACTTTTAAGAAATATCACATGCAGATCAGAGGCATCGCTAATAGAATCGCAGAGCGGCACAATTGCAGAGAGTTGAAGTGGCATCACTATGAGGGGCAGAAGGAGCCCAAATATACACTGGAGTTGGCTTCAGGAGCCCAAAAATTGGATGAATCACACCCTGGAGTTGGCAGAAGTTGGCAGCAGGAGCCCAAATATACACTGGAGTTGGCTTCAGGAGCCCAAAAATTGGATGAATCACACCCTGGAGTTGGCAGGAGTTGACAGCAGCAGCAGCAGGAGCCCAAATATACACTGGAGTTGGCTTCAGGAGCCCAAAAATTGGATGAATCACACCCTGGAGTTGGCAGGAGTTGACAGCAGCAGCAGCAGGAGCCCAAATATACACTGGAGTTGGCTTCAGGAGCCCAAAAATTGGATGAATCACACCCTGGAGTTGGCAGGAGTTGACAGCAGCAGCAGCAGGAGCCCAAATATACACTGGAGTTGGCTTCAGGAGCCCAAAAATTGGATGAATCACACCCTGGAGTTGGCAGAAGTTGGCAGCAGCAGCAGCAGGAGCCCAAATATACACTGGAGTTGGCTTCAGGAGCCCAAAAATTGGATGAATCACACCCTGGAGTTGGCAGAAGTTGGCAGCAGCAGCAGCAGGAGCCCAAATATACACTGGAGTTGGCTTCAGGAGCCCAAAAATTGGATGAATCACACCCTGGAGTTGGCAGGAGTTGACAGCAGCAGCAGCAGGAGCCCAAATATACACTGGAGTTGGCTTCAGGAGCCCAAAAATTGGATGAATCACACCCTGGAGTTGGCAGAAGTTGGCAGCAGCAGCAGCAGGAGCCCAAATATACACTGGAGTTGGCTTCAGGAGCCCAAAAATTGGATGAATCACACCCTGGAGTTGGCAGGAGTTGACAGTAGCAGCAGCAGGAGCCCAAATATACACTGGAGTTGGCTTCAGGAGCCCAAAAATTGGATGAATCACACCCTGGAGTTGGCAGAAGTTGGCAGCAGCAGCAGCAGGAGCCCAAATATACACTGGAGTTGGCTTCAGGAGCCCAAAAATTGGATGAATCACACCCTGGAGTTGGCAGGAGTTGACAGCAGCAGCAGCAGGAGCCCAAATATACACTGGAGTTGGCTTCAGGAGCCCAAAAATTGGATGAATCACACCCTGGAGTTGGCAGGAGTTGACAGCAGCAGCAGCAGGAGCCCAAATATACACTGGAGTTGGCTTCAGGAGCCCAAAAATTGGATGAATCACACCCTGGAGTTGGCAGAAGTTGGCAGCAGCAGCAGCAGGAGCCCAAATATACACTGGAGTTGGCTTCAGGAGCCCAAAAATTGGATGAATCACACCCTGGAGTTGGCAGGAGTTGACAGCAGCAGCAGCAGGAGCCCAAATATACACTGGAGTTGGCTTCAGGAGCCCAAAAATTGGATGAATCACACCCTGGAGTTGGCAGAAGTTGGCAGCAGCAGCAGCAGGAGCCCAAATATACACTGGAGTTGGCTTCAGGAGCCCAAAAATTGGATGAATCACACCCTGGAGTTGGCAGGAGTTGACAGCAGCAGCAGCAGGAGCCCAAATATACACTGGAGTTGGCTTCAGGAGCCCAAAAATTGGATGAATCACACCCTGGAGTTGGCAGAAGTTGGCAGCAGCAGCAGCAGGAGCCCAAATATACACTGGAGTTGGCTTCAGGAGCCCAAAAATTGGATGAATCACACCCTGGAGTTGGCAGGAGTTGACAGCAGCAGCAGCAGGAGCCCAAATATACACTGGAGTTGGCTTCAGGAGCCCAAAAATTGGATGAATCACACCCTGGAGTTGGCAGAAGTTGGCAGCAGCAGCAGCAGGAGCCCAAATATACACTGGAGTTGGCTTCAGGGGCCCAAAAATTGGATGAATCACACCCTGGAGTTGGCAGAAGTTGGCAGCAGCAGCAGCAGGAGCCCAAATATACACTGGAGTTGGCTTCAGGAGCCCAAAAATTGGATGAATCACACCCTGGAGTTGGCAGGAGTTGACAGCAGCAGCAGCAGGAGCCCAAATATACACTGGAGTTGGCTTCAGGAGCCCAAAAATTGGATGAATCACACCCTGGAGTTGGCAGAAGTTGGCAGCAGCAGCAGCAGGAGCCCAAATATACACTGGAGTTGGCTTCAGGAGCCCAAAAATTGGATGAATCACACCCTGGAGTTGGCAGAAGTTGGCAGCAGCAGCAGCAGGAGCCCAAATATACACTGGAGTTGGCTTCAGGAGCCCAAAAATTGGATGAATCACACCCTGGAGTTGGCAGGAGTTGACAGCAGCAGCAGCAGGAGCCCAAATATACACTGGAGTTGGCTTCAGGAGCCCAAAAATTGGATGAATCACACCCTGGAGTTGGCAGAAGTTGGCAGCAGCAGCAGCAGGAGCCCAAATATACACTGGAGTTGGCTTCAGGAGCCCAAAAATTGGATGAATCACACCCTGGAGTTGGCAGGAGTTGACAGTAGCAGCAGCAGGAGCCCAAATATACACTGGAGTTGGCTTCAGGAGCCCAAAAATTGGATGAATCACACCCTGGAGTTGGCAGAAGTTGGCAGCAGCAGCAGCAGGAGCCCAAATATACACTGGAGTTGGCTTCAGGAGCCCAAAAATTGGATGAATCACACCCTGGAGTTGGCAGGAGTTGACAGCAGCAGCAGCAGGAGCCCAAATATACACTGGAGTTGGCTTCAGGAGCCCAAAAATTGGATGAATCACACCCTGGAGTTGGCAGGAGTTGACAGCAGCAGCAGCAGGAGCCCAAATATACACTGGAGTTGGCTTCAGGAGCCCAAAAATTGGATGAATCACACCCTGGAGTTGGCAGAAGTTGGCAGCAGCAGCAGCAGGAGCCCAAATATACACTGGAGTTGGCTTCAGGAGCCCAAAAATTGGATGAATCACACCCTGGAGTTGGCAGGAGTTGACAGCAGCAGCAGCAGGAGCCCAAATATACACTGGAGTTGGCTTCAGGAGCCCAAAAATTGGATGAATCACACCCTGGAGTTGGCAGAAGTTGGCAGCAGCAGCAGCAGGAGCCCAAATATACACTGGAGTTGGCTTCAGGAGCCCAAAAATTGGATGAATCACACCCTGGAGTTGGCAGGAGTTGACAGTAGCAGCAGCAGGAGCCCAAATATACACTGGAGTTGGCTTCAGGAGCCCAAAAATTGGATGAATCACACCCTGGAGTTGGCAGAAGTTGGCAGCAGCAGCAGCAGGAGCCCAAATATACACTGGAGTTGGCTTCAGGAGCCCAAAAATTGGATGAATCACACCCTGGAGTTGGCAGGAGTTGACAGTAGCAGCAGCAGGAGCCCAAAAAATGGCCTAAAGACATAAATATGTTTTGCACCATTTGGAAAGTGTAAAACGTGGCACCATGCTGAATCTAGTCGCATGCATCAGGCATTGGTGGGTGGAAATCCTGGCTGATCCATCCCTGATTCATTTTGACAAAGGTGAGTCTCTCCACATTTTTAGTTGACAGACGAGTTCTCCTCGCCGTAACTATGGCCCCCGCCGCACTAAACACCCGCTCAGATGGCACGCTACTTGCCGGGCAGGACAGCTTTTCCAGGGCAAACTCTGCTAGTTGCGGCCACAAATCAAGTTTGGCTGCCCAGAAGTCCAGCGGATCCTCAAGGTGTGTTGGCATGGTCATGTCAAAGTATGACATGACCTGCTGGTTCAGGTCCTGCTCCAGGTCTTCCTGCTGCTCATGAGTAGCCTCACTATGCGGGTGTAGAAAGCTACTCATTAGCGACTGAAGACTGAGGCTGCTGCTGCTGATGGAGCTTCTGCTGCTGCTGCTGCCAACCCCCCCAGCGGCCATGGCAGTGGAAGGTGAGCGCAGAGGTCCCCTCGAGTCAGACCTGCGAGAGTATGGACCATGGCGCAGATAGGCATCGGCCAACTGCCTACGTAGAATGTCTTTGTAGTAGTTGAGTTTGTCCTCCCTCTCGGTGGGTTTAAAAAATGCCCCCATTTTGTGCCGGAAGCGAGGGTCCAATAAGGTGGACAGCCAAGAAGTCATCCCGCCGACAGATGGAAACAATTCTGGGGTCACTACGCAAGCACGTGAGCATGCTTCGTGCCATTTGCGCAAGTGACTCGGATGGACTACCTGTCTCCATCTCCACTGCATACTGCCACGGTGTGCCCGGGTCCTCTGTCTCTCCTTCCTCAAAAACCTCTAGCTCCTCTGGCTGCTCCTGCTCCTCCTCTCCTGTCCGCTGACTAGATAAACCAGCCATTTCGCCAAGCCTAAACTGTGTTTCGCTGGGCAACTCCTCCTCCTCCTCTTCCTCCTCCTCCTCCTCCAGTTCAGCTCCAAGGGGGTTCATGTGGCCGTAAGATGTAAACGCCATGTCTCCAGTGCCCTGACCAGCCATGGTTTCCAACATGTGCTGCAGTACATGAAGCAGTGGAATCACGTCGTTCATCCCGTAATCCTGCCGACTGACAAATAAAGTGGCTTCCTCAAAGGGCCTGAGCAAACGGCAGGTGTCACGTATGAGCTGCCACTGGTTGACATTGAAGTTACACAGGGGAGTCCCCCTATCTGCTTGGATCATCAGGAAATCCGTGATGGCTTTTCTCTGTTCATATAATCGGTCCAACATGTGAAGGGTGGAATTCCAACGGGTGGAAACATCGCAAATCAGACTATGTTGGGGGATACCATTCTGACGCTGTAGCTCAAGAAGGGTGTGTTTGGCAGTGTAGGAGTGGCTGAAGTGCATGCAAAGTTTCCGTGAAGTTGTTAGGATGTCCTGCAGATGGGGGGAACACTTCAGAAACCGCTTGACAACCAGATTGAAGACGTGAGCCATGCAGGGGGCATGGGTCAGGCTTCCTTGGCGCAGCGCAGACAAAATGTTCTTCCCATTGTCGGTAACCATGATTCCCATTTTAAGTTTTCTCGGAGTAAGCCATGTTTGGATTTCCTGATGAATACATTTAAGCAGTTCCTCCCCTGTGTGACTCCGTTCGCCAAGACAAACCATGTGAAGCACTGCGTGACACCTCCGTGCCCTGCACACATGGTAGACTGGAGGGGCACTGAGACTTGAGCCTACAGTGGAGGGTGAGGAGATGGCGGAGGATGAGGAGGCCGAGTCGCACGGTGTCACAGGCCCAATGGGCAGAGAGCGCGGAGGCCGAAGCGGCGTGACCTGTCCAAGTTGCTGCTGCAAAGGGACCACATTCACCCAGTGGGCCGTAAACGACATGTACTGCCCCTGACCGTAGTTACAGCTCCAGATGTCGGCGCTGCCATGTATTTTGCTACACACCGACAGGCTCAAGGACTGGCCCACCTTCTGTTCAACAAAAGTGTGCAGCGCTGGTACTGCCTTCTTGGCAAAGAAATGACGGCTTGGGACTCTCCACCTCGGCTCGGCACAAGCCATCAGTTCTCTGAAAGGTGCAGATTCCACCACCTGAAAAGGGAGCGACTGCAGCACCAGCAACTTGGACAGGAGCACATTCAGCTTCTGCGCCGTAGGATGAGTGGGCGCATACTGCTGTCTCTTGGACATGGCTTCGCTGATGGATTGCTGGCGGGATGCATGACTTGGAGGAGGAGGAGGAGGAGCAGGAGCGACAGAGGATGGGTATGACGCACAGCTGCCTTCGGCTGAGGTGCTGGAGCCTTGGCTGGCAGAAATTGGGAGCTCACTTGGTGAGGAAGCAGACTGGACCACCCCTTGGGAGCCTCGGTTCTCCCAGGTCGTTTTATGGTGACGCATCATATGTTGACGCAGGGCCGTGGTGCCAACATTTGGACCCTGGCCACGCTTCACCTTTTGCCTACATATCTTGCATGTGGCCATGTTACCCTCCTGCGGATGCCTCAGGAAAAACTGCCACACTGCCGAGTAGCTACTTTTCCCACCCCCTGGCCTCACTGATTCACTGCTGCTGTTGCCAACTCCAGGAACCCCTGCTCCACTACCTCCCGATAAGGTAGACTGCCGCACAGCAGGTGCTCTACCCCGGCCCCGGCCCCGGCCGGCTCCAGCCTTTGGAATTGTGCCCCCATGCTGACTGCTACCACTTTGCTGCCTCAGCTGCTGACTCCGGGGCAACCTGCACCCCTCTTCTCCTGATGATGACGATGAAGCCCCTTCATCACCCGGCTCCCAAGTGCGATCGGCTTCATCGTCATCATCATCATCATCACCGGGTTGTGGCTGTACGTCACTGATGTTCGTGGATTCGTCAACAGTGTCTGGCGCAGGAGCTGGAACGCTCGCAGCACCCACGACACTGTCCACATCACTATTTGTCTGCCTAGCTAAAGAAGCCACCTCCATTTCTTGGCTGGGCAGTAGCTGCTGACTGTCCTCTATCTGATGGTCCTCCTCACTAAAGAGTGGAGCTGAACCCAAAGCATAGGATACGTCGCTGGGGGAGGGAACGGCGTAGGCCAGAGGCAATGGGAGGACAGGGACTGCTCTCGGGGCATGCCAACTCAGGGTTGTGTCAGAGGAACCTACCGACCCTAGACTGGGGGTCTCAGACGTAAGTTGTGATGATGTTGTTGATGAGCGCGTCAACCAATCTACCACGGCAGATGCGTTACTGGTGGAGACCCGACCGCTAGCAGATACTGGCAGATTAGGTCTCTCAGCGTGACTCCTGCTGCTACTGGCCCCCAGTCTGATGCGAGCTCTTCCTGCGGAATCTTGGCCTCTGCCACTCCTCTTTTCACTTCCAGGCACTTGTCTGCCCGACATAGTCTAACTGGCGTGGTAGTAGGTGATATTTAAAAAAACCCCGGGCAGCGGTGGGTCTATATGAAACAGAATATAATGCACACCAAAAGTGAGCAGTAACACTCAGCCTCCAACAGGCCTGCTTAGTGTAAATAAGAGAGCTGCTTAGTGTAAATAAAGAGGGGTATGCTATGTTACAGAATGGGATGCCTCAACAGAAGTGCACCTGGCAGGCAGCAGTAAGCCTATGCCCAGCAAAAGTGTCTTATAATATAAATATAATAAGAGCAAATGCTTATATGGTCTTAAACAGAGGCTGCTTTAGTCACAGAATGGGATGCCCCGGGCAGGAATCGAGCTGCCAGGGTACAGTAGTGCTTTGGCCAGCAAAAGTGTCTTTATCAGGCCTAATTTCAAATATGATTAGAGCAAATGCTTATATGGTCTTAAACAGAGGCTGCTTTAGTCACAGAATGGGATGCCCCGGGCAGGAATCGAGCTGCCAGGGTACAGTAGTGCTTTGGCCAGCAAAAGTGTCTTTATCAGGCCTAATTTCAAATATGATTAGAGCAAATGCTTATATGGTCTTAAACAGAGGCTGCTTTAGTCACAGAATGGGATGCCCCGGGCAGGAATCGAGCTGCCAGGGTACAGTAGTGCTTTGGCCAGCAAAAGTGTCTTTATCAGGCCTAATTTCAAATATGATTAGAGCAAATGCTTATATGGTCTTAAACAGAGGCTGCTTTAGTCACAGAATGGGATGCCCCGGGCAGGAATCGAGCTGCCAGGGTACAGTAGTGCTTTGGCCAGCAAAAGTGTCTTTATCAGGCCTAATTTCAAATATGATTAGAGCAAATGCTTATATGGTCTTAAACAGAGGCTGCTTTAGTCACAGAATGGGATGCCCCGGGCAGGAATCGAGCTGCCAGGGTACAGTAGTGCTTTGGCCAGCAAAAGTGTCTTTATCAGGCCTAATTTCAAATATGATTAGAGCAAATGCTTATATGGTCTTAAACAGAGGCTGCTTTAGTCACAGAATGGGATGCCCCGGGCAGGAATCGAGCTGCCAGGGTACAGTAGTGCTTTGGCCAGCAAAAGTGTCTTTATCAGGCCTAATTTCAAATATGATTAGAGCAAATGCTTATATGGTCTTAAACAGAGGCTGCTTTAGTCACAGAATGGGATGCCCCGGGCAGGAATCGAGCTGCCAGGGTACAGTAGTGCTTTGGCCAGCAAAAGTGTCTTTATCAGGCCTAATTTCAAATATGATTAGAGCAAATGCTTATATGGTCTTAAACAGAGGCTGCTTTAGTCACAGAATGGGATGCCCCGGGCAGGAATCGAGCTGCCAGGGTACAGTAGTGCTTTGGCCAGCAAAAGTGTCTTTATCAGGCCTAATTTCAAATATGATTAGAGCAAATGCTTATATGGTCTTAAACAGAGGCTGCTTTAGTCACAGAATGGGATGCCCCGGGCAGAAATCGAGCTGCCAGGGTACAGTAGTGCTTTGGCCAGCAAAAGTGTCTTTATCAGGCCTAATTTCAAATATGATTAGAGCAAATGCTTATATGGTCTTAAACAGAGGCTGCTTTAGTCACAGAATGGGATGCCCCGGGCAGGAATCGAGCTGCCAGGGTACAGTAGTGCTTTGGCCAGCAAAAGTGTCTTTATCAGGCCTAATTTCAAATATGATTAGAGCAAATGCTTATATGGTCTTAAACAGAGGCTGCTTTAGTCACAGAATGGGATGCCCCGGGCAGGAATCGAGCTGCCAGGGTACAGTAGTGCTTTGGCCAGCAAAAGTGTCTTTATCAGGCCTAATTTCAAATATGATTAGAGCAAATGCTTATATGGTCTTAAACAGAGGCTGCTTTAGTCACAGAATGGGATGCCCCGGGCAGGAATCGAGCTGCCAGGGTACAGTAGTGCTTTGGCCAGCAAAAGTGTCTTTATCAGGCCTAATTTCAAATATGATTAGAGCAAATGCTTATATGGTCTTAAACAGAGGCTGCTTTAGTCACAGAATGGGATGCCCCGGGCAGGAATCGAGCTGCCAGGGTACAGTAGTGCTTTGGCCAGCAAAAGTGTCTTTATCAGGCCTAATTTCAAATATGATTAGAGCAAATGCTTATATGGTCTTAAACAGAGGCTGCTTTAGTCACAGAATGGGATGCCCCGGGCAGGAATCGAGCTGCCAGGGTACAGTAGTGCTTTGGCCAGCAAAAGTGTCTTTATCAGGCCTCATTTCAAATATGATTAGAGCAAATGCTTATATGGTCTTAAACAGAGGCTGCTTTAGTCACAGAATGGGATGCCCAGGGCAGGAATCGAGCTGCCAGGGTACAGTAGTGCTTTGGCCAGCAAAAGTGTCTTTATCAGGCCTAATTTCAAATATGATTAGAGCAAATGCTTATATGGTCTTAAACAGAGGCTGCTTTAGTCACAGAATGGGATGCCCCGGGCAGGAATCGAGCTGCCAGGGTACAGTAGTGCTTTGGCCAGCAAAAGTGTCTTTATCAGGCCTAATTTCAAATATGATTAGAGCAAATGCTTATATGGTCTTAAACAGAGGCTGCTTTAGTCACAGAATGGGATGCCCCGGGCAGGAATCGAGCTGCCAGGGTACAGTAGTGCTTTGGCCAGCAAAAGTGTCTTTATCAGGCCTAATTTCAAATATGATTAGAGCAAATGCTTATATGGTCTTAAACAGAGGCTGCTTTAGTCACAGAATGGGATGCCCCGGGCAGGAATCGAGCTGCCAGGGTACAGTAGTGCTTTGGCCAGCAAAAGTGTCTTTATCAGGCCTAATTTCAAATATGATTAGAGCAAATGCTTATATGGTCTTAAACAGAGGCTGCTTTAGTCACAGAATGGGATGCCCCGGGCAGGAATCGAGCTGCCAGGGTACAGTAGTGCTTTGGCCAGCAAAAGTGTCTTTATCAGGCCTAATTTCAAATATGATTAGAGCAAATGCTTATATGGTCTTAAACAGAGGCTGCTTTAGTCACAGAATGGGATGCCCCGGGCAGGAATCGAGCTGCCAGGGTACAGTAGTGCTTTGGCCAGCAAAAGTGTCTTTATCAGGCCTAATTTCAAATATGATTAGAGCAAATGCTTATATGGTCTTAAACAGAGGCTGCTTTAGTCACAGAATGGGATGCCCCGGGCAGGAATCGAGCTGCCAGGGTACAGTAGTGCTTTGGCCAGCAAAAGTGTCTTTATCAGGCCTAATTTCAAATATGATTAGAGCAAATGCTTATATGGTCTTAAACAGAGGCTGCTTTAGTCACAGAATGGGATGCCCCGGGCAGGAATCGAGCTGCCAGGGTACAGTAGTGCTTTGGCCAGCAAAAGTGTCTTTATCAGGCCTAATTTCAAATATGATTAGAGCAAATGCTTATATGGTCTTAAACAGAGGCTGCTTTAGTCACAGAATGGGATGCCCCGGGCAGGAATCGAGCTGCCAGGGTACAGTAGTGCTTTGGCCAGCAAAAGTGTCTTTATCAGGCCTAATTTCAAATATGATTAGAGCAAATGCTTATATGGTCTTAAACAGAGGCTGCTTTAGTCACAGAATGGGATGCCCCGGGCAGGAATCGAGCTGCCAGGGTACAGTAGTGCTTTGGCCAGCAAAAGTGTCTTTATCAGGCCTAATTTCAAATATGATTAGAGCAAATGCTTATATGGTCTTAAACAGAGGCTGCTTTAGTCACAGAATGGGATGCCCCGGGCAGGAATCGAGCTGCCAGGGTACAGTAGTGCTTTGGCCAGCAAAAGTGTCTTTATCAGGCCTAATTTCAAATATGATTAGAGCAAATGCTTATATGGTCTTAAACAGAGGCTGCTTTAGTCACAGAATGGGATGCCCCGGGCAGGAATCGAGCTGCCAGGGTACAGTAGTGCTTTGGCCAGCAAAAGTGTCTTTATCAGGCCTAATTTCAAATATGATTAGAGCAAATGCTTATATGGTCTTAAACAGAGGCTGCTTTAGTCACAGAATGGGATGCCCCGGGCAGGAATCGAGCTGCCAGGGTACAGTAGTGCTTTGGCCAGCAAAAGTGTCTTTATCAGGCCTAATTTCAAATATGATTAGAGCAAATGCTTATATGGTCTTAAACAGAGGCTGCTTTAGTCACAGAATGGGATGCCCCGGGCAGGAATCGAGCTGCCAGGGTACAGTAGTGCTTTGGCCAGCAAAAGTGTCTTTATCAGGCCTAATTTCAAATATGATTAGAGCAAATGCTTATATGGTCTTAAACAGAGGCTGCTTTAGTCACAGAATGGGATGCCCCGGGCAGGAATCGAGCTGCCAGGGTACAGTAGTGCTTTGGCCAGCAAAAGTGTCTTTATCAGGCCTAATTTCAAATATGATTAGAGCAAATGCTTATATGGTCTTAAACAGAGGCTGCTTTAGTCACAGAATGGGATGCCCCGGGCAGGAATCGAGCTGCCAGGGTACAGTAGTGCTTTGGCCAGCAAAAGTGTCTTTATCAGGCCTAATTTCAAATATGATTAGAGCAAATGCTTATATGGTCTTAAACAGAGGCTGCTTTAGTCACAGAATGGGATGCCCCGGGCAGGAATCGAGCTGCCAGGGTACAGTAGTGCTTTGGCCAGCAAAAGTGTCTTTATCAGGCCTAATTTCAAATATGATTAGAGCAAATGCTTATATGGTCTTAAACAGAGGCTGCTTTAGTCACAGAATGGGATGCCCCGGGCAGGAATCGAGCTGCCAGGGTACAGTAGTGCTTTGGCCAGCAAAAGTGTCTTTATCAGGCCTAATTTCAAATATGATTAGAGCAAATGCTTATATGGTCTTAAACAGAGGCTGCTTTAGTCACAGAATGGGATGCCCCGGGCAGGAATCGAGCTGCCAGGGTACAGTAGTGCTTTGGCCAGCAAAAGTGTCTTTATCAGGCCTAATTTCAAATATGATTAGAGCAAATGCTTATATGGTCTTAAACAGAGGCTGCTTTAGTCACAGAATGGGATGCCCCGGGCAGGAATCGAGCTGCCAGGGTACAGTAGTGCTTTGGCCAGCAAAAGTGTCTTTATCAGGCCTAATTTCAAATATGATTAGAGCAAATGCTTATATGGTCTTAAACAGAGGCTGCTTTAGTCACAGAATGGGATGCCCCGGGCAGGAATCGAGCTGCCAGGGTACAGTAGTGCTTTGGCCAGCAAAAGTGTCTTTATCAGGCCTAATTTCAAATATGATTAGAGCAAATGCTTATATGGTCTTAAACAGAGGCTGCTTTAGTCACAGAATGGGATGCCCCGGGCAGGAATCGAGCTGCCAGGGTACAGTAGTGCTTTGGCCAGCAAAAGTGTCTTTATCAGGCCTAATTTCAAATATGATTAGAGCAAATGCTTATATGGTCTTAAACAGAGGCTGCTTTAGTCACAGAATGGGATGCCCCGGGCAGGAATCGAGCTGCCAGGGTACAGTAGTGCTTTGGCCAGCAAAAGTGTCTTTATCAGGCCTAATTTCAAATATGATTAGAGCAAATGCTTATATGGTCTTAAACAGAGGCTGCTTTAGTCACAGAATGGGATGCCCCGGGCAGGAATCGAGCTGCCAGGGTACAGTAGTGCTTTGGCCAGCAAAAGTGTCTTTATCAGGCCTAATTTCAAATATGATTAGAGCAAATGCTTATATGGTCTTAAACAGAGGCTGCTTTAGTCACAGAATGGGATGCCCCGGGCAGGAATCGAGCTGCCAGGGTACAGTAGTGCTTTGGCCAGCAAAAGTGTCTTTATCAGGCCTAATTTCAAATATGATTAGAGCAAATGCTTATATGGTCTTAAACAGAGGCTGCTTTAGTCACAGAATGGGATGCCCCGGGCAGGAATCGAGCTGCCAGGGTACAGTAGTGCTTTGGCCAGCAAAAGTGTCTTTATCAGGCCTAATTTCAAATATGATTAGAGCAAATGCTTATATGGTCTTAAACAGAGGCTGCTTTAGTCACAGAATGGGATGCCCCGGGCAGGAATCGAGCTGCCAGGGTACAGTAGTGCTTTGGCCAGCAAAAGTGTCTTTATCAGGCCTAATTTCAAATATGATTAGAGCAAATGCTTATATGGTCTTAAACAGAGGCTGCTTTAGTCACAGAATGGGATGCCCCGGGCAGGAATCGAGCTGCCAGGGTACAGTAGTGCTTTGGCCAGCAAAAGTGTCTTTATCAGGCCTAATTTCAAATATGATTAGAGCAAATGCTTATATGGTCTTAAACAGAGGCTGCTTTAGTCACAGAATGGGATGCCCCGGGCAGGAATCGAGCTGCCAGGGTACAGTAGTGCTTTGGCCAGCAAAAGTGTCTTTATCAGGCCTAATTTCAAATATGATTAGAGCAAATGCTTATATGGTCTTAAACAGAGGCTGCTTTAGTCACAGAATGGGATGCCCCGGGCAGGAATCGAGCTGCCAGGGTACAGTAGTGCTTTGGCCAGCAAAAGTGTCTTTATCAGGCCTAATTTCAAATATGATTAGAGCAAATGCTTATATGGTCTTAAACAGAGGCTGCTTTAGTCACAGAATGGGATGCCTCACAGCAGACTTAAGATCAGTTCAGTATATATGCACAGTTAGTTACTATAAGCAGCCTGAAAACGCTAACAAAGGCTGGATGAAAAAAAAAAAATCTCCCTGTCAGCCAGCTCCGTTTTTCCTACCTTTCCCTGGCTTTCTGTCTGTCTCCTGTCTGTCTCCTGCCTGTCTCCTGCCTGTCTCCAGCCTGTCCCTGTCTGTCCCTGTCTCCAGCCTGTCTCCAGCCTGTCTAACTGCCTCAGCTACACAGCGTTCTGTCTGTCTGTCACGAATGCAATAGAGAAATGAGGAAAAGCAAGATGGCCGCCGTTAAATACCGCTGTGTGACGTCACCGGGCTTGCTGGCTGCTGATAGGCTGCATGTGACTGCCCCAGCTTGCACTGGCGCGGGATACATGTCCAGACATGTCCCGCCCGCCATCTTAGAATGCCTGTAATGTAAATGAATGGATGTTAAAGGAAAACTTCGGGTGATCGAATCGCGGGGAAATTCGGATTCGATCCGAATCGAATTTTTCCTGAAATTCGGATCGAATCCGGGTTCGTCCGGATCGATTCGCTCATCCCTAGTTGAGGCACTTAACTGGCATGTAGGGCAGGACTCGCAGTATCTTTTTATTTCCTCATACACTCCAGGCCAAAAGAACCTTTGAAGAACTCTCTCCTGGGTCTTATTAGTCCCCAAATGTCCTCCAAGCACCTGACTATGGGCGATCTCCAGCACCATGCGTCGGTATGCTTTAGGTACCAGAAGCTGTTCCACAATTTCATTATTAATTTTGGAGACCCGATACACCAGATCCCCATTCACGGCAAAGTGTGGAAACCTCTGGTCAGCTTCTGGTTCCTGAGGTACACCATTCACTACCGAGGCATTTGCCCTTGCAGTCTCCAAAGTGGGGTCTCTTAATTGTTCAGACCCAAAATTACCCCGAGCCACCTCTAGATAAGCGCCCTGGCTGATCAGGCAGGGAAGCCTCATCGTCCTCGCCTGCTAAAACCTGTAGTGGGAATCGGTCATCACTGCATAATTCAGACCTTCCCATTTCTTCACTAGGTACCTCATGGGGACTATTGTCTCTACTAGACAGTTCAGCCGGCTCAACAACAGGGAGGGTTACCAGTTCTGCCGGAGATACTTCGCTGGCGGCAGAAGCGTTACCCCTTTACCACAACTCCCAGAACAAGGGAAAATCACGACCGGGGCATCCCGAAGGTAGTCCTCAGTAGCAATGAACCTCTCAACCAGATTGACTAGTTGCTCAGCAGTCTGCGGGTCGCTTGGCCCACCCATCTTTGTAGTTTTGGCGGCAGGGTCCGGAAGAAGTGGTCCACCACGACTTTCTCAATTATCTGCGCAGGGGTGGAACGCTCTGGCTCCAACCATTTTTGTTTTTGTTTTAGCAACGGCAAAAATCCAGTTGTGTACTCTCCTTGCCAAAACCGCTGGCGTGCCACCCAGGCAAGCAAGGATCTCCATTCTGAGTTTGGCATAGTCCCGTACATCTTGCTCCCTAAGATCAAAATAAGCTTTTTGCGGCTCACCTGTCAGGAATGGTGCAATCACGTTCGCCCACTCGGCCACAGGCAGCTGCTCTCTCTCAGCCACGTGCTGGAACACAGTGAGGTAAGCCTCGAAATCGTCGTCAGGGGTCATCTTTTGTAAGACCCGTTGCACGGCTCTCCGCGCAGCACCAGACTCAACCGGGCTCCTCTCCGGTTGTGAGACTTTTGCCATAACAGTCTCTCTGAGCGCCGCAGTCTGCTCCATCAACAGACGATTCGTCTCCTGCTGGTTTGCCATGGCCTGCTGCTGCGCTTGGTGCTGTTGTGCCATCGCCTGCTGCTGTGCTTGGTGCTGCTCCACACAAGTCCAAGCTTTAGGGTCACAGAAGCCAAGTCCTTCAGCTTGAATCCAGTCTCTAATTCACCACTGAGCAGTACAGCCCGGGCTCCTTCCTCCAGGCTGGTCAACATCAAACTGACAGGCTCAGCGGCTCCTTTTATTTCAGCTTTCCCTGCAATCAGCCTCATCACATGTGCAAGGCCTGAGATCAGGGAACAAACCTGTAAAGGACTGGGGAATGTGAACTGGGTCCTGAAAACCCAGCATGGATCGTGCCTGATACAGCATAGCAGGGGAAAAATACACGCCATTCAGGACTTTTCCATACACTTTACCACAGTGTCTAGGCATCCACTTGGCAAATTCAGTGTGGAGAAATGTAAAGTCATGCACTTGGGGTCTAATAACCTGAAGGCTACATATATCCTCGAGGGAGTAAAACTGGGAGAAACACTTATTGAGAAGGATCTGGGGGTACTGGTAGACCACAGGCTAAATAACAGCATGCAATGCCAAGCAGCTGCTTCCAAGGCCACCAAAATATTATTATGCATTAAAAGAGGCCTGGAATCACGGGATAGGGATGTCATTTTGTCTCTTTACAAGGCACTGGTGCGCCCTCACCTGAAATATACCGTCCAGTTCTGGGCACCCATTCATAGAATGGATGCTCTGACTATGGAAAGGGAGCAGAGGAGAGCCACCAAACTAATAAGAGGAATGAAGGATCTTCTTCTAAACTTTCCTTAGTTTAGTCTTGAGAGGAGATGACTGAGGGGGGACATGATTAACTTGTATAAATATATAAATGGCCAATACAAAAAAATATAGGGAAACACTATTTCAGGTAAAATACTGAGGGCACTACCTTTAACTGGAAAAAAAGAAATTCAGTCTCCGGAGGCGACCATCATTTTTTACCATAAGAACAAAAAATTTGTGGAATAGCCTTCCGCAGAAGCTTGTTACAGCATCAACCGCTGACAGCTTCAAAAAAGGATTAGATGCTTATTTAGAAGAAAATAACATTAACAGCTACTTTTAGCTGTTGTCAGTAAAAAAATTAAATAAAAAATAACTTCCCCTACCCCAACACCCTTGGTTGAACTTGATGGGAATATGTTTTTTTTCAACTGTAACTATGTAACTATGTAACACAGACAGTGATTGTGTTTGAAAAAGAGAGAATGCAAGGGGTTAAATGTAATGTGGTGGTTAAAGCTTCTCCCTGTCACCAGCAGCACCTCATTTCCTTGCCCCCACTGCTGTGGTCACATGACTCATATGACAGGAGCTGGAACCAGGAAGGCGGTAAGAAGTATTTGCTAAGTATATGCTAACCTGGGACTCTGCACTTACCCCTTGCTGCGGTGGCCAGTCCCAGCACTTAATTTCCCTGGGGAGCCGAGGAGAAAGGTAATAATTCTCCTGCTTGAAGGGGTTAATGTGCAAGGGGCATTAACAATCAGGATTCCCCCTCTGTGCTAGGAACAACATCCGTTGTCCCTCTTTCGGGTTAATGTCTCCTTGTGCCTCGTTCTCATTTATCCCTCTTTGAGGTGTAACATGCAGATCTGCAGCAATAAATGATTTATTTGCCTATTCATAGTGGTTCTATTGTTATAACCTATAACCTATCCATCCCTCAATGAGGGAGCGTGGCCTTATATAACAATTGTCCTTCTTTCCCACCCTGAAAATTTGGGAGGTATGCCTATAGCAGATATAATACTGACACTCATCTGAACACGATCAGATCTCCAGCCACATGCTGTAGTTATTGGATACCAAGAGCATGGCCTAACACAACACAGTCTCAGATTTGTAGCAATAATCGCACCTCCAGGCACTAGTAATTATGAGCAACAATCTCTCTAAGAGCCATGAACTGCTGGCTTCCTACACAAAATATAACTCATTAATTTGATACTCATATATCTAAGGGGGCAGTGCATACACAAAATGTGTGAAAAAATGTGGAAGAATATTTTAATCCCTGCACTGAGATCTATTTTGCCTGGAAACTTTCTTGACACGGGCCCTTCAACCTCGAGTCAGCCAGAAATATGCTCTTTATCCTTGGGTAAGCCAGACATAGGAAATTCAACCTCGAGTGAGTCAGACATAAATTAGTCTCAGAAAGAGCCTCACACTCTTTACAAACTGGTACAGGCGGAAACTGGATCAGATTTACGCTTAAATTCAGCCTTAAACTCAGGAAGAGATTCAGACTCAAACTTCGGAACCGGTTTAGGCTCAGATTCAGACTTAAACCTGAAAATAGATTCAGGGTTCAGGTCAGATTTAAGGTCTGGGATCAGACTCACAGAGAGTTCTGGGATTGGGCTCATATAAAGGTTTGGGGGTCAGGCTCACAGAGAGGTTCAAGATTGCTTAGTAACATGAAATCTTGCGGTTATACAGTCAGAGAGAAAACCGATGAGTGGATTACAGACACCTGTGAGATGGCTGGGAACACCAGATAGACAACGCATTAGAGATTCAGGCACATACACAACAGCAAATGGCACAGACTGGCAGAAAGCACTCTGGTAAAAGTCAGCATGTGTGAGGTAACACAATTATGATTTGATTCTACACTTAACCTTTAGAGGCTTTTGTATTTGTAACTCAGCTTTTGTCTCCACCTTATCCCTAAGACTGTAAGCGCTAACCAGCAGGGCTTTTATTTCTATTGTACTATCCAAATCATTGTATAGTCTTTGATCTTCTGTTGCATCTAACTTGTATTATTCTATGTATTTGTTGTACTCATAATATTATTACCTTGTACAGTGTCAAGGAGGATAATAACTATATACCAGATTAGGAAATATATTGCCAAATGTGTTACACATACAAGGAACTTAACTTAATTGTGCCACTCATATCAAGTGCTACAAATGTAACTAAATAAGTATGCTAAATAAACACATGTAAACTAGATCATTTAAAGTGGACCAAAACCCATGATTTCAATTATCTCTGCTTCTGGTTCTTCCCCCTGGGGCACCCCGGTCTTGGGTGCCCTGCTGTGTGAAATCCCCCAGAACATCAAATCCACTCACCTCTCCTACTTAGTAGCACCAGCGGATGCACCAGGAGGACAGAAAGACCAAGACCACTCAACAACTTTTGCTTTACAAGAGGTGAGGAGGCGATAGGTTTTATTAACTTCTGCATGGGCATGGTGCCATGGAGAGTTAACCAGCATATATATAATTGACAATAGAATGGGAGACACTTGAGGTGGTGGGTCGGGCCATATATTGCCCCTATCAATCACACTGCTTTAAATCTTTTACTGTGGATACAATTCACGCAAGACTCACAAGAAACTAAGGGTTTCCAGATGGGGCTTTTAAATTCATCAGGGCATCATGTACAGTATCATGTACTGGAAAGGCTTTACATAAGCATTACCCAATTCTGTGATGATACAGTGACTTCACTGGGAAACACCTTCCAATAGTGGCCTGCAATACTTAAAAGCTAGGGAATCCAAAGTTTCTGGCTGAAAAACAAAAAATAAAGAGAATTGTAACCAACAGGAAAATGGAAGACAACATAACCTGCAAAATTGATTAGAGAAGAAAGAAAACATGGTAGCATGGATTACTTGTAATACTTGTAATTCAGAAAGGGGTTCCAGGGATCCCTTTAGCAATTGGTGGAGGGGGGGTCACAGCCTTTCTGCCTATCCTGGGAAAGAGACAGGTGGGTTTCACCTCTCCTCAATGACTCTTCAGCTTCCTCACCCCCCCCCCCAATGCCAGTAGCTGATTTCCAGTGATGTACATAGAGGTGACAATAAAGACTTGTGGCGCTGTAATCACGTGTGCTCTCCGGTGGGAGTTATCTCCGGCACATGTTTGCAGGTCGATCAAAGCTAATTTAGAAGTAAGTTATGAGAGCACAGGAAAAACCCTGAAAGCTAAAATGCAATAATGTCTATCTGCTGGACAGCATTGCAACGGCATCTGATATTTACTGCAAGTTCACTGTATTAATATAATAGTAATATGTGTTGCCTGCCTTAGACTATTGCCTGGCATTTGATCTGTGCACTTAGGCTGTAAGTGATCCACTGCTCTGCTGACTTTGCTGTTCTGACTAATGTCAAATATCTGTAACACTAGCCTGCTGAAGGGAAATTGCAATGTGCCTTTGGTCTGATCTATGCCACCAGTATTATTATTGTTATAATCTTGTCCGATGGTATGAACATAGAACAATATATAGGACATGGAAGTCTCTTAGGGTCGTCCCTCTTGTGGGGGCCACTTCTACTTGGACACAGGGTTCCCGAAATATTCGGAATCGGGCACATCACAGCCCTCATGACACAACTTCTGCAGGAGGGTACGCAGGCTACCCCATCTTTTCCTTATTAACACAGATTTCCTTGTGGATCAAAGGTGGCAGGATTCTCCGGGTGCATACCCTAAACCCAAAGCACTACAGAGTCCTGGGAGCTGGTATTATAAAGGGGGATAGGGGGAAAGGTCACCCAGCCCGACACAACAGGATTTTCCAAAGGGGGGTGATGGCTTTCACTCGGCTCCTCAAGCCAGGGTCAGTCGTTACTCACCTCCTGAGAGTGGCAAGTGTTCTGTCTTCCTGGTGCACCCACTGGTGCTATTAACCCATTCTCTGATGGCGGTGATCTTCTTCCTCTCTCTTCTCTTCACTGCAAGGGGCTCGTCCCTCTTCTTATACCCGAGGCAAGGGTCTCTTCTCTGGACTTGCTCCATTCCCGGCGTTGGATCAGAACTATGGGGGAAAATAAAACCTATAGCCTCCTCACCTCTTGTAAGGTAAAAATTGTTGAGCGGTCTTGGTCTTTCTGTGCAGCTTGGAGCAAGATTTATAGGGTCATATATGGCCCCATTCCCACCTCAAGTGTCTCCCATCCCATTTGTCAATCATATATATGCTGGTTAACTGTCCTGGGCACCATGTGGTTAATAAAACCTACAGCTTCCTCACCTCTTTTAAAGTAAAAGCATTGAGCGGTCTAGGTCTTTCTGTGCAGTTTGGAGCAAGATTTACAGTCTCCCCCCCCCCCCCCCCAAGGGCTCTGCTTTGATGGTCACCAAATAAAAATCCATTGTGACAAGCCCCCCCCCAGCTCACTCTCATCTTGTACACAAGCACAGTATTACATTCTGCTCAAATATACATGACCATGCCCCCTCTCCCTCTGTGTGTGAGAAAGAGAAAGTAATAGTAAAATGTTTAACTGTATATCTCAACAACAACATTTCTTTTTTAAAATGAAAAAACATTAAGAGATTGCCAGGGGTAGCCTACACAATGGCCCAATGCTTGGCATTGTCTGTTGAATACCTTTAATGGAAGGGTTTCACCAGTAAAACAAAATGTGCATGTAAGGTGGATCCTAGATGATTTTACCTACCCTCTGTAACCCATTGCTGATGATGATGTAAAGCCTAGATAACCTAATGTAGTGATGATGTATAATAGCAAGTGTACATTGTTCCTGTAGAAGGCATTTTTACTCACAATCACTTGCGTTTAACATTGTAAAATATTTTAATACTTATGAATAAAAATATATTTTATGATGATTTAAATACTATTAAAAATAAGATATCCATAACAGAAGTAACAGGATACAAAGGATAGGGGAACCAATTTGGGATTCCTCATACATACACATTTTGTGTCCACAGTAAGTGAGCAGATGTCTCTGGTTAATTTTGGAAATATCTTCTGAAAGCTTCATATTTCACAAGACTTTTGTAAGAACTTTTAGTAAATCAAGCCAAAGGCTTTAAAGCTGGCCAACTCAGAGTGGCAATGAATAACACACCTGTCATCATTCGTCATGCCTAGGTGTGCCCGTTCTTTGTGAAGAGGAGAGATCAATCATTAAAATATCAAAATATCTGTCTTTCATACAGTCAGCTTAAATAATGGATCAGGAACAGAACTGCAATAAATAAGATGTTTAAATAGGCAGCACGCTAACTTTACAGCACTGGGATTAATTGGCACCAACAGTTTAAAATGTATGCGTGCAATGCCCTACGTTGAACACTGACCTTGGTTCCAATCTTGTATAAAAAGCGAGAGTTTAAAAGATTAAATCCACTTAAAAACTAGCCAAAGTAAGTAGTTAAATAGGCCGGTATGAACAGCTGCGGATGGTGGACAACCACAATAGTGTTGATCCATGGTTGTGCGCCTAAAAACCCCAAACCAAGCGTCAACTATTCTGCAAGCGCCTAGACACCTGATTCATGGTCTTGTGGTGAATTTCCACTTTAAAAAATGCGCTTCAAATTTAGACGACCATGAATCAGGAGAAAGCCCAAGCGTGACTTGGCAATAAAAAAATTGTTCGTAGGCATAAGACCATGAATCAACCCTCTTCCCCCAAAGCTCTGGGTAAATCCTACATGAATTCTTCTAGAGTTTGTCTGAATACTGGGGCCAGCCTGGTTGCCCTGGTTGTTGTACCCCTCAGGTCCCATACTGGAGACTTGGATGTGCTGGCCTGATGGCAGCCCCGACTAAGACTAAGGCAATATTTATTGTCAGGTTCATAGGCAGAAGTAATGAAACCAGGTCCGTAACTGTATAATATATATCCAAAGCGAGCCAAAGATGTCTTAAATTGGATTTTCACTCTCCTGGTGATTGGTCCTTGCTGGTTGAGCAACCCTATCCCCCAGATCGCCCACTCAACTCACTTTGACGTCATTCCCAGGGCACATGCGCAGGCTTTCACCCGATCAGAGCTATATACATAAAGCCATTGTTTTGGCCTGAGCGTCAGCATGCGCAGCAGGGCAAGCTGCATCCCCAGTTTCTCTGCGGAGTGCAGCACAAATCACAAGATTAGGGATAGAGGGCATCAGCTTTTGCTCCTATACCAGCATTTTCTGTTGATCAGTGTTGGTCGGTGTTGGTCATTGGGGGTGGAGGGCGGGGATTGAGGGTCGGTAATTCATCGAAGACAAAATGTGTTACCTGTTAGACAAGGGAAATCCAACCTTTTGTAGCAGAGTTTGTGGAGCCAACTTTATCATGGGATTTATATGTATATATAAGTTGCTGTTTAAAGTGGACCTATCACTGCCGAGACTGGACTAAAGTCTGTAACTGAAGGTCCAGCCAACTAAGTGCCCCTGGGGCATCCCCATTCTGAATGCCCCACAGTACAAACCCCCATGCAGGCCTGCAATCACTTACTATTCCTGTGATAGCGGGTAGTAGCTGCATGCTCTGTATCCCTGTAGCTAGGACGGCCAGCTATTCAGTAGCACGCTGCAGACTACAGGGAAACTATGCCAGTGCTCTGTTCAAAACAACACCTTAAGCCAGGAGCCTGCACATGCGCCATGGGAATGGTGGAAAAGGTGAGTTGTGCAGGCGATCTGGAGGTTTTCCCATGTCAGGAAGTCCCATGAAAACTGCGTACTTCAAAATGTCTCTAGTAACTCCACACTATGAAACCTAAATTAAATAAAATTGGCTAAATATAGTATGTACAATTAGAAAGCGTGGAGCCCAGAGAGCGGCGGCTCCTTAAGAACTGAGGGACATGCCTGAAGGGGACCGTGCTAGGGGGGGCGCTGAGGTGGCCGGGATTGACCTGGGTTTTGAATTATGGGTGTGGGATGAAATTTTGCAGGATAGAAGTTGGGAGCAGGTTTTTCTGGTTATCTTTGGGCGGGTAGGTGATCCACCAGGCTTTGGTTGATAATGAGTAAAGGTTCTGGCAGTGAAGTCCCGTAATCATTTGAACTAGATTAAGATGGGGGGGGGGGGGGGGGTGAACGGCATCTTTCACAGTTTTTTAGGCTTAAGAGTTAAGCCATGGTTTCAATCCGCAAAATAAATGCAAAAAGCACTTTGGTGGTACTGTACTTATGTATTGTATGGAGCTATGTTGAAATATGTTG
Source organism: Gastrophryne carolinensis (assembly GCA_027917425.1). NCBI lineage: Eukaryota > Metazoa > Chordata > Amphibia > Anura > Microhylidae > Gastrophryne > Gastrophryne carolinensis. The sequence continues at coordinate 406,151,136 of CM051238.1, read as the reverse complement.
GTCCAGCTGTGGGCTGTTTTTGTAATTTATCATTCCAGTTGATTAGGTTATACTGTATGTGTTTTTGTTGGTTAAGAAGGTAAGTGGAGTAAAGGGGGAGAGCATGCTGGTCCCTCACACAGTCATTACCTTTTTTTTTTTTACTTCTAGCAGAAACCAAAAGATGAAACGGGACGGTACAGCAGATCCTACACCTCATCAAGCACCCTGGGTGCAGATCTTCGCAGAGGGCGGAGGCGGCCATCTTCCTCCCTCCAGGTGCCACCCTGGAGACCTGGTGAGAGGGCCCGATCCCCCGACTATGAGAGCATGGAACGACCAACTACCCTACCCCTGCGCATACCTCCTCGGATCTCCATAACTCATGCTGATTCCAGGTAGGAGACTGCGGCTATGGATTAGTCACATTGCATTACACTATAGTTCTAGTATAATACACTGGCACACCAGGATTATTTAAGGAATCTCCTCTTTTATTGGAGCATTATTGCAGATATCCAACATTTCGAGGCCCCCAGAAACTCTTCAACATGTGCAATGGAAACGCTACACTGATGATACAATAAAAGAGGAGAAGTCCCTTAAAGAATCCTGGTGTGCCTGCTGTTGGATTTTACTTTTATTTTGATGTGGACAGAACTAACTGTTTGCCACTTGAACGGACTGAATAATGTGCAGCCAGTGAGTACTGTTACCATGGCAGGATTAAAGTGGACCAAAAGTCAAAAATGACTTAAACCAAACCAACACAACAAACAGTGCTCATATGCACCCCTCCCCAGGGCATTACATATTGCTACACATAAAAATGAATTTACCTTTTTCTTATTTCTATTTTGGTACATTTTAAAAACAAAATGGCTCATGGATCTGCAGGCCGTCTGCAAACAGGAAGTGCTGCTGGGTTTCCTGTTACTGTGCATTGTCAGTTATGTCAGTTTAATCCAGGCAGCAGCATGGCTGAGATGCTGGGCTGGGAAAGGAAGCCGCTACCACTAGAAAATCTGTGAGGCAGGATTTCAGCTTTGAGTGGATGCAGGAGCAAGTGCTGGCAATGATTCAGTATCATGCATGCAGATGTGGCAAGTGAGTTTTTCAGAGTATTCTTTTCCAACGGTTCCATGCTGTTGGTCCTGTTAAAGTGTGTTGGAGGCCGCTGGAAACCAAAAATTTTCCTGTGGCTTGTTCACCTAACCTCATTGCAGCACTGCGTTGTACACAGTTTAAACATGGCATGGCAAGACCGCACGGGCTAAAGAAGTCTATGGGCAGCTCAGGTAAAGCCTATGCATTGCTTTTCACCTGCAGAGAACTGTAACATGCTGGATTCATGTTGCAGCTCTTTATTCTCCACCTTCTACCACTCCATTACCAAAGGTCTTCTTGTTCCATTGTTGCTCTCTGCTGTATCCTGCTGCTCATTGCTTGGGTCTTTGAGCTGTCTGGGTCCCCTATTACACTGCTAATCCTTGCTATTGGTGTCTACTGCACACCACTGCCTTCTGCTGAAAGTAGCAGGTCTTCCCTAGCTGCTGCCTGGATCCCCAGTTACTCCACTTCTGCAGATGGGTCATTACCACCACTTTTCGTTTTTATCACCACCACCTCTACTGACTTTCTGCCAGGGCCTTGTCCACTAGCCCTCCTTCAGCCCCTTCATATTGTTGGCTATTTCTAGGTGGCAATGACATATTCCACTAGGGAGGTGCCCCCACCCCGCAGGGTGTGGGACCTATGTAGGCCCATTCTCTACAATCACCAATAGAAGTCATAAGCATGTACAGAGTATTTACTGGAAATCTCCTCAAGTGTTTAATTATTGCCTATTAGATATTCATGACATGAAAGCGTGTTGTGGGGAAAAGTCAAGCGTGAAACAATTAATTCTTGGCTGTTTGCATTAATAAGCACTAAACCAGCCAACATGGTTATATTTGCTTTTATTTTGCAGATATTTATTTTATGTTATTTTTCGGCTGATTTACTGTGGTTGATAATGCTTTAAACATTTTGCTTCTGACTAGCTAATTGTCATAAATGACAGTGCATCATTTGCATACATTTATTCATTAAGATATGATTGAAACCTTTAAATATGTAAAATGTTTGAATAAGGTTCATGAAGTATTTAAAGTGGAGCTACATTCAATAATGACAATAGATCCGCATTACTAATTAGCAGTGGTGCAGCAGGACCCACTGTGCATCGCCACCATGAAAATAAGAAACCAGGCGCCCAGATCGTCTCCGCTTCTGGGCCTCCTCTACGACCACCACGGCAGAGCCTATCAGACTCGCGGACAGTGCCATTCGGCTCGCCCACTGGCTACACTGATAGACTGCTGGGATAGGAGCACCACCGCAAGCACCCTATCAGCGCGGCCAGCAGTCGAGTCTATCAGCACTGGCCATGAGCCTGCGGGAGCTGCAGAAGAAGCGGTGAGTATCTGTGCGCCCAGTTTCTTATATTCACAGTGGTCCTGCTGCCCTGCTGCTAATTAGTAATGAAGAACTATAGTCATTTTTTTTCCTAAAACCAGTTAGAGGAACATTATCAGAACATATTATTTTATATAATATATAATAATGAAATAGCTCCAGCCCGTCTCAAACTGTGTCCAAAAAAGGTTTTTTCTAGAGTCTGGATAAAGAGTATTGTTGTCAGGTCCCGTGGGACGTCTTCCTTCCAATAAGTCAGCAACCCCCAATCTCCGCTGCTTTCTTCGCCTATAGCCAAGCCCCCGTTTGCCGGGACGCAGAATACGCCTCACCGGACACGGTTGCCCCCAGGACTTGTTAGCACAAAGGATGCTGACTTATGCAGGGGAAGGTGGACGAACCAGGAACAAGACTGGGTAAAGGCAATCGGGCAGAGGTCATACACGGGAGATCAGTCCAAGGATACACGGTACAGAAGGGTTTAGATAGAAGAATGGTCAGGGCTAGCCAAAGGTCACACCAGGAGGTCAGAGATACGCGGTACAGAGGAGCAGGCAGGAATCGTGGTCAAAACAGGCAAGGTCGGTCCAGGCGGCAATCAGGAATGGTCATACACGGCAGGATTCGTAAGGAAAAACAGCTATCACAATCACACCCAGCAGCACGCTATCACGGGCAAGGAACAAGTGCAGAGTGAGCAGCTTTATAGGAGTGATGGAACAGGAAGGGGGAAATGATTGGTGCAACTTAGGAACCCTGAGGCTGATTGCCCCATTCAAACTGCCAAGCTTGGGCTCATTGGCCCAGATCTAATTACCTCCGGCGGGGCATAAATAGAAGCAGCTGACGCACGCGCGCGTGTAAGGGGTTGCACGCCGGGAGCGCGCCGAGATGGCCGTGGAGCGGCCGCTCCCCGACGCCGCCGGAGAGGAGACCGCCCGAGCAGCCGCTCGCGACGGAAAGAGCCGAGCGGCTGCTCGCGGCGGAAATAGCCGAGCGGCGGCCGGGGAGAGGAGACGCCGAGCCGCCGCCTGACAGAGACGCTGCCCAGCCCGCACGCTGGCCGAGCGGGAGCCGCCGACGTGGGCCCGGAGGACAGGTGAGTGTAAGGGGTTCCCCGTGACAATTGTAATTTGCATTTTAATACTTGTCATCCTTAAGGGAACAGTCTAGACAAGGGTTTAAATCTAGCAGGCATTTCCTTACCTCATGATTAATGCTAGTAAACTCCCCTATTCAATCAGCGTTGGACAGTGTTGCAAATCAGTTTCTCTTTCTGGTCTTTCAAAAGTATCTCACGCAGATCAAGTCCCTGGGACTGTGTGCCATGTTTAGACCCCCCCCCCCTTGTCTCCACACTTACACATGAAGATGTTCTCCTGATCATTCAGCTTTACCAGCATTCCCTGTGCTCGTGCATATCTACTCACAGTATCCCTGCCTGTCAGCTTGCTAGCTGAGCACACAGCAAAAAAAAGACATTATGGCCCTCATTTATCAAGCACTTCTGCCAGAGAGTGCCACATCAGGGCACATTAAAGTAGTAAAAAATATAATAAAATCATTTTCAATCATTTTTTCAATCATTTTTTTTCACACTTGCGCATGTTGCTGCACTGCAAGAAGCACATTTACTGAAACATTAGCAGTGCAGCAACATGGACACTCTGAGGCAGTCTGGGCATCCACTTGGAAAATGAAGTTCAATGTGGAAAAATGTAAAGTAATGCACTTGGGGTCTAACAACCTGAAGGCCACATATGTCCTGGGGTTACTGGGGGTTTAGATCACAGGCTAAATAACAGCATGCAATGCCAAGCAGCGGTCACCAAGATATTATCATGCATTGAAAGATGCTGGGAATCACAGGATAGGGATGTAATTTTGCCTCCTTACAAGGCACTGGTGCGCCCTCACCTGGAATATGCCGTCCAGTTCTGGTGCACCCATTCATAGAAAGGACGCTCTGACTATGGAAAGGGTGCAGAGGAGAGCCACCAAACTAATAAGAGGAATGAAGGATTTTAGTTATGAGGAAAGATTACGAGAATTAAATCTGTTTAGTCTTGAGAGGAGACGAATGAGGGGGGACATGATTAACTTGTATAAATATATAAATGGCCCATACAAAAATATGGGGGAGCACTATTTCAGGTAAAATTCTCTCTAAGGACAAGGGGGCACTCCCTTCGACTGGAAAAAAAGAAATTTAGTCTCCAGAGGCGACAATCGTTTTTTTTACCATAAGAACTATAAATCTATGGAATAGCCTCCCACAGAAGCTTGTTACAGCATCAACCGCTGACAGCTTCAAAAAAGGATTAGATGCTTATTTAGAATTAGCAGTTATCAGTAAAAAAAAAAACAAAAAATAAATATCTTCCACCTATAAAATAAAACAAAAAATTACTTCCCCTACCCCAAAACCCTTGATTAAACTTGTTGGACATATGTCTTTTTTCAACCATATTAACATATATGTAACTATGCTGAAAAATTTTAAAAATCATATTTTTCACTACTAATTTGCACTGAAATGCCATTGTCTGGCAGAACTGCTTGATAAATCAGGTTCTATATATACAACTTTTAGTTGTGGATGGGATTGTGGTTTAGGTTAAGGGTTATTGGCTGCATCACACTGCCCAGGCCTCTCCCATTTGAATAACAGGCTGCAAAAAAATGGTAAACCTTCCTATCTTCATATTTTAAAACTAAGGGAAGTTTAGAAAATGTCAAATGTATGCCTACACAATGAAACTGTGCGTTCTACATCTTGCCCCACTAGACCCTTGTTCTAGACTAGTAAGCAGGAGGTTGGGTTATCAAGGCATTAGGAATATGCTGAATAAGATGAAGCCACTTTGGTATCAGGGAACAGCCCCACAAGACCAAGCCTCTGGAACCTATTTAGAAGAATACAATTAAAAAAATGATAGATGTACTGAACATAATGGCTAAGGTGGTGGGCTAATGTCCAAAGAGCTCCACACTGTCTAGGAGTGTCCAACTTTATATGATTCCTGCTAGAAATCTCAAAATCCCTCTCAACTACGGCTTGTCTATTGTTTGTCTATTGTCATAAAAGTTACCTATTAAGAATAGTACTAGAGGCATTTTATATAACCAAAGCTTCTAACGACTGCCACTGTTCAACTCATTTTTAAAAACAACCCATTTTGGCTTTGTAGAGTGGTAAGAGGAAATAAATATACAAAAGAAACCCCTATTAAGCACCACTCAATCTAATCAAGTTATAGGGGGAGATGTGTGCAAAAAAAACTCTAAACCTTTAATTGGTACAACCAAACACAAAGAGAACCCTGTGGTACCAGTAATCCACAGGTAAATTAAGTTAAGCAGGCCGCACCACCCTCACCCCAAAGATCAATCAAAGATCAATCAGAATATTCATTATTTAAATTTATTCATGATAATCACTTAAAACAACACACACATTAAAGCGGACCTTCACTCTAAATAAGAGTCTATCTTATATGTTTCCCACACCCTGTACATACAGATTGCTCACATTAAAAATCATCCTACCGGCATCTACTGCATTTTATAAGCCTTTAAACATCCAAGATGGTGGCTTATGGAAGCTGCCATTTTTGCAGGCAGCCTGCAAACAGGAAGTGCCTGCAAACAGGAAGTGACTGTGCTGCTCTGCATTCTGGGACTGCTGACCTTTCCCTGACCCCAGCTCTGCTCTGTCTGAGCAAAGCACAGCTATAACCCGCCCCCCTGTACCTTATCCCACTCTCCTCTCCTCAGTAAGTGTGATGCTTCTGAGTCAAGATGGCGGCGCCCGTATCCTAAATTCCCGAACAGAGTTGCAGCCCAGTGGGGGAAAGTATAATAAATTAGTGACTAAACATGTAAAATATATTAATTTTAGATGCTGAGGAATTGTTTTTTAAGAGTTTGGGCTTTTCATTAAATCATGGTGAAGGTCCGGTTTAAATCATCACAACATACATTTAAAAACATATAAATGACTCAAACTCAGCAGGAGTTCCCTACATACCCCATTATTATAAACCTCCTATCCCCCAAAAACGAGCACATTATAGACTCAATTTAAAGTGCTATATAAAGTGACCAGTGCAACATATGATCCCATACACAGTTAAAAATCAAATACCTCAGTGCAAATGTGATCGCCTCCTGCTGAGAACATGTACATCCAAGAGGAAATAAACATTTTGTTATTTATAGGTTAAAACATGTAAAGTAATTTGCCCAATAAAAGCTTATACATTAATTTTAATCGGGATTAGGTATTATTAGAGGCATCATCCCCCAGCTGTTGTTATCAGCATTCTCATTTAAATGAGTTAGGAAACTAAGCAAGAGACAATTGCAAGGGGGAATTCTTCTCAATCCAAAGGATACATTGCTTCTGAGAAAATAATGTAAAATTCATAAGAATAAAAAATCCGTTACACCACAAAATCATTATCATTTATAATGTTGATGAAGAGTTCAGGTGTATGCAACTTACCATAAATCCCTTCAAACCCATTTAAGCAGCAAAAAATATTATATAATATATATAAATATCTACAAATAACAATTTTAACCTTTTTTTAACAAAAGAAAACACATTTAAATGACACATGCATGAAAAATTGCCCAGCCCATATCATTATATATAAATTTCCTAATGTTATATATTATTGACCTGTCACAATGTGCCTTACAAGAGGTGTGTGTCTATACACCCAAATAAATATTAACCAAAATATCAGAACATCATTTGATTGTGCTGGTAATCCTGCTGAAGAAAATCCACTATTTTCACATCCTAAAGCAATCCCACACCCGTTTTTCAGCTAATTGGTGTGGGATGGCATCATGACAGGCCCTCCCCCATGCAATGACCCCCCGCAACTACCTGAAATCCTTATCTTAACCTCAATCTTTGCCCAAAATGCATGACCGCCGATGGTCATGTGGTCCGGCCTTGACTGATAGCCATAAAGAGAAAGTGACCGCAGTCCACGTGACCTCTAGTGGCCAAAAGCAGGTCTGCATTTTGGCAGAGGATCGAGGTTAAGCTAAGGATTTTGGGAGGTTGTGGAGGTCATTGAATGGGGGGCCTCCAGATATCTGGCCCCTTGAGCCTGTCGCAGTGCTGCCCTATACCCATTAGTTAGAAAACAGTTATGGGGATGCTTTAAATTGACATGACTGATGTGGAGGACTGTGACTGGAGATCAGAGTTGGATGGTGCAAGACTGACGAGTGTGTGTGTCAGATCAGTGGGGAGCAACAGGTGAGAAGTCTGCTTTGTTACACAACAAGTTGTGGGATCTACCTGGAATATGGATTAGGGGTTGCCACTATTGAAAATCTAGCCGTTCAATAGTTGAGTCAGAACTTCTAGCTAAGATTAGACAGTTCAGCAACGCTGGGGACCCACCCTCCCCAGAAAACCCAATCCCCAAAAACCCAGTGGCAACACTAAATCTTTCAATACAAGTATCCAAACTTTATTCTCAATTCATGTATATACAAAGCAACAAAAGACTAGTTAAAACCAATTAAAAAACACACAGACACAATGAATGATCAGAGGGAGGGCTAAGTGAGGAAACAAAAAAGGAGGGAACAATTCGATGGAACATATAGTGCTGTATGGTGTCTTTTAAAATCACAAATATATCATTAATAAGTGCCTGAGAATGCCATACAAAATAATATAATTATTTATAAACATGTGAAACTATCCCAAAAGACATATCCTAAACATATATGCCCAGCTGAATAAAGTGCAAAAAAGTGCTAATCAGAACCTTTCATAATAACAACAAATCAACTACATAAAGTGCATAATGTTACTCCAAACCACATATGATGACCTATACTCAATCAAGTGATTACTATTCAAACGACATTCTTTAATATCCGAAAGACCAGCCGGGTAAAGGACGAACAGACACACCACACATAACAGAAAAATCTCACAGATCCACAATGTACCGACAGCACAGTCCCTCTCTTCCCTCTCCGACCCGCCTCCACGCCGACGCGTTGCGTGACGTCACCGCGTCACTTCTTCAGGGCCATAGGGGTTGCCACTATTAAAAATCTAGCAGTTCAATAGTTGAGTCAAAACTTGTAGCTAAGATTAGACAGTTGTTACTGTGGTTCAACTAAGGAAGTGTTATGCAAGTGTGAGCAAGAGCCCAGCAATAACCTTTTTAATACAAAGGACCAAGTGAAGCCAGGAGGCAGCTCTAGGGAAACTGAGAAGGAAGCTTAACTCCCAGGTGTCATAGCAAATGTACTTCTATTCATTAGAGAATGTTTAATAAAAAAAGGGCCTCATTATTTGACTGCCATGCCAGTAGGTTGAGTATATCACATCAGTTATGCAAAAGAAAAGATAACAAAAGATAGACAAAGAAAAGATAACATAACATTTTTAATTCACATGATTAACTAGTACAAGCATAGTGTCAGTAAGTTGTTGTACCATGTTAGCCATTGATTTGACACACATGAAAAATAGCAAAGTTGTAAAATTTTACAACTTTGCTATTTCTCATGTGTGTCAGTGCAAAACAATTGTCACTCCTTTGAAGTTTTCTGTATAAATGTGTGTCTAAGTTACAGACTTGTATTATGCCTGAAGAAGAAGCTTGAACAGCTTTGAAAGCTTGCATTTTCAATCTTATTGAGTTAGCCAATAAATGGTATTACCTTAACTTTTGATTTCCTGCTTAGTACAAGCATAGTAATAATGTAGATAGGGTGTCCAGCCAAGGCAGACGGCTTGGCTTACATTGACAAATAACTGTGACACATATGATTTGCAGTCTATGTTAAGGTGTCTTTGTTTTAAATGTAAAAAAAAAAAAAAATTTTCTCAGTTAATGCACTGGGAAAAGTTCAGACCTCGTGGCGGCAAAACTAAAAACGTGACGCATTTCGCCTAATACGGCATCATCAAAGGGCATTCAGATTCATCATGCAGAAAATGAATGAAGTCGTATCAGGCTAAATGTGCCAGGTCCATAAAACATCACTTCAGCACTAGTTCTCAACCCTGCAAGCTCCTGTGCCACTCCTGTGTCCCAAGTTTGCTAGACAGCCTCTCCGTGAGGCTGGCACATCATTCCTCTGGCTGAAGAAGAACAACCTATAAATGTCCTATGAATTGTAGCGGAGCAGCTGTGGAGCAATAGGGACTAGCTTGCTGCTTTAAACTGGACCAACACCCATTTTAAAAGAAACTGCAACAATGTGTTTACCCTAGCAACCGTACACAAACTAGTGCGTTTGGTGTACAGAGCAAAGACTTCCTGACTCTGGCTTGCTAATCAGCTGATTTTCCGAGGCAGAGATGACACTCCACAGCCACTTCTGATGAGGGGATCCCATTCTTGTGTAGCTGAAGGGTTACTGGCTCTATTCTCACTAGGGGAGGGATCCCTGTGATTGTTGCTGTCTGATTTTTTCAAGCTCTACTATTCAGGGGAAAGGGAGCTCACCCTTGTCAGTCAAAGGATTCCTGGATTAGTAAGCAGAAAGGGCTTTACTCAAGGCCAGGAACTGTGCTCTGCTTGAGCAACACAGAGCCACAGGAATATAAGAAACCTGGAAGCAGCATAGTGACAAGTAAATTAGAGGTATGGGGCAAAATGTAACACAAATGTTCATTATACATTCCAGAAGAGGAAAACAATAAGGCAGAAAACCGAAAACCTGGCAAAAATCGAGTTAGCTTCACACAATTTGATTGCCATTAGTCTAAAAATGGCTTGGGTAGTCCTCCCTCTAGTATTATCTTAAACCGGACCTTCAGCGTGATTTAATGAAAAGCCCAAACTCTTAAAAAACGGTTCCCCAGCATCTAAAATTAATATATTTTACGTTTTTAGTCACTAACTTATTATTCTTTCCCCCACTGGGCTGCAACTCTGTTCAGGAATTTAGGATACGGGCGCCGCCATCTTGACTCAGAAGCATCACACTTACTGACGAGAGGAGAGTGGGATAAGGTACAGGGGGGCGGGTTATAGCTGTGCTTTGCTCAGACAGAGAGGAGCTGGGGTTAGGTAACGGTCAGCAGTCCCAGAATGCAAAGCAGCACAGTCAGGAGGCACTTCCTGTTTGCAGGCTGCCTGATAAGATGGCGGCTTCCATAAGCCGCCATCTTGGATGTTTAAAAGCTCATAACATGCAGTAGATGCAGGTAGGATGATATTTAATGTGGGCAATCTGTATGTACAGGGTGTGGGAAACATATAGGATAGACTCTTATTCAGAGTGAAGGTCCGCTTTAAAGTCCATTTAGTACTTTTTACACTGCTTTGCTGTATTACAAAACGTAAGAACAAGAATTTGCTTCATTCAAATGAGACATTTTAAATACTCCCCTTGAGTTGCATTGATATCAGATACCAGTGATTTAATATGGACAAGAGATAAGCGAGGGGGGAGTTCAAGAGCAGAAAACAAGGATTTCTTCTACAAAGATTGTTTCAAGGCTAGAAGGCTGTATTGTAGCTGGACCACGCAGCTCCTCTTAGCTTGTATTTCTAATCATTGCTTCTAAAATTTAGCTGCTTTTGGCCGCCAGATATAGAAATGTGATACTGTGTGACATAAGAAGATCCTCTCCTGTACACACAGAGCTTAGATGTACACTTTGTAAGATGTAAATTATTATAATGGGTAACTGTAAAAGTTTTCTCTAGGATAAATGTCCTGGAACAATGGGCAATCGCTTCCTATTGAACAATGCCAGTGTGGTTGTATTGCTTTGGAGCAGGTGAGAAGACTGAACTGATGCGCTGCCATTTAACTCAATGCAAATATTAAAACTGCTAATAAAAATCCTTGAATTTGGTGCAGAGTTTTTCTAATGAGGTAGAGATTTATATGTAATATTCCCCTATAGTAGGCTATTCAGTAAACAATCATTAATACCCTCAAGACACACAACTGCCCAGGTTTCGTCCAGGTTTCAACTATGTGTATGGCCAGATTTTGTTTGTGTTTTGCAGCTGCTTGGAAGTGGTTGCTGATGCTTAAAAGGAAACTCTTCTATGGCCTATCCAAACAGACCCCGGACAAGAACCACTAATGCACTACAATGCCTGCCGGTCTACTGTCAGCTGCTCCAGTGCCATCTATTGCTCTCCTGAAGGCCCAGTGTCTTGGTGATCTCCAGCATTTCTTCTGTCTTAAGGGGCTGTGTAGAGTATAATAATGTACAAATGTTCACAAATGTTCTCTTTCTTTTTTGAGCCCAAACTTGTAGCATGTGCAGCCAGTAAGACTTAAGCCAGAAATACACCACGCATAGAGCTCACTAAGATTTCCGTCCCTCAGGTAAGTAATGGAAAACACAGGATCAGCTGATAGTAAGAAGACCCTCATGTTGCACCAGTGGTTCTGGTCTGGTGTCTGTTCCAGACTGTCCATGGAAATGTCGGGCATTACCTGCAGATCCATTACGACTTTGTTACATTTTTAAGACTGTAACCACAAAATGTTTTCTGGTCCAGTTCACAATCTATTGTAGGGGGGCAGTCAATTATAAGTTGGGAATCTTTCCATATTCATTATCACATGTATCCCATGGGGGGGTGCTTCTGCACAATTTCTGGAAACCTGTTATTTGTCTCATGCTGCAATAAAGTAGCTCTGAAATTATATATATATATATATATATATATATATATATATATATATATATATGTATATATCCAGTTGGACGAGGTTTTGGTACTGAAGTATTGAAGGGCTTTGGATGAGGTTGGATGGAGATATATCACAGGCAGTAAGACTGTGTCAGGAATCCACTCACCTCGTCCTCGCTCCCGCGCCGTCCCCGGGCAGCTAGCCGCTCGGCCACGCCCCCTGCTCGCGACCCCGGCTCTGCTGTACGTGCTCGCGCGCGGGCGCGAACACAGGTCTCTCATACCCTCCGGCGGCGCTGCTTCCTGCGCGCCCGCCGGAGGAAAAATTAAAGGGGCCAATCAGCCCAGGGTTCCCAGAGTGGGCCAATAGCCCACTTAGAGATGTTGGTACTCACGCCCTCTGGGTTTTATTGACCAACCAGTTTTGTTCTCACAGTTGCACCAATCATCATCCTGTCCCAGTCTTGCCTGTCCCTATAAAGCTGATTCCCCTTCATTTGCCCATTGCCTGTGATAGTGCCTTATACCCAGTTAGTAGCTTGTCTCTAGAGAATACTTGGATCTCCCGTTGCCGACCACCGCCCGTCTTGACTACCCCCGATCTGATCTCCTGTTGCCGACCTTCGCCTGTGTTTTGACCACCCCCGATCTGATCTCCTGTTGCCGACCTTCGCCTGTGTTTTGACCACCCCCGATCTGATCTCCTGTTGCCGACCTCTGCTTGATCCTCGACCACGTCTTGTCCAATCCTTGGTACCGCTGCCATCTCGGAACTTCTGTTGCTTACCCCTAGCCTGTTGGACTTCCGTTATACGCTCAGGGATTGGGCTGCTCGGCACCACTTCCAGCCGCGGGTTCTCCAGGCCTCTGAACAGTAAGACTCCAATCTTTGAGCCATTGAAGTCCTGGGGGCAACCGATCCCGGGCAGGCGTGCTCTGCGTCCCGGCAAGCGGGGGCTCCTAAAGGTGAAGCTGGCTGCGGAGATTGGGGGTTGAGGTCTTACTGAGAGGGCTGGAGTTATCTAAGTGGATTGTTGTAGTACCCGGAGCGTGACATTATCACAGGCCCAAGATGGATGACCTGGTACAGCAGGTACAAGCGATGGCTACGGCGATAAACCAGCTCGCTCAAAGAGTGGCCACTCAGGAATCGCGTCAGTTACCGGCATCCTCTGTACCACCTCATATCTCAGAACCAAAGATCCCATTGCCTGAAAAGTTTTTTGGAGGACGAGCAAAATTTTCCAATTTCAAAAATGCCTGCGAACTGTATTTCAAGCTGAGGCCCATCTCCTCAGGCACTGAGTCTCAACGAGTAGGCCTAGTCATGTCTCTACTTCAAGGAGACCCGCAGTCCTGGGCCTTTACTTTACCATCCCATGATTCAGCCTTACAATCCGTTACAGCATTCTTTAATGCTATGGGCGTTTTATATGCTGATCCTGATCAACAATCTACGGCAGAGAATAGGCTTCGGGCCTTAAAACAAGGACGGAATTCGGCTGAAGATTATAGTGCTGAATTCCACCGCTGGGCCATCGAATCGAGGTGGAATGACCCCGCTCTGTGTAGTCAGTTCAGGGTGGGGCTGTCGGAAAGCATCAAGGATGCTTTGGTCAATTTTCCTCCACCCGCAGACCTCGACCAATTAATGCAGGTCTCCATTAAAATAGACAGGCGTCTTAGAGAGAGGGCTAGGGAGAGAGCCAGGGCTTCCACGTCCTTCAGGTCCTTCCAGGGTCTTAGTTCCCCTGCTACCCGTGGGGAAAATACCTGATCTCCTTCCCAGGAAGAGCCCATGCAATTAGGGAGAACCCGATTATCCCAAGAGGAAAAGCAGCGTAGGCGATCCGAGGGGTTATGCTTATATTGTGGGAACTTGGGACATTTCGCAGGTTCCTGTCCCAACAAGGGGAAACCGGCGGAAAACTTCCGCACCCAGACCAGGTAGAGAGTACTGATCTGGGTGAGTCAGTTTGCAACTCTCGCCAAAATAAAATGCTAGTGCCCATTGACCTGTCTTGGGGTCCTTCCAAGCAAACAGTTTCCGCCTTTATCGATAGTGGTGCGGCGGGAAATTTTCTGGACAGAAGTATGATCTCCCTTTTAGGTATCCCTTTAGTTCCTCTTGAAAGATCCCTGCAAGTTTTGGCCATCAATGGGAAGGCCATCCAGGGGGGACCTATAAACACCAAGACCCCACCTCTTCGGTTAATTGTTGGTTCTTCCCACTCTGAATTCTTAGAATTTTTTATCTTCGACTGTCCAGAGACTCCGGTGGTTTTGGGATACCCCTGGTTACAACTCCACAACCCGGTGTTAGATTGGCGGGTTGGGGAATTGATCAAGTGGAGTGACCATTGTAAAAATCACTGCTTCACTACAGGCCTTAGAAGTGTGCAAGTTTTACCTCAGGGATTACCTCAACCATACGCTGACTGGGTTGATGTCTTCTCTGAACGTTCTGCGGATACCCTTCCTCCACATCGGTCTTATGACTGCCCTATTGACTTGCTTCCTGGCACGATTCCCCCGAGGGGAAAAATTTATAATCTTACTCTGCCCGAAGAGCAAGCAATGAGGGAGTATATCACCGAAAATTTAAGGAAGGGATTTATTCGCCCCTCTACCTCGCCTGCCGGGGCTGGATTCTTTTTTGTAGAGAAAAAGGATGGCGGTCTGAGACCATGCATAGATTATCGAGCCTTGAATAAGATCACGGTTAAGAACCGATACCCCTTGCCCTTGATCGGGGATCTGTTCAATCAAGTCACAGGCTCCCAAATTTTTTCCAAGTTGGATTTAAGAGGGGCTTACAATCTGATTCGCATCCGACAGGGGGATGAGTGGAAAACCGCATTTAATGTGAAAGACGGCCATTACGAGTACCTGGTCATGCCTTTCGGTCTTTGTAACGCGCCAGCCGTTTTTCAAGATTTTGTTAACGATATATTCAGAGAGTATCTCGGTAGATTTGTGGTCATATACTTAGACGATATTCTCATTTTTTCTAATTCCTTGTTGGAGCATAGGCGTCATGTTAAGTTGGTACTACAAAAATTAAGAGAGAACAACTTATTCGCTAAACTTTCTAAATGCGTGTTTGAAGTCACCACAGTTCCTTTCTTAGGGTATATTATTTCCAACCAGGGTTTAGAGATGGACACGGGGAAAGTTTCGGCGGTTCAGGATTGGGTTCAACCTCAGACCTTAAAAGAATTGCAGCGTTTTCTAGGTTTCGCTAATTTTTATCGGCGGTTCATCAAAGGCTTCTCTCATGTTGTTGCACCTCTTACCAATCTCACCCGCAAGGGGGCCTTTACT
Organism: Gastrophryne carolinensis; assembly: GCA_027917425.1. Classification (NCBI taxonomy): domain Eukaryota; kingdom Metazoa; phylum Chordata; class Amphibia; order Anura; family Microhylidae; genus Gastrophryne; species Gastrophryne carolinensis. The sequence continues at coordinate 406,135,714 of CM051238.1, read as the reverse complement.
GCTAACTGGTCTCCCTCGGTCTGTGAGGCCTTCCTGACCTTGAAACGGGCCTTCACTTCGGCACCAGTGTTAATTCACCCAGATATTCGTAAGGCCTTCATTGTTGAAGTAGACGCTTCAGAACTGGGAGTGGGTGCAGTTTTGTCGCAATATTCTGGTAACCCTGAGCGTCTTCATCCATGCGCTTATTTTTCACGTAAATTCAGTACCGCGGAGCAAAATTATGATGTCGGTAATAGGGAACTATTAGCTATTAAACTGGCTTTTGATGAATGGCGACATTGGCTGGAGGGTTCGTTACATCCTATAACTGTGTATACTGATCTGAGACAAAAATCTTGAATACATTGGGTCTGCTAAGAGATTGAACTCTCGTCAAGCACGTTGGGCATTATTCTTCTCGCGTTTTAATTTTATTATTACTTTCAAGCCGGGTGTAAAAAATACTAAAGCGGATGCTCTATCTCGCTTGTTCGGTGAATGCAAGGATCGGGGAGATATGGGTGACCCGATTCTACCTATGGGTTGTGTGGCCGGAGCATTACTTCCTGATCTCTCCAACACCTTGGCACCGTTTCAAGACCAGTCTCCTAGTGATGTTCCCTTGGGATGCCAGTTTGTACCGCCACATTTGCGTTCAGATGTAATTCGCGAATTTCACGATGCTAAAACTGCTGGTCATGTGGGTAACCGAAAAACCTTTTTACTTGCCCGTCGCCATGTATGGTGGCCAACTATGAGACGCGATATTACTGCCTTTTTCGACGCTTGTGCTGTTTGTGCTCGAAGTAAAGGGGTTCACAAGGCTCCCAGTGGCGGTTTGGTTCCTCTTGAAATCCCTGCTGAACCTTGGACTCATATTTCTATGGATTTTATTGTAGACTTGCCTCTATCACACGGGAATACTGTCATTTGGGTGGTCGTAGATCGTTTTAGTAAGATGGCACACTTCATTCCTTTGGCTAAACTTCCTTCTGCGCCAGAGCTTTCTCGATTATTTACTTCACACATTTTTCGTATTCATGGTATTCCGTCCAATATAGTCTCTGATCGGGGCGTCCAATTTACTTCCCGTTTTTGGAAACATTTCTGTTCACGGCTGGGTATACAGATCTCTCTTTCGTCTGCCTACCATCCCCAGTCCAATGGGCAGACGGAAAGAACTAATCAAACTTTGGAACAGTACTTAAGGTGTTATGTCTCTGATGCCCAAGAACAATGGGCAGAATTTATTGATTTCGCCGAATTTGCTTACAATAATGCGCCTAGTGAGAGTACCAAGATATCGCCTTTTTATTGTAACTTAGGGAAAAATCCTAGAGCTTCTTCCCTTTCAGGGTCACCTTCCAACTTGCCGGCGTTGGAGGAGTGGCTTCAAGAACGGAAGAATATCTGGACACATGTTCAGGAAATTCTTAAGACTACTAGTTTAAGATATAAAAAATTTGCCGATCGTCGCAGATCACGGGAGTCTACTCTTCAAGTAGGTGATTTAGTTTGGGTCTCCACTAAAAATATTGCACTCCGTCAACCTTCTTGTAAGTTGGGTCCAAAATTCATTGGCCCTTTTCCTATAATCAAAAAGTTAAATAATGTGTCTTTTAAGGTTCAACTCCCGCCTACTATGAGAATACCCAACTCTTTTCACGTTTCACTGCTAAAACCGGCGAAGAATATTCCTCTTACTGGTCCTGCACCTATTCTCGTGGATAATGAGCCCGAGTATGAAGTAAATAAGATCTTGGATTCTCGTAAGATTCGCAATTCTTTACAATATTTGGTGGACTGGGTTGGCTATGGTCCAGAAGAAAGATGCTGGGTGGCTGCGAGGGATGTTCATGCCAAAGCTCTTGTACGGAAATTCCATCGTGATAATCCGGAGAAGCCGGGTGAGGGTCCGGAGGCCCCTCGTGAAGAGGGGGGTAATGTCAGGAATCCACTCACCTCGTCCTCGCTCCCGCGCCGTCCCCGGGCAGCTAGCCACGCTGCTTCCGGCTTGCGTCTCGGCCGGGCAGCGGCTCCGGCGGCGGCTCCGGCGGCGTCTGTTCGGGCAGCGCGCCGCTCGGCCACGCCCCCTGCTCGCGACCCCGGCTCTGCTGTACGTGCTCGCGCGCGGGCGCGAGCACAGGTCTCTCATACCCTCCGGCGGCGCTGCTTCCTGCGCGCCCGCCGGAGGAAAAATTAAAGGGGCCAATCAGCCCAGGGTTCCCAGAGTGGGCCAATAGCCCACTTAGAGATGTTGGTACTCACGCCCTCTGGGTTTTATTGACCAACCAGTTTTGTTCTCACAGTTGCACCAATCATCATCCTGTCCCAGTCTTGCCTGTTCCTCTAAAGCTGATTCCCCTTCATTTGCCCATTGCTTGTGATAGTGCCTTATACCCAGTTAGTAGCTTGTCTCTAGAGAATACTTGGATCTCCCGTTGCCGACCACCGCCCGTCTTGACTACCCCCGATCTGATCTCCTGTTGCCGACCTTCGCCTGTGTTTTGACCACCCCCGATCTGATCTCCTGTTGCCGACCTTCGCCTGTGTTTTGACCACCCCCGATCTGATCTCCTGTTGCCGACCTCTGCTTGATCCTCGACCACGTCTTGTCCAATCCTTGGTACCGCTGCCATCTCGGAACTTCTGTTGCTTACCCCTAGCCTGTTGGACTTCCGTTATACGCTCAGCGATTGGGCTGCTCGGCACCACTTCCAGCCGCGGGTTCTCCAGGCCTCTGAACAGTAAGACTCCAATCTTTGAGCCATTGAAGTCCTGGGGGCAACCGATCCCGGGCAGGCGTGCTCTGCGTCCCGGCAAGCGGGGGCTCCTAAAGGTGAAGCTGGCTGCGGAGATTGGGGGTTGAGGTCTTACTGAGAGGGCTGGAGTTATCTAAGTGGATTGTTGTAGTACCCGGAGCGTGACAGACTGATATGCCATGGCATGATATGGCAAGATTAAGGGGGGTCTATTTCTTCCCAGAAATTCATTGCAAGGGCCTCTTGCCATTGTTACCATCTGATAATCTTTGATAATTGATCAAAAGCTATGTTTTAGCAATCTACGCCCAGAAAAACTGAAATGCTTAGAAGGAAATCAGACTGACATGAATGTCATATGTATAGAGTCCCGCGTGGGAGAAGTGCGTCAGAGATTATTTGTGTGGAGTTCCCAGGCTGAGCTCCCACCAGTCAATAATTTCATTTCAGCCCTGGTGTTTCTGATCAGTAGCAGCTCAATAGTCATTAACAAAGCTTCCGGAGCCATCCATATCATTAACACTCAGACATAGACCCTTTTTACCATTGATTTCCATGCACATTGAGTTAAAGAAACTTACGCTGTGCAAATGTCGGACGATCATTAATGTCGTGCTGGGAATTACCTCCAGACGTTCAAATGAGCCAAGAACACACATAACACTGGATGCTCTATATAGCGATATTTATATTGTGACATTCCCCCCTGCCTGCCCTTGTTTGTATTATAGAAGGATCATGTGTATTATGTATGACATTTCCTCTGTAAGCTGTCAAATGAAAGAGCCTTTAAGGCATGTAGGGGCTTCCTCTACAATCACCTATTACATTCCATAAGCAACACTAGGTATTCTGTTATTCAATGTGATTGGCAGTTCTAGTTCCATCAAGACAGAGCTCAGGATGCTATGTGAATTAATACATTGTTCTCAAGAAGGTTCCGTTTGACCGATACTAGATCATAAGAGATTTGTGCATCACAAAAACTTATCTCCATGTTCCCATGTTTCCAGGATATTAAAAGTCTACCGAGGATGGTCATCCATTGACAAAGAATTTTCCTTCTTCGATGAGAGAATCACTTTCTTACAAGTGCCCTGTTTCTCAAGATCCATAATATTCGCAGTTGCAATAAGCAACACTGAATATTCAGAAAATAGACTCCCGGAGTGCAATTTAGGGTTTGGGTCACCATCCTACATCAAAGGTGTAGGACCACTATGGCACTAACCCACCAAAGTCAACTGCCACCCTCAGGCGTGCAGAGATTCTCATTGTTTACCATCAGAGGCTCCATTAGACTGGGTTTAAGTTCAAGGTCCCTATAAAGTGGCTAGTAAGCCTTATGGCTGGGCTGCTGCAATATGCCACGTAGTTGCCACATCATTTTTTTTTGCCTCATTAGTGAAGCAAAGTAAGATGAACACAGCTTATATCACTTAGAGGCTGATTCATTAATAGCGACAGATAGCGACTGTTGAGCGACTGTAGCGGTATTTTGACAGCGACCGCTAGTAGTCGCTGTTCTTGGCCATTGTTCGGTGGATGATAGCGACTCAGTCGGTGTGCCGTAATGTTGAATACAAGATGCTGAGTCGCTATTTGACAGGTTCGCTGTTGTATGGGAGCGCATGATAGCGACTGGACATAGCGACCGGCACCCACCATATTCATTAAAAAATCAGCCTTAAAAATTCCTAGCGCTGTGAAATGCATGTTTAAATCCCAGAGCGCAGTAGGCGATGTGTTAAAAGTAGTTTTTTAACCCCCTAACCACCCAAAAAAAAATGTAATGATTTTGAAATAATATTCAAACCAGAATAGTTTAAAATCAGACCTGTAATATCAATTCTGCCAAAAAAAAAAAAATGTTTTTTTAAAAATCCCCAAAAATACATTTTCAAAGGAAGAACTGTTCACAGATTTTTTTTTTGAAATGTAAAAAAAAATATATATTAAAAAATAATTATTATTTAAAATACATTCTGCCATTGAAATGCATTGGAGAGCGCCAGGTAGCGAGAGGTCATACCTGTCGCTGTTCAAGGATGTTCGCAGGCGCTGTGGGATGAGGCTGGGATAATGATGAGTGAGTTGCTAGGTGGCGCTATCTCAGTCGCTAAGCACTATCGGCTTGATAAATGTGTGATTGTGGAGGGGAGCCGGCGTTCTAGTTGCGGTACCTGGCTTTACTGGCCGCCTCCCCAGTCGCTATCTGTCGCTACCTGTCGCTATTCCTTGATAAATAAGGCCCTTGGTTATTCATTGAATTGTGGAGAGCCACCCTACCTTAATGTGCCTCTGTCTGTCACTTCTTATCACATGCAAAGGATTTGAAATTTTTTACATTTGTTGTGTGCTAAAGGTGACTTCCAGTCAAGTGGCCAGTTGCGCCCCCCACTGCCGGTGCATACCGGTACGGGAAGTGCTTCTGCAACAATCCCCTTAGGAAGCATGAAGATCATGAATGTAACCAGTCAGTGGTCTGTGAATGCCCCAGCCCCAGCATTGCAGGAAAGGGAGTATTCTTCCCAAATGTCTGGCTTCATAAGGTATTCTAATGAATGGTCATCCTAAATCAGGACGAGAAACAACTTAATGGGCCATTTTTACTTTTGCCACTTTAAAGCAGAGAAACTCCCAAATCTTTATTGGTAACCAGTCAACTCTTCAGTGTTTTAGAGGCCATCTGTCAAATCAACACACATTTACTTGTCTAACCCCCTGTAAACTTGCAATAGCCAGCTCTTGACACACTATGGGTCGTTTGCTATCAGCACTTTGATACCTGCCTACTCCTTCAAGCTCCAGACCAGCAACCCTGTGATAAGAGCTTGTCCGGTTACCCAGGTCTCCCCAAGAGGCTCTCTCAGTTCTCTGCCTGGTCTCACGCTAAACTGCACCTGCGCATAGCGCAAGCTGGCACGTGCAACAGAGCTCAGTAGCGCACTCAGACACGCGCATGCGCGCTTGATGGCCCATGCAGGCGCACCAGGTTCCCTGGGCCTATTTACAGATGGCGATCACTGCCATTTGTTGCTGTTTGATCAGCTCAGTTCCTGATTCCCAATCTGTGATCTGCCTTTGCTCTTAGATTTGCTTTATTGTGGATGACCTGGCGTTCTTCTGGACTGACTTCCTGTTACAACCTTGGCTTGGACTCGTCTTTGAACCTTTGTTGCCCGGCCTGTCCCCTACTGCAATCCCCGGCACATGGGTCCCACACCACTCTTCAGCTGGATGGGGGACACAGATTCTCCTCTATGCCAGCTCACCCACCAGCTGTCAGGAACCCAGTGGAGGGTGAAGGATCTGTATTCTGCTTCCTGCGAGGTGATTCTAAATATTAAATTCAGATGAACTTGAATTTCTTGGAGAAATTCAGCAAATCATCTAAACTGATTTTTTAGGAAGCTCACTCATCTCTACTGACAACTCATATGCACCACCAAGTTGATACTTGACAAAAAAACAAAGGTTGTGAACCCCTTCTGTCAAGAAAATGTAAGCATGTTAGGACTGGTCCCCTGTTGGACCTCTAGATCTGTAAGGGGGTCCTTACCCTGGGAGCCCAGTCTTGAAATGTGCTAACACCGTATTGTAAGAAGCGCCTGAGAACAACATGGTTGGACGTTTTTCATTTTGCCCGTGTGTACATCTGATGCTCAAGTAATACTGCACAGATGGCTCACTATGGGGTCAATTCAACAACAGATGCAAATGGTACATTGTGGAGCACTTTAGGTGAAAAATTGGTGCTGAATCAACCCCTAGATACACAATAAAAGGCAATGGCACTGCTCCCCCAAAAACAAGTTTGCATTTGTTGCACCTGGTACTATATTGAAGAAGTGATTCAGCATCGGGCGCAAAAAGTGCGCATATTTTTTTGGGAGTAAGAATTGATTTTGATGTCCATTTTTCAATGACAGAAACAGCACATAATGCAGAATAGCTCTTTTTTTTGCAGCAGGAAGGCATAGCTTATATACTACCTGGAGTCATGTGGGTGTTTGTGTAAAATGACCCCCACATTTCATAAAGTCAGTGGGAGATAGCGGCCCTACAACAGTGAGAGTCTGGTAACTAACACCCTGTTCTGGCTGCAGGATCACGATAGGCCTGCCATTCTGCCAACATCAGTAGACTTTTCCTTTGAGCGTGAGTCAGGATTTTAAAATGTCAAGGTTTTATGTTGTCATTTCAGAATTCCAACTGTCTCTCAAATGTAAAAACGACCTATAAAGTGACCTAATAAAAATCCATAGTCGGAAATGTACTGGCTCAGCATTTTTCCCTCTCCGTGCTGCACTCTCACCCCTCCCCATGCATGTTATACCAATGTTAATTTCTCTACTGGTTTATTTTCCTTCCAAAAGAGCTCTGCACTCAGTGATCACGTGATCTGTCAGAAAGTGTGGACTGGGGCAAAAAATTGGGATTCTATCAGCCCACAACATTCCAACAGAACCCTGCCCCAAATGTGTTGGCCAGCTGGTCCACAAATGTGAAACACAGCTGATGATAGGCTGGAGTGGATATTGTCTACCACAGACCTAATGCTGAGGCTATAGCATTGCAGGGGAAGAACATGGGCTGGGGTGTATTGTTTGAGGAGTGGGGGTTCAGTGGTGCCAGCTGCAAGGAAACATACTCAGGATGCAGTGGAGTAGAGAAAGTGGTCCAAAACCCAGGATTTGAATATCAAGGTTGGTAGGGGGTGATTGGGGGTGCCCTGCTGTGTGAAACTCCCCTCACCCAAACAAACTCACTTCCTCCCAGTCCTACGACGCATGCGCGGCCACTTGTCCAATCAGTGCACTTGGATCCACTCGATCCCCTTCATCCAGGAGCTTGTCTAATCCGAGCGTGCTGGCAGCTGCATCCCCCCCTACCTTCAGGGAGTTAGTGGGATTGTGGGGATGCGGCCGCTGCTTGTGCATGCGCCATTGGACCGGGAAATAAGGTGTGCTTATGGGCGACCTGGGGTGGGGGTTTACACAGCAGGGCAGCCCGATTCTGGATGCCCCAGGGGGAGGGAATCAATCGGCCTGGGAATCTTATAGATTCTTGGGACAATCTCCATGGGTTTTGGCCCACATTAAAAGCAACAGGGCACAAACAGAGGGGTACCTTATGGTGCAGGATCTGGTTCATTTAAGCGGGCTACTGATGTGCTGGGGTGAAGCCCTACCTAGCTGGCCCTAATTGGTGCTCCCTTTGGCCCGTCTGCCTCTGCAGATGCAGACCTCTTGTGGCTTTTAACCATTACTCTAATTGGAATATCTGGGGGAGAGAATGATTAGTGGCAGGAGCTGGAGAACAGCCCAGTAAGGACCGGACATTCTCTTTAAAGAGGAAATCCAAGCTTTTTAGAGCCCTGTTAGGACTGATTTGGTTGTTAAAAAAAAATAACTCTAATCATTACAATCTTCCCCTGATTATGACGGGAGATGTGGCTCTGCATGGCAGCTGTGGACTTGATGATAGTTGGACTTGAGTGATCAGTACATTGACACTTCTGCACAAGACTGGCACTAACCTGTCAATCAGGGTTCCAGCCTCAGACTACAGGGAGCCTGGGGGTGCAGCCAGCAGGCATGCTAGGTCACCCAGTAAATTTGTGGTCAGCCAATCTGCGGTCTCAAATTTTCCAGGTGGGCGTGTCTAAGGAGGTTAAAAAATGCTGGTTTATTAGGAAAGCAAGTGAAGGCAGCGAAAACTGGATGCCTTCAGGTACTGAGGAGGGGTTGAATGGCACAGGCCGGGGGTTCTGCTCCATTGCTACCTGGGTCAGTGTCTCAAGTTATCATCCTTCAGCCTTGTATCAACATCATCCTGGTTATATGGTCAAAAGAGGACCCGACATAACAAAAGGAATGGGAACAAGCAGCAGCTCCTCCCAAATTTTGATATCCAGCACTGACCATCAGAGAGGTTAGAGAATTGAATATTAGCCAAGGCACAGTGGCTAACTGGAAGATTCCCAGTTGCTTTTGCTGCTTTAGGGATTACTGGGCCAAACGTCTCCTTCGTTACCATTCGTTCCCTGGATGTGTTACAAAAAGATTTGCCAATAGTGTTGGGCAAACCCGAACCGCAATGTTTGGATTCGTGCCTAACTTTGCAAGCCAGATATTCAGTGTTTGGGCCTCAACAAAAGCAGCTGGTCGCTGGGCAGCGTCAACCAGATTTGAGCCCTCCCCTCACCGAATACGATCGTCCAGCAGACCAGCAATTTCACCCTGCCCATACCCTATCCCCAACCATCAGGAAGAGGAGCAGATGTAGCATAGGTGGGGACGGGCTGCGATGGGGGACGGCCACAAGCTGGCGTGGACTACATCGCCCGGCTTGCAGCCAGCCCACAGATGTCAAACAGTCTGCTATGGTGTGATGGTGGTTCTGTCACGCAGTCTGCTATGGGGTGATGGCTGGTTCTGTCATACGGCTGCTATGGGGTGATGAGGAGCTTTGTCACACAGTCTGCTATGGGGTGATGGTGGTTCTGTCACGCAGTCTGCTATGGGGTGATGGCTGGTTCTGTCATACGGCTGCTATGGGGTGATGAGGAGCTTTGTCACACAGTCTGCTATGGGGTGATGGTGGTTCTGTCATGCAGTCTGCTATGAGGTGATGGCTGGTTCTGTCACATGGCTGCTATGGGGTGATGAGGAGCTTTGTCACACAGTCTGCTATGGGGGTGATGGGGGGTTTTGTCACACAGTCTGCTATTTAAGTCCCCATTTACTTCAATGGGGTTTGGGTTTGGATTAAGTTCGGGTACCCAAACCGAACTTTGGTGTCAAGTTCGACTAAACCATAAATGGTGATAAAGTTGCATGTATGGTGAATACTGCCAAAGAATCGACGGAAAATGAATAATAGAAGGAATGACAAAGTATAGAAGGAAAAGAGGCGCTTTCCTAGTACAGAAAGTATTTGCACAGAGCTCAACACAAGGAATAATAGAATTACACATCACTCCTTTGGCATCAGTCTGTGCTGCAGAGGATGGTTAGGTTAGTCCCTGCAAATCATCTGACATCTCTCTTCCTCCCCCACATGTTACGTTGCTTAAAATGACTCTCTACCAATCAATATAGGATTCTAATTACACTCATTATTCCAGCATAGATTTTACTGTCTGTCTTTTAATTATATCATCATAAAACATTAATTAAAGCCTTGTTAATTTGCATGTCATGTAATCTATACAAACGCGCTGCCCCCAGACAGTTTGCAGTAGCGTTTCATTAAGTGCTCGTTGTGATTCCATTAACCTGGGCTGATACCTGGCTCTGCTGGATAACGCCGCCACTCGGAAAAACTTATTCTAGAAGCTGAGCGGCTCGGGCTGGGCTTAAAGCTCCAAAGCCACCTCCGCAGAATGTCGACACAAGTATAGAATGTTCGCCGCTCCCTGTGGCGCTGTTAACATGAATCATCGTAGATGTGACAGCCATCCGGGAACAAGGCCTATAGCAGCTTTCCTGAGGCTCTCTTATGCAATGCAGACCCTCCCATCACCTCAATTTCTCATTTCAAATCCTAAAAATATTTCATACACCTGCTAGATATTGGTTCTCAATTATTCCTATATATTGTATTCAAAAAACAAACACCAGTTTTGTACTTGCTACTCATCCAGGAAAACTAACATGTACCTTTCGCACAACTGCACCTCTGTAGTTGCTGCACTTATGTGTCCTCACTGCTCCTGTGATGTATAGGTAATGATCCACATTTACAGTTAAAAGGGATTAGAACTCTTCTAGAGCAATAGGCTCTGAGAGTGACTAAAAGGGTAGTGTAAATAGGAATTCCTTGCATTGATATGGAGATTCAAGTGTAGGTTTTATAAAAGAAAATAGACTCTACATGGCAGCAGTAATATCAGTCCCATAGTAGACAACAACAGGAGGGAGTCCAGATATAGCCCTTTTTCTAGAAGTTTATCCATCTGAGGGGATATTAAAGTGCAATTCAGACCAAAAACAACCCCCCCCCCTGCTGAGGCACAAGGGGGGTACAAAGAAAAAAAGACTCTTACCTTTGCCATGGTCCGCTCTCCTAGTTTCTGTGCGTCCACCGCACAGAAAGGCACAAGGCAGCATCCACCGGCTCCATGCATGCGCCTGCCTCCCATTTACTTGAATGTACTCCAAAAATGTAGTCCTGCACTACTGGGGCCCATAATACACAACCAGTGATTATGTGTCAAAGCAGTTACACCAAAGGATGAGGACCCAGCAACCTCAAATCATGACACATTTTACCAGGCACAGCTCTAAATCACTAGATTAAAAACATGTACCAAGTATCACAACCATAGATGTATGACAGGCATTTAAAAAACACAAGCAAGACAGGACTGTCCATCCTAGGACCCAGTATCAATAAAAGACAACAAGGTGTCAAATATACATACATAATCCTCCACAGATTAAAGTGCATTAGTGCCTAATCAGTGCTAGATTAAAGAGATTAAGAATTATAATCCAGTTGTGGCGCTGCGGCCGCGCATAGCTGAGAAGGGATGCGAGTGATGCCACCGCCGGGCTTGGCGGAGAGGCAAGAATTGCAATCGCAAAGGCTCCAGGGTCGGTTTTTGTCCACTTTAAGTGTCCCAAATTTGTCCCTCTAGCCATCTTACTGTTGTGCCTTGCCTGCCCCTTGTTTGTCCCAGTAGACTTGTGCTCTTGCAGCTCCGTATGTGTACCAGTAACTTGCCTCTATGTTCCCCTCTGCACAGCTTCACATTTCCTACTGCCCTAAAATATTTCATATTTGCTTTTAATTTCAGCCTGGCAAATGGGAACCTAACATCATAGGATACACAATGTGTCATCCAGGGGAGGAATCCTCCCATGTACTGTATATTCCATCAAAAGAGGGTGGGCAATGGTAGAAGAACTGCAGGTACATGTGACTCCCGAGCTACACGTTTGAGGCCCCAGTATGGAGGAACCGAAGGTGACAAGACAGTGATACAGTAAATTATGATAACCCACTTCTCCCAGTCATTACCCTGTACCCTGTACCTTTGACCTCTTTGGCCTGTATCTTGATGATTGAAGATACTGTCATTGGTCTTAGATGTCTTCACTTTACAGAAACAGAAGAGGTGACAGTCTATTATGACTGAGATATGAAGAACCATGCCGAAAAGTGCTGAAAGACCACAGCTTTGGCTCATCTGAACATAGCAATGAGGGCAATTCACTGAACAGAACATCCCCTGCATTAAAGCAGCAAGGAACTCACCTGAAGCTTTTTTCACATGTCTCTTATCCATTTCCTACAGTGCGCTGTAGATGTTTTAGTAGGTCTCCAAAGTTTGCCCTCCTTTTTTCAATTTCCATGACCACTCTGGAAATGTCAGCACTTCCAGCCTGAGCAAGTTTGCTCCTGCTGGGAGTGCTGTGGGGCAGGGGGGATCAAGGAACCCCATTTGGAGGTGACCATAGACAAATAGAATGGAAAGGAGGGGCAAACCTTGGAGACATGCTATAGAATCCACAGTGCACTGCAGGAAATGGAGGAGAGCTTCAAGTGAGTGTTGCAGAGTGTGAGTGCTGGGTGCTGGGTGCAGCGGAGTTGTAGTCCAGATAGACAATAGTGGTATAATAGGAACTGGCTTTACTCAGCATGAATGCAGTAAGAGAATGTCACCTTACATGGTGGCTTAGAAAAAACAACAAGACAGGAAGAGAAGCACTTGCAGTGATAGATTACAGCTCGATCTGTAGGAAATAACAATACAGTAGAAAAATACAGTAGCACATTGATAACAGCGTCATATAGTGTTATAACCTGCAATAGCTGCAAGCTACAATAAAACATAGTAAAATTCATTCTTGCATAGACTAAGCTGTTAGTCTGTTGTACAGTTTCTCCAACACCCGTTCTCAACAGCTGAGGCTTAGTCTATAAAACCCATCTTCCTTCTGAGCCTCGAATGTATTTCAGCTGTCAAGGGCTTAGTAAGGATGTCCGCTGTTATATCCTCAGTAGGGCAATAATGTAACTCGAGAAGTCCTTGTTCTTGAAGATCCCTTAGAAAGTGGTACTTCACATCAATGTGCTTGGTTCTTGAGCTAACTCTTTCCATCTTCGCAAGTGCAAGGCATCTTTGATTGTTCTAAAAGATTTTTGTTGGTTCCAACTGTGATTGACCCAAGTCTGTTAACAGTTGTCTCAGCCATATAACTTCTTGACTTGCCTGCGCTGCTGCAACGTACTCTGCTTCAGTGTAACAAAGAGCTGCTGTCTGCTATTTCAACTGATAGCACCTCCTGATAGAAGAAATAAGTAACCACTGGTAGATTTTCTGTCACTGGTGTCTCCAGCCCAGTCGGCATCCACATATCCTGTCAGGATGCTTTCATCACTTGCTGGTAACTTTAGCTTGTAATGTAAGGTCCCTTTAAGATAGCGATTGACTCGCTTTACAGCATTCCAGTCCATCTGACTTGGCATTGAAACCTTTCTGCATAGGATTCCAATAGCTGCTGCAGTGTCAGGCCTTGTAGCGGTGGTTATGTACAGCAATTTCCCTATTGCTTTCCTGTACTGAGTGTTAGTTGGTAGTGGTGTATCTTGTCTGTTTATCTCCTTTAGGTAGTTGGTTTCCATAGGAGATTTTACTAGTTTAGCAACTTCCATTCCAAATGTCTCAATTATTTCTTGTATTTTGTGCTTTTGGTTCAGAAGTAAGCTGCCATCTTCCTCTCTCTCAATCTGAATGCCGAGGTAATTCTTTATGTTTCCTAGATCTTTGGTCTCAAAGTGCTGATTTAGGGTTTGCAGTATCTCTGCTTCATCCCCTTCTTGCTCAAAATAAATCAGGATATCATCCACATAAATAAGCACATAGATCCATCTGTTTGCCAATTTCTTTGTGTATAAGCAGGGGTCTGCTTTACTCCTCTGAAAGTCCTCATGTGTAAGCACTTCATTTATTTTCATATTCCATGCTCTGGCAGCGTGCTTTAGACCGTATATACTCCTCTGAAGTTTGCATACTAGGTATGGCCTTTGTTCATCTTTGAACCCCGGTGGTTGTTCCATGTAGATGTCTTCTGATAACTCGCCATGTAGAAATGCAGTTTTCACATCAAATGTTTCACTTGCATTTCCTTGTGGCGGCTACTGTCAACAAAATCTGTATTGTAGCATGTTTAACTACTGGAGCAAAAGTCTCATCATAGTCCTCTCCATATTTTTGAGAATATCCCTTGGCTACGAGTCTTGCTTTGTATCGCTCCACTGTGCCGTCTGCATTGTGCTTCACATTAAAAGTCAATTTACAACCTATGGCTTTCCTTCCAGGTGGTAGTTCTGTAAGTATCCATTTTTTAGTGTCATGCATGGATTTTATCTCTTCCTTTGTAGCCTTTATCCATTTACTGGCTTCCCCTTCTGAAAGCTGAGATATGTCTTCCCAAGTTACAGGTTCATTGATGGTGGCAGTGCTTTATCTCTGTTTTCTCTAGTTGAGCGTCTTGGTTCTTTGTCTGAGCTCGCTTGTGTCTGCTCTTCAGTACCGGTAGGTTCTGCGCTCACTTCAACTGTTTGTTCAGAAGTTACAGATGATGGTTGATTAGTGTCGATTTTCTCCTCTGTTCTTACTTCCTCTGCTGTCATCACATTGCCTCTCAAATCTTCAACAAAAGTTATGCTGTTGCTTTGCATCCAAATACTCTTAGGTGTTTTACACTTGGCTTCTCATTGTGCCACAGTTCATATGGAGTTTTCTCCACTGTTCTAGAAAAGAGTCTGTTCTGCAAATATGTGGCTGTTATTGCTGCCTCACCCCAGTATTTTTGTGGTAGTCCAGAGTCTGTCAGCATACATCTGATCATTTCAGCATGAATGCAGTAAGAGAATGTCACCTTACATGGTGGCTTAGGAAAAACAACAAGAGAACAACGGAGAGAAGCACTTGCAGTGATAGATTACAGCTCTATCTGCAGGAAATAACAATACAGTAGAAAAATACAGTTGCACATTGGTAACAGCGCCATCTAGTGTCATAACCTGCAATAGCTGCAAACTACAATAAAACATAGTAAAAGTCATTCTTGCATAGACTAAGCTGTTAGTCTGTTGTACAGTTTCTCCAACAGTGAGATTGCTGTCTTATCCTTGGCATTGTCTAGATCATAAGTTGCCTAGACCTTTATTCATTAAGGGTGGTTCATTTGGGTTTTCAGTCAGTTAAAACCAATAATAATAATACACAAAACAACTAATACAAGTTCATGAAATGCCCCAAAATACACACAAGACCATGAACCTTTGGAGCAGTTATGCTTGTGTAAAAAATAAATGGAAGTAGATTGAGCTGGGGTACATATCAATCTGCAGCGTTGTCCTATACCTGATAAGGTCCTGGGTACCACCAGTGGTACTTGGACCACTGGTTGGGAGCCCCTGGTCTTGATTGTCCCTTCAAGGAGGAGGATGTCCGATGAGCTTCAGGAAGTCGCTAATGATTCCTGGGGAGATAATTGTCTCCGTTTTGTCCGTTCCTGAGCTAGTTACTGAGTAGCTGGCATTTCCCTTTGGAGCACTATGTGTGCTGCTTGCCTAATATTTTGGCTGATAATATCTACATCCTGTATGAGAATAGGCTGCGTGACTGGCTGTGGTTGCATTCACTCATATGTCTACATGACTGTGGATTTCCTGTAATTATCTTTCATTTTACCCACCATGTAGAAACATAATTTTGATAACAGTTCTCTGATAATTGTGCCACTTTTTCTATTACAGCCTGTACTCAGGAGCCAGGCAGTCCTCAGCGTTGTCATTTAAACTCCTTCAGTGCCAAAGATCACCTCCTCTTCACTGTATGCGGTTTATTGTTACATATGGGTAATAATAAGCACATTTCTTTTTTATTCACCTCCCCCTGGGGTCTCTTATACACCTCCAGAGCAGTCATTCATTTTCACTAACCAGGCGCTATTATATCCTGCTCTGGAAAACACGGACATTTTAATAGGCGGCAACCCACACTTTACGCCCTCCCACCATTTTCTTTGTGTGTTATTTTACACGCTCCCTAACAAAATTACAATCCAACTTCAGAGCTGTCTACTAAACTCTGATTACAGACAGAAGTATTGTGTTTCCTTATTAAAAGAAAACCTGGTAGTCAAGCGTTAACATTTTCCCCTTCTGCCAATAATTCCAATTGCAAGGGGACAAATAATTGTGCATTATGGAGCAATCAGGATGTCGTAAAACTTTTCCAGAGATAAACAGACAGAGTGGATAAACAGATTTATGTACTCAGGCGATGTGCTGCTGTGTACAAAACTGAAGAAAAAAAGCTTTTTGTAAACTAACAGAATATTTTAAAGCAGACCAGCACCCATTTTGGATAAAATTAGTGTTTGTCATAACATGGGTAGGGGGGCTTCCTAATTGCCAATGCAAGCTTCTGCAAACCCTGGTCCAAAGTTTTCTCCTGGGTTTCTGGCCATTGAATGAAAACCCAGAGCATGTGACCTCTAGTGGCCATTCACATGGGCTAAATTTGGAAGTATGAACATCAGATAAGAAAGCTATGCATATGGGGGGTGTATACACAGGGTATCCACTTTCAAACTATTAATGTTCAGCTTAGATGGCTGGAGAGTAAGGGTATCATTGTTTTGGATACCCATGCCTTCACATATACCCAAAAGCATTCCAATGCAGTTGGCCACTGGTTTGTCAGCCCCCATGACCACTGCCCATTATGGAATCTGGCCGGCCATGTAGGGGTAGCAAACTGGAAGCCAGCAACAAGAAAATGCATGGAGCCACACTGGGGGAGGTAGATGAGGTCCACTTGAGGTCAAGGGCCTCTTTTAAAGTTCTGAGGAGAAGTATGTCTCACAAAACGTTAAAAAGGGGACCTGTACCCTATTAAGTGCACTTATGCACCCAAACATGTCTCCCACAGTGATACATTTTACCCGACTGGAAATCACATGAAACACTACAGCAGCCACCAGCGTCTCCTGGTGGAGTGTTTAACAGGAGCAAAGTGATGAAACTCTTAGATGTGCATATGTGATACTCTGATGAGGGCAATTCAATGTGCTCCAGTACGCTTGAAAAATGTTTTTTTGAGAGACTGGACTGCATGAAAATGAATCGGGCATGGATCAGCCAAGATTTCCACCCACCAATGCCTGATGCATCAGAGTAGATTGATCATGGGGCCAGACCAACACTAAACAAATATGGATCGTGCAAAACAGATTTAAGGCGCTGCTCTCCAGTTACAGACATTCCTCAAGTAATAATTGAGAAAATGCTTTACGTTAATCGTTAATCTGATTCATCATTATCCCAGGCTCAGCGTATTACCTCTCGCTACCTGGCGCTCTCCCGTACATTTCTATGGACGATTTGATTAATAATATTAATATTTTTTATGCAGAATTGTCCTTACATGTCTGGTATTACAGTGTTCATGTTACAGTGTAATAACAATGTCATTCCATATGTTTTCGCTTTGTTACTAGTGGATACAAGTTCAAAAACAGACTTTAATCACACAGCCTCTGGCGCTGTGGGTTACAACAACCTGATTTTGAGTGCTGGCGCTGTTTGAGTCGGTCACACTGAGCTGGCGCTACCGTTCACTCCCATACAGCGTAGTACCGCGACTCACACAACATATTCATCAATGCCGGCCAGCGACTAAGGAGCTCTGAAACAAAGAACCATGGCCGAGCACAGCGACTACTAGCGGTTGCTCTGAAATCCTCGCTACAGACACTCATCTGTCGCTACCTGCCGTTAGTAATGAATCAGCCTGCCAGTGAACTAGTTAGACTCTCTGAATATACTCTAAAATATACCCTACAAAAGGTATCCTCTTGAATTTCTACTGTTTTCTTTGGCTAACATGGGACAACACATTAATGTTTCTACGTAGTCAATGAGTCTGGGACTTTTTGGGCAGTGTTTAAATCAGTCTTCAAATCCTCATGCTCTTCCATGTGACCAATTTTGTTTGTTTTTTCTGGGGAAATTTATTTAGGGCTGTCCTGAGCAAAATAATTCTACATATTTCTTGGGCAAAATAATTCTGTGGATATGATGGGGTAAGTCATTCTGCACCTATCCTAAACAATTCTGTCCTGGGCAAAAGTTAAACAATAAAAACTATTAGTTTACTTTAAAATGTTCTACTTACAAAGGTGGCTGTCATAGGTCAATTAACTAAATATTAAAGCTCAAACCTCCCTATTCTTAAACCGGACCTTCAGCATAATTTAATAAAAAGCCCAAACCCTTAAAAACTAAGTTTTTAGTCTGTGACCTATTATTTTTTTCCCCACTGGACCTCAACTCTGTTCAGGACTCTAGGATACAGGCGCCGCCATCTTGCCTCAGAAGCATCACATACTGAGGAGGGGAGAGGGGGTGGGTTATCGCTGTGCTTTGCACAGACAGAGCAGAGCTGGGGTCAGGAAAAGGACAGCAATCCCAGAATGCAGAGCAGCACAGTCAGAAGACAATTTCTCTCTGCAGATCTGCCATCTTCGATGTTTAAAGGCCCAGGGAATGCAATAGGTGCAGGTAGGATGATTTTTAATGTGGGCAATCTGTATGTACAGGGTGGGGGAAACATATATTCGGGGTGAAGGTCCAGTTTAACTCTGTTTGGGTCAGGACTGGTTACAGCAAGACTGCAATTGGCACACAAAGCTCCATTTTGATCTCCAGGGTTTAGGAGATGTAATTTGATCTCAGGAAGGGCAGGATGGGGATTTTACAAAATGTCAATGCTCTATCCCACCTGCCCTTAATTGGTGCACCAGGAATTGGTTTAGGAAGAATTTTGGGCTGCAACTAGCACCTGCTACCAGAAATTTCTCTACTTGCATGAGGAGCTTTGTTTGGTTTCCCTTTGACAAAGAGACATGAACTTTTAGCATGCACCCCTTTGTAGCTTTATGTCCGGATGTAAGGGCTTAAAGTGTTTCTTGTTACCTGCCATTCAAGAGTACTGCATGGTTCAGCTTTCATACATGGAAGTACATAGGCACTGGCTGCAAGCTCTTGTAGGGAAGTGCTCAGTTACCACAGAGTTGCAACTGGAACATTACATGCCTGCTGGAGATCATAGAGAAGAGGGCTTGCTGCAGATCACTCTCTTTCTCTAGCTACTGATGATACATTTCCTGCACCTGTAAATTGAAGCTTGCAGCTCCTGGCTGGAAGTATCAAAGACTATCTATACAGGACAGGCTTCCTGTATGCTAAGAGAACAGCACACGGCTTTCTGCCAGGAGCTGCACTGCTGCAACCCACATATACAACCTCAAAGTGGAGCCTGGATCCTTTCCCAGACTGCTACACTGTTCACTTGTGTGTCCAGCTGCTGCGTGACCTGTGGAAAAGATCATCAACTCCTGCATGTCAAGAGTGAATCATCTCTTCGAGTCAAGATCAGGGGCCCCTTTTTGCCATTTTGAATGTGGCAACTGTGTCGGAAAGTGAAGGTCATATAGTTCTGGCATATTGTATACTATGAGGAGTCCAAAAACCAACCCCATGCACAGCTAATTGCTTAACAGTTCTTCTGTTCTCATAGAGATGATAACTTGAACGCTGTTATGAGTAACAGTGGGGCTTCTCATTTAGTAACCTGCATTGCCACCTGACCAGCTTTACTTTAAATCTGGCCAAAAGCCTTGCACAGTTGAAATAAAAACACCCCAAAACTCACTTGCTCCTGCATCCATTCAAAGCTGAAAAACCGCCTCACTGTTTTTTTTGCCTGATTGTGGCCATCTTGAAGCACCCAGGAGGCTTCTTCCTTTTCCAGCATCTCAGCCATATTCTGCCTGGACTTACCCACTATAACCTGCAATGCCAAGTGTTAGGAAACCCAGCAGCACTTCCTCTTTGCAGACTACTGCCAGATCCATAGGACATCATTGGGGGGGGGGGGGGGGGGGGCTCTACCATGACAGGAGTTACAAAAAGGTAAATTATTTTTTACGTGCAAAATCTGCCCTGGGGGTGCATATGAGCACTGTTTTTGTAATGGTGTTGTCCTGATTTAAATTGCTTTATGCATTCATTTTGAAAAAAGTATCAACTGGTCTGAAATAGACAGTTTATACATCAAATTATAGAGTCTCAGAATTGTCCCGATTTTTTTCTTTATTTCTTGGATGATCTGCTTATCATTGTGTAGTTAAATAATGGCATCCATAGGGAAATTGAGGTTATGATATACTGATTTTCTAATCCATCCCTCTATGTATGGAGTTCTCTGGTAGTTTTTCAGTTTTCCCCATAAATTCCCTCTGGTTGACAATAAGTTGTTTTCTCTTTCTGCCATCTTGAGAGGGTCAGAGAGGTTTTGTAGGCCCAACAAATTGGTACAATTGTTCTTGCTGTAAATAGTAATAAAGCTCTGGAGAGTTGCTTGAGCCTTCAATGGTATGCTTTTTGTGTGTTAATATGTAATATGGGGCTTAATGGTCCGCTGTAAACCCCCTTCCCCAGATATTACCTGGGCTTCTCATGGTGGTTGTGGATTTTTAAAGGCAATCCATGGGACAGATCTTACGTGTTTGTCCTAGGCAACTGGCAGGACATACTGTACACAAGGTAACTGTTGCAGAGGGTGAGTGCTGGGTGCAGCGGAGTCGTAATCCTGATAGACATTTGTGGTTTAACAGGAACTGGCTTTACTGGAACATGAATGCAGTAAGGGAATGTGACCTTATATGATGGCTAAACACAGACAGGAAAAAGAAGAAAGTACCAGTCATTGAGCAACTGAACACAGAAATACAACACAGCAAAATGAAAAAAAAATACAGCAGTAAAATGCAGACTCTACAGTTGAGAATTGGTCACAGCGCCATCTAGCGTCATAAGGTTTCGTAGCTGTAAACTGCAGTAAATCTAGCAAAAGCCACTCCAGCATAGACTAAGCTGGAAGTCTGTTGTACAGTTTCTCCAACAGTAACAAGGGGTCAAAAGTGCTATGCTCACAATGTTTTTAGGGGTCACTCCTTCATTTAGATGTTGTCATGTAAACCTCTCCTGTGACTGTTGACTAAAATGTAGGTAAGCCTTCGCCCTTAGTTTTTTTTTACTATATGCTTCCTAATAGGGATGAAAGGGTTTTATCTGTAAACTGTCCAAAACATTTCCCTCCTCTACCGAATAAATGCTAAATAGTTTAGCAAGAATCACTCGCAAGCATCAAGTGT
This sequence comes from Gastrophryne carolinensis, assembly GCA_027917425.1. NCBI lineage: Eukaryota > Metazoa > Chordata > Amphibia > Anura > Microhylidae > Gastrophryne > Gastrophryne carolinensis. The sequence continues at coordinate 406,114,722 of CM051238.1, read as the reverse complement.
CAAGTGTACCAGCATAAGAATAAGAAAAAGGAATTTTGCTTCCTTACTGCAATTCTCATTTCCCAATTTATCAGTGGCAACGGGTTTCTCCTAGGCTATTCAAGATCTATTGTAGAACTGTGCTCCTCTCCAACCAATTTATATATCCTGCAACAAACAAAACTAAAGAAAAGCAAATCTATCATATAAAAGGATTGACAGTCATGCACTGTGTTATTGCCAAGCCTCTAGCTGCAAAGACTCATTGATAATTTACAGCCAGAAGACACAAGGACCTCCATGCCACATCTACGGGATGACATCCAACATTTACTGTACCTCGCAGTTTAGCAATGTGAGGTCTGTAGTCTTGGATTTGTGTCTACAGTGTTTTCAGAACAGAACTGCCCTTAGGTTGAAAAATGCAAGATGGTGCACCCTCGGTACTAAGACTTTTGCCCTTGAATGGCCCACCAAGAATTACTGGTAATCTGGCAGATGTGCCCCCTAAACTGAGGAAAACCTATTATATGGAGCCACCCACCACCCCCAAAATGTGTGAAGTTCCAACTTCCAGCTTGCCAAGCAAAACAGTCTGTGCACCCATGGCCAGCCAATTAACCCTCCCTGTGAAACACGGACACAGATAAACCCACCAAGACAGCCTCCATATGCGCCTACAGTTCTTTCCAGCTTTCTCTTGTGTTAGACAGCAAAGGGACATGAGATTCTCTCTGCTTCCAATAAAAAATAGAGGTACCAAAGCACACCCTATTATGAGGGTTCCCTGTGTGACCATACACACTTAAAGGATCACTATCACAAAAAAATTGCCCAATGATAAAAATCCATATATGATGGATGTCGGGAGGAGAGGTCACTTATACACCTGACATCAGGAAATATCCAGCCAGGCTTGTTTTTTTATTTTGATGGAAGGAAGAGGAACTCAGGGGTGACGGTTCTGTCACCCCTCATAGACCAAACCTGTCACCCCTGGATTTTATTCCAACCAGAAGAAAAAAAACACAGGCTTGGGGGGAGTTTTAATCAGTTTGAGTGTATAAGTGACCCCTCCTCTCATTAGCCAAGGTGTTTATATGGATTTTTTAAATTACACAATTTAAAGGCTGGCCCTGATTCTGCATACATCATCCACAGGAAATATTAAAGGAGCTCTATCATGAAAATAGTCCCATTTTAAAAATTCACATAAATCTGTTAGATGACAAAGGGGAGGGGTTACTTATATAACCTACATTAAAAAATCCCACTAAGCTCTCTTAGTAGAAGGAAGAAGAGTCTGGGATGACCCACTGACAACTGACATCAGTTGGCCTGTCCCTGAGCCAGTCTGTGGGATGGGGAAAAGCATTCAGAGGAATTGCAACAGCAAGCTATTATTCCAGTAAAGTCTGGTTCAGGAGAAGGCCTTGAGAGTTTATCGGTACTCCCCTGTGAAAGCAGAATGGTACATCCAAATATGTCAGCCTTGAATCTTTTTCCATCTGCTAAAAATAAGTGCAGGCTTTTTTTAATGTGGGGTATTTGTATATATGCTGTTTAGCATATTTAATTATCTGTTTCTCATAGTCCCTCAGAATGGAGGCCTTGGTGAATTAGTAAATTAGTACTGTATTATAAAACCATGAGGGAAAGAAAAAACATATCAGCTAACTTGAAAGTAATTTCAAGGAAACACTTAGGCTTTATTAGTTAAAAGTTTTCTGCCTCTGTTCTATCAAACTGTTTTGACAACCATATCAAATCATTTTTCCTTTATTAAAAACCTTTAATTGATGCTAGTCAATGCTTTTATTGTAAAAAATGGGACCCTACATACATTTACATTACATACATTTACATCCTACAGTACTGCAAAAATATTTACATTGATACAGTAATAAAACATTCATAATCAGCAAACATGAGGTGTGTTTACAAATAAAGCAATGTTATGCATTCCCTGGTCCCCTACATGTTCCACCGCTTTGCTTCCTTAGGGGCAACCAGATGTGTGTATATTATAACAACAGAATATTGAATATTTTTTTATTAAATAATAATTAATTAATAGTAATGACAAATAAAAAAATATAATTTAAGATTACTATCTTTACTTACAACTGTTGCTTCACAAAATATTTAGTACAGTATGTGGAGAAAAAGATAAACACAGATCACTATAATGATATCTTTCTGGGCCTCACACATCTCTGTCAGGATGTTTGTATGCCCCAAGGGAAAGTCAGTGGCCCTGTTGGCTTTTGTTTCACTTCAACCATAGATCATATGAACAATCAATTTAATTAATGTAATATTCATATGTTACCGGTAACTGGTTATTATTGGACAGTAAATATGTTATATTAACTTCTCTCCTCTAAGTCCCATCTCTTTGGGCCTCACATTATTGTTACATATCAAAGAGACAATAGTTTAATAAGATTTAATCTATTACCAAATAAATCGGGTTCTCTGGGTTCACAATGACAGGCATGCACACTCCATTGCTAGTGGTCATGTGCATAGAGAAAGAAGTGTGGGATGCCCATTCTCTGGGTTTCTTGTCACGATTACACTGTGAGGTATCCCAAATTGAAATTCACTCAAGGTATGAACTTCAGCTGTCCTAAATGATTTTTAGATTTTGAAATTGCTTTAAGAGGGCAAGCTCATAACATGGGACACCTCCCATCCAGGCAGGTAGCTATCACGATGGTCCACTTACCTTCTCCCCAGCCCTGCGGCATTCTTAACCGACTGCTCGAACAGTCTGTCGCCCCGCCAATGAGTTCGCTTCGGGCGCCGGCTTACTCGTGGGGCTGATTGGTTCCCACTTGGTTCCCGGGCTAATCAACCCGGTTCCTGGGTCAATGAGCCTGAAGCTGCCTGGCCAATCCCCTGCATCCATGCCCTATTAAAGTATCTGCGTTCTGCTGGGTGTTGTAGTGCATCTGTATTGTTTTCTGTTTACTGTCGCTGACTTAGCCTGGTTTGACCATTCCTTGGATCGCTGCGTGGAACAATGCCTGCTGCATATTTACGAACCCATCGCTCTGTACCACAAACTCTCTGACAACCTGGCCTCAACCCTTGGCTTGACCTTGACCTCTGATCTTCCCCTTGGTGCCACATATCGGTAGGACTGCCAATCCCGTGTATGACCCCCCAGCCAGCCAGACTCACCCCTGGTTCATCCACCTTCTCCCTGTAAGTCAGCATCTGTTGTGGGGGTCCTGGGGTCAACCGTGTCCGGCATATCCAGTGCCCGGCGAACGGGGGCTAGTCTATAGGCAGGAGCAGCAGCAGAGATTGGCGGTTGCTGACTCACCTGAAGGTGGTTGTACCTTGGGGCCTGACAGTAGCACCTTCGACTTGTGTCCACTTAATTTAATTAAGGGCGGTTGTCGCCTGGTGGAACAACTGGCCAGTGTGAGGAGCCAGCCAAATTTGGTGTTTTTCCAGGGGGGGGGGGGCAGGGTAGCAAATGGGTATCATGGGGCAGGGTGTGGGTCTGCTTCAGCTTCCTCTATAATTCAATGACTTTAAATAATAAAAGGAATGGCAGGAAGCTACACTCTCATATGTGCCGCAGGGCAAGATGGAAAGCCATCAAACAGCCCAATGCCTTGTTTCATGTTTTTTAGGAAAGAAAATAGAATAAAAAAATGATTGCTGAAGGCAACGTGGGGAATTTCCCTCTAACGCTAAGGAATAATAAATGATCAACATGGAGACTATAATGGTTTCTCCCTGTCACGGATCTTCCACAGATAGTTGACCAGGGATTGTGGTGGGATTACAGCTCCTGTTTACACTGCAGTCAGCCGGTTGCTTTGTATTACCATCACCCCCCCCCCCCACCCCCCCGCCCGAGACTCTGAGTATTGCTTTTTATGTGTATAGGAGCTTTGGAGACATTGTGAAAATAATCTCACAACTTGGCAGCGTCGTGCTATCCTCGCTTTAGAGCATTCTTTCTAGAGCCGTGCCAAAATATTCCTGTATAAATATATAATAAAGGCTTGTCATAAGAAGCAGCGGGTGGCTGCACAGCAGCACAGATTTCACACAATTATTTGGACAGTTAGTATTTTTTCGAAACAAAGGACGGTCCTGTTTAACATGGTATATGGGGAATGCTCCAAACTTCAGATGTTCTGCTCAATTCCTCTTTTTGTCCCAATGGAAAGAAGAAGGCAAAGCATTCTTAAAAATATAGCTCAAAATTCTGATACACTACATATATATATATATATATATATATATATATATATATATATATTCACTGTGCCCTACTGAGGAACACCAGTACACCACTCCTGTACACCTGGCCAGTAAGGAGTGAGGGGGGGCTCTTGGACCTGAGGTGTGTGACAATGGTTAGACAGGGTATGGAATGAGGTGCACTTACTACTTAAGCAGTAAACTGTTTCCTTATGCAGGTTTCAAATGGTACACTTCAGCAAATACCATATTTTTTGACCTATAAGAAGCACCTAGGACTTAGGAGGAAAATAAGAAAACAATTCTCAACCTAATGTTGTGCTGTAACACCATCCCCCCCAAGAGCCAAAGAATAAGCAAGGTGCAGAATCCCCCTATTACAGGCAGTGTGGAATTCTCTCCCCCCATTACCCCATTATAGGCAGTATGGCATTCCACCCTACCAATTTGACTATTATAGGCAGTGTGGCGCTAGATGATGTTTCCACTACTGTCTATGGAGTCCTATACTTTACTTTGGCTCCTAGCTCCCTTCTGCCATCTAGTGTTTTAATGTCAAAATTATACTTGTTGCTTAAAGCGGACCAAAAGATTCCAGGCCTGGCCACTAGCCTACCCTCTACACCGGATGCCCCGCTGTGTGAAACCCCCTGGGGCTCCAGTAATCTTACCTGATCACTGCAGCTCCCGTGGATCTTTGTCAGCGGGCCACATTCCCCACCCCTCTGAGGTTGTGCGCACTCCCACGCCCAGCCTTTCTGAATAGCAGGGTGCGGGAGTACGCATGTGTCCAAACCGAATGCCGGGGATTGCACCTCGTCACAGCGGCACTTTTGAGAAAACCAATCGACTCTTTCAAAAGTGTCCCAGGACATGGCTTCGGTGATGAAAAAACATAGTTTTCTCGAAAAACCAGGCCATCGCAGAGCCAACAACCACACGGGGGGGGGGGGGAGGTTGGGGTGATAGATAAGTGGTAGACCCAGAAATGGGTTTCCACCCACTTTTAAGGTCTTGAGAAAATCCACCATGGCCATGACCCCGCAGTAAAAACTTTAAAACTTAGCTTTTACTATTCTAAATAATGAGCTTCCATGGGGACACAGGGTCCAATTTCCCGTACCCCACAACTGCGATGCGTTTCAGGGGGGGTTTCCCCTTTACCAAGCAGTGAACACTCACCTGCACAGTGACTCCAATATAAGCATAAACATTTCCGGGCCGGAAATAACCAATGCACAGTGTCAGCACAAAATGGGCCAATCAAAGCATATCTTACATGAAAAGACTGATACTGATAGGCCCAAACAGGGAAGAGAGAGAAAACTCAGCTTTCAACATGCTCAGCTAGACACAGAAAAAGTCGCCTCTATTCAGGCAGTGTAAATTACCCCATAACAAACCTGGCATAGCAGGTATAATAGGTAGATTATTAAACTACCATGTGCATGAGCCCAGAAGAACGCGACATGGACACACTAATGCGGTGGAATTGTGTGGAGATGGGCATCAAAAAAAGAAAATTATTTATCTAATAATTGGAATGAACAGGATAAAAACAATTACCCGGGAAAAAATATATATACCTCCCCCTGATGTACAGTATCTTTGCGCACTGATATAGAAGAAGATTCTACCTCATGTCGGTGCTTGATAGGGATGTCATTATAAAAAAGGGGGACACCCCCATTGCCGTAGACACATTTATACTTTGTCAAAGCGAACCTAAACTATATAAAAATAATTTGAGCCACAGTAACCATATAGAATATAAAAGTGAGCCCATAAGAAACATTTGGCACCCTAAAGAACACCCGAACTAGGGTCATACTTTGATAAGGTTGCAAATCTAAAACAATAATTTAATCAGGTTCCAATCAGGAACACCAATTATTATGGGGGTTATTTAAGAAACGCTAACACCAGGTAGTGCCATGTATCGCAACGTAGCGTCGGGTGAACGCTGGGCACTGTAAGTGAAAACCGTATATGAAAGTCAATCTGGTGAGAGCCTCTAAAAGTGTCATGTAGTGTCACATGTATTACTAGCTGTGGCTCAGTGTAAAGCGTCGGCGCTGTGTGTTCAGCAGCGCCATGTAGCACCTGTCGCTCAGTAGTGCTCACCCATACATTTCAATGGTGTTTTATTTGGTTGTGATGTGTTTGGTATGTCATTCCATATGTTGTCTCTGGTGCTGATGGATATGTGTTGAGAAACAGACTTTGATCACACAGCTTCTGGCACTCGGCGCTAGAGCATCCAGTTTTAGAGTGCCGGCGCTGGTTGTTTGTAGATTTTTCTTAAATACGGGCTTCATCGCCCTGTGCCGGAAGCACTTAACTGGCGCTACCTATCGCTCGCTGCAGCGTTGTCCTGTTGTTAGATGTAGCGTAGTCTTGGGCACTTTGACCTCGGGACACCACCTAGCTTCTCGATTGGCTCTGCGGTGAATCAGGGAGAAACTTCTACAGCACCCTGCAGACATCACATTTATCAATGCTGGACAGGATAGTACAACGTCACTTGTCTGGCCGCTAAGATAGGTTATAGCTCCCGACACCCATTTGCATCGAACACTTACAGACGCCTCCCCGTCTAGCCCATAATCAGAGACGTGGCTATCTTGTAGGGGGATGTTCCGCTGCAGCGAGAGTCTGTGCTCTTGTTGTTACCATGTGCAGAGGGGCGATATGATTAGATCTTGTAAGCATAATAGATGGCGCAGACTTAAGAGCTTTTTCAACTGCAATATGAAAGGAATTATTTATATTGTTACTTGTACCATCTGCAATGTTCAATATGTTGTATGTACCACCCGTAAGCTAAAGCACAGGGTATAGGAATGCATGAACGAGGCTCGTAACGAATTCCCACACTCCAATATCGCCCGCCACTGCCAATCCTGCCATAGGGGGAATACTAACACCTTGCTAGTAAGTGACTCTGGGCCCTCGAGGAGGTGAGTTTAAACGGAAACTCCTGGCAAGAGAAGGGGAGGTCTTTTCCAAACCCAGATTCTGGATGATTCGAATGACAGATTTGACCTGATCTGTCAAACTACCCTATACATTTCTTCTTCTTTTTTCCAGGTGTACAGCACGGCTTGCTTCATTTCAATTCTTTACATGTGGGTAATCCATCACAGGTGGCGCAGTCGACTGCAGGAAGACTTGTGGCCCCTCCTGGCCCATAAAAGGGCCAGAATTACCCAGAAGACCCCAGTCTTCTCCTGCAGTCTGACTGCGAAGATGGTCTCTTTCTCTCTCTCCATGGACTTCGCAGATTAGCGGGGCATTACTAGCCCGTCGGCCGCTGCAAGCCCTATTCTCACCTGCTTCCGGGACCCTTCTTGCCATGGCTGCGGATCAGGTGCAGGTAGGGGAACGCCGAGGGTCAGGCGTTCGGCAGAGCTACAAAAGGCTCTGGACCGCAGACTCTTCCTCAGAGTAAGCCGCCCATAGGCTATGGTGAGCCTATAGGCGGGGGGAGGGGAGGAACCACCCTTTATCCCCTTTCATTATGCGTCCCACATGCTTTATTCTTGTGCATTTTATGCTGTGTGTGTTTTTCTCATGTTTTTTACCTCACAATATACTTACCTTCCCCGCTCCTCTTGCCTCCTCTACGTTATGGCGTCAGGGGGGGGGCACACGCATCCTCGTTCGTGAGGGTGGCGGTTGCTGGCTTGTTCCCCGCTGCGCGGGTGCTCTCCGCGGCGGAGGAAGGGAGGGGGGTCTTCCTTGTCCCGGGCGCCATTTTGTCTCTTTGGCGCCCGGAGTCTTGGTGCGCTGCGGGGGGCGGGGTCGAACGATGACGCGATCCGCGTCGTCGCAGCGTGGCCCGCTCTTTGAGGTGCTGCTTGGGCAGGCCAGCGCCTCCTCATAGAGTTTCCTGAGGTAAAGTTCCCATTTTCACCTCACGCCATCGCTCCTTGGTCTGCTGACAGGCTGCACAGGCTCTTCCCAGGCTCTTCAACTGTCTCCCTTTTGGTCCATGAGTCCGGTGTTTTCTTGTAGGTACCTTTATTATTGTGTTTTATATTGGTTGTGCATGCGCTGTGGGACGCTTATCTTGTTCCCTTTTGTGTCTTTCAGAGTCCCATATTGAGATTCTTGTGGTTCCTCCTGGTCCATACACCACCCCCCTCCACCCTTTCCTGCCCTGTGGGTTAGAGTGCTGAGAGTCAAATTGGTTTTTTTTTCTGTATGGTTCTGGGCCGTCTTAGTGCCTTGAGACCTGTCTTTCTTATCATAATCACTATAATGGAGGCTTCTGGGAGTAGCGGGCTTGGGAACCCCCCGGGACTTGCTAAGCTTTGTCTTGTGTGTGGTACATGCCCGCTGAGTGGTCGCAACGTGGTTTGTGTGCCCTGTCAGTTGGCGTGTTCGGCCGCTGGCAAGGCCAAGATTAAGAAGCGGCATTTGGAGCCGGCCTGTGCCATATTTCCCGATGACGATGAGGCCGAGATTCCACTGAGGAGGGTGAGTTGCTCCAGGGGTCCGACTCCTCTGGGGTTAGTCGGGGGGACCTTGACATTTGCCACGGGTCTTCATCAGATGAGGACGAGTGGCCCCAGGATGATACTGTGCAGCTGTTGTCGGCGGTACTTGATACTCTGCACATTGTTCCTCCTAATGCGGCCAAGAAGAAACAGGGGGACCTTTTTCGGCCAGAGAGACAGCGCCTTGTCTTTCCTGAACAAGGCCACTTCTCTAAGATGGTTTTTAAGGAATGGGAGAAGCCTAATAGGTTGCTGTCGGTGCCTAGGGGTCTGGATAGACGGTATCCCTTTTCAGAAGAATTTGGTTCGCCTATGGTCCCATCCCCCGGAAGTGGATGCTCCTGTTCTGGGGCTCTCCAATACCTCTTTTATGCCGTCTCCTGAGACTTCCTCCTTGCGTGATCCTTGTGTGATCATGTTGACAGGCGCATGGATCAGCTAGCCTATCAGGCCTTCACTTCTGTGGGAACCGGTCTGCGCCCTGTCTGTGCTGCGGCTATTGTTTCCATGGCCATTAAGAAGAAGTGAGCGGAGGAGTATAGTGAGCTTTTGGCTTGTATGGACTTCCTTGCCTTTGTTATATCGGCCATGGATGACGCCGTCCGTTTTGGTGGTAGGGCTTCGGCTGCGATGGTCGCGCTGCATCGCTCTATCTGGTTACGACAGTGGGCAGCGAATGCTGCCGCCAAAAAAGCTCTCACAGGTATTCCCTTCTTGGGACTTCGGCTGTTTGGGGAACAGTTTGACCTCCTGGCTAAGGATGGGAGACTTCCCCAACGTCGGAAGCAGGGGCTCTTCTTCCTTTCGTCCCTCTCGGGGAGGACAAGGATCTTCCTTCTCTGGTGGCCGCAGAGACTCATGGGGGCGAGGTAGAGCCCGAGGTCATCCCGGCCTTGCCTGGGGATCCAAGCCTAAGCCCCCTTCCAAGGCCTCTCAGGCATGAGGGGATGCCCTCACCCAGCCGGCTCTTTGCTCACGTCTGGAGGCAACACGTCTCGAACCGGTGGATTCAGGAGGTGGTGTCCTCCGGATACAAGATAGAGCTGGCAGCTTGGCCGTCCCCAAGATTCATTCGGTCTCGGATCTCCCAAAATCCTGTGACGGCGCAGGGCCTGAGGCTGGCGGTTCAACATCTTCTGTCATCAGGAGTGGTTTGCCATGTGCCTCTTCAAGAACGGAGGCGGAGGTTCTACTCCAACCTGTTCACGGTGCCCAAGAAGGACGGTTCCCTGAGACCCATCCTGGATCTAAAGGGTCTCAACAGATTTGTCAGGTTCAAACACTTCCGCATAGAGACCTTACAGTCGGCGGTGAGCTCTCTTCGGCCAGGCAATTTCATGACCACTGTGGACGTCAAGGATGCCTATCTGCATGTTCCTGTCTTCCTGGGACACCAGAGGTTCCTGAGGTTCGCTCTGGGGGATCAACACTACCAGTTTGTGGCCTTGCCATTCGGCATCACCTCGCCCGGGTGTTCACCAAGGTGCTGGCGGGTGTCATGGCCCTTCTTACCGTCTTTCCCCGATAGTAAGACACCCCCGATTGTAAGACGTATGGGGAGTTTCAGAGGGGTCGCCTAATATAAGCCGTACCCCGAAAGTAAGACATATGTAAGACAATCTCCTGTATCCCCCTGCGCCGACGGGACCTACCTGAGAGGAGGAGAGGCGGCGGTGGATCCGGGGCTGCGAGCGCAGGAGCTGAGGCACGGCCACCATCTTGCCACTGACCTATCGCCCCCACTGACTGTAGAGGCCGGGGCATCTGTACGGGAGGTCCGCTTTGCCGGGCGGTCTCCCCCCTCCTGTGCCCCAGAGACCGCGGGTGACCCACAGAAGACGAGCGGCGCCGGGTGCAGAGGAGCATCTGTCATCTGGCTCTCACTGCAGCACAGAGCGGGAGCAGCGCCGTGACCGGAGGTGAGCTGCGGGCGCTGCGAGGAGCCCGACGTGACTGAACCCCGACCAGGGCCCCCCTCACCGGTGATCATCCCCGCGCATAGGCTATCACCCCCCCCCCCTAGTGAAGTCCGCGGCGGCCGGCACCGCCGCTCACAGCTGCTGTCGCTGTGAGTTGTTGCGGCTTTGTAAACCCCGCCCCTCCACCTGATGTAATTACTAGGTCTCCCCCTATTGGCCAGCAAGGCCTTCTCTCACACTGCTCTGTCCCTCACATGAAAATGACGGGCTCGCTCACCAACGTCATCCGGCATATTTAAGGGAGTGAGCGAGCCCGCCATCTTTGTGTGAGGGAAGGAGCAGCGTGTGAGAGAAGACATCGTTGAAGGATTCCCCAAAAAGTGGGTTTTTTCCAATATAAGACATACCCCGAAAGTAAGATGTAGTGGGGCTTTTGGGGATAAAAAGAAAGTAAGACAGTGTCTTACTTTCGGGGAAACACGGTAGGAGCCAGGGCATTCGCGTTCTTCCTTACTTGGACGACCTTTTGATTGCAGCTCCATCTTTGCATCAGGCAGAGAGGGATACTCGGATGGTAGTGTCCACCCTCAAGTCCTTCGGTTGGGTGATCAATTATCCCAAGTCTTCTCTCTCTTCTTCATCGGTAAGATCCTTCCTGGGAATGACGCTGGATACTTCTCAGGTCAAGGTGTTTCTTCCTCAGCAGAAGGTAGAGGGCCTTCCGATGCAGGCGCAGGCCTTGTTGGCTTGCCCTCATCCCTCCATCCGTCTGGGGATGCAGTTGGTGGGTCTCATGGTGTTTTGCTTCGAGGCTGTGCCTTTTGCTCACTTCCACATGAGACCCCTTCAGTTGAATCTCTTGACCGTCTGGGATCGGAGTCCTTGGAGCAGTAATTCGCTCTGTCCCCTCTGGCCAGACAGTCCCTCTCGTGGTGCCTGGACTCAAGGAATCTTCTAGTGGGCAGGTCCTTTTTTGCCTCCGTGCTGGGAGATTGTCACCACAGACGCCAGTCTGACCGGTTGGGGAGGGGTTTGCAAATCGCTGAAGTTCCAGGGCCAGTGGGGCCCTCAAGAGGCCCACGCGCCTATCAATCTCCTGGAGTTGAGAGCGATCAGGTTGGTTCTCCTTCACTTGACTTCGGGGTCATGTGGTCCAGGTCCACTCGGACAATCAGACGGCGGTCGCCTACATCAATCATCAGGGAGGGACTCGGAGCAAACGAGCGCTCAAGGAAGTGTCCCTGATATTGCCGGTTCCCTCCATCTCGGCGGTTTACATACCCAGGGTGGAGAACAAGGAGGCAGATGCCCTGAGCAGGGGGACGTCTTGCCTAGGGGAATTGTCTCTCAACAACAAGATCTTTCATGCCCTGTGTCACCGCTGGGGTCAGCCGAACGTGTACCTGTTTGCGCCCCATCACAATCACAAGCTTCCGAGATTCGTATCCCTGTCAAGAGATCCTCTGGCCTTCGCCACGGACGCGCTATCAAAATCTCTTTCCAGGGAGTCACTCATGTACGTCCACTGCGTAAGCCTCTGCTACCGGTGTGGGATTTGCCTTGTTATGGTGATTTTTGTTGAGAGAGTTTCCTTTTAGTGGGCTGTGTTTTACTAACATGGTCCTTGCCTGCCAGCTTCTTGCATTACTGCTTTCAAACACTGGGGTCTTCTGGGTAATTCTGGCCCTTTTATGGGCCGGGAGGGGCCACAAGTCTTCCTGCAGTCGATTGCGCCACCTGTGGCGGATTACCCACATGTAAAGAATAGAAATGAATCAAGCCGTGCTGTACACCGTAAAAACAATTCTACAGGTGAGTAATCACAGAATTGTTTTATTTGCCTTCCCCTTTGTATGATACCTGGGGGCCTTATTATTACCAATAGTACAACTGTTAACTATAATTACTATGTATGCAAACATGTGGGTCCACCTTAAAGTGTACCAAAACCCACAGCGAGATACCCGGGCCGATGGCCCCCCCCCCGGAGCATCCAAAATCGGGATGCCCCACTGTGTGAAACCCCCTAGGTCACCCTATACACTTACCTTGCTTCCCGGTTCAACGGTGCATGCGCAAGCCATGAACGAATCCCCACTATTCCTCTAGCAAGGCGCTGATGAGACGAACGTCCGTGCACGTGTAGGACTGGGAAGAGGTGAGTTAACCTCTGCGATCTGGGGGGTTTCACGCAGCGGGCACTTCAGATCGGGTGCAAGGACCGAAACCAAGGATAATCAAAATCCTGGGTTTTGGTCCACTTTCAACCAGACCCTTGCCATCATTTAATGAAAAGCATAAACCCTTAAAAAACTATTCCCCGGCATCTAAAATGAATGTATTTTAAGTTTCTACTCAATTACTTATTATTCTTTCCCCCACTGGGCTTCAACTCTGTTCAGGATTCTAGGACACGGGCGCCGCCATCTTGCCTCAGAAGCATCACATACTGATAAGAGGAGAGGGGTGAAAAGTGCAGGGGGCAGGTTATAGTTGTGCTTTGCACAGTTAGAGCTGAGTTGGGGTCAGGAAAAGCACAGCAATCGCAGCAATCCCAGAATGCAGAGTGGTATAGTCAGAAAACACTTCCTGTCTGCAGGCAGCCTGAGACTCCATGGGCCACCATCTTGGATGTTAAAAGCTTTAAAAAAAGGCAGTAGGTGCGGGTAGGATGATTTTTAATGTGGGCAATTTGTATGTACGGGGTGGGGGAAACATACAAGATAAGCTCTTATTCAGGGTGAAGGTATGGTTTAATGTACCAGCAGTTGGATAAATATACCTTACGGTTGTTAACTTTTTGAGTATGTTACTTTGACCTAGAACTCAAACAATATGTAATCCTAGTTTGGGTCCACCTGAACATATCCTATTATTCGCCCGCTGAAGTCTTTTTCTGTACAATTGACTGAGTAAGGGCTAGACATAATAATTGTTGTTCCTGATTGGAACCTAAATAAATTATTGTTTTTGATTTGCAACCTTATCAATGTATGACCTAGTTTGTGTATACTTTAGGGTGCTAAATGTCCAAATTTATGGATTTGTCAATATATTACTCACCTACTCTCATGTCATAGTGAATATACATTCACCTTTCTATTCTATAGCATTACTGTGGCTTGACTAATAATCTTTATTTTTTCCCCCACGCAGTAAATTTGTTTTTATCCTGTATATTCCAATTTTTAAATAACTAATTTTCTTTTTTTTATGCCCATCTCCACACAATTCCACCACATTAGGGTGTCCATGCCGCGTTCCTTCGGGTCCATGCACATGGTAGTTTATTTATCTACCTATTATACCTACTATGCAAATGCATCACAGTTGTGGGGTACAGGAAATGGGACCATGTAAGGGCTTTATTTACTGATTTAACTAACAATTTCGCCGATTTCTGTTAGTTGGGAGCACCCCCTCCATCGGTGCCCCCGCCTGAGAGCTTCAGCTGCTGCCCAGGGACTAGGTCAGTGCCTGTTTTTTTTCCTTGGAATCAGTAACCCTTTGAACTCTATTCAAAACTGGGAGCTGAACTTTTAAACTTTTAAACTAACTAACGAACAAAAGCTGGTGCCTAGAAGAAGGTTAGCATAGAAAGTGTCCTGTAGGTTTTAATACAACCCTAATGTATTGGAAACCCAAGAATAGCTCGTTTCTCCAAGCATTCTTCCCTACTGTTACTGCCAGCCCGTCTGTGACAGTAAATCAAACTTGATCTCTACAATCCAGATTATTATTAAATGCTATTTGGTCCCACCCTTTGCCATTACTATATCAAGTAACTTACCTCCCACTCATATGTCTCACATGTTAGACCACATGTGCAGCAGTCCCTATCAACCTGATTAGACTAGTTTTATCAAGTTCCTGTTTATCTGACCCTTTCCCTCTATCTAAAAACCACTGCAATCCTGGGCCTAGAGTGTAAAAGATTCGAGGGCAGGTCGAATGCCCCCCCCCCCCCCCCCCAGGCATCTTTATTTGTATGATCTGATTTGTGAAACCATGGAGGATCAAGGTAATAAAAAAAAACAATTTTATAAAGCATATATGGACACCAAAACCTCAGGGTGGGTAGAATCCCAGGTTTTGATCTGCATTAACAATTACCTTTTAATCTACACAAAGTCCTATTTTTTACTACAGTGGTCACATCACTACTGCCATCTAGTGTCCCAGCTCCAAACTTTATTTAATCACCAAATTATTATGTAAATTCGAACATATCTGGCAGTACTGGATAACTAAAAGCCCTACGCAATGTGAATACTATTGAGTGCCTGGACAATCACTTTCAATATGCAGACATCACTATTTGGACCTCTCAACTCAATTTAAAGCTCAGACATTTCTACTGTCTCATTGGAACAAATATAAAAAAATATTTATTTCCTGCTTTATCTTGCTCTTTAATAGGTCTCATAAAAAAAAGACCTATGTTGCGCTCAGCGGCGGCAGGCGGAGGAGTTAATACAAAGGACAGCGTGTGGGCTATTTTTATGAGAACAATAAAGGCTTTTAAAAGAGTTTCTAAATTACCGTCTCTCTCTGTCCAGAGTGAAATGCCAAAACAATAAAAGCAAAATTATTTGTCTACACCTTTCGAATGGAAAACCAACAATAATCTAATCATGCTGCAAAATAAAGCGGGTCGTGCAAGTTGTCCAGAGCGGTGTAAATGGAATGAGGACCATGGAAAGCAGTCGTCATAGCAGACAGCTTTATCAAAAGGTCTTTAAAGGGCACTTATTCAACAAGAGAACCTGTAAGCTTAACAGGAAGGGTAAAAAGTGCCACCATAAAGTTCAGGCAAATCTGCCCCAAATAAGGGATGAAGCTGCTACGTCCCTTGACCATGCAGACCTGTCTGTTGGCTGCCATGAGGAGTAAGAAAAGTACAGTACCTAATAAATATTCATCCCTCTCTTTTATGATGCATTGCCTTAAAGTGGACCTCTAGCCAAAAAAATCAATTGCTCCCCTAAAGCCTCTCGCCCCTCTCAGGCAATAAGTGACATAAGCTTATTGAGAGGGATTAACTTGATGCAGATGTTTGAAATAGCAGGGAGATTTTGCACTCTTAAACATGCATGGCAGCAGCCATCTTGCCACACACATGAAGAAGCTGATTCTAAAAAAACAAGTCTCTCAGTCAAAATTGCCTCATAGCTCTGTGCAATCATCTCTTATTTCTAGCCAGAAGTAGTAAGCCTTCAGCTGTAATGACTAATCTTTGAATAAAATACATTGTATACAGCTGGTAGTTGCCATCATAGAGATACATTGTGACGGCTTCCCTAACACATTGCTTGTGCTACATTAGCTGCACTCTGCATGTGTGAAAATTGACAGGCAAGTCTCCTCTTGTCTCCCCTGAGGTATATAGCTCTCTCAATTTGGTGTAAATTGCTGCTGGCACAGAACCCCCTCTAATTCTCATATGTAAGCAGGACTATCAGGTGTGTGGCAAGATGGCCACCCACATGTAATTCAAGAGTGAATAACCTTTATGCCATTCTACAACATCTGCATGGTGTTAAGCCCTCTCAAACTGCTTATCATAAGAGGGGAAGCAATATACTAAACTTTCTTTTTTTTCTTTTTTTTTTTTTTGACTGAAGATCCGCTTTAAGACATTGGATTAGTAGAGCAGAACAGTAGATGTGACCTGGGAAGTTCATATAAAGCAGATCTATATCCAAAAGAGACTTTAGGTCTGTTTAATTGTTTCCCCACAGGGCACCCTGATTTGATATGCCCCACTTTTTAGTTAACCCAAATACCCCAAAACAGGCTAAAGTACTTGCCTTGCTGTGTTCCTGCACAATCTTGCGCCCCATAGAGATAGTTAGGCAGGCCTAAAGTCATTTTTAGCCTTAGATCCATGAGCACCAAAGATGGTGATCAGCACACAAGGCATAGAGGTTTTATAGCCATTAATAACAGATCTGGTCCCTCTGACACACAAGGTATTTCTGTTACTTTCATGTTTTTGTCACTTCCATGAGAAAGTGTGGCAAATAATTAAGAGGTTTTAACCCTTCCTCAACATATTTACAACTACAGAAACAGTAGACTAGTGCTGACCAAAAAGGCTCTAAGTTATGTTGGTGTGACGGGTTGGTCTGACAGTTGTGATAGTAAGGGTGTCTCTATTTCTTAGGACTGGGAGAGATAGCAGTTTCCATAGGTTTTTATTGGCTTTTAGTTAGATACCAGTTTAGGTCATGAGATGGGAGTGTTGGACAAGGAACAGGAGAACTGAGATATTAAATAGTGTAGAGATTAGGACCTAGGGAATGGAGAGGAAGAGATAGATGGGTTAGATCTAGTTACAACAAACCAACTACACATGATACACATGTTACCAAGATGTGCCATGTGTGACTGGGAGGGGTCCTTAGGGGAAGTTGGAGGGACACCATAGTGGGTTCCAGAGGAGTAGCTAGGCTTTCTGGCACTCGGGGCAAAGATTTGAAATGGCACTCCCCACCAGGGCCCCCTTTGGCGCCCCCTCTGACCTACTGCTCCCCCTAGCTACACCCCTGGTGGGTTCTTGCGCTTAGAATCCAGTTCTGAAGAGGGGAAATCCTTGTACGTGAGAAGCAAGAAGAAAGCTACAGTAGAAGGAAGTGTCCCTAATGTTGGGAGATGAGGAAGACCCTGTGACAGTCCCAGACAAACTCACTGGAACAAGTTCCTGCGCCACCTAACACAGGTAAGCCCTTACAGTCGGTGACCTGGCCCAAATTTAGAGAAGAAAAGCTTTGAGGGTGTGATATATGTAACAGATCATATATAAGAATTCTTGAGAGCTTCGGTTGAAGTTGTAAGTTGTAAGCACTCCCCAGAAGAAATAGCAAAGAGTTCGGAACCAAGAATGGGGCAGGAACCGTGAGTACTTTGGGAAATGGCACTATACTTACACAGCACCTTGCTCACAAACAAGGTAAGAGAGCACCACTAGATACAATTCAGACACCTCCTCCTCTTACATTTTACCTTTGCTCACCTATCTCTGTCTTGGTATTTGTTATGCAATCCCCTAATCTTTCTTTCTTTTCTTACCTACTTCTCATTACTGCATTCACTCCTTACTCTCCTCCTGTTTTTTGGTTCCATCTTTTCCATTTTCTTCCTACTGCTTGTATTAACACCTTTCTTCCATATTTCTTTAAAATACTTTAAACCTGCAGAGAGCGCTCCATGCTTCATCAGATACTGCCTGCATTCTCCACCATCTGTCATGAAAATATCTCAAAGAACTATCTCCACAGGTAAATATAAAACATAATGTTTATTAAGAATAAAAGCTACATATAAAATGTGAGTGTGAGGGCTGGGTGCAGTCAAATCCAGATAGGCATTTGTGGTGTAACAGGAACTGGCTTTACTGGAACATGGGTGCAGTAAGAGAAGGTCACCTCACATGGTGGACAAAATAGACAGGAAAAAGAAGTCATAGAGATCACCTCAATGTCCAGGAAACTCAACATGCAGCAGAGAATGTACAACAAAGACTACATGTTGATATATGTAACAGCTCCATCTTCTGTCATAAATGTAAGCTGCATTAACCTATCAATATAGATGCAGATCACGTATAGAGACAAGCTGTATGCTGTTGCACAGTATCTCCAACAAAAAAGAGATACAATTGAGAGATAAGGAAGCATACATGGTGGCATCCACAGCAGACGAGTGAAGCGCCCACCATCTATAACAGGATCTTTTTCTCTTACTTCACTTTTTTCAACTTCTCTATGGTTTTCTCTCTTTTCCACATCCCATCCTTTTTCTTTTCCATATTTGCTTTTCTCCATTCTTACTCCTTTTCCTTATCTTTCTTTTTCACAATTATCCCATCTCTTTTCAACCATTGCCTACTTTTCATCCTCCTCTTTTTTTCTTTACACCTTTCTTTTTCCACATTTCCTCCCTTTTCCTCCCATTTGTGCATTCACTCCTCCTTTTTAGACCGTCCCTTTATTTTTCTTTTCCACATTCTTTCCATCTCTTTCTTTCTCCATCTTTTTCACCTTCCCTCCACATCTCACCCTTCTTTTACATTCTCTATATTGTCCTCTATTTTTTCCACATCCCTGCTTTGTCATACCTTCCCTTTATCTTTTTTTCACATTCTATCTTTTTTTCTCACCTTACTTTCCTCTTTCTCTTCTTCCAACTTATTTAGGTCTTTCTCTTTTTTTCAGTCTTTCTCTTCTTCTTTTCAGCGCATCTTCCTTTTTTTTTCATGTGCTTTCCATATCTCTCTGCTTATTTTATGTGTTTCCATGTCTCTTTTTTTTCTACTGTGAATGTAGGGGGACACTTTATCCTGCACTCCTGCATGAGGGCAACCTTTTACATTCAGCCAGCCCTGGTGGAGGCCCCAGGCGGATCTATACCAAAATGGTTAACTTATCCCCGTTTTGGAACTGAAATCTGATCAGAATGATGAAAGGCTGTTCAAAATGGCCAAGATGATGTCAAGCAAATTGCCTGTCTCCTTTGATTTGAGTTTTCTTTGTTTTTATCATAACTGTGATCAAATCAAGTCAAAAAGATTGACATTTACATGGCTAGAATTAATCTTAATATCTGTGGACGGAGCTATCAGTGGCTGCATATTTTTACAGTGCCGACTGCTCTATTGGAGATCTGTTATAAATGATCTTGCTTGAGTTAAAAAATATCCCTCTGAGAGTAAAGGTGGGTCAAAGATGCCTTATGGTCTACTACTAGCCTCCCTAATCGGGATGCCCTTTATGGGAGTCTGTTTAGCGGAGCTTAAAGGAGCACTATGACGCAATTGTGTCATATTAAAAATCCATATAAACACGTCGGCTAATGAGAGGAGGGGTCACTTATACTCCCGAACGTAATAAAACTCACATCAAGCTTGTGGTTTATTCTCTCATGGTAAAAATAAAATCCAGTGGTGACAGGTTTAGTCTGTCCTTTTCCTTCCATTATAAGAAAGAAAAACAAGCCTGGCTGGATATTTCTTGATGCCATGTGTCCCCTCCCCCCGCCATCCAGCATATTTATAAGGATTTTTATCATTGGGCCATTTTTCACGATAGTGCTCCTGGACAATTAGTCCAGGCAATGGCTATATTCAAGTCTACAAACAAAAACTGTTAAACTTATCCTTGGCAGGAATAATTTGGGATAGGATGTAAGCTTGTCTGGCCAGCTTTATATGCACAGAGGAACCTGCCAATCTATCGGCAAAAATTCGACATGGGGAGTAGAGATGAGCGAACTTCTTCGATTCGGGCGATTCGCCGAATTTCCCCAAGAAATTTGGGTTCGCCCGAATCGAACTTTCACGAATCGCTCATCTGAAAAAAAAAAATGCCGGCATGGTGGGAGCTGGCAGGCCGGCTACGCCTGTCAGCGGGCCGCCGCCGGCCCGCTGACAGCGCAGCCGGCCTGCCCGCTCCCACCATGCCGGCATTTTTTTAAAAAGCAAACACTTATACCTGCATGGTCGGAGCGTGGAGGCCGGCGCCGCTCTCAGCTGTCATCAGAGGACGCGTCATCAGAGGGCGCCAGAGAGCGGCGCCGGCCTCCACGCTCTCAGCTGTCATCAGAGGACGCGTCAGGGTATGTCCTGAGAGCGGCGCCGGCCTCCACGCTCCAACCGTGCAGGTAAGTGTTTGCTTTTTAAAAAAATGCCGGCATGGTGGGAGCAGGCAGGCCGGCTGCGCTGTCAGCGGGCCGGCTTTCGCCGCCCACTGACAGCGTAGCCGGCCTGCCCGCTCCCACCATGCCGGCATTTTTTTTTGTTTTTATTTCAGGGAAAATTCGATCGGCACGAACCAAAAAAAATTCGGGTTCGTGCCGAATCGAATTTTCCCTGAAATTCGGAGCGAATTCCGGTTCGTCCGAACCGGTTCGCTCATCCCTAATGGGGAGCACTCTGCTACCGGCGCTTGTGCGGCAGCTGCACGGACAGTGCACAAAGCAGCATCCACCGCTATGTGCGCCGCCCTGTATTTCTATTCAAATGAATGGGAGGGCAGGGCTGTGAACAGAGCAGGGTATGCATCCTGTCCAAGATGGAGGCACCCAGGACCTGGCTGGTGCCGGGAGAACATCCCAAGAATCCCAGTTGAAACATGGACTTCCACTTTAAGGCAGAAAGGAGCTCATCTGAAGCCTCTCTCATGTTCCTCTCTCCCATTTATTGCAATTTTGTAGCAGGTCTCCTCCAAAGTTTGTCCCTTTCCTTTCTATTTTTACATGACCATGCTCCAAATTTGGTCGCACAGCTGCCGAGTCCTCTGCACTATAAACATGAGCAAACCCCGCAAGCATGACCATTGTAGATTGCCATGCTCTCAAATGCTGGGATTGGCAGGTGTGGCTATATAACCAAATTTGAAGTGTGGTCAAGGAGTTATAAGACTGAAAGGAAGGTTTGCATCTACAGCATTCAGCATCTATAGCCCTCTGCGGGAAATAAAACAAACACACATGAGCTCCATGCTGCCCTATTATTGCCAATACCTGGACTGCCCCGTTAAAGGAAAGGCTACCTTCATTGACTTTACCCAGACCTCAGACCAGGGCACAAAGCTTACTGCTCAGATTCCACCCTCTCCTGCACCGCTTAACAGTCCTCAACATCCTGTTGAGAACAATGAGCAACTATGTACTTGGGAGTTTCCATGTATGTAGGCGCCTATTATTCTCAATGGTAGCTTTTAAAAGTAAGCCAGTAATGCTATAGCCTTATTTTAATCTATACTGGCCAATATTCATTGTTTGAATATGTCATCCATAGTGTATGTGTGTGCTCGGGATATTAAATTATGAGATCCTTTAAGTACATTGAATCCTTCTACTTTGTCAGTTGTCTCTATATAAATACACTATTATTAATATAATATCCCACTGAGATAGCGCCATATAGCGACTCATTCATCATTATTCCAGCCTCAGCCCACAGCGCCAGCGTCCGACCTTGAACAGCGACAGGTATGACCTCTCGCTACCTGGCGCGCTCCAATGCATTTCAATGGAACAATCTTTAAATATTAATAATTAATTGTTATTAATTTTTTTTTTTTTTTTTTTATGTGAAAATTTCTGTGACCACTTCTGCCATTTTAGATAATTTTTTTAAGGCAAAAAAAAATAAAAATAAAAATTGTACAGAATTGATATTACAGGTCTGATATTAATGTATTCATATTACTAAATTATTTAAAAAACTTTTTTTTTTTGGTTTCCAAAAATATGGTGGTTTGGGGGTTAAAAAACTACTTTTTTGGGGTCTAAACAAGCATTTTACAGCGCAAGAATTTTTTGAGCGTGATTTTTTAATGAATATGGTGGGAGCCGGTCGCTAGGGCCAGTCGCTATCATGCGCTCCCATACAGCGCGGAACCTGTCAAATAGCGACTCCTCACCCAATATTCAACATTACGGCAAACCGACTGAGTCGCTATCAACTACTGAACAACGGCCAAGCACAGCGACTACTAGCGGGCGCTCTGAAAATGCCGCTACAGTCGCTCAACTGTCGCTACCTGCCGCTATTAATGAATCGGCCTCTAAGCTTACTGCTCAGATTCCACCCTCTCCTGCACCGCTTAACAGTCTCCTGTTGTACTTGGGAGTTTCCATGTATGTAGGCACCTATTATTCTCAATGGTAGCTTTTAAAAGTAAGCCAGTAATGCTATAGCCTTATTTTAATCTATACTGGCCGATATTCATTGTCTGAATACGTCATCCATAGTGTATGTGTGTGCTAGGGATATTAAATTATAAGATCCTTTAAGGGACATTGAATCCTTCTACTTTGTCAGTTGTCTCTATATAAATACACTATTATTAATATAATATCCTAATAAGAATAATAATACTAAATCAAGTCCTTAGTTAGCTAGTAAAGGTGCTTGCTCTTTTCACTCTACTTTATCTTTGTCAGGTCATGTGAACATCTAATTGTCTGTACCTCCAGGGACCGAGCCATTGACTCCTCGATAGCTGCAGGGATTCCTCTTGTCTGCTATAATCTGATTAATATCTATGTATGTGAAAGGAGCCATGTAGGTCACCAATAGAACAACCACCTCTGGGGAATCACGGGGCAGATGTTACAGCATTTTGCTACAATGCTGTTCTGAATGTGACCATTTACTCCTAGCAGCTGATGAAGTGAAATGGTCTTCATTGAGTTATCTGACATCTGCTGCTTCTACACCCGACTCCATTTCCTTATTCTGACATGCAGGGGGGTTACTGCACCGTTAATTATAAAAGATTAAATTGATGAATAATCAGGAAAAAATAGAAGAGGACAAAGCTACAATAGGCAATATTTGGCTGCAAAGAATGCTTTACACACAGGGTCGTGGTTTAGGTTCAGGACTATTCACGGGCCTTTGAAAAGGTCGGGACAGTCCCGCTCAGGCAGATTGTGTCCCACTCAGAATACTGGGGAAATTTTCCAATTTGCCTGGGGACTGTCCCGCCATGTCCCAATGTCTGGTCAGTGTGAAGGAGCAGTAGCAATTTTGTTTAGGGCCTCAAAGTGGGACACTAGAGGTGGTTTAGGTGCAGGACCATTCACATGCCTTTAAGGAAAACATGTTTTTTATTAACATGAAAATTTGCCAAAATTGAGTTATACTATCATTATTATGCTTAGTGCCAGGGGTTTTTGCCCCCTGAAACAAACATTATATTTAGAGCATCAGTGGCTCCTGTCCCCTGACCAAAACATTATTATGCAAAGCAACAGCAGATCCTGCCCCCAGACTCAAACATTAATATGCAAAGTGCAAGAGGGTCCTGTCCCCTGACACAAACAGAGCACCAGCAGATCCTGTACACTGACCCAAACATTAATATGTTGAAGGAGCATGCCAAGGTGCAATTGAGCACCTTCTCTGTGGGGATGCAGATCCTGCCTGGGAAGTTGGGGGTGGCGGAGGGAGCCAAGAACTGGGGGTTAATTGTGGCAAACACAGTAAATTCTGTTCACCCCCACATATTGCAAATTACACACCACCGTGGCTGATGCCAGCAAATCTGCAGAGTGTGCAGATGGGTGGTACTGTTATACTTACAGAATGGTATCTGTATTTGTCACCTGACCTCTCCGCAGTTCAGCATACAACACAGCATCACATGGCAACCTATGTCCTGAAGCAGAGGCCTACAGAAGCTGAACTTTAAAGTGGACTAACACCCAGGATTTTCACTATCCTGGGTTTTGGTCCACTTCTGCGGGGCACTCCGATCGGGGATGCCCCGCTGCGTGAAACCCCCCAGAAAGCCCAAAAAAACTCACCTCACCCCGCTCCTACGCGAGCGCTCGTCCAATCAGAGTGCTCAGAGCCGCTGTGGTATGTACGGACAAGAGACGGACAACCACAGCGGCTCTGAGCACGCTGGAGGCCGCATCTCGCGCTTCCCTCTAACAGGGAGCGCGCCCGCGCCGGCCATTCACAAACGGCTGGCGCGGGTGCGCGCCCTGCTAGAGAGGAGCGCGAGATGCGGCCGCGGCTCACGCATGCGCCGTTGGAACGGGGATAAGGTAAGGTTTCTGGGCGTCCTGCGGGGTTTCCCACAGCGGGGCATCCCAATTTCGGATTTCGGATGCCCCGCGGGGAGGGATCTGATCAGCCCGGGAATCTTATAGGTTCCCGGGCCGATCCCCCCTGGGTGTTGGTCCACTTTAAGTATAAATGTGCACCCCTTTGTACACTCTAAAGCTGTTACCAGTGCCTCCCCCCCAGCTGACAATAACAGACATAAACCAACCAATCGCCCCTGACTCTTTAGCACATTCTTTGCAGCAGAGCAGGACTTTTAGGTGTTCTCAGAGTTTTCAAGGGAATGGCAACTGTCCTGCCAATTTGGGGATGTCTGGTCAATTTATCTTAGTAACTGGCCAGTCAGTCCCACCACCAAACGCTGGAGGATGGGGTCACCGAATCTCACCTCTGAGATCCATGTCCCACAGGACCCCCAGTAGCATAGAAGGCTCACAGGTGGCTGTACACATTGGCATGCGCCCGGCAAATGTGTGAGCGGGATAAGCTGGCCTAAGGCCACTATTGATAGATAGGAAAAATCAGCTTCCCTATTCTCCAGCCTATGGTGTGGGCACCAATGTACAGCAGAGCATCTTGACTCAGGATGTCCCACTGCTGCATTATAAAGAGGAAGTCCAGTCATATTTGTCAGGAATAACTCTTTGAGCTGAACTATAGTACCATCCTTCCTCCAACAAAGAAAATATTTTACCAGTTCAGAGAATGCTCTTTATTACTACCCATAATATTTATTTTCTGACCATTATGGGTAGCTGCTGTATGGCAGGGGCACTGGTAACAGGTGCACATTGAGTGCCAGCGAGGGGGACACTGCAATTCTTACAAGTCCCAGGTCCTGCATGCAGCTTCCTGGCCTATGTATAGCTCAGCAATATTACACAGGCCGTCATGTGACACTTGGTTATAGTCCTGAGTCATGCAGAGGCCAGGGAGCGTCAAGCCGGAGCTGGGACTTCTAAGGGCTTTATTCTTCAAGGGATAGCGCCAGGTAGTGCCTTGTAAGCGACTGGTAGCGGCAGGTGAATGCGGCCGCGGCACGCAATACCACATTTATGAAGGCAATTCTGGTGAGCGCCTCTTACAGCGACACGTAGCGACCGATTCATCATCACAAACGGCTCAGCGGATCCCTGTCACTACCTGTCGCTCTCCCATACATTTCAATGGACATTACTTTTCTTCTCTTTAAGCAGGGTTTTCTATTAATATTTTTTTTTGTTTTGTATCAAATTATTGTGTGACCTCTCCTGGCCTATTTAAATACATTTTTGAAAACTCTTTTGATTTATGATTTTTTTATGCAGAATTGTCATTACATGTCTGGTACTAAAGTGTTAATGTCACAATGTATTAACAATGTAATTCCATATGTTTTTGCTTTGTTACTAGTGGATATGTGTTCAAAAACGGACTTTAATCACACAGCTTCTGGCGCTCTGGGCAACAGCGACACAACTTTGAGCGCTGGCGCTGTGTAAGGCAGTTTTTTTGATGAATATGGTTTGAGTCGCTCACACTGACCAGTCGCTACCGTTCGCTCCCATATAGTGCTGTACTGGTGTTATAGCGACTTACACATCAAATTCATCAATGCCGGCAATGTTACTACAGCGACTGAGGTGCTCTGTAATAGCGACCACTAGCGGTCGCTCTTGGTGCCGCTGTACAGATGCTCATCTGCTGTTACCTGCCACTAGTAATGAATCAACCCATATCATTCTAAATCCATTATCTGCAGCAGCTACTGCTCCTACACACTGACCAGACATCAGGACTCAGCGGGACAGTCCCCTGGCAAATTTCCCTACGAAATTTCCCTAGTTTTCTGAGTGGGACGAAAGCCAGACTGTCCCGCAGTTTTCAGGACACTGGTCAGGTTTGGTACATGAAACTAAGGCCCTTATTCATCAAGCGATAGCGCCAGGTAGTGTCTGACGAGCGCCAGGTAGCGGCAGCTAACGGCGACTACCGACTCAAGTACGCCCGGCGGCGGTCACAATGACGCATTTATCAAGCTAAATGAGGCTAGCGCCGGCGAGAGCGACGGCTAGCGCGGCATTCATCATGAAGCCGGCTGGCCCGAACAGCGCCGCTGCAAATTCCTTCACAGCGACACGTATTACCTGGCGCTACCTGCCGCTCTCCCATACATTTCAATGGCAGACGCTGCAATGATTGTTTTTAGTGGTTTTTGGGTTTTTTTCTTTGGTACAAAATTCCACACATGTTTATATTGATATGTTTTATGAATCTGGCTGGTTATTTATATGTATTAGATTTTTTATTTTTTTTTCACAATGTAATGTTGTGAGTGACATGGGAATTGCATCTCCGCCACCCAAACTCATTGGCATCAAAATCGCTGGTTTTCCACACAAACGGGCCTTGTAAAGCTATTTTGTAGCCTGTCAGGTTGGGCGGTCACGTTCGCTCTTCGAAATTGTCAGCGCCCAAGCTATTCGGCAGCCCTGTCCTTGATGAATCTGTGTTGGTCAGTGTTTGTGCAGTCGCTGTTTTAATTCGCTATGTGGCGGCGCGAGCGTCGCTGTGCCTCGCTGCGCTGCGTTGTGCGGCGCTGTGCTGTTCATACATGTGCCCTTCTGCCATTTGCAAGGAATTCACTTCCCGCGACCCCAGTCGTTGTTAATGAATACACTGTAGTTGTGAGCGTGCCTGGCCACATATTGCAGGATTAACATTCAGTCGTACCAGCTCATAACAACCCGTTATGCATTCTCATGTGTGCCACATTTTCAGGTAGTTGTCTAGTTTGATTGTGTGATGACTTTGGGAAGGAATAAGATTTGTATATTTAAGCACAACGGTGTATGCTTTAGAAGGACCTATGCATTACAGTATGTAGAATCCCCTGCTAAATCAAGCTAATAATTCGTGGCGCCTTTTGCCCTAGCTTGTTTTGCAGCGTCATTTTAATGTTTTTCCGCCACTTAGCGTGCACATAGCTGATATTAGCTTGTCCCTGTTGCGCGCATGTTTGTTTTTGAATTTTGAAGCACAGTTGCTTGCGTCATATCCGGTTCCGGGATCCTCCTTTGCGTTTCAACGCCACCTTAAGGTCAAACTGTCTAGCGCTTATGCCAATAGCTTGTTTTGCAGCGTCATTTTAATGTTTTTCCGCCACTTAGCTTGCACATAGCTGATATTAGCTTGTCCCTGTTGCGCGCATGTTTGTGTTTGAATTTTGAAGCACAGTTGCTAGCGTCATATCCGGTTCCGGGATCCTCCTTTGCGTTTCAACGCCACCTTAAGGTAAAACTGTCTTGCGCTTATGCCACTAGCTTGTTTTCAAGCGTCATTTTAGTTTTTCCGCCACTTAGCTTGCACATAGCTGCGAATAGCTTGTTGCTGGTGCGCGGTTTTTTTTAAACTTTTTCCCAATGTCGCTTGGGTCATTTCCGGTTCCTGTTTCCTCCTTAGCGTTTCCAATATGCTGCCCAGACGCAGAGTGATGCGCCTCCCCAGCTCCTCCTCCGACTCTGACCCCACCACCCCTCCCCCACCTCCCCCACCTACCTCACCTTCCTCAAATAGCACCCCTCCCACCCCTTCCCCTCCTGGGCCGAGTAAGAAAAAGCGCACCCGGGTGGATAGCCGCGTAAATGGCCAGGTGGTCAAAGTGAGTATTTTTTTGTTGGTATTTTTAGCTTAAAAGTTGCAGAACACACAGGGGGGATTGGGTCAGATATTTCTTTGTTTTCAGACCAAATTTGATCAATCCCCGTGGGGCATCCCCATTGTGGATGTCCTGCTGGGATGCCCCCCCCTGGAGGGCCCTAAAAATTACCTCAGCCCCGTCCCATCTGTGCATGCGTTAGCTGCGGATGCCTATTGCGCTTACCTCTAGCAGGGTGTACCCCTGCACCAGACATATTTTAATTTTGTGTGCAGGCGCACTCCCTGTTAGAGTCAAACGCCACATGCGTACTTTGCCGTGCAGACCCAGCTGAGCTGGTATGCACGTCCAAACGGCCTTGTATGCGCATACCACAGCGGCACGGAGCGCTGTGTTTGGCTTGCGGAGTGACGTGGGAGTGTCCTCAGTGGTGTATTAGTGGCCTTCCAAGGGGGTTGCAGACAGCGGACCACCCACAATTGGTGTGGCCCACCAAAGTGCACACAAACCCAGAATACTGCTAATCCTGGGTGTGGGTCCACTTTGATCTGGTCTCTGTATAACTGTTTATGACATTGTTCTGATGTCATGTATTGATTTTAGTTTGTTTGTTCATTTTTCATAGGACTTCTGCGTGGCCGAATATGACTATGCCCGTGGAGGGAAAAAACGCATAGCCATGGAGGTGAAGGCCACAGTGTCCCGGCGCTTCAACACCGAGCTGACCATCCGCTCAATTCAGCAGAAGTGGTCCGATTTCAAGCGCCGGGACCCTGAAGGCGTGTACCGCCTATATGATGCCTACGCATCAGGTAAGTTAAAGCTTATGTTCTGTTTAGCCTTTGTGCAGAATCATCTGCAAAGCTGTGTCCATTTGTGCTCTTTAGATTAATTATTTTCTTTCACCCCCTCCACACAGATAAGCGTCCTCCCCTGGGGAAACGTGGGAAGGGATTCCTCCCCCGAACCAGGCAGGCGGACTCGGGGGAGTCATCGGGGGAGGGTCCCTCCCGCGGGTCCTATTTAGAGGACCCAGGGGAGGAAGGGGATGACGCCCCAGAGGAGTGTGCTGCTGGGGGGCTGGCTGGATCAAGCCTCAGCTCCTCACACTCTGAGTCTGAGGACTCTCACCAGGCAAGGGGCCACTCTCAAGCAGGGAGTGAGAGGGAGGAGGGTGGCCCTTTGCCTGGTGGATCTTCTGACCAGAGTGTGAGGAGCCGAGGCTCCCCGCCTCCTCCTCAGAGCCCTCCCTGGGCTTCAAGTGGCGCTTCATCCCCTGGTGAGTGTACATTTTTTAATTGTTAGTCTGTGACAGGTTTCATCTGGCAATTTGTACTTAGCCCTTGCCATTCCTCTCTAATTTGCAGGGCATCATATAGGCGGCACCTCCATGGCGTTTTGGCGAAGGATTCTCCACGGGCATAGTCATGGTAAGTGTTTGTGGTTATCCATCACATTCCCAATGTTATGACATTCATTAAAGTGTACCCCCAAACATTGATAGTGCTTGGATTCTCGAAGGTTCCATGACAAATCACATCCCTCACCCAGGGCCCCCCCCACAAAAAAAACCCCACAAACTCCTTACCTCTTTGGGGGTTGCCCAAGCCACCGTCCCAGCCTCCTGTGTGACACTCTAGATGTGTGTGCGCCTGCGCTCTGTTTCCAAATGGGCTGCGCGTGCGCACACACTCGAGGAGTGATGTGTGGAAGGCAGCGGGCGCGGAGTACGTTGTCTCACGCAAATTGTGTTGCTCTGCCAAAGCGGACCCAAACCCAGATTTGCTGCAATCCTGTGTATAGGCCCACTTGTAACAGACACATGTTTCCTGGTCCATTGTCACAGCTGGTTTGATAAGGTACCCTAACCTCACAAACCCCACTACAGTGCTAGCCAACTGTCAACCACCCCTATGTTTCTGCCCACACCATGATGGGTGTTCTAATTTGTTTTCTTGGGTTAAGTTGTTCCCGCTCAAACATGTGGCCCACTATTAACATTAGCCAAACAACTGCTAATGATTCCTTTACATAGCACTGTCTATGTTATTTGCACATTCTCTTTAGGGATACATGTGTAAAGCCTAACAAACTGACATTAACTCATGGTCCAGGAAATATGCTAATTTAGGACAACCTGTATGTAACCATGCAAGCCTTTGCATTTTCAGACTCAATAACCAGATGGATGTCAAATAGTCAGGTGTCATTGGCCCACTAATTGTGTTTTTGTCTTTTGCTTTCTGTTGACAGATGTTGCTACGCAGACGGAGCCAGAGACCCTCCTCCCCACCCCAGCTCCAGGGACGGCCAGCAGCATGGGCCCCCGCCACAGCTGCGATGGTGAGTACATCCCACTTCATATGCCTAAAGACTTGTGAAACCTATGTCTTATAGTCACATCTGCAGACATTTAAAATTTACCTATGTGTTAATTTCACACACATCTCGATTCAATGTGTTTGTACAATAATCCAACATGCCTGTTTGCATGCTTGATTGTTGGCTCACATTCTTCATTTGGCCACATAGAGACTATTTTTGGCTTAGACACAACCAAATGGGCCCTATTAGGTCTGGACCTCTAACATTATAGGGCAAACTCGTGTACTCGTTAGGACTTAGGCCCTGATGTTTGGCTGTGACTAAACACAAAAATGGACACACTGGGACTTATACCTTCTTTGCTTCCCAAGAGTTAAACTGGAACAACCAGGATTTTGACTTTCCTTGGTCTTGGTCCACTACGGTGGGGCACCCCTGATCGTCACCGCTGTGTGACAACCCCCTGAACTCACTTTGACTCCAGCAAACGTACAAGCCACGGCAAATTGGCTCCTCCTCCGCCTCCCCCCATTATGTATTGCTCTACACACCAACAGGGTCCTGTTGACCGGCAACATCGGAAGTGGGGTCCAAAGATGAACCAGTCACTTGGCCTACCAAGAAAAAAGAGGAATGAGACACATGCACTTGGGTAAAAGTGGATAAAGCAAGGTGGACACATGCACTTACCGACATCCAAAGAGTAGGTGGGATCCGGAGGAGATGCTGGGGCCAAGGGCATGGGAGCTAGGCAAAAATGAAGCCAACATTGAGCCATAGTTAATGTGCGTGCAAAAATACAACATGCATTAAGGTGTGTGTGAGCAGCTCTTTCACTAATATTCACTAATCAAGGCCAGTGTGGCTCCCACATTGATATGCCGATATATGGCTACACATCTCTGGCTTCAAACATATCTACACATGTTAGGGCCTTGTTAGTTAGTTGCTGTGAGTGTTACAGTGGGCGTGAAATTAGGCCGCAGGCCCATATTATTAATACTCAACAGTGCAACACTCGATTGTTTGAGCTGCTCCCACACCCATTTGTTCCCCAAACAACCAGCACCAAAATTAGGGGTAAATACCTTCAATGGCAGACTGGGGTAGCCTTGAGGTTGCTGGAAGGGCAGGAGCTTGGGTGTCCTGAGGCACATCCCGGACAGCAGCATGTGCACCTATGCAGAAAGCAACAGACAGAAAAGTAACAAATGTTTGAGCTCTAATGTAATACTTCACAGGTCCTACTGTTAGTTGGTCAGAATGAAAAAATGCTAATCACATACATTAACATTAGGTTTGTACAAAAGGCAGAAAATATGTACCTTCAGTCCAACCTGTGGTGTCATCCCCAGGATCCACACCCTGCAGCCGAGCCAGTGGGATTTTGGCCTTCAGCATCTCCTCATACGGCCTGTAGGTACTCTTTGGAGCCTGGATGGTCCCACTGTCCACATCAAGATCGTGATTCATCTTTTTCATAAGGGCCCCTCGCAAAGTGTAGAAGCGTTTCCTGCAGGATGGGCCACTACGTGGGTGTTGAGCAGTGCTACTAAGCTCCACACCAATGGCATCCCACAGTTTGCTTCTTTCTTGTTTGCCTATGGACTTGCTTTGGGAGCCAAATATCAGTTCCCATTTAGCAAGTGTAAGGCGCACAAGATGATTATTCTCAGCCAAATTAAATTCAGGCTCCCTCTTGGCACCTGGGCGCTTAGCCTGGGGTGCTGCCCCACCTTCAGGCTGTGCCCTTTTCCGTAAGGGAGGTCTGCGCACAGCACCCACCAAACTCCTACTTGGGCCTGCTGTGGCCGGCAGATGTCCTGAATTTGGCTCCATCCTGTAGCTGCACACACACACAAATACACACCCAACAAGCACGCATGCAGACTACAGAATGGCATCGCAATCTCTTAGGGTTGGCCAGGTTTTATGTGCTCTAACAGCCAATCAAAAAGCAGGCCACTTAATTGATTCACACATACAGCCCAGTTCCTTCTAGGCACACCTCCACTGCACTGACTGAAGCATGTGTGTTAGCCAATTAACTCATTACAGACCTCATTAACCAAACAACACACACCCAAATACAACAATGGACTGATGTATCTCAACCCCTTGTGACATGTGGTTAGCCTAACGGCTATTTAAAAAAACAGCAGCTTACCTTTCATTGGGCCACCACTGATTTTTGGGCCATGTCCGTTAATGCACGCAAGTCTCGGCTCAAGTACGCTAGTAGCGCTACTAGCGTGCGCGTGCGCACTCTGTTTTACGCACACCTGGGTCGGCTAATTGGCGCCCGGAAATAGCAGAGCGACGCAAAAGGCGGCAAAGCGGACCTGTCCCTTTTGAAAGAGAAGTATAAATGGAAGGAATTTTCAAGCTTCTGCTATTCTTACACTGTGGCAAAGGCTGTGGTGTGGTGCTGTGCTCGCTTCCCTTAGCTCATTTGAGCCTCTGTCTGGTTTCTGTCCTCACTCTCTGTGGCTTGTTGGGTGATTTCTGACATCAGTGCTGTTTCTTTAGGAGCTTGTTTTTGGTGGCATCTGCAAATATTGTGTAGCATACAGCAAGTGAGGCTTGATTTTGGGGCCTTTTGTGGGCTGTGCAGCAACTCCCCTCTTGGTTGTGCCTAACTTAGAAAGCTGGTTTTCAGCAGGCTGGTGGTTTGGACCACTATAGTTCTGGTTTTGTGGTGAGCTGCATTGTAGCGGGTGTGTGTGGAGTGTGATTGTTTGTGTGTGTGTTGTGTGTTTGTGTTTTTTTTTTTTTATTTTGTTTTGTATATATCTTTAGTGTGTGTGATGGATAAGAGGGTGATGTATGGTGTCTGGGTGGATGGATGTATGTGTATGCTGAAAGAGCAGGAGGAAAGGGAGCGGGGTGTTGTGAGGCTTAGGGCACCCCGCTCCTTTGCAATCCGCCTTTCAGTATGGGACTTAAGTGACGAGCAGATCAGGAGCCGCTTCCGTCTGAATCGTGCTGCACTACAGTCCCTATATGATCAGATTAAGCACAAAATCGAGCCATCCACCAAACGCACTCATTCCATTCCAGGCATAGTACGCCTGTGTGCCACTCTCAATATTTTGGCACGAGGGACCTTCCAGGCAACCTCCGCCCTCCTCAGCGGGATAAGCCAGGCTACTATGAGCCGCATACTAATCCAGGTAGTTCTGGCAATTTGTGATTTAATCCCAATTTACATCAAGTTTCCTGAGGATGAGGAAGAGGTTGCCAAAATAAAACATGCTTTCTATGTGATGGGAGGGATCCCGAATGTGCTAGGGTGCGTTGATGGTACACATATCCCTTTCCGCCCTCCCCGTGCACAGGAGCTGTCCTACAGAAACCGGAAGCAGTTCCACTCGCTTAATGTTATGGTTGTCTGTGACCCAGACATGAGGCTGCGGGCGGTGAGATCGGGGTTCCCCGGCTCATGCCACGATTCTTACGTCTTGCAGCGGACAGTCCTGTGCCGGAAGTTTGATAACAACGAAATGCCAGCTGGCTGGCTACTGGGTAATAAATTAACCATGTCAATGTATTTAGCAAATATGTGGCCTAGTAAGCCAAATTTAACAAAACAACCCCAAAAAAACATGTACTAGTACTAATTGCTGTCTCTCTCCTTGTGTTTTTTCTACAGCGGATAAGGGATATGGGCAGAGAACGTGGGTCATGAACCCACGGACCTCTGCCCATGAACGCTACAATGCAGCGCATCGCAAGACCAGAAGCATTGTGGAAAGAACCATCGGCCTGCTGAAAGCACGCTTTCTTTGTTTGGCACGGCCAGGAGGAGAGATGCTCTACAGCCCACAGAAGGTCTCCAAGATCATCCTTGCCTGCTGTGTGCTACACAATATTTGTATTTGCCACCGAATCCAAGCCCCCGAGGAGACAGCACTGGTGCCAGAAATCCCCAACATGCCCGCAGCAAGAAGTGAGGACACCCAGACTGGCGATGAGCTAAGGGAAAGGATGATCACTTCTTTTTTTGCGGTAAACTAACTACCCTTCACTATAATGCAAGTACTGCACTAATGGCTAAATGTATTTGAACTCCCATCAAAAAGAGCCCAAAAAAACACTAAGGGGGGAGTAAGATGACCCAAACCACTCTAAGGGGGGGGTGTAAGATGATCCCAACCACTCTAAGGGGGGTGTAAGATGACCCAAACCACTCTAAGGGGGGTGTAAGATGACCCAAACCACTCTAAGGGGGGGTGTAAGATGATCCCAACCACTCTAAGGGGGGTGTAAGATGATCCCAACCACTCTAAGGGGGGGTGTAAGATGACCCAAACCACTCTAAGGGGGGGTGTAAGATGATCCCAACCACTCTAAGGGGGGTGTAAGATGACCCAAACCACTCTAAGGGGGGTGTAAGATGATCCAAACCACTCTAAGGGGGGTGTAAGATGACCCAAACCACTCTAAGGGGGGGTGTAAGATGATCCCAACCACTCTAAGGGGGGTGTAAGATGATCCCAACCACTCTAAGGGGGGTGTAAGATGACCCAAACCACTCTAAGGGGGGTGTAAGATGACCCAAACCACTCTAAGGGGGGTGTAAGATGACCCAAACCACTCTAAGGGGGGTGCAAGATGATCCAAACCACTCTAAGGGGGGTGTAAGATGACCCAAACCACTCTAAGGGGGGTGTAAGATGATCCAAACCACTCTAAGGGGGGTGTAAGATGATCCAAACCACTCTAAGGGGGGTGTAAGATGATCCAAACCACTCTAAGGGGGGTGTAAGATGATCCAAACCACTCTAAGGGGGGTGTAAGATGATCCAAACCACTCTAAGGGGGGTGTAAGATGACCCAAACCACTCTAAGGGGGGTGTAAGATGACCCAAACCACTCTAAGGGGGGTGTAAGATGACCCAAACCACTCTAAGGGGGGTGTAAGATGACCCAAACCACTCTAAGGGGGGTGTAAGATGACCCAAACCACTCTAAGGGGGGTGTAAGACGCCAATGTTGGTTATCAAGTAATGCATTTTTTTATTGGCAACAACAATACTACTTTAAAGATCTATACTAACTGCACTTTTCTTATTTTTTCAGGCACCAAGAGATGCACCTTGAACCCTATTTGGCCCTTCAAAAACTTTCATTCCCTTTACTTTGCTTTTTCCTTTCTGTTTGAATTTTGAATTTCATTTTCTCTTCTGTTCCTTTTTTAATTTTTTAATATAGGAAAAATAAAATCTACTATATATAGATACATGTGGCTATGTGTTTAATTCTGTTGAAAGTTACCTTTGCATTCTACTTCCTATTTTAATTGTCATTTTCTTTGTGAGTTCTGTTTTTATTTCCCTTTTCGATTTTCCTTTTATTTCTCTGTTCTGTTTTTATTTTCCTTTTCTATTTTCCTTTTCTTTCTCATTTATGTTTTTATTTTCCTTTTCTATTTTCCTTTTCTTTCTCTGTTCTGTTTTTATTTTCCTTTTCTATTTTCCTTTTCTTTCTCTGTTCTGTTTTTATTTTCCTTTTCTTTCTCATTTATGTTTTTATTTTCCTTTTCTATTTTCCTTTTCTTTCTCTGTTCTGTTTTTATTTTCCTTTTCTATTTTCCTTTTCTTTCTCATTTATGTTTTTATTTTCCTTTTCTAGTTTCCTTTTCTTTCTCTGTTCTGTTTTTATTTTCCTTTTCTATTTTCCTTTTCTTTCTCTGTTCTGTTTTTATTTTCCTTTTCTATTTTCCTTTTCTTTCTCAGTTATGTTTTTATTTTCATTTTCTTTCTCATTGGTGGTTTAATTGTATTTCCTTTTTCTTTAAAAAATAAATAAAATCATTTAAAATGTGCCTATGTGTTTAAAGTGGACCAACACCCAGGATTTTGACTATCCTGGGTTTTGGTCCACTTCGGCGGGGCACCCCGATCGGGGGTGCCCCGCTGTGTGAAACCCCCCAGAAACCCCAAAAAACTCACCTCTCAACGCTCCCACGTGAGCGCCGCAGCCAATCCCCGCCAACGTCCAGGCGGGGATCAGGAACGTCCAGGCCGCTTCCGCCGCCGCCGCCTCCCGCGCGTCACTCTCGGCGCGCGCGCGCCCCCGCCGGCCATTCACAGAGGGCCGGCGCGGGCGCGCGCACGTCTGGAGGGGTGCGCGGGAGGCGGCGGCGGAAGCGGCGGCGGATCAGGTAAGGTGTTTTTGGGGTTTCTGGGGGGTTTCACCCCGCGGGACATCCCGATCTCGGATGTCCCGCGGGGTGGGGGGTGATCGGCCCGGGAATCTTATAGATTTCCGGGCCGATCACCCCTGGGTGTTGGTCCACTTTAATTATGTTTTAATTTGCATTTATATTCTAATATCTGGTTTAATTTAATTTCCTTTTCAACACAAAATAAAAACTCAAAAAAGTAAAGAAACATGTTGCAATGTGTTTTATTCTGAAGGTACTGGATGCCCAGGCCACAGCAAAGCTAAGCGCAGGCGCTGTGTAGAATAGCGTGGTCACACTGACTGACAGCGCCTACAAAGCTGAGGGCCAACATCATATTCAGCAATGTAGGCGTTGTTCCCAACAACGCCAGGTAGCGACTGAGGAGGCCTGCTATAGCGAATCGCTAACGCCCGCGGCTGACGCTAGCGGCGCTCATAGCGCCATACTTCAGTCGCTCATCTGTCGCTACCTGGCGCTATTGATGAATCGGCCTCCCCGAGGCCGATTCATTAATAGCGGCAGGTAGCGACAGTTGAGCGACTGTAGCAGTATATTCACAGCGCCCGCTAGTAGTCGCTGTGCTTGGCCATTGTTCGGTTGTTGATAGCGACTCAGTCGGTTTGCCGTAATGTTGAATATTGGGTGAGGAGTCGCTATTTGACAGGTTCCGCGCTGTATGGGTGCGCATGATAGCGAATGGCCCTAGAGACTGGCTTCCACCACATGCATCAAAAAATCACGCTCAAAAAATTCTCGCGCTCTGAAATGCTTGTTTAAACCCCAGAGCGCTGGAGGCGATGGATTAAAAGTAGTTTTTTAACCCCCAAACAACCATATTTTTGGAAACCCAAAAAAAAAAAATTTTGAAAGAATTTAGTAATATGAATACAATAATATCAGACCTGTAATATCAATTCCACACAAATTATTATTATTTTTTTTTACCTTAAAAAGATTATCTAACATGGCAGAAGTGGTCACAGAATTTTTCACATTTAAAAAAAAAACAAAAAAAACATTAATAACAATTAATTATGAATATTTAAAGATTGTTCCATTGAAATGCATTGGAGAGCGCCAGGTAGCGAGAGGTCATACCTGTCGCTGTTGAAGGTCGGACGCTGGCGCTGTGGGGTGAGGCTGGAATAATGATGAATGATTCGCTATCTGCCGCTCTGTAAGTCGCTAAGCCGCTCACCAGTCGCTACCTGTCGCTATTCCTTCATAAATAAGGGCCTAAGAGACTAGCTAGTGTATCAGCAACTGCAAGAGTTAGGATGGATTGAAGCCCTATTAGGAGTTGGGTCAGCACTGTAATTTTTTTTAACAAGCTCTTTTTCTCATATTTTTTTTTACCTCTGCGCAATTTAGTACCATATTTAGATATTAACATTTGAAAACAAATCCTTCCATGGCATAAGGAATCGTCTGGAAATTGCCCATATATCAGTCCAATTTCTACTCCCTGTGGCATCTCAAACTAGCACGCCCCACCATATAATCTTCCCCACCACTCAGCTAAGCTCATTCCAATGACGCATGGGCAGGTCACAGCCTCGCTATACCTTTAGCTAAACACATACCCAGGGCAGCCATTTGTGATTGGCCATACTGGACAGCCCCCAGCTAGAGGTGAAGGAGATGCAGCCTGTGGCTCGCTCTGCACCATTCAGCTCGCTAGCTACTGTAATGTCACATCATCTTGTATAACTGAATGGAGGTAAGTGCACTGATTCTGCAGAAGCTGGGTCAGGTAAGTGCACAGTGGCTTCCTATCTGCTGCACACTCTGCAATGTGTTACACAGCATCCCTCACTCACCATAGGCCCCCGCCGAGTGCCGTTATTTATATATTTTTTTATACAAAAAGTTGACACTGATCTGCCCCTGGCATGTGGGGGCCCCATGCATTTCAGACACGCCACTGAACATGGGACAGGCATCAGGTAAGCTCCTTGCTGTCTTATTATTGGCATTGGGCTTACAGTCCCTTGCCTGGTATTCCAAACTGTTCCTCTGAAAGGGTTGTGACCCTAGTTTGTGGAGTATGGCTCTCAAGATATCTCAAGCCTCAAGTTTCCTGTAGACTGCATTAGGTTTTCTTACAGGATTTTTATGTATTTTGCTACATTCATTCTTTTTTCTACTCTGTCATTGACTGGCAAAGAATCTGGGCAATTATTTTGCTGTACAGTTTCTTTCCTGAGGGTTGGAACATCTTCAAATGGGACCACTAGGGATTTATCACAGATCTTGTAATGGCTTCCCTCACTCATCAAATCTTTGCACAGTCTCCCATTTTGGGTGTACAGACTGTTCTTGGCAGTTACGTCTATGCCGTACTCTTTCTGGCACTGTTTCCATTTATTGACATTGAATTGCTATTAAAGTGGTTGATCTCTCAACTAAACAAACAAAACTCATGGCCATGTCCAAACTCCATTTACTGGCACTTTTGTGTCGGACTTCGCTATAAGTCACCGAAAAGCTATCCAGCACATACAAACTGGAGCAAAACCAATTACTATATTTTTCATCCTATAGGTAGTGTGGCATCCCTCCATCCTATAGTCAGTGTGGCATTCCCCCCATCCCATAGTCAGTGTGGCATTCTCCCCATCCCATAGGCAGTGCGGCATTCCCCCCATCCCATAGGCAGTGTGGCATTCCCCCTATCCCATAGGCAATGTGGCATTCCCCCTATCCCATAGGCAATGTGGCATTCCCCCTATCCCATAGGCAATGTGGCATTCCCCCTATCCCATAGGCAATGTGGCATTCCCCCTATCCCATAGGCAATGTGGCATTCCCCCTATCCCATAGGCAATGTGGCATTCCCCCTATCCCATAGGCAATGTGGCATTCCCCCCATCCCATAGTCAGTGTGGCATTCTCCCCATCCCATAGGCAGTGTGGCATTCCCCCCATCCCATAGGCAGTGTGGCATTCCCCCTATCCCATAGGCAATGTGGCATTCCCCCTATCCCATAGGCAATGTGGCATTCCCCCTATCCCATAGGCAATGTGGCATTCCCCCTATCCCATAGGCAGTGTGGCATTCCCCCCATCCCATAGTCAGTGTGGCATTCTCCCAATCCCATAGGCAGTGTGGCATTCCCCCCATCCCATAGGCAGTGTGGCATTCCCCCTATCCCATAGGCAATGTGGCATTCCCCCTATCCCATAGGCAACGTGGCATTCCCCCTATCCCATAGGCAATGTGGCATTCCCCCTATCCCATAGGCAATGTGGCATTCCCCCATCCCATAGTCAGTGTGGCATTCTCCCCATCCCATAGGCAGTGTGGCATTCCCCCCATCCCATAGGCAGTGTGGCATTCCCCCTATCCCATAGGCAATGTGGCATTCCCCCATCCCATAGGCAATGTGGCATTTCCCCATCCCATAGGCAGTGTGGCATTCCCCCATCCCATAGGCAATGTGGCATTCCCCCATCCCATAGGCAATGTGGCATTTCCCCATCCCATAAGCAGTGTGGCATTCCCCCCATCCCATAGGCAGTGTGGCATTCCCCCATCCCATAGGCTCCCACAGGGGAGCAGCTCCATGCTCTCCATTGCAGTGAATGCAGAGGATGTGGTCGCACTGCTGTGACTGATGGCGGAAGAGTACAATGCCAACACGGAAGTGGGGGGGGGGGGGGGGAGTGATCCAGTGATCGGATGAGTTGCTGACTTTGCATTAGGATCTATCAGCTGCAGGAGACAAAAGGTGAGTACCCTTTTGGTTTTTTTAGTTAGGAGGTCCATCGCTGGGCTTTTAAACTCTTCTTTACTGAGTTGCTCAGATTTTAACGGTGTACTGGTTCTTTCTGAGCACATTATTGGTCTAGTTGAATAATCATCACCACACTGCTCATTATGCTGTGACTGATATCAAAAGATTCAGTATGGCCCATCAAAAGAAGATGGGCAGTGTATCCCATTGAGATTACTAACCCCATAACAGGATACTTTATGAAAGTAAAAGTTTATCACAGTGATGTATTTATAACATGGTACATTAGACGATAGGTCCACCCTAAAGCGAAATGCTGCTTTTTAGCTATTCTATTCATGTAACAGCTGTAATCAATATTGGGGGTGCTGGGAGGCTAAATCTGCCCCAGGGAGTTAGACCATATTGGTCCCCAGACATACCATCTCTGTATCTCCCCAGCAATAAAAGCATTACATTTACTAGAAGGCAGTAAAACCAGACCTAAACCCACCCTGGAAACTCTGTGCTTGGGGGGGGGGGGGGGGGGGGGTCTGGTTCACAGGGGTACAATAGAAGGGACTGCAGTTTTCAGCTGTTTCTTCTACACTAGCATAGAGCCCTCAGTGACCAGTGCGGTAAGTTTTACAGCAAACACGGGGGTTCCCACACATTGGGGCATCCCAAAACCAGACACACCACAACAAGGGAGACCATCGGCCCTAGAGTTTTAATAAACTCTAGGCCTGTGGTTGCTCCTCTTAATAGTGAATTAGACGACAAAAATGAATGGCCATTCATTCACGTAATCTTTGCAACTGGGCATCTATTCCTTATCAAATACACAAAGAAGCGCCCATCATCTTCCATATCTATATGATATCACATTTGGGCGGACTGGTCCTTTAAACTGCAGACAGAATTTCCCTAGATCCTCTACGTCATCGGCAGGACGTGGGCCCAATCTGGGAGTTAAGGAGGACATAAATAATTCACATAATTAGTGATGCAGAATCCCTAATGACTAAAGTGTAGGGATTAAGTGTGTGTGTGGATATATATTGTACAGTCTCCTTATTAATATTAATGCATATTAGATGCTGTAATGAAAAGACTGATTGATGTGTCAGGACTTCTTGCTAATGGAATTTAAAGGGGACTAGTAACAAACAAGTGGCATGCCTAAAATGAGCTGTAGCCGGGGTGGAAGTACAAGGTATGGGGCTCCAAAGTAACATTTCAATAATCTATCCAACACATACAAACTAGAGCAAAACCAATTTACTATATTTTTCATCCTATAGGTAATGTGGCATTCCCCCCATCCCATATGCAGTGTGGCATCCCCCCATCCCATAGGCAGTGTGGCATTCCCCCCATCCCATAGGCAGTGTGGCATCCCTCCATCCCATAGGCAGTGTGGCGTCCCCCATCCCACAGGCAGTGTGGTATTCCCCCATCCCATAGGCAGTGCGGCATCCCCCAATCCCATAGTCAGTGTGGCATTCCCCCATTACATAGGCAGTGTGGTATTCCCCATCCCATAGGTAGTGTGGCATCCCTCCATCCCATAGGCAGTGTGGCATCCCTCCATCCCATAGGCAGTGTGGCGTCCCCCATCCCACAGGCAGTGTGGTATTCCCCATCCCATAGGCAGTGCGGCATCCCCCATCCCATAGGCAGTGTGGCATCCCCCCATCCCATAGGCAGTGTGGCGTCCCCCATCCCATAGGCAGTGTGGTATTCCCCCAATCCCATAGTCAGTGTGGCATTCCTCCATCCCATAGGCAGGTTGGCATTCCCCCATCCCATAGGCAGTGTGGCGTCCCCCCATCCCATAGGCAGTGTGGCGTCCCCCATCCCACAGGCAGTGTGGTATCCCCCCAATCCCATAGGCAGTGTAGCATTCCCCCATTACATAGGCAGTGTGGTATTCCCCCATCCCATAGGCAGTGTGGCATTCTTCCATCCCATAGGCAGTGTGGCATTCCCCTACCCCATAGGCAGTGTGGCATTCCTCCATCCCATAGACAGTGTGGTATTCCCCCTATCCCATAGGCAGTGTGGCATTCCCCCCATCCCATAGGCAGTTTGGCATCCCCCCATCCCATAGGCAGCGTGGCATTCCCCCCATCCCATAGGCAGTGTGGCATTCCCCCCATCCCATGGGCAGTGTAGCATCCCTCCATCCCATAGGCAGTGTGGCATTCCCCCCATCCCATAGGCAGTGTGGCATTCCCCCCATCCCATGGGCAGTGTGGCATCCCTCCATCCCATAGGCAGCGTGGCATTCCCCCTATACCATAAGCAGTGTGGCATCCCCCCCAATCCCATAGGCAGTGTGGCATTCCCCACATCCCATAGTCAGTGGGGCATTCCCCCATTACATAGGCAGTGTGGTATTCCCCCATCCCATAGGCAGTGTGGCATTCCTCCATCCCATAGGCAGTGTGGCATTCCTCCATCCCATAGGCAGTGTGGCATTCCCCCATCCCACAGGCAGTGTGGTATTCCCCCATCCCATAGGCAGTGTGGCATTCCCTCCATCCCATAGGAAGTTTGGCATCCCCCCCATCCCATAGGCAGTGTAGCATTCCCCTATCCCATAGGCAGTGTGGCATTCCCCCCATCCTATAGGCAGTGTGGCATTCCCCCAATCCCATAGTCAGTGTGGCATTCCCCCATCCCATAGGAAGTGTGGCATCCCTCCATCCCATAGTCAGTGGGGCATTCCCCCATTACATAGGCAGTGTGGTATTCCCCCATCCCATAGGCAGTGTGGCATTCCTCCATCCCATAGGCAGTGTGGCATTCCCCCATTACATAGGCAGTGTGGTATTCCCCCATCCCATAGGAAGTGTGGCATCCCTCCATCCCATAGTCAGTGGGGCATTCCCCCATTACATAGGCAGTGTGGTATTCCCC
Organism: Gastrophryne carolinensis; assembly: GCA_027917425.1. Taxonomy (NCBI): domain Eukaryota; kingdom Metazoa; phylum Chordata; class Amphibia; order Anura; family Microhylidae; genus Gastrophryne; species Gastrophryne carolinensis. Next base: position 406,071,717 of record CM051238.1, on the reverse strand, counting down.
CATCCCATAGGCAGTGTGGCATTCCTCCATCCCATAGGCAGTGTGGCATTCCACACATCCCATAGTCAGTGGGGCATTCCGCCATTACATAGGCAGTGTGGTATTCCCCCATCCCATAGGCAGTGTGGCATTCCCTCCCTCCCATAGGAAGTTTGGCATCCCCCCATCCCATAGGCAGTGTAGCATTCCCCTATCCCATAGGCAGTGTGGCATTCCCCCCATCCTATAGGCAGTGTGGCATTCACCCATCCCACAGGCAGTTTGGCATTCCCCCAATCCCATAAGCAGTGTGGCAACCCCCCAATCCCATAGGCAGTATGGCATTCCCCCATTACATAGGCAGTGTGGTAGTCCCCCATCCCATAGGCAGTGCGGCATCCCTCCATCCCATAGGCAGTGTGGCATCCCTCTATCCCATAGGCAGTGTGGCATTCCCCCATCCCATAGGCAGTGTGGCATTCCCCATCCCATAGGCAGTGTGGCATCCCCCCATCCCACAGGCAGTGTGGCGTCCCCCATCCCACAGGCAGTGTGGCATCCCCCCATCCCACAGGCAGTGTGGCGTCCCCCATCCCACAGGCAGTGTGGTATTCCCCCATCCCATAGGCAGTGTGGCATCCCCCCATCCCACAGGCAGTGTGGCGTCCCCCATCCCACAGGCAGTGTGGTATTCCCCCAATCCCATAGTCAGTGTGGCATTCCCCCATTACATAGGCAGTGTGGTATTCCCCATCCCATAGGTAGTGTGGCATCCCTCCATCCCATAGGCAGTGGGGCGTCCCCCATCCCACAGGCAGTGTGGTATTCCCCCATCCCATAGGCAGTGCGGCATCCCCCATCCCATAGGCAGTGTGGCATCCCCCCATCCCATAGGCAGTGTGGCGTCCCCCAGCCCACAGGCAGTGTGGTATTCCCCCAATACCATAGTCAGTGTGGCATTCCCCCATTACATAGGCAGTGTGGTATTCCCCCATCCCATAGGCAGTGTGGCATCCCTCCATCCCATAGACAGTGTGGCATTCCCCCATCCCATAGGCAGTGTGGCGTCCCCCATCCCATAGGCAGTGTGGCGTCCCCCATCCCACAGGCAGTGTGGTATTCCCCCAATCCCATAGGCAGTGTAGCATTCCCCCATTACATAGGCAGTGTGGTATTCCCCCATCCCATAGGCAGTGTGGCATTCTTCCATCCCATAGGCAGTGTGGCATTCCCCTACCCCATAGGCAGTGTGGCATTCCTCCATCCCATAGACAGTGTGGTATTCCCCCTATCCCATAGGCAGTGTGGCATTCCCCCCCATCCCATAGACAGTGTGGCATTCCCCCATCCCACAAGCAGTGTGGCACTCCCCCATCCCACAGGCAGTTTGGTATCCCCCCATCCCATAGGCAGCGTGGCATTCCCCCATCCCACAGACAGTGTGGCATTCCCCCCATCCCATAGGCAGTGTGGCATTCCCCCATCCCACAGGCAGTGTGGCATTCCCCCTATACCATAAGCAGTGTGGCATCCCCCCATCCCATAGGCAGTGTGGCATTCCCCCATCCCACAGGCAGTGTGGCATTCCCCCTATACCATAAGCAGTGTGGCATCCCCCCAATCCCATAGGCAGTGTGGCATTCCCCCATTACATAGGCAGTGTGGTATTCCCCCATCCCATAGGCAGTGTGGCGTCCCCCATCCCTCAGGCAGTGCGGCATCCCCCATCCCATAGGCAGCGTGGCATCCCTCCATCCCACAGGCAGTGTGGCATCCCCCCTCCCATTCCTCATAGGAAGAAAAAAAAATTAACTCATATATTCGCTGCTCCCGCACTGCTGATCGGGCTGCCACAGCCACCAGAGGCCGGAAGATGGAGGAGCGGCGAGTGGGCAAGGTATCTGAGCTGCTGCCGCCGCTGCTTCCTCCGGCACGAGTACATGCAAACACCCGACTCCGTGCAGTGGGTGGATGTGGTCTGTGCCAGACGTCCATTGACAATGGATGCTCAGCGCAAGCCACACCCACCCACTGCACGGAGCCGGGTGATTGTGTGTGCCTGCGCCGGTAAAGCAGCAGTAGCGGCGGCATGAGGGCTGCAGCGGGGACACCACTCCTCCATCTTCTGGCCTCCAGTGGCTGTGGCAGCCCAGCCAGCAGTGCAGGAGAGATGGATATGTAAATTGACTTTTTTTTCATCTATTTTTTTACATTTGCCGAAAAATACGGTACTCCCTCACTCAGCTCTACCTCCCTACCAGCTAATGACTGGAGGGTTGAAAGTTTGGTTCCTGGCTAACACATGAATGAAGTGAGCAAGTATAGCTTCGGGGCCTTTCGCGGGTCCCGTCCTCTTTTTCAAGGACATTTTTCATTTTATAAAGGTGATGGGATCCCCGAAACGTAGGGTTAGCATGCCTTTACCACCTATGATATGTTCTTGTGACATGTTTCTATGTATGTTGCCCTGAGGCTTTATATTGTTGATACTTCATATGCTTATCAAGGATAAGCACCTAACCCCCTAACTGCCCCTTGTGTGCCATGCTTTGGGCAGTCCACCGCTCCAGTCTTGTGTGTACTCACTGCTTGTATTTGTATCACTGCATGGTTGGGTTAAATGCAGAGGAAAAATTCCTATGTTCACACAAGCATACAATGGCCATATATACATAAAAAAATATACACTAGAGCCGCATCTGGAAAGTCTCAACAGTAGCAGCTCCCTTTTTTCTGCACCCACACACTGTTATTTGTATCCAGGGCCCGAAAAGCCTGATAACATCCTATACACATAATTATCTGAGCTGATGCTTAACTAGTGCTTGCAGGCAGCTGCCATAATTTAGTGCTTGTACTATTTCACGCTTGTCTTCATTAGCACATTTTTATTGCCACTGTAAAACCTCAAAACGGCCATTAGCAGCGCACTGATTGTAACGGATTGGTCCCGGGCACTGGTTGTTGCGGGCAAGAGACCTGTGTTTACACAAGAGCAGACTCTAATATAGAGTGTAAGGACACCTTCACTTGCCCAGCAGAACATCAGGGTGCCCAACAGAATGGTGAGGGGCCCAGCAGAACACTGTAGTGCACAGCAGAACACCAGGGGGCCCAGCTGTATGCCAAGGGGCCCAGCAGAACACAGGGGTGCCCAGCAGAACATCAGGGGGGCCCAGCAGAACACTGTAGTGCACAGCAGAACACCAGGGGGCACAGCTGTATGCCAAGGGGCCCAGCAGAACACAGGGGTGCCCAGCAGAACATCAGGGGGGCCCAGCAGAACACTGTAGTGCACAGCAGAACACCAGGGGGCACAGCTGTATGCCAAGGGGCCCAGCAGAACACAGGGGTGGCCAGCAGAATGCCAAGGGGCCCAGAAGAACACTGTAGTGCACAGCAGAACACCAGGGGGCCCAACTGTATGCCAGGTGGCCCAGCAGAACACAGGGGTGCCCAGCAGAACATCAGGGTGCCCAGCAGAATGCCAAGGGGCCCAGCAGAACACTGTAGTGCACAGCAGAACACCAGGGGGCCCAACAGAACACTGTAGTGCACAGCAGAACACCAGGGGGCCCAGCTGTATGCCAGGGGGCACAGCTGTATGCCAAGGGGCCCAGCAGAACACAGGGGTGGCCAGCAGAATGCCAAGGGGCCCAGAAGAACACTGTCGTGCACAGCAGAACACCAGGGGGCCCAGCAAAACACAGGGGTGCCCAGTAGAACACCAGAGTGCCCAGCAGAACACCAGAGTGCCCAGGAGAACACCAGGGGGCCCAGCAGAACACCGGAGTGCCCACCAGAACACCAGGGGGCCCAGCAGATCACAGGGGTGCCCAGCAGAACACCAGGGTGCCCAGCAGAATGCCGACTGGCCCAGTAGAACACCAGAGTGCCCAGCAGAATGCCGAGGGGCCCAGCAGAACACCGGAGTGCCCAGCAGATCACAGGGGTGCCCAGCAGAATGCCGAGGGGCCCAGCAGAACACCGGAGTGCCCAGCAGATCACAGGGGTGCCCAGCAGAATGCTGAGGGGCCCAGTAGAACACCATAGTGCCAGCAAAATGCCAGGGGTCCATTAGAATGTTGAGGGGCCCAGCAGAACACCAAAGCACATAGCAGAACACCAGGGGGGCAGCAGTATGCCAGGGGGGCCCAGCAGAACACAGAGGTGCCCAGCAGAACACCAGGGGGCCCAGCAGTGCCAGGGTAGATAGTGCCTCCCGGTCTGGAGCCTGGCTGCTTCACCAAGTGTTATTTGGAGTAATTTGCATAGTCAGAATCAAATGTATTGTTGCAAAGTATATACCTATATGTACAAATGCTTCAGTGCTTCATGGTGGTAGGCTCAGTACACTAGGTAAGGGAATACAACTAGGATACAAGAGAATAAGGGAGCTTGAGTGGGTCTGTGGAAAATTAAAATGATTGGTATAGAAAGGAATAGAAAGGACACTCTCAAGCAACACATATATCATAGATATTCAGAATATGTGAGGGTGCTGCCTCACCTATATCCTATTTATCCTGAACCGATAATATACAAGAGGGGTCTACACCATATATTTGAAAATGCAAGGTAATTTTAATACAAAGTAATATATGCATTCATGTAATTCATAAAGATGAATAGTTTCCTATAAACATTTTTACAGGAAAAGGTTTTTGTACATAGTCTGATACACTAGACACATCAATATGCAAACGTATACATGCAATAATAAGTCAAAAGTATGCCAGTCCAAAAAGATGGATTACATACACTTAGGGAAAGCTATTTAACATTTACATGAGCTGAAGAGAATACATTTATCAGCCCTACAGCTTTAATAATATATATATATATATATATATATATATATATATATATATATATATATCTCCTTCATAAGCAAATGGAGTATCAACAAAATATAGCCTCAGTGCAACAAACATAGAGATACGACACAAGAGCAGAAGTAGCATATTTACCAAGGATATATCGTAGGAGAGGTGTGCTCACCCTACGTTTCGGGGATCCTGTCCCATTTAGTGAGACACAGGCAAAGAGGAAAAGGAAAATGCTGGCTATCAAATAAGAAGGGTAAATACTGAATGAAGCAATTTTCAAAAGCAAGACACAGTTGGAAAAAATGTGGAAAAGAAGGGTCTGCTGAGTGATTCATTTCCGAGGGGATGTGTGAAGGGGTCTCTTGGTGAGACTGCAAGATGCCTGGGTTAAGTCACATACCACAAAGGATGGCCACGCAAGCAAAGTTCAGGGCCAGCAAGGAAGGAACGGGGACGCAGATTGGGAAGTATGGAGCAGAGTAAAAAGTGTGGGGGGGGGGGGGGTGCAAGGCAGCAAGAAGTATGAAAAAGAGAACGGGGCTGCAGGAAATATCTTACAAGGTGCTGGGGGTGGCTATGGGGAGCATCCAGCAGGTACACGGGTGTAGGGCAGACAAAGTACCTAGTTAATGAAAGGGAAGGGGCTGCAAGGAGCACCCTGGTTTAGCATGTAGAGGAAGGGGCATGCCAGTCTGGGGGGGCTGCACGGGGCACCCTACAGGGTACTAAAGGGCAGCAATGGACATGTGTCTGATAGAAATAGAAATACATCAGGCAACCTCCCTCTATCATTAATGGCAAACATCACCAAAGGACCAATAGAAATGTGAAGCCTATGAAATATAGAGCCTGAATGTGCTGCCCTTTGCACTGTACGCTGCCAACACTCCGTCCTTTAAACATGTAATGTCATCCTTTGTTGTTTGTAAATGTTAAGCCCATTGGGATGGTAATAAATCAAGCCAGAGACCAGAACCTTAAGAGAGTCTCACCAGGCCTCCATTCAAAAGGTCAGGTAAACTCAGGGAAAGATACAGGTCAATCCAAATACTTAGTGACCAAGCTCAATCATGCTTTGTCACATGCAATGGGCAGACTAATGAGCAGAGACCTTTATACAGGCACCTAATAACCAGACCAGCACTGGAATACAGGCTAAGCCAAGATTCAGGGAAAGTGCTTAAAATTTGCATTTAGTAAAGTTTAGTAAATTGCTCCCCTGAACCCCCTTTCTCATAATCATTGATGTAAGTTACAAAATAGGATGGATAACACCGCGCATAAAATACGTTTTAAAAAGATTTTCTTGCTCTGTGCTGTTATTGGTTTATATTGATGTAAGTTACTTGAAAGGGTTTATCTCTATACAGATGTGGAATGGCAGGCAGATTCTATGCTAATGAACTGCATTGCGGGGGGGCGGAGGCAGCCATCTTGCCACAATTTTGACAGCCCTGCTTCTGAAAAACCAGGCCTACAGTCAAAATTACCGTGCATATATTTGAAATAATGCTTTATCTCTAGCCAAAAGTGAAAAGCCATCACCTGTAATGATTCAACCCTGCTCAGAAAGCTCTTAAAAATTGCGTACAAATTGTAAACAACTCTGTAGCAGTTGAGGCCATTAACTTACATTGATACATAGCTACGTTCATCCCCTCTAGCTGCTGACCTCCCCCGCTCCCACCGTGCTGTTTGTATGGCACATTCCACTAGATATGAGCTATTCGCAAAAGTTCGATTCGAACGAACTCGAATTTCCTGGAGAAATTCGTCGAATCTTCCAAATCGAATATTTAGGAAGTTCGCTCATCTCTATGAGGAAGTTATAGATTTTTGCTTGGTGTGAGTGGTAAGGGATCTGTGCTTATGAGAAGAAGCACTGACTGGTGTTTAACAAGGAAGTGAAGTGGATCTGTTGGTCCGGTTTAAAGCAAAAGTCCGGTCAAAAACAGCCACCCTCTTTTGGCACTGAGACAGGACAGGGGATGGGGGGGGGTTACAAAGAGAAAAAAAACCCTACCACAGCCGCAGTCCAATGGTGCTCTCTGGGGAACGTTCAGCAGTCACACAGAAAGACACAAAGCGCCATCCCACGGCTCCATGCGCGTGCTCACAGCCCAATCAAGGGAATTGGTGGTGGACACACACAGAGCCATGGGATGCAGCTTTGTGTCTTTCTGTGAGGTAGCCGCACAGAAACAAGGAGAGTGGCACTGGAGCACGGCTGAGGTAAGGTAAGTCAGATTCTCCCTAACTGAAAGGGGTCCTAGGAGTCAGGGCCGGCTCCAGGTTTATGTGGGCCTTTGGGCAGCATGGTCTCAGTGGGCCACTTTGTGGTGAAGAGTCGTGTCAAATCACTGAGGGATGTCCCAAATTTGCATGCCCCCTAAGGATCATGCTGTTTAAAAAAAACTCTAGTTTTGGTCTACTTTGAAGCGCACTAAACCCCTTTAAACCTGACCTTGGAGTCTAAAAGAATCTAGGTTCTCCTGATTTTGGACGCCCCTGTGTGTGACCCCCCCCCCCCTTTGTTCATTACTTTCCTGGAACTGGTGAATGCACTGTGGGATCGTCAGTTTTAGTTAACGGCCAGACCAGGGGGGTTCTTTCACAAACAGGGGCATCCCAAAATGAGAGTGGGCCAAAACTCAGGAGTAGAATTGCTTGCATGGCAGGTCTCCCAGCGAACCCAGGGAGTTTCACACAGTAGGATATTACAGATTGGGATGCTCCAGGGATAGGAAATCAGCTGGGGCGGGCAACTTAAAAGCAGAACAAAACCCAGCACTTCCTCTCCTGGAATCTAAATCGGGATGCCCCGTTGTGTGGAACCCCGCCATTCGAGGAGAAGTTGGGCACCAGGTGTGGCGGTGCCCTCCCAATCCGCCGCCGGTCAAGCCCCATCGCACACCCCAAAGCTCTGTCAGTGGGCCCCCCCAGAGAGTGGGAGCCCCAGGCAACTGCCCCGCCTTGCCAGGTGCTGACGCCGGCCCTGCTAGGAGTTCAGTTATACACTTTGATGGTCAACAGAGAACTTACTGGAGAATAACAGGAGAGGTGTGTGAAGTACTGAGACATTCAGAGAATTAGAGATACACAGATGCCAGTACCCAGGAATGTACTGTATGCTGTATACATGTTATAGCAAGACAACACTCTAAAGGAATCATTGTGTGAGCAGGGAAGCAACACCAGAATAAAAGACAAAACCTGCTTTCAATGTTCTTCTCCATGTCCTCAGACAGCCAGGCAGGATCCTGCAACAAAGAATTCCCCAGCGGCTCTGTTCCCTTCACTCCCATTTATCTTCTATGATTGTAGTTCTGCTTAAAGTCTACACAACTTCCCAGAACCTGCAGATGCTTTTATTTCTATTTTTGTTCTGATCATAGGTAATAAAAGGTAAAATATAAATATATATATTTCTATATTTACATCTGCACTGCTGAAATCAACATCTAAGCATGTAAATTAAGCAGGTATTAAAAAAGTCGCAATTAAATGGGATTACAGCTATTCATAATAATGTTTTGAATATACAAATAATGTAAGATGTGAGTCTTCTCACATTCCATGATGTGCATTGCAGATTAAGTAGCAACTTCCTTAGGGGCTACTGTGTAACATATGTCCTATGAGGAGATAGAAGTAGGTAGAGGTACTCTGTCATTGTTGGGCAGTATTTAAAAATGGTGGAGGCAATCAAAGGTTCTCCACCTAAACACACAATAAAAAGAAAAAAAGCAATGCGAAAGGAAGAAAAAATGGAGCAATGACTCAGAAAGAAATAAAGAAAACAGCAAATGATTCCAAAAGAGCCCCCGTGTCCTGCATAGGGGCTGCCACGGGAGATGGAATTACTTGCTCATCATTGGGAAGAGGTGTGTAACATGACCACCATGGTGAAGTGGGCCCTCCCAAGGTGCAGGGGCTCCAGCCCTGATGCCAGTCTTGCATTCCATGATCATGTCCAGTATGATGCCTTCCCAGAACATTTGCTACATTGCATGACCATGTCCAGTTTGATGCCTGCCTGTGACCTCTGTTATTCTCCACAATCACACCCAGTCTGCCTCTTGCCCACAAGCTTGACTACTGTACATCCATGACAACATTCAGTCTATTCCTAACCACTAGCCATGCTAAGGAGTCCATGAACTGCCAACAAGATTGATAAACCACAGTACATTTTCCTAGTGCTCTTGCATTGTATAATAACTGTATCACGTGGGCTCTAGTGTAAAAACTAGAATAAAGGGGTCAAAGGCATAGGAAACAGTCCACACACATCACTGCTGGTAGACAAGAAGCATTCTGATCACCTCCAGAAAGTGACACATGTTTTAGGGAACAGATTTCTAGTGGTCCAGGGTAAAAAGTTGTGTGTGTTATACTACTCAAGCTGATTGATTGCATGCAGTGATCATAGACTGGTGTACTGAGCCATACTATCCTAGTTCATGAACAGTTTTATTTCCTTCAGAAGCAGCTTAGAACTCAGAATTAGGTTTTCCAACAAAGGATGGATAAGCTTTCTACACAAGATGCCTTAGCTGCTCAGTGATCTTAATCTATTAACCTTAGTGGCCAACCACTTGAGCTTGTGCTTGAGCTCAGGATGAACTTGTTATCAAATCTACATCATTGCACACATGTACAAGAAAAAAGTGCCCGAGTAGGTTAGAATTTAGAGAACTACAGGAGATTAAGGCTCAGAGGTCTTTTAAACTCCAGGACTGGCCATTGCAGCTCTCAAACCGCTTTAGGTCAATCCGCCTGTGCACCTGCTACTGTTCCCACATGCACAACTGTTCGTGCTTGTGCGGTCATGACCTAAAGAGAGCACAGGTGCTCTCAAACCAAGCATCTGAATGCACAGGTCTGGGCCCATACCAGATTTGGATGCCCACCTGCTTCTACTGTTGTCTCGAGTTACTTCTGGCAAGGCCAGCTCCAGGTTAGTGGGGACATTTGGGCAAAATAATCTTAGTGGGCCCCAAAGTAGTGTGTCACATGATGTTACCTTCTGCCACAAATGGGTCATCTTCTACTGCTGATCACCCTCCAGTCCGTATTGCCTTCCTTATAGCCACCAATCGTCCTCTAGTCCTTGTTGCATTCTGCTTACTGTTTGCTCTGCTGCCACTAAAAACTCCATCATTGCTGTCAGTTGTCACCTGGTCCTGGGCACCTTCTGAGCATCCATCAACTGCCCTCAGTTCCATGCCATCTTCTCCATTGTTTGCTTAAAAAATGGAGTGGACGTGCCACTAAGCACACCTTCCTCCCAAAGAGGAGCACCAAAGCTTTATGATGATTTTTACAAATTATTTATTGATACAAAAGGGCTAAAAAACATAAGACATTTAAAAACAACTGCTCTAACTCATATTATTTTTTTGATAAATGATGCCCATATAGGGATATCAATAATAACCACCATGGGACAAAATACAAAAACCACATGGGACTAAATAACTCACACCCTAAGTTATTTTTGTGCTGGCACAAAACCTAAATATAATGTGATCTATACTGTATAAAGTGCTAAAGTTCTGAATAGAATTAAATCTCAAATGATCACTACTGAACCTAATACATACTCAAATTAATATACAGTGATGCAGCATAAAATAACATGAAATAAAACACAATTCATAAACCACATTTGATACCCAACTAATATTGTGCATAGAATTCATATAAACCATATGTGTCCTATATTGCACAGAAATTCATCAAAAACAAACGCAACACTGATGAAGTATAAACAGGTGAACAAAGACAAATGTAAAATGCCTGTGCCAGCATTGAATCAGAAACCCCACATAAATCTCACACAGATCACAGGGCCGCCCATGGAGTAACAACACAGAGTTAGTAGCAATATTAAGCACCCGCTCATGCGGCTCCCATGCCGCTTCAAGGGTGAAGGCCTTATACTAGTGGTCATTTTGTAGTCCCTTAGCCTCTAGCAAGCAGAAATAAATAAGTGTACAGGAATTTATACTTATTTGTCACAACTACAAACATCTAAGCCAAGGAAACAACGCTATCACTTCATAGTGCAGCATTACTCTCACATAATTGCTTTGCTGTTAATCAGCATGACAGGGACCAATTGCCCCAGAACACCGTACCAGCTCTCTACATCACCTTCTATTCTCGTTGGCAGGCAAGGGGCATTCTTGTAGTTGCACAAGTGGCGATGTGCTTGTTGGCCATCATGGCTGTAATTTATCACTGGCAGGAAGTGTTTGTTAACAGTCCTCCAAGTTGGTCCCTGAGGCTGCAGCTGTGCAGATGGGACAATGTTGCTCTATAGATTAATTTTGTGTTTTAAAGAGATTAAGCGGAGCACTGGAACTGTGAGCAGAAGGATAATTAAGTATACGTGCTGCAATTACTAACGACTATTCTTTCCTACCCACAAGTCCAACCATTAATCCTCTTAGGGGAACTATATCTTGTACAGCCTAAGCCAGAGGTCGCAGCTGGGTACAGGTAAGATGGTCGATTCACAACTTTCCAAGTGCATAATCTTGTATTTTGTGTCCTAAAAATGGATCGTTTAAGCTTTTGTGGGTTTGAAAGACACCAGAGGATAAAAGTAAAACAAACAGCATATACTCACCTTACCTCCAGGACCAGCTGCTCCATGGATGAGCTGACAGTATAAGCGGTCTTATACCTCAGGCAGGTGACCACAACAGAATTAAAGAAGACCTATTAGGAAAATACTGATATTAAAAATCTGATTAAACATGCTAGATGGCAAGAAAATGGGTTATCAGTACAAAAAGAAACCAACAACCTGTTTCCTACTGCGTCACAAACTTACCCGGCTGGAGTGTGCATCTGGGGGTTGGCGCGGCAGCATCATGAGTGTGCTTGAGTGGCATCTTCTCTCCCGGTGCATCCTCACCCCAGAACCTTGCTGGTGTCCCCCAGATTAGGCATACCAGGGTCTTCACCGGCGATTCCAGCGCAAACTCTATCATCAGGCACTACTGTGCAAGCATGGGCATCTCGGGAACTGCACGTGCGCAAGCTGGGGCCACTACTGCGGAAATACAGCCACATGGATTGCACAACACCCCTTAAACGTTATGCAATCTGATGGTCTAGTGCTGGCATCATCCTTTTAAGCCCATCAGTTGCACCTGTAGTAGGAAACACGTCAGCTGACTCAGGATAGCCAGTCACCACTCCCTGGTCTTAAATAAGGATGCTTCTGGCACCAGTATGGCACCAGAGAATTCCCATGCATCTCTTACTGTGCCGCTAAGTTTTTGAGTCCTGTTCCTGTTTGCTCCTGGATTATGATCCATGACCCATTGGCTTGCTATTGAACTTTGCTACCAGGATTACTGAACTCCTTTGATGCTTAACCCATGCAGGAACCTTTGGCTTACTATTGGAATTTGCTACCTGTATTACCCCATTTTGCTGGACCTTGCTTGATCTGTGTATGACCTTGGCTATTCCCCCTGACTACGCATCTGAGCTTGTGACTCTTGACCTTGACTTTTATCTCCTCATCTGCCTCTGCTACCACCAACCAGGTGACTGCTGCTGTCTGCTGAGGCCCTTGACTTGCCAGCACATAACCTTGAGTTACCCCCACAGCAAATCTATCTTCTCTTGTGGGGGGCTCTAGTGAGGACCAGGGAAGCCCTTAGATTCTGGGCCATCGGGTCAAGGTCTGGGTTCTGAGCAGTCCGTGAAGTCCAGGTTTCACCAAGTCCAGTAAGTCTTACTGACATACTGGAAGGAGGAAAAAACAGGAGTGAAGTGAGCTGTGGAGGTCTGCTCTAATGGTCCATCTCCTGAGCCATCTTGCCACAAACCACTCCGATTCCTGCTCAAAGCGTCTACACACATCATAATAATTGCCATTAGTCCAGTACAGAATAGGTGTAGGCTTATTAGATTCTGTATTTTCACCCATGTTTTCTGTCTTTGTAGTAAAAGCATGTTTTTGCCAGTTTAAAATTTTAGACCCATTTTCATGTTAGATATCTTTAAGCCCCTCCCAATATAGGGCATAATAGTACATATTGTGGAAAGTATTAAGCCAGCCAGCAATTGTTATAAAATCCTTCAGCATTTATTGTCTTTGTTTAAAATCAATAGTCCAACAGGTCACAGCATAAATCAGCATGTACATGACAAGCCCTAACGCCAACGCGTTTCGGACAACAGGTCCTTAATCATGACAACATAATAGTACATACTATTGGGAAGGTGAACAAATTGGCCTATATGAAGGACCTAAGATGGGACAAAAGCATCACACCATAATCCAATTCTTATGTGAATTTAGAAAGTCTGGCATACCACAATATCTAACTAGTCCTGGTTTATAATTCTGTGATTGCCTCTATCTTGTGCTCTTCCATCACATACTGGTAGGGGGTATCCACTAAGAAAGACCAAAACAGAGCTCCATCAGGGTTGACTATTTGGCTGCCCCTTGTCTCCTATCAAGTACTTGCATGACAGTAGAACCACATTTTTCATAATGGGAATCATATAAGACCCTTCACACCTACGACATCTGGTAAATAGTCACCGTGTTAAGATGACCATACGCCACCTTCCTTTCTCCCACCCAGGGGGATCGCTGGCCACCCCACATCAGTGATCAATTTTTTTGATAATGCTATATCACCCATTAGTAAAACACATTGTGTTTAGCGATCAAGGTTACTGTGAGTGTATTAAAATATATATATGGTAAATATTGCTCAAATATCAAAGTGCACATTGTTTAGTCAGTCAGTATTCTGCCAGTTTGGCAAAAATACATTTTTAGCAAAGTTGCTAACACAGCTGATTCAGCACCATAGACAGCGGCTGCCGCAGAGCCATTAGCCTCAAAGGCTCAGTACTAAGGATGGCTTTTGAGCATCACTAAAGCACATCCCAACCAAATAAAGAAACGTTATTTTATTTAGATTGCCAACGCATGTTAGATGTTTACATATAAAAACCTAAATGTACCATTAAGTACATGCAATGCGAGTATCACTTAGATACAGTATGGGGAAGCATTCCAAATCCTCCCTTTATGAAGGTTACCTGGATCTCGTGGCGTGCTATAAATTTTGGTTTGCCGTAGAATACTTTTTCTAGGGAGGTATTTGCACTTAACACTTTGTGAACTAAGTTTCTTTTTTTAGCATTTTTAAAGTCTACTTAGAGACATCCCATCATCAATCATAGGTGCTTTGGATATTATCTTAACACACAGAACTTTATGAGCACTTTATGTCTATGCACTTTGTGTGTTCCATTCTATATCTTGATATTTAATGTGGCTGCTATGGATATTTAGGATTGAAACAGTGTCACTATGTGATATGCTTCTAGCTGTAAGCACTCACTTTAGTGGGGTAGTATGTTTGTTGGTGTTTTTAATGCTTGTTATTTAATAAAAAATTATTTATTTCCCTGGTTAAATCATTTTATGGGTGAAGCGGTCACTACTTGGTTTTTCTATGTTTCCCCTCAGCTTTTACTCAATGGTTAACACTCTGATGGAGAGTCATCAGTGCCTAGGAGGATAGGATCCCCTTTAACCACCTAGTATGACAGTGGAGTCCTGATGTGCTCTTCATTGGGGAGAAGTAACATTTGTCGAGCAAGTATAGTTGCACAAGTGAGAATTACACCACCTACCTCTCCTATAGATGTTAGAGAACCTCCGATTACTCTTTACTCTAGGTAGCTACTTCTTATCTTATGATTATCATGCTAGGCCCATATTTATGGCTTTGTACAGAAGCTTTTTCCAACTATCGATGTCTGTGAGCTTGAGGCCTTTTGATCTAAGCGAGATGGTTGTCTTCGTTACATCCCGGGCCAGAATCTCTAATATGTTATAGCATTGACACTTATGTTAAGAAGGTCTGTTGTTGGTGGAAGTGCTATGAAAATTGCAAATAGTATCTTCATGTATCTTAAAGTATCTGCCCATAGTTTCTTAATGACCTTGTACTCCCACACCACCACATTTGTATCTATTGTTCTGTTTTACACCACCAGCACAGGGTAGTCCTCATTCCTTACATTATAGACTGCTTGTGTTGTGCCTATCTGTTCTCATTTGGTGGGCCCACTGTCCCTCCGAAAACTCTGAAAACACCTAAATGTCCCTCTTTGCTGATATCGGGAAGACTTCCACCAAATGCGGAATGCTGGATGTCTGGGTGGTTAACAACTGCTCTGACTCTTTGGTTGAATGGTGGTAGTGGAATGCATGGACTTCTGAGCATTTGATCAATCAGCCTTTATGAACCAAATATTCCTAGAGCATGTGACCCGTAAGTAAGCCACACGCCAAACCACACCCCTATCCCCTACCATGCTCATTACCCACAAACTGGTTTAAACTGTCCCATTCTGAGGTCCCCAAAAATGGTCAGTTTATATACGTCAATTTGCCTCCTAAATTTTTTGGGCAGTAGAAGATGTAATTCTACTAGTTTAGCATAACATATAGTGTATTTTTTGGGGGGGTGGCTGAGCAGGGGCGTGCTGGCCATAGGGACTGCTGGGCATTTTCCTGGTGGGCCACGCCCCCTTATGTAAATATGACAATGGTCCATGTGCAGAATGAGTTGCTGTGCTGTTCTGGCTTTATTTATTGTATATAGTAAAGGCTGAGTGCCCCAGCCCGGACTGTGTGAGGGCTGGCCAGCAACATAGATAACATTTTACACCTTCTAAGCTCTGTGCAGCCTGTCTCTTGTACATATTAAGATGATCCCTGAGCTGCTCCCAGAGCCGGAACCTCTCCCCTGCTCTCCATGTTGCTCCCTGGGCTTGTAAATTAAGCACACAGAGCCGGGATTGAGAAACGTGTCATCAGTCTTGGCACCTGACTGCAGACAGTGGCGATGCTAACAGACGCAGATTTCTTCAACAAGCTACAGTGTGATGAGAGGTTAGATAATCAGCCCTGACCTGCTAACAAATAGTAAAAAGAGAAATGGTGAAAAATGTATGAAAGTGAGAGGGATGAAAAAAGTCAGAATGGCAGTCAGTCAGAACTACTCTGAGAGGGAAAATAAATGGGTTGAAGAGAGAATTGAAAGACAGAGAAGAGACACATGTGAGAAAACTGTGATAGAACAAAGAGGAAGAGAAGATGATAAAAAATAAAGTTAAAGCCAGAGATGACTGGAGAAAATGGCAGATCATAACCTCTTCAGGGCCTCTTGCATTAAAGTGACAAACAAGACTGGATTATACCATATACCAGTGCAGACAGCCTGATCCCAGGACCTTGTACTCACCTGCCTCCATATTGCCGCAATACAGGAGTAGTGGAAGGAGGTAAGTGTTTAGGGGGATTAGTGATTGGGCTTCTCCTGTTGGTATTCAGTGCGGGCACCCCTCTATCAGATTACCCTCTCCACTTCTGCTTTATCCAGTCTCATTTCACTGGATCATAAGTCTAAAAGCCCATGGAAATGTCCAAAATCAGGCAGAATTACTTACACTATTTCTATGCTTCTAAGCCACTTTAGTAGCCCACATGACCACCGCTGGGCAATGGGGTTCACTAAAGTGGCAGAGCAACTAGAGAGGAGCATGGCTAGCAACTCATCCTGGCTATCTCACAGAGCATGCGTGGGTCACTGGAAAATCAGCCCTTATGCTCTATTTATATCTTGATTTGGCAAACTCACATCAGATATAATGTTAGATTGCCTAGAAAAGATGACTGGAGCGTGCTGCTGGCCGCTCCTCTGCCTGCCTGTGCTAGACATTCAGAAATGTCTGGTGCAAGTACAGGCCTCAGACAGAAGCATATCGAGGGTGTAGCCACTGCTCACCTATGCACTTTGGGCTCACCAGCTACACGAGTATACCAAGCAATCTCACACAGCAGGGCACCCCGATTGAAGGATCGTTGGTCATTGTTCCTCATTAAAAGAACGTATAAACTTATCAGCAGTGGATGCTCAAAAAAGCAACAGGGCCGATCAGGCACAAAAGAATCAGCCCATGCTGTGCGTCTGCAATTAAATAATTTTGAATGGAATTAATCAAGCACCAGCACTGCTATGTCTTTAACACAATATACTGGGTCGGTCACAGCACAGCAGGGCCAGTCTGACCAGTAAAATCCTGGGCTGTTTTTTGACCCCAGTCCGGCCATGGGGCTGAGTTAAAGGAGCACTATCGCAAAATTGTGTAGTATTAAAAATCCAAATAAACACTTTAGCTAATAAGGGGAGGGGCCACTTATACACCCGAACTGAATAAAACTCCTGGCAAGCTTGTGTTATTCCTCCCCTGGTAGCAATACAGTCCTGGGGTTACAGGTTTAGTCTATGAGGGGTAACAGAGTCTGTCACCCGAGATGTCCTCTTCCTTCATTAAAATAAAAAAAACAAGCCTGGCTGGATATTTCTCGATACCGGGTGTATTAGTGACCTCTCCTCCTGCCATCCAGCATATTTATATATTTATATGGATTTTTAACACTGGGCCATTTTTTCGCGATAGTACTCGCATAATTCAAATGATTATTGATATGGGCTTGTAAGCTGCATATTGAGAGATATAATTAGCCTAGATTTCAGCTTTTTGCACTTGGGCCCTTATTCATCAAGCGATAGCGCCAGGTAGTGTCTGACGAGCGCCAGGTAGCGGCAGCTAACGGCGACTACCGACTCAAGTACGCCCGGCGGCGGTCACAATGACGCATTTATCAAGCAAAATGAGGCTAGCGCCGGCGAGAGCGACGGCTAGCGCGGCATTCATCATGAAGCCCCCTGGACCGAACAGCGCCGCTGCAAATTCCCTCACAGCGCCAGGTATGAGCTGTCGCTCCCTGGCGATGTCCAATGCATTTCAATGGAGCAATCTATAATAATTCATGATTAATTGGTAATAATTTTTTTATTAATTTTTTTAATGTCAAAAAATCGGAGAACACTTCTGCAATGTTAGGATTTATTTTTAAGTTAAAAAAAAAAAAAAAAAAAATATGTGCAGAATTGATCTAACAGGTCTGAGATTAATGTATTCATATAACAAAATGATTCTAAAAACATGTATAATGTTACATTCAAAAAATATGGTTGTTTAGGGGTTAAAAACTAGTTAATACAGATCGCCGCCAGCGCTCTGGGGTTTAAACAAGGAATGGACAGCGACAGCACATTCGGAGCGTGCTTTTATGATGAATATGAAGCTAGCCGTTCGCTCTGGCCATTCGTTGTCAGGCGCTCACATACAACGCTGGACCTGTGAAACAGCGACCCCCCAGCCCGTATTCAACATTACCGCACACCGACTGAGTCGCTGTCATCAAGCTAACGCCGGCCAAGCACAGCGAATACTGGCTGGCGCTGAAAAAATCACGCTACAGTCGCTCATCTGTCGCTACCTGGCGCTATTGATGAATCGGCCTCCCCGTCTCCTGTTTCTCCCAGTCTGCATTCCCATTTTAACTCATGCTAGTGCCAAGTCTAGGTGCTATCCTTTTTTTCATATCCATCAGCCTGTTTTTTCTTATAATGCTAACTTAAAGACCACTGTCAAATGGAGTCATTAGACAGTGAAAGCTGATGTTTCTATTCCTAATCAGTAAGCAAATGGAGGGGCTGGTTGCTGATTCTGCATTGCGTGCCTCCTAATTAGATTGTGGTTCCACATATGGAGAAGCGGAGGTTGCTCCTAACTCTAACCTAACAGATTTTTCTTCCCTATGTTTGAGCCATTAAAGGCCTATTGCACCGGATTTGCTTGATAATATATGTAAAATTTCAGTGCATTAGGACCCCACCTCCTCATCTCATTGGTCTGTCTAATGTATCTAGTCTTGCTTTAGATCATCTTCCATTGCATTATAGCTGTTTAGAACTAGTCTATACATTTCGGCAAAAAAGCTATCCTCTCATTCAGATTGATCTTAATGACCAATTATTTCCTTATTTTATCTATTGGAGCAGGAGTTTAAAGTTTAGGATAAACAATTTGCTTAGATTGTCTGGGAAATGAATCCCCAAATAGTTAGCTGGGGTGTTTCCAGTGGTGGTCTGGGGCCAAAAATCAGCCCTGAGACATTCCTGCTGATGCCTCCCCACAACCATGGTGCCGGAGTTATAGCATTGGGAGCTGGGGTTCCTTGGCTTGTGGAGCTGAGAGGGACACTTATGAGACAGGATTTGTAGGTGGGTGTTAAAAGCAGCTGCCCAACTGGAGCCAAAGCAACGCGGCCCATGGGGCATTGTCCCTGGTCTCCCTATGGCCAGTCCGCCACTGGGTGCTTCCCAAACTTCTTAATTCTTCTAGGAAGTTATAATTGGGTGCATCGTGGCTACATTGTCAATGCTGCTTAGCGATGATGCAAATATATTTTGCAATTATTACAAAAAATTATATATCATATAAAATTGCACACGTCAGATTTAAAAAATGTGGCCTGGTTAGCCTCCTGATTTACAGCATCACCGTGAATGCTAGTTTTTTTTACGGAATCAAACTCTGAAACGAAGTCCAGGTTGCGAGAACTTGCAATTATTTATTCACAGCCACGTTCCAGGACATTTTCGGACATGCGTATGTGGCCGTAATTACTTCGTGTATGAATATGGCTTAGCCAAGCATTTGTGGTTTTGGCTCTCGAAGATGTCTCGGAAGCCGAGTTTGTGCCTGTTTTCTTCGGTAAGTTGCTGTAGACCCTCCATCTCGGTGTTTCGTGTCCCTCCCTGGCCTTCCGGCATACGCATTCCACCATTTTTTTTATTTTTAAATGTCACGGTTCTTCCAGATGTCCCCAACCTGTGTGACATCCCATGTAGTGTGCATGTCATTCCTAGACTTACCTTCTCACAGTTTTTAGATTCATTGGCCTCCCATATCGTCTGCTTCCACCAAGTGTTACCTTTTTTTGTTGGACATCGTAAGGCAACCTTCTCTTACCACACACCATTACCCCTGTTGGAGCTGCTCCCCCCTGCTTGAATTGTGTTGCATTATTAAAGGGCACCAGGCAGCATCAACATTTTGCTGAATTATGTATTTATTTTTTTATTTATTCAGTTCAGTATATAAGTTCAAATTTGGTAAAACATCTTAAAATATTTTACATTTTTTTATAATAAATAAATGTTTGCTATTATAGTGGACCAATATGGCACCTGTGAAGTCAAAAAAATCCTGTAAACACCTGTTTGAATACATGTGTGGCTGCAGAGGCCCCCCAAATTCAACCAACTTACCCACCGGACCCACATAATTTCACATACCAAAACACAAGAGGAGGTAAACAAAAACAAGGCAAAATACATAAACACAAATTAAGAAAATGAGTTGTCGACTAAATGCTGCTGAACACACTGGCCAGCATGGCTCAGGGTACCGGATTACAGCAGGCCATGTATCTTGGGAGCTGCAGCAGTGGCTCCTCCACATATGCCATCACTCTCTCTGTTAGTGCAAAATTGTGGAAGGCAATACAGGTCATGATGATTTTGTTGGGCTTGTATTGGAGGGTGCCCCGTGTGGTCCAGACACCGAAACCGCGACTTCAATAGGCCAAAGAAGCCGAGTGCAGCGGTGGGCCGCCAAAAGGGTGTCAGGAGCCAGGGAGGTAGGGGATAATTTGAATCACCGAAAAGGACATGAAAAAACAACATTAAAACCAATTAATAACCAAAACAAACAAACAGCATAAACCAAGTCCTAATTGGAACCAGTGGGAAACACATTTTGTAGGAGGCAACAATTTAGTGTTGCCTAAGGCAAACCACTGAGCAATCAAGCAAAACAAAAAGCAGTATACATGGACAAGGGGTTTAATTAGCTACAGGGAGCAGGGTCATTTTAATTAGCCACATGGGCACAGTACTAGTAATGTAGGGCAGGAATAAAACTAGGCATCCACAACAAAGTAGCAACACAACAAAAAAGGCCAAATACTTTAAAACTGAATAAAACCGTGGAAATGCAATGCTAACAATAGACATGCAGAGCCAAGAGAAGAATAGACACACCTAACCAGAAGCCAATGGCCACTCAGCTCACCACTCTCAAAAGGGGTATATAAACTCAAACTCCACAAGATGAATGCATTGTGGGATGAGCCTGGGAAGCCGGCCAAAATGCTGAGAAAACAAAGATCCGGTCCCACGATGCATTGGACATTAAGAGAGTGGCCCATCTTGAGGTTTCTGAAATAAAGCCAAACAATCAGAGGGTAAGTAGAGTGGCTCTAAGTAATTAGTTGCAAATAAAATTCAAAACTACAAAGACACAAGGAAGCTGGTTTAGGGCAGCTGTAGCAAGCATAGTATAAAGACAGGAGAGGGGGCAAAAAGGTGCAACAATAGTGGCCATAAATATGCCAAAATGTATACTCCTGAGCAGCTGGGGGAACAAGAGCCCCATGTGTGCAGTCGATTGCGGCCATGACACTTGGCATATTCTCTATGCTGAAAAAAAACAACTTCACCGCATTCCAGGCTGCCATGTCAACTGACAGTGCCCCTAGCCTCTGGAAAGAGCCATTCGCTAAGAAATGAAGGCAGCCAACCAATTTGGTCATAACTCAAATTGCATGCCCTTTTCTTGTGGTGGGGGCAAACCATAGCCGCAAGCTTCTCAAGAGAAAGGCGGTACAGTCGGGTAAATTCGAACACCTGCTGATCGGACATCTGACATCTGGAGATATCCAAGCGACTGCAGGTATGCCTAAGCTCTGGAAAGTAACAGCCCCCACTGCTACAGATGCTCATACTCTTCACAGAACTTCATCAAGGGGATCCATTGCTAGTGTGTATGGCGGTTCCCGCTTGCAAAAAGAGGGAATAATTTTGAACTGGAAACGTACGGATTATATAGTGCCAAAATGGAGCAAATCAGGACTGAGAATCACACGCAAGCGCAGGGTAGACCTTTAAAATTATGTTCAGATGAACGGAAAATCTAGGCATCAACCGGAATAATACGGTGAATACTCGGATGGGCATATGCGTACCGTAAAATCCCACCAAACAGCTAATTCAGAAGAAAAAACACAGCCTAGAATCACCCAACATGGAAAAGCCCCAAATATGGAACTTAAACGCCATTCCCACATGCGAAAATGCATGCAACAGAGGAGTTGAATCAGTCCATAGGAATGCTAGAAGAGGTTGAAGGTAGCAAAGCAACTTGTCTTGAGAATAACGTTTTGCAGGAACATGTAGCTCTGCAGCTCGGAGGTTGGAGATTCCATAGTTGGTGTGGGAGAGGGGTGGACAAATGCTTTAAATCTATTCCTGATTGCCTATGGGTTTGAAGCATACTTAAGGAGGAGTGTGCACATAATATTTTATTCTGCTCCATGCTTGTGTGCTTTGTCCTGACACTGATAACATAGCACAGGTCAGATATCGGTAATGTACCAAGTCAGGCCTTTGTAGTCCCCCACTTTCCACAGGAAAAATATAATGGAATTCCAGCATGTACGTGTTCATTTTCTGCTTCCATTTGTACTTCATCTCTTTGCTGCCATGTCAATTTCCTGTGCTTTCTCCCATCCTCCAGGTCTATCACTTATCGTCCTCCTGAATGGGCTCCTCTTCAGGTGCTGCCATGTCTCCACTTGTTTTTCTTTGCCTCTTTTCCTTTAATGTTCTCAGTTCTCAGTTTCTCGATTGTCTTTTTGCCGATAAGATGAGAAATTGCTCTCTCCGTTTCCCTGTAATCTTCTGCTGAATTATACTTTGCGGTCAAATGTGATGAAATTGTACTTGTCTCTGTAAATTGCCACCTTCCAGCGGAACGGGAATGATCAGTGTATTCTCCAGCCGGTTTATCCAGGGGCCCGCTGGCTGGGCAGACTGACACCCAGAGGTGGTTCTACACCCACCGGCTTCTAGAAAATTAACTTAGACGATCTGTGCACTGTGGCTTCTTGTACTCTGCATCCATAAAATCTCAGGATTTGACCTCGAGGCTGCGGATTTAAATTTAACATGTTGTCAAGTCAAAGGCCAGTAAATCCCATCAGACAGCTATGTTTTTGGAGGTGATATTTGTAGTTCTTTCAAACCATGTTTATAAACCAGAAATTTTCCCCTGACATTTCTAATCAATAAATTAATATGAACGATGGAGGAAAGGTAAAATAAAAGGAGCCAAATAATGTGGGGTGGCAGGTGAACGCTTAACGTATCCTATTGAGGGTGCCAGGTTTGTGGAGGCGATGCTGTATCAGGACTTAGTTAAGTAGCGGTTTTACTTATACTGCTTTATTATGTATTTCTGTGTTTATTTTTCCTTTGGACATTTTTATTTATGATTACATGTCCCGGTGACATCATGATGACGTCAGGTGGGAATTTTGAACTCCGACCTTTAGCCCTGCTATTTATTTTGTCTGCTAGTGTGTATCTGTTTATGAGTCTCTTCCCTGATGAAGGGGGGCTACGACACCCCAAAACGTTGGACATTACGGACTGTAGATTATCGCTTATATGTCGCTGTATGATTTGCTAATACAGTTCTTCTGCATATTTTTTTTATGGAGTGCCGGCCTTATTGACTTACATATTAAACAAAAGGAGGAGAGAGAGAGAGAGAGAAAGAATGCAAAAAAGTTGAATAAGGATGCTGAGAGAAAAAAAGGGAGAGAGAGAGTTGAAAAGGGCTAGAAGAGGAGATGGAAAAAATTAGGAGAACCAGGGAGAAAGAAAGAAACTGGAAAAGAGAGATGGAGGGAAGATGTGAAGAAGATAAAAAGAAGGGAAGGAGAGAGATGGGGGTATTTGAAAAACAAAAATGGCTGCTGTTCCAGTTGGGTGCTCCTGGCGCCTCCTTACAGAGAGTTTGGGATGGCGCCCTGTGTGACTGAACAGCACACCCCAAAGGCCGGCCATGTCTGTCAACCCCCAGGTTGGTGCACCCTTGCTGAGTACCCCCTGGGGTATGCATACTGCTGGTTGAGAAACCGTGCTCTCGTAGGCTCAAGATACTCTGACACAGTGTGGGATACTCGTGGAGGCTGATTCACTACTAATGCCAGGTATTGCCAGATGAGCGTCTGTATAGCGATGCTTAGAGCGACAGCTAGTAGACGCTGTAAGTGGGTATCGGGCGCAACTTAGCGTTGCGGTTGGTCTAGTAACCTGGCCGGCATGGAGGAATGTGACGTTTGCTGGGCGCTCTAACAACAGTATAGCGCTGCAGCGAGCGATAGGTAGCGCCAGTTCAGTGCGACCGACTCTCAGCGCTCCACAGAGCGCCAGACGTTGTGTGATTAAAGTCTGTTTTTGAACACATATCAATCAGTAACAAAGCGAAAACACATGAAATGACATTGTTTTAACACTGTGACATTAAAACTTTAGTGCCAGACCTGTAATGACAATTCTGCATAAAAATATGAAAAGTCAAAAAAAATGTATAAAAGCCAGGAGAGGTCACACGATTTGAGCAAAAAAAAAAATTGCCAAACATGCTGTTTAAACACAACTAATAAAACCCCATTAAAATGTATGGGAGAGCGACACTGAGCGAAAGGTAATATGTGGCGCTCTTGAACCTAGAGCTTCAGCGCTATACGCTGAGCCACCTCTAGTGATACATGTGACGCTACATGGCGCTGTTAGAGGCGCTCACCAGATTTCTCTTTCTTAAATACGGTTTCCCGTACAGAGCCCGGTGTTCACCAGACGCTGCCTGCCGCTACAAGGCACTACCTGGAGCTATCCTTTCTTACTTAAATAACCCCCATAGTTGTGGAAGAACCCACTGCCCTTTCTCTCAATTTTATTTTCTCAAAAAATTGTTGGTAGCAGAGCGTGGTGACTGGGTTAGAGTTCTGGTGGACTGACACCATCCTGGGACTGAGATGGAACAACTATACTAAAAGATCGAAATAAAAATGACCAAAACTACCTGCCTGTTTTTTTTGCAATGCCTGACCACAGTACTGGCTATAAGGCCACCAATTCCAGTAAGGTGTTTGTCAGGTCAACCTCTGTTGTGGCAACAATGTCAGCTGTGTTTTGCCAACTATCCTTTTGTTGGGTCCATATGCTTATGTGTGAATACCTCAAACTGATGACTTTCCTCACGTACACATTGTGGTTCCATCTCCGGTATTTCACCTGCTGTTAAACAAACAGTGCATTGTGTTTGTTCCTAAAGAAACCTATGAAAAAAGAAGGGCAGAGGTCAAGATCAGGTTGCAGTTCTCTCCAAGGCCATTTTGTTGTTACCTCACCATGTGGAATAGCAGGTCCATCATGTGATCAACCTATTATTAGAGAGAAAGCCCTCGATCCACCTATTGTAGACATTGTAGCTCAGAATCGGATTCATTCACCTGGTATATACATTACATATATACATACTAGGTATTTGTTGTGGCAGGGGGCCAAGTGGTTGAGGTAATAAACTCTTAAAGTGGACCAATACCCAGCACGATCGTCCATCCCCATCCAGATGCCCCGAAGTGTGAATCCCCCCGAGTCACCCCAACACTTACGTTCTTTCCTGGTCCAATGGCGCATGTGCGAGCCGCGGCCACATTCCCACTATCCCTCTAGCAGGGTGTGTGCCACGCTCCCGGTTAGAGGGTTGCGGGGGATGCGGACATCAGCACGCTCAGCCTTAGACGAAGGCTTAGACGACGTGACGTCAACGGCTTCGAGCACGCTGATTGGACGAGTGGCTGCGCATGCGCAGTAGGAGCCGGAAGAGGTTCGTTTATTTAGGCAATCTGGGTGGTTTCACATAGAGGGGGAAAGGACCAAAACCCAGGATAGTCAAAATCCTGGATTTTTGTCCACTTTCATTCCAACATAAGCAGAAGGTATTAGAGCGCAGAGACATGGTTAGCGATCAGGCAGAGGACATTCCGACCCACAGGCTTCCAGTTTAAAGCACCACACGAAGGGGGTCCAGGTTCTGGGAAGAGCAGAGAAGTCCACAGCAGTCCAGATACACACACACTTTTACTATTCATGCCCATAAATAATTAAAGTGGACCAACAGTCAACCAAACAACTGTCCATGGCAGCACTATGGTGGCTGCTGCATCTTCCACCCTGTGAGGATGACCATCTGCATGAGGCCCCTTAGGAATCACTATAATTAGGCAATTCTGCTTCATACTTTCTCACCCCATGTTCATGCCCCACAAACCAGCAGGGAACACAAAATGTATGCTGGATATAATGGTTGTGGTTTCCACAATAAGGAAACACACAGGGGTAATGGATGGAGGTTCTATCCAAGGTAATCTTCATCTCTCTGAAAAATGTTGGTAACAACAGGTAATGTTGGCTAAATAACAGGACCTGTGGTTAAAGGTACAGTCCAGGCACAAAATAAAATCACTCACCTTTTCCCCTGAAGCTGATCTGTCATTGTCCAGTTGAATAAAACTTGCCGGCCTGCAATTATGAATAGCAACGATCACTGTATTGACCCTCTCAGTCACAATGACTGGCCGTGCCCACTTCAATCATTGAAATGTGCTGAGGCCTGGCACACCCCCTTCACTGCAAATAATAGTACAGGCATGGGCAATCACTGTGACTGGCGGTAGTGGTGAGAGAATTGCTTATGAGAGACGCAAGATCGGGTAAGTATTGTTGAACCGGACTGGATCCGATCAGCTGCAAGGGAGAAAAGTTGAGTTTTCTTGTGTTGTTGTGCCTATAAATATTGTAGTAGATTGTTCATATGGAGTGGCAAACATAGCAAAGATCAGCTTGTGTTTGTGATGGAATGCTGGGTCGTAGTGACTCCAGGAAAATGTGTTTCTGTAGTTACTGGCTCCAATTTTAATACTTCAGGTGCCACTGTGTGAACTTCTACAAGATGCCTGCAAGCCTCCTTACCTTGCCGCTGGTCCCTCACCTCCATTGCGGGCCCCGGATTCATCCCGGGCATTTCTTCAGCTGTGCGCACTCCGGCGCCCAACCATTGAAAGAGAACTGATGCGCAGAAGAACGCACTCCACCGAGGAGCGCTCAGATCAAATGGCTTTATGCCATGCATTAGTATGTATGACATAGAGCACTGATTGGACGAGAGCCCACACACGTGTCGTAGGAATGATGAAAAGGTGAGTTGGACGATCTGAGAGGTTTCACACAGCAAGGCATCCCAAATTGGGGTGCCACAGGGACAAGGACCAATCCCCAGGATAGTGAAAATTCTGGTGACTGGTTCACTTTAAGAAATATGGTTCAGGCAGAGGTGGACTAGGGGCAAAAATCAGCCTGAAAATTTACTGGCCCTGACCAGCCCAGGCGCTGTTGAGCCCTGTCTCTAGGGCGCTTTTGAGCTGGTCAACAAGTGTGTTCATCAGCTAAGGTTATTGCGTTCACGAGCATGGGTGGAATTTTCCACTTTCAAATCAGACCAACAACCATTTTTCAAAAAATGGGTGTTGGTCCCCTGTGAGGGGGAGGGGAAGTCATCCCGTTTGCCGGTGTCCCCTCCTCGATCAACCCCCGGCAAACTCCATAAACCTTACCTGTCACCTCCCTCTCTTGGTGACATGCAGCCACATGATTGGCTGGCGGAGGACACATGTCCCATTCTCTGACTTCTGCTTTGATGGTGGCCGGACGAGAACGGGACACCTGATCACCACCAGCCAATCACAGGAAGGTTTATGGGGATTGCAGAGGGTTTATTGGCAGACCTACACCCATTTTTTGTAAACTAGGTGTTGGTCCAGGTTATAGAGATGGTACTAAAACTTTAGAATTGTAGGAAAAGATACAGTGGCAGGAGTATGTAAACCGTCCAAAGCCAAAGGCCAGACACGGACTGAAGTTTCTTGGTTGTGGGATACAATGGGGCCAGGGAAGGACATGGCAGGCAGCGAGCTGAGACGGGTGTTAGATGAGGATTAAATGAAATGCAGCACATGGTCTGGGTGAGGTGCCAGTCATGTCGGTGCCAAAGCAGCTCAGCCCACTTGGTATTCTCCCTGTGCCCCCTATGGACAGTCTGCCCCTGAGTTCAGTTATCAAGTAGGTCTGATAATCGCACTACTGGGTAGAGCTCTGGACTAGATTCAAGATTCTATAAATAGAATGTGCGAGATTCCTGAAGCTCAATCATTTAATACATGGTGGCAGCCCCTAGTGGTCGGGTACAGACTCACCACTCGGGAAAGCTAATGATGTAATGGAATCCCTCACCGCTCTGCTCTATAAGCGGATCTGGCTGGAAGAATAATGTAATAAAGTAAATGCAGGAAGAACATTTGTTAAGATGTCAGGCGCTGTACTATGATTCAGACACTTTTTATTGAATTTATTTCATTTAATTTAGTGATTTAATCAGCTCTTCATTCTCAAGCAATATCCTGCCAGGTAATTAGAACATGGCTCATTTCTAATGTATACTGAGGAGAGAGGTATGCTTCGAATAACCAGACAATGTTTTTCTTATTATGAACTTTAGAGCCTGTGACTAGGGCAGCACAATGCTGGGGGGGCAGCAATCCTGTGGATGAAATCAATAGGGACCCGAACTTTGGGGAGCGATTCTCTACACCTCCATCCCCCGATCCTCACCCACCCAGGCGTGTACAAATCTTGGGCGACCTTGCAGGCCTCCTCATACAGGGAAATGCTCCTCAGACTATACCACTACAATTATGTATTACCTGCCCGATCCGTACAGATGGGACTGTTAAATTCAGACCAATGTAAAAAGTGTGGGGAGGGGGGGCGAACCTTTACCACTGTCTATGGGATTGTCCGATCATTAAACAATTTTGGAGGGAGAACAATACACAACTACATGACCACTAAACTCGTGAATTATTTACTTTTAACACCAAGATGGGCAATATTTGGCTCAATAGATTTGACCACCCTGAGAGTGGATAGTCGCACTAAAAAGTTAATACTGATCGTATCAGCAGTAGCAACAAAAATAATTCTCCAAAATTGGATTAATACTGCCCCCCCCCCCCCCCCCCCCCCCGCATTCCAACATTTCATGGAAAAGTTAAAACAAGTTTTCAAATTTGACTGGTCCGATGCAGCATTGGACAAAGAAAAAAAAACACCCAATTTCTTCAAAACGCAGGAAAGTTTTATTAACACCTTACATGCAGAAATCAAGCTGTACCATGCATTCAAAGGTTCGCTGGGATAGGCAGTGACGGGGAGTTGCAGCCCTCACCTTGATGGAAACAAGACCTGGGGACAAATGCGATACACATGCAATAACTGTACAGATAATGTATGTTGTTGGATATTAATCTACTTTATGATGATAGGAGATGATGCATCGATTTACCCATCGCTATATATGCTCTCTTCCTTTTGTAACCTACCAGCAAGATTATATCCATATCTACCCTATGTACATGGTATTTGTAATTGTAATTGTATAAAATTGTAATTGTATATAATTGTATATAATTGTATAAAAAAAAACAATAAAAACAAGTTTAAAAAAAAAAACAAGAGTTGCTTAAAGTGGAAATCCTTTCACTTTTCTGTCCATAGAATCGTTTGGGAACTCCCAGTTTCATAAAATAATCTGTTATAACTTTTATACATTTACTCCGTATCTCTAACACCCAAAATCAACCTTTGGTTTAGGTAAACTTTCTAGAATATAAAAAATATCAATTTATTTTATTTTTTAAGCAATGGTTTTAAAGTTCTGTCACACAAAATCAAAACATAAAAAAAACAACAATAGTAATAACACATGTTTGTGTTGTTCCTATGGCAACAGTGCTATCCACTAATTTCCAGCAACCAAAACAAGACACTTGCTGCATAAAAATTATGCTGCCATGCAGAGTCAGGGCTGTTTACTGTCATCAGCTATATCCGATTACGTAATTAGTTGTGTTTAATTAGGTTTATTTTTTGCCAAATTAGGTTTTAGCATTAGATGACGTATTTCAAAAAATCTTTAAATGATAAATTACACCCCAGCTACAGGGCTAAAAACTATTCACCCTTCTAACAGACCCTTGAACACAGTAACACACATACTGTGCCCTTATAAAACCTCTTGCAGCTATAATCTTCTCATGGCAAGTCATCGCTTGCTCCATTTCTGTAGAGTATTCACCTACCTGCCTGTGGCCTTCATCAGGTGCTATTCATTAAAGTGGTTACAAAAGAGTAACTGTCACAGATTTCTCAGCAGAGAAATTCCCTATTATAGAATGACCAGTATTTGAGAGTCACCGTGTTTAATGGTGACAAACAGAAACAAATATACACAGCACACACCAACCAGGCTGCTGTACAAATACACAAGCGAACAAATTAACATACACGTGCTGAAGTAACGGTACAGGAATACAGATGAACACTACATGCTATGGCTGCTGTGCAGAAATATAGGTAAACCCAGAAAACATAAACACACTCAGGCTGCTGTACATATACACAGGTGGAGTCTGGAAACATACATGCATAGGGATCCAGTGAAAGTCCAAAGGCAGATACAAGGCTGAGACAGGGAAGGCAAATCACAAAGGCTCAGAGTTCAGAGTCTAGGCCTGGGAAGACAATGCAATGCTGATCCACCGGCTGCAAGGGTGGATCAGCTTATAAAGGCCAGGACGTCACAGGTGATGGCTAATTACCAGCTGGAGAGGGCCACCTGCTGGCAGAGCAGCATATAGCAGAGGAAAGTCCAGGAAAGGGAGCCAGCAAAAGCAGAACATAACAGATACATGCTGCCATGTTGTGAAGGAACTCCAGACATGACGGTAACTTTAACATAGAGACATGAAAATGAGATGCCATTTTGGTTATAGGCTCAGTAACCTATGGGCCAAGGAAACAATACGGCTAATGGGGGCTGTAATGAGTAAACAGACCAGATCTCACACTTTCAGTGGGGCAGTCCCAGTTTGAGGCATTCTGTCTGACTGCCCCTCCGAACTAATCCAGTATGTCTGGTCATTTTACAGCTGGGGTCAGTCCAGAAGCCTTTCTCATCAGAAGTCCCCAGATAGCACCCGCACTCCTTCTGGTTTGATTAAAATTCTTGAAAGCCAAAATAGTGTCAACAGGAGGGACATGTTGCACAGACTGCACTGGCATTATGGACATTTTTATACCTATCCTAAAAAAAACAGTATTAAAAAACATTAGTGTAGGATGGGCTGGTTGTAATATTTCTGTTAAGATTAATCAAAATGCTATTGCAGCTCCTGTCATCCAAAGCCGCAGCTGCCAAGTCCTCATTCTCCTCACCCTTGGCATTTCAGTCTCCAGCACCTTAATATATCTCATCTGTTTCAGGCAAAACTCTCATCTGCTCATCATATATTTCATCTCTTATCTCCTTTCACGTCCTTGAATAGTCTTTGTTGCTTTAAACATCTCAGCTCTCTGCACCAGTCTTTACGCAGAAGCAACCTACTTGTTTTCCATCTCTGTACAGCAATGGAAAAAAAACAAAAAATCCAACGTACTTGTTGTTAGGTCTTTCATTTAGATAGATGATAACTAAAAACAGTTTTTTAAAGGTACATGATAATTCTTTTTGAAGAACATATAGCAGTGGGGATTAATGTGTTGGAGACAGGTGTCTGAAGTGTAGTCAACACAATGTGACAGGTTAGACAAGTGAGATGACCCCTTGTTTACCACAGAGGAGGATAGCTAGACTGAAAGGTAATACTTCCCCAATGATGGTCAAAGGTAGATGCAACAGGTTATGGGAGTTACTCACTCTAGTTGATAATAGGAATAGCATCAGTTAAAAATTGTACCCGTAGTTAGAGTTAGGTATTGAGATGGCTAAATAACTAAAACGTGAGTCAGGTTATAGGAGTCTAGAAAATATCCACACATTGGCAGGGACATGTGTCCTGCTAGGCTAACGTTGCAACTAGGTTGTATGTGGGAGCAATAGAGGTAATATAAACCCAGAACCAGTCAAAACCAGCTAAGGAGAAATGGTTCTGTGAGTCAAGTCAGCACAAACCTATGCAGAAGAGAAGGAAATAAGCAGAGACCCTTTGGAGAAATCGGACACCAGCTTAAAAAACATGAGACCAGAACTAGGCCAGACAGCCATCACCAGCAACCAGTGTTGGACTGACTCTGGGGAGCCACCAGTAGAACTGACTCTGACTGCCCACCCCACACTTAGATGAAAGTATTAGTGACTTGACTTATATTCAGAGCCCATGCACTTAAGCATTATGCCAAACTGTAATGTCTCTGTATGTGCACTTGAGAAGCCACAAATAAGTTATACATAGTTCAGGTTTAGTGATGAAGGCCCTCAAACCTGTTTTTTCCCTGGTAACCATGTGGGTCAGTCCAAGCCTGCCTGGAACACATGGAGGGAGCTAAGGGACCAGGTACCTACTTGTGTAAGTTGGATTGAGTTATGTCAGCTGGAGCTAGTGAAGAGGAACCATAGTCTAGTTTTGCTATGGTGAACTAGAGTGAATGTTTTACTGGAACTATTGCTATTCTAAAATATTTAGTTGGAATAGCTTGCTGTGTGTGAACTATGTTCAATAAGGTCAGTGGAACTTTGCTTAACCCTTTCGCTGCCAGCCTACCTGCAGCATTTGCCACTCCCTGTTGCCAGACTGAGTTTGACTGTTTTGCGCTACACATGTTCAACTGTCATTTTCGAAGGGATTTCCAGGGATTTCCCAGGAAAATTATATATTGTTTTTTTCAACAGAGTCTGGGCTTTAACATGAAATGTCTTGTTTGTGTTTTTTAGGTGTATTCTCAACATTTTTGGGTGAAATGTGTGAAAAAAAATAAAAAAAATATATTTTTTTACAATTTGTAGAGTTTTTTTGTAATAAAAAATGTAAGTTTGTCAATAAAATCTTATTGCGTGAGAAACCCCAATTTCTCCCGGTTACAGCGATACCACATATGTATAGGTAGACACCCTTTCCTGCCCAGAAGCCTTTTATAGCTGCTGGATGACAAATGGTTAATTAAAAAAAAAAATGACATAGGGTCCCCCTTCCCGGGGAGGGGGACCCCATTTTTTTTTGGATTTTTAAGGGTTAAAAACCCTTAAAAATCCAAAAAAAAAAATGACGTGGGGTCCCCCTTACCCAAAGTAACCAGCCCGGGACCAGCTATGGGGGCTTGTAGGCACAGAGTGGGGGGGCCAGCTTTGGTGGCCCCCCCACCCTGCAGCCTACGAGCCCACATAGCCTATGTGGGCCCGGGCTCTTCTGCCCCCCCCTGGCCTTTGGGGAGGCAGGTAATGGGGGTGCGGGGGTTAATGGCAATGCCACCCCCCCAGCCATGTGAACTGGTATAAGGGGTCTCATGGACCCCTTACCAGCTCACAAAGGGTTAACTGTAAAAAAAAAAACACCACACAATAAAAAAAAGTATTTTATTAAAAAAAAATAATTTTTTTTTACTGTACTTACCTTCGATTGCAAGCTCTTGTCCCTCGCCGCTCAGCTGACAGATGCCTGTGATCGGCATCCAGAGAAGGAGAAGGCAGGAGATCAGAGGATCTCCTGTCACCTCCTTCCAGGGCACCGATCACCGGCATCTGAGAAGCTGAGAAAGCTGAAGCCGGTGATCGGGACCGGGATGACGTCATAAGCCCCGCCCCCAAGGGGGCGGGGCTTAGAGGCAAGATGGCGGTCGCCATCTTGAAGAAGAGAGGAGAGAGCCTCCCAGGCTCCCTCCTGAAGATCGGTAAGTCCTGGGGGGGGATCGGAGGCCCCCCAGGTGAAGAGGAGGGACAGCGGGAGCCAGCGCACATGGAGGTAAGTGAATGTCATTTTTATTTTTTTTTTTTTTTTACAGTTAGCAGCTGCTGCTGCAGAAGCGGGGGGGGGGGGCGGCCTATTCCGGGGGCTCTCCTGGAGCCATCCGACCCCCCACGGGGGATCGGATGGCACCAAATTAAAGGGGAGACCCGGCCGGATCCAACAAGGGGTCAGGTGAGTATTTTTTATTTTTATTTTTTAAACTAGAAGCGATCAAAGTCAAGCACGTAACACCTACGGGCTTGGCACTTAAGGCCCAGCCAAGCCAGCACGTAGGTGTTACGTGCTTGGCAACAAAAGGGTTAAGAAATTGGGCTAGACTTGAGTTTGTACTCCTGCATGAGTGTAAGAAAGTGTGGTAAAGTGTATGGAAAGTGCTGGATGGTGTCTATTTCTCCCTTGGTTTTCTCAATCAGGCATGATACATGCCGGGTTTACAGGACCTCAGTCTGCATTCCCAGTCCTCTACTGGTTTTTCCCCGACTCCCATGTCTTAAACAGGTGATGAATCTAATTGCAAAGGAAACCTAATAAAAGCAGCCGCTGAAGCTTCCAGTGTGGAGATGGAGAGACTGGCATGAGGAGCCCCGTGCCTTGCTGCTCCCAATACTGACAGTGCTGAATTGCATCCAAAGGACTTTATGTGTTATTCGTTCTTGGAACCTGTGGATTAACAGCCTGGACTTGTATGCCCCGAAAGTGGACCTGTGATATCAAGGACTTGCAATACACTGTAATTATCATACACTGGACATTGCTAAAGTTGGTGAGGTAACCACTTGCTGTACTGCATTGTATCCTGGATTATACTCTGAAGTTCAGAGATTTTGCCTGTTGGACTTTGTTTTCAATAAATCGTTTATTA
Source organism: Gastrophryne carolinensis (assembly GCA_027917425.1). NCBI lineage: Eukaryota > Metazoa > Chordata > Amphibia > Anura > Microhylidae > Gastrophryne > Gastrophryne carolinensis. The sequence goes on along the minus strand of CM051238.1, from coordinate 406,037,300 downwards.
TTTGACTAAGAACTGTCTTCAGAGTCATTGCCGTTGGCCCCAGAGCCTGACAATTGGTGGAGGATGCGGGCATAGCATGGTTGCTAGGAGCAACGGCATGACAAAAACTCTGCGGTGACATTTAACAGTGGATGGCTTGGGTGAAAGCGGCAACAAAGATGTCTCACCAGTCTCAAATGGAGGAGGTGATAAAGCAGCTGATACAGGCAAATTATCTTAACTTAAGAGTATAATGCAGGATACAATGCAGTACAGCAAGCGGTTACCTCACCAACTTTAGCAATGATAATTACAGCGTATTGCAAGTACTTGATATCACAGGTCCTCTTTCGGGGCATACAAGTCCAGGGTGTTAATCCACAGGTTCCAAGAACGTATAACACATAAAATCCTTTGGATGCAATTCAACACTGTCAGCATTGGGAGCAGCAAGGCACGGGGCTCCTCATCCCAGTCTCTCCATCTCCACACTGGAAGCCTCAGCGGCTCCTTTTATTAGGCTTCCTTTGCAATTAGCCTCATCACCTTTTTAAGACCTGGGAGTAGGGGAAAAACCCGTAGAGGACTGGGAATGTGGACTGGGGTCCTGTAAACCCGGCATGGATTGTGCCTGATTGAGAAAACCAAGAGAGAAATAGACACCATCCAGCACTTTTCCATACACTTTACCACAAATGCTAATGAGCAAATTCCTAATCCCACAAGTGCCAGAACAGGAAACCTCAGGGCCGAGACGACCCCACTCCCCACACCCCCTGGTGTCACCTTCAGGCCTGTGTGTGCAACGATAAGCCACATGTCCTGCATGTGTACTGCTAAAGCTTGAAGCACTAAGACCCCTATATATTAAATCTCTGTTTCTCAATTAGAGGTAAATAAAGAGATGCCAGGGAATACATCTGACGCTCTTGTTAGTAGCTTCCACTCTTCAACAAAGAACAGGTGTAGAGGTCCCAAAATTGAGATTTAATACTCACGCTTCTGCAATTTTCTTATTCAGCAACTACAGCCTCTGACATCTTCTACTCTATCAATTAGGAATCGTGCTAGCCAGGTGGACATACCTGGCGAATTATATTTGTCACTGCTGGTCATATATTGCTCAAGCGTATAGTGGGAGAATGGACAAGGCAAGTTATAGAGACGATTTATGAAATGCCCTGGTGGAGAGGATTACGGGTGGACCTAAAGGAAGTCCACATACAATTTACTTGGGGGGGGGCAGAAAAAATACCCTGGCTAAAGTTCTGCCTATCAGGAGTTCTGCTCCCCAAGCTGAGTGGGTGGTCCAGGCATAAGGACCATAGGATCATTTTGAAGGGACCACATATCCAGGTCTTTCTCTGGTTTTGTGTGGATTGTTTGGAGCCATTCTTGCATTTGAACAAGGATGATGGTGGCATTTTATACTATGATCCCAGTACAGGTACAGATTCAATTGTTATTGGGCTTTTTAATTTAAACCAGACAAAGCATTACCTTGCACACTACAGAATGTGGATGAGGCCTGCCATGATATTTCCCTTGACAATCATAAGCTTTTTTTAGCACTTAGCTATTAGATATCTATTGTTATGTATTTATTCTACTTAGCATTATTAGGTTTGCATTAGCTAGATTATTCTCATGGTCCATGTAGCTTGTGGATTTATTTTATTTATCCTTAAAGTACCCTAAAGATTACGTAAAGGAAAGATTGTTAGTTTTGCATTAGTTATATATATATATCTATATAAGTTATTCTCACATTTTTGACTTGATATGGTGATTAATTAATTGTTCTTAAATGTCTTATTGTGACTAATCATCATGATATTATCAAATCTGATATAGGTCTGTAGTCTGAATGGCATCTTTTGTTCTGATTGATTGAGTGTTGATCACTACAGCAATTCTATAGCTTATCATGTAAGGGACACTTTAACTATTTCCAAAACAACTACAGCCTGGGGCGTAGGCTTAACTTTTAGGCACAGGTCCACTTTAAATGAAACGTGCATTATGACTGTGGCAGTGGACTGTTTGTTTTGTTTGGCTTGCCTCTGGCTAGTTTTTGTGATCAGAATGTCAGTGTGTTTAAATGCTGTGTGAATGCCCTACCAAACAGGATGTTTGGAAGTCGTCTATAAAAGGTTCCACATGTCAGGCACACAGAAAACTGAAATAACTCTTTGATTTAATTAATTAATTCCTTGGGGAATTTTCCTTTCTGAAAAATAGTTTTGCGCTTCAAACTGCGTTATAACCTCAGTTAGCATAAATTAGTTACAATTGGGTCTGAGAGATTGGGAGAAGGAGGAGGGGGATTTCCTGTTGACCACTGGACTGTACCATGTAGCATAGATCAAGCTCTACTCTGTGTCAGCATTAACCGATAAATGGATTGGCTTTTCTCCAATCTACCCAGAATTCCGCTAAACGCTACATCCACCTTTGCTTACTGCTCGAGCACTGCTTTCCATTCCAGGGACTGGAAGCACCCGGCAAGGCAACGCAGCTGCCAAGGGGGCCTACTGACAGGGCCGGCCTTTGGGGTGTGCGACGATGCTTGACCGGCGGCGGACTGGGAGGGCACCGCCACAGCTGGTGCCCACATTTCCATGAATGGCGGGGTTCCACACAATGGGGCATCTCGATTTAGATTCCAGGGGAGGAAGTGCTGGGTTTTGTTTTGCTTTTAAGTTGCCCACCCCAGCCGATTTCCTATCCCTGGGGCATTAATCGACAAGTTTTTAGGTTCTCAGCACACCTTAAGTAAATAAGTGATATATATACCAGACTGGGTGCAAAAAAATTATATCCAAGGTGTCTCTTCACATAACACCTTATATTCTATAACCTTATCTAAATGTGGCGGATATATGCACACCAAACACATGTATGTTGCAAATAAAAAGGTATTTATATTTATCATACAAAAAAGACAGAGTCATATAAACATAGCAGGCTATACAAAAAGGATACAGTGTTGATAACTTGGTATGCAAGAGTCTGTGTAATCTCCAGGATCGTGGACCACCTCATAGGAAAAGAAGCATATGATAATTACATACTAAGCATAACAGTACCAGTCTATTAATGAATATAGCTAGGTAAAATATTACCCATGTTAGGACTATTGAGGGGTCTGCACACAGGTCCTAGAGAGTGAAACAGTGTGTGTCCTGACCAGAGTACAGACAGTTAAGGAGAACTTGATACAACTTGATCTGTTCCTGGTCAGGTTTGTAATGAACATGTATCAAATCATACCAAGAATAGCGGTTTGCATCATAAGTATATACATACACCTATAAAGTAGTAATCATGACGTCCGTCATATTAACAAAGTAAATGGTATTACCAGAGTGACAAGAGAACGTGATCGCAAAGGAATAGAGCCCACGTTTCGGAACCTCCGGTTCCTTTCTCAAGGCTGCGACGGACGTCATGATTACTACTGTATAGGTGTATGTATATACTTATGATGCAAACCGCTATTCTTGGTATGATGTGATACATGTTCATTACAAACCTGACCAGGAACAGATCAAAACTGTATGTACTGCTTACAATTGTATCACGTTCTCCTTAACTGTCTGTACTCTGGTCAGGACACACACTGTTTCACTCTCTAGGACCTGTGTGCAGACTCCTCAATAGTCCTAACATGGGTAATATTTTACCTAGCTATATTCATTAATAGACTGGTACTGTTATGCTTAGTATGTAATTATCATATGCTTCTTTTCCTATGAGGTGGTCCACGATCCTGGAGATTACACAGACTCTTGCATACCAAGTTATCAACACTGTATCCTTTTTGTATAGCCTGCTATGTTTATATGACTCTGTCTTTTTTGTATGATAAATATAAATACCTTTTTATTTGCAACTATCCCTGGGGCATCCCAATCTGTGATACCCTACTGTGTGACACCCCCTGGGATCACTGGTATACCCACTATGCAAGCAATTCCACCCCTGAGTTCTGCTCCGCTTTACAGGGGCATCTCAATTTGGGATACCCCTGTTTGTGAAAATACCCCCTTGGTTTGGCCGTTAACTAAAACTGCCGATCCCACAGTGCATTTACCAGTTTTAGGAAAGTGATGAAACAAGGGGGGGTCATACAAAATCAGGAGAATCTAGATTTGTTTAGACTCCGAGGTTAGGTTTAAAGGGGCTTGGTGCGCTTCAAAGTAGACCAAAACTAGAGTTTTGGTTCAAATCCTTAGGGGGCATCAAGATTTGGGACGTCTCTCAGTGATGTGAAGCGACTCTTCACCACAAAGGGGCCCAATGAGATCTTGCTGCCAAAGGGCCCACATAAACCTGGAGCCGGCCCTGTTCCATGCTATAGCTGACTGTATTGGTGTTGCACTCACAGGGCTGGGGAGTACTAATAGAGTGCAAACAAGTTGAGAGGATGGTTCCATTTACTTTATTAGTTCTAGTTCTTTAACCCAACACTATCCTCTTTAGAAGCTCCAGCTGACACAGCAGATTCCAGCTCATGCAAGATAAAAGATTCATATGTCCATATGGGAAAAGTACATCAGAAAGATGAAGCGGAAGTTGAAGAATACATAAGGCAGTGATGTCAAACTCAATTTCACCAAGGGCCACCTCAGCATTCTGGTCGCCTTTAAAGGGCTAATAAGAAACGCAAAACAAAATGCAACCTGGCCATTCACATGCATCATTACAGACACTGAATTATGTTGCTTAGTACAGCCCCACAATAATTTTTTCTCACCCCACCTGGCAATAGCTAGAAATAACCCCCGCAGCAGCTGTAGCACCCTCTGCTGTGGCAGTAAGTTGGGTGGGTTAGGCAGGCCCCCCCTTGTCTGACAAGAGCTGTTTGCACAGAGACAGAGAACAGTGGCAGACACTACTCTGTTCTGCCCAGGAACATATACTCTACAGTGTACCGGCACACACAGGTGCAAAGACTTGCTGCCGGTCTCAACAGCCTTGGAGTGACCAGGCTGGCTAAAAGGGGCACTGCAGCCATCTGCCAGCTGTCAGAGAACCCCATAAAATAGCTTGGAGGGCCACATCCAGACCCCCGACATAACATCAGAGATTTGAGTTGCTTTTAACTGGCTTCATGCTGTTCCCAATGGGGATAAAATATGAGGCTGGACAGGAACTTTAGATAAAGACCAGAGCTTCCAAGCTTTTTTGTAGAGGTGCCCAAATGTGGTGATGTTGGGGAAGAGAAGTGAGTCCCCTAACTATAGTCTGTGTAAAATATTCCATATAACTAATTGTTCGTGTGGGTGTATATAAATCATTTCACAAGGACATCATTTAGTTTACCTTGTCCCCTGCTTGGTCATTTGACTCCCCCCCCCCCCAAAAAAAAGTCTGTGAGTTTAGATATGGTTTTGGCTGCCCTCTATGATTGATGTCCGTGGTTCTTTTTCCAACTGGCCCATGAAAGTATGATCAGGACATGTATATTCAATAAAAGCAGATCTACAATAGAAAAAAAAAACTCTCCTAGAAAGCCTCAAGATGAATAAGAAATGTATGTATTATAATTGGCACAGTTCATAAAATGTACACACACAGGAGTCCCACCATGTACATAGTGCGCTTAAGACTTTTAATAGCCCCATTGGCATTGTACTTAGCTCAATGATATTTCCCACGTTCAGCTTTTCCTCTTCTAATGTGCTTAGGACCGTGTTAAATTTTTGCAGGCAATGGAGAGTGTGGTACGAGGACAAAAGGGATGAGGCTTGCTGCCTTATGTTACCCTGATGAAGCGGGCAGGGCAAAATGAGTCGCAGGAGGAAGGTCAGGCCCAGTCAGGAGCCATGCTGATTACTTGCATTTGGATTCACTTAGTGCAATATTGCTTTATGCAGGCTGGATTGTGGCTGTTACACAGGAGGGCTGCAGTTATCACTGGCAGTATGAGACCCAGGGGTCAGTGGATGCTGGGTCCTTGACCAGTGGTCTGCTCTAATCCTTTGCCCATCCCTGTCCACTCCTCCTAAAATCTCCTCCTGAGCATTGCATAACAGTATAGACTACTGGATGGATATTGGAAGGGACATTTTTGTATTTTGGTAATTTATATTTAAAGGGCACTTGTGTTGAATAAAGTTGTTTTGCTGCCTTTTGGCCACAGCCACATTAACCATTTGTGGGTGTTTGCATGTGCTGCTGACTATTGCCCTTATTCATCAAGCGATAGCGCCAGGTAGTGTCTGACGAGCGCCAGGTCCCGCCAGCTAACGGCGGCTACCGACTCAAGTACGCCCGGCGTCGGCCACAATGACGCATTTATCAAGCTAAATGAGGCTAGCGCCGGCGAGAGCGACAGCTAGCGCGGGATTCATCATGTAGCCGACTGCAACGAACAGCGCCGCTGCTAATCCCATCACAGCGCCAGGTATGACCTGTCGCTCCCTGGCGATGTTCAATGCATTTCAATGGAGCAATCTTTAATTAATCATAATTACTTGCTATTAATGTTTTTTTTTTTTTTTTTTTAATGTCAAAAATTCTGTGACCACTTCTGCAATGTTAGGATTTGTTTTTAAGGTAAAAAAAAAAAAAAAATGATTTTGTGCAGAATTGATATTACAGGTCTGATATTAATGTATTCATATTACAAAATGTTTATAAAAACTTGTAAAATTTTACAATCAAAAAATATGGTTGTTTGGGGGTTAAAAACTATTTTAAATCCATCGCCGCCAGCGCTCTGGGGTTTAAACAAGGAATTCACAGCGCGAAAAAATTCGGAGCGTGATTTGTTAATGAATCTGCAGCAAGCTGTTCGCTCTGGCCATTCGTTGTCAGGCGCACCCATACAACGCTGAACCTGTGAAACAGCGACCCCTAAGCCCGTATTCAACATTACCGCACACCGAGTCGCTGTCAACAAGCAAACCCCGGCCAAGCACAGCGAATACTAGCTGGCGCTGTGAAAATCACGCTCATCTGTCGCTACCTGGCGCTATTAATGAATCGGCCTCCCCGTTAGGTTAATGGCTGGTCCCAAGATTCAAAATTCCCGTGGGACAGTGCTGAGCCAGCAATAAGCACTTATTCATCCCCTCACTGTTTTTATTTATTTATTTTGTCTGTCATGCAAGTAGGTACCTGGCCTTTAGCTCCCTCCACAGTTTCCTCGAGATGGCTGTCTGACTTAGTTGGCCTAAGGGTTTCCTTGGCTGCTGCCTGTCTTCTCCACAGGTTTACTACTGGTTCTACTCCCTCCTGCACTCACTTTTAGTTGATCCAACTCCCAGAACAATCGATTTCTAGTTCTGACTGGTTCCTTGCTTACTTCTGATGCCACCCAGTTGCAACCATGTTGTAACATCATCAGGGCAGAGCACATGTCCCTGCATGTGCAAAACCTCCAGACTCCATGAAGCTGGGCATATGTTGGTCATTTCACAACCAATCCTATCTCAGTTACTACCAAAGGTCAACCAACTAGCCTGTTACAGCTGCTACCCTCCCCCGGCACTGCTAAACTAGGGGTCCCCCACACTAACTGCACCCATCTTGCTTAACCTGGTCTCTTTAGTTTTCGTCATTGAAGGACAGCTATTGCAAAACTGAAATAAAAGGGAATAAGAAAAAATACACGGACAGCCAGGACAATAGGAGTTCTTCTTGCAGAGTGTGTGTGCTGCATGCAGTGGAGTCAAATCCAGATAGACATTAGAAGTATAACAGGAATCTGCTTTACTGGAACATGATTGCAGTAAGAGAATGTCACCTTAACAGAAAAAAAGAAGTGATATAGTGCAAATGAATATATACAGGAAACACAACACATCGGAAAAATGCATAGAGACTACAGATAAACACTGGTAACAGCGCCATCTGCTGTTATAACTTGGCATAACTGTAAACTGCAGTCATTCTGGAAAAAGTCCTAAAATCACATTCAGAGACAAGCAGAAGCTGTTGCAAAGTATTGTCTCTCCAACAGCCTGTCTGTGACAAACATTGAAAATAAAAGCCATTTGCTTCTGATGTGAAAAAGCACGTGTGTGGGTCTTACCTTGTCTCTGAAAAAAAAGACACTTACAATCATCCTAATGCATAGGTAATATTTCTGCTAAGGTTTCAACCCCAGCAAATATGAATAAAGGTCCTAAATTTTGCTGAAAAATTCAAACCAGCATATTAGGGTTGATTCAGAGCCCCTTTCTCATCATTTTTATGGAGGTCTTGCTACCCAACGAAAAATCATGCAAAAAAACATTTCACACTAAAGTTATCGCAGAAAAAAGGCTTTGCTGAATCAGACGAGGGGAAAAAATGAACGAGAATGGAAATATTCAAGCAAAAAAAAGGTGAGAAAGGGGCTCAGAATCAACCCTATTGTTTTCAATAGTGACCTACCTGATGTTATAAGCACTGAAGTATTTGTCATGCTGATGCTTCATTTATGTGCACAGTGAGATTCAATCTGGGTTCTGTTTTATTTTTGTGTGTCAGATAAAATTCGAATAAAAACGGGGTTCCTTACCTGTTTAATCATGAAGCGGTTATTACATACATATATATACAAGGCCGGCTCCAGGTTTATGCGGGCCCTTGGGAGGCATGGTCTCAGTGAGCCCCTTTGCGGTAGAGAGTCGCGGGTCAGGGGTCTATAAATTCCATGGCCAAAACTAAGAAGGGCTGCTTGCCCTCCAAGCCACTATTGGAGCTGTTATTAATGAGACAAAGCTGGCACTAGAAGGGTTAACCACATTGTGCCAGCTGTCAGTGGGCCCCCCTGGGGGTGTGGGTCCTCAGCAAATGACTGGGCTTGCCGGATCCTGACGCGGGCCCTGTATATATATATATATATATATATATATATATTAGTATACATACATATATAACTATTAGTCACAGTCTGGTGAACAGCTCGGCGGTAGCCTGCCACACACTACACAGCACAGCACGGAGCGCAGCACCTCATCGCAGACGATCTACCACTACAGATGGAGGACCCATTAAGCTAGTATAAGCCCACTATACTATTTATGGCATCCGAGCATTTAAAAGGAGGTCCTAATGGGCCAACGCCAACTCAGATTGGAAGACGACTGTTTGCTAGACTGTAACTAACAATGATATATCTATGTATGAGATAGAAATTATATATATATATATATATATATATATATATATATATATATATATTAATCACTTTGTGATTAGATATTGACTAAACAGGTAATGAGGCCCTTTTCTTATTGGAATTTTCTCTGACACATTTCAAATATATGGTGCATTACCTGTTTCTGTTTATAACCTGTTCCTTGTTCCTCTCAATTCAGTTTTTTTTTTTTCTCTTAAACCTCCCCCTGGTGCTCGCATTAGCCAGAAATAAAAGAGTGCAGTAACCTCTTCTTGAAGTGAGACCAAAGATCAAAGTGGAAGACTCCTATCTACCCTTACCTCCTCCACCTGACCACACAGCATCTGTAATATCAGCAAGCGTCAGTGGTCAGTGGGGGGGATACAAGGAAATCATGTTGTGTCACTTTGATCTTATGCCTCAGTTTCTCAGGAGGTGGCCGCACTATTTCTTTACTGGGGCACGTGCCAAATTGCACTGGAGTCCCATTATCCTGTGCATCCTGTTTGTGGGTCCTTAAAATTAAATGGGTGGATAATTTCGGAACAAAGGAAATGTCGTAAGAGTTATTTTTGGCAATGAAGTCTGAGAAGGCAGTTGTGTACAGCCACTAAGCGTTTAGTGAATAAAGGAGCTGCTTGCTAGCTGGTACTTACTACAGGTAAAGTGTGCAGATTAGGTCATAACAGCTTGGTCAAGTCCAACAATCTGCCTCAGGCAATAAACTATCCTGACTGCATTTGTCTGCATACTATTTGCGATTTAGAAATTTTAGTATAAGATTGGAAAAAAATGTCTCATAAGACAGTGGTCCCCAAGCTTTTTAGCACCAGGGATTGCTTTCATGGGAGGCAATTGTTCCAGGGCAGGGAGGATATCAGTGAGGTAGCACTTTACATATACTATGTATATTGTAATATCATATTATGTCCAGCCGAGTGAAAAATTCAGGGTTCGCCAACATTTTACCTGAAGGGCATTCACATGTTGCATCGTGCTGCAGGCAGGATGGGATGATGGGGGCAATATTAGGATGGAAAGTGGTGCAGGCAGAATAGGATGATGGGGGCAATATTAGGATGAAAAGTGGTGCAGGCAGGATGGGATGATGGGGGCAATATTAGGATGGAAAGTGGTGCAGGCAGGATGGGATGTGGGGGCAATATTAGTATGAAAAGTGGTGCAGGCAAGGTGGAATGGTGGGGGCAATATTAGGATGGAAAGTGATGCAGGCAGGATGGGAAAATGGTGGGGGCAATATTAGAATGGAAAGTGGTGCAGGCAGGATGAGATGGTGGGGGCAATATTAGGATGGAAAGTGGTGCTGTTAGGCACTCACCTCGTCGCCGTCCCTGGTCCCGCGGCGCGCTGTCGGGTGGTTCCCGGCTGGCTGCTGCCCGGCGCTCCCCGGGTGTCCTGGCTCCTCGGCGCGGTTGTGGCGGTCAGGGGTCGGCGGCGCGGGATGATGTCGGCGGCCGCGCCGCAGCCCGCTCTGCGCGGCTGCGCGGTCCCGCCGAGCTCCCTCGCTGTGCGGTGCTTCCCCCTCCCGGCGGGGGCGCGCTCGATCATCAACGTGCTCGCGCGCGCGCGCGAGCACGTCTCCTTTATGCCTCCCGGCGGCGCTTTCCCCAGCGCGCCCGCCGGGGGCGAGTTTGAATCACCCAATCCTTGTCCTGATCCTAGAGTGAGCCCAGGGACTGGTCGGCCTGTCTGGCCTGGGCCGTCCAGTTCCTGGGACCACTCCCGTTTTTAGTCTTGCACCAAGCACTATTGTTCCCTCCATTTTCCCTGTTCCCCACTGGCCAGTTCTCCCTATAAAACTGCACTACTCCAGTATCCCAGTGCCCGTTATAGCTTCTGGGTTCTGGATGTGCGTTGCTGTGTCTTTAGTGAACTTTTTGGATTTGGACTTCGACTACTCTCGCTTGCTGCCTGCCCTGACCTTCTGCCTTGTCTGACCACTCTTTTGCCTGACCCTTCTGTACCTCGCCTGTGACCTCCTGGACCTGACCTCGGCTAGCCTCGACCACCCCTTCGCTATCTCCCTTGGATACCTCGCCTGTGACCTCCTGGTTTGACCTCGGCCTGAAATACGGACTTTCGCACCCGGCATCCTCATTCGGGATTCCCTGCCAAACATCATTCTGCACCTTAAGCTGTTATCCTTTGCGCCTTTTAAGTCCTGGGGGCAACCGACTGGGAGAGGCATTACCCGTGTCTCCTACAAGCGGGGGCTTGTCTATAGGCGGAAGTGGCGGTGGAGATTGGGGGATACCAGCTTAAGACAGACGGGTGTTTGGTATAGTCCTGACATTATAACGGGCCAGAAGAAGAATGGACCAAATCCTGGAGTAGGTGCAAGCCTTAACAGCGGCTGTGGAGCACCTGGCTCATCGGGTTGCGGCCCAGGAGAACCGTCCTACTCCCATTGTCCCCACTTCTCAGGGGACTCCGGCCGCAATGTCTGTGGAACCCAAGATCCCACTTCCTGAAAAATTCTATGGCGACAGGGCAAAATTTGCCAATTTCCGGGACTCTTGTAAACTGTACTTTCAGCTCCGTCCGGTTTCCTCAGGGTCACAAGAGCAAAAGGTCGGCTTGATTATTTCCCTTCTGCATGGAGATCCTCAGTCCTGGGCCTTTAGCTTATCAGCTCAGGACCCAATCCGCCTATCTGTGGATAGCTTTTTCGCTGCAATGGAGGTCCTCTATGATGATCCTGACAAAGGGGCCTCAGCTGATGCCAAATTACGTACCCTCCGCCAGGGACGCCGTCCAGCCGAAGACTACTGTTCTGAATTCCGGTGTTGGGCGGTTGACTCACGTTGGAACAATCCTGCCCTCTGCGGCCAATTCCGACTAGGTTTGGCTGACACTATCAAGGACACCTTGGTGAATTACCCGGAACCTCAGACCCTGGACGAATTGATGCATCTGGCCATCCGCATAGATCGTCGACTCCGGGAGAGGCGCCTAGAGAAAGGATCGCATCTCGAATCGGCTTCAAAGTCTGAGGCTCTAGTCGTTCAACCTTCAGAAGAGCCCATGCAGTTAGGTGCCACCAGGCTCACTGAAGGCGAGAGACGGCGACGTCTATCTGAGGGGCTCTGTCTATATTGTGGAGGAACCGGCCACATGGTCAGACTTTGCCCAAAGAAACCGTCGGGAAACTTCAGAGCCTAGGGGGTTTCGAGGGGGCTCTCCTAGGCTGTAAGGTATCTCCTCAAGTATCGTCTCCAGTTTTCATCCCAGTCCAGTTTAAGAGTGGTGTTAAATGTATAAATCTAAAGGCTCTTCTAGATTCTGGAGCAGCTGGGAATTTCCTAGACTCTGAACTAGCGCAGACTTTAGGAATTATGGTACAGACCTTGCCGACTCCTATCCGGGTTTCAGCCATTGATGGCACTCCAGTGGCCGGGGGGTTAGTTCGGTTCCAAACCCCTCCTATGCAAATCAAAGTGGGAGCCAGTCATTCTGAGGTTATCAGGTTCTTGATATTGAGTATGCCTGGTACCCCTTTGATTTTGGGTTTGCCATGGCTGCAGGAGCACAATCCCCAAATTGATTGGGTTTCAGGGCAAATCACCAAGTGGGGACACCAGTGTTTTCAGAACTGCCTAGAATTCCCACTCAGGGTTGCGCGCTTAGCACCTATTGGGGTTCCAACTCCATATTTGGAGTTTGCTGATGTCTTTTCAGAAAAGGCGGCAGACAAACTTCCTCCCCATAGACCTTGGGACTGCCCTATTGAACTGCTTCCCGGTACTATGCCTCCCAGAGGGAGAATATTTAATTTGACCCGAACAGAAACCCTCGCCATGCGGGAATATATCGCCGAGAACTTAGAAAAGGGGTTCATTCGGCCTTCATCTTCTCCAGCAGGGGCGGGGTTTTTTTTCGTGGAGAAAAAGGATGGGGGACTTCGCCCCTGTATTGATTATCGGGGCTTAAATAACATCACGGTAAAAAATAAGTATCCCCTACCGCTTATTGAGGGACTCTTTACACAGGTGGTTGGGGCGCAGGTCTTCTCTAAACTCGATCTCCGGGGGGCCTATAACCTCATAAGAATCAGGCAGGGGGACGAGTGGAAGACGGCTTTCAATACCCTTGAAGGGCATTATGAGTATTTAGTAATGCCTTTCGGCCTGTGTAACGCCCCTGCGGTCTTTCAAAGTTTTGTCAACGAAATCTTTAGGGACTATCTTGGCCGTTTTATGGTTGTTTATTTAGACGACATTTTAATTTTTTCTTCATCCATTGATGAACATCGTAAACACGTGTGTTTGGTCTTGCAGAAACTTAGGGAGAACAGTTTATATGCCAAGTTAAAGAAATGTCAATTTGAAGTATCTGAGGTTCCGTTTCTCGGTTACATTATCTCCAAATCTGGTCTGTCTATGGACCAATCTAAGGTGAAGGCTGTTTTAGAATGGGAGCAGCCCAGAGACTTGAAGGGCCTGCAAAGGTTTTTGGGTTTTGCCAATTTTTATAGGAGGTTCATTAAGAATTTTTCTGCCCTGGTTACACCACTAACTAAACTAACTAAGAAAAGCGGGTACCCCCCGGTTTGGCCGGTTCAAGCTGTCCAGGCCTTCGGGAATCTTAAGAGGGTATTTAGTGCTGCTCCCGTCCTAGTCCACCCTGATGAGCAACGACCTTTCCTTGTGGAGGTGGATGCTTCTGAAGTCGCGGTCGGGGCAGTCTTGTCACAGTATTACGGCTCACCTGCACGCCTCCATCCATGTGCCTTCTTTTCCAAAAAATTCTCAGCGGCCGAAAGAAATTATGACATCGGCAATAGAGAATTATTGGCCATCAAGCTAGCCTTCCAGGAATGGAGACACTGGCTGGAGGGGGCTCAATATCCAGTTACGGTCTTTACGGACCATAAAAATCTAGAATACATCCAGTCCGCCAAGAGATTAACTCCTAGACAGGCTTGCTGGTCCTTATTCTTTTCTCGGTTTAATTTTTCTATAACTTATAAGCCCGGGTCCAAGAATGTAAAAGCGGATGCCCTGTCTCGGAGTTTTTCTCCCCCTGACTTACCGGAAAGGGTGGTGTCTCCCATCTTACCTCGCTCCCTAGTGGTGGCCGCCATCCAACCCCAACTTCCTGATCTTACTCAGTTCCAGGGCCAAGCACCTCCTGGGAAACCCGCTTCAGCCCTGTTTGTGCCCTCTACTTACCGGTCTGAGTTTTTGTCCCATTTTCACGATACCAAAACAACCGGTCATCCAGGGGTTAAGAAAACCATAGCTTTATTATTACGCCAAGTTTGGTGGCCTTCTCTCAGGAAGGACGCTCAAAGATTCGTCTCCGCTTGCAAAGTCTGTGCCCAAAGTAAGTCCTTGAGGCGTTCGCCTGAAGGCCCACTCCTTCCATTATCCATTCCTGCCTCCCCGTGGACCCATCTGGCCATGGATTTTGTTACTGACCTTCCCCCTTCTCAGGGACATACTGTTATTTGGGTAGTTGTGGACCGCTTTAGCAAGATGGCCCATTTCGTCCCTTTAAAGAAACTCCCCTCAGCTCAAACTCTTGCTCAACTCTTCATTACTCATGTTTTTAGGATTCATGGTATTCCCATGGATATTGTATCGGATAGGGGGGTCCAGTTTGTCTCCCGGTTTTGGAGGGCTTTCTGTGCCAAGCTGGGTTTCACTGTCTCCCTTTCCTCAGCCTTCCATCCGCAGTCGAATGGACAAACCGAGAGAACGAACCAGTCCCTGGAACAATATTTGCGCTGTTTTACGGCGGATACTCAAACTGATTGGGCCTTCTTCTTACCATTTGCGGAATTTGCATTTAACAACGCCGTACATTCTTCCACGGGGGTCTCTCCTTTCCATTGTGTTTATGGCAAGGACCTGAAGTTTTCTGCCCTTTCGGACCAACCCTCTAGAGTTCCCTCCGTGGATGAATGGGTTTCCAAATGGCCAGGGGAATGGAATAAAATCCAACAACATCTACCTAAGGCCGCTCTTCAGCAGAAAAAAATTTCTGATCGCAAACGATCTTCTAACTCTAGCTATAAGGTGGGTGACTGGGTTTGGCTTTCAACCAAGAATTTGGCGCTACGCCAGCCCTCCGCTAAGTTAGGACCTAAATTTATTGGCCCTTTCCCCATAACACGAAAAATTAATCAGGTTACGTATCAGTTGGCCCTCCCTTCGTCCATGAAAATCTGTAAATCCTTTCATGTTTCACTTCTTAAGTCTGCAAAAAACCATGAACCTAATAGTCCTCCTAGTCCCGTGTTAGTTGATGGGCATCAGGAGTTTGAGGTTGCCCGGGTTCTTGATTCTCGCTTTTTCCGAAACTCTCTTCAATATCTTATTGACTGGAAGGGTTACGGTCCGGAAGAAAGATCTTGGGTTCCGGCCAGAGAGGTTCATGCGCAGAATTTGGTAAAGAGATTTCACAGAGAGAATCCTTTGAAACCCAGTTTGGAGGGTCCAGTGGCCCCTCCTCAGGGGGGGGGTAATGTTAGGCACTCACCTCGTCGCCGTCCCTGGTCCCGCGGCGCGCTGTCGGGTGGTTCCCGGCTGGCTGCTGCCCGGCGCTCCCCGGGTGTCCTGGCTCCTCGGCGCGGTTGTGGCGGTCAGGGGTCGGCGGCGCGGGATGATGTCGGCGGCCGCGCCGCAGCCCGCTCTGCGCGGCTGCGCGGTCCCGCCGAGCTCCCTCGCTGTGCGGTGCTTCCCCCTCCCGGCGGGGGCGCGCTCGATCATCAACGTGCTCGCGCGCGCGCGCGCGAGCACGTCTCCTTTATGCCTCCCGGCGGCGCTTTCCCCAGCGCGCCCGCCGGGGGCGAGTTTGAATCACCCAATCCTTGTCCTGATCCTAGAGTGAGCCCAGGGACTGGTCGGCCTGTCTGGCCTGGGCCGTCCAGTTCCTGGGACCACTCCCGTTTTTAGTCTTGCACCAAGCACTATTGTTCCCTCCATTTTCCCTGTTCCCCACTGGCCAGTTCTCCCTATAAAACTGCACTACTCCAGTATCCCAGTGCCCGTTATAGCTTCTGGGTTCTGGATGTGCGTTGCTGTGTCTTTAGTGAACTTTTTGGATTTGGACTTCGACTACTCTCGCTTGCTGCCTGCCCTGACCTTCTGCCTTGTCTGACCACTCTTTTGCCTGACCCTTCTGTACCTCGCCTGTGACCTCCTGGACCTGACCTCGGCTAGCCTCGACCACCCCTTCGCTATCTCCCTTGGATACCTTGCCTGTGACCTCCTGGTTTGACCTCGGCCTGAAATACGGACTTTCGCACCCGGCATCCTCATTCGGGATTCCCTGCCAAACATCATTCTGCACCTTAAGCTGTTATCCTTTGCGCCTTTTAAGTCCTGGGGGCAACCGACTGGGAGAGGCATTACCCGTGTCTCCTACAAGCGGGGGCTTGTCTATAGGCGGAAGTGGCGGTGGAGATTGGGGGATACCAGCTTAAGACAGACGGGTGTTTGGTATAGTCCTGACAGGTGCAGGCAGGATGGGATGTGGGGGCAATATTAGGATGGAAAGTGGTGCAGGAAAGGTGGAATGGTGGGGGCAATATTAGGATGGAAAGTGGTGCAGGCAAGGTGGAATGGTGGGGGCAATATTAGGATGGAAAGTGGTGCAGGCAGAATAGGATGATGGGGGCAATATTAGGATGGAAAGTGGTGCAGGCAGGATGGGAAAATGGTGGGGGCAATATTAGGATGGAAAGTGGTGCAGGCAGGATGAGATGGTGGGGGCAATATTAGGATGGAAAGTGGTGCAGACAGGATGGGAGATGGTGGGGAAATATTAGGACGGTAAATGGTGCAGGCATGATGGGATGGTGGGGCAGTAGTAGGATGGAAAGTGGTGCAGACATGGTGGGATGATAGGGGCAGTAGCAAGAGCTAAATGGTGCATGCAGGGTGGGATAATGAAGGCAGTAGGATGGAAGATGGTGCAGGCAGTATGGGATGATGGGGACAGTAGTAGGATGGAAAGTGGTGCACTCAGGATGGAATTCGGGATGGAGCAGTAGTTGGATGGAAAGTGGTGAAGGCAGAGTGGGATGACTGGAGCAGTAGTTGACTGGATTGATGCTGCAATCTCTGCACTAAGTGATAATTTGCATTTGAACACTTTATTTGCTAAATAAAGCCTGTTTTGCTGTTGAAAGACTGTTTTCCGTGTCACTGCTGATCGCCCAACCGCTCACAATATGAAATGTGCTGCCGCCGCCACCTCGGTTGGCCAATATTCAAAGCCCTGCGATTGCCCAAATCATGCCATCCTGCCTGCATCAATGTCCACCAAATTATTGGTGTATCACATTACTTTACATAACAATAGCGTAGGCTTGTATCGTTGTGTAGTCACATGTATCTATGTATAGCCATAGGCCATAATTGATCATTTTGCTTGGTACCACCATGGCATCATGCTGTGCACCGACTTTTATCCCTCTTATTCCACCTACTTATCTTCCAATGGCCGCGCCAATCTGTGCTGTTTACTTTTGAGGTCCTCCGCAGTGCCCGACATGGCCCTGTATTCAGCACCCAGTAAGAACATCTCCAGCACGCCCCACCATTCCGATTGGTGGAAGAGACTGCGAGCGGTTGCAAAACCTGTGCTGTGCCGCCTCCCCTGTACCACCCTGAGTCCAGCACCTAGTTACACTACAATACCGGTAGTGGACTGGGGGTTGGGGACCCCTGCCCTAAGAGGCAGGTCATCCTCTCCTTGAATATGGATAGTCAACTTTCTCTGCTTTATCCAAGTGACTGAACTGGGCTACAAAGATGTTTTGCGGCGCAACTCTAATTGCTGGCAGCTGCCTTGGAACTTTGCAGTGAAAACTTTGAAGAGAAAAAACAAAGTTATGTGAGTAAAGATAAGCAAATCTTCCAAGGTTCATTGTGTGCCGATTCCTCCAAAAATGAATATGGTTCAAATCCTCAGATCCAAATCAATTGACAAATCAGCCAACTTATTGTTCTAGTAATGACAAAAACCTGTTTTAAGTGGCGCACCCAGGAATTTATCTGGGAGAGTGTCCAGTAGGGAGCTTGGCACAGTTGGGACGTGGCTGAACATGAACATCGAAAGGCATTTTGCGTGGATTTCTGGGTTCTCCTGCTGGTAAACTCTTTGTGGTCAGAAATCCACACCCCACATCTTCTGAACTGTGAAAACCAGTCATGTGTCCTGTGCTCCATGAACTTGTGGCTCCCATGATCCTCTCCTGCATTCACTTCCCACTGCTTTCCTTTGTGTGCTGCTCTCACTTGGTAAATCATTGTTATAGTCATTGCCTGGTTGCTCATTGCCACTAAGGATCCCCTAAAGCAAACAGTGGCCAATGGAACTGTTGGGTGGCATGTAAGATGAGGGTTTGGTTCTCACCTCCTGATTCTGAAACTATAGTCTAATTATTTTGAGTATATATATATGAGTTTTAGAAGTGTGTGTGTGTATATATTTATATATATATATTGATTGTAGGCATGCAGCGAGCTATACTCTGGAGGGGGTGTACATTTCTCCCAGAATGCTAGCCTAGATGAGATGAGAGATCCAGGAGGCTGTTTGCTTTAGAGCACAGAAGCATTTTCTTTCATTTTCACCAGGGCCTGGATTTCTATGGAACAGCAGGTAAGGTTAGTAATGGGACCTGCCTATCCCCTCCTTCCAGGCCAGGGTTTGCCTGCTTTGTCTAAGCCGCACAGGTGGCTGGGCCTTGCTCAACAGTGGATAGAAAGACCTGCTTTTCTCCTGCAGAAGGTGGGGAAGCCATTGGGTCACACAGTCAGTCTCAAGTGTGAAGCCTGAAAGAGACTTTGCAGCATGCCTAAACAAAATAAAATTTGTTTAAACTGGTGAGGAAACCTCTGTTTATGTTACTGGATTTATTTAATCTGTCTTTAGATTCTGAATTAAAGAGGCTGATTTAATATTACCACCACGTATCGCCATGTGAGCGTCTATATAGCTCGTAGACGCTGTAAACCAGTGTCGGCGCTATAACCTAGCTTAGCGGGCGGACAAATGACGCTGTACTATTCTGTCCAGCAATGATAAATGTGATGTGTGCAGGGTGCTGTAGAAGCACTCTCCCTGATTCACTGCAGAGCCAATCGCGAAGGCTAGGTGGTGTTCCAAGGTCATAGCGCCCAAGACTCAACGCTACATCTAACAGGACAACGCTGCAGCGAGTGATAGGTAGTCCAGCACTCAGCGCCTGTATTCAACAAAAAACTACACACAAGCAGCGTCTCTTTCTCAATACATATCCACCAGCACCAGAGCGAAAACACATGGAATGACATTGTTTTATCACTGTGACAATGACACTGCAATGGCCGACCTGCACATACAATTCTGCATATAAAAAAAAAAAAATTAAAAATCACAATAAAAGTGTTTAGGTGCTGGGCAGGAGAAGCCACACAATGATTTGAACCAAAAATTTAGAACATTACTTTAGGAAAACACTATTTATACACAACCAAATAAAACACCAACCAAATGTAAGGGAGAGCAACGCTGAGTAAAAGGTGCTATATGGCGCTGCTGAACATAGTGTGCCGGCGCTATACACTGAGCCGCCTCTAGTAATACATGTCACGCTACAAGGCGCTGTTAGAGGCACTCACCAGATTCGCTTCCCTATATGTATTTTTTACATTCAGTGCCCAGGGTAGCGTTCACCCGCCGCTACGTGGCATTAGCATTTCTTAAATAACACCAAAAAAGACTTTATGATGGATTTGTGTTCAATAAACCCTTTGTTATTTCACCTGAGAACTGTTTCCAGAGTCTGTCAATGCCACTAGCAACCCCGGTCCTGACTATATATATATATACCGTATATATATATATATATATATATATATATATATATATATTCTACAGTACAATGGTTACACACAGTGATTGGCTGCCTACATTGAGACAGGGCTGGGATATAGGCCTCGATTTAGAAACAGTTGAAAAAAATTCACTTTATGAAAAAAGCATGAGAATTTTACTGTTACTGAATCACCAGCTAGGAAGCTAGGAAGTCAATGACAGTCAATGGCACTTTTTTACTCCTAAGGAAAGTATTGAACATTTTACTCCTTTTTTACACTGTAGTAAAAAGTGCCATTGACTTTCATTGTCTTCCTAGCTGGTGATTCAGCAACATTTGACATTTTCATGTTTATTTCACCTAAAGTGGATTTTTTACTACCATGAGAGTTTTTTTTTTAACTTTCACTGAATCCATTTCAGGCTGGATGAGGCTAGTCCCTGCAATTTACTCTTCTCAGCATTTCTCCCAGGTGATCGGGTTAAGTGATTCCTATTACAGCCTTCTCATGAAGCCCCCTGAGCCAGGCTGCAGTTTAACTTTCTGTGTCTGTAGCTACTGAACTGTAATTAGGTAACAGGAATACTAATTAGTGTTTAAATAATGGATAACAGCTCAGGAAATGACTGTGACGGCACTCCGCACCCGCAGACTGTACTTAACTCCTTCCGCTGCCTTTCTGCCATTGCATGTTAATAAACTGTCTCGCTGAACACTCAGCCTTCCCATTAATAAACATTACAAGTGTAATGTTAATAGGAGATTCTAGGAGAGCAGAAGGACTGCAGCGTCACCATCCACCACTCCCTTGTTTGAACTGGATTTCTTTTTTCAAATAACTTAAAGTGGACCAACACCCAGGATTTTGACTATCCTGGGTTTTGGTCCACTTCGGTGGGGCACCCCGATCGCTGTCTGAAACCCCCCCGAAAGCTCAGAAACACTCACCTCACCACGCTCCCACGTGACCACTCCAGCCAATCACAGCGCTCAGAGCCGCTGTGGTATGCGCGTCCAAGGCCGCTCAGCGGCTCTGAGCGCTGGAGGCCACGTCTCGCGCTTCCCTCTAACAGGGAGCGCGCCTGCACCGGCCATTCACAACGGGGCTGAGGTAAGGTTTGTGGGCCTCCTGGGGGGTTCCTCCCCGCGGACATCCCGATTTCGGAGGCCCCGCGGGAAGGGATCTGATCGTTCCGGTAATCTTATAGATTCCCGGGCCGATCCCCCCTGGGTGTTGGTCCACTTTAAGCCGGACCTTCAGCATCATTTTCTGAAAAGCCCAAACCCTTATAAAACTATTCCCCAGCATCTAAAATTAATATATTTTGAGTTTTTAATCGCTTACTTATTATTCTTTCTGCCGCTGGGCTTTAACTCTGGCCAGGACTCTTGGATACGGGCGCCGCCATCTTGCCTTAGAAGCAACAGATATTGAGGAGAGGGGTAAAAAGTACAGAGGGGCGGGGTTATAGCTGTGCTTTGCACAGACAGAGCAGAGCTGGGGTCAGGAAAAGGACAGCAATCCCAGAATGCAGAGCGGCACAGTCAGAAGACACGTCCTGTCTCCAGGCAGCCTGAAACGCCACAGGAGCTATCTTGGATGTTAATAGGTTTCGATAGGTGCAGGTAGGATGAGTTTTAAAGTGGGTAATCTGTTTGTACAGGGTGGGTGAAACATACAAGATATATATTTAGGGGGAAGGTCCGGTTTAAGTAAGAAGAGTTGATATTACAGTTTATAATTAACATAATTAACACTCTCTACGTGTCAGATTGGCTTCTGGCTCACTGGGACACTAAGCTACTTCTCACACCACCTGTGAGGCCTGCTTTAAAGAGATACCGACTTTTTCCTAGCAGAGTTGCGTCCACTGGAGGATGCTTAATAGCTACACAATCTGAATCTGCAGTTTATCCAGTAGGATACTTTACTGAAGTTACTTCCTGCC
The DNA here is from genome assembly GCA_027917425.1 of Gastrophryne carolinensis. Taxonomy (NCBI): domain Eukaryota; kingdom Metazoa; phylum Chordata; class Amphibia; order Anura; family Microhylidae; genus Gastrophryne; species Gastrophryne carolinensis. The sequence continues at coordinate 406,015,420 of CM051238.1, read as the reverse complement.
CCCATCAGCTATATATATATATATATATATATAGTTCCCCAGAATCAACAACCTGATAAAATGACACAAAAACCTGAAATGATGTGAACTATATACATCAAACATTGTGATTCCTACAAAGAAATATCACAAATCATGATGTGATTCATAGTGCATAGTAGATCAAGGCGCAGAGGCCAAGAGAATAACCCACACGGGCCACGGGCTCTTCTGCTCCTCCTGGGCTTTATTGATACAGGTAATTGGGCGGGGGTTATGGCAAGTTACCCACTTGCTGGCAGGTGACTTGTCAGCCCCTCCTGCCCTGTGAACTGGTATAAAGGTTTCAAAGATCCCTTACCAGTTACCAAAGGGTTACATGTAAAAAACACACTCAGAAAGGAAAAAGTCTATTTTTCCTGCATACATACCTCCTTCCATTGCGGATCGCTGTTGTCCTGCGCTTTCCGCCTCTGCTTCTGACAGCCAGATTGATCAGCTAAAGCCAGGGGGCAGGGCAGAGGATCTGTGTCCCCTCGCCCGGCTCCTGCCAATCATTCAGAATTTCCTGATTTTGCCTGAAGTCAGCTCACTCACCGGTATAAGTAGCCCCTTCCTATGGTGGGGAGCACTATGCTGGGAGTCCAGTGTGGAGGATGTGGGTCTTCTGTCCCGCTGAAGACTGGAGGATGAGGACATCGACAGGCGCTGGAACAGGGACTGAGGTAAGCTTATTTTTTATTGAGGAAATTTGGCAAATTGTCTAAATCAAACTTTTTGCTCAAATTTTGCTCGAATGCTAGAATTAGCTTGAGAGGGGTTTAATTTTAAGGGCTAGGCTATCATATGTTAGGTTACTTTAATTGTATGCAGGAATTATTAATATTTAAGCCACACCCAGCCAATTGATCTCAAATATTCCAGCTGACATTACAAGCCTGCTGGCCGCATCCCTGGCTTCCCTTTAGTGTGAAGTGAGCTCCCATCTCCGGCTTATCAGAATGGCTGGGCACGGGAAAGGAAAGGGAAGCCAGGGATGCAACTGCAGGCCGTAAACACGCAGTGAGAAATATTTATGTGGGCAACCCCAGAGACAGCCAGGAGGCTGGCCCTGGAGTCTTTTAGAATCCAGGGTCGTCGCTCACGGGTTTTGGTCTACTTTAAGGATAGGTGTTGGGTTCAGGGATTGTTCATGTTAGTTCTAAATGTTAGAGGTTAAATTAGCATTCATTTTACAGATTAAGGGTATTTTAGGGTTACAGTTCATAGATTAGGGTATGGGTTTAATAAATGTTTACTGTATTTGTCATAAGGTGAAGGGTTGGGCTACTCCAGCCAAAATGTTCTTTGTAATTTTGGAAAGAGCAGTATTTTTAAGTATACTATCCCTTTTTTCTCTCTCCAGGAGTATATATATAAAAGTTTTAGTTGGCTTTAGACTTATAGGTTAGGTTTAATTGAGCAGCCCAAAAACAAACAGAGGTGTACTCACCTTTTGTTTCCAGCCACTGATCAGTGCGTTCAGCAACTCACCTGACTGATGGATCCAAGCCTGCACTGTAGCCCTGCTTCCTGCACACTACCTCCATTGCAATGAATGGAGAGGGTGTGGTAGAGAACCTGTGACTGATGGCAAGTCATGAGCTTGACATGCCATCAATCCTGACCCAATGTTTTGGCCCCAGGCAGTGCCGGGTCTTGGGCTGGAGCCCGGGCTCGTATCCATTGATCACAGCTGTGAGGAGAAAAGGGTAAGTACCCTTTTTGTTTTTTGAGTTTTTTTTTGGGTTGATGAAACACTTTCAATTTACAGAATGAGTTGGACTTAAGGAACCTCTCAAGGCTAAATGTAAAACCAAAGCATATTTGCATTACCTTTCGGACAGATTATTTCTGCTAGTGTGCTCTCTCTAAAGGATGTAGGCAGTTATTATGTCCTGCTGAAAGCAACACGACTGAGAAAAAATTACAGACTGGGACTGTTACATTAAGTTCCATTAAACCGGACCTTCGGCGTGATTTAATGAAAAGCCCAAACTCTTAAAAAATGGTTCCCCAGCATCTAAAATGAATATATTTTACGTTTTTAGTCACTAACTTATTATTCTTTCCCCCACTGGGCTGCAAATCTGTTCAGGAATTTAGGATACGGGCGCCACCATCTTGACTCAGAAGCATCACACTTATTGAGGAGAGGAGAGTGGGATAAGGTACAGGGGGGCGGGTTATAGCTGTGCTTTGCTCAGACAGAGCAGAGCTGGGGTCAGGTAACGGTCAGCAGTCCCAGAATGCAGAGCAGCACAGTCAGGAGGCACTTCCTGTTTGCAGGCTGCCTGATAAGATGGCGGCTTCCATAAGCCGCCATCTTGGATGTTTAAAGGCTCATAACATGCAGTAGATGCAGGTAGGATGATTTTTAATGTGGACAATCTGTATGTACAGGGTGTGGGAAACATATAAGATAGACTCTTATTCAGAGTGAAGGTCCGCTTTAAGTCTGTGAAGGGGTGGGGCCTATCTGTTATTTCCCATTTTGTCGCCTTGTACAAGCACAGTGAACTAAGAGGTCAAAAAGAATAAGCACTGATCCCCTGCATACACTGTGAATGGAGTGTCTCACACAGGGTGATGCAGAAGGGCATCAGTACAGTCCACAATTTGGTATAGCAATCGATGGCCATACTAGAATAGAAGCTGGAGGTTGGCTGTAGAAACATGGGTAGAATCAGCAACAATGGCTTTATTCAACAGCACAACAGGATGGATCCGATGAAATCTGTGATTTTACACTTAGCCTGAGGATCCCTTTAAGGCATAAGTATACATAATAAAGTTAAATTCAAGTATTTTGAAGCATTACTAGCCTGGGGCTGGCTCACTTTCACTACAGACTACTTTCTTCATCACAACATGGGAGCCTTATTGCCAGAAGCAATGCTTGTACAAGGGGAGGTAGCGGGGAGGGGTCCAATTGTGTTACCAGGGTTGACAGGAAAACTTCTCTAAACAATGAACTTGTAGTGTAAATAAAGAGGATCAGTACTTAATTTGTGGCTCCCACAAGAACATTAAAGTGGCTACAAATCCTACCCAAAATTAAAATATTTTCAATGTGGTCAGTGTATGTTCACATATGGTTATGTGTGCAGCTGCTATGAGTAGACAATCTGAAGAGCAACACGGAAGGAAACACGTCTTTGTCCTGCTGGATACGCTCCCAGTTTCTCATTGTTTATTATGAAGCAGACAGGTCAACGCTGAGCCAGATGTTCTATTATTTAACCCTAATATGATCATGTGGGAAGAGATTTTTGTGCTTCATACTTTTGACCCACTTCCTGCATTTTACAGTAAAGTGATGCCAAGCCTGAATGATGCATTCATGCATATACTTGCAGGATTCTCCAGATGGCATATGACCAAGAGACATAGACTTACTGGCACTCAACAGTTTAGGATTCCTCTGCTTTGCATGGACTGTGGAGAACTCTTTCAACCTATAAAGCTGCTTGGCCTTTCTTATTCACTTCCTATCTGCATTCAATCGATTACCAGTACAGAAACAGTACAGTACAGATAATCTATAAGGTCAACACCAAACCTGGGAAAGTATGGGACATGCGTCTAGTGTGTCTACTAGCGACTAAGTGTCAGGATAGAAGTAGGAATTTGAGTTACGATAGAGCCATAGCTGGCATATGAATTTGCTCAGCTCAAAGCGTATATATAGAAATGAAGGAAATAATAATCAGTTAAAATTGGTCTGGATAGGCCTAGGAGGGAGTTCTGGCACATGGAAAGCATGTCTCTGACATGTGAGCCACGTGCTAGAAATATTACAGTGTTTTAGCCCCAGACTGGCCCCCACGCCCTGGTCTACAAGCCCCATAGCTGGAGCCCGGGATAGCTATGCTTGGATAGGGGGAACCCCATGCCATTTTCTTTTTTAATTTTTAAAGGTTTAACACTTTTTGGTTAAGCAGGTCTCCTGGGCAGGAACGGGGTGCTACTGATAAATATGTGGTACGGTTATAATCAGGAGGAATGGGGCTTTCACACGCAGTATGGCTTTCTTTAAAAAAATATACTTTTTATTAAAAGAAAAGCGACAATATTTTTTAAAAACAGATTTATAAAAAATAATTATGAAATCACATAAAAATACAAACAAGACATTTCATGTTAAAGCCCAAACAAAGCTGAAAAAAACAATATGCAATTTTCCTGGAGATCCGTGCAAAAATCACAGTTAAACATACATGGCACAAAATGGTGAAAAATGGCATGTCAACAGAGGGTAAAAAAAGCTCAAGTAGGCTGGCATTTAAAGGGTTAAAAGTCTTATGCATGTTGGATATTGTTCATGGGACGTTGTGCTATTAGATTTAGCTTGTTTTTTCCTGTTTCCATTTAGATATTTTAGTATTATTTTGTATTAACTTTTGGGGGGAAACACTGTGCAACCAGTGAATTTGTATGCATTTGCATCCATAAAACTGGACAACAAGCCTGGTAAGCCTAGAAAGCTTTAAGTGTGCTTAAACATTGTGCAGCACTAGCTGGGGCAGGGAGCACCTATGGGAATGGGGCCATGGCCATGCCTTTGTATGTAGCTGAATATTAGCTCTAGGCAGACTTCCGTGAATATAATTATTGTACAAAATATTAATTCTATCCAAATATTGTTAATACTTTGTTTGCCAAGCTCATTATTTTCTTACCACTTCACACTTCATAGAACTAGCTGTAAACTAATTTAAGCCTTCAATAAATACCACTTTTGGGTTAAAAATGCCTCACAGCCATTATGAAGATTTTCAGAAACAGCTTGTTAATTTAATAATAATTCACAATGTCTGTAAGAAAATATAGCCCTAGGCAAGACGAGCAAGAAGGCTGTCATATATGTGGTGGCATCTGGACATAGAGATATTTTGGTCTTAATCTGTGTTACCCTGGGGTGGTACAGAAAACTGCAGACCAGGGAGCAGCTTCATTGCCGAGAGAGGTGGAAGTCAGCTTTAGACAGGTGATCTCTAGAGGCAGGCAACAGTAAGGAACTAATGAGGCTGCAGAATGGCAAGCAAAAATGTTCTCAGGAGGGCACCAGGTAATGCTGCAGGGTGGCAACAAAAGGGATGAGAAATATGGGTCATCACCATGCAATCAAAGATATCAGAAGTAGATTAGTCCAGACAGATCAGGACTGCAACATGTAATCAAAAAAGTCAAACGTGTTACTATGGCAAAGTGGTTAGGCCACAGATAACTGGGAATTGGGGAGCCGATGAAGATCAGACGTTTTATAAAAAACTCATCGGGAGCTTAGGAGTAGATATGGAGTTTTAAGTGTAGTCAGACAAATCTATGTCATGAGTTTCAGAATTACAAGTTTAGTAAGGGAGGATTACGAGAATTAAATCTGTTTAGTCTTGAGAGGAGACGGCTGAGGGACATGATTAAGTTGTAAAAAATGTATAAATGGCCCATACAAAAATATGGGAGAACACTATTTCAGGTAAAATCCTCTCTAAAGACAAGGGGCACTCCCTTCCACTGGAAGAAAAGAAATTTAGTCTCCAGAGGTGACAATCATTTTTTACCATAAGAACTATAAATCTATGGAATAGCCTCCCACAGAAGCTTGTTACATCAACCGCTGACAGCTTCAAAAAAGGATTAGATGCTTTTTTAGAAGAAAATAACATTAACAGTTACTATTAGCGGTTATCAGTAAAAAATAAAAAACAAAAAATAAAATAAATAGCTTCCCCTATAAAATAAAATAAAAAATAACTTCCCCTACCCCAACACCCTTGGTTGAACTTGATGGACATATGTCTTTTTTCAACCGTATTAACTATGTAACTATGTAAGGGATGAGAAGAGACTGGAGACAACTAAGAACTTTGGGCTGGACAGCCTAGGTCAGGTTGCAATGCTGTGGAAAGGGACTGGGGGGATAGAGCAGCAGTAGAGACAAATGGTTCATACAGATAAATAAAAGTTTAGGTCATTGAGATAGTATATATGAATGGGGGCTGTACACCAGATTAGCAGTTTGGATGAATGGGGCTTTGGCTTAGGGCATACATGCCCAACCATCTATTCAAGTGCCACCCACAGGTAACGTTTTGTGAATTTTAATACAGAGACTATAACACTGAGCACGTATTACCCCCCCCCCCCCCCGTGCATTTTTATGTGGCTATCTACAAAACCTTGCCTGTTGGTGGCCTTTGAGGAGATGGTTGAGCACATGGGGCTTAAAGAGGAAAATGCCCCCCCCCCCGTTGGCCCCCACTTGCTGCGGCGACATCTGGCAGCTTCAGGGCCAGATCCTCACCCCTCTGTCCTCTTAGCCACCCCTAACTGACAAGCATGGCCTTGGCCATGCCGTCAATGTCCTAGGGCAATCTCGAAGCCCCGCAAAGTCTCATGGGATTTCGGGCGTCTCCATTTCATCCTATTCATGGGCACTGCACAGGTGCAAGATCAGGGGTCACACGTAGTGGAGGTTGCCCGGAATCTGAGGGACCCAGAAGATGGATGCCCTGGCGAGATGAGTAGAAATTGCCCAAAGGTTAAACCGGAGGGGGGCAGCAGATTGGTTAAGTTTGGGGGAGGTTTTAACTTACCCCGATGTTCCTCTTTAAGACAGCAGTATAGATTCATATAAAATGGGTGTGCGTCAAAGCGGCAGTACAGATGAATGGTGTTGTGGTATAGATGCATTTGATTGAGCTGCAATATAACAAAATCCAACAGTTGGTCATGGTGTTGTAACTGCCTTAGACTTTGATTCTCAGATTCGGTATTCCTGTCTTAAATTCTGCTTTGATCCCAGACTCATTTTCTGATATGTACTGAATCCTGGCATCACAGACATTTGCTTGATTAAGAGAGCTGATGCTGTCTCTTGTCTAATGTTAGTTGTCTTCTGCAACAAACCAACAACAAATGGGATAAGCCATTCCCTAGAACCTAAGGAACGGATAGTGGAAGACCAGCCAGCCTCACTAGTATCTCCCTGCTATTCATGCAAAATAGGCCGCTCAACAGAAAAACGGTTACCTCAGTATACAAAATAGCAGTATTTTATTATAAGCCAATAGAAAAACATACATACATTTAAAAAACACAAATTAAGATTAAAACCCCACTGGTGGGGTGTAGCAGAGTTTAACTGGACTTATTGCTAAGCATATAGGAATAAACTGCGAAAGTCCACTGGGGCTATTTGCACTAATGTATATATGCTTATAGCAGCAATATCTATGCCAATCAAAGAGTCTAATATATGCCACGGGGATTATCCCTAGAATGTTGTGAAACAGTGAAAAGAGGTGCTAAAAACATGCAGGTGAGTGAATAAACGAAAAACGTGATTAGAAAAGGCAGTGAGAAACAAAACAAGACAATTAAAGAAAGAAGAGGGACATGAGTGTCCCAAAGTGCCGTGAGGACTCAAATATTAAGTCTTACTACATGTGCAGGTCTAAGACAAAGGGGATAGACACCCGGGCATATATTTATACAAATGAAACTACTTTAAATTGTTGTATATAAATTGCATGTGCATGCAATAGCCACAGTGTACAAGGGTTACACCATACTTATATAAAGGTTAATAAGTGAAAACGCAGAATGATGTACATTACCATATCATATTGTCCAATTCTCATACACCCTCACCATACCAACACTGACGCGTTGCGTGGCCTGAACTTAAGCCACTTCATCAGAGTGTGGTCATGGTCCGTCTGCCCCTGGTTATATAGTGTCCTAATATGGGTTTAATTGTCCCCCTCCTCCAGAAAAGAACCGCCAAAACGCAGCCAAGACAACCGCCAAAATCTCCCACTCCTAGTGAGGGCGGAAGTGGATGGCCAGGACCACATGAGTGCTGAAAGCCAGGCACTTCCGCCAGGAGATGGTATGATGTGTTCCTGTGGTGATTAGTATTATGGCCAAAATGTGCAATGCTTGTTAAAAAGCGTGTTCCAAACTAACCTCAGTAAGTTATGCGTCCCCACACAGCAAGACCACAACAATACGAGCGTCCTGTCACCGCACTGACAACTGCACTGAGGCCATCAATGACAGCGCGGTGCGAACGCCTTGGGGTTGGTGCGCATGCGCGCCGCGCCCCCACATAGATGACCTGAATGTGTGGAGCGCAGGCGCGCACAGTTAAGTTGCGTGCACACGCGCACCGCACACCGCCCGCCTGACTCCCCGCGCGCGCGCGCCGCACCCCGCCCGTGGAGCACGGAAGGGGGCCAAGCGCACGCGCGGAGAGGCGGGCCGGGCGCCCGCGCGAGGCACGCCCCCAGTGTGTCAAGAGTATGTGTATAGTACCGCTGTATGGGGCCCACAAAGCAGTGAGGGCGATGGAAGAGAGGGGGGGAGACAAGAAAAGTTAGTTTAACCTATGTGCAGACGGAAAGCTATACAAACAACATGTTACAACAGAAATGGAATAAAATTTGTTAGGCTAATTTCGATATCTATAATATACGGATCGTTATACTTAATGCAAATATTTACATCTCATACTTGGCATAATGTATACATTGTAACTAGATTATCCCTGCAATGTATTCAGTCTTTTCTTGTATGATGACAAAGGCTGGGCTTTCTGAGTGTGGTAGTTTATACACTGTTAGTAATATTTTGATGCAACAAGATTGAGTCCTAGCTGCATGTGTCAATTGCATGCTGTGTACTAAAGTCAGCATATTGGGATGGGCCATACCAATGTACTGTGGGTAAATCTTATATAGCTAGTTTAACTGCCTCTAGGGCTAGTATAAGGTCATTAAGAGCCACGTAAGTAAATCTTATGTAGCAAGTTTGACTACCTCTGGGACTAGTGTGGAGTCATCAGTAGCCACCCAACACAGAGCAGAATACATGCTATTATGCTATGAGTGGATCATTGTGTGGCTAATTTAACTGCCTCTAGGGCTGGTATAAGATCATTAGGGGCCACTCAACACAGAGCAAATTACAACAGAATACAGCCATGCATACAAAATTGCTAATGTATAGTTGGGTGGAAACCTCTTTTATCTTTCCTGTATATTCTCTCCATCATTCCAGGATCGAATGAGGGTGAGAATGGAACAGGAAAGGAGGAGGGGGGGGGGGAAAGCGGAGGGAGAAAAGAAGGGGGGGAAAGAAAAAAAGGGGGGGGGGGGAGGGGAGAGGAAAAGGGAGATGGAGGGAGGACTGGTTGTACCAGTGCCCAGGCTTTATATATGTATGGGTTCTCCCATCTACTCCAATCTTCAATGGTCCCAAAGCCTTGGATCGTGTTTTTCAAAAGGGGGGAGGGGGGGGAAATCCGAGGGCCCTAAGTGGCCCAATCCAATTTCCATACATATCAGATTGATCTCTCCTTAGATGGTACAGTCCAATTTTCATACACATTCCGCTGATCTCTCCTCATTAGGCGCCCACCAGGGAAAACATAACGTCAAAGAATTGATGAAACCTTTCACTTTGTGTTATTCATAATGGATTATCCCGGTCCATGATTCGATGTGTCAGATGGTCCAGAATTGTATAGACAGCTCTTGTTCTCATCGAGTTGGTCGATTGTCCTCTGGACGTACACAAGACAGTAGAGTCATACCTCCATTAGGATCTATGGGATATAAAGGCATGGCTGTGAACAGAATTGTAACAACAAGAGTGGAAACACAGGAACAAAGGCCTAATCCTCAGACCTTCCATTAGTGGGATATGATTGTGTCCTTAGTCTGGGGATATTCCACATAAACTGAGTGGCAGCGATCATGATAAAATAATTAACATGGATACACCTTATGTGGATACAAACTCCATTAAACTAATCTAAATGATCACAGATACATCCGCGACCATTTGTATGTTTAGCGTCCCAAAAAGGGGGCAAAGGAATACTCCTCATTGATACCCTGGGGTGCCTTGGAGCCTAGATTAAAAATCCATTCCAGCTCCTTTTGTAAGAGTTTCTTTTTGATATTGCCCCCCCTACCTCCCATGTTAATTTTCTCAGCATATGTCACAGTCAGATCTCTAGTGTCACAGTTGTGATAGTGCATGAAATGTGCGGCCACTGGGGAGATGATCTTGCCCTGTTCATTGTCTCTCTTGGCCAGTTTTATATTTGATAAATGTCCCTGAATTCTGGTCACTGCCCTGTTTTTAGTTTCACCGACGTATTGTTTCGGACACCCGCATTGTAGGACGTAGATTACGCCTTCTGTTTGGCAAGTAATGGTGTCGTTGATTTTTATAGTGGTCTTTATACTAGTGCTGGTGACCGTATCGGTTTTACAGACCAGAGGACAGACGCTGCATCGTCCGCAGGGCCTGCTACCCCCTGGGGTTGTTTGTGACAGCCAGGTTTTTTGTCTTCTATAGTGGCTCTGGCAAAGTTTATCCCGTATGTTGGGAGCTCTGCGTGCTGTCATTTTGGGTCCTTTCTTGACCCATTTCCTTAACGTTGGGTCCGTATGGAGGACCCGCCAGTGTGCCTTCATGATGTCTCTCATCGTATGCCAATCACTGCTATACTGTGTGAAGAACCTCACCTTTCCTTTCGGTTCTTTTTGATTGCGCTGTTTTTTGTACTGTAAAAGGCTTTCTCTGGGCGTCTGTGATGCTCTCAGGATTGCCCTTTGTATTGTTTTTACGGGATTTCCCCGTTTCTTGAAACGTCTCTTCATTTCCAGGGATTCCTTCTTGAAGTCCTCGTCCCTGGAGCAGTTCCTTCTAGCCCGCAACAGTTGACCCACTGGTATACCTTGTTTGCATCGCTGTGGGTGGAAACTGGAGAAGTGTAACACACTGTTAGTTGATGTCTCTTTTCGGAATAATTTAGTCACAATCTCTCCAGTTGCTTCGATAGTAACCTCAAGGTCCAAGAAGGTAACCTTGTGCGGGGACATAGTGTAAGTCAAAAGGATGTTATGAGGGTTCTGATTCAATTTCTCTAAGAATTCTGCTGCCAACTCCGGTGTCCCGTCCCATAGTATCATGATATCATCAATGTATCGATGGTAACTTAGGACATGCGAATGATATTGTGCATATTCTTCTTGCCAGACCACCTCCCTCTCCCACCAGCCTAAAAATAGGTTCGCGATAGAGGGGGCACATCGGGCTCCCATTGCGACACCTCTGACCTGGCGATAAAACGCCAGATCAAAAGTGAAGAAATTGTGGGAGAGAATGAAATCCAACAGTTTCAATTGAAATCTGTGTTCATTGATTTTGTCTAGAGATTCAGTTGCTAAGAAGTATCCAACCACATGTAAGGCCTTGTCATGCGAAATACATGTATAAAGCGATTCTACATCACATGTAATAAGTAAAGTGCCAGCTGGTACATGCATTGCGTTTAGCCGATTAAGGATGTCGGTGGAGTCTTTTATGTAAGAGTCCAAGGCCAAAACATGTGGCTGGAGTGTGAGATCTAAGTATACACATGCAAATTCTGTTAGTCCTCCGATGCCGGATACTATTGGTCTACCTGGAGGTTTCACTGGGTTTTTATGAATTTTTGGTAGGACATAGAAGGTAGGAGTTCGGGGGAACTCCACCTCCAGAAAATCATGTAGTGTCCGTGTGATAACACCCTCCTCTACCGCTTGTTTGAGTAGGTTGTCAAATTCCAGCTTAAATTGTTTAGTTGGATTATGAGTAAGCTTCTCGTAGGTATTGTGGTCCCCTAGTTGGCGCTGGATTTCCCTATAGTAGTAATCCCTGGGGAGAATGACCACATTCCCCCCTTTATCCGCTTCCTTAATGATAATTCCTTCCTCTTTTTCTAAGGAGCGGAGTGCCTCTAATTCTTCTTTACTTAGATTCCCTTTTTGTTTGTGCGGCTTTATCTTTCTGATATCTTCACTTACCAGATTGAAGAATGTCTGGATTGCCGGGCTGCTGTTCCATGGTGGTACATAGGTGGAGGGTTTCTTTAGAATCAGTTTCTTCTGCATATCATCAGTGGAGTCTTGTTCTCCCAATAGGTCCATAAGGTCCAGAAGAGCTTGTTCCTCCTTATCATTCCAAATTAGATTGGAAGAAGTGGAAAGAGAGTGTGGATTATCAAAAAACTTTTTTAGGGATAGTTGTCTACAAAACAGGTAAACATCTTTGATGGTAAGAAATTTGTTTAGCCTGTTTGTTGGTGCAAAACTCAATCCCCTCCTAAGTACTGATAACTGTGTTGCTGTAAGTTCAATATCGGAGAGGTTAACTATTTCTAGTTCTCTAGATCTTGATCCCTGGGTTGTAGTCTGGTTCATGTCTGTCTTGGCGGTAAAATTCCCTACTGTCTGTTGTCGCGTGCCCTGAGCCTCCTGCGTTCCCAGGTATTCGGATTCCTCAGATCCGAATGGTAGATCCCTCTTTTGGGTTTTGGTTTTGTGTTTGGTCTGTCCCCTCCGGGTTCGTCTATGCCCCGTTTTGGCTCTAAAAAATGTTCCTGATTGGGTCGATCAGATCGATCAGACCCTTGACTGCTAAATGAGGAGTGTCTAATAGAGCTATTGGTGTCCCAATTGGATTTCCGCTGGTGGGGTCCCCATGGGTACCCTCTAGGATTCCCCTGATGTTTCCATCTATAGAGACGGCTATAGAGAGCACAAACAAAAAGGGAATCTAAGTAAAGAAGAATTAGAGGCACTCCGCTCCTTAGAAAAAGAGGAAGGAATTATCATTAAGGAAGCGGATAAAGGGGGGAATGTGGTCATTCTCCCCAGGGATTACTACTATAGGGAAATCCAGCGCCAACTAGGGGACCACAATACCTACGAGAAGCTTACTCATAATCCAACTAAACAATTTAAGCTGGAATTTGACAACCTACTCAAACAAGCGGTAGAGGAGGGTGTTATCACACGGACACTACATGATTTTCTGGAGGTGGAGTTCCCCCGAACTCCTACCTTCTATGTCCTACCAAAAATTCATAAAAACCCAGTGAAACCTCCAGGTAGACCAATAGTATCCGGCATCGGAGGACTAACAGAATTTGCATGTGTATACTTAGATCTCACACTCCAGCCACATGTTTTGGCCTTGGACTCTTACATAAAAGACTCCACCGACATCCTTAATCGGCTAAACGCAATGCATGTACCAGCTGGCACTTTACTTATTACATGTGATGTAGAATCGCTTTATACATGTATTTCGCATGACAAGGCCTTACATGTGGTTGGATACTTCTTAGCAACTGAATCTCTAGACAAAATCAATGAACACAGATTTCAATTGAAACTGTTGGATTTCATTCTCTCCCACAATTTCTTCACTTTTGATCTGGCGTTTTATCGCCAGGTCAGAGGTGTCGCAATGGGAGCCCGATGTGCCCCCTCTATCGCGAACCTATTTTTAGGCTGGTGGGAGAGGGAGGTGGTCTGGCAAGAAGAATATGCACAATATCATTCGCATGTCCTAAGTTACCATCGATACATTGATGATATCATGATACTATGGGACGGGACACCGGAGTTGGCAGCAGAATTCTTAGAGAAATTGAATCAGAACCCTCATAACATCCTTTTGACTTACACTATGTCCCCGCACAAGGTTACCTTCTTGGACCTTGAGGTTACTATCGAAGCAACTGGAGAGATTGTGACTAAATTATTCCGAAAAGAGACATCAACTAACAGTGTGTTACACTTCTCCAGTTTCCACCCACAGCGATGCAAACAAGGTATACCAGTGGGTCAACTGTTGCGGGCTAGAAGGAACTGCTCCAGGGACGAGGACTTCAAGAAGGAATCCCTGGAAATGAAGAGACGTTTCAAGAAACGGGGATATCCCGTAAAAACAATACAAAGGGCAATCCTGAGAGCATCACAGACGCCCAGAGAAAGCCTTTTACAGTACAAAAAACAGCGCAATCAAAAAGAACCGAAAGGAAAGGTGAGGTTCTTCACACAGTATAGCAGTGATTGGCATACGATGAGAGACATCATGAAGGCACACTGGCGGGTCCTCCATACGGACCCAACGTTAAGGAAATGGGTCAAGAAAGGACCCAAAATGACAGCACGCAGAGCTCCCAACATACGGGATAAACTTTGCCAGAGCCACTATAGAAGACAAAAAACCTGGCTGTCACAAACAACCCCAGGGGGTAGCAGGCCCTGCGGACGATGCAGCGTCTGTCCTCTGGTCTGTAAAACCGATACGGTCACCAGCACTAGTATAAAGACCACTATAAAAATCAACGACACCATTACTTGCCAAACAGAAGGCGTAATCTACGTCCTACAATGCGGGTGTCCGAAACAATACGTCGGTGAAACTAAAAACAGGGCAGTGACCAGAATTCAGGGACATTTATCAAATATAAAACTGGCCAAGAGAGACAATGAACAGGGCAAGATCATCTCCCCAGTGGCCGCACATTTCATGCACTATCACAACTGTGACACTAGAGATCTGACTGTGACATATGCTGAGAAAATTAACATGGGAGGTAGGGGGGGCAATATCAAAAAGAAACTCTTACAAAAGGAGCTGGAATGGATTTTTAATCTAGGCTCCAAGGCACCCCAGGGTATCAATGAGGAGTATTCCTTTGCCCCCTTTTTGGGACGCTAAACATACAAATGGTCGCGGATGTATCTGTGATCATTTAGATTAGTTTAATGGAGTTTGTATCCACATAAGGTGTATCCATGTTAATTATTTTATCATGATCGCTGCCACTCAGTTTATGTGGAATATCCCCAGACTAAGGACACAATCATATCCCACTAATGGAAGGTCTGAGGATTAGGCCTTTGTTCCTGTGTTTCCACTCTTGTTGTTACAATTCTGTTCACAGCCATGCCTTTATATCCCATAGATCCTAATGGAGGTATGACTCTACTGTCTTGTGTACGTCCAGAGGACAATCGACCAACTCGATGAGAACAAGAGCTGTCTATACAATTCTGGACCATCTGACACATCGAATCATGGACCGGGATAATCCATTATGAATAACACAAAGTGAAAGGTTTCATCAATTCTTTGACGTTATGTTTTCCCTGGTGGGCGCCTAATGAGGAGAGATCAGCGGAATGTGTATGAAAATTGGACTGTACCATCTAAGGAGAGATCAATCTGATATGTATGGAAATTGGATTGGGCCACTTAGGGCCCTCGGATTTCCCCCCCCTCCCCCCTTTTGAAAAACACGATCCAAGGCTTTGGGACCATTGAAGATTGGAGTAGATGGGAGAACCCATACATATATAAAGCCTGGGCACTGGTACAACCAGTCCTCCCTCCATCTCCCTTTTCCTCTCCCCTCCCCCCCCCCCCTTTTTTTCTTTCCCCCCCTTCTTTTCTCCCTCCGCTTTCCCCCCCCCCCTCCTCCTTTCCTGTTCCATTCTCACCCTCATTCGATCCTGGAATGATGGAGAGAATATACAGGAAAGATAAAAGAGGTTTCCACCCAACTATACATTAGCAATTTTGTATGCATGGCTGTATTCTGTTGTAATTTGCTCTGTGTTGAGTGGCCCCTAATGATCTTATACCAGCCCTAGAGGCAGTTAAATTAGCCACACAATGATCCACTCATAGCATAATAGCATGTATTCTGCTCTGTGTTGGGTGGCTACTGATGACTCCACACTAGTCCCAGAGGTAGTCAAACTTGCTACATAAGATTTACTTACGTGGCTCTTAATGACCTTATACTAGCCCTAGAGGCAGTTAAACTAGCTATATAAGATTTACCCACAGTACATTGGTATGGCCCATCCCAATATGCTGACTTTAGTACACAGCATGCAATTGACACATGCAGCTAGGACTCAATCTTGTTGCATCAAAATATTACTAACAGTGTATAAACTACCACACTCAGAAAGCCCAGCCTTTGTCATCATACAAGAAAAGACTGAATACATTGCAGGGATAATCTAGTTACAATGTATACATTATGCCAAGTATGAGATGTAAATATTTGCATTAAGTATAACGATCCGTATATTATAGATATCGAAATTAGCCTAACAAATTTTATTCCATTTCTGTTGTAACATGTTGTTTGTATAGCTTTCCGTCTGCACATAGGTTAAACTAACTTTTCTTGTCTCCCCCCCTCTCTTCCATCGCCCTCACTGCTTTGTGGGCCCCATACAGCGGTACTATACACATACTCTTGACACACTGGGGGCGTGCCTCGCGCGGGCGCCCGGCCCGCCTCTCCGCGCGTGCGCTTGGCCCCCTTCCGTGCTCCACGGGCGGGGTGCGGCGCGCGCGCGCGGGGAGTCAGGCGGGCGGTGTGCGGTGCGCGTGTGCACGCAACTTAACTGTGCGCGCCTGCGCTCCACACATTCAGGTCATCTATGTGGGGGCGCGGCGCGCATGCGCACCAACCCCAAGGCGTTCGCACCGCGCTGTCATTGATGGCCTCAGTGCAGTTGTCAGTGCGGTGACAGGACGCTCGTATTGTTGTGGTCTTGCTGTGTGGGGACGCATAACTTACTGAGGTTAGTTTGGAACACGCTTTTTAACAAGCATTGCACATTTTGGCCATAATACTAATCACCACAGGAACACATCATACCATCTCCTGGCGGAAGTGCCTGGCTTTCAGCACTCATGTGGTCCTGGCCATCCACTTCCGCCCTCACTAGGAGTGGGAGATTTTGGCGGTTGTCTTGGCTGCGTTTTGGCGGTTCTTTTCTGGAGGAGGGGGACAATTAAACCCATATTAGGACACTATATAACCAGGGGCAGACGGACCATGACCACACTCTGATGAAGTGGCTTAAGTTCAGGCCACGCAACGCGTCAGTGTTGGTATGGTGAGGGTGTATGAGAATTGGACAATATGATATGGTAATGTACATCATTCTGCGTTTTCACTTATTAACCTTTATATAAGTATGGTGTAACCCTTGTACACTGTGGCTATTGCATGCACATGCAATTTATATACAACAATTTAAAGTAGTTTCATTTGTATAAATATATGCCCGGGTGTCTATCCCCTTTGTCTTAGACCTGCACATGTAGTAAGACTTAATATTTGAGTCCTCACGGCACTTTGGGACACTCATGTCCCTCTTCTTTCTTTAATTGTCTTGTTTTGTTTCTCACTGCCTTTTCTAATCACGTTTTTCGTTTATTCACTCACCTGCATGTTTTTAGCACCTCTTTTCACTGTTTCACAACATTCTAGGGATAATCCCCGTGGCATATATTAGACTCTTTGATTGGCATAGATATTGCTGCTATAAGCATATATACATTAGTGCAAATAGCCCCAGTGGACTTTCGCAGTTTATTCCTATATGCTTAGCAATAAGTCCAGTTAAACTCTGCTACACCCCACCAGTGGGGTTTTAATCTTAATTTGTGTTTTTTAAATGTATGTATGTTTTTCTATTGGCTTATAATAAAATACTGCTATTTTGTATACTGAGGTAACCGTTTTTCTGTTGAGCGGCCTATTTTGCATGAATAGCAGGGAGATACTAGTGAGGCTGGCTGGTCTTCCACTATCCGTTCCTTAGATTTAATCAACCCTTGGGGTTGTTTTCTCCCAAGCCAGCATCCAGAATTTATAATTATAGACGGCAGTGCGGGAATCAATTCTCTTAACATTCCCTAGAACCCTTACTTTTGGACCTCGCACACTATACTTATTTACTATAAACTATATTAAATGTATTAAAATGTTATTATATCACCATTCAAATTTGTATTCATTAAAAGAAAATACATTTTAAAACACATTCAAATTTAAAAGGATAGATTATCACTTTATCATCAAACATTTGCTATATTTCTTCCATTTTTTTCCATTCCATGTCATAAAGCCTCGTAGTCCCCATCAAGACAAATCTATATAATAAATATATTCCCTTAGGGGGCGGAACCGGGCCTAAATGACACCCTGAGTTATATACCATATTTATTAACAAATATTATTTCATGATTACTGATAATTCTATTTGTAGCAACAAAGCTTACCACCTCCGTCTGAGTAACAGTATTTATTACTAAACAACAAAGATTAATTATTTTATTTAATAGCATAAATGAAAATAGATAGTAAAATTATGTTCCCACATGAGTAAGAATGTGAACATTGTATATTTGTATTTAAATCTACACCATCACACGGGATGTGTTGTCACTCAGAAAGTACCATAGTTAAAGTAGATCAAAACCCACTCTGCATTCAATGAGAGGCGAGAGGGTTGCTCATGCGCTGTTGGCCCGTGAAGGGTAAGTGAGATTGGGCGACCTGGGGGGTTCCATAAAGCAGGGCACCCCTGATCAGGGTGCCCGGGGAATAGTCAAAATCCTGGGTTTTGGTTCACTTTGATAAGGTTGAAAAAAGACTTATGTCCATCAAGTTCAACCAAGGGTGTTGGGGTAGGGGAAGTAATTTTTTTATTTCATTTTATTTTATTTTACTGATAACAGCTAATAGTAACTGTTAATGTAATTTTCTTCTAAATAAGCATCTTTTTGAAGCTGTCAGCAGTTGATGCTGTAGCAAGCTTCTGTGGGAGACTATTCCACAAATTTATAGTTCTTATGGTAAAAAAATGATTATCGCCTCCGGAGAATTGAATTTCTTTTTTTCCAGTCGAAGGGAATGCCCCCTTTGTCTTTAGAGAGGATTTTACCTGAAATAGTGTTTCCCCATATTAAACAGATTTAATTCTCGTAATCTTTCCTCATAACTAAGATCCTTCATTCCTCTTATTAGTTTGGCGGCTCTCCTCTGCACCCTTCCAAACAGTAAGAGATGGAGAATCCCAGGACGGAGCCAATGATCACATTAAAAACGTGGCCAGGATCCTCTTGGAGAGGTCGGCCTTTTTTCAGTAGACGCAGGAAGCATAATCGCTGCTGAGACTTCAGGACAATGGTGATATTATTGCCCCACTTGAGGTTGTAAAAAATAGAAATTCCCAGGAACGTTGTGTCCTTCACTCTCTGTATCTCCTCCCCGTTGATGATAAGTGGGGCAGAGGTGATCAGGGAGCTCCAGTAGTTTATTACCAGCTCCGCTAATTATTTATGCATCACCCGTCCAGTTCGGTAACACATTTCTGGTACTCCTCCTCCTCCCCATTCCTAATCAGGCCTATGACTGCTGTGTCATCTGCGAATTTAAGGATTTTGACGGAGCACATATACATGTGAAATTAAAAAGTGAGTAACACCGCACTTAAAAAAGTATTTACAAATGAATATACTTAAATAAAAGTTCTTTAAACCGATGCTCAACGGGCTTACCCATTTATTCCAACTAAGCCAGGTGTCCAAGATCCAATATATAGCACAGAGCAGCATAAAAGTTCAAAAGCTCATCAGTAGATCGAAGTTTGAATGGTAATGCCAAAGTGTATGCACTGCAAAAATTACAATTCTGTGAAACTCACCTGTAGAATTGTTTTTGAATATATCCAGTCCAGGTTGTCCCAGAAGTGATGATATGTGGGTAGTCCGCCACCAGGTGGCGCAGTTACTGCAAGATCCAGAGCTGTAACTCCTCCCGGCCCCCTATAAAATGAGGTGTCTCAGTAGAATTCCCAGTGGTCAAAAAGCAGTAATAAAGGAGACAGGCCGGGAGGACAAGAAACCATGTTAAATCACATAGCTTCAGCATGTACTCTCTCCAACAAAAGACTAAGGACAACGGTCCAATATAAAAGGTAATCACCATAACAGGCAAACAAGAGATAATGAACCCAAGGGCGGGGTGGGACAACCTGGACTGGATATATTCAAAAACAGTTTCACAGAATTGTATTTTTCACTATATCCAGTCCAGGTCGTCCCAGAAGTGATGACATGTGGGACATCCAAAAGCAGTGTCCATTAGGGCGGGATCCCCAGTGCGGAACAGCATGTAGTTCATTTCACTACCGCCTGAAGCACCTTTCGGCCAAAGACAGCATCAGCTGAGGCCCTAACATCAACCTTCTAAAACTTAGTAAAGGTATGAACAGAAGACCAAGTAGCGGCCTTACAAACTTGTTCAACAGAGGCCTGGTGCTGAAAAGCCCAAGAAGCACCAATAGCTCTAGTAGAATGAGCTGTAACACGAAAAGGGGGATCCTTCCCTGGCAGAATATGCTTGCACCACCGCCTGTCTGATCCACTTACTGAGAGTGGACTTGGCCGGAGGCAAGCTCTTTCTGGAACCCTCAGTGAGAACAAAGAGCGAATCCGACTTCCTGAATGATTCAGTCGCAACCAGGTAGTACTTAATGGCTCTGACCACATCCAAGGCATGGAGGGTCCTTTCCTTGGAATTAGTCGGTGCTAGACACAGGGAAGGCAAGACAACTTCCTGATTAAGATGAAAGGGAGAAACGACCTTAGGCAAAAAATCAGGTTTAAATTGAAACACCACCTTATCCCTATGCCGCTCAAAGTAAGGAGGCATCATACAAAGCGCGGCCAGTTTAGACACGCAACGCACCCAGGTGATGCAGTATTGCACAAGGGCTCAAAGGGAGGACCCTGGAGAGCAGAAAGCACCAAATTCAAATCCCACACCTGTAATACAGGCTTACGCGGTGGAAGTACATGGGTAACTCCTTGGAAAAAAGTCCTGATCAGGACAATGGCCGCGGCACACACAGGGCGAAGCCCGGCACCCACAAAGGTAGACACATGACAAGCCAGCTGATCCATACGCCTGTCAGCAGGATCACGCAAGGAAGCAGTATCGGGGGCCGCCAGAACCGTAGTGTTGGAAAACTCCGACACAGGGGAATCCACATCGGGGGGACGGGACCAGAGGCGGACCAGCTCCTCAGGGAACGGATACCGCCTGTCCAGGCCCTTAGGCACCGATGGTAATTTATTAGGCCTTTCTCATTCCTTAAAAAACATATTGGAAAAGTGGGCCTGCTCAGGGAAGACCAGCCTCTGTCTCTCAGGCCGAAATAAATCACCCTTCTTCCTCTTAGCCGCTTTAGGAGGGACAATATGCAAGGTCTCAAACACCGAAGACAACAACTTCTCCGTATCATCAGGGAGCCACATATCCTCGCCGGAGGAAGAACCAGGGTCGCTGTCATAGCCAGCTGACTGATCCCCTGAGGAAAGGGAGTCCTTAAAGTGGACCAACACCCAGGATTTTGACTATCCTGGGTTTTGGTCCACTTCAGGGGGGCACCCCGATTGGGGGTGCCCCGCTGTGTGAAACCCCCCAGAAAGCCCCCAAAACTCACCTCACCACGCTCCCACGTGGCCGCGCTGTCCAATCCCCGCCGACGGACAAGCGGGTGACAGCGACGGACAAGACAGCGTGTCCGCCACCGCCTCCCGCATGTCACTCTGACAGGGCGCGCGCCCGCGTCGGCCATTCACAAACGGCCGGCACGGGCGCGCGCACGTCTAGAGGGGCGCGCGGGAGGCACGTTTTTTGGGGGTTTTGGGGCGGGTTTCACCCCGCGGGACATCCCGATCTCGGATGTCCCGCGGTGAGGGAGGTGATCGGCCCGGGAATCTTATAGATTCCCGGGCCGATCACCCCTGGGTGACGGTCCACTTTAAACAACTCTCCCTCCTCCATGGAGTCCCGACCTCCAAAAAGATCATCATCATCAGCAAAATCCGAGTAACCCGGCTCGATGTGCCGCTTCTTACTCGTGGCCTTCCCAGTAGCCGTGCGAGATAACTGTCTCTCCAGTCTGGCCACCCGGTAAGCCAAACCAGTTTGGGACCCCCTGCAGGCTTCCCTCTCGCTGAGGGCTGAATGCAGTAGTGGGGGTGTTGGCGAGGCCGCAGGCAAGAGAGGGCTAGGGGCAGATACGCCCGCTCTATCATGCTCCAAAAATACGCTCCTGTCACAAGTGACACAAACCGTGCTGAGTCTGCCCAGGAGGCTGGTACCGCACATGGGGCAGAGCTTCACCCGTCCAGATGGGGCCTCTAGCTCACTATCCCCAGAAGCCTCCATTATGGTGATTATAGTGACAATTAAATAAGTTACAAGGCACTAACGGCCCAAACCTAAGGGATCCCCAATTTAGTCCCTCTTATTGTGATCCCTCCTAATGGAGAGGTTGCGGAGAGAGGGGGAGTGGTAGGAGACCGGGAGGAACCACAACCCTCAACTGGCGATGAGGAGCCCACCTAGAAGACACAAGCAAAGGGACCCATGAGCAATCCCACAGCACATGCCCATAGCAGATAATAGCAAGAAGAAGTTGCTAAGAGCAACTTTGTCGAGGCTGGCGGCATGGTGCCAAAAATGAACAAATAAATAGTGAAGCCGATGACTTTCTCCTCCATATACTGGTGCGTCATCAGGAGGGGGCGGGTGCAGCCGTCGATAGCTATGTCTACAGGCTGCAGGGCCAATCAGCTGAATATCAAATCAGTGTCATCAAGAAGGAGGAGTGGCAAACACATATACACGTGACTCCCCTTGGAGTACTTTTTTGTCTTCTGCAACAAATCACAGAGGTAGTAGGGTAAAAAAAATGAGCTATAATGTAGGTAACAAGCAAGAGATGGAGAGAATATAGAAGAGAGCTGGAGGGAATGGAAAAAAAGGCAATTTTGAAAAAGAAAAGAACAAACAAATGTAGAAAAGAGAATGCAGAGCGGATGTGGAGATGGAGGTTACGGAGGCAATGAGATGAAAAAGAGGGGATAAGAAAAGGAGAAAGATAGAGGGATCACATAAAAGTTGGAAAGGCTTAGACAGAAAAAAGCAAAAAGAAGGAAATAGTATGAGATAGAGGTGTCTCTTGGCGCCCCCTTACAGAGGGATCAGGATGGTGCCTCGTGCGATTACACAGTTTAAGCACCCAAAGGCTGGCGGCGGTGGTCTTGTGAAAGATAAAAGCAAGTTTCAGTCACATATACAGTACAAATGCTGCTCTGCAGGTTATTTGTCTTAGCAGGGAATTAGTGGAATGTGGGTAGAGTTTTTGGCTGCTGGTGGAACCCAGGTCTATATTGCACACATTGCAATTTCTATCCCAAAAGTAAATTCAGCACTGGTTGGCCTAACTGCGTCATATATTTCTCCAATGTCGCTCATTAGACAACAATCTCACGCCACCGCCTTCTTGTGGAGCCCGTCTCATTTATTAGATGCCATTCTTTTATTGGAAGAGCTCACCAGCACAGCCATCTATCCCAATTTATAGCTGCTATATTCGGCTCACACCAGGCCCTCTACCCTGGGGCTGCCTGGATTACCTATCTGCTGCTATATTAAGGCTCAACCATCCAATTTAAATCCCCATATTATACTGTTTACATCAGTCAAGGATAAAACAAGGATTTTAACCCCTTCACAGCCAGCCTTCTTTTGTCGTCGTTTCCTTCTGTTTGCTACATCTCTAATTACAGTGGCAAATCCGGTGTTTAAATGAGATTTTCATTACTTCTACTGCTGAGTTTCAGATTTGGTTGCTAGATCTCTCTAGGGGCTCAAACAATACCAAGCTAAGATTGGCAAGAAGACAATGTACATAGAGCAGTTTATTTTTGTGTTGAATTTTAAATCCATAAGCTCTCTTGAGTTCCCAGTTACATAAATGATTTTATAAAATCATGAGGCAGAACAGGAGCACATTTTATCTCTACACTCCTAGAGGGTCATGGCTAAAAACTGGGGCAAAACAAAATGTCTTGTTTCTGAATGGCCGTTACATAAATTGCACACTATTGGTCTATTCCTAATTTTGAAGGCACAATCATTCAATCACACGCCATGTGTACTTTCTCTATGGTCTTATTTCTGGTACTGTGCTCAAATCTTCACAGTTGACCTTCAGTCAAGCCTACAACTTGGCCCAGTGACAGAACTTTGCCACCAAACACTTGGACTTTAGCTTGTATATAACACACGCACAAAACCTTGACAGGACTTAAAAGGGGTTTACACAAAGGGGTGGTCCAGGGGTCTGCCCTCCACTTCAGACTTGGCAGAGCACAGTGCCCCTGCAGCTGCCTTTTGTGGCACTCTTGAGGGCAACATGGCTGCTACATGCATTAGAGGATGCTTAGCAGCAATGACTATGTAACAAGTGGAAGTAGCACTCAAAGGAAAGCAGTCAAGAATAGACTGGAGACGGGGGCATAGGTGCCACAAGTCTATGGAGCTCTAGAAAGTCATGCAAACTTGATATACCTGCAGCAGTCACATCATCATGTTCACCGCTTTGGCAGCTGGGGAATGCTGAAGCTAAGCCACATCTGTGCCAGTCCTCCTACCTGGGTGCTCCAATGGCTACAAGTATCATCAGGTACAACTTATAGGGAGTCCTGGCCAGGCCAAGAATGAGAAAAAGAGCATAGGGTTAAATAAAAGCAGGCTAAATCAAGACTAGCAGGTACAACTGGTTCCAAATGTCCATAATGGGGTCGATGGGTGGTATAACTAGTAGTATAACTACCCACAACCCACAACACGCAGTGCATATTCTTGATCCTGGTCTTGCTGCTCATTTTTACTATTTAACCACATGACTAGAAAATTGATGTGACATAGCGTAGGAGAAGAAAATGACTAAAGTATTGTTGGTAATAACAGTGATTTTGTATAATCACAAAAAGGCAAAATTCGGCGACACAAAAGGTCATATGAAGAACAAGGCATTCTATACCAGTGGGCAAGGACAGGAGATGTAGGCTCACCCTAGGTTCTATGGACACTCCTGCTTTTCATCAGTAACTGTTAATGTGGGCGATTGTTTTGGGTAAGTGTTGTGCCCAGGTGGTGGTCCTCAGGATTTCCATTGCCAAAGCTCACAGTGGATACATGTAGTCTAGAATCCAGCTGAGGTTAGTGCAGGCAGCACATCTTTAAACCTTGTAAGACATGCCAAGGTTAGTGCTGGCAGTGGAGGTTGTTGCAGCAAATCCTGTATCCCAAAGAGCAAATGAGTCTTGCGGATCAGCAGTGCCTCTTCTGAAAGACAGTTGACAGAGTTGTTAGACCAGTGGTAGACAGGCTAATTGTACATTAAGCACCTGAAGACTGGTGGTGGTAAATCTTTTAAAGTGGAGCAAAACCCATGGCAATTGGCCCGGGAATCTATAAGATTCCGGGCCGTTCGATTTCCCCCTATCTCCGGGGCATCCAAAATCGGGATCCCCCGCTGTGTGAAGCCCATCAGGTCGCCCATACACTTATCTTCTTTTCCGGTCCAACGGCGCATGCACGAGCCATGACTGCATCCCCGCTATCCCTCTAGCAGGTCATTTGAATGGTCGGTGTGGGAATGCTCCCTGTTAGAGGGTAGTGGGGATGTGGCCATCAGCTGACGTGGGGAGGAACGTCCAAGGCATACCCCCCTCGCTGGAGGCAGTTGGGAGGCCCCATGGAGAAAGAGGGGACCCCCGCCACTGTATATAGGACAGATCGCCGGCCACCACAGGGAGGAGCCTTTTATATTGGAAGTGAGATGACGTCATCGCACCCTGCAGTATAAAAACCCGCTTGCACCAGCGAGAAAGCTGTCAGAAGCCGGAGGTGATCGGCAGATGCGATTGTGGAGACTGGGGAAACCAATCATCTGCCCTGCACCCGGATTCCGCCAATCACTTCTGGCTGTCAGTAACAGCGCAAAGAAAAAACACAGAATAAAAGTATTTAAATACTTTTATTCTGTGCCACTTTTATTCTGTGCCACTGAGTTTTTTTTATTTAACTCTTTGTGGACAGCTTAGGGGTCCTTGAGACCCCTATACCAGTTCACAAGGCAGGAGGCGCTGGGCTTTCATACACAATATGGTGTATGAAAAAATTGCATTTTTTAAAACCCAACAAAGATTTAAAAAAAAAAAATATTTTATCTTTTTAATTATTTTAACTTTTTTTTTTACCCCAAAATATTATGAAAGCACTGAAAATTTACAAACAATATATCATTTTACTGGAAATGAGAGGGTGACAAAATCTTAAGTAGGCTGAAAGTTAAAAGTAGCTATGCAAGTTGGGTATTGTTCTTTCCAGGGGACCTTGTGCTTTTCAGATTTATCTTGTTTATTCTGGTTTACATATTAATATTTTAGGAAAATTTGGTTTTTATTCTGCTTTTTTAATTTTTTTTAGGAAAGTCCTGTGCAACCTATGAATTCCTTTAGGCTTTCCGTCCAGAAAACAGTGCCCACAACAACAAGCCTGGTACGCCTAGAAAGCTTGAGGTGTGTACTTTCAAAGAATATATCAAGGTGCTCATAGTAGCTGTATTTTATTTGAAAATCTCCTGAAGCGCTATTTCAGTTTGGGGGAGTCCCCTGGGCAGGAAAGTGGTACTAATACATAAGTGGTACCACTGCAACATGCAATACAATTTTCTTGAAAAACGTACCTTTTTTTTATTAAAAAAAAAAAAAGCTACAAAATGAAAAAAATAGCATGTTTTCCACATATTTTCCCCCCAAAATATTGAGAAAGCGATGAAAAAGATGACATTTCACGTCAAAGCCCAAAATAAACAAAATATAATTTTCTGGGAAATCCCTGGACATTACTTTAGAAATCATAGCGGAACAAAACCTGTAAATTTGACTTTCCTGGGTTTTGTTCCCTGCCCCTGACACGGGATGCCCTGTTGTGTGAAACCCCCCAAAAAATCACCTCGCCATTCTCGAACCACGCATGCTTGAGCTCTCGTCCAGTTAGAGCCGTCACAATGTCATTCGGCAGACGCCTCTCATTTTAAGCAATAGGGAGCGTGCGCTGCCACGTCGCCTGCTTCCCCAGTCGTGCACCTGCCCCTACCCGCTCAGAATGGCTGGGGTGGGAGTTTTCGAACAACGCTGGGGATGTGGCAGCGCACGCTCCCTATGGTAAACAATGAGAGGCGTCTGCCGAATGACATTGTCATAGCAGGCGACGTGTGCCGGTGGAGTGTGGCGAGGTGAGTTTTTTTGGGCTTCCTGGGGGGTTTCACACAGCAGGGCATCCTGTTTCGGGATGGCCCAGAAAAAATCCAGTGGCCGGCCCTGGAATCTTTTTTAGATTTCAGGCCGGCCGCTGGTGGGTTTTGTTCCGCTTGTGTGCATAGCACAAAATTATAAAAAATGGTCTGACCACAGCAGGTGACAAATTCTCTAGGTATGCTGGCATTAAACGGGTTAAGAAGTGGGACATCTTAAATTAGGAGCCAGTGTCTTAAAAGGGTATCTTAAATGAAGATGCACTTGGGGTTGGGGTTCAGCAGACGGGGAGGCCGATTCATTAATAGCGGCAGATAGCGACAGTTGAGCGACTGTAGCAGCATTTTCAGAGCGCCCGCTAGTAGTCGCTGTGCTTGGCCGTTGTTCGGTAGTTGATAGCGACTCAGTCGGTTTGCCGTATGTTGAATATTGGGTGAGGAGTCGCTATTTGACAGGTTCCACGCTGTATGGGAGCGCATGATAGCGACTGGCCATAGCGACCGGCTCCCACCATATTCATTAACAAATCACGCTCAAAAAATTATCGCGCTGTGAAATGCATGTTTAAACCCCAGAGCGCTGGCGGCGATGGGTTAAAAGTAGTTTTTTAACCCCCAAACAACCATATTTTTGGAAACCAAAAAAACAAGTTTTTTAAATAATTTTGTAATATGAATACATTAATATCAGACCTGTAATATCAATTCTGTACATTTCTTTTTTTTTTTAACTTAAAAAAAGTATTTAAAATGGCAGAAGTGGTCACAGAATTTTTCACATTAAAAAAAAAAAAAAAAAAAAACAATTAATAACAATTAACTATGAATATTTAAAGATTGTTCCATTGAAATGCATTGGAGCGCGCCAGGTAGCGAGAGGTCATACCTGTCGCTGTTCAAGGTCGGACGCTGGCGCTGTGGGCTGAGGCTGGAATAATGATGAATGAGTGGCTATATGGCGCTATCTCAGTCGCTAAGCAGGATTGGCTTGATAAATGTGTGATTGTGGTGGGGAGCCGGCGTTCTCGTGGCGGGGCCCGTCATTACTGGCCGCTCACCAGTCGCTACCTGTCGCTATCCCTTGTTAAATAAGGGCCCTAATATTTTTAAAGTAGACCCTATCCTTGCTTTTATTTCAAGTTGTTACAGAGACAACTGCTAGCAGTAAAATAATACATAATTATATGCAGCAGCATTAACATTAACATACAAAGCATTGGCCTGCATATGTACGTGTCTTTTTAGTGCTAGTGCTATCCTAAGCTTTACCAGCCTCCTCCTCCATTTGTATGAATGTACCAGCTATAGAAGCAACTTCTTCGCCTCCAGCATTAAATTCGAATGACGTCTTGGGGTCAGAGTTCTGCTTCTATATCGATTCCATTATATGGGGCGGCACATTCTTCTCAGCCTAAACTGGATTCCCAGTAACTGCTTTACAGGCCAATGTGTTTACAACGAAAGAAAGTTGACAGTCATTGCTGAACTCACTGAAGTGGAGGAGAGAAGAGTGGGAACCGGAATTGATTGCAGGAGCGGATCGTGACCTGATCCTAATGATATGGTCAACTCTTTATAATGGGAATGCTTTGCATTATCTGACTGCCATTTAGATGGAGGTGGCTGGGCTACTGGCTCCAGAGATTAAAATGTTTAGCTGGCTTGGTGGCAGTCTTGATCCTGGTCCTGTTAGTTGTTTTTATAGCAGCACATGCCAAGAAGGATCACTTGTGATTTAGCTGAATAACTACAGAACGAATGTATATGACACAGCTTAGGAACAGACATAAATGGCCTATGGATCTTGTGTGTATCTTAAAGCAGACCTTAACCCTGAATAAGAGCCTATCTTATATGTTTCCCACACCCTGTACATACAGATTGCTCTAATTAAAAATCATCCTACCTGCATCTACTGCATGTTATGAGCCTTTAAACATTCAAGATAGCAGCTCATGGAGCATCAGGCAGCCTGCAGACAGGAAGTGTCTTCCGACTGTGTCACTCTACATTCTGGGATTGCTGACCTTTTCCTGACCCCAGCTCTGCTCTGTCTGTGCAAAGCACAGCTATAACCCCGCCCCCTGTACTTTATCCCGCTCTCCTCTCCTCAGTATTTGCGATGCTTCTGAGGCAAGATGGCGGCGCCCATATACTAGAGTCCTGAACAGAGTTGCTGCTCAGTGGGGGAAAGAATAAAAAGTAAGTGACTAAAAACTTAAAATATATTAATTTTAGATGCTGGAGAATATTTTTGGAAGGGTTAGGACTTTTCATTAAATCATGCTGAAGGTCCTTTTTAAAGGAGCACTATCGCGAAAAAATGGGGCAAAAATAAAAATCCATGTAAACATGCTGGGTGGCGAGAGGAGATGTTACATATATACCTCGGCATCAAGAAATATCCAGCCAGGCTTGTCTTTTATTTTTATTAATGGAAGGAAGAGGAAATCGGGTGACAGACTCTGTCACCCCTGATACACTAAACCTGTCACCCCTGGATTTTATTCCTACCAGGAGAAGAAAACCACAAGCTTGGCGGAGTTTTATTCAGTTCAGGTGTATGAGTGACCCCTCTTCTCATTAGCCAACGTGTTTATATGGGTTTTTAATATCACATAATTTGGTGATAGTGCTCCTTTAAGTGTGGTGGAGACCCCTGGGTACAAAATCTGGTGGAGGTATCAGATACAGTATTTTTTTCATTAAAGAGGAACATCAGACCAAAAATAAAAAGAGGCCGATTCCCCCCTCCCCATTGGCCCCTTCTTACTTTTTGGATGTCGCCACTGCCTGGGGCTGCATCCGGCTGCTTCAGGGCCCGATCTTCACCTCGCTATTCACTTAGCTGCTTGTTAATGACAAGCACAGCTTTGCCGTGCTCGGCAATGTCCCTCGGTGATCTCGCAGCTCGGCAAAGTCTTGCAGGATTTAGGGTGGCTCTATTGCATCCCAAATATGGGCACTGCCGCAAGATCGGGAGCTGCGCGTATTGCCTGATAGGATGCAAGATTGAGCCGCCCATCGGAAGGTCGCCTGGAAACTGAGGGACATAGAAGATGGATCCCTTGGTGAGGTGAGTAAATAATGCCCTAAGGTAAAATAGGAGGAGGCAGGGCAGCAGATCGGTGAGGCTTGGGGGAGGTCTTAACCTCCCCCCAATGTTCTTCTTTGAAATAATTCTCCAGCCAAGTAACTGATTGGTGGTTGTCTGGCACCCGCCTACTTAATGGAACATCAGATTGAGTCCCTTGTGCAGGTGTGTGCTGCTTGGGAGCTCCTACTTTGCCATTCTGGGTGGGGTGTAGTGTAGTCGCCCGGCTGGTCCAGCAGAAAACAGTTCCCTGCATTGAGCTGCCAGCGGCTGTGCTTGGTGGCTTATGTGCAGTTAGTGGTGCAGTTAGTGGCCGCTGATTGACAGCTCTGCACGCATCACCGTAGCATTGCTGACAGCGGCTTTACTGCTCTAGACTCACCATCCTGCCCTGTGGTGTCTTTGGGTTTGCAAAAACCAAAAAATAGCTTTGCTGCTGGCCCCGCTGCCTGTCAGACCAAAGACTAAAAAGCCTCCTGAACCAGACCATAAATCGAAGGTTGATGGAAACCCCCTATGCAGGGCAAGTGGCAGAGGCTCCGGGGCGCGTGCCCCTTGCACCCCCTCATAATCCAGCCCTGTGCACATGCATTAGACACAGGCAATAGGTACTCCAAGGTCTTAAGACCCACCATTATTTTGACTACTACCGCCCAGCATCTCTATATCTAGATCTATCATCACTGTGCAGACATAGAGAAAAGGCAGCAGAGAGAAAATTGTCTTAGAACATTTAAACTAAAATGATGATGATGCTTCTTTTTAATAGCCTGAAATTCCTTAGGTCATTGTTTGATTGGCCGAGCATCAGCCATTTAACAAAAGAAATGGAGTTTCGTGGGAAGGCTTATTGATATGAATTGCATGGAGGCATAAGGAGTAATTGGCAATTTCTGCGTATTTACAGTGCGTATGACTGATACTTTCCACAATCATTTCATATAGATTTCTTTAAGTGTGACAAGCTCACTGGCTAAAGATCAATATATACAGAAATAGTCTGAAGTGAAGCAAGATAAACCACAGATGGCTGATGGGGAGACAGACTAAACAACAAACGTCGCAAGCATGTGCATACGGGCGGTTGAATCTGTACAGAAGTACAGTAGTATAGGTTCCAATATGTGACCCAGATTCAGGACTATTGTTGTGGGTTAGAGTATGGTCACGGGTCTGGTTGTCTCGCTTCCAGTGTGCACAGGGTTTTGCAAATGAATCATCCTGCACTTGGGTTAATGGGTCCACACCTATTAAGAACGCTCAGTGCCCTGTTCCGCTGCCGAATTTCCATCAGAAGATCTTCCTGATCTATTACTCCTTGGATTGGAATTCACCTGTTTGCCTTCTGTCTCTTTGGCCTTGGTTTACAGACTTTAAAGCACCCCTTCGCCAGGGCCGTATTTGGTGTCCATGGTGCCCTAGGCACTTTAAGTGCTTGCGCCCCATTTTTTTAAAATTGGGTCAAAGTCCATATAAAAAAAGTGTGTAAGGGGAAAGGGTGCAATGGGCTATAGGGCACAAATGACGAAATGCAAAGAAGCAGACAAGCATGTTCCATTTTTTACTGCGTTCTGAAATACAGGAGTTACATGAGCACACCAGTGGAGGGGAGATGCTCTGACCTGTGTTCAACCCATTGCACCCCCCCCTTCACACAAATACACTCTGCGTCTTTCTGTGGCTGGGGGGTGCTTGTTAGGAGGCATTAATGTTCTGGATATGTGAGTTTTAATTTATTTTCTCTACTGTAGTAGTAAGGGCAGTGCCCTCCCCCCTTACAGGTTGCCACCCTAGGCACGTGCCTAATGGTAAATACAGCCCTGCCCTTCGCCAGCTGCTAGCCCCCGACCATTCAAATACCCTCTGGATTACTCATTTGCTGTTGGACTTTAACTCATCTCCCTTCTTCATTGCTTGACCTTATCTATGCCTGACCATGCCCCCTTCTCCTGTGTGACATCTATCATCAGGATGTAAGAACCACTCCTGGTCCGCTCAGTCTCTTGAACCCCCTGGCACAACCTGCACCCTTCCACCCCTACAAAACCTATAATCTCATGTGGAGGGCTCTAAGGAAGTCCAAGGGGGCCCTTAGGTTCTGAACTGCAGGGTTGAGTCTTGAGTGTGAGCAGTAGGTACCAGGACCACCATTACCTGGCAGGGGAACCTCTGTTTTTTTTTACAGAGAGTTCTCTACCAGGTACAACTGTGATAGAGCGAAACCAATATATTATGAATGCACACCTGAGTACCAAATTGGACTTGCATGAACAAAGTGAATTTATTTATACATATCAGACAATTATATTAGTAGTATTTAAGGTACACATGACAAACACACATAGGTGGTGGAGGGCAGTACACTACTATATATACTATTTACAATATATACAACATGGTAGATATCCTGGAGTCTGCGATTGGTTGGTTGCACTTAGTATGGTTTGATATCAACAATACCAGGATTTTTGCAAGGTAAGCATCAAAAGGAATACATTTAAAGTGAATGAATGCTCAAAGACGGATGGTTGCTATACCTTTAAGAGTATATGAGGCACTTCATATGCAGTGCAAGTCCCGGTCTGGGGTTTATATTCAGAGTGTCCTTTAGAAGAGAACTGCTCAGCTGTAAGAGTCCAAATGGTTCTGCTATGGTTCCGCTGACACGTGTTTCGGTTTGTGAAAAAACCTTCCTCAGAGCGTTTTGGAAAGAGTGTTGTCAAGATGCAAGGATGAAGCAGGTGTCAGCGTATAGCAACCATCCGTCTTTGAGCATTCATTCACTTTAAATTTATTCCTTTTGATGCTTACCTTGCAAAAATCCTGGTATTCTTGATATCAAACTATACTGAGTGCAACCAACCAATCGCAGACTCCAGGATATCTACCATGTTGTATATATTGTAAATAGTATATATAGTAGTGTACCGCCCTCCACCACCTAGGTGTGTTTGTCATGTGTACCTTAAATACTACTAATATAATTGTCTGATATGTATAAATAAATTCACTTTGTTCATGCAAGTCCAATTTGGTACTCAGGTGTGCATTCATAATATATTTGTTTCGGTAGTACTAGGGACCCTGGTCCCATAATATTTGAATCGCACCCACATAATCATTGATTAGACTGGATAGTCTTGTGCTTAAAATTGAGTGTGCTTACCAACTATTTTTAACAACTGTGATAGAGCACCATGGAATTATAAATGGATTTAATATATAAAATTGCCCAAAACATTTCGTGTTAGTGGTCAGAGCCAGAGGCAGGGCTAATGAGTTTTTCCTGTTTTGCAATATGTTTTGAAACTAAATGAAATCTAATTGTACTATTTGTTGACTTTGAAGATAAATAATAAAATAGATAAATATAGCTGTTAACACTTCATTGCATAAACGTCACTTAAGAACCACTTTAAAGGAAAGCTAAAATGACTATAGAAATATTTTTTAGCTCAGAAAAGATCTTTATACGTATGCAGCATTCTTCATTGTAATATATGAATAGCAGTGAAATCACTCACTCATCACATAAAGCTGCGAGTCAGCTGTGAGCTATTTACATAGCAGGCTTGTTACTGCTATACAATGTACCACATCCGGGTGTTACTATGGTTAATTGTAACAGAGCAAAATTAAAAGTGGAGCCCCAAGTTCTGAAATATTGTACCTAGTACACAGTCACATTTAGTAAATATTTGTTTAAATAACCCGTGCTAAGTCCCTCCAATCCCCCCAGTCCATGACAATCTTCCCCATGTGTCCAGACCTTTTGAACCCAATGTCTATGCACCTCAAGCATTGCAGGCTTTTCTCAGCTGTAGAGTAGTTGTGTAATCAATGGGAGTGGAAAAGATGGAGGCTGGAGAAGAGACAGGCAGTAGGGGCTGTGGCCATAAAAAAAGCTAGTGCAATGGCCACATCGGACTTATGTTTCTGAGCATTAGTGAGCTTTACACTGTGTCCAATCCCCCAGGCAATAGCAAACTTCTGATGCTGCAGCCAGAGGGCCCTTTAGCCCTGGGCATTTGCCCGTTTGCCACTCCCTAATGCTGACCCTTTTTTAAGATTCACATAACCATTATACTTGTAAATCCTTGACTAATGATTCCCCATCATACCCATTTTCCTCGCAGGTTCTTGTGGTATCAACATTCCCTCAGTGGGGACAGGGGACGTGGCTGGTTGTGTGTCCTAAATGCAGCAAGCTGAACTCCTGTCCAAGAAATGTGAACATGTTCTGAGCCCAGCAATCTGGACTTATTGGTTGACTTGGTTCCATAACCAAATTGCAAAGCAGAGAGTGCTTAACTAAAACAGAAAGTATTTACATGCTGGATACAAACCAAGGATAGCATGATTTCTCCCGGAATCCTTTGCAGTAGGCAGAGCCATGCAAATGATCTCTTTGCATCTCTAAAGCAGAGAAGTAGCTTGGCTTTCTGGCAACCGGGGCCAAGATTCGAAATAGCAGCGCCACCTGTTCTCAGGCCTCTCTTTGGTGTCCCCCTGACAGGCTGCATCCAGGACAAATGCCCCCCCGCACCTCCCTAGCTGCACCCCTGTTTAAACCTATTCCCAGAGACCACTGGGGGTGCAATTCTTAGGTTTGGCTAATCATTTTTACACAGCCATCCACTATTACTATAGGGACATGTGTTTCAGTGTTTTGCCGGAAGTAGATGGCTGTATGGAGGATGAGATTTGGGAGTGCCTAAACATAGTCAGTAGCCAGGCTAGAGAAAGCCCCATGTTAGGCCATATAGGGGGATTAAAAAGATCTAAATGCCCTCTAGGTACATGGCATAGATTTTCTAAAACAGAAAGTAGTTACACTCTAGCCAAGGTTTTGGAACTGCCAAGTCTCATCCACTATACAGCCATACAGTGGATGGCTGTATAAAAATGATTAGCTATACCCAAGCATCCTGCAGCGGTCTCTGGTAATAGCATTAGAGATAGGTCATTTGCATGGCTCCACCTGCTGCAGAGGATTCTGGTTTGTATTCAGCATCTAAATAATTTATGTTTTAGGAAAGCTCTCTCTGCCTTGTACCTTTAAAGTGGACCAAAACCCAGGATTTTGACTATCCTGGGTTTTTGTCCTTGCCCCCAGGGCACGCCGATCGGAGGTGCCCAGCTGTGTGAAACCTCCCAGGGGCCTTCGACGCATGAGCGGCCATTCGTCTAATCAGCGTGCTCGGATCCGCTTGAAACCTTTCGTCGAGGAGCTTGTCTGATGCGAGGGGCGGCTACATCCCCTGCTACCCTCTTTCAGGGACTGTGCCCACGCCAGCCATTCACAAATGCCTGGTGCAGGCACGCCCTGCTATAGGGATAGAGGGGGATGCAGCCACCTCTCGCATCAGACGAGCTCCTCGATGAAAGGTTTCAAGCGGAAAGAAGGTGAGTTTCCGGGCGACCTGGGGGTTTCAATGCCCGATTGTGGATGCCCTGGAGGGAAGGAATATAGCCGCCCTGGAATCTTATGGATTTCAGGACTGATGGGGTGTGGGTTTTGGTCTCTCTAAAGAGATGGCATTTAGATCTCTTTAATCCCCCTTTATCGCCTAACATGAGTCTCTCCCTAACTATGTTTTAACTAAACTGTACAATCTCCTACCAAAATTAGTTTTGTTTAAATAGAAATTGGGGGTAGGCCTCTAAAACTACAAAGTTTAAGTAAGACTATATGGCGATTAGAATCCAGTTGTACGGTATACGACCTGCATAACTCTTCAGTGATATCACGAGCAAAGCTGGCATTCAGCACTGCTAAACATTACTTACAGAACAGCAAACACCTCCGCAAGTACTTTCCATTCCCGTGGCCTTTTCCAAGTATACCTGCTCTGTATGAGAACTCCCCTATAAAAATAAAAACTACTGGCTGGTCCTTTCTGCTGTCTATGTGAAGGACGACTTGTGAAGTAAATAGCTGTTTACTCAGTAAAACACGTTTTAAGTCCTATTTATCTGCAGATTGTCAAGGCTGTGGACAATCATTATTAAATGTTCTCTTTGACTCTACAGAACAACACGTTAGAAAATAGAGACTGTGATATAACCTCCTTCACTAGAGGCTTTTTACATGCGAAAATGAAGCATCACCCCTATATATATAACTACAATGACATTACTCTTTACCCTATACATTTATATATACATAGTTACATCGTTATTACTAAGCAAGATAAACCACAGATGGGTGATGGAGAGACAGGATAAAACAACAAAAGTCGCCATCATGTACATACGGGCGGTTGCATCTGTACAGAAGTAGGTAGTATAGGCTCCAATATGTGACCCAGATTCAGGACTATTGTTGTGGGTTAGAGTATGGTCATGGGTCTGGTTGTCTCGCTTCGAGCGCTGATACTCAGGGATCCACTCGGGCTGTGTGAGCGCAGGATTTTGCAAATGAATCAACCTGCACTCGAGTTAATGGGTCCACACCTTATGAGCACGCTCAGTACCCTTCATAAGGAATGTTCTGCTGCCAAATTGGCATCAGAAGATCTTCCTGATCAATCATTACTCAATGCCGTCACTTCGATTTCTATTGGAATTCACCTGTTAGCCGTCTGCCTCTTTGGTCTATTCCACAAATTTATAGTTCTTATGGTAAAAAATGATTGTCGCCTCTGGAGACTGAATTTCTTTTTTTCCAATCGAAGGGAGTGCCCTCTTGTCTTTAGAGAGGATTTTACCTGAAATAGTGTTCCCCCCTATTTTTGTATTTGTATTGGCCATTTATATATTTATACATATAAGTTAATCATGTCCCCCCTCAGTTGTCTCCCCTCAAAACAAAACAGATTTAATTCTCGTAATTCTCGTAATCTTTCCTCATAACTAAGATCCTTTATTCCTCTTATTAGTTTGGTGGCTCCTCTGCTCCCGTTTCATAATCAGAGCGTCCTTTGTATGAATGGGTGCCCAGAACTGGACGGCATATTCCAGGTGAGGGCACACCAGTGCCTTGTAAAGAGGCAAAATTACATCCCTATCCCATGATTCCCGGCATCTTTTATTGCATGATAGTATCTTGGTGGCCTTGGAGGCAGCAGCTTGGCATTGCATGCTGTTATTTAGCCTGTGATCTACTAGTACCCCCACTAGAGATGCTACAGAACAGCCAGCTCTAACAGTCACTATCAAGCTTAAAGGGGGTTCAATTAGCTCTTACCTAGGGCAATCTGAATGAGAAGGCCCTGCTTTTAAAGGGGTAATTCTACTTTCGGTGACATTTTTCAAATTTTCCACTATTGTATGCCAATATGATGAAAAGATCCTTAACCCCCTCGGCAGCGATCCCGAGCGTGACTCGGGGTTAATTTGCGCTGTAAGTCACGCTCGGGATCGATCTGGGAGCAAGAGCGGGCGGCGCAGCCTCCTTACCTTCTCCCTGCGATCCAGCGATGCGATGTCTCCGCCGCGATCGCAGGTGAGAGCCGTGGCTGCGGCGTCCGTCTCCGCTTCCGGGTTCCGTCTCTGGGAGCCGCAGAGGCTCATGGGGGCGGAGCCGTGTGTCAGAGACAAATGCAATGGTAACGCTTTCGTTGCCATTGCATTTGTCTATTTCACAACGGCAGGGAGGTTAAACTGGACCTTAAGCATAATTTATGGAAAAGCCCAAACCTTAAAAAAACTATTTCCCAGCATCTCTAACTAATATATTCTATATTTTTAGTTATTTATTTTTTATTCTTTCCACTACCGGGCTGCAACTCTGTTCAGGACTCTAGGATACGGGTGCCGCCATCTTGCCTCATAAGCATCACAAACTGAGGAGAGGAGGGGGGGGGGCAAAAGTACAGGGGCGGGTTATAGCTGTGCTTCGCACAGACAGAGCAGGGCTGGGGTCAGGAAAAGGACAGCAATCCCAGAATGCAGAGCGACACAGTCAGAAGACACTGTTTGCAGGCAGCCTGAGATTCCATGTGCCACCATCTTGGATTTTAAGTAGGTGCAGGTAGGATGATTTTTAATGTGAGCAATCTGTATTTACAGGGTGGGGAAAAACAGATAGGCTCTTATTCAGAGCGAAGGTCCGCTTTTAAGGTGCAGAGCTTATTTTTTTTATTTGTTTGCTACCCTGTTTTATAAGAAACGATTTTCTCTAGCAACAATGGGGTTGATTCAGAGCCAGGTGAGGATTCTCACCCCTTTTTAGGAGAGAAAACTGCCACTGACTTTCATTGTCTACCAGTTGTAAGTTTTCACCTGGCTCTGAACCAGCCTTAAAGAGGACCAACACCCAGGGGTGATCGGCCCGGAAATCTATAAGATTCCCGGGCCGATCACCTCCCACCCCGCGGGACATCCGAGATCGGGATGTCCCGCGGGGTGAAACCCCCCAGAAACCCCAAAAACACCTTACCTGATCCGCCGCCGCTTCCGCCGCCGCCGCCTCCCGCGCACCCCTCCAGACGTGCGCGCGCCCGCGCCGGCCCTCTGTGAATGGCCGGCGGGGGCGCGCGCGCGCCGAGAGTGACGCGCGGGAGGCGGCGGCGGCGGAAGCGGCCTGGACGTTCCTGATCCCCGCCTGGACGTTGGCGGGGATTGGCTGCGGCGCTCACGTGGGAGCGTTGAGAGGTGAGTTTTTTGGGGTTTCTGGGGGGTTTCACACAGCGGGGCACCCCCGATCGGGGTGCCCCGCCGAAGTGGACCAAAACCCAGGATAGTCAAAATCCTGGGTGTTGGTCCACTTTAAGGTAGACAATGAAAGTCAACGGCAGTTTTCTCTGTTAAAAATAAGTGAGAATTCTCACTTGGCTCTAAATCGACCCCAATGTGTTTACCTTAGCAACGTACACCAACTGGTGTGTTTGGTGCATGGAGCAGAGACTTCCTGACGCTGGCTTGCTAATCATCTAATTGTCTGAGGCAGAGATGGTGTTCCACATTCCTGAGCTCTCAGGTTTAATCCTTCCTGCTTTAATTCACCATCTTCAAGTGAAGGGATCACTATCTTGTGTTCTGGTAGCTAAAGAGCAAAAGGGTCACTGGCACAGTTCTCACCTGGGGAGGTTTGTCTGTCATTACTGCCTGATTTTTCCAATCTCTGCTATGTGAGGGGGGGATACCAGGATTCTTAGGAAGAAGCTATACTCAAAGCCAGGAAAGCCACTCCCACTTGAGTAACATAGAGCCACAGGAATATAAGCAACTTGCAAACCATATGCTGAGAAGTAAATGACAGGTATGGGGGCACATTCCTAACTTTCAGCCCTTCAGTTATAAACATTCACCTTTTTCCAGTGCTTTTCCATGGGCAACAGGGGACCAAACACTGACTGGTGGTCATGTGACTCCTGTCATTTTGTTGTGCTACATAGCGGTGTGGGATCTGCTCATGTTCTGCATTTATTTTGGGGTTCTAGAGGTGGAATCCAAATGTACTCTGCCTAAATATATTTGAGTCGCAGGGGGGTATATCCTCACACTTTCTTTTCCATTTTATCAAGTCTTGTTTCAGATGTTTAATATTAAACTTAACGTTATGAAGCCATTAGGCAGCGGCACACATTACCCAGCTGTGTATGGCAGCGGTACAGCGATCGGGATTACCTGAAGAGTGTGCAGCATAATGTGGCAATAAAGACGGAGCTTTTGGGGTATTATGTGTCAGAAAGATTCAGCCGGGACCACTTTCCTTAATTTCATTATTATACATTTCACAGGCAAGAATAAAAAAATATTGCCATGGAGGCTTCAATATACTCTATGGGAAACATGTTATAATATTCAAAGGACAGGAACCAGTGTGCAGGCAGACACAGAGCTCTGACCAAGGCAAAGTTCTGCAACGCTAAGAGAGGGACAAAGAAAGTGGGGGTTGTATTTTTGGACATATATGGCCATTTACCAAGACGGGGAGGCTGATTCATTACTAGCGCCAGCTATCGGCAGATGAGCGCCTGTACAGAGGGGCTAAAAGCGACCGCTCTGGCTCTGTTACAGAGTGCCTCTGTCGCTCTAGAAACCTGGCTGGCACTGATGAATGAGATGTATGTTGGGCGTTCTAAGACCAGTACAGCGGTGCAGAGAGCGAAAGGTAGCGCCAGCTCAGTGTAACCGACTCTCAGCGACTCACACCATATTCAACAAAAAAAAAGACTCGCAGAGCGTAGGCGCTCTGGATCTGGTCGCTATAGCATAGAGCTCCAGACGCTGTGTGATCAAAGTCTGTTTTTGAACACCAGTAACAAAGTGAAAACACATGAATGACATTGTTATTACATTGTGAAATTAACACTTTAACGCCAGACCTGTAATGACAATTCTACATAAAAATATAAAAAGTCATAAACGTTTTCAAAAATGACTCTTTCTAGGCCAGGAGAGGTCACACAATGATTTGAGAGAAAAAAAAAAAACAAAACGAAAAACCCTGTTTAAACAGAATAAAAGGAACGTTCATTGAAATGTATGGGAGAGCGTCAGGTACCGACAGGTAATATCAGGCGCTCTGGAAGCTAGAGCTCCAGCACTATACTTTAAGCCACCTGAAATGATGAATGTACGCTACATGGCGCTGTTAGTCGCTCACCAGAATCGCTTTCATAAATGTGGTATTGCGTACAGTGCCCGGTGCCGCTATGAAGCACTACCTGCCACTATCCCTTGATGAATAAACCCCATAGTAATTTTTGAGACAAACTCAAGCAGCATATTCCCAGAGCTGTCCTAGCAACAGTGTTCAGGGAGCACTTGGGACCTTGCTCAAGATTACTTCCTGGCTGGGAATTATTATTATTATTAATGTTTATTTATATAGCGCCATCAACTTCTGTAGTGCTTTACAAGGTAAGAATACAGACAAGGTAAAACATATAGCACAGAGAACAATACAAAATTAAATGCCACAGGAGACAATAGGGAGGAGTGCCCTGCCCTTGCGAGCTTACAGTCTAAGGGAATTGAACCTGCCATCCTTAACCATTAGGCCATGACAATTCAATTGATCTAAAAATTAAATTTCTTTAATACAAAATACAAAGAGACATACAATACAGACCCCAGCATGTGGAGACACCCCGCATTACTTCACAAGCTCAGGCTCTCCATTTACGGCCTGATATACCAAGTCAGTGGTTTGACCATTGCATCTCTCAGTTGTAGAGTTTGAGTGTCGGAAACAGCTGTGTCGGAGTCAACTTAGATAGACAATGGGTTTGATTCAGAGCCTACACGTAAGTATTAGTAACAGTGCCAACTACTGTCTTAACAATAAACTGCAGTCCCTCCAACACACAATAAGCCAAAGCTGTTGTATCTACAACACTCATAGTATGTAAGGCTGAAAAAAGATCTTAGACTATCCAGTTCAGCCTCTTAATTAGTGGTCTAGCAACCATATCTGGTTATGTTATTACATACAAGGAACTTATCTAGGCCACTTTTGAACACTTTTAGTGTATACTTCATGACCTGCTGGTAGAGAGCTCCATAGTCTCACTGCTCTTACAGTAAAGAATTCCCTACTATGTCAGTGGAGGAAGCATTTTTCCTCCAAACTTAGTGGATGCCCTTGAGTTTTACTTAAAGTCCTGCCTTTAAATAGATTGTGGGGCAATTGTGGGATTGTAGATTGACCCCGGATATATCTATACATGGTGTCACGCTAGGGGGTAACTCCAGACCTCTTGATGAGCTCGCAACCCCCAATCTCCGCAGCCAGCTTCACCTATAGGAGCCCCCGCTTGCCGGGACGCAAGTACGCCTACCCGGGATCGGTTGCCCCCAGGACTTATTGGCTCAAAGGATGCTAGCTTAAATGGAGAGATCTGGAGAACCAATAACCGGAGTGTGAGTGACGGAAGTCCAGAGACAGGCAATAGGTCGATAACAGGAAGGCAGAGATCGTAGCGGCACCAAGGATCAGGCAAGACGTAGTCGGGGTACAGGCTGAGGTCGGCAACAAGGGTTCAGGATCAAGAGGCGTCAATACAGGCAGAGGTCAGCAACAAGGATTCAGGATCGAGAATGGTCAGTGCAATCAAGTCGGCAACAGGCTAAACTTCACAGGAATAGAGTACACAGGGTTCTGAGCGCTATCACAGGCAATTCACAGCTGAGAGGGAATTGCCTTTATAGGGACAGGTCTGAGGGAAGCAGTGTACTGATTGGAGCACGTAGGATTCCAAGGGTAATAGGCTGGCAACAAGGGAGGAGGTAAGGCCAAGATATCAATGGGGCTGATTGGCCTGCAGAGCAGATCCCCTAGGACTCATTAACCCTTTAATTGATCCTCCGGCGGGTGCACGCAGCACAGCGCCGCCGGAGGGCATAACAGACACGTGCTCGCGGCCGCGCGCGAGCATGTCTACTGGCGGAGGAAGCGGGGGGCGTGGCTGAGCTGGGCGCCACTCGAGCCGACGCTGCTCGAGCCGACGCCGCCCGGCGCGGCCGCCGCACAGTGACAGCTGCAGCTGGCCGCCTGGAGACGTCGCTGGAACGGGGATCAGGTAAGCGGTTCCTGACACTACCCCCCCCTTCACGAGGGGCCTCCGGACCCTCACCCGGTTTCCCTGGATTGTCACGCTGGAACCTTCTTACAAGAGCCTTGGCATGAACATTCCTCGCTGCCACCCAGCATCTTTCCTCCGGTCCATAGCCAACCCAATCCACCAAATACTGTAAAGAATTACGCACTTTACGTGAATCCAAGATCTTATTCACTTCATACTCGGGCTCAGTGAAACGTGAAAGGAATTAGGTATTTTCATAGTCGGCGGGAGTTGAACTTTAAAAGACACATTATTCAACTTCTTGATGATCGGAAAAGGACCAATAAATTTTGGACCTAATTTGCTAGATGGCTGACGGAGCACAATATTTTTAGTGGAGACCCAAACTAGATCGCCTACTCGAAGAGTAGGTTCCTGTGATCTGCGGCGGTCGGCAAATTTCTTATGCCTCAAACCAGTGGTCTTAAGAATCTCCTGAACGTGTGTCCAGATATTCTTCCGTTCTTGAAGCCACTCCTCCAACGCCGGCAGATTGGAAGGTGACCCTGAAAGGGAAGAAGCTCTAGGATTTTTCCCTAAGTTACAATAAAAAGGAGATACCTTGGTACTCTCACTAGGCGCGTTATTGTAAGCAAATTCGGCGAAATCAATAAATTCCGCCCATTGTTCTTGGGCATCAGAAACATAACACCTTAAGTATTGTTCCAAAGTTTGATTAGTTCTTTCCGTCTGCCCATTAGTCTGGGGATGGTAGGCAGAAGAAAGAGAGATCTGTATTCCCAACCGCGAACAGAAGTGTTTCCAAAAACGGGAAGTAAATTGAACACCCCGATCAGAGACTATATTGGACGGAATACCATGAATACGAAAAATATGCGAAGTAAACAGCCGCGAAAGCTCAGGTGCAGAAGGAAGTTTGGCCAAAGGAACGAAATGTGCCATCTTACTGAAACGATCTACGACCACCCAAATTACAGTATTACCATGTGAGAGAGGCAAATCTACAATAAAATCCATAGAAATATGGGTCCATGGCTCAGCAGGAATTTCAAGAGGAACCAAACCGCCACTAGGAGCCTTGTGAACTCCTTTACTTCGAGCACAAATAGCACAAGCGTCGATAAAGGCAGTGATATCACGTCTCATGGTAGGCCACCATACATGACGACGGGCAAGCATAAACGTCTTACGGTTACCCAAATGACCAGCAGTTTTGGCATCGTGAAATTCGCGAATTACATCCGAACGCAGGTGCGGCGGAACAAACTGGCACCCCAAGGGTACATCACTAGGAGATTCATCTTGAAACGGCGCCAAGGTATTGGAGAGATCAGGAAGTAACGCCCCGACCACACAACCTGTGGGTAAAATTGGTTCACCAGAATCACCCCGATCCTTACATTCACCGAACATGCGAGATAGAGCATCAGCTTTAGTATTTTTTACACCCGGCTTGAAAGTAATAATAAAATTAAAACGCGAGAAGAATAATGCCCAACGTGCCTGACGAGAGTTCAGCCTCTTGGCAGAACCTATGTATTCAAGATTTTTATGATCGGTATACACAGTTATAGGATGTAATGAACCCTCCAACCAGTGTCGCCATTCATCAAATGCCAGTTTAATAGCTAATAGTTCCCTATTGCCAACATCATAATTTTGTTCCGCGGTACTGAATTTACGCGAAAAATAAGCGCATGGATGGAGACGCTCAGGGTTACCAGAATATTGTGACAAAACTGCACCCACTCCCAGCTCAGAAGCATCTACTTCTATAACGAAGGCTTTATGAATATCTGGATGAATTAACACAGGTGCCGAAGTAAAGGCCCGTTTCAAGGTTAGAAAGGCCTCATAGGCAGAGGGGGACCAGTTAGCAGTAAAAGCCCCCTTGCGGGTAAGGTTGGTAAGGGGTGCAACAACATGGGAAAACCCTTTTATGAAACGCCGA
This sequence comes from Gastrophryne carolinensis, assembly GCA_027917425.1. NCBI lineage: Eukaryota > Metazoa > Chordata > Amphibia > Anura > Microhylidae > Gastrophryne > Gastrophryne carolinensis. Next base: position 405,971,023 of record CM051238.1, on the reverse strand, counting down.
TAAAAATTTGCAAAACCTAGAAAACGTTGCAATTCCTTTAAAGTTTTGGGTTGGACCCAATCCTGAACTGCTGAAACCTTCCCCGCGTCCATCTCCAAACCCTGGTTGGTAATAACATACCCTAGGAAGGGAACTGTAGTGACTTCAAACACACACTTAGACAGTTTAGCAAATAAGTTGTTCTCTCTTAATTTTTGTAGCACCAACTTAACATGGTGTCTGTGCTCCGGTAAAGAATTAGAAAAAATGAGAATATCATCCAAGTAGATGACTACAAATCTACCGAGATATTCCCTGAATATATCATTGACAAAATCTTGGAAAACGGCTGGCGCATTACAAAGACCGAAGGGCATGACCAGGTTCTCATAGTGCCCATCCTTCACATTAAATGCAGTTTTCCACTCGTCCCCCTGTCGGATGCGAATCAGATTGTAAGCCCCTCTCAAATCCAATTTGGAGAAAATTCGAGCTCCTGTGACTTGATTGAACAGATCCCCAATCAAGGGTAAGGGGTATCGTTTTTTTACAGTGATCTTATTCAAGGCTCGATAATCTATGCACGGTCTCAAGCCACCATCTTTTTTCTCTACAAAAAAGAACCCGGCCCCAGCAGGCGAGGTAGAGGGACGGATAAATCCTTTCCTAAGATTTTCGGTAATATACTCCCTCATTGCTTACTCCTCGGGCAGGGTAAGGTTATAGATCTTTCCCCTCGGGGGAATAGTGCCAGGCAGCAAGTCAATGGGGCAGTCATAGGACCGATGTGGAGGAAGAGTATCAGCAGAGCGTTCAGAGAATACATCGATCCACTCAGCGTATGGCTGAGGTAATTCCTGTGGTAAGACTTGAACACTTCTGAGGCCTGTATTAAAACAGTGACCTATACAGTGGTCACTCCACTTGACCAACTCCCCAGCCCGCCAATCTAACACCGGGTTATGGAGTTGCAACCAGGGGTATCCCAAAACCACCGGAGTTTCCGGACAATCAAAAATAAAGAATTCTAAGAATTCAGAGTGGGAAGAGCCGACAATTAGTCTGAGAGGTGGGGTCTTGGTATTTATAGGACCTCCCTGGATTGCCTTCCCATTGATAGCTAAAACTTGTAGGGATCTTTCAAGAGGAACTACAGGGATCCCTAAGGTGGAGATCATGCTCCTGTCCAAAAAGTTTCCAGCCGCACCACTGTCTATAAAGGCGGAAACTGTCTGCTTAGAGGACCCCCAAGACAAATCGATAGGTACAAGCATCTTATTCTGGCGAGAGTAACAAACTGACTCACCCAGATCAGTACTCTCTACCTGGTCTGGGTGCGGAAGTTTTCCGCCGGTTTCCCCTTGTTGGGACAGGACCCTGCAAAATGACCAGAATTCCCGCAATACAGGCATAACCCCTGGATCGCCTACGCTGTTTCTCCTCTTGGGATAAGCGGGTTCTCCCTAATGGCATAGGTTCTTCCTGGGAAGATGATGAGGTATTTTCTCCACGGGGAACCGGGGATCTATGACTCTGGACTGGTCTGAAGGACGTGGGAACCCCGACTCTCTCCCTGGCCCTTTCTCTAAGATGTCGGTCTATTTTAATGGAGACCTGCATTAATTGATCTAGGTACGCTGGCGGGGGAAAATTTACTAAGGCATCCTTGATGCTTTCCGACAGCCCCACCCTGAACTGACTACACAGAGCGGGGTCGTTCCACCTAGCTTCGATAGCCCAGCGGCGGAATTCAGCACTGTAATCTTCAGACGAATTCCGCCCTTGTTTTAAGGCCCGAAGCCTATTCTCAGCAGTAGACTGTAAATCAGGATCCGCGTATAGAACGCCCATAGCGTTGAAGAATGCAGTTACTGATTGTAAGGCAAAATCATGACTCGGCAAACTAAAGGCCCAGGACTGCGGGTCTCCTTGAAGCAGAGAAATGACTAGGCCTACTCGTTGGGTCTCAGTGCCAGAGGAGATAGGTCTCAGCTTGAAATACAGTTCACAGGCATTCTTGAAATTGGAAAATTTTGCTCGCTCTCCCAAAAATTTTTCAGGCAGTGGAATCTTGGGTTCAGTGATATGAGGTGATACAGAGGCAGCCGGTACCTGACGAGACTCCTGAGTGGCCACCCTTTGAGCGAGTTGGTTGATCGCTGTGGCCATAGCTTGCACCTGCTGTACCAGGTCATCCATCTTTTTGGGCCTGTGATAATGTCACGCTAGGGGGTAACTCCAGACCTCTTGATGAGCTCGCAACCCCCAATCTCCGCAGCCAGCTTCACCTATAGGAGCCCCCGCTTGCCGGGACGCAAGTACGCCTACCCGGGATCGGTTGCCCCCAGGACTTATTGGCTCAAAGGATGCTAGCTTAAATGGAGAGATCTGGAGAACCAATAACTGGAGCGTGAGTGACGGAAGTCCAGAGACAGGCAATAGGTCGATAACAGGAAGGCAGAGATCGTAGCAGCACCAAGGATCAGGCAAGACGTAGTCGGGGTACAGGCTGAGGTCGGCAACAAGGGTTCAGGATCAAGAGGCGTCAATACAGGCAGAGGTCAGCAACAAGGATTCAGGATCGAGAATGGTCAGTGCAATCAAGTCGGCAACAGGCTAAACTTCACAGGAATAGAGTACACAGGGTTCTGAGCGCTATCACAGGCAATTCACAACTGAGAGGGAATTGCCTTTATAGGGACAGGTCTGAGGGAAGCAGTGTACTGATTGGAGCACGTAGGATTCCAAGGGTAATAGGCTGGCAACAAGGGAGGAGGTAAGGCCAAGATATCAATGGGGCTGATTGGCCTGCAGAGCAGAAGAGGGCGAAGCCCTCAATCCCCTAGGACTCATTAACCCTTTAATTGATCCTCCGGCGGGTGCACGCAGCACAGCGTCGCCGGAGGGCATAACAGACACGTGCTCGCGGCCATGCGCGAGCACGTCTACTGGCGGAGGAAGCGGGGGGCGCGGCTGAGCTGGGCGCCGCTCGAGCCGACGCTGCTCGAGCCGGCGCCGCCCGGTGACAGTGACAGCTGCAGCTGGCCGCCTGGAGACGTCGCTGGAACGGGGATCAGGTAAGCGGTTCCTGACACATGGTTAACAGGTCACCCTCAGGCGTCTCTTTTCCTAACTAAATACCATATTCCTAAAAGTTATACTAAAGGCGAGCACCCGATTGTTGTCCCATTGTCTTGGGCTACACGTTGCACTTCAACTTCAATACATTTTCAAAAAGACCCTGTAGTTCCTAAGTTATCTTTAAAAGCATTAGAGCACTTAGAACACTGGAGATTCATAGAAAACATTAAGAGAAATTGTGGGTGTGGCAACAGTGATGTGATGTAAGCACACCGTGATGAGTGTGAGAGGAGGGTGGGGTTTCAGAGCTGCATAGACAGGCTGCCAATCGCGATGTCTGGGCAGGGAGTGGGGGGGGGTGTTTCCGTTCTTGGTCCATTGAAGGTTCATTGATGAACCAGGTCAGCAGGGTGGAGGCTAAATGAGTGGAAGCTGAATGAGGAAATTATTTTCCTCACTAAGGAGACAGAGAGCAGAGCACTGGATCCACTTAATGAAAGGTAAGCTACTGATATTCATTTTTTAACTTTTGACTTGCCAATTACTTTAACTTTGATAACCTTCAGGGTAATCTAGTTCCCTCATTCCATTTATTAATTTAGTTGCCCGCCTTTGAACGTGCTCAAGTTCTGACTCTCTATGCTTAATTTAATATGTGTGTGACTGTAAGCGCCAAGTAGAACCCCTTATACTGATGAATTTTGCCTTCGCAGCACAGTGAGGCACCTCACTATTGGATAACTACACCAGTCATAAGTGGCTCTAAATCCTGAGCTACCATAGAGCATAATGGCAGGAAAAGTATTGAATTCTTTTTTAACAAAAAATGGTGAAAAGAAACACAAAAAAGGAAAAAGTTTGTAGAGCATGTCAAAAATGCAAACACATGACTTGTCGCCAGCTGCTGCTATTTTACAAATTTTCACAAATCGCTTTTTCCTGCAGATTTTCACACCAATGCCTTCATCTAACCGCAATAACTAAAAATGGCAACAGATGTACTACAGAGTTTAGATACAAATGGGTTAGTACGCTTTAAATTCCTCCATGATCCTTTGGAAATCTTATATAAATCTTTCACAAAAGTGTAAGGTCCCAGAGGAAAGTAAAGCTCTTGTTCTTATTATTAGTATCCTGATCAATAATAAAAGCATATATGGCTCTATTCACCGTTGTCCCAGGCTCACTAGCAGTAAATGGGACAGAAGATCCTTGGATGGCACTCAGAAACCATTGCAAACACGTTGTGGTCCCATCAACAATCTATCGGGTCTCCACTTCGATCACTGTACAGATAAAACAAAGATGTCTCTGAAAATCAATATTGGTGAAATAAAAAAACATGCATATTGCATATAGAGAAAGTCCTCAACAATTGGTGTTCATGCTGTAACGCACATTTCACCACTGCAAGTAATGTCATCACAGACTGACCACACTGGGGTACATTGCTTGAAATACCTATTGTTTAACCTTTACAATACCATACTGGCTATTATATCTAAATCTGTATATAAAACCAGGTAACATCAGGGGGTCAGACAAACCTTAATATACAGACGACCCATCTGCCTATAATTAAAGCGGACCTTCACTCTGAATAAGAGTCTATCTTATATGATTCCCACACCCTGTACATACAGATTGATCACATTAAAAATCATCCTACCTGCATCTACTGCATGTTATGATCCTGTAAACATCCAAGATGGCGGCTCATGGAACATCAGGCAGCCTGCGAACAGGAAGTTCCTTCTGACTATGCTGCTCTGCATTCTGGGATTGCTGACCTTTTCCTGACCCCAGCTCTGCTCTGTCTGAGCAAAGCACAGCTATAACCCGCCCCCCTGTACTTTATCCCACTCTCCTCTCCTCAGTAAATGTGATGAGTCAAGATGGCGGCGCCCGTATCCTAAAGTCCTGAACAGAGTTGCAGCCCAGTGGGGGAAATAATAATAAGTAAGTGACAAAAAACTTCAAATATATTAATTTTAGATGCTTGGGAATAGTTTTATAAGGGTTTGGGCTTTTCAATAAATCATGGTGAAGGTCCGGTTTAATAACCCCTATATACACGAATCACACCTTTCCAATTGGCATAGAGGTTTCTTTACATAGCAGGTTTCTTTTAAAACTCAGGCCCTTATTTATGAAGGAATAGCGACAGGTAGCGACTGGTGAGCGGCCGGTAATGACGGGCCCCGCCACGAAAACGCCGGCTCCCCACCACAATCACACATTTATCAAGCCGATCCTGCTTAGCAACTGAGATAGCGCCATATAGCGACTCATTCATCATTATTCCAGCCTCAGCCCACAGCGCCAGCGTCCGACCTTGAACAGCGACAGGTATGACCTCTCGCTACCTGGCGCTCTCCAATGCATTTCAATGGAACAATCTTTAAATATTAATAATTAATTGTTATTAATTTTTTTTTTTTTTTTTTATGTGAAAAATTCTGTGACCACTTCTGCCATTTTAGATAATTTTTTTAAGGGAAAAATAATTTAAAAAAAAATTGTACAGAATTGATATTACAGGTCTGATATTAATGTATTCATATTACTAAATTATTTAAAAAACTTTTTTTTTTTGGTTTCCAAAAATATGGTTGTTTGGGGGTTAAAAAACTACTTTTAACCCATCGCCGCCAGCGCTCTGGGGTTTAAACATGCATTTCACAGCGCGAGAATTCTTTGAGCGTGATTTTTTTATTGAATATGGTGGGAGCCGGTCGCTAGGGCCAGTCGCTATCATGCGCTCCCATACAGTGCGGAACCTGTCAAATAGCGACTCCTCACCCAATATTCAACATTACAGCAAACCGACTGAGTCGCTATCAACTACCGAACAACCGGCAAGCACAGCGACTACTAGCGGGTGCTCTGAAAATGCCGCTACAGTCGCTCAACTGTCGCTACCTGCCGCTATTAATGAATCAGTCTCCTGGGCTCTTATTGCACTTGTTTTTTTTCAATATCTTATCCATTCATTGTACGTTGGGTTATATTTACCTTGAGATGATTACATTGTACTTGGGGAATACCGTACTTATGGATTAGTTATTAGGTTATAATTTAGTACTTAGGTAGTTTGTGAATAGACATTACTGATTGCCAGGACTTCAGTACAGGAATACTATTGCTTCTAGCCAGTTTTGAATATTGTATCTATGTGTTTGTTATTGTTATTATGTATTGATAGTGGTTTACTGTTGTATTATATTTGTGTGTGTATTGTTTTTTTAGTTCCCGTTATACATTTCTTTTTATATATTTTTGAACTGTGCTTTGTTTATGCTTAATAGGTTAGAGTGCTAATGGGAAGATACACTACACCTTTTTCTCAGTTAGGTTGTTGCAGCACTATATATAGTGCAGTTCAGGATAAATATATATATATATATACCAGTATATATAATAGCTGAACTGACCCAAACTCAGTGCCCGTTGAAATCAATGGGGACCCAAATTTTGGGACCCAAAAATGACAGATGGACCCCCATCCACCCCCCCCTCCACTTCTCACCCACCCACCAGGGCTCCTCCGGCTTCTCACCTGCCGCCACCGCAATTTATTTATTTAAAATTACAGGTGGGCAGGTGAGGAGAGTGGGGGAGGCAGAGGTGGGTCCCCTAATGCAGAGTTGTGCAGTGGTACACTTACCTGAGTCCTGCAATCCATCAGTAAGCATTCCTTAACATGTCTACGTCTACGGCCACATTTGGCCCTCATAGCTATATCATGTGGCCCCTGACCTGGTGTAGGGAAAATGGAAGGGATAAATAGAACTGACATGTAAAGAAGTTAAATAGGGGTACAGTAAGCATGGTTCATTGCACAGATAGTAACATAGAAAAGGGGCGCATTGGAGAACAGAAGTGACAGCGGTAGCTCGGAGGACCTCCATGATGTTTTTCTATAATAATTGTATGCTTACTATTGGTGGAAGCTTAGATGGATTAAGTATTGGGGACATGGTTAAAGTGGACCAAAACCCAGAATAGTCAAAAGTTTTAACTATCCTGGGTTTTGGTCCTTTCCCTGGGGGCCCCGCTGTGTGAAACATTGAGCAAAGCCCACCTCTTCTCGGTCCTACGGCACGTCTAAGAGCAGTGGCGGCTGCATCCTCTGCCTCCCTTTAACAGTGTGTTTGTGCCGGGCATTAACAAATCCTGGGTTTTGGTCCACTTTAAGATGTGGGACTGATAGGGGAGGGTTATACCCATATATTCAGAGAGGTCAGCCAATCAGCACATGGGTTTTGTTACATATGAATGTAGGGGTATGGTGGAAGGACATACGAGTGTAGTTTGTGAAAACATGGGTAACTTGATTGTGGTAGAAAATCTTCATTATGCTGTTCCGAATTCAATTATTCTGAACCTATTCTTTGTGGCCCGCGACCAGCTTCCCAACCATTTAAGTCGCTCTTGCTCACTGCTCCTGCTCCTGTTTACAGCCTTCCTGCTCCTGTTTACAGCCTTCCTGCTCCTGGTTACAGCCTTCCTGCTCCTGTTTACAGCCTACCTGGTCCTGGTTACAGCCTTACTGCTCCTGTTTACAGCCTTCCTGCTCCTGTTTACAGCCTCCCTGCTCCTGCTCACAGCCTTCCTGCTCCTGTTTACAGTCTTCCTGCTCCTGTTTACAGCCTTCCTGCTCCTGGTTACAGCCTTCCTGCTCCTGTTTACAGCCTTCCTGCTCCTGGTTACAGCCTTCCTGTTCCTGTTTACAGTCTTCCTGCTCCTGTTTACAGCCTTCCTGCTCCTGTTTACAGCCTTCCTGCTCCTGTTTACAGTCTTCCTGCTCCTGTTTACAGCCTTCCTGCTCCTGTTTACAGTCTTCCTGCTCCTGTTTACAGCCTTCCTGCTCCTGTTTACAGTCTTCCTGCTCCTGGTTACAGCCTTCCTGCTCCTGGTTACAGCCTTCCTGCTCCTGGTTACAGCCTTCCTGCTCCTGTTCACAGTCTCCCTGCTCCTGTTTACAGTCTTCCATTCCTGTTTACAGTCTTCCTGCTCCTGTTTACAGCCTTCCTGCTCCTGGTTACAGCCTTCCTGCTGCTGTTTACAGCCTCCCTGCTCCTGTTTACAGCCTTCCTCCTCCTGTTTACAGTCTTCCTGCTCCTGTTTACAGCCTTCCTGCTCCTGTTTACAGCCTTCCTGCTCCTGTTTACAGCCTTCCTGCTCCTGTTTACAGCCTTCCTGCTGCTGCACTCTTTAGGTTAAGCTGGTCAATGGGTTCAGCTGTCCATCAGCCAGCTTTTCTGGATGCGGACCAAACACTGAACTCAAACGCGAATTCTGGCTGAAGTCTGTGGTCGGCTTTGGGAGCCCGAACTCACAAACATTGCAGTTTAATAACACTAGTTATAAACAAAAACAGCTTGTTCATCTGATATATACATATATCGTAGACAAATATAGATATACAGTATATAGATATATCAGATTTGGTTACTAAATTACACCTTATTTTAATCATGCCTTGAATAAAGCAAAGATAAAGCAAGAAACAGTCCTAATCTTTCATGAGATATTTTAAGACAAGTTTCCAGAATCAACGCCAAAGTGTATCTGAGCCAAGTGCCAAACTGTGTCATTCCTAAGGCCGAGGGCCACTGGAAGGGAAGATAGACTAGACAAGAAGATCTTCTAGTTGGTCTTCTAGTTGAATGCTTTAGGTATATTGTGACATTGCTTCATACCGGAGACACTGCAAGTTCATTATAATAATGCGCCATTACTTCGGATTGATGTGAACCTTTAACGCCTATTTACCGACACCAAACCAAAATATTGTTCCGGCATGAGATCTGGAATCCCGGGCATGCTGGGGAGCTGGTAGGGAGTAATGTTTAATTATTTTCTTAATACAGGATAAATGAATTCCTGAGGTTCCTTACCGTGTGGTATTAAAACTAAGCCGACAAATTTCAATAAACAGACTTAAATATTGCTAATTAAATGAGATAAATATTGTCTAAATCCATCAAATTCTGCCACTGTCTCGGCTAACCAGTGGGAGAGGTGATGCCGGACGGTTCCGGAAAGGATTTATTTAAGATTGCTGGAATGCTGGATTGATTTTTTTGGGAGCCCTCCAACATAGAACATAAAATACAAAGACCAACACAACATTATTTGCACACAAACACAGAATATAAGTCAATGCAACCAAACGTGCTGTGCTTTTCTTAAAGCGGATTAATACCTGCACTAGCCACCCCCAGAGTCTTTTAGACTCTAGGGCTAGCTACTTGGCCCACAGCCACGCCCCCGGCTTCCCTTTAGTTGAGTTGCAGCAGCCAGCCATTCAGAAGGGAAGGAGCGCCCCTCAGACCAGGGATGCAGCCAGTGGGCTTGTGCATGTCAGCCGTCACATTTGAGATCAGCCACTTGGGGGAAGAACAAGGGTTCTGATCCACTTTAACCCTTCTAGTGCCAGCTATGTGAGTCTCACGTAGCTGACTTTAGAGCCCCATAAAAAAAAGTAAAAAAAATACAGACTTACCTGACCCCTCGTTTGTGCAAGCGATTCCCTTCAATAATCAGCTACTTGATTTTCGCCCCCGGGCCTCTGATCTTCAGAAGGGGGCCCGGAATAGGCCCCCCCCCGCGCCATCTGAAAGAAAAAAATAAATAAATGACACAAACTCACCTGACAGCCCGATCACTCTCCCCGGGTCTTCTCTTCACCAGGGGGGGCTCCGATCCCCCCCCTGGACTTACCACTCTTCGGGTGAGGACCCAGCAACGGGCCCTCACCGTCCTCTTCGGCCAGCGCTGGCACCGCCCTAGCCCCGCCCACTTGTGGGAAGAGCAGGATGGCGTCATACCGGCACCCTGGCTCCTACTGTCACTTGTCGGTAGCGATCGGAGCAGGGAGGGTGGAGGCTCTGATCTCCCTGCCTCCCTGCTGTGATCACTAGCGACAAGTGTCATCTGCAGCGGCGCGGGACACTGAATCAGAGGTAAGTATAAGTGAAAAAAAGAATAATAAAATATTTTGTGAACTGGTAAGGGGTCCATGAGACCCCTTATACCAGTTCACAAGGCTCTGGGTCTGGCAATCACCTGCGGCTAGCGGGTGACTTGCCATATCCCCCAGCCCCCCCATTACCTGCCTCCCCAACGGCCAGGGGGGGCAGAAGGGCCCGGGCCACGTAGTGGCTATGTGGGCTAGTAGCCTGCAGGGCCAGGGGCCACCAACGCTGGCCCCTGCGCCCTGTTCTGCAAGCCCCCATAGCTGGTCCGGGTTGGTAATGCTGGGTAAGGGGGACCCTACGTCATTTTTTGGGGGGACTTTAAGGGTTTTTAACCTCACCCTCAGGGAGCCTCCCCCAAACCTCACCGACCTGCTTCCCCCTACCCCCTCTCCGGTTTTACATTAGGGCATTATTTACTCACCTTGCCAAGAAATCCATTTTCTAGGTCCCTCAGGCTCTGTGCCACCTTCTGACAGGTGGTGCCATCTTGCATCTCATCAGGCACTGCCTGTGACCCCCAATCTCGTGCCTTTGCAGTGCCGATGAATGGGATGCAATGGAGCCGCCCAAAATTCTGAGAGACTTCACTGAGCAGCGCAGGTCTTTGAAGAGCATGGCTAAGGCTGTGGTGTCATTTACAGGCGGCTAAGCCAGTGGGGGGGGGGGGGCAGAGGAACAGGCACCGAAGCAGCCGGATGTTGCTGCAGCAGGCAGTTTCGACATCTAAAAGGTACGATGGGGGCCAATGGGGAGCGGGGGAATCGTCCCCTTTTTATTTTAGGTCCGATGTTCCTCTTTAAAGCAGAATTATCCCTAGCATTTTTTTCCAATATAAACTTCCTGAAAAAAAAGAGTTCTGTTAGACCTACAGCTGTCTTATTTTTGCCGTCTATGTTACAGTTGTGAAAAATTAAAGCAACACCATAACACAGTGAAACCCTTTTTTTTATCTCTAGTTATGCACCATCTCGTTGTTTGTTTTATGCCTGAAGCGCGTATTTAATGCTTTGACAAGCATCCCTTTGCTGTGCTGGTAATCCGCCCTTTACCGATGATATCTCAGAGGCCTCTGTAATAAAGGCGACTCATAAGATTATGTCATCTTTGCTGTGCTAGTCATAATGGATAAATCATGGCAGACGCAGGCATCTGGTCCACACTCGTCTGGTGTCCAGAGCCCTCTATGCTCTCTATGCTCCCAGGCAGGGGCGGACTGGGGCTAAAAAACGGCTTGGGAGTTTTTGGGGCACACAGGCCCTGCTGCACTGTTCTTGGCCTGTATAGTATCTTAATGTCACTATATATACACCTTATTTATGTTCCATAAGACACACCCATGTTTTAAAGGACAAACATATGAAAGAAAATATTCTGAACTAAATTGTGTGCTTAAATCGCCCCAGACAGTGCGCAGAGTCCCCCAGTACAGCCAGTGGGGGCATCCCTCAGTACAGCCAGTGGGGCATCCCTCAGTACAGCCAGTGGGGGCATCCCTCAGTACAGCCAGTGGGAGCATCCCTCAGTACAGCCAGTGGGGGCATCCCTCAGTACAGCCAGTGGGGGCATCCCTCAGTACAGCCAGTGGGGGCATCCCTCAGTACAGCCAGTGGAGGCATCCCTCAGTACAGCCAGTGGGGGCATCCCTCAGTACAGGCACATAGGGGCATCCCTCAGTACAGCCAGTGGGGGCATCCCTCAGTACAGCCTGTGGGGGCATCCCTCAGTACAGGCATATAGGGGCATCCCTCAGTACAGCCAGTGGGGCATCCCTCAGTACAGCCACATAGAGGCATCCCTCAGTACAGCCACATAGGGGCATCCTTCAGTACAGCCAATGAGCGGCATCTCCTACTCCCTCCTCCCCCTGCCGCGCCACTCACGCTCATGCTTACCTCTGGTTCCTGATGACTGGAGGGCCGACCTGCCTGGCCCTGCTGTTCCTGCCACTGCCATTGCTGCTGCTCTCACACACACTTTCTGGCTGTCTTGGTTGCCTTATATTTTCACGTTTAGTTCCCAATTGGGAAGCGTAATTACGTCTAATGATATGCAAAAATATTCAATCCAGAACCCAATATCTCTGATGTCTCCATTATCTTTTTGCTGACCACTAGGACCTTTTTCATTAGCAGACTATTCTCTACCTTTGTTTCAACAGCCCAGTAATTTCTGCTAATTAACGTGTCGATCCTTCTGCTTAACCAGCCAATATGGTTGAGCCAGACTCCAGGTATCCTGGAGGGTTTCAGAGTAATACATTACAGCATGGCCCCTCAGCAGCCCTCCGCTAACGAGGATTAATTAGATATGGGGACCTGCAGAGGAGCATCATGACTTACTGATTAATTATCTAATTTGCAGCGATGCTGACCCTATAGAGGTTTGTGACGCTTCTGAAACATCCGTATGTTTTCCTGTGTGTTATGCCCCTGAAGACACATTGCACATTTAAAGAGGCGGTGCAGATTTTATCCTTCATCCTTGCTTAATGCTGCTCCTGTGCCACTAGTCTGTTATGTTGTATGTTTACGTTGTTTATGTTTATTTTTGCTGTGCATTACATAATTGAAAAAATTAAGGCCTTGATGCAATGTATGTATGCATGTATAAAGTGTGTGTGATTCAGTTTTTTTTACTAGTCTTTGAACTGAATTTTTACATTTGTGCAGAGCAGACGTAAAGGTAGTCTTTATATATACCTGAATATTCCCACCTTTTTTAACCTGGTCATGTGTTTTTCTCAAAACAACCTTTTACTGCTTAGAATGATTCAACAAGCAATTACAAGCATTGGTTCATTGTCTAGGGCTACACCAGGCAATGTAACATTTCCTGTTTTTTAAAAAGAAGCTTTTGTTGCTATAGAGATATATGTTTAAATGTTTTTGTGTGTCTTATGGAGCGAATGTTAAATATAAAATGAAACTCCCAAATCGTTGTTGGAGGGGGAAGGCAGGCATCCAGAGAGAGGACTGATCCCTGCGTGCCCATCCAACTAGCCGCAACTGCACATAAAGGCACACACACACTGCAGTATGGTCAGTGGGTGGGCATGGCACACTGCCTATAATGGAGGGATTGTGGGGGGGGGGGTATTTTGCCACACTGCCTATTATTGGGGGGAATTTGGGGATGTTTTGCCACACTGCCTATAATGGAGGATATTCTTCACAGTGCCTGTTATGGGGTGATTGGGGGGGCATTCTGCACACTGCCTGTAATGAGGTGATATTTTGCATGCTGCCTGTTATGGGGTGAATGGCGGGGCATTCTGTACACTGCCTGTTATGGGGTGATGGCGGGTATTCTGCACACTGCTTGTGTGTGGTGATTAGGAAGGGGGTATTTTAGCACACCAACTGGTTCAGAATATTTTTTTTTATTATTGTCCTCCTTTAAATCCTAGGTGTGTATTATAGACAGGTGCGTCTTATAGTACGACAATTATATATACCGTATTTTTCGCCCTATAAGACGAACTTATCTTTCCCCAAAAGTGTGGGGGGGGGGGGGATGTCTGTGCGCCTTATCAGGCGAATGTAACAAATAAAAAAAATTACAAAAAAAATTAAAAAACTAAACTCACCTGTTACGGGCAATCCCGAATTGCCTGCCACACTGCGGGTGCCCAGAAGGAGACAGAGGGGCGGTGGGCTGCCGCTGCTTCCTACGGCCGTCTCCGTGAATGGGGTGGGCGTGGCCTGTGCCACTTGTCAGCAGAGCAGTGTCAGCGGAGAGGTGAGTTTTACTTTTTTTCTACTTTTAGGGGGTACCACACTGCCTATGGGAATGGGGGGAAGGGAAATGCCACACTACCTATGGAAATGGGGGAGGGGATTGCCACACTACCTATGGAAATGGGGGGAGGGGACACCACACTACCTATGGAAATGGGGGAGGGGATTGCCACACTACTTATGGAAATGGAAAGGGGAATGCCACACTACCTATGGAAATAGGGGGAGGGGAAATGCCACACTACCTATGGAAATAGGGGGAGGGGAAATGCCACACTACCTATGGGAATGGGGGGAATGCCACAATGCCTATGATAATGGGGGGGGACACTGCCTATATGGGAATGGGCGGGGGGGATGCCACACTGCCTATATGGGGAATGAGATAGGGGAATGCCACACTGCCTGTATGGGGGATGCCACGCTGCCTATGCCATTGGGGTATCCCACACGGCCTATGGGAATAGGGGGGATGCCACGCTGCCTATATGGGGAATGGGATGGGGCATGCCACACTGCCTATGGGAATGGAATAGGGGGAATGCCACACTGTTTGTAATGGTGTGTTTTTGGTTTAAATATTCTTTTTTCTTATTTTCCTCCTCCAAATCTTGCGTCATATATATATATATATATATATATATATATATATATATATATAGCATGCATATGATAAACCTATCCATGCATGCTAAACCAAAGGTAAGCCTGTCCTGGTTCAGAAGAGGCCTATTTTTCGCAGGCAATGAGTAGGTCATATATACAGTAGAGGTAAAATGGGGTGGGGGGAGCAATATACATAAAAAAGTTTTTGCAAGTGTAGATTCTTTTAACCAACACCACTATGTATGTATTGCTATTACTGTTTATTTATAAAGCGCCATATGTATCTGTATTACCTCTGTAACCTATCTTTTTAACGTGGCATAGAACATAACTAAGCTATAAAAATAAGCAATACGTAAATAGAGCTGTGTTCTAGATTTACAAAATTGACACATTTATCTAGAGAGCTAATTATGGGTGGATGAGCACAGGTCATAGAGTTTAGGCAGAGAGCAGGTCGTATCAAGAGACCACCTGCTGCCGCCGCTAATTAATATACTGTCAGACAGAAGATGTAACGATTAGCTTAGCCTGTGAATAATGGATGCCTGGGTCAGTCCCCCCTGCCCAAGGCGTTTGACAATGCTGCTTAATAATAGCAACTCAAATTAGGGAGGAAATATTGGTTGCTTTTAATAGAGACGTAATCTGTACTGAGGAGCATTTCTGGTCACGTCTTGGTCATCGGGGTCCTGAATCAAGCCTCAAATCTGTATTTTGGCCCCAAGTTTTGCTTCTACTGGTGGAACAAGTTAATAGAGGAGCCTGGGTTATGTGGACTATTTGACAGGCAGTAACATAAATCTAGAGGAAAAAGGACATACGCTGTGAAATATTCCACTCCTATTCCCCAAGCTCTGTGCTTAATGGTAGTCCTTGATTCTCCGCTTGCTTTTATTCTACATATTAACACACTACTTCCTACTTTATCGTTTGAAAAAAAAAAACTTTTCCTGCATCTAAATCTCCCTCACTCATGGCATGTCTGGATGACGAAATTCCTACTGGATTTCTAAGTTTTCCCTACAGGTTCCCTGTGCCTGCACACATCCTTGCAAAGGCCGGATGCTATTACAGTCGGCAGCCTGCTTCCAGGACTTCTCACCTACATGCTGATGTTTAAAGTGGACCAACACCCAGGGGTGATCGGCCCGGGAATCTATAAGATTCCCGGGCCGATTTTGACTATCCTGGGTTTTGGTCCACTTCAGGGGGGCACCCCGATTAGGGGGCGCGCACGCCTAGAGGGGCGCGCGGGAGGCGGCCGCTTTGTATTGCCCCTCGAATACTTATCTATAACTGCTGCTGGCATTTGCACAAAAAAGAGGGACATGAGCCAGGGGTTTGCATATTTACATTGCATATATACAATAAGAAAGGTAACTATCAACTAATAAACAATTACGCTGTATCATATAAACATCCAGAATGAGAGACAATTTATTAAAGTACTTGGGCCTCAATTCACAAAGAGTTGAAAAATATTCTCCTGGTAGTAAAAAATGTAATTCATGAGAAAAAAGCCTGAGAAGTTCACTGTTAGTGAATCACCAGATAAAAAGGCAATGTAAGTCAATGGAACGTTTTACTACAGAGTAAAAAAGGGGTAAAAAGTTCAATGCTATTTTCAAGAGTAAAAAAGTGCCATTGACTTTCATTGTCTTCCTATCTGGTGATTCAGTAACAGTGAAATTCTCAGGCTTTTTTCTCATGAATTGAATCTTTTTCTAACATGAGAATTTTTTTCAACTCTTAGTTAATCAAGGCCATAGTGTGTGTTGTCACACGAGATTTGACATTTCATAGCTGCCGTAGGGCCCTTAGTTTTCTTTCAGAGGGTAGAAGCTGGAAAGAACTATGGCCTGGGTGTGATGGATCACAGGATATGCTTTTGGCCTGTTTCAAGACCCTGCAGGTGTAGAGGGACTCTATTAAAGTGGACCAACACCCAGGATTTTGACTATCCTGGGTATTGGTCCACTTCCTTGGGGCACCCCGATCGGGGGTGCCCCGCTGCCCAAAACCCCCCCAAACACCCCGAAAACTCACCTGTCCACGATCCCACGTGACTGCGCTGTCCAATGCCCGCCGACGGACAAGTGACGTCCGTTGGCGGACAAGGGATCGCGCCCGCCGCCGCCTCCCGCGCGTCACTCTTGACGTGTGCGCGCCCGCGCCGGCCATTCAGAGACGGCGGGCGCGCGCACGTCTGGAGGAGCGCGAGTGAGGCGGCGGCGGAAGCAGCGTCTGGAGAGGTAAGGTTTTTCGGGGTGTTTGGGGGGGTTACACCCCGCGGGACATCCCGATCTCGGATGTCCCGCGGTGTGTGAGGTGATCGGCCCGGGAATCTTATATGGGTGTTGGCCCACTTTAAGGGTAAGGGCGCGTCATTGATTTTGCTTCTGAACCTCACAATCCTTTGTATTGTTTTTCCAACAGGGAGGTGTGACTGTACCTGGCGATTATTGACATGCATATGACAGATTCAGTTGTAAATGGGTAGAACATCCCGGGAGTTTCTTTTGATAGACCCAGTTTTTTCATCTGTCGCAAAAAGAACAACCTCCTTTCTGCTTTTTTTCCTAAAATTGTCCAAATGTTTATCCCACCTAAGAGTGTTAGTTACGGTAATGACCAGAAAGGTGCTTTCCTTGACTAACTTCACTTCCTTACCATTGATGTGGATCGGGGGATTGGCTGACAGATTCTTTCTATTTTAAGCTCCACCGTTTATGTAGTGCTTATTACCAGACTGTCTTTTAAGCACCAGGTACTGAATTTTTCCACTTCTTGCCTATAAGCAAGTTCATCACCATCATGAATGAGTCATTTTGACTGTCTCCTCAGTTGAAGAGCAATCATAAGTATAAATAGAGAACATTATATGTGACAATATGCAGCCTCGAGGGGCGCCAGTGCTGATAGATTTCACACTTGATATAATTGGGCCAATTTTCAACCCCTGTGTCCTCTGTAGTAGAAAGTTATTAGTCCAGTCGCACAAGTTAGGGTGTACACCGACTTGTGACAGCTTTTTGCTGAGAATGGCTGGGTTATGGTGTTGAAAGCAGAACTTAGATCAGCAACATCCTTGCGTAAGTTCCACTTTGGTCAGGATGGTTCAGGGTGTATTGTAGTGACTGCACTGTAGACTAATCTATTTGCTCTGTAGGCAAACTGTTGCATGTCCACAGAATGCTCTGTTGTGGCTTGTCTGTGTTTCAGCACTATTTGCTCCAAGGTTTTCATTGCCACAGAGGTCAACGCAACCGGCCTGTAATCATTTGGTGAGCTTGCTGCAGATTTTTTTGGAAGCAGGACGATGATTGAGTGTTTGAAGCAGTTAGGTACAATGCTGATCTCTAGTGATCTTTTGTAGATCTTGGTGAAAGTGGGCACCAGTTGCAATGAGCCAATCTTCAAGCAAGAGGGAGATACACCATCTGGTCCTGAAACTTTCTTAAGACTGAGCCTCCTGAAGAGATGCTCAACCCCTGTGTCTTTTATTTCTAGGTTTAGATGGCCTGATGATGAGCTTGTGGGGTGTGAACTTGTTTTAATCTCCAGGATTTGTTTGTGGTTACTTTGATCATGAAACCTGCAGTAGAAGCAATTCAGCTCCACCAGTTTTTTGCATGGTGTTGCTTGCAAAACGTGGCCTTTGCAGTTAGTAATCTTGTAAATACTCTTCCATGTCTGTTTCGAGTTTCCTGTTGAGAATCTTACTTCCAGTCTGCTTACGTACTCAATTTTTGTTTTCCTGATCTATTTTGAAAGCTGATATGCTTTCAAAATATGGTATGCTTGTACTTACTCTTGTCACCATACTTTTGAGCTTTTTCTTTTATTTTGCAGACTTTCTGTAGTCTGCCTTTTAAACCACGGTTTACTGTTTGTACAGGAGACAAAGGTTTTGGTGGGCACTATCGTATCCTCGAGGAACCTGATGTAGGAGTTGAATTGTTCATTCAACTCATGGAAATTTGGAGATTCAAGGACTTCCCAATTTGTGCAGTCAAAACAGGCTTGCAGCTCCTGCATCGCTTCTAACATTCATTTTTTCACAAACTTGAGGGTTGGTGTGGAGGATTTTAGTTTTTTCCTATAGGTTGGTACCAAGTGGAGAAGTGTGTGGTCAGAGTGACCCATTGCTGTTTTGCTTTTACTGCAGCAGGTGTCTTTCAGTGCAGTACAGCAGCAGTCTAGTATATGGTTTCCTCTGGTAGGGCATTTGATGTGTTGTTTGTATTTGGGAAACTCTGCTGATAGATTAGCCCTGTTGAATTTGCCCGGAATGATGATGGCGGAGTCAGGGTACAACCTCTTCCAGCAGTTATTTCCACCAGGTCATCCAGTGCTGCCTTAGACTGTGCATCTGTCAAGTGCTTTTAAGTGATTTTGCATACTAGGCAATCACCGAGTGGATCAGCTGATCCGAGCTTGATTCTAACTGGATGGTATCCCAGGGATTGTAGGAGGTACCTGCGGATGGGAATGTCAGCTCACAGTAGTCACAGTGACGGCAGTGTCGGGAAGGGGGTAGAGCAGCAGATGAATAAATGACCTGTTAGCAGTAGGAGGAAGGGTGCCTGAGAAGCAGTCGGAATGATGAGGCTGGCAATGACCGCTGGGTCGGTGGAGGGCGAGATGGTGACTATCCATACACCTATTGTGTGGCTGACTGACTAGACTAGACTAACTAGCGCCGCATGATGTTTGATGGGGCGGTGACTGGATGGCCATGCAGGAGGCCGATGGTGCAGGCAGCCAGCTAGACTGGCGGGTGGGCTGACTAGTGGACACAATGGCCAGTGGGGTGGCGTGCAGTCACTCGGGGGGATGATGGCTACTTGGTGGCTCTTTCCCCCCGGCGATCACATCGGGGACTGCAGAAGGGATCTCATGGCGACCATGTGGCTAGGTCCAGCAGGGATCACATCGTCGGTAACATGGCTTTGCAGCTAGGCCAGGCACCTGGTGTAGCTCCTCTGCTATTCATTCAGATGTTGCATCCTGGAGTATCAATGAAGCTGGTTGTTTCCAGAGAAGCCTGCTGTTAGCTGGTCCCGGGAGCACAGCTTTGCAGGTTATGTCCAGGGAGATTCGAGGAAGCAGGCAGGCTGTCAGTGTCTGCAATAGGAACTCCTAGTGTTACAACTAAAACTCCTTGTGGTACAACTAAACTTACAACCATAAATAAACTAAAAGTAACTCAAAATTAGCAATTGTCTTGGAGCTCCATGTCATAGCTGTCATACCAGGTGCCATCTTGTGTATTAAGCAACATAGCTGTAATCATATGATCTCACTAAACATCCTTCCAAGTTTATAAGAGGAGTTGAAGGCCCAACTCACAAACAGAATATACTGTAGAGTGATTTAATTGTGGGCTTGATGGAGGGACAAGTGCTGCTTTGAAAGGGACAACATACTCTGTAAACTGCTGTTGCCTTTATATAAAACAGTACCCCCTTAGCAACAAGAAGTTACAAGAAGTCCAAGTACCCTCCAAAGATTGGATCAGTTATAAATGTTACCAAAATAAATATTAGATAACACCAATGGTAAGGCTACAGGGCTAGCCCTCCTATGTCCTCAAATATAAGGCTGCACACACCTTATAAAATTAATTAGAAGTTTATTGCTCACATGGATCTTTAAATGTACAGACAACATAAATCTTGACAAAACACTCTATAAAAAACATATAATTAAAAACCAACAGTGGGGAGGAGCATTAGGGCTAATTTCATGACACCAGTATAATGATGTGTCTAAATCATTAGATCAATTTATATAATGCCTGCTGTATACATGCATATGCGGATGCCCACGTGATGAGATACTAATAAAAAAGTGAAATATGTACCGTATATACTCGAGTATAAGCCGAGTTTTTCAGCCCACTTTTTGGGCTGAAAAAAGCCGCCTCGGCTTATACTCGAGTCAGTGCCGAAATGGAGGAGAAAAAGGGGCCAGGCGACATACCCATTCACTTCCCGCCCCTGTGCCGGCTCCCGCACTCACCTTCTCACTTGCAGCTGTTCCTCCGCTGCCGCCCGCACCTCATGTGCCATCGACGGGATGCCGCTCAGCGTCTCCGGGGGGGCCTCCCTCGGGCCGGCCTGGACGGTGGCAGGAAAGGGTAAACGGGTCCAGCTTGGCAGGGCACGCCGGCCGGGGGCGGTGACGCGCACGTTCTGGGCCGGCTCCCACACTCACCCTCTCACTTGCAGCTGTTCCTCCGCTGCCATCGACGGGATGCCGCTCAGCGTCTCCGGGGGGGCCCTCCCCTCCCTCGGGCCGGCTTCTACGGACGAGAGGTAAGTGTGTATACCGTATATACTCGAGTATAAGCTGAAAAAAGCCGCCTCGGCTTATACTCGAGTCAATAACTTGTTCCATTTTTTTATGGTAAAATTAGGTGCCTCGGCTTATATTCGGGTCGGCCTATACTCGAGTATATACGGTATATAAAATCTATAGAATCCTTATAGGGGAGTCATCAACTCCACAAACTATGAAAAATATTGTGCAAACTACATATAAAGTGCCTACAAAGTGCAAAGGTGCTCATCTCTATAATAAATAAATAGTGCCACTACTCATCTCCATGAGCATCCGCCATATCAAGTATCAAAAACCGCAGTATTAGTACATATTCAATAATATAAATGCTGAACGCCCTATTTTCCTCCCCACCTACCAAAATAAATAGGTCACTACTGAAGCAAAAAAGAATAAAGTTCAACTGCTAAAATATTACACCAGATCCATCAGTCCCACTTCTGTTGGCGCTCCCCTGCAGTACACATAGGGGTCGATTCGGCACCAGGTGAAAATTTACATTCGGTTGCTGAATCACTATTTTTTAGGAGAAAAAACTGCCATTCAATTTCATTGTCTACCTTGGGGCTGATTCAGCACCAGGTGAAAATTTACATTCGGTTGCTGAATCACTCCCAAGGTAGATAATGAAAGTGAACATAAGTATTAGTAAAGTTTGCAGGTTGAGAAATAGTGATATAAACCACAGAAAATAAGGCTGGCTGGTGCTGCCTCTGACCTGCATGAGCCTCTCCTGTACTTGTTTATATGTACAAAGCATGGTAGCCTGCAGGAATCAGGCAGCGCTCACATTCAATTTCTAAACTGATGGAGGCTGGAATGTGGTGACGGGAGTTTAATTCACTTTACGCCTCATTTTTGCTCTTTGCACTCTTGGGTTCAAAACAACTCATAAATTATTTTCTTATAAACAGTGCTCCGGGAGCTGGACACCTCCGCTCTGTTTCATCATTATCTCTCTATAGGTGACTATATGGCTGCTCTGTCAGCTCAGGCAGCATGATTGCAATTCCGCTGCTTTTCCCTGCCATCTTTTATAAGCCGGGAACACATGCGCTAACTTACTAAGGAATTGATTAGTGTGCCCTGGGCTTCGATTGATCCAAACACTGGGAAAACATTGCAGAATGTTTTCATATCTCTCAGCTGGTGACAAATCATTCCTTTGGAGACACCTCTGTGGGTGGCAGGTTTGTAAATAGCTTGCTGATGGACAGGGTCTATGAAGGCTTTTATCCAGCCAGGTTGCAGGATATGTGTTAGTAGTCAAAGCCATGTGGCCTTGCTCGGTATTCCTGTATTTATTTCATCCCTTCTTGGAGCAGTTTCATGTGACTGACTTTATATGTTGACTGCAAATCAAGTGACATTTTATGTAAGTGTTGTATTTATCATATATTGTAGTATTTTCTACTATTTAGCAGTAACTATGGGATTGGCATATAGCAAATTTGGTGCATAGATGTCTAAAGGGGAACCTGGGAACTAAAGACCAGTACGTTTAACATATGCAGTGGGCAAGCTGTTCGAAGGTTTTGTAAAGAGATGCTATCCTGGAGTATCTCAGTGAAAGAGACTCTGTATCAGCATGGATTTATAATGAATCACTCCTGCCAGCAAAACCTGATCAGCTTTTATGAGGAACGGGGAGGCCGATTCATTAATAGCGCCAGGTAGCGACAGATGAGCGACAGTAGCGTTATTTTCACAGCGCCCGCTAGTATTCGCTGTGCTTGGCCATTGTTCGGCTGTTGATAGCGACAGTCAGTGTGCAGTAATGTTGAATACAAGTCGCTATTTGACAGGTTCCGCGATGTATGGGTGCGCATGATAGCGACTGGTCAGAGCGACCGGCTCCCACCACATTCATCAAAAAATCACACTCAAAAAATTCTTGCGCTGTGAAATGCATGTTTAAACCCCAGAGCGCTGGCGGCGATGTGTTAAAAGTAGTTTTTTAACCCCCAAACCACCATATTTTTGGAAACCAAAAAAAAAAATGTATAAAGAATTTAGTAATATGAATACAATAATATCAGACCTGTAATATCATTTTTTTTTTACCTTAAAAAAATTAACTAACATGGCAGAAGTGGTCACAGAATTTTTCACATTAAAAAAAAATAAATAAATAAAATTAATAACAATTAATTATGAATATTTAAAGATTGTTCCATTGAAATGCATTGGAGAGCGCCAGGTAGCGAGAGGTCATACCTGGCGCCATTCAAGGTCGGACGCTGGCGCTGTGGGGTGAGGCTGGAATAATGATGAATGAGTCGCTATCTGGCGCTATCTCAGTCGCTAAGCAGGATAGGCTTGATAAATGTGTGATTGTGGTGGGGAGCCGGCGTTCTTGTGGCGGGGCCCGTCATTACCGGTCGCTCACCAGTCGCTACCTGTCGCTATTACTTCATAAATAAGGGCCTAAGTTTAATACTGGATCACATCATTGGATGTCATATAGCTTTACTTTTATACAGTATTTGATACTGGGCCACATAAAAGACTGGTACAAGATTAGAATTCTTGGACTGGGGGTTATGTGTGTACATGGTTAAATAATTGGCTAAATAACAGGACACAGAGCATGGCCATTAAATGAAAAATCCCCTTTTGGCAGGTTTTGGCGTTCTGCCTTATTATTTTCCACTTTTGGAATGTAAAATAAACATATGTTAGGATTGTGCCCCTGGACCTGAGATGCACTTATCAGCATTCTGTTTCCATGATGCTTATATTTCTGGGGCTCTGTTTTGCTGCAGTGGGAGTGGTTTTCATGGCCTTGAGTAAAACACATGGACCACAATTCTTTAATGTAACAGGTGAACTCTTTAGCAGCTTTGGCTGAGTCTAAGCAGCATAATGACCTATCCAGCTGAGAACCCGGCCATTAATCCTTGCTGCTGAAACACAAGACTGTGATTGTTCCAAACTGAAGAAGTTGAATTTCACCAGAATGGGTTATACGAGTCACCCATTCCTTAGTCAATCAGATGATTAGCAAGCTAATCATCAGAAAGTCTATATGTACTGTAAATCATGACTTTGATGTACATAGGAAAACACATTGTTGCTATGGAACACGGGGAGGCCGATTTATTAATAGCGTCAGGTAGCGACAGATGAGCGACAGTAGCGTGATTTTCACAGCGCCCGCTAGTATTCGCTGTGCTTGGCCGTTGTTCGGCTGTTGACAGCGACTCAGTCGGTGTGCGGTAATGTTGAATATGGGGTTAGGAGTCGCTGTTTGACTGGGTCCGCGCTGTATGGGAGCGCATGACAGCGAATGGCCATAGCGAACGGCTCCCAGCATATTCATTAACAAATCACGCTCAAAAAATTCTCGCGCTGTGAAATGCTTGTTTAAACCCCAGAGCGCTGGCGGCGATGGGTTAAAAGTAGTTTTTTAACCCCCAAACCACCATATTTTTGGAAAAAAAAAAAATGTTTTTCAAAACATTTTGTAATATGAATACATTAATATCAGCCTTTTTTTTTTTTTTACCTTAAAAAAAATATCTAACATTGCAGAAGTGGTCACAGAATTTTTGACATTAAAAAAAAAAAATAAAAAAATAAAAATAATAGAAATTAATTAAGAATATTTAAAGATTGCTCCATTGAAATGCATTGGAGAGCACCAGGTAGAGAGAGGTCATACCTGTCGCTGTTCAAGGTCGCTCGCTGGCGCTGTGGGGTGAGGCTGGAATAATGATGAATGATTCGCTATCTGGCGCTCTGTCAGTCGCTAAGCAGGATCGGCTTGATAAATGTGTGATTGCGGAGGGGAGCCGGCGTTCTCGTGGCGGTGACCGTCATTACCGTTCGCTCACCATTCGCTACCTGGCGCTATCCCTTGTTAAATAAGGGCCTTAGCAGCCTAATGACCTATCCAGCTGAGAACCCGGCCATTAACCCTTGCTGCTGAAACACAAGACTGTGATTGTTCCAAACTGAAGAAGTTGAATTTCACCAGAATGGGTTATACGAGTCACCCATTCCTTAGTCAATCAGATGATTAGCAAGCTAATCATCAGAAAGTCTATATGCACTGTAAATCATGACTTTGGTGTACATAGGAAAACACATTGTTGCTATGGAACACAGAGTTGCAAACAAATAGAAATGTAAAACAATTACAGATAAGCTTGGCACATTGAAGACATCATTTTTGCCACACAATAATGGAAACTAAAAAATGCCATCGAAAGAGAAATTACCCTTTAATGGTACTATTACTAGCAGAGTATTGCAGGGGTCAGAACTGGTCCCAATTCTTATATATATATTATTTTTTTTACATGATGGAAAAAATGGATTAAACAGTAAAATATCAAACTTTGCGGATGATACTAAACCATGCTAAACAGTGTAAAGTAATTAAAGTGGACCAAAACCCACCGCAATCGGCACAGAAATCTATAAGATTCCCGAGCTGATCAATTCTCCCCCGGGGCATTCAAAATCCAGCTGTGTGAAACCCCCCAGGTCACCCCATACACTTACCTTCTTTCCCGGTCCAAAGGTGCATGCGGGAAACGCGGACGCATCCCCGCTATCCCTCTAGCAGGGTGCGTGCCTGCGCCAGGCATTCGTGATTGCCAGGAGCGGGCACACTCCTTGTTAGAGTATAGCGGGGGATGTGGCTGCCACTGGCTTCGATGAAGGCTCAGACGACGTGTCATCAGTGGCTCCGAGCACGCAGATTGGACAAGCGGGCGCACATGCGCCACAGGAACGGGCAGAGGTAAGTTGGCATTGTCGATCTGAGGGGTTTCACACAATCGGGCTGCCCCAGGGGAAAGGACCAAAAGTGGCCATACCATAGTGCAACGATTGAGGCACACATGATAGACTTGATACAGCTTCACAGCTATGCGGGTCATACTCACCCCTGACATGGTGCCCAGCTTGCAGACCATGAGCATGTGTGTCTGTCATTCCTCTTCTAAGACCCCTCCTTGACTCCTGGCCACTGTACCCCTAGCCAAGACACCCAAGTCCATGTTTTTCTCCTGCAATGCTGTAGCCTCAGCCTCATGGCTACACAGGGCATAGCCCCCTCTGCCACAGTGCCCAGCTTGCAGGCCATCTTACCCAGAGTCTATGCCAGAAATCCCTCATTTATTATCTAAGACTCCCAGCCTCCCAACCTCTTCCCCATGCCCAGCAGCACTGTACTCCCAGCCAAGTCCATGCTTTTCTCCTGCAATGCTGTAGCCTAAGCTTCATGGCTACATTGCCTTGTAGTGGTATGTCTAGCACTTCTCTGTTGTTGGGAAACAGGGCTCGTTTCATTCCAGTGGAACATGTTGCATTGCTGGGGAAATGGCTGACTTCCCAAAGAGATGCTGGTAGGACTCCAAATATTTTAAGAGGTTGAAGTGTTGTGTGTTGGGAGGGCTGCAATCGTGTAGGATGCCAGTATTTATAGCTCAAATAGCTCCTACCTGCTGCGCTTCCATGTTCCCCACTTTTCCTGTCAGTGTTCCCTCCTCCCCCTCAGTCCTTTTCCCACTCGGGAACGCTCCCCTCCTGTCAGAAATTCTCAGGATCTCTCGGTGTGCTCACATTATGCCCACCGCACACAGAATACGCGGAAGGCGATGAAACGCGCTTCCTGCAGGCTTTTCAGATCCTTTCTTGCACAACAGTGACTCATGACTACTTAAATTTGGCAGCATCTTGGCTCACCGCTGTGCGCTACCTGACATGGGGAGTCGGCGTGCTTATTTTAAGAGAGAGAGAGGTCAGAATTAGCACGTCTCCTTTGTTTTCTTTGCTAGCCCACGGCTAGCGGCATAGAAAAATAACTATTACGGATCCTCTTTCTTTGCTTCTTGCAAACAATAAACTCCTAGGCAGTCACAGAACTCTCTGAAGCTCAATTAGACCTCCATCTGTTTAAATAATTCAGTGTATTACATAGAAAGCCCGGGTCCTAATATCAAAGGACAAATACCCCGCCCATCTTTCTTTCATAATTTTGAGCTAAGGAGCCCATCGCTGGTTACAACAATCCCTTGCATTCTGCTTAAATATATCACAATATTTTATATTAATAAAAATCATAGCAACATATCAGATAGTGGGAGAACAATCTACTTTTACACCCCAACTAAAACAAAATCCCACCAAGCGTGTGATTTTCCTCTGCTAGTAGGTAAAAAATCAAGGGGTGACAGATTTCTGATTCTTCCATTCCACTTTTACAGTGGAGATCAGTTTCATTTCACTGTCTGTCTCCTGAGCCAGCTTATGGGACCAGCAGCATTATATTTGTCCAAATGTTTCTAAATATATGTCCAAATATTTGAATGATGGGTAAAAGCATCTACACACATCTGAAGAAATCAGAAGAATTGCAATAACAATAGGTTGTTATTCCAGTACTAGATCTTCCCTTTAAAAGCAAAATGGAACATTCAAAGCCTCTCATCTCTGATTCTTGTTCCTTCACCCCTTTACATTTTTGGATCACTTGTTGTCCTTTATTACCATATTGTTCGCCCTATAAGGCTCACTATTTTTCCCCATGTAAAAAAAAAAAAAGTAAAAAGCTATACTTAAATAAGCCTTGCGTCATGGCCCCCGGGACGCCAGCCGATGAAAGCGCTGCGGGCAAGGAAGGCAGGGTAAATGAACACTGCCCACTGTCCCCGCTCTGGTCCAAGAAGCAGCAGCGGTGCCAATAGGGCCAGTGGGCGGGGTTCAGTTACTCTGCCCTCCCCCTGCTTGTTGCTCTTTCATCAGCGAGGCTGTATCTTTTTTTTTTCCAGTGTGGGGTGGGGATTCAGCCACACTACCTATAGGAATGGGATGGGGGATGCCACTGTGCAAATGGGGAATGGAATGGGGGTGCCTACGGGATGATGCCACACTGTCTATGGGAATAGGATAAGGGGAATGCCACACTGCCTATGGGAATGGGATAGGGGGGAATGCCACACTGCCTATGAAATGGGATCGGGGAATGCCACACTGTCTATGGGAATGCGAGGAGGGAGTGCCCCACTGTCTGTAAAGGGGAGTTTTAGCACAAGTTTTGGTTTAGAATCTTTTTTTCTTATTTTCCACCTCCAAATCCTATGTGCGTCTTATGGGCATGTGCATCTTATAGTGCGAAAAATATCATATTTATGATTATTATTTATTTATATTTATAAAGCACCATCATGTTCAGTGGTGCTGTTGAGTCAGGCGTTACATGTGGAAGGTGAACATTGGCTACACAGAGGAATAACAAGAACAGCAAACCCTACTGTGTATGTGGCTCTGAGGCAGATGCAGGGTCACTGCACCACTGCTTCCAAAGTTGCATCAATTTTCATGGCAGTTCAGTAATTGGACCTCGCCACGTTTTCTGCTTCATTGAATGGATGGACGTTGCTGTCAGTTGAGAAACATCATAGAAAAAAGTCCTACAACTATTGATGGAAGAACACTGTGGTAGCAGCATAATGGTGTGTGGATTGTTTTTGTGGCGATCTCTGGGCCCACTCATCCATGTGATTTAGGTATAAAACCATCCTTGCAGATCACATACACCTATACATACCTGTATACATACCTGAGACTGTCTTCTCTGGGGAGGATGGGACCTTCCAGCGAGACAATGTGATGTATCATAGAAATTGGTTAGAAAAGCATGGCCAAGACCTTCAAGTACTAGCTTGGCCTTCTAATTCCCCAGACCCAACTGAGTATATGTAGGGCTACCTTGATCAACATTTTACTCAATGGATCCCACACCCTTCAGCACCTGAGGAATGCACTGCAGTCAGCATAGCTCCAGATACCTGTGAAAACCTAGAAGCACCTTATTGAGTCACATTCAGCCTGTCTAGCTGCTGTCTGTGCCGCACATGATGGCTACTCTGCATGTTGCTGGTGGTAAACATAATGTGACTTCACTGTGTACAAACAGGGTAAAACAAATAATATGCATTTAATATGCAGTCAGATGTGACAAACACACACTGATTATAGAATTCATAGGTCCTGCCCCTGGAAAACGTACAATCTGAAGGATGAGGGGCGGGGGGAGACAAGAGGTTAGGTCACAAGTAGATTAAGTCACTAAATGTGGATTGCCCAAGTCAGATGAAAAGCTTGTCTAAATAGAGTTTTGAGGAAAATGTGAACATCTGGAGGGTTATGGAGGGGTGCATGTGAAGTCCTGAGGACGAGAGTGGGGGAATGTGATGAATGTGAGAATGTGGGAGGTTGTGGCAGGAGCAGAGGCTGCATCTCGATTGGCATTTTTAGACTATCAATAAAATGTAGGCCAAGGAGAGTTTCATAATGTTTAGAGTTTTAAACTCAATTATCTTGAATATTGGTAGCCAGTATTGGCTATTCTTGGTGGAGAATAGATTTGAGGGGTGCCAGTTTGTTTGTGGGAAGACCACAAAGGAGCATTTGCTGTAGTCCAGTCTGGAAAGGATTAGGACATGGACTAGAATTTTAGTGTATTTTTATGTGTATGTCACAGGAGGTGGCTGGTAAATAAATGTAAGTAAATTTGAGACTCGAGGTACTCTCCCTCCTTGAAAGCTGTCATGCTTGATACAACATTGAATACCGCTACCCCAGAATCTCCCAGGGCACAAATAAGGAACACTCAGGTTAGGAGCCATATATAACAGCTGTGTTTGGTCTCAAAGCATGTTTGGAACCCTCTTGAACCCCTTGACACCAGCACCAACGTCCTATGACTTCCCAAGTGAACGTTATGATGTTTTAGAAGTTTTAGCTAGCATTGCTAGGAGATGGGGAGTGTCCATCTCTTAGCAATGATAGAGGAGTGGGGATAGAGGAGTGGGAAGTGCCCTACCTGTGGATAAAGGTCTGCAAGCTCAGAACTGCTGTCTTTCTTCTGGGGGTCACGTGTGGAGGGGGGACCAGTATCCAGCATCCAACAGCCTCTATGTCTACGTCACTACCTATCTGCAACAAGGTAACTGACCTTTTTCTCTGCTAAACCTGTAACTTACTCATTTGTTTTTGCCCTTTTGACCTGTAAATGTATCTATCTACTACATGTATATAATTTGTCTAGTGTGCTCTTAAAGTAATTAAATATATAACTTAATCTTGGGCTGTTATGTTATCTTGAACCTCAAATTCTCATTTGTCCATATCTCTCACTTACATTATACCAGGCTGGCTTCTGGCACAATATTATTCCGCTAACAGACCGAGGCTATATCAAACAGAGCTGGAGGCCTTACTAGGGGACTGGCGGGCTCTGTTCACTGGTGGTAGTGAATGGCCATGCAGTCTGTTGGGGTCTTGAAGACTAGACTATTAGGTAAATGTACAGCAGGATCTCGGTCATAGTGCACTCAGTCGAGGCCACGAGGTACAGATTTCGTCACAGGAATGAGCCTAGAACCCAGTTCTGCAAAGCCGTAGGGCAAACCTCAAAGGCGATTCCCTTTCTCAGATATGTAATAGATGTTGGATCAGTCGTTCTTGGTCCACAGGCTCAGCACCCACATGCTAGAGGAGTACTAAGAACCTTTGAGGTTTGATTGTGATCAGAGAGCAAGTCTCCTCCACATGGGCTGTGCAGCAGCATTCAATTTATCATAGAAATCTTCATTAATTATGTAGTAATTCAGAATGAATATACGCTATTGCCGCATCAGAGGGGAGGCCTTAGCTGTCAGTATTGATTAAGTAGCAGTCATTTTTTTCTTCCCTCATATTGGCTGATACTGCAGAACTGAAGTGCTATTAAAGAACATCTTAAAGGACAACACTCCTGGGACATCTCAGCAGATGCACTCTTTCTACATTTACAGTTTCAGAAAACCATAAAGAATAATTACACCAAAAATGTTTAACGTCAGGTACCTAAATTAATATTTTGGTAGGTAAGCAGGGCATTTATTCAGATTGATTTATCAGACATTAAAGAGGCAGCTGAGAAAAGAGAAGTACATGGGAGATATCCTAAATAAATGGAAGAAGGTCATGCCGCAGTAGCTTCAACTTCTTCTATTTATCAAAATGGACCTAAATCTTCCCAACCCTATGCTACCTAGGATACAAAAGGTACCAAATTCACCTATTCCCACTGCCCTAGCCTCTCTGCTTCCTAAAGCAAACTACTGTATAACAAGGTGCCCCCCACCACCACTAAGCCACCAATGGTTGACTGAAAAAACATGACAGCGAAAAGTGACACTCCTCGATCTCCACTGAACCACTAATGAAATGAGAGAGAAAAGAAAACAGCAATTGCTGCACCACCCACAGTGCCGCCTGAGATGGCTACCTCACATGGCCTCATTACAGGTACACTTTGCCACTTTTCTTCATAAACTGTCTGTATGATGGAGCGCCCAGGAACAGGTGTACATTGCAGCGCTTCATGCCTTCTACTGCTGTTACCTGTCCCCAGGGGCAGACTGGCTATAGGGAGCACAAGGAGAATTCATGGTGGGCCACAATGTTTAGGAGCCAACTGGACTGACACCTCACCTAGACCCTGAGCTAGAATTGATTCAGTCTTCCTTTACAAGACCCCCTTAGACCGCTGCCTCTCATTTCTCCACCAATAACTGGTCCAATTGTACCCCCCGGGCCAAATCTCCGACAACGCTTATAGCCCCCACATCCTGAATGTGGAGGCCATACCCACTAACCCAACATAGTATTTGCCCCTGCAATTCTAAATTTCAGTAGGGGTGGCCATTTCCACCCCTACCCATGATCTGCCCTTGCAGTGCTATAGCCTCAGCTGTCTCAGCTTCAGAATGTAGAGGTAGGTGTCACTTACTCCCTCAGTGCCCCAATTTCTTTAGGCTAGTCATTTTATTCATTTAAGAAATTCCTGCTGAAAAAGGAGGTGGAAAATGTATCAACATAACATGTTAAAGAAATTCTTTTTTAACAAGGTATTACAGCTAATAGGACCAACCCTACATCCAGGCATGCTACTGTTAACCTGCATAAAAAGACCAACTTGACCTAACACCCAACCATTACGCAGTTAGCCCAGTAAAAGGACCAACCTAGTCTCCAACAATAATGCAGTTAAACTGCACGTAAAAGAAAAGGATTAACTTGACACCCAGGCATAATACTGTTACCCTGCAGATAAAAGGTCAGTCTGACCCCTAACCATAAATTGGTTAACTGGTGAATACCAACACCCAACTGTAATGCAGGTAACCTGCAGATATAAGGGCCCACCTGACACCCAACCACGATGAGGTTACCCTGCAAATAGAAGGAGAAATCTGACACTCAGTTATGATGTGGATAACCTGTAGAAAAAAAGGACCAACCTGACACCCAACCATCATACGGTTAACCTGCAGATATAGGGACCAACTGTATGCCCAACCATTATATAATTAAACTGCACATAAAAAGACCAACCTCACACCCAACTATAATGTGGTTAAAGTGGAAGTCCAGTCACCATGTAACCCCCCCCCCCGTTACAATAAAAAAACTCCTTACCTCGTCCTGGATCCAGCAAGTCCCTGAAGCTCCTGCAGGGGCCACATGGACCATGCACAGAACTTCCCCTGCTCTGTGACTGGACTTTCACTTTAACCTGTAGACACCCAACCATGAAGTGGTTAACCTGAATATAAAATGACCCACCTGAAACCCAACCATAGTGAGGTTACCCTGCAAATGGAAGGACCAATCTGACATCCAATCATGATGTGGTTTACCTGTACATAGAAGGGTACATAAAGGGCCGACCAGATGAGATTAACATGCACAAAAAAGACAAATCTGACACCCAACCATGATTCAGTCACCCGTGCAAAAACAAGGACCAATCTGACACCCAACCATGATGTAAATAGATAGGACTAAGCTGCCATTTAAACCATGTGCTTTACCCACAACTAAAGGTTCCCTTTTTTGTATTTCCCCTCACCCACTCACTGCGCGAGCATATGGTTTAGCTGGCAGAATAATAGATGCTTTGAATATGATCCTTTCCCTCCTGTTCGCTGATTTTAGTGTAAAACTTCTTCTAGCTGTGTTACATATCAGCCAATAAATTATTGAAAGGCAATGCTTTTTAGAAATTGAAAATCTCCGCTGGGCCTTTCCTACCAGGACGGCAAAAAAAGATTTCTCATATCAAAATATTTTCCATTTTCAAGGAACGACTGAGGAGAGAATTGCGTCGGATGGGCAAATAACGCCTCCTATATGTTGCTGTCGTCTGTGAAATCTTCCATTTGTCACGCCGGGGAGATGCGGCAGCAGCAGCAGATGAAGATGATACGTTGTTTCACTAATTAGCTCTTCGGAATTCTTGGCAAAGCCATTGTGGAAATGGCAGGAGGTATAGGATGCACACATCTGTCAGCGCGAACATACGCTGTGACGTGTCATAAAAATAAACCGCATTACTCAACATAAGTCTGAGAAGAACAGGAGCAATTCATGCCAACCCCATTGGCCCCAACACACAGTGGATCTGACTTCAAAATGAGAACTCTGGGGAACACCAGAGGTCTGTGTTCATGCTGATGTTCGACCATGCTCCGTTTATATGGGTGGACTTGGTGAGCACCAATTCTGAAGGGAAACTTTACTCATTCAGTATAGTTTCCAGCAGATAGGCTGATAGAACAGCCTAAGTGTGTCCCAGACATTATCAAGGAGTGCCCATTACTAAACTCATGCATTGTTATTATCACACCAAATGATTGCACCTCGAAGGGTCGTCGGTGCTTACATTTGTGGACAAGCGGTCCCACGCCTGTTCTCTAACTTGGCGAGGTAAGCATACCAGGTGACTGGGGGGGATTCAGACCACAGCATCCCAAATCAGCATGCCCCGAGGGGGATTCAAACCACCCTGGAGTCTCATTTACACCAGGGCCACTTTTTGTATACTTTAATCTTATCAAAAGGGAATGTTGAAGGAAAGTCAAGATATTGGGACTCTAGGTTTAGAGACAACAACCTGCTTTACACAGGAAGATGGTGAAGGGTCTTTAGGAAGGCCCGGTCCTCCATCTAAGAAAAGGTGTCCTTTGGCTAGCCCCCCCCCGCCCGATCATAGTGACACACATTGATACTGTAGCACATAAGGATAATTGAGGTGGACACATTTTGGACACAACATAGTACATATATAGGTTTTTCAAAAGAGGAGAAGAGACAGACTTTAATGATAAACCCCTAAATATTGTCATTGTTTATCTACACTAAAGCGGTGTGTACAATTTGCCTGCAAGACGTAGATACAATTTCAGATTTACCCCAGTAACGCGTCTCACATCACAGCTCACCAGTAGATCATAGAAGGCGTGATATTTATGTAGGTAATTTTGGAATGACAGGGAAATCTTAATCGTATTAGCAGTTATGTTAATTAAATGGAGTCTCCTAAGAAGCTTACCACCGCACGCCATGTAGCCGACGTTACTTTTATCATTTCTGAGCATTACCTTGTGTACTGACTGCGATAACAATAACCTCCTACCTGTGCAATAACCTGTGATAAGCACACACATGTTACTGCCTTACACTACTGATATCATAATAACACAAAATCACAAAGCACTGTGTAACCTTGATATGACCTAAAGCTTTGTAGCAACCCACACGTGCTTCATAAATATAGATGATATTTAAAGAGGAATACCACCCAAGAAACTGACTTTCTTGGGCATTTAGAAGCAAAGCACAAAATGCTTATAGGCCTGGACTGGAAGTCCTTTTAAAGATTGAGCTTTTCCTCTTTCGCCTATTGCTCGCTCCTATGACGCATGTCTGGGCTACTCAGCCAATCACTGACGCTCATTCTATTCAGATTTACTTTGCTGCCGGCCGCATCCCCACCTTTAGCTATGGACATACTGGCACCAGCCATTCAGAAAAGCCTGACACATGCCTATCTGGAGGTGCGTTGGGGATTTGGTTGTGGCACTGATATGCATCCGGGGGTTTGACCCAATGGAACATCCCAATTCAGGATGCCCTATAAATAGGTAGATCAACCTCCTCCAAGGGTCTTATAGACTGGAGGAGGTGCTGCTCCTCTTTACAAAAATAAAAGCATTAAAGTGGACCAAAACCCATGATTTTGACTATCCTCCGTTTTGGTATTTGCCCCTGTGACAGCCCACTCAGCTGCGCTCATCAGTAATGGCTATGACTTGGCTAAGGGCTGAGGTTAGCTAAAAGGGGCCAGGCGGAGCCAAGCAAGCTGGTGGCTGCATTCCAGCTACCCTGTAACAGGGTGCGTGCCCGCGCTGGCCATACACAACTGCATGGTGCGTCATACCTGACAGCAGCCATGGCTCACACATGCGTCGTTGAGAAGCTAGGTTTTTTAGGGAACTCACAGGATTTCACACAGAGGGCGGAGGGAATCATCTTATAGATTCCAGGGCTGTCGACCTTAAGTTTGTTCCACTTTAATATGATGCTGGTAACACTTTGTATTCTCTCTGGTAGCTTTTTACTAGATCCCCTCAAATCAGGATTCCGCTCTAATTACTCAACTGAACACTGCCCTCTTTTGATTATCGATCCATTTTTCGTGTCCTGAGAAATTCAAAGTCTTGCCCCCTGAAGGCTCTCTTACTATCTGCAACCACACATTTAGTGTATACCACTCCAACACAGTCTCCTCTCCTCACCCTTTATCTGTCAGGGTACCACAAGATTCTGTCCTTGGAGCCCTACTGTTCTCAGTATCCACCTATGGTCTTGGTCAAATCATAAACTCATTGGCTCCCAACATAAAATATCCCTCAGGCCCAAACCTCTCTCGTCCCTTCTAAATCATGTCCCAGAAAGTCTAACATCTATATCCTCAAATAAAGATGTTTCTGATTCACGCGATCTTGCTTCCTAGAAATTAAGCACAAACAAAACAGTGCTTGTCATCTTCTCACCATGCAATTCTATTCCAAGATAATTAAAGAAGATCTATTGTAAAATAAGCTATTGTTCAAAATCTATGTAACATTCTAGTTAATATGAGTAGAGGTGTCCTTCACCTCTGTCCTTCCAATTGCACAGCCCTGAACCCTATTTGTAAAGCAGTGAGGTATCAAACCTACAGATGCCAGTTCCGATTACTGATGTGCACTTTGCCAATTGTTGCGGACATCTGGGGGTTGATTCAGAGCCAGGTGAGAATTCTCACTTCTTTTTTAGGAGAGAAAACTGCCACTGACTTTCATTGTCTACCGGGTGTAAATTTTCACCTGGCTTTGAATCAGCCCCCTTAAAAAGGAGTTAGAATTCTCACCTGGCTCTGAATCGACCCCTAGATGTAATGTAATTTTACAAGAATTGAAGTTGCCTTGGGCTACCAGACCTGCATAGCCGGTGCCGGGGCTGGTTTTACTGGATAGGGGGGACCCCACGCCATTTAAAAAAAATAAATAAAAGGGTTTAACCAATACATTTTTTTTAAAAAAAGAGTGGGGTTCCCCCCTCCTGGAGAGGGAGAACCTACGTTATTTTTTTTCCGTGACATAACCGCTCCCTCCCAGTATAAACAGCCCCATTCTGTGGCGGGAAGCAGAGGTGCTGGAAGGTCCCATGGATTTCATGCGGAGACCAGAGTGGGATAGCGCCAGGGGATGAGGACATCACCCGGCGCTGGAACAGGGATAGAGCTAAGTTATGTGTAATGTGAAATGTCACAGTGAAAAAATATTGAGCACGCTTACTGAAATGTATTTTATACTCAGTACAAAAGCCTTTGTTAGTTATGACAGCTTCAAGTTGCCTCCTGTATGAAGAATCTAGTCACTCAGGTGTGATTTTGGCCCATTCTTCCACACACTCTTCACATCCTGAAAGGTCCATTGAATCATTTTATCAATTCTGAGCATCAGTTCCTCCTATAGATTTTAAATTGGATCCAGATGAGGCGATTGTCTAGGCAATTCTAGCATCTCTATTTTCTTTCTCTGAAACCAACTGAGAGTTGGGAGTGTGTTTGTCCTGCTGAAATGTCCAAACTAGTTTTATCTTCATCATCCTGATCGATGGCAGCAGGGTGGCCCCAAAGTTGCTGGAACTTTCAGTAGTTTAGAAATGTTTTTGGAAAGAATGCCATCACTAAGTGGTAGGATTCAGTGCTGTAACTAAATGTGATGGGACCCTAGTGCAAAAATTAAATGGGGGCCCTTTCAAGGCTCATACAGTAAACATTTGTTCTGTCTTTTAACTCAATTGGATGCAGCTAGACAATTAAAAACAGAGAAAAAAATACTGCTATTTTTTTCTGTGTGATGCCAAGTGAGCACAA
The DNA here is from genome assembly GCA_027917425.1 of Gastrophryne carolinensis. Classification (NCBI taxonomy): domain Eukaryota; kingdom Metazoa; phylum Chordata; class Amphibia; order Anura; family Microhylidae; genus Gastrophryne; species Gastrophryne carolinensis. Next base: position 405,934,016 of record CM051238.1, on the reverse strand, counting down.
AAATTATAAATAAGCTAGAGGATAAACAATGATGGGCCCCCCTGACCTCTGGTGCCCCGATGTGGTCGCACCCCCTGCACTCCCTACAGTTACGCCCCTGGCAGCATTGTTTTTTAATTACTGATAGATTTCAGCTGGTGTCATGACTTTTCATGGCGATTTGTACCTCTCTCCTGTCATGTGCTCAATACTTATTCCCTGTTTCATTTCACAAATAATTTCTACTTACAATGTATTTAAAATGTATTTATTTAGCTATCATAGCACTTTTTTGGGAGGTTACTGGAAAGTGAATACAGTTTATTGTAAAAAACCCTTTTCTACCTGACTTCCACCCAAGATAAATTACTTTACAAAATCTAAATGGCCTAACATGTTTCGCATGTCAATGCTTCGTCAGAGACCGACAAGAGTATTTTTCATTTACAAACTGTCCTCAGTCAAAGCCCACCTAATAAGATATCTTTACTTGTGTCGTAGGTGGTCAGACAAGAGGATTGTCGGCTTTATATTCCCTGGTGGCCCGACAGTACGTATATTAGATAGCAAATCTGTTTGCACTCTGTCTGGGACGATGGAGTATGCAGGATTCCCCTTTTCTGTAGGGGTACAATTTTTACTGTTCAATTTGCTTTACCTGGTGGTTATTTACCACAAAATATCTCCTGTGAGTAAAAAAATATTGTTTTATTAAGAATGTTTGCAGAATCAAGAGATGGATAGATGGATACATATATAGACAAATAGAAATAACTCTCAATAGAATAGCCGAAACTGTATCAACACTGACATTGTGAATTATGAACTACAAGAGTTAGCAGTCCCTCTGTGTCGCTTACATTATGAAGAAAATTCTATTTTATTCCTGACAAAAGACAGTTAAAAGATGATTTACTACCTAAATATAGCTCTATAAATAGGCCCGGTAAAAGGTAGGATTATTTTCCAAGCAATAAACTGCAGCTTTGAAGGGAGTAAATTGAGTTATCTGTCACCCACTTGTATTAGGTACGACAGCCACATCCCAGCTATCCGCGCTCTGTGGTGGGTGAGCGGAATGACCAATAGCTGTAATGAGACTGCAGAGTGGATTGAGGTAAGTTCACCCACCTGCGTGTATCACTAGAAGGGGGCTGCTTAGATGGTAGGGTCTTGTAGCTGAGCTCAAGGACTTTTTCACCAAAACCTTTTTTGTTTGGAAGCAATAAAATTACCCTGTGGTGTCTATATAAAAATACAATTCTGTGAGTACTCACCTGTAGGATTGGTTTTATAGTATACAGCACGTCCTGTTCCAGTAAATTCCCTACACTTGGGTTATTCCGCCACAAGGTGGCGCAGTGGACTGCAGAAAGACTTGTGGCCACTCCCGGCCCCATAAATAGCCAAGTACCTCACACCAATTTCCAGTGTTGACAAGCAGTTATACAAGAAGCCGAGAGAATCAAAAAATGGATAAGAACCCCAATAAACTTTTGAACAATCACCATACAGAGGTAACCAAGAAAAATGATAACAAGGGTGGGGTGGAACAGGACGTGCTGTATACTATAAAATAAATTCTACAGGTGAGTACTCACAGAATTGTATTTTTCCAAGTATACAGCACATCCTGTTCTAGTAAATTCCTTACACTTGGGACATCCAAAAGCAGTGTCCGTAAGGTAGGGTGGGATCCCCAAAGATCAACGGCGGGCAGTTTAAACCACTGCCGCCTGAAGAACTTTGCGGCCAAAAGCAGCATCAGCTGAGGCCCTAACATCAACCTTGTAAAACTTGGAAAAAGTATGAACAGAAGACCAAGTTGCGGCCTTACAAACTTGTTCAACAGACGCCTGGTGCTGAAAGGCCCAAGAGGCACCAATAGCACGAGTGGAATGAGCAGTAAGGCGGAAAGGAGGCTCCTTCCCCTTAGCAGAATAGGCTTGCACCACCGCCTGACGGATCCACTTGCTAATAGTGGATTTAGCCGGAGGCAAACCCTTCCTAGGTCCAGAAGGGAGAACAAAAAGAGCATCAGTCTTCCTGAAAGATTCAGTAGCTACCAAATAAAACTTCAGAACCCTGACCACATCCAAAGAATGCAGAGTCCATTCCTTGGAATTAGCAGGATTAGGACACAATGAAGGCAAAACAATGTCCTGATTAAGATGAAATGCAGACACAACCATAGGCAGGAAATCTGGCTTATACCGAAACACCACCTTGTCCTGGTGTCGCTCAAAGTAAGGTTTAATGGAAAGCGCCGCCAACTCAGAAACACCCCTAACAGAAGTGATAGCCACCAAAAAGGCTACCTTAAGAGTCAAAATAGGCAAAGCAGCCTCACGTAGAGGCTCAAAAGGAGGACCCTGCAAAGCAGATAAAACCAAATTCAAATCCCAGAATGGTAACATAGGCTTACGTGGCAGGCGCACGTGAGTAACCCCCTGGAAAAAAGTCTTTACCAAATGGTGGTTGGCAAAAGATCTTTGGAAGAAAATAGCCAAGGCAGAAACATGTCCCTTGAGAGTACTAAGTTGAAGGCCAAGATCCAAACCATGCTGCAAAAATTCCAGGATCCTGGGAATAGAAAACACCCGACAGGGAAGAGACTTAGACTCACACCAAGCAATGTAAGCATGCCATACCCTATAGTAGATAAATGATGAGGACTTCTTCCTAGCCCGAATCATGGTAGTAACAACAGAGGCAGGCAACCCCTTATCCATCAAGATGGAGGTCTCAGCAGCCAGGCCGTCAAAGCCAGCGTTTGTAAATTGGGATGGCATAGCTGCCCCTGAGTGAGCAGGTCTGGAACCTTGGGCAGGACATATTGATCTTCTGCCAACTGCACGATGTCTGCGAACCACACCCTTCTTGGCCAACAGGGGGCCACCAGGATGGTTGGCACCCCTTCCTGGGCTATCCTGCGCAGCACCCTGCCCAGCAGAGGAAACGGAGGGATTACATAGAGGAGCAGAAAGCTCTTCCAAGACATAGCTAGTGCATCCATGGCTAATGCCAGAAGGTCCTGGGACAGAGAGACAAAGACTGCGAGCTTGTGATTGTGACGGGACGCAAACAGATCCACATCCGGCTGACCCCAGCGGCGGCACAAGGAGCGAAACACCCTGCTGCTGAGGGACCATTCTCCCAAACGAGAAGTCCCCCTGTGCAGGGAGTCCGCCTCCAGATTTTCCACCCCCAGGATAGATGCAGGGACAATTCTTCTCCGCCCATGACAGTATCAGAGACACTTCCTTGAGGGCCCTCTTGCTCCGGGTCCCTCCCTGATGTTTGATGTAGGCAACCGCCGTCTGATTGTCCGAGTGGATCTGAACAGCCAAAGGAAGTGGGGTCAGTTGGGCGAGAACCAACCTTACCGCCCTCAGTTCCAGAATGTTGATAGGATATGGGCCTCCTGAGGGCCCCACTGACCCTGGAATTTCAAGGACTTCCAGAATCCCCCCCAACCTGTCAGATTGGCATCTGTGGTGACAATCTCCCAGCAAGGGGACAGAAAGGTTCTGCCCACCAAGAGGTTCCTTGAGTCCAGCCACCACGAGAGGGACCGTCTGACCAGGGGGGACAGAACAAATACCTGATCCAGGGACACAGGGTGCCGATCCCACACTGATAAGAGGTGTAGCTGCAGAGGCACAGGGCAGATGACCCCCAACTCCAAAAGGTTTCGGACCGCAAGCCGCAAGCCCTGAGCTGACAGGGGGTTTTGAACCATCCGGGATCTGATAAATCTTGGAGGCGGCCAGGCTGCAAGCTCTATCTTGTATCCGGAGGACACCCCCTCCTGAATCCATCTGTCTGCTACACGTAGCCTCCAGACGTGAGCAAAGAGCCGAAGCCGTCCCCCCACCCAGATGGGTGAGGGTGCCTCCTCATGCCTGAGGGGGCTTGGGGGAGGATTTGGGCTTGGGACCCCATGAGAGCCCGGGACGGCCTCGTCCTCTACCCCTGTCCCAATAGTCTCCGCGTGCCCCAGCAAAGGTAACTCCTCGACCAGCCCTGGAAGCGCGGAAGGAGGGGAGAGAAGCACCGAAAGGGCCGAGACGGCCTCCTACGTTGAGGCAGCCTACCACCCGTGGCAAATAGGTCAAAGCGTTCACCAAAGAGCCGCAGCCCCTTAAAGGGAAAACCAGTGAGGGCGTTTTTAGCAGCATTATCAGCCACCCACTGACGTAGCCAGACAGAGCGTCGTATAGCCACCAACAGGGCAGATGTCCTACCACACATTCTAATAGCATCATCCATGGCAGAAAGGATATATGCAATAAATTCATAGCAAAGTAGGAGAGATCTATAATCCTCACCTCCCGCGTCATCAGAGGCCCCATCTATGAGACACTTAAGCAGCCCTTTAATAGCAATAGCCGTTATGGCAGAGGCACAAACCGGGCGCAGTGCAGTCCCCACACAAGCAAAAGCATGACAGGACAGCTGGTCCAAGCGCCGGTCCTCACCATCCCACAGGGTAGTAGTGTCAGGTGAATGCATGACTGATGTGTTCGACAACCCTAGGACTGGCGCGTCCACCTCAGGAGGACATGACCAATGCTTAATCACATCAGCGGGAAAAGGATACCTCCTGTCCCTACTCTTGGGCACCCCAGGTAGCTTACTAGGGCGTTCCCACTCTTTGAGCCCCAAATTATTAAAGTAATTCTGTTCAGGGAACTCCAAGCGTGGTTTAACAGAATGGAAAAACTCACCCTGCTGCTGTGGAGCCACAGCAGGAGGGGAAATACAAAGCACTTCAAAAATGTGAGTCAATAACCTGTCAGTGTCATCTGAGGACCATGGGCCTTCTCCAAAAGGAGACCCGGTACCACCATATAACTTAGACTGCTCCTCAGAGGATTCTGAATCAGAGAATAATTCCCTCTCCTCGAGGGGGTAATAGCCAGAAAATTAGTAAAGTCCCTCATCCTCCACAGGAAAGAGGGAAGCAGCGGGAGATAAATGCCGCTTCTTAGCAGAAGCCTTATGCGGGGCTGACCCAGCAATATGCTTTTCAATGCTGGCCACCCGTGAAGCCAAGTCAAATTGATACTCCCCGCTAGTGTGCTCACTGGGAGTCAGATGCAAGCCTGGGGGGTAGGCGAAGCAGAAAGGGGCGCAGCACCGGGACCCGTAGCAGAGGACCCAGGCTGCCGCGCAAGTACATGCTGGGCGCAGGTCAAACACACTCTGACACCGTCACTAACAGGGGATACCCCACACGCAACACACAGCTGGTCTTGTCCCAAAGGAACCCCAAGCACATTGTCCCCGGAAGCCTCCATATGGTGATTTAAATACAGGCATAACGGCCAGTACAGGGACCCAGCTAGCAATAGACACCCTTTTTGGGATGCCCCCCAAAGCCCGCTAGGGAAGGTGGGAGAATGGTATAGGGCAGGGCCGGGAGAACCACAGTCAAAGGTGACCCGCCTGCAAGACACAATAGGTACAAAATAAACTTTCCCAGCGCATACAGAGTAAAGCAATATAAAAACCCCATAAGGGACTCACCGACCAAGCGGACAGATCGCTCAGAGAGGTAAGACACAGCCAGACCGCGTCGCAGCACCGCAAGGACGAGGCCACAAAATGGCCGGCAGCAGAACCTAGAGGGGCGGACCGCGAGAGTATGACGCAGAACGCGTCAAACCGCGGTTCCCGACCCCCCCCCCGAAGAGTGCGAAACTGTGATCACGTGAGATGCCGGCGCCATGACAGTTATAAAAAATACATAGCGCCAACCACCGCGGAGCGCCGTACAACGGCCCGCACACAGACCAACAATAAAATAACACACACACAAATCACAGACCCCCGATCACAGACCCCCGGGCGCCCCCTGCCACCAAGCGGGCCACAACAAAGGGGTCGCGCACAACCTTCTAGGGGGGAGGGGAGACGGGTGAAGGGAACAAGGACCCAAGGTTTGAGGCTGGGTCATCCTAATGAGGCTCACCATAGAAAGCCTGTTGCCGGCTACCATTTGGTACAGGGTCTTGCGGCCCGGAGCAGAGCTCCTTCAGCACCTGACCCTAGTGACCCAAGTGCTCCTTCAGCACCTGACCCTAGTGCTGTCCTACCTTCACCCGAACCGTCAGCCGAGGCTGGGAGGCAGTGGGTCCAGAACGGGTGGAAATAAGCCTGCAGGGCACTAGGCTTGAAAAGCCCCACTCCCTGCGCAATAGAGAGCCATCTTCTATCTTCGCAGTCCAGACTGCAGAGAAACACTGGAAATTGGTGGGAGGTACTTGGCTATTTATGGGGCCGGGAGTGGCCACAAGTCTTTCTGCAGTCTACTGCGCCACCTTGTGTCGAGATAAACCAATGGTAATGAATTTACTGGAACAGGACGTGCTGTATACTTGGAAAAAAGGCCCCTCTAAGAGCCCGCAGCAAAACCTTCACTCTCTTAGCTTAATGCATCCCACACATTTATTAATAGTGAGGGAGAACAAACATGTATATCCAGAAGCAAACATACAGAACATTCTATGCTAAACAGCAACATAAAGAGGAACATGAAACTGAGGTGCTGGACTTCTTGGGATGGAACCTGGGGCCTAGTAGGTAGAAACTCATGGTGACTCCCAGTAGCAGAGAAACACACAGAGCCGTGGGTCAGAAAAATAGGATGCCCGTTTATTCACCAATTGTCTTCACAAAACATAGTCTCATCCCTGGCACGTCCCAGGGGCCCACCATATAACTTGGCCCTCGCTTTGGAGCCCCTTCCAGGAATCCTCACCATGTTGTATGACCCCTGCCTCAGAAGCCCCTGCCGAGTTCCTTGGGGGTTTTAATACCTGGTGCCATCCAAGGTCTCTCCAGCCTTCCCAATTCCCAGGTCCCAGTCCAGTGAATTCCTCCCCTAACTAAAAGGCCACCTGGCTCTGGGCATCCTCTGGCCAATCACAGGCACACCATCTTTGTGGTACTTCTCCAACCACTCACAGGCCCATTTCTTTCCGGTGGCTTCCCACACCAGTCGGTCACCTCCACCAGCCCACTCACTGGTCCAGCACCCAAAGAGTACTCTGCACTACATCTCTTGGCTTCGTACTGGACTCTCTTTTCAACTAACTATGAACACTTCCTGGGTCTTCCCCTTTATAGCTCTAGAAACCAATGGCAAAAGGCGATGGGCTGTATTCATGACACCCTGTTAACCCCTAAGTGGCAGGGAGGTAACCTTCCCCTAGTAAATCCCACTGTTCCCAGCAGTCAGACATTCCCCTCAGATCCAGGGAGCCCTACCTTTCTTTGTAACAGGGATGGGACCAGATCCTCATCCTGTTATGCTGATTTTCTATCCTGCCTATCTGATGAATTGTTTTCACAGTGAAATTCTGCATCTCTCTTGAGTGCATATGTCCACAGCTGCTTGTTCCGCAACATGAGGAATGTAAAATTCAGCCTTGCTGGCAGCCTCTTTTGCGCAGTTTCATTGCTCATGCCACATACAAATTAGTCCCTTAGTAAGATTTCCTAACAGCTGCAGTTGACAGACGGTGATCATTTAACTTGCAGGAAACAACAGCGAGTGAACAATATCAAAAGTCCTGTGAAAATGCTCTTTTGATCCCAGACAGGTATCTCAGTTTCAGACAACCATGGCTTCCTTGGCTACTATTTCAGGAAACAGATAAATATTAGGCTCCTATAGATGAGCAAATTTCGTAAAAATTTGATTTGGACAATTTGCAGAAAGAAATGTGGTTTGTTGCGAATAGATTTAACTAATCTAAAAAAATGAACTAGACACATTCCTTTGTCCAGTGCTGGGCGGCGTCCTTATTGTTAGACAGGTCTTCCACCTGGCTATGGAAGCAGTGGAGGCTCTGGTGTCCTCTTAATTCAGTGAGCCGGCTTCTCTTCCTTGACCCAGCGCGGCCCGTCCTCCGATGTCTCTTAGCTTGCAGGACTAATGAGGGGATCGCGCTCAGGTAATGAGCCATGGGCTAAAAAAGGGAGACCTCTGTGGATAAATTGAGGTCAACCTGGCAGCTAATCAGCTGCTGTCCACCAGTCAATGACAATCAAGGACACTGCTGGGCGCTGGGTCAAGACAAAAGAGAGCTGGCTCACCGGATGGGAGGACACCCGAGTGCACAACGACAACCCGAGCAAAGAGGAGACAGGCTGATTACCACGAATCAGCAAGATTTTCGGATTAGGGTGAATACTGGTTCAGCCGAATCGATTCCCTCATCCCTAAACTCCAAGGTTTGCCCTCCTTTCAGTTTCATTTCTTTAGAACCACCCAGGAAAGTGGTTTAACAGCCACTCTCTCCCTTGGTTCTCTCAGCGTGAATGAGCATGGCAAGCTACAGTGGTCCCACAGCTAACCTGTTTCCCCCAAAAATAAGACAGGTCTTATATTAATTGTTGCTCTAAAATATGCGTTTCTTGGCATTTCAGCTGCTCTCTTCCAACTTCCACTGCATTGCAAGTGTAGCATTTTGCTCCCCCCTGGTAACCAAAAGCAACCACAATGTTTGCATATGCTCCGAAGCAAAGGCACTCCAGATTGAGACTACTTGGGGCCTTATTTATCAAGGAATAGTGACAGATAGCGACTGGGGAGCCGGCCAGTAAAGCCAGGTACCGCAACTAGAACGCCGGCTCCCCTCCACAATCACACATTTATCAAGCCGATACTGCTTAGCGACTGAGATAGCGCCACCTAGCAACTCATTCATCATTATCCTAGCCTCATCCCACAGCGCCAGCGAACATCCTTGAACAGCGACAGGTATGACCTCTCGCTACCTGGTGCTCTCCAATGCATTTCAATGGCAGAATGTTTTTTAATTAATAATTTTTTATATATATATATATATTTTTTTTTTTAAATTTCACAAAAAAAATCTATGAACACTTCTTCCTTTGAAAATGTTTTTTTGGGGGATTTAAAAAAAATCTTTTTTTTTTTTTGCAGAATTGATATTACAGGTCTGATTTTAAACTATTCAGGTTTGAATATTATTTCAAAATCATTCCATTTTTTTTGGGTGGTTAGGGGGTTAAAAAACTACTTTTAACACATCGCCTACTGCGCTCTGGGATTTAAACATGCATTTCACAGCGCTAGGAATTTTTAAGGCTGATTTTTTAATGAATATGGTGGGTGCCGGTCGCTATGTCCAGTCGCTATCATGCACTCCCATACAACAGCGAACCTGTCAAATAGCGACTCAGCATCTTGTATTCAACATTACGGCACACCGACTGAGTCGCTATCATCCACCGAACAATGGCCAAGCACAGCGACTACTAGCGGTCGCTGTCAAAATACCGCTACAGTCGCTCAACAGTCGCTATTAATGAATCAGCCTCTTAATCTGTTAGTGAATCATGCTAGGGCTTATTTTCTTATTTGCAGGGAAACAGGGTATCTCTGATCACAGCAAAGCATGCGCAAGACTCATAATGCTGTACCGTGTCATGCCCAGTCATGTCCCAAAAAGTACCGTATATACTCGAGTATAAGCCGAGTTTTTCAGCCCACTTTTTGGGCTGAAAAAAGCAGCCTCGGCTTATACTCGAGTCAGTAACCTGACTTACCTGAGCGAGGGGGCGGAGGAAGCGGCAGAAGAGCCTCCGAGGCGGCAGAAGAGCCGCCGAGGCTTCAGAACTCGGCAGGGAGATCAGTACACCCAGCGCGAGGTGGGTGTACCAAGATGGCAGCCCGGGCCTCAGTGACGTGGCGGCGCGGAGCGCGCCGGCCGCCATCTTGGTACACCCACCTCGCGCTGGGTGTACTGATCTCCCCGCCGAGTTCTGAAGCCTCCGAGGCGGCTCTTCTGCCCCGTGTCCAGGGGCGTAGCTATAGGGGTCGCCATTGCGACTGGCGACTGGCCGCGTCCCATGCCGTCGTCCCGCGCCGTCCTCACTCTGTCCCGCACCGTCGCCTTGGCTGGAAGGAGCCTCGCTGAAGATTGTGCAGGAGCTGAACTGGTGAGTGTGTGTGTTGTGTGCATTGTATGTGTGCTGTGTTGTGTGCTGTGTGTTGTGTGTGCCTTGTGTGTGTATGTGTGCTGTATTGTGTGCTGTGTTGTGTTTGTGTGTGTGTTGTGTGTGCTGTGTGTATGTTGTGTGTGTGCTGTGTTACACCTGAATGGCTGTAATGAGGGATGCCCCTAACTGGCTGTAACAAGGGATGCCCCTCACTGTATTATTATTATTTATTTTTATTTAATTCTTAGGTGATGGCTGGGGGCGTGGTCAGGGGTGATTCCTCAAATCAACTCCAATTCCAATTGAAAAAAGCCGCCTCGGCTTATACTCGGGTCAATAACTTTTTCCAGGTTTTTGTGGTAAAATTAGGTGCCTCGGCTTATATTCGGGTCGGCCTATACTCGAGTATATACGGTAAGCAAAAAAATCAGCTTGACTTAGAATACATGTACAGGTATTTACATATACTCAGAGATTTTGCAATGAATAATTTTACAATGTTCCCAAGGTGGTTAAGGTGAGAGGACATTTATATGTAATGGACCATTTTACAATGTTCCCAAGGGGGTTAAGGTGAGAGGACATTTATATGTAATAGATAATTTTACAATGTTCCCAAGGGGGTTAAGGTGAGAGGACATTTATATGTAATAGATAATTTTACAATGTTCCCAAGGGGGTTAAGGTGAGAGGACATTTATATGTAATAGATAATTTTACAATGTTCCCAAGGGAGTTAAGGTGAGAGGACATTTGTATGTGCCTGGACAGGTAATTTAAGAATGATTTTCTCTGGTGGGCTTTCGAATCCACATAGATCTATACAGCATCTGATAGAAGGAGTGTTGCTATGCCTGATTACATAATATAGTGAATAAAATATCGGTATAATAGCAAAATCTTTGCAGTCATAGTCAATGTCACTTTATGCATTGTCGTGTCAGGGAGCGCCATGTTGACAGGTGATTCATTTGGCAGAGGAGGAGAGGAAAGGCAGATTCATTTTCACTATATGGCTCAGAGATTGTGTTTGCCACTGAATGTATGAAAGACTAAAAAAAAACTAAATGTGTTATAAATAGATGCAGGGGGAAAAAATCAGCTATATTCAGCATTTTCCTCAATGAACATTTCACCCACGTAACTTCTCCCGAAATATCCCACACTCTCCATCACGGCTCACATTTCCCTCCCTGTTTTCCATTCATTGTACGCATTAATGGACGTCGCTGTAGAGGCCGGGACAATCAATTTTTACCAGGGGAATGCACTTATGGCCCTGCTGTCGCATAAATATAACTTAATCACATTGAAGTTGGAAACCCATATAGTTTTAGGATGTGACGGGTCGAGCATTTTATTAAAGCAATCCTGTACAACTTAAACTGAAAAGCTAGGAACAGCATAGTAATAGTGCTTATAGTAGTCATTGTGTGCTTAGGCACACATGCAATGTTACCACCGCATTATCCCATCTGTGCACTTGTTAACACACACTTTTTTTAGTGACTACACACGTGAATTACAGGTAAGTGAAGTGCACATGTGCCCGGAGTGGTGGGCTGCCCTAAACTCAGTGCCCCCGGGAGCAATTGGGGGTTAGGTGCCGTGCTCAAGGGCACTTCACACCCTGACGAAGTGGTTGCCATTGGAAACCACGCAACGCGTCGGTGTTGTTAGGCCGTGCGGTGGTCAGTTTGGAGCTCTCAGACATTGGTGACAATTTGATCATTTTTGTATGCCTTCTTTCTGTCCTCCTCTGGTGCTGATACATGCACTCATTTTCATCACAATACTGTTTGTTAGATGTGTGTTTGTTATTTATTGGTTATGATCTATGAATTGGATTGTTTTAATGTCTAGCTTTTAGCACTTAGCACTTTATTGGGAGGGGGGGTCACATCACATGTATATATTTTGTATTGATAATCTTATTTGCCATTTGCACTTTGTTATTTAGCGTGTGTGAAATTCCTCCACGTGTTCACATCCGGTGTTCATGTATATATCTTAATTTGCACTGTGGTCGGTTGGTAGTTTCACACGCTCTGCCTTATTCCTTATAGCCATCAGGGACGGTGTATATTTTTATATTGGTCTGGAACCATATATTGCTGCTAGCATGAATGTTTCTCTCATGCCTTAATGATATAAGCATACAGATATATATATATATATTTAGTAGAGCCTAGCCATTGTCTTGACCTTTTCCCCCGGTCCTCCCTTTTAACCTTATGTATTTTAAATGTCTGTTTCTATACGTGTATGGACTAGCCCCAATCATTCATAAGTATACATTTATTAATTTGTAAATAACAAATAATAAAATTTATTTTGATAATACTCTTTTGGGTGTGCAGCCATTCATATTGCCTCGTAGGGACCTCCCCTGGTGGTTCCAATTGGTACAATACTCAAGGGCACTTCAGTCATGTCCCATGACTGGGAATCAAACCTGCAACCTTCTGGTGACAAAGCTGGTTACCTACCTCTGCCCCACAATTTGCTTTTGCTATACGATGACCCAATGACCCAATGTTCCATTATGTAGACTATGGCCTTGTGCAGGTTCTTCACAAGGGAAATGATCTGAGATGACAGAAGTGGTGGTGAAGTGGAGAGGATGATAGATCTTGGATGAGAGAAGAGGCATGTTGGTCTGGGTGTTCTGTGAAATAACATGTATACCCATGGTTGGACTTGAGTCCACCCCTCAGCTAAAACACAGTTAGATTTTAAAAATATATAATCAAAATCTGATGTTTTTTGACCTAATAACAAATGTTACTTATTGAAGCATTAAAGAGGAAGTCCAACTTTCTATAAGCCCAAAACTACTCCCCCTCCCTGAGCTAATACCTGATTGGTTGGGTGCTAAAATAATGAAGCAACTCACCTGATGTTGAAATCCTCCCCTGATGTGGGCGGGGGCAGGACTATGCATGGCAGCTGTGGGATGGGAGTTACAGTCCAGTACAGCCACACTGCTGCAGTTGGTTGGGTGACAAGGTCAAGGTCCCCGCATCAGCTTCCTAGAAGATTTCCTGTCTCAAGTGAATATTATGTTATTGCTCAAATTGGGTTTAGTACAGGGGGGAGGGGTGGGTGACGCGTTACATAATGCTTGGAGTTCCTGTTTAAAAGCTCTAGGTAAGTCAGAAACACTGTGTTAGTCTTGGATCTTTTGTACTATCCTAACGGTTGCCCTGGGTCAGTACCTGGGGTCCAAAGGAGGATCTTCTGCTGCCATGATGGGCCAGTCTGACGCTGTGTATACTCATCTCAAAGGCAGTTCACCAATTGTAGGCATTATCCCCAATTTTAGGCAGAAACGCGGCTATGCGATAGGATTATCAGCATTCTTCATGATGTCAAACCTGTGTTTGCAGGAAGTAGAAAGGAAAGCTCTGAACACTTTCAAGAGGTTTGCACCCAGTCATTAGCTCAGATATGACTGTCAGCATGGATGGACTGGCCATACGTAAGGGCTGGAAAATTCCTGCTGTGTCGCCGCTAACTGGGTTCAGCTTACCTATAGCCTGTTCCATCCAAAACATGCAGCCTGTGTCTTGCCCCTGCAATGCTATAGCTGCAGCATTATGGTGGGGTGGGGGGGGCTATACCCAACCCTGCCACATTATTTGTTCATGCAGGGGGGAATAGCCCTAGAAATCACAGGGATAATTTCAAATTTGTAACTGGGCCACCTTCACTTCGAATAGCCCCTCAGGTCTCTGCTTCTCAAGTCTCACTTCCCCTATATACCTGGTCCCATTGTCTCTCTCCCTCCCAGCCAAGACACCCCAACTCACTTCTTGCTCCCACAATGCTTATAGCTATAGCATCATGGTTGTTGGGGACCTTACCCAGATCTGCCCCAACTAAATACCAAAGCTTCAGTTCCATCTATTTAACAGTGACCATATTCACCCCTGTCCCATGATCTGCCCCTGCAGTGCTATACTCTCATTAGACAAATGTGGAAGCACCATGGGGGTGGGACTCAGAAGCTTGTGGGCTTGCTGGAGCAAGTAAATTCTCAAGATGATCTTTGGCCCCAGTCAGCCCCTGTGCTCATTTGATACTAAAATTTCAGTAACATAAATTTAAGAGTGACCATATCCACCAATGGCATGATCTGTCCCTGCAATGCTATAGCCTTAGCTATGGAGCACACCAGTTTGCTGGATGGACATGGACGGCTTAGCATCTAATAGTGATTAGTTTTAGCCCTAGTCTGCCTCTGACTGGTGGTGGGTTCATACGTATGCATAAGATACATAAGCTTTCACTGAACACATGAGTACTATGGATCATACCATCACAAAACCGCAAATGCACCACCATAGAAGAGCCAAGGGGTGCAGTATGCTCTGTCTACCACATACAGTGGCCTATCCCTCAGCTGTGCAATAACCTAATAGCTTCAATGCAATCCACTCTTTACCCCCATGGGGTCTTTTACCACACGCTGATTTTAATGCACAGATTATGGATCATTGGAGTCTCGCAGGGAACTGGAATTGAGAAAGCCTGGCTGGCTGGCAAAATACGTTCAAGACAAAACATAGAAATGCCAGTTCCACTAAATTATTACAACATATATTTAACAAATAAATTGTACCATATAGAACCATTTATTGGCTTACTTAAAGCGGACCTTCACTCTGAATAAGAGTCTATCTTATATGTTTCCCCCACCCTGTACATACAGATTGCTCACATTAAAAATCATCCTACCTGCATCTACTGCATGTTATGAGCCTTTAAACATCCAAGATGGCAGCTCATGGAGCTTCAGGCAGCCTGTAAACAGGAAGTGCCTTCTGACTGTGTCGCTCTGCATTCTGGGATTGCTGTCCTTTTCCTGACCCCAACTCTGCTCTGTTTGTGCAAAGCACAGCTATAACCCCACCCCCTGTACTTTATCCCACTCTCCTCTCCTCAGTATGTGCGATTCAAGATGGCGGCGCCCGTATCTTAGAGTCCTCAACAGAGTTGCAGCCCAGTAGGGGAAAGAATAAGAAGTAAGTGACTAAAAACTTAATATATATTAATTTTAGATGCTGGGAAATAGTTTTTTAAGGTTTTGGGCTTATCATTAAATCACTCTGAAGGTCCGGTTTAACAGTCAAAATAAATGTTAGCATTATTATTCCTTTACGTTTGAATTTGCTGCCTACATTGGTGGATAACAGTTTTCTTGATAGTTAAAGCGGAACCAAACCTAGGGATTTGACTTTCCCGGGTTTCATTCTATGCCCCATTGTGTGAAACCCCCCAGTTCGCCCACTAAAACTCACCTTCTCTCACTCCAATGGCATCAGTGAACTGATGATACAAAGGTTAGTAATAGGGTGGATATTCCTGGAGGTGTCTGCAACATGGAAAATGATTTAGCTTTACTGGATAGATGGTCAAAACTGTGGAAACTAGAGTTTAATGTCTCTAAATGTAAAATCATGCACTTGGGTAGGAGGAATCCCTGCTCTGAGCACCGTATGGGCAGTACTGTGTTATCCAGGACCTCGGAGGAGAGAGATTTAGGGGTACTGATTACTGATAGCTGCAAGATGAGTGGACAGTGTAGCCAGGCAGTGGGAAAAGCAAGCAGGATGATCGGCTGCATAGCTCGAGGCATCACCAGTAGGAAGAGGGAGGTTGTGATGCCGCTGTATAGAGCCCTGGTGAGGCCACAGCTAGACCTTACCTTCAAAAACACATTATTCAAATAGAACGTGTCCAAAGGCGAGCAACGAAAATGGTGGAAGGACTTAAACTTAAAACTTATCAGGAGAGACTTAAAGAACTTAATTAGTACAGTCTGGAGGAAAGAAGGGAGAGGGGGGACATGATGGAGACCTTTAAATATGTGAAAGGATTGAATAAGGTTCAGGAGGGAAGTGTTTTTAAGAAGAAGCTTAATGATAGAACAAGGGGGCACAACCTGAAGCTAGTCGGGGGGAAGATCAGGAGCAATGTTAGAAAATATTATTTTACAGAAAGAGTAGTAGATGCTTGGAACAAACTTCCAGCAGAGGTAGTTGAAAAATCAACAGTCACTGAATTTAAACATGCCTGGGATAAGCACACATCTATCCTAAGATAAAGAGAACATACAGTATACACATAAGATACAGAGAACATACAGTATACACATAAGATATAGAGAACATACAGTATACACATAAGATATAGAGAACATACAGTATACACATAAGATATAGAGAACATACAGTATACACATAAGATATAGAGAACATACAGTATACACATAAGATATAGAGAACATACAGTATACACATAAGATAAAGAGAACATACAGTATACACATAAGATAAAGAGTACATACAGTATATACATAAGATATAGAGTACATACAGTATACACATAAGGGCAGACTAGATGGACTGTATGGTTTCCTTCTGCCGTCAACCTTCTATGTTTCTATGACACAATGGTACCATGTGAAAACATACAAAAAAAGGCATACATAAAGGGTAACTCTGCTGGCGAAATTTGGCCTGAAACAGGGTGAGGGTCTGCTTTATAACCACTTTGAACCACATTTCTTCACTTCTGCAGCCGCCGGATCGGACCACTGCATGCTGAGACTGGTTTCTGCTTCCCTGTATGGTAGATGCTGGCTCTTAAATAATAAACAACAAAAAAAATCCCTCCTTGGCTGGCTCCAGTGCATGCGTCTTGCTGACAGTCACAAAGGATTAGGCTTCCTTATTGGCTTGCTGCAGCAGGGTCATCAAGTCCACCGCTAATATGAACTCAGCAGTGGAGGCAAAGATGCATGTCAGGGACCATGCGCCAGAATGCTCTCCACTTCAGGGCTGATATGGGACCAAGAGGCCGATTCATTAATAGCGCCAGTAGCGTGATTTTCACAGCGCCAGTTAGTATTCGCTGTGCTTGGCCGGGGTTTGCTTGTTGACAGCGACTCAGTCGGTGTGCGGTAATGTTGAATACGGGGTTAGGGGGCGATGTTTCACAGGTTCCGCGTTGTATGGGTGCGCCTGACAACGAATGGCCAGAGCGAACGGCTTGCTGCAGATTCATTAACAAATCACGCACAAAAATTTCTTGCGCTGTGAATTCCTTGTTTAAACCCCAGAGCGCTGGCGGCAATGTGTGTAAAGTAGTTTTTAACCCCCAAACAACCATTTTTTTTTAATGTAAAAATTATACAAGTTTTTCTAAACATTTTGTAATATGAATACATTAATATCAGACCTGTAATATCAATTCTGCACAATTTTTAATTTTTTTTTTTTACTTAAAAAAAAATCCTAGAAGTGGTCACAGAATTTTTGACATTAAAAAAAAAAAAAAAAAAAACATTAATAGCAATTAATTATGATTATTTAAAGATTGCTCCATTGAAATGCATTGGACAACGCCAGGGAGCGCCAGGTCATACCTGGCGCTGTGATGGGATTAGCAGCGGCGCTGTTCGTTGCAGTCGGCTACATGATGAATCCCACGCTAGCTGACGCTCTCGCCGGCGCTAGCCTCATTTAGCGTGATAAATGCGTCATTGTGACTGCCGCCGGGCGTACTTGAGTCGGTAGCCGCCGTTAGCTGGCGGTACCTGGCGCTCGTCAGACACTACCTGGCGCTAGCCCTTGATAAATAAACCCCCAAGTCTGTTGGCTGGGAGGCATGTCTAGTTTTCTTTTTACATTTGCGTTACAGGCCATTTAAAGTGGACCAAAACCCAGGATTTTGACTATCCCAGGTTTTGGGATAAAAACGATGTGGGATGCCCCACTGTGTGAAACCCCCCAGGTCGCCTACTCCAACTCACCTTTCCCCGGCCCTACGGTGCATGCCCGGCCACCCATTCAAGGAACCGAGTCAAGCCGAGTGCGCCAGCAGCCGCATCACCACAGCCCTCAAACGGGGGTGTACCCGGTCATTCCCTAATCCCTAATGCCTGGCACGGGCATGCGTCCTGCTAAAGGGATTGCAGGGATGCTGTCTCTGCTCGCACATGTGAGGCTGGACCAGGGGAGAAGGTGAGCATACCAGGTGACCTGGGGGGTTTCACACTGCGGGGGCATTGCGATTCTGGATGCCCCAGGAGAAAGGAGTCTAGTGGGCCTGCGAATCTTATAGATTCCAGAGCCAGTGGCAATTTAGGTCCAAATTAGGTAATTATTTTATCTAATTTCAATGTCTAATTTGAGATTTTGGTCTATTGAAACAAACAATACTCGTAACAGGGTCCAATGTGACCATAAGGCCCATCTTTTCATACACTATATATAACTGGCAGATCTTCATACCTTTCCACTGTGATGCACCCTGGGGAGACTCACTTCCTATTTTAGCTCGGTTGAATTTTTTTTCCACATTGCCGTCTGTTAGTGTCGGAAAAGGAAACAAATATTACAAAGACAACATAAACAGTGAGATGCCTGCCACCCGTTCCCCTTATTCCAACACTCCATATCTGCTGGCAAAGCTCCCTCTCATTATCCCGTTACCAGGTGTCACTATATTTCCTGCCGCTAACAGGAATTGGCTGGCACAGCAATGAGTCATACGTTGCCTTTGCATCAGATCATGGCGCCCCGATCAGTTCCGAGGTAAACCCTTAGCAGATAGTGGTGCTGCAGTATAGGCTTGCGGTTTCAGTTCAGCACCTCTTCTATTTGTATATGAGAATCATAAAATAAATGACTGGAGCTGATTCGCCCCAACCTGAAACCCTTTAAACGCCCAGGACCAGTAGCCATGAGTGCTAATAGTAAAGCTGGAACTCTGCCATGTCATTCCTAGATGAACAATGGCCTATATGAACTGACACCAGGCCCAGATTTACAGTATGTCCCTCTAGTCTCCCAATTCTTAAATAAGTAACAGACTGGCTTTTGGGCAAATTGATAATACCCTGAAAACTAAAACGCTCCTCCTCAGAATTATGAAAGGGCCTCCACCACTTGTCCGGCAAAGGGGGCCTCCACCAACCTTTGGCATATGGTCTAGTCCAGGAGGCTTTTCAGTCTTTGGCCTGACAGCCCGCGAGGCTGGCAACAAACCTTTTGGTGGTAGTGGCGGCGCGCCTGGGCAAGCCTTTTTTTGTTTTTCCAAATCTGCAGCCAAAGCCACCACAGCGCAGGACGGAGAGTCTAGAGCAGCAAAGCCGCCATCAGCAACGTTACAGTGATGGGTGCAGAGCTGTCACTGCACATAAGCCACCAAGCACAGCCGCTGGCAGCTCAATGCAGGGAACTGTTTTCTGCTGGACCAGCCGGGCGACTACACTACCCTCCACCCAGAATGGCAAAGCAGCACGCACCCGCACAAGGGTGGCACAAGGGACTCAATCTGATGTTCCAGTAATTAGGCGGGTGCCAGACAAACATCAATTCAGATACTTGGCTGGACTGTTATTTTAAAGAGAAAAAATACTGCATCAGGGGCCTCCCCAGATTTTGTGCCCAGGGGCCTTCACCGCACTTAATCCGGCCCTGTCCTCAGCCCAAAGTAATATCCTGTCACTTATATATAATGCCTAAAACCATAAAAGATCATTCAAATGAGCCCCCCCTCCCAGCCCCACACCTCAGGTCCAACAAACACCACCTCAACCCATTAAATGGCCCCCTGGCAAAGGAAATAATTAGGGCTATATTTAGCATTTTTACAGCGGCGCAGTTAAATAGACAGTTACTGGTACAATGAAAAAAGTTACAAAAAGTGCCATTTTAATGCCCCCACACCAGCATAAGTTCAGGGGATTGTCCAGGCAATATAGACCACACACTGTAATCACATAGCCCTAAAGCTCCTAATGCCCCCCCCCCCCCCCCCGTTTCTTTTTTCCACTTTCCAAAGTGGAAAAAAAAACATATTTTTATGTTTTCATTCCTTTTTTTAAATTTCCGGCTCACAAGTCACGCCCTGGTCTACAAGCCCCCATATCTGGTGCCCAGGATGGTTATGCTGGGTAGGGGGGGGGGACCCCATGTCATTTTTAAAAATGTTTAAGGGTTTTAACCATTACACGTAAAAAAATAAATTTTTTCAATGTAACCCTTTATAGTGTGATTAGTAGTTGTATTTTCTTTGAAAATGCCATAAAGCACTCTTTTCTCTTTGGGGAGTCTCTTGGCAAGGAACCAGGGGGCTACCGATACATATGTGGTACCGTTGTAATCGCGAGGAATGGGGCTTTTCCACGCAATATGGTATGGTTAAAGAAAATAGTGAATAAAAAAACACAACTGTTAAAAAAAATATTTATTTTTATTTATTTACAATTTTACAGATTAAAACTCTGCTGAAGAAAAACAATATATTATTTTCCTGGAAATTCCTGCAAAAATCACAGTTAAACATAGCGCAAAATAGTGAAAAATTACCTATTAACATAGGGTGACAAAAAAATAGACAATTGGCAATTAATAGGTTAAAAGTACCTATGCAACAGGGCTGTGGTGTCGGTAGATAAATGTTCCGACTCCGACTCCTCAGTTTTTTGTACTTCCGACTCCTCTGTATTAATATGTGAATGTATTTTATACATTCCTTGAAGGAAAGAAAGGCAACATACATGTCATTACTTCTAGCAGAGAGAGGTAGTTGGGCAGAAGCTGCCTTCTCCTTTCTGTGTGCTGATCTTCTGCTGAAGATAGGGAAGTGGGAGGATCCAGAAAGGGGCCTTTATTATAAAACATGATTTCCCTAGTAGAATCCCATAGTCATGTTTAAAGTTTAAGCTAACAATGGAAGTTTACAAGTTTTTATAGCCTTTTGCTGAATGACAGCAGTTTTTCCAATGGTACAGCTTCAGTCTTGAACTATTGATCCTCCATTCCCTTCACTTATACAAGTGTCTCTAGTCCTGCAAAAAACATATTTACTTAATCCCTTATCAGTGAGAGGCTAGGTTACCCATGGGTTCCCTGTAACAGCAGAACACAACACTATGCAAAATATAAGTATTGCCGCTTCTAATTGTGCGTTGCGTGCCATATAGTGAAGCACATGAAAAGCATGCTTCTTCACGGTCACTTAACGTGTTCGTTTTGCGGTTACGTGAGGCACTGCATGCATTGGTCTTTATTCTTACAATAGAGAAGTCATTAATTATAACTTTTTGTGAATTGGGAAATTTAAACTTGCTAAATCAAAATTTAGTAGGAGTCGGAGTCTGTGCATTGTTTGCCGACTCCGACTCCAGGTACCCAAAATTTCCTCCGACTCCTCGACTCCGACTCCTATGCAAGTTGGGTATTGTCCTGTTTGGGGGACCTTTCACTTTCAGATTTAATTTGTTTTTTATTGTTTACATAATGTTATTTTAGGAAAATGTGTTTTTATTCAGCTTTTTTGTAAATGTTTTAGGGTAACCCTGGGCAACCAAAGAATTCTTTAAGGGATTTTTTCAGAAAACTGCATCCACGTCAACAAGCCTGGTATGCCTAGAAATCTTGAGGTGTGTACTTCCACGTAACATATTAAGCTTGTGGGGGGTATTTCAAATGTAAAGGGTTGTTTAACTTGAAAAACGACAAGTTGCGCATAATAGTTGTATTTTATCTAAAAATCTGCTAAAGCGCTGTCTCAGGTTGGGGGAGTCTTCTGGGCAGGAAAGAGTGTCTACTAATACATAGGTGGTATTGTTACAACCGTGAGAAATGAGGCTCTTTACACGTAATATGATTTTATTAAAAAAACATACATTTTTTATTGCAAAAAAAACACTACAATTTGTAAAAAATAGAATTTTTTTGCACATATTTCACCCAAAAATATTGAGAATACACAAAAAAATGACAAACCAGATATTCCATGTTAAAGACCAGACTCTGCTGATTAAAACAATATATAAGTTGTATATTATATATATATATATAAATATGGGAAATCCCCTCAAAAACCACAGTTAAACATGTATAACGCAAAAAAGTGAAAAATTGTCTGACAACAGGATTGTCTTACACGCATTCCTGAATCAGGCGAAAGGGAGAAAATTTCCACATGTGAGGTGGATCTTACACGAGCCTCAGAAAATCCCGACCCGTGCTGAATCGACCCTAATAAAATCCTAAAATTAAAAAAATGTCCTTTGTTTATGCTTGCCACCATTGACCCCCCAATATGTTACTATGTTATATTATGGATGCTTCAAGTTCTTCCACATCAGCGTGTAATATTAATTGATGTAGGTCTACTCGATAGTATTAATATACATATATATCCATGAAACTTCCTCCAGGAGAATGTTTTTTTCTCTCCAAAACTCTGAGGTGTGCAGAGAACCAGATTGGCAGGCTGATTCATTACTAGCGGCAGGTAGCGACAGATGAGCGTCTGTAGCAGGCATTTTCAGAGCGCACGCTAGTAGTCGCAGTGCCCGGCCGTGGGTCGCTACTTCATAGCGACTCAGTCGCTGTGCAGTAATGTTGAATGTGAGGAGTCGCTATTTGACCAGTACAGCGCTGTATGGGAGCGTATGTTAGCGACTGGTCATAGCGACCGTCTCACGCCATATTCTGCAAAAAAAACAGCCTCACAAAACTGGCGCAGAAACATGCTTGTTTGAAGCCCAGAGCGCAGGAGGCAGTGTGTTTAAAGAGGACCAACACCCAGGGGTGATCGGCCCGGAAATCTATAAGATTCCCGGGCCGATCACCTCCCACCCCGCGGGACATCCGAGATCGGGATGTCCCGCGGGGTGAAACCCCCCAGAAACCCCAAAAACATCTTACCTGATCCGCCACCGCTTCCGCCGCCTCCCGCGCGCCCCTCCAGACGTGCGCGCGCCCGCGCCGGCCCTCTGTGAATGGCCGGCGGGGGCGCGTGCGCGCCGAGAGTGACGCGCGGGAGGCGGCGGCGGCGGAAGCGGCTTGGACGTTCCTGATCCCCACCTGGACATTGGCGGGGATTGGCTGCGGCGTTCACGTGGGAGCGTTGAGAGGTGAGTTTTTTGGGGTTTCTGGGGGGTTTCACACAGCGGGGCACCCCCGATCGTGGACCAAAACCCAGGATAGTCAAAATCCTGGGTGTTGGTCCACTTTAAAGTGGGTTTTTAGCATCTTTCCACTAGTAGCAAAGCGAAAAAATATGGAATTACATTGTAACAACATTGTAACATGAACACTTTAATGGCAGACCTGTAATGTCATTTCTGAAGAAATATATAAAAAATGAAAAATTTGTCACAAAACTGCGTTTTCAATGCCAGAAGAGGTCACAGCATTATTTGAGATTTTTTGAAAAAAAAAAAAAAACCCTGTTAAAAGAGAAGAAAAGTATCATCCATTGAAATGTATGGGAGAGCGACAGGTAGCGAGAGGTCATACCTGGCGCTGTGCAAGGCTGAACGTCGGCACTGTTCGCTGAGGCTGTGAAAATGATGAATCAGACTCTACATGGCGCTATCCCAGTCGCTAAACAGATTCTGCTTGATAAATGTGTAATTGCGTGCCGTGTCCGGCGTTCACCAGTTGCTACCTGTCATTAACCAGCCACTACCTGACGCTATCCCTTCTTAAATAAGGGCCTTGATTTCTTGGGCCACCCATTATTTCCTCGGCCACCCATTAATTCCTTGGGTCACCCATACCACAGGTGCCGCCTTCACCTAGAGCAGAGGTTCTTAACCAGTGGTAAGAGTTAGTGGTGCTCAAGAGCTTATCAGGTGGCACTTTTTATAACTTAAAAAAATAATTTTCATGCATTTAATTTACTTTGTAGGTGCTGACAACCCATACCTACCACCTAGAATCTACCTGAAATATTTAGATAAATGGAATGTGGTACTTGAAAAAAGATTGGGACCCACTGACCTAGGGAAAGTAATCCCTATAATTATCTATTTCCTGTTATGTACCAATAAAAACACAAATGGAACTCAGCACAGCTAAACTATACACGGGGAGGCCGATTCATTAATAGCGGCAGGTAGCGACAGTTGAGCGACTGTAGCGGCATTTTCAGAGCGCCCGCTAGTAGTCGCTGTGCTTGGCCGTTGTTCGGTAGTTGATAGCGACTCAGTCGGTTTGCCGTAATGTTGAATATTGGGTGAGGAGTCGCTATTTGACAGGTTCCGCGCTGTATGGGAGCGCATGATAGCGACTGGCCATAGCGACCGGCTCCCACCATATTCATTAAAAAATCACGCTCAAAAAATTCTTGCGCTGTAAAATACATGTATAAACCAGAAAGAGAAAAAGAGACCGCACCCGCTAATCTATATAAAGAGATTGCACAATCAAGGGGTGGAGGCACATATGTGCACTACTGCATAACCCCACCAAAACAGAGAGTCCCAAACTTCCTAAATCCACTCCTTGTAGTCCGGCCGGCGTGCGTCACGTGAGCGGCCGCCGGGTGACGCGCTTCCGGCTGGTGCGCGTCTGCCCGGGACCGCATCGTTTGGCCAGTGAATGCCGGGGGAACAGGCGGTGGTGAGTATTTAAGGGAGAACAGGATGAGGGCATCTTCACCTTTGCCTTGCCCTGGAGAAGTGACGCGGGACGTCACGCAACGCGCCGGTTGGGAGAGGAGGGGGTGTGTGTGGCTGGTCACTGGAATATTTCAAGGTACTGTGTAACGTTATATATGTGTCTGCTCTTTCTTCCCTACGGCTGTCCTTAGGATAGATATGGATAGTTGGTTGTGATATATGGCACTTAGCACTTTATGTAGATATAACATATTAGTTTTTTGCACGTTTATTGTATGTTAATAATTAATTGTTGTATGAATTAGTCACTTGTGGATAGGCAGCATGGGTATTTGGAATAGTAGCAGACCAATAGATATCACTTATTCATTAATATAGCCATAAAGGTTTTTCCATCTGGACACTCTGGTCAGTGTTGTCCTGCCCCCCCTCCGTACATTCTGGTCCTCCCCTCCCCTCCCCCCCCCCCCTCTTCGGGGAATTGTTTGTAAATATATGTATTTTAACTAATGTTTTTTAACAAAATGTATGTACATAGTAAAATTATCTGAATAAAGAAATATGATTTGGTAATTGCAACCGGAGTGGTGCCATTCACTACAAGGAGTGGATTTAGGGAGTTTGGGACTCTCTGTTTTGGTGGGGTTATGCTGTGAAATGCATGTTTAAACCCCAGAGCGCTGGCGGCGATGTGTTAAAAGTAGTTTTTTAACCCCCAAACAACCATATTTTTGAAAACCAAAAAAAACAAGTTTTTTAAATAATTTTGTAATATGAATACATTAATATCAGACCTGTAATATCAATTCTGTACAATTTTTTTTAATTTTTTTTTCCCTTAAAAAAATTATGTAAAATGGCAGAAGTGGTCACAGAATTTTTCACATTTAAAAAAAAAAAAAAAAATTAATAACAATTAATTATGAATATTTAAAGATTGTTCCATTGAAATGCATTGGAGAGCGCCAGGTAGCGAGAGGTCATGCCTGTCGCTGTTCAAGGTCGGACGCTGGCGCTGTGGGCTGAGGCTGGAATAATGATGAATGAGTGGCTATATGGCGCTATCTCAGTCGCTAAGCAGGATTGGCTTGATAAATGTGTGATTGTGGTGGGGAGCCGGCGTTCTCGTGGCGGGGCCCGTCATTACCGGTCGCTCACCAGGCGCTACCTGTCGCTATCCCTTGTTAAATAAGGGCCTTTGTAGGTGCTGACAACCCATACCTACCACCTAGAATCTACCTGAAATATTTAGAAAATAGAATGTGGTACTTGATGAAAAAAGATTGGGACCCGCTGACCTAGGGAAAGTAATCCCTATAATTATCTATTTCCTGTTATGTACCAATGAAAACACAAATGGAACTCAGCACAGCTAAACTATACACTATGATGAATATCAGTGGGTGCTAGCCCTAGGATGACATAAAATGTCAAGCAATACTATATAACACAGCTGGGCCCACCAGAAATGGCCCACGAATGGTCACCACCCATACAAGAGGCGGCACAACCAATTTGTTATGTAAAAAGGTATATGTTTACTTCAATGTTTAATGGTCAAATACAAAATGTACAACACATGACACGGGGAGGCTGATTCATCATTAGCGGCAGGTAGCGACAGATGAGCGTCTGTAGCGGCATTTTCAGAGCGCCCGCTAGTAGTCGCAGTGCTCGGCCGTGGGTCGCTACTTTATAGCGACTCAGTCGCTGTTCAGTAATGTTGAATAAATTGTGAGGAGTCGCTATTTGACCAGTACAGCGCTGTATGGGAGCGCATGTTAGCGACTGCTCATAGCGACCGACTCACACCATATTCAGGAAAAAAACAGCCTCCCAAATCTAAAAGTCTGTCTCAAGCATCTATCAACTAGTAACAAAGCAATAACATATGGAATTACATTGTAGCAACATTGTAACATGAACACTTTAACACCAGACCTGTAATGTCATTTCTTAGGAAATATATAAAAATGAAAAAATTATGAATAAACTGCTATTTCAATGCCAGAAGAGGTCACAGAATTATTTGTGATTTTTTTGAAAAAAAAAAAAAAATAAACAGTTTAAAGAGAAGAAAAGGATCGTCCATTGAAATTTATGGGAGAGCGACAGGTAGCAAGAGGTCTTACCTGGCGCTGTGCAAGGCTGAACGCTGGCGCTGTTCGCTGAGGCTGTGAAAATGATGAATCAGACACTACATGGCGCTATCCTAGTCGCTAAACAGATTCTGCTTGATAAATGTGTAATTGCGTGCCGTGCCCGGCGTTCATTGCTACCTGTCATTAACCTGGTGCTACCTGACGCTATCCCTTCTTAAATAAGGGCCTAAGACATAACAATAAAAACAATTAAAACCACAGTAAGGCTGATCAAGAATGGTGGGACTAAATAAGCTGCAATCCTGTTATGTACCTTTAAGCAATGGCCTGTGTTGATGAAATGGTTGATATATGAGACGCTGGGGCTGAATGTGGCTGACACGTGATTGCGCTGTACAGTATTACACTAATGAGAGCACATAGGTGAGAATTACCTAGCAGCGCAGTATTAAACAAACAATGTATACTCCACTGGCGTAGCCCAAGTGTCAATGCACTAATCTCACCATCTGTTAAATATAAAATCTGGCCACTGTAACGTTATTAATCTTAGCGTTGAAGGGTTGTATAAATCAGTTGTGTTTACTTAGCACCATTATAAAGTACTTCTTAATAGCTTTTCCAATATGGATGCCGGCCATGATTGATCTTGTGGATTGCCAATGGAACAAGTATGGCCTGTAGCCATGCCACAGCTACTGCGTGAATGGAAGAAACGCGCACCAGCAAAAGTAAGCTCATTGACCCGTATACAAGGAAAGCAGAAAAGAAAAACCTGAGTTGATGTATTGAACGCACATCATAATGGCAATAGGTTGCTCAGGAAGCAAAATAAAGGGAGGTATTCTTATCAATGTTTACCATAAGTTTAGAGCCTTAAACTGGACCTTTAGCGTGATTTAATGAAAAGGTCAAACTCTTAAAAAAAACATTCCCCAGCATCTAAAACTAATACATATTAAGTTTTTAGTCACGGGGAGGCCGATTCATTAATAGCGCCAGGTAGCGCCAGATGAGCGACTGTAGCGTGAATTTTTCAGCGCCAGCCAGTATTCGCTGTGCTTGGCCGGCGTTAGCTTGATGACAGCGACTCAGTCGGTGTGCGGTAATGTTGAATACGGGCTGGGGGGTCGCTGTTTCACAGGTTCAGCGTTGTATGTGAGCGCCTGACAACGAATGGCCAGAGCGAACGGCTAGCTTTATATTCATTAACAAATCACGCTCCGAATGTGCTGTCGCTGTCCATTCCTTGTTTAAACCCCAGAGCGCTGGCGGCGAAGGGTATTAACTAGTTTTTAACCCCTAAACAACCATATTTTTGGAATGTAACATTATACATGTTTTTAGAATCATTTTGGAATATGAATACATTAATCTCAGACCTGTTAGATCAATTCTGCACAAATTTTTTTTAAATTTTTTTTTGACTTAAAAATAAATCCTAACATTGCAGAAGTGGTCTCCGAATTTTTGACATTAAAAAAAAAAAAAAAAAAAAAAATACCAATTAATTATGATTAATTATAGATTGCTCCATTGAAATGCATTGGACATCGCCAGGGAGCGACAGCTCATACCTGGCGCTGTGAGGGAATTTGCAGCGGCGCTGTTCGGTCCAGGCGGCTTCATGATGAATGCCGCGCTAGCCGTCGCTCTCGCCGGCGCTAGCCTCATTTTGCTTGATAAATGCGTCATTGTGACCGCCGCCAGGCGTACTTGAGTCGGTAGTCGCCGTTAGCTGCCGCTACCTGGCGCTCGTCAGACACTACCTGGCGCTAGCCCGTGATAAATAAGGGCCTTATTATTCTGTCCCCCACCGGGCTGCAACTCTGTTCAGGACATTAGTATACAAGTGCCGCCATATTGACTCAGAAGCATCACATACTGAGGAGTGGAGAGCGGGATAAAGTACAGGGGACGGGGTTATAGCTGTGCTTTGCACAGACAGAGCAGAGCTGGGGTCAGGGAAAGGACAGCAATCCCAGAATGCAGAGCGACACATTCAGAAGACACAGCTCACAACATGCAGTAGATGCAGGTAGGATGATTTTTAGTGTGAGCAATCTGTATGTACAGGGTGTGGGAAATATAATATAGGCTCTTATTCAGGGTGAAGGTCCGCTTTAACTGACCACATTTTGTGTTGGCAGAATTAGTGCATAGTCCCCTTTTCTCTCTTCTTTCAATTGCCCATCTTAAAGAGCAGACTGGCCACTGGGAAGACTTCCTGGTGGGCTGCATTGCCTATGGCTGCACAGTTTAAATGTCTTATAACATGCCCAGTGTGCCCTGGCAATGTTACAAGGAGAGGAGCCAGCGAGAGCAGCTATGCAGCTCATCTATCAGTTAAAGCGGACCAAAACCCAGGATTTTGACTATCTTGGGTTTTGGTCTTTGCCCCCCGATCGGGGATGCCCCGCTGTGTGAAACCCCCCAGGTTGTCCGATCTCACCCTTTCTCTGGTCCTATGGCGC
Source organism: Gastrophryne carolinensis (assembly GCA_027917425.1). Classification (NCBI taxonomy): domain Eukaryota; kingdom Metazoa; phylum Chordata; class Amphibia; order Anura; family Microhylidae; genus Gastrophryne; species Gastrophryne carolinensis. The sequence goes on along the minus strand of CM051238.1, from coordinate 405,905,049 downwards.
ATGCGCTGCCCTCTGGTTTAATCAGTGTGCTCGGATCCACTTCGAGCCCCTTCGTCCAGGAGCTTGTATAATGCGAGCGGTTCTGAGCGCGCTGGTGGCCGCATTCTGCGCAACCCTTTAACAGGTAGCGTGTCATTGCCACAACGATGTCATGACTGATCTCTTGCCATCTTACAGAGAGGGACAGCAAAAAAGAGTGTTCCAGGGCGATTCAAAAAGTGGAAATATCCATTTCTAGTCCTACACCCTAAGAGGGGATTATTGGCATGGCCAAATGTATTTCACAAGTTCAGCGGGTTTTGGTCCGCATTAATATGCACAGCAATGTATGCTGATTGGTGGTGCATGCGCCATGGGAGGCAGGATCGAAGTGTGTTATCAGGCCACTTTAAAGCGGACCAAAACCATGTTTTTTCCACTCATCTGGGTTTCGGTTTAATTTACTGGAGCATCCCATTTAAAGTGGACCGAAACCCAGGATTTTGACTATCCTGGGTTTTGGTCCACTTCGGTGGGGCACCCCGATCGGGGGTCTGAAACCCCAGAAACACTCACCTCCCCACGCTCCCACGTGACCGCTCCAGCCAATCACAGCACTCAGAGCCGCTGTGGTATGCGCGTCCAAGGGCGCTTGGACGCGCATAGCAGCTCAGCCGCTCTGAGCGCTGGAGGCCGCGTCTCGCGCTTCCCTCTAACAGGGAGCGCGCCTGCGCCGGCCCCTCACAAACGGCCGGCGCGGGTGCGCGCCCTGCTAGAGGGAAGCGCGAGACGCGGCCGCGGCTCGCGCATGCGCCGATGGAACGGGGCTGAGGTAAGGTTTGTGGGCCTCCTGGGGGGTTCCTCCCCGCGGGACATCCCGATTTCGGATGCCCCGCGGGGAGGGATCTGATAAGTCCGGTAATCTTATAGATTCCCGGGCCGACCCCCCCTGGGTTTCAAGCCACTTTAAGGATTTAAGTTGTTTGTGTGAAAGCCCAGTATCCTATGATAGGATATAGGCTAGGACAAACCCGAAGCGCAAAGTTCTGGTTCGTACCAAACTTTGCGAGTTTGGGTTCCCAAACCCGATTCGTGGATATCAGAAAAACGTGTTCGCGTTCTGCCTTTGGCCCAAACTGCTAAGCAACACATGAAGCAGCTTACCTATGCAGAGCGTGCAGCTGGAAGCGCTGTAACTTACCTGAGGCCCGCAATCCGAACATGCTTTCATTGCGCCTAGAAGTGCTGCCACTAGGACTGTCCTCATACATGGGAGCGGTGGCCATCTTTCTGTGGCCCTGCTCATAGACAATTTGCAAGCCAGAGCGATGGATCGTGGGGCTCAGGTAAGTCCCAACTCTCCCCCGCCTGCACATTTTTTTTGCGTATTTATTTCATTTTGAATATGTTTCTCATTGACTTCAATGGGGAGTGCGCGCCGCCGCCATTTGCCGAATGGCTGGGAGCACGCACAGCCCAAAGATGCAGGGGGTGCAGCAACGCACACATTGAAAACAATGTTTGCCAAATGGCGTAGTCATGCCAGACAGCTCTCATTGGAAGAGAGCCCATGCATGTGCCATTCGACCAGGGAAAGGGGGTTTCACACGGCGGGGCATCCTGATTTGGGATGCCCCAGAGGAAAGCCAGCGACTGGCACTAGAATTAGGCCCTTATTTAACAAGGGATAGCGCCAGGTAGCGACTGGTGAGCAAACGGTAATGACGCTCCCCGCCACGCGAACGCCGGCTCCCCACCACAATCACACATTTATCAAGCCGATCCTGCTTAGCGACTGAGATAGCGCCATTCAGCGATCATTCATCATTATTCCAGCCTCACCCCACAGCGCCAGCGAGCGACCTTGAACAGCGACAGGTATGACCTCTCGCTACCTGGCGCTCTCCAATGCATTTCAATGGAACAATCTTTAATTAATCATAAATAATAATTTTTTTTTTTTTTTTTTTTTTTTTTATGTGAAAAATTCTGTGACCACTTCTGCAATGTTAGATATTTTTTTTAAGGTAAAAAAAAAAAAAAAAAATTTGTGCAGAATTGATATTACAGGTCTGATATTAATGTATTCATATTACAAAATGTTTTTATAAACTTGTTTTTTTTTGTTTCAAAAAATATGGTTGTTTGGGGGTTAAAAAACTACTTTTAACCCATCGCCGCCAGCGCTCTGGGGTTTAAACAAGCATTTCACTGCGCGAGAATTTATGTAGAGTGATTTGTTAATGAATATGCTGGGAGCCGTTCGCTATGGCCATTCGCTATCATGCGCTCCCATACAGCGCGGAACCTGTCAAATAGCGACTCCTCACCCAATATTCAACATTACCGCACACCGACTGAGTCGCTGTCAACAACCGAACAACGGCCAAGCACAGCGACTACTAGCGGGCGCTGTGAAAATGCCGCTACAGTCGCTCAACTGTCGCTACCTGGCGCTATTAATGAATCGGCCTCCCCGTACATTTTCAGTCAGCTAAAAAAATACATATATATATATACTATACTATATACTATACTCACCTTTTCTCCCACCCAGACTGTCACTCCTAGTCTGGTGCTGCAGCGCTCACCGGAAAGGCTGGATCCCGGTCCCTCCCCGCCTGACTTCCTCACTGCAATGGAGGGGGCATGGCAACTCACCGTGGCTGATGGCGGCGGCGTTGCCACATCAGAGGGCAGAGGCGTAGCTAGGCTTTCTGGCACCCGGTGCAAAGATTTGAAATGGCGCCCCCTACCTATGATAGACCTCCCTGGCGCCCCCACCCCTGACCTGCTGCACCCGGTGCACGTGCCCCCTGCTCCCCTCTAGCTACACCTCTGCTGGAGGGAGGCAGGATAAGACTCGGGGCGAGAGAGGGGAGCCGGGCGGCGAGGTACCTGCATCCAGCCTTTCAGGTGACAGCTGCAGCCCCGGACAAGGAGCGATGGTCTGCAAGGGAGAAAGGGTGAGTATAGCTTTTTTATCTGGCTGAAAATGTACTTTAAAGTGGACCAAAACCCATGATTTTAACTATCCTCAGTTTTGTTCTTTGCCCTCCGGGCACCCCGACTGTGGATGTTTATATTGTTTTAAACCGGACCTTCATCATGATTTAATTAAAAGCCTAAGCCCTTGAAAAACAATTTCCCAGCATCTAAAATTAATATATTTTTCTTATTATCCTTTCCCCCACTGTTCAGGACTCTAGGATACGGGCACTGCCATCTTGCCTCAGAAGCATCACATACTGAGGAGAGGAGAGTAGGATAAAGTGCAGGTGGGTGGGTTATAGCTGTGCTTTGCACAGACAGAGCAAAGCTGGGGTCAGGGAAAGGACAGCAATCCCAGAATAAAGAGCGACACAGTCAGAAGACACTTCCTGTTTGCAGGCTGCCTGATGCTCCATGAGCTGCCAACTTGAATGTTTAAAGGCTCATAACATGCAGTAGATGCAGGTAGGATGATATGAATGTGAGCAATCTGTATGTACAGGGTGTGGGAAACATATAAGATAGACTGTTATTCAGGGTGGAGGTCCGCTTTAAAGTGGACCAACACCCAGCGTTATCAGCCCAGGAATCTGCCCAGAATCGGGATGCCCCGCTGTGTGAAACCCCCCGGGACGCCCAGAAACCTTACCTGGATCCCGATCCAACGGCGCATGCACAGGCTGCGGCCACATCTCGCGCTTCTCTCTAGCAGGGCGCGTGCCTGCGCCGGCCATTCACAAATGTTAGAAGGAAGCGTGGAATCCGTCCGCCAGCGTGCTGGGAGCCGCTGTGGTAAGACGTCTCATTGACACGCATACCTCAGCGGCTCCGAGCGCCGTAGGAGCGGGGTGAGGTGAGTTTTTACGTGAGATCTGGGGGGTTTCACATAGCGGGGCACCCCGGAGAGGTGGACCAAGACCCAGGATAGTCAAAATCCTAGGTGTTGGTCCACTTTAACCTCCTATTCATTCCTAAATGAGGGGGCGTGGCCTAATTTAAAAACGTCCCTCTTTCCCACCCTGAAAAGTCGGTTTTGGTCCACTTTAAAATTCCAAGTCGGCTGCGGGTGGGTTTTGTTCCGCTTTAAACACTTCTAAACACTCACCGCACCTTTCCGAGTGTTGGCTTGTAACACCTTGTGCCCCGCCTGACTGGAGCGTAAGGTAAACGCGGCGGCTATTGGCTCCCGCCAGCGGCTTCAAGCCAGGGAGGAGCGCTCGCCCCGCCCAGTTCCCCGCCTCGCTCGTGACGTCACAGAGGGGAGGCGGGAGACACCTGGCTGAGGTCCGCCAATCGCCCGTCAGTCTGGGCTCCGGAGCGGAGGGAGAGTTTCTGCCGCAGCTGCTGCCGCCGTATCCACAGCGAAGCTCGGGATGGCGATAACAGCGCCCACGGAGACTGAAAAAACCCCAAAAGTCTTATCGTGCTGCCATGATTCGTCTCCATCCCGCGTGGGGAATGCGAAGCATATGTGAAGAGGAGTGACGAGCCTCCTCCATCCTCAGCATTCTGCAAGGCAAGTGACAGGCACAAGACACACTTCCTCACTTTCTTCCTAAATGCTCAGTCCATCTGATCCAGGGGAGGATGCTGCCAACACGTCTGTCATGCCTGAGACCCCATCAGGAGTGATGTGACCACCCTGGGCATTGCCAGGACCACAGCAACTACACTCAACTTCATCTACATGGAGAATTTTTTTGCACTAATTCACACTTTGGATGCCAGATCTTTGCTCTGACTCAACTCATTTCCAGTGTCTGCTCTTCTCATCCTCTATGTGCAATACAGCATCGCTGCTCCATGGTTGCTTCTCTCCAGACCCCCCCTTCCTCCTCCTCTTCTTCCCATCGCCGGAGCCAGCGTTATTCCCATCGCCGTGCCCGCAAATGCTCTAATCTTCAATGTCTTTTACGTATTCATTGGCAATAACGTAAGCAATAATTTCCCGAGAAGACCAGAAAGAGAGCGAGAAAAACAGGACAGATCTCTATGATATGTACACTTTACCTTTAGACCAACCCAGACACATCTATTATTCCAATATATAAAAGCCATTAAAAACAAGACATAACATTTTTTTTCTTCCCTGTCTTCGCTTTGCTAGAGAGAAAATGACATTTCGCTTTTTTTTTCAGACTTGTTTAAATATAGCCGTGGCGTATGTTAGTTATTTTTAGCATTTGATCGGATTATTGCTAAATGCTTCTTATTATCGATATCTGCCTTTATTTTTGTAACTTTCTTTCTGGCAAAGAATTTACTTTTTTTTCTTCCGATTTAGAGATATCATTTGGATTAAGATTTTTATTTTTCTAACTCGTTTTTTTCTTTTCTATGTCTTCTGATGAAACCAATGAGTTTGCCTTTCATACGAGTGGAATCCGATGCAAATATTGCTTTATTTTTCGAAGGTGGCGAGTTCGCTAATAGTAGAGATCTATATTAGTTTTTAAAAAAAGGACTGAATTTATTTTTTTGGTCTAAGAGAGGTTTATTTTTTTTTTCGGCGGGGGGTTTAGGGGAATTTGTTTCACTTTCAAGATGATGGAAGTACCGTCTTGCGCAAAAAAGAGTCTCTCGCTGTCGCTGCCAGTGCCGCGAGAGGGGCAAGCCACCCTCAAGCCTCCGCAGCATCTATGGAGGCAACCGCGGACACCCATCAGAATAAAACACCGAGGATATTCAGACACGGACCGCCATCCTCACCGGCAGATGGAAAGAGCCGACGCTATGGACACGAGCGACCGACCCGGGCTGAGGAAAACCAGGATGTCCTGGCCTTCGTCGTTCCATGGGACCACCAGCAACAGCCATGCAAGCCATAAACAACGGTATGTGCTCGCTGGGCAGGGGGTTAATGGTTTGATTTCACTTTTTACTGGTGTTTTATTCCAAATAAGCTTGTTTTTCCACATCAGTATATCCTTCAAATAGGAGCTCCAAACTGGAGGTCCTCTCATCTATGCATCACAGAGGTTTCCCATTTTGCGATGCCCCACTGTGCATCCTCCTCTGGTAAGCCTAAGACCTGGCAGCCCATACTAATTAATTCTAAATGTGATTCAATGGTCTGCATGACTCGCAGCTGATGTCACACAAACGACAGTCATGGGGGAACACAGAACCGTGGCGGCCAATCTCAGGGCTCGAGTTCTCCAGGGGATCGATCTAAGATTAATTTTTTTTAAAGAGAAATATGGGGGGAGGTTAAAACCCCCGACGAGCGATGCCCGTGCATCCTGCATCCCATCAGGCACTGCGTGTGGCCCCCAATCTCACGCCTGTGCAGTGCCCATGAATGGGATGCAATGGGGCCACCCAAAATTGGCTAAAGCCGCGCTTGTCAGTTAGCAATGGCTAAGCGGATGGCCGGGTGATGATCGGGCCCTAAAGCAGTCGAGTGATGCCGCAGCAGGCAGCGGCGACATCCAAAACGTAAAAATGGTTTATTTGCTGCATGCAGGCGGGCATCCGGGGTGGGCACTGGACGGGCTTCGTGTGGCGGCCCTAGAATCTAAATTAGTGCCGGACACAATGCCATATAAACTTCTATGGGGTGTTGTTTCGGTTTGTCCACATAAACTGAGCAATGAGGCAATGTGGCCCATGGTCCAAAAAAAAGGTTGTGCAACCCCATACTAGATTGAATTTGAAGCACATTTGCTTTGCGTTGCTTGGATGCTCAATGAAATGCTAGCATTGTGTAAATAGTCATGAAAAGCTTGTTTAAACAGAACTGGCATTTTATCGTAGAGAATTACTAAACTGGTTTTCAAGGTTGGGGACCTACAGCTAAACAACCTGCAGAGTATGCCTGCTGCAGCACTCTTCTACCCTAATAAAGGACACCTATCTGCTGCCCGTTTTATCAAAAAATCAGGCATTGGTATTTGCCGCTTGTGTGACTGCCAACAGGTAATAGGGTTCAGTGGGTGAGCATGTGGGGCCCCAATGCATAGCGCATGCACGCCTGCTCAGCTGAATCCTATAGCTTACTGGTTGTGATGTACATTAGTAGTTGTGGCTGATGAGCCTTCTGAAATGCAGAAGGGTGAGTACTAATGCATGATTTTGGGTTTTACTATATAATATACAGTGGGCAGGGGTGTGAGAAATAAACTGTGTGGTCTATTTTTGATTTTCTTTTTGTAGGCATAGTTGTAGCATAGTTGGTCAGGGCCCCTACTGTACTTCTCTATTCAATATGTGTTGAAATCTGCTTCCTTATGATTCAACACTTCCAGCAAAAAGATCCGGTTTGGCCCTTGAAGTAGCTTCTCCAGGGCATCCTGATTTGAGACACATCTGTTATCAGGCATTAGTTCTCCGTGCCACGACATTGCTTTTGTGACTTGTGACTGCCACTAGGGATCAACTAGCATGTGTGCCCGTCACCACTTGCCTGTTGAGCATATGACCCACGTGCACCATTTTTGGATTTGTTTTTGTTGGATTTTTGGACATTTTATGTTTGCGCAGACCTAGGATTTTTGCTTTGCATTTTACCCATCCGTGGAGTGAGACAAACACAAGCAGTGAGTACACACATGCCCAGACTTCCTTAACCACTAGGCCAGGGGTGAAGAGCGGTGGCCACTCAAGTGATTTGGAAACTGGCCATGGGCCACAATAAATAGGTTAAACATTTTACAATTTTCCTTTGGAATAGCATAACAGTCAGGTTGTCCGCTGTCCCCACAGACTCCATTAGAGTGATTTTCTACACATGTCCCTCCACCACACCATTATCACATGCTACCAATACACATGCAGATTGCTTTACCTCTCCGAATATATGGTTCCCATATTTATAGGCCATCCCACATCAATCCCAAATCCTAACCATTTTCCCAATACTCAACCCATCTAAATTCCCACCAGTGCTAAGCATACAATTAATAGAGAAAAAAAAACATATCTTTGTTTCCAGATATTCCACTCAGGGGTGGTGTTGTACAATTAATGTTATCGCGTTCCTCCAAGCCACCGCTGCTACTTGTTTTCCAATGCTCCCATCCTATATGACTCTCCATTCAATTTATCCTCTTTCTTTTGCCCTTATTTAACTACCTTACATGTCAATTCTAGTCACTCCTCCCACTTTTCCCACAGCAGGTCAGGGGCCATATCAGATGGCTCTGAGGTCCACATGTGGCCCCCGGGCCACAGGTTGAGTATATAACTGGCCCTAAAGCAGTTCCAGGCGCTAAGAGGCAGTCTGCCCCCAGCCCCTTCACCACTCAGATCCCCTCCATGTTTAGGACATAATAAAAAATGTTTTCAGGCACCTACCTAAAGAAGCTCCTTCAGGTTCCCTGTATCTTCTGCTCTCTGATGATGATGGGTGACTAAGGAATACTGTTAAATGCCCAAATCAGACATATTGCCGGGGTTAGGGGTCGGCCAGTGAAGTCCACTAATTTCCACAAAACCGCGCTGCTGTATCCCTGGCGATGTGCACGCTCCCATCCCAGCCTATCTGAATGGCTGGGGCAAGAGCGCAGACACACCGCATGTTCCCCATTGACAACTATGATATCTGTGTGCCGAATGCTGGGTTTAACACATATTTTTGTATACAGTGTTTTCACACATTGAATTGGGATGCCCCAAGGCTGAAGACATTGTTCCTGTTTAAAGAGTAAAAGGCAAAATATCTCATTGAGTCCCATGCAGCTTGTGTGTCACCTGTGATTGTAAGCTGCCAATTGGGGTGGTTGGATGGCTGTGCATGGAACTACCCCTTGGTGAATGCTTTTGGTCGCTGGTGAAGTGAAAAACATAAGAATAGCACAGGAGCTTGGACCAGGTGTGGGTGACCAATTTCGGGCTTCTTATTGGGGTAGATTCAGAGCCTGGTGATAAAAACTAACTTTCTTTTTTAGAAGAGAAACTGCCATTCACTTCCATTGTCTACCTTGGGGCTGATTGAATAACGGGATGTTAATAGTCAACAGGTGTTGATTTAGCCCCAAGGTCGACAATGACTTTAAATGGCAGTTTTGTCTTCTAAAAAAAGAGTGAGTTTTCTCACCCCCATCGTCTATCTTGGGGCTGACTCAGCCAGGTGAAAATTTACAATAAAAGTGAATGGCAATTTCTCTCCTAAAAATGAAGTGAGTTATCTCATATAGCTCTGAATCAGCCCCATTGTCTTTAACATTGACCAAAACCCATTATTTTCACTATCCTAGGTTTTGGTCCATCCCCCCTGAGGCATCCTGATTTTGCCCGCTGTGTGAAACCTCGCCGTTCACTTGTTGTTCTTACCTTTCCTAGAGCCTAGGTGCCGCTCTCTCGCATATTAATGTGCCGCTCGGGAAGCTGAATGGAATCCCAGTCGCACACCTCGGCTGCACGCATAATCACTTGCATTCTTAGTCTTTAATATCTACGCACAGCCTTTCAGTTGCAGCAAGCATGGTCATGCACAGCCAAATAGGATGCGAGTGATGCCGCCGCTGGCCACGCATGCGCCATGGGGTTGTATGGGGGGTTTACAAAGCAGGGCATCCCAGTTCGAGATGCCCCAGGGAGAGGTAATCAGAGAGGCTCAATGGACTTGCACATGTAGTCATGGCTTATACACTTCGTGCGGCACACATAACCGGCACGCAGGCGGGAGCGGGACGACAGACGGCACCCGCTCTCAGAACGGGTTTAGAGCTCTGGAATAGAGTATCTCCTGACTCCGCAGCAATATGCACATATTAAAGTGCCAGCCCAGCACCAACTACCAATATTAATAAGATACATGAAAAGAAGATACACATTCATATGAGGGAAAGCAAGCGCTTTTTCATACAGAGAGAGTGCACTGAGGAAGCAGTGAATGCGAAACGTCTGCATACTCTGCTGTATACACTGTAAAGGTGACACGCTTGCTGCATACTAATAACCAGACGCTTGCTACAAACTATTCAACAGAACACATGAGGAAGACCAGATAAGACACTATTATCTGTTTATCCCTCTAATGTGGAAAATATGTGAACAAAATTGTGTAAATGGTTCAATATACCTATGTATACATGATTGGAAATATGTGAAAAAAATGTTTATGGAATGTGCAAAGTAACTCAACATTAAGCATAAACAATTATGCAAATAAAAAAATTGACTAACAAGACCTAATAACTCGACAATAGTTTCAGTGATTGTTTGTCCAACAAACTACTCAACCTCTAGGGGGTTTTCACAGCGAAACACCCCCTCCCCCCCCAACTTATACACTTCAGCTTTGATCCACATAGGGGGCACTAAGAATTGCTTGTGTAGGATTGTGGTTGCATGACTTAAACCGGACCTTCACCATGATTTATTGAAAAGCCCAAACCCTTAAAAAACGATTCCCCAGCATCTAAAATTAATCTATTTTAAGTTTTTAGTCACTTACTTATTATTCTTTCCACCACTGGGCTGCAACTCTGTTCAGGACTTTAGGATACGGGCGCGGCACTTACGGAGTAAAGAGGAGCAGGATAAAGTAGGGGGCGGGGTTATAGCTGTGCTATGCTCAGACAGAGCAGAGCTGGGGTCAGGAAAAGGTCAGCAATCCCAGAATGCAGAGCAGCACAGGCAGAATGCACTTCCTGTTTGCAGGCTGCCTGATGTCCCATGAGCCGCCATCTTGGATGTTTAAAGGCTCATAACATGCAGCAGATGCAGGTAGGATGATTTTTAATGTGAGCAATCTGTATGTACAGAGTGTGGGAAACATATAAGATAGACTCTTATTCAGAGTGAAGGACTGCTTTAACCCTTCTAATGCCAGCTACGTGAGTCTCACGTAGGTGACTTTAGAGCCCCATAAAAAAAGTAAAAACGATACAGACTTACCTGACCCCTCGTTTGAAAGTGCCAGTGATTCCCTACAATAAGCAGCAACTTGATTTTCGCCCCCGGGCCTCTGATCTTCAGGAGGGGGCCCGGAATAGCCCACCCCCCCCCCCACGCCATCTGAAAGAAAAAAAATAAAAATGACACAAACTCACCTGACAGCCCGATCACTCTCCCCGGGTCTTCTCTTCACCAGGGGGGGCTCCGATCCCCCCCCTGGACTTACCACTCTTCGGGTGAGGACCCAGCAACGGGCCCTCACCGTCCTCTTCGGCCGGCGCTGGCCCCGCCCTAGCCCCACCCACTTGTGGGAGGAGCGGGATGACGTCATCCCGCTCCTCGTATACCGGCACCCGGGCTCCTACTGTCACTTGTCGGTAGCGATCGGAGCAGGGAGGGTGGCAGGCAGGGAGGCTCTGATCTCTTGCCTCCCACCCGTCCTGCTCTGCTCACTACCGACAACTGTCATCTGCAGCGGCGCGGGACACTGGATGGGAGGTAAGTATAAGTAAAAAAAAGAATAATAAAATATTTTGTGTCTGTGTCTTTTCTACTTTTAACTATTTGTGAACTGGTAAGGGAACCATGAGACCCCTTATACCAGTTCACAAGGCTCTGGGTCTGGCAATCACCTGCGGCTAGCGGGTGACTTGCCATAACCCCCAGCCCCCCTATTACCTGCCTCCCCCAACGGCCAGGGGGGGCAGAAGGGCCTGGGCCACTTAGTGGCTATGTGGGCTAGTAGCCTGCAGGGCCACGGGCCACCAACGCTGGCCCCTGCGCCCTGTTCTACAAGCCCCCATAGCTGGTCCGGGTCGGTAATGCTGGGAGGGGGGACCCTACGTCATTTTTTTTTTTAAGTTAACCCCTTACAACTATGCAATCATATTGCATAGTTGTATCCTATCTGAAATCTCCTAAACTTCTGTTTCAGTTTGGGGGAGTTTCCTGGGCAGGAAAGGGTGTATACCAATACATATGTGGTACCGGGAGAAATAGGGCTTTCACACGCAATAATATTTTATTAACAAACTTTTATCTACATTTTTTATCACAAAAAAACACTACAAATTGTAAAAAATAGATTTTTTTAAATTTTTTTGCACATATTTCACCCAAAAGTATTGAGAAACACATTTCATGTTGAAGCCCAGAAAAAAACAATATATAATTTTCCTGGAAAATCCCTGGAAACCCCTTCAAAAATCAAGGTTGAACATGTGTAGCGCAAAAACGTGAAAAGTAGTCTGGCAACAGAGTGTGACAAAAAATCTAGGTAGGCTGGCACTTAAAGGGTTAAAGTGGAACAAAGCTAAACCCAACCTGACTGCCCTGGAATCTAGACTTCAGGGCCAGCCACTGGCCTTCCCCCTGGGACATGCAGAATCGGGATGCCCCACTGTGTGAACCCCACTCTGGTCCCTGCAAAACCCATCTTTTCCAGCGGCCACCTCGGCGATGTAAACCGGAGCAAGAGCGGGCACATCTCTAGGCTGAGGCACTCTACCGAATCAAGGCTGGGGGCTGGAGTGTGTCCACATCTGGGGATACGCGCACTCTCGCTCTGGATTGCTGTAAACAGCCATTTTCCAAAGCATTAATATGCACAGCAAGATTTCACGCATGTGCCGTAGGACCAGAGAAAGTTTAGTTTGTATGGGCAATCTGGGGGGTTTCGCACAGTGGGGAATTCCAAATTGTGATGCCCCCAGGGCAGGAAACAAAGCCCGTGATAGTCAAAAACCCAGGTTTTGTTCCACTTTTCATGAAGTTGCAATTCTAGGTATTGATGAACGCTGGAGATATAAATGACCCACTGGCTACAGACTAACTCCAGCAGTAAGAATCCTGGATGCCCATGGGGGTCATTACAACGCAATAAATCTTGCTGTTGGATTTCATTCCCTTACACTATGAACAGTGCTGCAGGGGTTGTGACATGCATCACGCTATAGCAGATAGTGGGGCAGGAACTCTTTAAAAGTAAACCTGGAAGGTGCTTGTTACTGATATTAGAATTACACACGGAGCAGCAGGTTATTTTACTGGCGGGGACTAATCTATTGTAACTGGTTTCAGCTTATTTTACCAAATTCTTCGGGGCACAATTGAAAGTGGACCTAAAATTAAAAAATACTCTTGGTCCCTTTTAACAATCAGCAATTCGGAAAGTCCTATGATCCCTAGGAAGGTCAAAATCAGGCATGGTGATCTGTATGATCAAGGTGCACAAGCCTATTGGTGGAGGTGTACAGTACTATTTCCTTTGCCCTTTTAGATAAGGCACTGCTAGGAAAAGGTGAGATCTCTAGCGCAGGGCTCACTAATTGCAATGATAGTTAAAAGCGGCAACGGCTGGCCTTGGAGTCTAAAATACTCCAGGACCGGCCACTAGCTATATCCGGGGTATCCAAAATCAGAATGCCCTGCTGTGTGCTGTCTTCAACGGTGGCCACATCATCGGCTTCCCTGCAGCTGTGGCGGGCTCCTGTGCCCAGCAATTCAGCACAGGGAGCGCTCCCTAGGCTACAGGGAAACGGGATATGTGGTTAGTGGCTGGGTCACATCAGCCGGCGTTCTTGAGATCAGTCAATCGCGGTGGAAAGTGGCCTCGGCGCTGGAAAAAATTGCATCACCCCAGGTTCTCGGTTGGGGAGAGTGGGTGGGAGGCGCAGGGTATTGTGCTGCTTTAATGTCGCTATGGATCAAGGACCTTCCCTGGCATAGCAGGTCAGGAAAAACAACCAGGATTGCACAATAAGGATTGAAAGCCAGCTCAGGGAAGCCGTGCAGATAAACTGACCATTTTTCAGGGTCCTAAAGTGGGACGCGGACCGGTTTTCTGGAAGATGGGTGTGACGGGGTGTAACTTTTTTGCAGGCTGTTGATGAATATATATCTACGGCATGCTAATTTTCTGTGTATAATTTTAAGCTCCGCCAAAGTCACATGCTCAAGGCACAAAAAGAGCGTCGGTGATTGACCTCAATGGTCAACCACTGCATACATTCCACTACTGCCATTCAGCCAGTGAGCCGGAGCTAAACTAATGATACATCCCGGATTCCTTGGGATGGTCTTCCCCATGATGTCAGCAATGTGGGACATTCAGAGTGTTTGTCAGGACAGTGAGACAGAATGCTCCACAGTGGGACTATCCAACTAAAATTGGGACGTCTGATCAAATTACATGCAGGGGACTGTGGAAGGTGACAACAGGCAAGAATGTTTCTCATTACAAAAGATCACCTCTTCTATAATTCTACTCCCTATAATATTGGCCATGGGCAACATGTATCAATACGGAATCTAGAGCGCTTCCAAGTCAATAGACAAGCCATACAGAGAGGACCACCTAAATGTTTCTTCTGACAAGTGGTCACCTCCTGTGTTCTTTTCCTACCATGCCACATTTCCCAAGGCTTCATGGGAATGAAGACATGTGAGAAAGAACAACTATTTATTCCAAAGTCTGCAGGGGGTTGGGGAGCCACTCCGGGAAACAAAAACTTGTGTGGCTTTAAAATACCTTGAAGGGACTGTCTGGGCAAAAATACAAAAGGATACATACTCACCAGTAGTCCCGCGCAATTGAACAGCACTATTACGGGAGTTTCAAACTTACTTTCAGAATCCAGCCCTGGCCGTCCCCGCTCATGACCAGGTTGTGTGTTGGCTGCATCCTCACAGTGGCTGGCCGAACCTGCTCCATTTATTCCATTGTAGAGAATAGAGTGGGCGCGGACCATCATCATGACTGATCTAGTGTGCAGGGACGAGTTCGCTGTTGCTGGTATGTTCCAAACAACCATTATAGGCCGCATCAGCTGCAGGAGTATAATTTGTTCTTTTTATTTTTTTCCAGACAGGAACTTTGATGCGTATTAAAACCCTGCACTCCGACCCTAGAGTCTAAAAGCCCTGTTGTGTGAAACCTCTTGGTTTCACCAGATACTCATCTCAGGATTTATCCCACAGCACATGCACAAACCTTCAGTGGCATCCCCAGCACTCCTCCATCTGATGTGCCGACATGGCTGCCATTCTGTTCATTTAGAACTCCTTCCCTGTCATGACTATGGGGGTTATTTAAGAAGGTATAGGGTATAGTGCCAGGTAGTGTCTTGTAGCGGCAGGCATCGTCTGGTGAACGCCGGGCGCTGTACGGGAAACCACATTTATGAAATCGAATCTGGTGAGCGACTCTTAACAGCGCCATGTAGCATCTGATGTATTATTACAGGCGGCTCAGCGTATTACCTTTCGCTCACTGTCGCTCTCCCATACATTTCAATGGCCGTTCATTTGCTTGTGTTTAACCAGCGCGTTTGACTTTTTTGTTTTTTTTCTCTCCAATCATTGTGTGACATCTCCTGGCTGCAAACAAACACTTTTAGCAACTTTTTTTGTCTTTTTATGTTTTTATGCAGAATTGTTATTAAAGGTCTGGCACTAAGATGTTAAAACAACGTAATTCCATGTGTTTTCGCTTTTTACAGGTGGATATGTGTTCAAAGACAGACTTTAATCACAAAGCGTCTGGCGCTCTATGCTATAGCGACCAGCTTTAGAGCGCCGACGCTGTGTGTGTTGCCTTTTTTGATGTATGGTGCGGAGTGCGGAGAGTCGGTCGCACTGAGCTGGCGCTACCTTTCGCTCACTGCAGCGCTGTACTGGTGTTAGAGCGCCCAACATACATCACATTCATCAATGCCAGCCAGGTTAATACAGCGACTGAGTCGCTCTGTTACACTTTACCCGCTTACAGTGTCTACTAGCGGTCGCTCTAAGCGCCGCTATACAGATGCTCATCTGCCGATACCTGATTTTAGCAGTGAATCAGCCTCCACGTACGTCAGTAGGTTCCACACATGCGCTGTGGGAGCATGGATCGAGGTGAGTGATTGCGCAAATAACTGTGCTTCACACCCTGTAAAGCTGGGGTCCTGGTCCTCCTTACAAGATGTTTAAATAAAAGGAAGCTATTTAACTCCCTATCCAGGCAAAATAAATCAGCGATACATACCTTTCTCTCCCCTTCTGAAATTGCTTCTCCCCTTGTGCAGGCCCGCAATTCCATGCGCCTGTGATCTGGACTAGGATGGATCAGTTGCAGGGAAGTTATGGTGAGTATTAGTGTTTTTTGCTTACTCCAATGTTGTAGCATCAATGCTCCACCTTAAAATGAAGTAAGAACAATCTGATTGGGTAGGAACCCGTATATTCCTTCCTTTGCAATCTGGCCTCTACTCTCACTTGGTTACTGTTTGGTCACCAGAGATAGGGATTTAATTCAATAGGCAATCCATGGGTGTCATCGGGAACCAAAAGGCAGTGATCGTAAATGGACCAAAACCTACCCTGGAGTCTATGAGACTCAAGTGGCAGGCATACTCACTCCCCCCGGGGCATCCAGATTCGGGATGGTCCGCTGTGTAAAACCCCCTAGGTCACCCAAAAAGCCAACTTCTTTCCAGGTCTAACGGCGCTTGCGTAAACAGCGGGCGCATCTCTGCTATGCCTTTAGCAGGGCGCATGCCTGTGCCAGGCATCTGAAAATGGGGGGATGCGGCCTTCAGCGCCCTTGGACAAAGGGGCAGGAGTGGATCTGAGCGCGCTGAATGGACGAGAGGCTGCGCATGTGCCGTAGGACCGGGGAAGGTTTGAGTGAGATCAGGCGATCTGAGGGGTTTCACACAGTGGGGCATCCCCAATTGGGGTGCCCTGGGTGCAAGGACCAAAACCCAGGATAGTCAAAATTCCCGGGTTTTGGTCTACTTTAATTCATTTTGTTGCCAGACGTTGTTTTTCTGTTTTATTATCAGATATAAATCAGGTTACAGTACAGTGTCTAATGGCCTCATAATTCCTCCATCCTGTCTCTGTCTGTTTGTGTTTCCTCTTTGAGACAGTTGCTTCCTCTATGAGGTCACAGTAGACAAAACGTTAATCCTAATATACAAGTAGAGGGTATTCTCTGGTTTAGCTAGTCTTTAGTATATTAATATTATTAGTCCTAAGTATGTTTCATGTTGTGTACTAGGTTGCGGGGAGGAAGGGGGGAAGTTCTGCAGACTGGTGGATCAATAAACTGTAATGGGTGTGTTTTTTTGCGGATCTCATTAGGCATTAAATGGCTTCAGCAGTGTTGAATGGAGCCTCTTTCTAGTAATTAGTCACAGTTATGGAAGAAAGTCACGCGTGAATTGTGTACTTACTATTCCCATAAGCAAAGCTATTCTTAGCTCATTTAAAGTGGATCCAGCATCTTCTGGCTGTCTAAATATTTTTATGATTTTTTTATTCTGTACAGCGTCCTTTAATCTAATTCTCACATAGCACAATATCCTCCCTAGGTGTCGGCTTCGTAGCAGCCACCTTGGTTCGTCCTCATCTTTCTGCATTGGTGTAAAAGGCTCCCTCCAACACAGCCAGAGCATTAACACTAGTTAGATGGACCTTTTTTCTTTATTGCATGGCACGGCCTGCTTCGGTATTCATAACAGTTGGGTTATTCCGCCACAAGGTGGCGCAGTGTACTGCAGAAGAGCTGTGGCATCTCCCGCCCCCCTATAAAAACGGGATTAACCATAGAGTTCCCAGTGTTTCCTCTGCAGTGAAACTGCGAAGATAAAAGATGTCTCTCTCTCTATGGGCAGGTGAGCGAGGCAACCGAGCCTGCGGCCCTGCAAGTCTATTTCCACTCGTTTCTGGACCCTCTCTGCCTCCCAGCCTCGGCTGACAGATCGGGTGAGGGTAGAAGAGCACTAGGACCCAAACCTCCTCCCAAGGCCCATCCGGGTGGGAACGGCTTCGGCTCTTTGCTCACGTCTGGAGGCTCCACGTTTCAGACCGGTGGATTCATGAGGTGGTTTCCTCCGGTTACAAGATAGAGTTTGCAGCCTGGCCACCCCCAAGATTCATCAGATCCCGGATGTCTTTAAACCCCCTGTCAGCTCAAGGGTTACTTTTGGCGGTTCAATGCCCGCTGGAGTCGGGTCATTTGTCTGGTGCCCCATCAAGAACAGGGTCAGGGGTACTATTCCAATCTCTTCACGGTCCCCAAAAAAGGACGGCTCTCTGAGGCCCATTCTGGACTTGAAGGGCCTCAACAAGTTTGTCAGATTCAAACATTTCGGCATGGAGACGCTATGCTCTGCTGTCGGTACCCTTCGCCCGGGCGACTTTATGACCACCGTGGACATCAAGGATGCTTATCTTCATGTGCCTATCTTCCCAGGTCATCAGAGATTTCTGAGGTTCGTGCTGGAGGATCAGCATTACCAGTTTGTGGCCTTACCATTCGGTATCACCTCGGCGCCTCGGGTGTTCACCAAGGTGCTGGCGGGAGTGATGGCTCTGCTACGAACCCCGGGGCATTCGCATCCTTCCCTACCTGGATGACATCCTCATTGTGGCTCAGTCCTTTCATCAGACCGAACAGGACACCCAGGTGGTGATCCTCACTCTGGAATCCTTCGGCTGGGTGATCAATTTTCCCAAGTCTTCACTGTCCCTGTCCTTGGTGAGGTCCTTTCTGGGCATGACACTGGATACCTCTCAGGTCAAGGTGTTCCTTCCTCAGCAGAAGGTGGAGGGCCTTCAGAAGCAGGCACTGGCTCTGCTCTTGTGTCCTCATCCTTCCATCCATCTGGGGATGCAGTTGGTGGGCCTGATGGTGGCCTGCTTCTAGGCGGTCCCCTTTGCTCAGTTTTACATGAGACCTCTTCAGTTGCACCTCTTGTCAGTTTGGGATCGGGACCCTGTGTCCCTGGATCAAGAATTTGCTCTGTCTCCTCTGGCCAGGCGGTCCCTTTCGTGGTGGCTGGACTCAGGGAATCTTCTGGTGGGCAGGACCTTTCTGCCCCCCGTGCTGGGAGACTGTCACCACAGATGCCAGTCTGACGGGCTGGGGGGGGCTTTTGGTCCCTACAGGTACAGGGTCATTGGGGCCCCCAGGAGGCCCATGCTCCCATCAATGTCCTGGAACTGAGGGCGATCAGGTTGGTTCTGTCCCACCTGACCACACACCTTCGGGGTCGGGCTGTTCAGATCCGGTCAGACAACCAGATGGCGGTTGCCTACATCAACCATCAGGGAGGGACTCGGAGCAAGCAAGCCTTCAAGGAAGTGTCTCTGATTCTGTCTTGGGCAGAACAGAATGTCCCCTGCATCTCAGCGGTATACATTCCGGGGGTGGAGAACCAGGTGGCGGACTCCCTGAGCAGGGGAATGTCTCGTCTTCGGGAATGGTCCCTCAACTACCAGGTGTTTCTCTCCCTGTGTCACCACTGGGGTCAGCCAGATGTGGACCTGTTTGCGTCCGTCACAATCACAAACTTCCCAGTTTTGTCTCCCTGTCACAGGATCCTCTGGCCTTCGCCACGGATGCTCTGGCAATGCCTTGGGCGGAGTTTCGGCTTCCCTATGTGTTCCCTCCGTTCCCTCTACTGGGCAGGATCATGTGCAAGATTGCCCAGGAGGGGGTGTCAGCCATCCTGGTTGCCCCCTGTTGGCCAAGAAGGGTGTGGGTCGCAGACGTCGTGCAGTTGGCAGTAGACCAGTACGTCTTGCCCAGAGATCCAGATCTTCTCACTCAGGGACAGCTACGCCATTCCAATTTACAAACTCTGGCTTTAACGGCTTGGCTGTTGAAACCTACATCTTGATAGAGAAAGGGTTTGCCTGCCTCTGTTGTGGATACCATAATTCGGGCTAGGAAGAAGTCTTCGTCCTTTATCTATTACAGGGTCTGGCATGCTTACATTGCCTGGTGTGAGTCCAGGTCTCTTCCATGTCGTTTTTTTTCCATTCCCAGGGTTCTGGAATTTTTGCAACATGGTTTGGATTCTGGCCTTTAACTAAGTACCCTCAAAGGACATTTTTCAGCTCTGGCGATTTTTTCCAAAGATCCTTTGCCAACCACCGGTTGGTTAAAACTTTTTTCCAGGGTGTTACTCATGTGCGTCCACCTCAGGACATTGTCTTGCCTTCATTGTGTCCTAATCCGGCTAATTCCAAGGAGTAGACACTGCATTCTCTGGATGTGGTCAGGGCTCTGAAGTTTTATTTGGTCGCTACTGAGCCTTTCAGGAAATCTGATGCTCTTTTTGTTCTCACTTCTGGACCTAGGAAGGGTTTACCTCTGGCTAAATCCACTATCAGCAAGTGGATCCGTCAGGCGGTGGTTCAAGCCTATTCTGCTAAGGGGAAGGAACCTCCCTTTAGAATTACTGCTCATTCCACTCGTGCTATTGGTGCTTCTTGGGCTTTCCAGCACCAGGCTTCTGTTGAACAAGTTTGCAAGGCCGCTACTTGGTCTTCTGTTCATACTTTTTCCAAGTTTATCAAGGTTGATCTTAAGGCCTCAGCGTATGCTGCTTTTGCCCGCAAGGTGCTTCAGGCGGTAGTGACTTGAACTGCCGGCTGTTACTCATTGGGGATCCCACCCTACTTTTGGACACTGCTTTTGGATGTCCCAACTGTTATGAATACCGAAGCAGGCCGTGCCATGCAATAAAGAAAAAAGCAATTCTGTGAGTACTCACCTGTAGAATTGTTATTGTTCTTGCATGGTACGGCCTGCTTCGACCCACCCTTGTTATCGTTATTCTTGGTTGCCTCTTTATGTTGATTGTTCCAAGTTTAATTGGGGTTTTTTAACTTTTTTACATTTTTTACCTTTATTCTCTCCCGGCTTCTTGTCTCACTGCTTGTCTACGCTGGGAACTCTATGGTTAATCCCGTTTTTATAGGGGGCCGGGAGATGCCACAGCTCTTCTGCAGTACTCTGCGCCACCTTGTGGCGGAATACCCCAACTGTTATGAATACCGAAGCAGGCCGTGCCATGCAAGAACAAAAACAATTCTACAGGTGAGTACTCACAGAATTGCTTTTTTTTTGTAACAGAATGCAGAATAGAATCCAGTCAGCTGTGGAGTGGTTTACAAAGGGAGGTGGCAACATTTTACCAACACACCTGGTTCATAGATTTTGGCTCATGTATTCAAGACTGCAAAACTTGGTTCATTTTAGACATGACAAATAGTCTCTCTTTAAATACATTGAGCAGACTTAAGCCCAAAATGGCCCACAGAGCTGTTTTTATTCCCATCACCTCCTGAGCATCCTGTGCCTGATGGAACCCCAAGATATGCTTGAAATTGAAAATGTATTCTTACCTTTCTGTATTCCTAAGGCCATGGCAGCTGTGACCATATGTTCACATAAATGCCCACTGCAGCCAATAAAGCTTGACACGTGGGGCACATGCAGATGTTCAGGACTTATACCCAATCTCAAAATTTAAAAGTGACCTTGGTGATCATAGGGCTGCGAAAACTGGCTTTTTAAAGAGCAAATTGAAAAATATATGTTGGTCCTCTGAGACATGCAGCAGAAGGGGGCATCTGCATAAGGGATGCCCCTCACTGCATACCAAATGGGGAAGCCCATTCCCTGGCCATGTTACTCCCCTGATCCAGCATTTGCATGTAACTTTGTGGTCCCAAGTGACTGCCAACGGTGACGTTTGTGGGGACTTGCACACCCCCACCTCAGTACCTGCTGTGTGCTGGTATGGCATATTTTTCTGCTGTCAAAGCCATGCCCATCTAGCAGATTTGAGATTGCCTATTGACTCATTTAAAATGTGGTGGCTGACAACTCTGCTGGCCTCGTCCCTGGGTTCTTTTTTGTGTGAGACATGCCCCCCCCTCCCAGCTTATCCGAATGACAGGGCACTGGAGCACTTCTCAGCTAAAGGGCAGCCGAAGATGCAGTGGAAGGTTCAGCCTTGGGCCGCCAATACGCTGTGGGAGCCCCAGAAAAGATGTTTTTTTGGGCCGATCCTAGGGTTTGACACAGTGAGGCATCCCGACTTGGCCAGGCAGCCCACCTTGACCCACAATAACATGGGCAATAATGAGGCGGCAATGAGCTCACGTAAAGCATGTCCTATGTGCCTCTTCTCCATTTCTTTTAACATCTTGTAGAAGCTGTGCCTGGCCTCCAATGTCCCTTCTTTCCATTCCAGTCTCAACTGTGGTTGAGAGACTGCCCCTGTACCTCCCAGCATGCCTCAGCCCTCCAAGCCACAGTGCTTGCTCACACTGGAAGCAGGGATGGAGAAGGGAGAAGGATGGCTGTGCAATCACATTTGAAGGTGGTTTTGAAAAAAATGGAGCAGGAAGAAGGGGCACCATTTGGAGATGTGCTACACCATCTACAGCGGGTTTTGGAGGTGAGCTCCTTGTTGCCCTAGTATGGGTATTGCCCAGACTGTCCATTTGAGTTCCATGCATGAAAGCCTTGCTTTCTGCACAGCCTCTACCTGTGGGTCTCTGTGGGCCTTTGGTTTCCTAACAAAAGGAAGACTAAACAGTTGAGATGGTGAGTGTGTGAGGAGGTGCTTTGAGCTATCCAGGCTATACGTGGATTCAAGTTCCCTTTAAATACTGTTTGCCATAAAGTAGTTCATATCCTCTGTAGGTGTAGGTGGGATTAATGGGATTAAGGCATGACCCACGCTGCATGTCAAAACGTTAACATTCATTTTTGAGTGTTGGCCCTCTTTAAAATTTGCCCACACCTTAAATTACCATAAGCCCTCGCACATCTTCTGCTTCCTGGTCTCCATTTAGTGTGACTTATGGTTCAATAGCAAAGATTTGAGATGGGGTGCGTGGGCAGGTTGGGTTAATGATCTTGTCCATATGTGTCCCCCGTAAGTCCCCTTAAATTCCGTTTGCCAAGTACATATTCTCAGTGTCGGTGGAACATGCCCAACACTTTTGGGAGTGGCATGAATGCCGATTATTTAGACCAAATACACTCGAAACCTTTATTCCAATTTTTCAGAATCAATGTAATGTGCTTAAGCAACATGCAAAGCTTTTAGAGAACTTTAGTTGTATTTCCTTGGCTCGGATAACCAAACAGGAAATTTAGATAACAAAAAAGCCATCAGGATCAAATAGGAGGCATTCTCGACAGAAATAAAATATTCAACCTTTTAATTCCAGGATGAAAAGCTTGTCCCTGGTCAAACTGCCCTTGTCCAAGAGTATAAAATCCAGTTTCTACTCTTCTCCTTTAAAATCAAGATCCAATACACATATTTAAATCATGAGCGCTTTGATCCCTGGGCTCTTATTAATACTGTGATTTTAATATTTCGTGTTGGGTCTTGATTTTAATGGAAAAGAGTAAAGGCCAAAATGTAAACTCTTGCTGGCTATTACCTATTACCTGGCAACTATGCAAAACAAGACAAAGCTGAAGCTCCCTGGTAGGTTAACCAACATGCTAAATAATTACAGTGGTCCTACCGAAGATGGAAAGAGTTGGGCTTTTAAGGCAACCTTTCAAAAATGCAAAGCCCTGACTCGAGCTTTCTTATCTGTCCCTGCTTTTGACCTAATTTAAAAAGGAACATCGGAGGCCCTGGAGTCTAAAAGACCGAGTTAGGATGCTCTGCTGTGTGAACCCTCCCTCCGATCGCCAGTTTAACACACCTTCTCCTGAAGCCCTTGACGCGTCTGTGCGCTTCGGCCGCATCCTTGCTCACCTCTAGCCGTGCACGCCCAGTCTTCCTGAATGGGCGGTGCAGGCACACCACAGCTGCAAGGTGGGTGATGGATGTGGATGGTGGCACAGCTCGGCTGCTTGGCCGTCCAGGTGGCTTAGCCGTCTAGGATGCCAAAGGGAGCCGAGCGACAGGGAGTGCCCTGATTGGCTGAGCCCCTTCCCCCCCCCCGCTCAGCCAATCAGTGCACTCACTTTCACCAAATCTGTGCCGTGGGAGCGGGCAGGAGGTGAGTGAAACGGGGGACCTGTGGTGGTACTTACAGTGGGGCATCCCAGTGTGGGATGCCGCATCACAAAGGAACAACACATGGAAAAGTTAAATTCCTGTGTTTTGTTCCTCTTTAAATTGGACCAACACCCAGGATTTTCACTATCCTGGGTGTTGGTTCACTTCTGCGGGGCACCCTGATCGGGGGTGCCCCGATGTGTGAAACCCCCCAGAAAGCCCCAAAAACTCACCTGACCCCGCTCCCACGTGACTCGCTCCACCAATCACCGCTGACGGACAAGCGAGGTCCGTGGACGGACAAGGTGAGAGCGCCCACCTCCGCCTCTCGCGCGTCCCTCTCATAGGGAGTGCACCCGCGCCGGCCAATCACAAACGGGCGGAGCGGGTGCGCGCCCTGCTAGAGGGATGCGCGAGAGGCGGCGGCAGCCCGTGCATGCGCCGTTGGAACAAGGAATTTAACTTTTCCATGTTCCATCTGGGGCCCAGGCATGGGGTTGGGATTAACAGGATCCCAATCCGCCATCAGACACAGAAGCGCTGCCATGCCCTCTCTATTCATTGCAATGGGGGGGGGGGGTGTGCTGAGGCCTGACGCACCCCCTCAAATGTAGTCCCTGGGGCTGATGGTGGGGGGGGGGGAGATCTGGCACAGAAGTGCCAGTGAATGGAGTTCAGGCCTGGGACTACGCAGAAAGTGAGGGCTGCAGCATGGGCTCAGATCCAGTGATCAGTTGCTGATCGCTGGACTAGCACGGATTATCTGCAGGGAACAAGCGGCAAGTCCTTTTTTTTTCTTGTATGGCTGCTGAATAACTCCCTCGGGGGCAAGGACCAAAACCCGGGATAGTCAAAATCCTGGGTTTTGGTCCACTTTAATATAGTGGTGGAATAAAAAGACCAAAAAGCCCCCATATTAGAAGATATACTCAGTCATCGTATGGCCAGCCGCTAGCTCAAACTATTGCTAAAAAATTCTGGGTAAATTCTGGGTAAATCGTGTTATACTTGTTCAATATGTGGCAAGTACAATACTTTAGGATTTGAGAAAGCACTCTGTTACCTTGCACCATTGAATTGGGGACATTAGCTTTCATTTCTTAATTGGATGAACCATATGGAGATTGCCTCTCCTTGGTCTGCCAGTCATTGATATGCTGTTGATTGATAGGGGTGACTATTCCATTTCTTTAAATTAGATCCAGCATGGGGTAATTGTCGGTAGTTTTTGGTCATCTGCCTCAGTAATATTTATTTGGTCTCAGGGGATTCCATTCTTAATAGTCCATTGTGTTGGGTCAGTCTGCGTTTCTCCTTTGTAAGTGCCGGAATGTCCGATACGAGACATCATGGCTTCCGGAATGCTTAGCTTTAGAAACAAGGCTCTCAGAAGACGTCACGTACAGTAGAAGTCCTGCTAATTTAAACAGCGTGAAGCATAACAGGAACATCTTAAATATTGAGGGTATTTCCTGTGTTAAGGTTAGAAGAGACGCTGGCACGTTAGAGGAAAAAAAGAAAATGAAATGTAAGAAAACAATAAAATCCAGCGGCTTAGTAATCTTGACGGAAAAGGAATGTAATTATTCAGAAAAGTTCAGAGATGGTGGAAATAAATTAAATAGCAATTCAATTCTCACAATAGTGATGGGAGACACGGCTCAAAGATTGAGGACAGTGTAGCGGTACATCTGCGGCAAATACTCGGTCGCGTGTAAAATTATTTATAAAAAACAGGGTTCTTTTGCCCTTGCAGACGACTAAAGGACTCTTAGACTTTTTGGCCAGCGTTCTTTCTGGAGTAGTTTTTTTTAGTTTTCTGTATGTACAGGATATATATATATTTGGAGGCTGATTCATTACTAGCGTCAGGTACCGGCAGATGAGCGTCTGTAGCGAGGCGCTCAGAGCGACCACTAGTAGTTGCTGTGATCGGCTATGGTTCTCTGTTACTGGCCGGCATTGATGCATTTGATGTGTGAGTCGCTATAACACCAGTACAGCGCTATATGGGAGCGAACAGTAGCAACTGGTCAGTGTGAGCAACTCAAACCATATTCATCAAAAAAACAGCCTCACAGAGCGCTGACGCTCAAAATTGGGTCGCTGTAGCCCAGAGCGCCAGAAGCTGTGTGATTAAAGTCAGTTTTTGAACACATATCCACTAATAACAAAGCAAAAACACATGGAATTACATTGTTATTGCATTGTGACATTAATACTTTAATTCCAGACCTGTAATGACAATTCTGCATAAGAATATAAAAAATCTAAAAAGTTTTCAAAAATGACTTTTAATAGACCAGGAGAGGTCACACAATGATTTGATTAAAAAAAAAAAAAATTAAAAGAAAACCCTGTTTAAAGAGAAGAAAAGTAATGTCCATTGAAATGTATGGGAGAGCGACAGGTAGCGACAGGTAATACCAGGCGCTCTGGAAGCCAGAGCGCCGGCGGTATACGCTAAGCCGTCTGTGATGATTAATCAAACGCTACATGGCGCTGTTAGAGTCGCTCACCGGAATCGCTTTGATAAATGTGGTATTGCGTTTTGAAGCGCTAGCATCTCTTTCTGTTTTGGTGCTGCTATTCTGACTACCATGGCGCTGGAAGTCACAGCGCCCAATGCTATCTAATTTGCCTTGATTGTTGCATTATGTATTAGGCAGCCTATGTCAGCGCCTCTTGGGCATGACTGCCGACTATACCAGCGCCTGTGTGTGCCAATTTGTACCGCTCCACAGTGTATTTATTACTTTTTGCCACCCTGAAAATATTGGTGTTGTATTTTTCCGCTTATCTGCCTTTTATCATTGCAGTTATAAGATATCAATGCTGGGGACAAAGGGGACAAGCTTTACAGTGTGTGGCTGCGTTTTAGTTGTTGACCAACATTGGTAAGCAAAAGAAAGGAAAAAGATTTTAGCAGAAAAAAAATTACATTTGACGACATCTAGGTCCTAAATGCAAGTTCTGTACAAATAAATGTGTTTAATATTAAATATAAGCATAAAACACTTTAATACAGTTCTGGCCATTGTTCACTTTGCGATCTTGACCTACAGTGGCGCTATAAACTGTTGCAGCTTCAACTAGAGCAGCCAACGCTGCAACCTATATGGCACTAGTGTTAAATTAGATGCAGGCTGGTGGCAGCATTGGTGCTGCTGGTTTTTGGTTTCTTAAATCGTACACTGTGTGCTGCTGAGACGAAAAAAATGGCGCTGAACGCTAAATCAGGCTCTCTTTCTCTCTCTCTCTCTCTCTCTCTCTCTATATATATATATATATATATATATATATATTAGCCTCTGCACTGACAGCATCACTACTATTACACCATTATTACATGCCAGCTGCTTCCAGTGTTCACTCAGCAGAGTTTGTTTTATAGGGGGGGGCTTGAGTGGTGGGGGTCCCATGCAGTTCAATCGGTTGTGTGTTGGCAAAGCACACCATATCTAAAGCACTGCCAGCGTAAAAATGGTTCACTGTGAGATGACCAAACTGGAATTCTATGGCCAAGCACCTTTATAGTGTGCACATATTTTATTCCCCTCCTCTATCCCAATTTGTCCTTCTCATTGTGTCAAATCTGCAGCTCCTGAACCCATAGCCTAGCAATAAAATAAGAAGGGCCCCACCACTTCGCAAGCAATACAAGAAAGGCCTACTGTGATTTCCTTAAATCTGTCCCTTGCCCGTTCCCCTAGTGACACATAGTGACATCTGGCATCCAGATTTCTGGAGCCCCCCTGTGCAATACCCTCCAACACTCTAAAATTCGAACCTGAACCTCGATACTTTTCCAAAACGTGGTCTTCTGATTGGCCATCAGTGAACACGTGGTCTGTCGTTCGCCCAAGAACCGAGGTTCAGGTAAGAATTTTGAGGTGTTGCGGTGGGGTGCTCGAGCAATCTGGATGCCCCATGTGTCCCATGTGCCTTTCCTCCATTTCCTGATCTGTAGCAGGTTTTTTTCCCAAGAGGGATATGGTGGGAGGAAGTTAGTGTGTGCTTGGACAGGGACTGGGGTTTTATGGTCCTACATTTATATTTTGTACACATCCTCACTTCCCATTCTGCCCCCCCACCATCAGTCCCAGTTATACCCTTCACATGTTGTCAAATCTATTGCCCCTAAACCCCTAGCCCAGCAGTAAAATGAAAAGGACACACTGCAATACCGGATGGACTAATGTATTTTTCAGCCTTACATACTATGGCCTCGATTCAATAAGATTTTGACTATCCCGGGCTTTGGCCCTTGCCCCCGGGGCACCCCGATTCAGGATGCCCCGCTGTGTGAAACCCCCCAGGTCACACGATCTGACTCACGCATGCGAGGCCTCTCATCTAATCAGTGCGCTTGGGTCTGCTCCTGCCCCTTCGTCTAAGAGTCCGTCTAAGGCAAGCGAATTTGAGCGCGCTCGGGGATTGATGGCTTTAGATGCCGTCCTAGATGGCGTGGCACTAACGGCTCCAAACGCGCTGATTGGATGATTGGATGACCATGCATGTGCCGTAGGACTGGGATGAGGTGAGTTTATTCACCCAGCGTGGCATCCGAATTCAGGATGGAGCAAAAAAAAGTTACATTCCTGCAATGGCCGGCCCTGGGCTTCCCCCTGGGCATCGTGCTCTGGGATGCCCTGCTTTGGGAAACCCCTCGATAATAGCTTCCTTGGTCCAACAGCGCATGTGCGGGCTCTTGTCCAATGAGAGCCGTTTGCCGTGTCATGTCAGTCGGCAAACATAGTTTTCTGTTTCAGTCTCTTTATTGTCATCTTGTATTTTTTTCAACTGGATTGTACAATATAATAATAAAGTGTTGCAGAAAGAAGTGAAATACAGCTCGTTATTCATTTAACATTCTCACTCATGTTTAGCAACTTATCCTTATTGCCATCATGCATTCAACAGAATTTGTAAAATATATGGACCTTTTAAATGCTGGCATTAGAAGAGGGTGGCTCGACATTGTTGCCGTGCGACAATCGTGCCCCGGGCCGATGAGCGGATGAGATAGCCTCCACCCTATCTGCTCCACGCTGCCCTCCGCCCCCCACAGGGGGAGGGGGGGGTCAAGCGAGCCAGGAAAGGGGGAAGGGTCAGAAAGGAAGGGGAAAGGGAGAGAGGGGGGGGGCAAACATAGTTTTCAATGTGGAGCGCAAGAGGCCGCATCCCAGCATCTTTGGCCATTCAGGTAGGCTGAGATGGGAGCGCGTGCAATGCTGGGGATGCGCTGGCTTGTCCTCTCCATTGTAGACTATTAGAGCCATTTGTAAAATAACATTCGCACAACAACCGTCTCTGATTGGATAAGAGCCCGTGCATGCGCCTCTAGATCAGGGAAAGGTAAGCTGTCACTGCCGATCTGGGCAAACCGAAATCGGTATGCCCCCAAGGCACAAAACAAAACCCATGACAGTCGAAATCCCTGGGCTTTCAATCTACTTCAACCATTTCCTCATTCCAGGTTAAAAGGACATTTAAAGTGCATATCTGGGTGGTTGCTGACAGCCACATGGTGTATTGGAAGTGTGAAGGTACTTCTATGGGACACAGAATCATAGAGGGAGGCACTCAATGAATTTATAAAAAAAACAAATAGATTTTATTCCATATCACTAAATTAATCACTGCACATAACCACTACACAATTAAAATCCCTTAAAAAACACTTAATGAGACAATACATATAAGACAAACCAACATAGAAGTGTGTAGGCGATGGGGAGAGCACTGGCACACACAAATATCAATCAGCATCTATATTTAAAACACATAAACCCAAGTTATCTAATCAGTGCAAATAACAATGTGCAAATCCTGCCTATGTTTCGGATCCTATATCAAATAACTATAAAGTGCAAAGTGCAACCAATCAATAGATACAAATACAATGTGTAATCACAAACAAAACCTACATGATTACCCAATAACTAAATACCCTATAAGAAATATAAATGACCACAAAATGCCTCACCAATGTAGATGCTAGTATCAATCAACCATTAAATACCAAATGCAGAGCAAAAATATATACAGCCAAAATATACTCTAAGAGGCCGATTCATTAATAGCGGCAGGAAGCGACAGTCGAGCGACTGTAGCAGTATTTTCACAGCGCCCGCTAGTAGTCGCTGTGCTTGGCCATTGTTCGGTTGTTGATAGCGACTGAGTCGGTGTGCAGTAATGTTGAATACGGGGTGACGAGTCGCTATTTGACAGGTTCCGCGCTGTATGGGTGCGCATGATAGCGACTGGTCAGAGCGACCGGCTCCCAGCACATTCATCAAAAAATCACGCTCAAAAAATTCTCGCGCTGTGAAATGCATGTTTAAACCCCAGAGCGCTGGCGGCGATGTGTTAAAAGTAGTTTTTTAACCCCCAAACCACCATATTTTTGGAAACCCAAAAAAAAATTTTTGAAAGAATTTAGTAATATGAATACAATAATATCAGACCTGTAATATCAATTCTGCACAAATTATTATTTTTTTTTTTTACCTTAAAAAGATTAACTAACATGGCAGAAGTGGTCACATAATTTTTCACATTTAAAAAAAAAAAGAAAAAACATTAATAACAATTAATTATGAATATTTAAAGATTGTTCCATTGAAATGCATTGGAGAGCGCCAGGTAGCGAGAGGTCATACCTGTCGCTGTTCAAGGTCGGACGCTGGCGCTGTGGGCTGAGGCTGGAATAATGATGAATGAGTGGCTATCTGGCGCTATCTCAGTCGCTAAGTCGCTAAGCTTGATAAATGTGTGATTGTGGTGGGGAGCCGGCGTTCTCGTGGTGGTGCCCGTCATTACCGGTCGCTCACCAGTCACTACCTGTCGCTATTCCTTCATAAATAAGGGCCTAGGTATCACAGGTATGCCAGTAAAGGGTCCCCCCCCCCCCCCCCCGCCTACAGCACCATGTACAGCTTAAGGTACTTCTATGGATACACATTATACTGGTATCCCAAATAGCGTTCCAATGGGTTTTTTGTGGTTGGAGATCCACTTTATTATTCCAGTGTTTCTGCCTTTCCTTTACAGTGGTCTACATCCAGCTTAAATGTAAACCTTCCACTTGTAACTAGGAAATCAATATCTATTTCCCAGCCTGGCAGAGCCGGCGGTATTTGTAGACACGTTCTAATTGTAAGTGTTCAATGTGTAGATGTGGGGTCTGCGGATCATCTGTATACGAGACCACTTCTCACGAGTCTCCGGCATGTTTACCCTTGAAAACCAGCAAGAAGTCATCAGATCTGTAAAGACGTGCGTATCCGCTCTCCAGGGACAATCTGTATCCAACAGCGAATGGGTGGGCTTCCTGCAACGTGCCGCCGCTGGAGCAGCAACACAGTCAGTGATTTGGTACTAAGCACCGTTAAAGAGCTTTGTGGTGTCACAGGGACGCCCACGAACAAACCCTCTCTCTCTTTTCTAAGAGCATAATTATGGACATTGTTAAAAATAACTTCATGAATAATGTAATTTTATTCAGCTGGGATGAAATTAATACCGTATCCTTCCACAATTATAGAGGATGCGCCCCTGCTTGTGTGTTTTTGGATAGGGAAGTGTAGTGTGCTAAGGTCTGCTCTCTTTATCCATATAATATCCTTTGTTAAAGCGGACCTTCAGCATGATTTAATGAAAAGTCTCTTAAAAAACTATTCCCCAGCATCTAAAATTAACATATTTTATGTTTTAGTCACTTATTATTCTTTCCCCCGCTGGGCTGCAACTCTGTTCAGGACTCTAGGATATGGGCGTCGCCATCTTGACTCAGAAGCATCACATACTGAGGAGAGGAGAGCGGGATAAAGTGCAGGGGCGGGTTATAGCTGTGCTTTGCACAGACAGAGCAGAACTGCAGTCAGGGAAAGGACAGCAATCCCAGAATGCAGAGCAGCACAGTCAGAAGACACTTCCTGTTTGCAGGCTGCCTCATGCTCCATGAGCCGCCGTCCAGGATGATATTTAATGTGGGCAATCTGTATGAATGTCCACTTTAAAACCTGATGAATTAAAAGTGGACCAAAACCCACCCTGGGCTCTATGGAACTACAGGGCAGGCTTCCCTCCCCCTGGGGCAACCAGATTCGGATTGTCCTGCTTTGTAAAAACCCCCACGTCGCCCAGTAAATTAACCCTTTCCCCGATCCAAAGGCGCATGCACGAGCAGCAGGCGATGCCTGCTATACCTTTAGCACGGCGCGTGTCAGCCATTTGTGATTGGCCAGCTCTCCCTGCTAAAGTGGAGGGGGGATTCCCCCCACCCGGCACAATCAGTTGCAATTGTCTCCTCTAGGCTTAGACCAGACGATTTGACTTCAGCGCAGTCAAGCGCACTGATTGGATGAGAGGCCGCACATGCCATGTAGGACCAGGGAAAGGTAAGTTTGGTGGACAACCTGGGGGGTGTCACATAGCGGGGCATCCCATGTCGGGGTGCCCCCGGGAAAGGTTCAAAACCCAGGATAGTCAAAATCTTGGGTTTTGGTCCAGTTTTAATAGCACTTTAAATATGCTGATTACAAGGTAATTAGATTGCAGCAATATACTGTACCTTATTGACACCCCTTGTCCCTGGACAATGGAAGCACGGACCCCCTTGAGGAGCACAACTCCAGCGCCAATGTTGCAGTAGAGAGGAACTTACCTTGTAGTATCCATACAGGGCTCCCATTGGAACAGGATAACTAAGACCCAGAGGCTGATTCATTAATAGCGACAGATAGCGACTGTTGAGCGACTGTAGCGGTATTTTGACAGCGACCGCTAGTAGTCGCTGTGCTTGGCCATTGTTCGGTGGATGATAGCGACTCAGTCGGTGTGCCATAATGTTGAATACAAGATGCTGAGTAGCTAATTGACAGGTTCGCTGTTGTATGGGAGCGCATGATAGCGACTGGACATAGCGACCGGCACCCACCATATTCATTAAAAAATCAGCCTTAAAAATTCCTAGCGCTGTGAAATGCATGTTTAAACCCCAGAGCGCAGTAGGCGATGTGTTAAAAGTAGTTTTTTAACCCCCTAACCACCCAAAAAAAAAATGGAATGATTTTGAAATAATATTCAAACCTGAATAGTTTAAAATCAGACCTGTAATATCAATTCTGCAAAAAAAATATATTTTTTTAAAATCCCCAAAAAATACATTTTCAAAGGAAGAAGTGTTCACAGATTTTTTTTTTTGAAATTAAAAAAATATTAAAAAATAATTATTAATTAAAATACATTCTGCCATTGAAATGCATTGGAGAGCGCCAGGTAGCGAGAGGTCATACCTGTCGCTGTTCAAAGATGTTCGCTGGCGCTGTGGGATGAGGCTGGGATAATGATGAATGAGTTGCTAGGTGGCGCTATCTCAGTCGCTAAGCAGTATCGGCTTGATAAATGCGTGATTGTGGAGGGGAGCCGGCGTTCTAGTTGCGGTACCTGGCTTTACTGGCCGGCTCCCCAGTCGCTATCTGTCGCTATTCCTTGATAAATAAGGCCCCCAGTATGGGTCTCAAGTAGGAGCCCAGGTGGCGGCTGCGCCCATTTATTGTTGCTGCCTGACACTGGCAAATCTAGGTTACCCCTAGATGCATAGGGCACTTCAATTCATCACTAGTTTTGGATTTACTTACATCTTCCAAGTTTGTAGTTATGGCAGTGCCCGGGGGGGGGGTTCCAGAAAATAAGTAGACACTTCCTCGTATGGATTAATGACAGGGGCAAAAAGGCCTGTGAAGCTGTCGTCCATCAAGTGATTCTTATTTTTCAGCTTTAAGCTTTGTACCCAAGTTCATATTGGTGGTTGGCCTTTAAATGGTTGAATGAAGACATTACAATAAAAATAAGCAAGAGCAGGAAAGATGCCGTTGCTCAAGATCCAATTAGTGAAAGGCATGCCGGGGCTGAGAGGAGTATGACATGAAATGGATAGAGGAACAAAGACGTGTTGATTCATGGAATGTGCGTATTGACACACAGCATCCCTACAGCAAGAATCGGTGTTAATGGCTTGGCTTGACTTCTCATGGAGGAAGCCAGAATCGGCTTACACCCAAACAAACAGTAAGTGATTTTATAATGAAGAGATGCATTATTTTCTGTGTACTGCCATGTCCTGCTCTGCCAGAAAATCTTTTGAAAGTCCATAGCCTTATGAACTGCCCTTGTGAGCTTACAATCTAAAAAGGTGTTCCCTAACCCCTTTCCTCAAGGCCCACCTTAAGGCCTATGTCGATATCCACGAAACACGCTCTATAGCGCTGTTACTGCATTAATTATTTTACCTGTACCTGTGTGAGGAGAACCACATAACAGACCTGTTGGTGGACATTGAGGAGAAGGGCCCCTGGTCTAAAGGATAAGGGTGGAGACGAGAGAATGGGTGACAGGAAGTATGTATTAAGCATCGTGGAAAGTACTCCGAAGGGTGGCAAGACTGCGAAGAGGAGTGGTTAAACCAGATGATAGGCTCATATAAATAGAGTTTAAAGGGTATATTCTAAGTATGTCACACACCCCGCTTCAAGATATCCATAACACGTGGGTAATACCGACCTGAAAAGGGCGTCCTGCAGAGATGATAGGGAAAAAGAAAGCCCCTCCCGGTCCATAAATACCTGGGACCTCCCACTCATTACCCAGTCTTTCATCTCTGCAGACGGCGAGCAAGTCAGAAGATGATGCCTCCTCCTTGCACAGGGGGACTTGAGGTAGCCGGGATTATTCCCGGCCCGCGTTTATTCTATTTCCGCCCAGATGCCTTTTATCCTTACTTTACATGCCTCCCAGCATTGGCTGAGGTCTGGGCGACGGTAGAATGGCACATTAGGTGCCCAGGAGCTAAGCTCCACCGTGAGACCCTGTATCAGAGGGTAGGCGGTGATCCGGGCTGGTGACCCCGGTTTGGGATGCCCTGTCCCTCGGCCATTTCTCCCCTGGTATGTTCCCCTCTCCGGATGCCCTTCTCCTCGAGGGGGGGGGGTTTATTCAGTAGTAGTGTTTATTCATGAGGTGTTTTGTGTACTTTGTGTTTTTTACAGTTAGCTGGGCTGGGCCCTTATGCTGGTACAGCTGAGGAGATCTCTCTCCTCAGCTGATACTGGTGGCGGCGGGACCGGGGCGCAGGCACGTCGCCGCGGGCCGCCCGTCTTATGTCTCTTTTCTGGTTCCGGCGCCGCGGCCATTGATATGGCCGCGGCGCCGGTTCCCTGTCAGGTGCGGTGCTCCTTTACATGCTGCAGGGGGGGGGGGGGGCGCGGGGTCGGGCGCTGAGCGCCGTCGCCGCCCGTCCTCCCCGCCTGTCGTCCGCCGTGTTACCGGCGCCGCAGCCTCTGTCATCGCTGCGGCGCCGGTTCTCGCTGGGGCTTAGCCTGTGAGGGGATTTCTCCCCTCACGATGTTAGTACAGGGGGCGGGGCAGGGCTTTCGGCGCACGATCGCGCTCTCCCGCGCTGGCCACGCCCCCTTCTTCTCTCAGACCCCTTGCTGCGGCTTCTGGCTCCTGGTGGTGCGGTCGCCATCTTAACCGGCAGGAACTGTGAGTGGCCCTGTGGGCCCCATTCTTTTCATATTGCTGCTTCCTTTTTTTGTACATGTATTTATTGCTGTCCATATTGTGTCTTGCAGGTAGACCTTCATTGGGTTAGGGGGTTTTCTCCCGGTCCTAGGGTCCCTGGGTTAAATTTACCTTATTCAAATCCTCCCACTTGGGACATTAAAGGGGCATCCCGGGTTGCGTATACGCGTAATTCCCCCGGTCATAGCGACTGCACATAAGTTCACCTTATGGAGGCATCCCCGGATACTGGGCTCGGGATCCCCTCGGGGCAATTCCGGAAGTGTATGTTGTGTGGGGTATCCATTACTGGGGACGATGTACTTCTGTGTATACCCTGTGCACAGCAAACTATTACGCGGCAGTCCGGATCCCAGGCTTCTGGGTCAGCACCGCCGGTCGCTTCATCTCCTCCTCCCAGCTTGATACGCACCCCGTGTGACGTTGTCATGGGTGGGGAGCTGCAATCTGAGATGTGCGCCAGATTGGCCAACCTTGAAAAATTAATCTCCAGTTCGGTCGCCCGTAAGGCCCCGGCCAAGAGAAAGCACTTGTCGCCGGCTCCGCCGGTGGATGACCTTGATGATTTTAATAATCTAGATTACTCTGATTATTCCCCGCTGGAGGAAGGGGAGGTTTATGAGGACTCTGATAATTCTGACGATCAGCAGTTTGTTGGCGCTGACGCTGAGCTTGGGGACTTGTGGAGATCTTCAGATACTCCTAACGCTCTGGCTCAGATGTTTGAGGTTTTGGCTATTTCTCCTCCTGAGGAGGCTCCGCAGCAGAAGGGTGAGTTTTTCGAGGAATCCAGGCCACGCTTGGAATTCCCTAATCAAAAGCATTTTGACAAAATTATTGCTAAGGAATGGGACAGGCCGGCTCGGCTCCCTGGTATTCCTCAGGGGTGGGATAAGAAGTATCCCTTCCCTTCGGATACCGTTAAGCGTTGGGCATCCCCCCCCCCGAGGTGGATGCACCGGTTTTGGGGTTGTCCAACACTTCTGTGTTAAATAATCCCGATTGTTCCACCCTCAAAGACGGTGAGGACAAACGCATTGACCAGATGGCTTGTCACGGCTTTGCCAGCGTCGGGTCAGCCATGCGGCCTGTTTGTGCTTCGGCGCTGATGGTGGTGGCTGCCAGGTCCATGGTCAGGGACCTGTTGACGTCTTCCGGGCTTCGTCCGGGTAGTGACGAGTTCCTTGCCCTTAAAAGGTGTGAGTTGTTTTTGTCATTTGTTTTAGCCGCCTTGGATGACACCTTGATGATGTGTGGTAGGACATCGGCTCTGCTGGTGACTATTCGGCGGTCGGTTTGGTTGCGCCAGTGGGCGGCCGATTTTATGTCCAAAAAGTCGCTGACGGCTCTACCTTTTGTTGGATTGCGGCTCTTTGGAGAGAAATTGGATTCTGTCACTAAGGGTGGTAGGTTACCTCAACGCAAGAAACAACGCCGTCCCTTTCGGGGGACGCCTTCCTTTACCCCTTCCTTTCGGGGGGCCAGATCTGGCAGGGGATCTGCTTTCCCCTCCTCCAGAGGAGATTCCGGGAATAGGGGCAGAGGACGTGCCCGTCCAGGTTACAGTTGGGGCTCCAAGCCCAAACCTGCGGTTAAGCCAGTTCAGCAATGAGGGGGCGCCCTCACCCATGCGGGTGGGGGGACGGCTGCGACACTTCTCCCAGGTCTGGGATCAGGAAGTCTCGGACAGATGGATCCGGGAAGTGGTGTCTTCCGGTTACAAGCTGGAGTTCGAGCTCCGGCCCCCTCACAGATTTTTCAGGTCTCGGGTGCCTTCGGAACCTCTGGCTGCACAGGGACTCCTGGTGGCAGTGGAGAATCTTCTGGACTTGGCTGTCATTTGCCCAGTGCCCTCCTCAGACCAGGGCAGGGGTTTTTATTCCAATCTGTTCACGGTACCCAAGAAGGACGGATCGGTCCGACCCATCTTGGATCTGAAGTTTCTCAACAGGTTCATCCGGCCGCGGAAATTCCGCATGGAAACGCTGCGTTCGGCTATCCACTCTCTTCGTCAGGGAGACTTTCTGACGTCCATAGACATCAAGGACGCTTACCTGCACGTTCCGATTTTTCCAGCACACCAGAGGTTTCTCAGGTTCGTGGTGGAGGATCGGCATTTTCAGTTTGTGGCACTCCCTTTCGGTCTTACCTCGGCTCCTCGGGTGTTCACCAAGGTGCTGGCGGGGGTGATGGCTCTACTCAGGGTTCAGGGTATCCGCATTGTGCCCTGTTTGGACGATCTTCTGATTATGGCTTCTTCCTTCAACCAAGCGGAGTTGGACACCAGAACGGTGGTATCCACTCTGGAGAGGTTCGGTTGGGTGATCAACTACCCCAAGTCATCTCTTTCTCCGTCCAGGGTAGTGACCTTTCTGGGAATGTCTCTGGATACTTCGCAGGCCAGGGTGTTTCTGCCCCAGGCCAAGGTTCTTTTGATTCAGGAGTTGGTTCGGCTTCTCTTGTTGGCCCCTCGTCCGGCCATCCGGCTAGGGATGAGGCTGGTGGGGTTGATGGTGGCCTCATTCGAGGCAGTTCCCTTTGCGCAGTTTCACACAAGGACGCTCCAGCTTCATCTGTTGACGGTTTGGGACAAGTCTCCACTATCGTTGGATCAGTCCTTCCAGATGACCCCCCGAGTTCGTCGATCCCTGCAATGGTGGCTGGGGTCTTTCAATCTGTTGAAGGGCAGATCTTTTCTGGCGCCGTGTTGGGAGACAGTCACCACGGATGCCAGTCTGTCAGGTTGGGGGGGGTGTTTGGAAGGATCTTCAGTTTCAGGGTCTGTGGGGCCCGCAGGAGGCTCACGAGCCCATCAATGTTCTGGAATTGAGAGCCATCAGGTTGGTTCTGTTTCGCTTGACTCATCAGTTGCAGGGCCTGCCAGTTCAGGTTCGGTCGGACAATCGGACGGCGGTTGCTTACATCAATCACCAGGGAGGGACTCGCAGCAGGAGTGCCCTCAGGGAAGTGTCTTTGATTCTGGACTGGGCGGAGAGCCACGTCCCGTGTATCTCAGCAGTCTACATTCCGGGAGTGGAGAACACGGAGGCGGACTCTCTGAGCAGGTCCTCCTCTCGCCAGGGGGAGTGGTCTCTCAGTCCCCAGGTGTTTCGTTCGATTTGCCTCAGGTGGGGGTTCCCGGCGGTGGACCTCTTTGCCTCTCGTCACAATCACAAGCTTCCGGTATTTGTGTCTCTCTCGCAGGATCCACTGGCTCTGGCGGTGGATGCCATGTCTCTGAACTGGAGGGATCTGGGGTTTCTTTACCTGTTCCCTCCATTTCCAATGGTAGCCAGAGTGGTGCGCAAGCTGGCCCTGGAGGGCGCGTCGGCGATTCTGGTGGCACCAAGGTGGCCAAGGCAGGTTTGGTTCGCAGACCTGGTAAGACTGGCAGAGGATCAGTTCGTTCTGCCTCTGCTGCCGGACCTGCTCTCCCAGGGTCGGCTACGCTATCCCAATTTACCATCGCTGGCTTTGACGGCGTGGCTGCTGAAACCTCCATCTTGAAGGAGGAAGGTCTTTCTGATGCGGTGATTCAGACTCTTATTAGCGCCAGGAAGCGGTCTTCCTCTACCGTTTACTATAGGGCCTGGAGGTCCTATATTGACTGGTGTGAAGGTAGGTCTTTCCCGTGTAGGGAGTTTTCCATTTCCAGGATTCTGGAGTTTCTTCAACATGGTCTGGATCTGGGGCTCCAGCTCAGTTCCTTGAAGGGGCAGGTTTCTGCCCTGGCGGTGTTCTTTCAAAGGTCCTTTGCACTTCATCCCTTGGTGAAGACTTTTTTCCAAGGGGTTACGCATGTTCGACCTCCTAGGAAGCCCTTGGTTCCAGTTTGGGATTTGAACCTGGTTCTTTCTGCTCTTCAGGGTCCCCCGTTTGAGCCTTTGAATGAGATTGCTTTGTCTTCACTTACTCAAAAGGTGGCGTTTTTGGTGGCTATCACTTCGGTTAGGCGTGTTTCTGAGTTGGCAGCTTTGTCCATTAAAGCTCCGTACTTCGAAAGGCATCAGGACAAGGTTGTCTTTCGTTTCAAGCCGGATTTTCTTCCTAAGGTGGTTTCTGCCTTTCATCTGAATCAGGACATTGTTCTGCCTTCTCTATGTCCTAATCCTAGCAACGACAAGGAAAGGGCTCTGCATTCCTTGGATGTAGTTCGCGTTGTGAAATACTATCTGGTGGTTACGTCTTCCTTTCGTAAGACTGATGCTTTTTTTGTGGTGCCCTCTGGGCCTAGGAAAGGTTTGGCACCTGCCAAGTCTTCCATTAGTAAATGGATTCATCAGGCCATCATTGGGGCCTATTCTGCTAAGGGGAGGAGTCCCCCTTTTCGTGTTACTGCTCATTCTACTCGTGCGGTTGGAGCGTCCTGGGCTTTTCAGCACCAGGCCTCGGTTGAGCAAGTTTGTAAGGCCGCTACTTGGTCCTCTGTTCACACTTTTTCCAAGTTTTACAAGGTTGATGTTCGGGCCTCAGCGGATGCTGTTTTTGGCCGCAAAGTTCTGCAAGCTGTTGTGGTTTAAGTTGTGCCTTGTTGCCTTGTTTTGGATCCCCGCCCTTTTATGGACACTGCTATTGGATGTCCCACGTGTTATGGATATCTTGAAGCGGGGTGTGTGACATACTTAGAATAATACCATTTTGTGAAATACTCACCTGTAAAATGGGTATTGTAAGTATGTCACACACCCCGCTTCACCCGCCCTTCTTGTATTCTGGATCCTTTGTATTGTGAACTTTGCGTTGCTTGGGTTTATATTTGCCTCTTCCTGGTCCCTTACCTTACTGCTTTCTTTATACTGGGTAATGAGTGGGAGGTCCCAGGTATTTATGGACCGCGAGGGGCTTTCTTTTTCCCTATCATCTCTGCAGGACGCCCTCTTCAGGTCGGTATTACCCACGTGTTATGGATATCTTGAAGCGGGGTGTGTGACATACTTACAATACCCATTTTACAGGTGAGTATTTTACAAAATGGTATTTTTTGTAGGGTTGGAGAATGGAAAATTGTATTGGGGAGCCATTTCAATGCAACAGCATGTGTGAAGTCCTGAAGAAAAGGAGGTTGTCAGAGTTGAGGACAGGAGGAGGTTGCCATGAAATGTAGGGGTTGATTACTCAATCCTCGCTCTTGCACTACTCTGATGCACTATTTTGGGGGGGGTGTTGAACTGACCTAAAGTAATTGATTGATTTAGGTCTGCTTTAAGCTGTGGGCTTAAGACTGGAAGTATCCCTGTTCTGCTTCAGAGACACAGTTGAAATTTTCTAGGTCAGCTTCAGAAACACAGTTGAACTTCTGAGTTTATTTCTATACGTCCTATGGTCCAAATTACTTTTTGTTCTCATTTTAGCTAGCAGTTTGATGAATTGTTCAGGCTACAATAATAATAACCATTCAATGGGGGGGGGGGGGACTGGATGCCTCGGGACCTGGTTGCTTTTAGAAAGCAGGACTAGGACAAAACAACTTCCAGGACATAAGGTGAATAATTTTTTTAACTTGGAGCGGGACTGTCCTTTAATCATTATCTAATGCATGGGTGTCAAACTCATTTTCACACAGGGCCACATCAGCATTCTGGTTGCCTTTTAAGGGCCAGTTAATAACAAACACAAAACAAAATACAGGAAGGATGCAGATGCTGAATTATTTTGCCCAGTACAGCCACAGAATTACTGTATGTTTAGCAATATAAGACACTATTTTTTCCCCAAAAGTGGGGGGAAAATGTCATTGCGTCTTATTGGATTGAATGTAAAAAAAAAACAAACAAAAAAAGTATACTTACAAGAGTCTCGTGCCCGCGTTGCAGCCACCGGAAGGCCAGCCGAGCAGTGGGCAGACATGCAGAGTTAATGAACGCTGTCCGCTGTCCCCACTCTGGCGGAGCTGGCACCCGAGTGTTTGTGTCAACACGCGTTCATGTAAGTATACCTTTTTTTTCTGCCTCATTGCTCAGGACAAATGCAGATACTGAATTATTTTGCCCACGCCAGCCCTACCATAATTTTTCCCACCCTACCTGGCTATAGCTATCAATAACCCCTAAAGTAGATGTTGAGGGCTTTAGGTGGAGCCCCTTGGGTGGTGAGAGC
Organism: Gastrophryne carolinensis; assembly: GCA_027917425.1. Classification (NCBI taxonomy): domain Eukaryota; kingdom Metazoa; phylum Chordata; class Amphibia; order Anura; family Microhylidae; genus Gastrophryne; species Gastrophryne carolinensis. Next base: position 405,863,737 of record CM051238.1, on the reverse strand, counting down.
TGTCTTTTTCCCCGAATGGTAATAAGGCTTTATTCCAAGTGTGACATACACTCCACTTCCACAGTCATGACATCAGGGTAATCTCCAGTAGAGGGCGAACTTCTGCAGAGATGAATGCAAAAAAAGGAGCTCCTCCCGGTCCATAAATACATGGGACCTCCCACTAATTCCCCAGTTCCTTCTTTGCAGGAAGGCGAGCAAGACAGAAGATGAAGACTTCTCTTACTTGCAGGTAAGCCGGACTCGCGCCCGACCCTTTTTTTTTGTCCCTATTGCTGCCAGGACCTTTTCTAAATTAACCCTATTTGAGCCTCCCAGCCTTGGCTGCGGGTCCTGGTGAGGGTAGGCAGCACCTTGTGGTGTTGAAGGAGCTTTGCTCCCCCGTGAGACCCCATTACAAGGGGTAGGCGGTAGTCTGGGTTGGTGCTCCCGGTTTGGGATGCCCTGTCCCTTACATTTCCTATGCCAAGATTCTGGCTTGGGCTATCCCCCTTCCGGGTCCCTTCCTTACCCTCCGGGGGCGCTATGTGATTACTAGTACTTGCTGAGTGTGATTGCTGTGTGTTTGTGCTTGATTGTATTTTTATTTTACTGACATGAGAGAGCCTCCCCACCTCAGGCGGTGAGCAGTTGTATGGTGCCTCCTGACTGTACTTCTGTTTCGTGCCTGGGTAGGTTCTGCCTTGATGGGGGGCGGGGTCGGGCGGCGCGTTTTGTCACTTTTCCGCCTGCTCCGGTTTTGCACAGGTTTTTGGTAAGGTGCGGAGGTGAGGCTGGGCGCCATGTGTGTGCGGTGCCCGCTGCCTCCACTTGTGTGGTGTCATGCGGCTTCTGGCGGGGCCGCGTCTTGCGCGGCCCGCGCTGCACTGTGTCCTGGAAGGGGGGCGGGGCCGGAGCGCTTCGCGCGCTCGAGACGGCCCTTCTTCTTCTTCTTCTCTTCCTCGTTCATCCTTCCCCCCTCCATCTTGACGCAATCGCATACTGCGATGGGAGTACGCTGCCTTCTGCCGCCGTGGTGAGTTTCTTCTTGTTGTGGGGCACATGTACGCTGTTGATGTAGCACCTTTGGAAGTATTCCCTCAATGAATTGGTAGCCGGCTGCACGGTCCAGCGGTTAGAGCATACGCTTATGGAGTTTGTTCCCCGATGGTGCCGGTTCGAATCCCACTCTGTCCTTATGTTTTAATATGTATGCATTTAGTTGCCCATTAGTTTCTATTGTGCATAATTGCATTTTTTGTTCCTGTGCTGCTGCATGTTTGACTGTCTATGGGCCATGGAGTGAATGTCCTCTTTTCCATTGCAGATTCTGGGTTCCCATATTTAAGGGGTCTCCCGGTTTTTAGATGCTTGGCTAGTTGGGGTACTGTCCCTTTATAATTTCAAATCCCCCCACACGGGACATTTAAAAGGGGCATCCCGGGTCGCTTATGGCATAAATCCCTGGGTAATTGCGAATACCATAATTTCACCATTATGGAGGCTTCTAGTATAACAGAAACGGCCCTTGGGGCAATTCAGGCTATTTGGGGGTTGTGGGGCTCCTCTACCAGGGGATGCTGTCATAATATGCATTCCATGTGTACGGTGGAATATTAAGCGCCAGTCCGGTACTCCGGCTTCTGGCTCCTCGCCGCCCGTGTCATCACCTACCCCTCCCCGCCTGTTCCGGACCCCATGTGACGTGGTCATGGGTGGGGATTCGCATTCCGAGGTGTGCGGGTCGGCCAGCCTTGAGATAACGTTTTCCGCGGTGGTTGCTCAGAGGGCCCCGGCTAAGCGGAAACACTTTCCCCCGCTCCGCAGGGTCACGATGTTGATGTGTTTGAGTCCTTGGACTGGGCCGATTGCCCCCCGGCTGAGGAGGGGGAGCTCTTTGAGGATTTGGATGAGCCTGATGTCCAGCAATTGCCTGGCGCTGCGGGTGACCAGGTTGCTGGGGTGGCCTTCGACACCCCTTCAATATTGGCTCAATTGTTGAGGCGGCTCCTACGCCTAAGGGTGAGTTAATTGACGTGGACTAGCCACGCTTGGAATTCCCAGTCCACGACTTTTTGAGGATGTCATACTTAAGGAATGGGTGCAGCTTACCCGTTTTGCTGGTGTTACGCCTAGTTGGGATAAAGAGTATCCTTTCCCGGCGGACTTGGTTAAGCGATGGTCTTCTTCCCTGTGGTTGATGCTCCGGTTTTGGGGCTGTCCAACACGGCTGTGTTGCACTCTCCTGACTGTACTACTATTTAGGATGGTGAGGATCGCCGGAGTGACCAGCTGGCTAGCCACGCCTTTGTCGGTTTTGGTTCGGCTTTGTGGCTGGTTTTTGTGCTTCGGCACTTTTAATGTTGGCTGCAAGGTCCTTTATCAGGGACTTGCCGTCGGGCCTTGATCCTGTTTGTGAAGAGTTTGAGGCTCTCAAGCGTTGTGAATCGTTTGTTCTTGCCGCTCAGGTTGATGTCACGGTGATGTGTAGTAGGACTGGTGTGGCTGCGGCAATGGACTGCTGATTTTTTGAGAAATTGGATTCTGTTGCCAGAGGAGGTAGGTTGCCTCAGAGCAAGTGACTATGCCGTTCCTTTCGGGGGGGGCGGCTTCTTTTAATCTCTCCTTTCGGGGAGCCAGAGCTGGCAGGGGCGCGGTCTTTCCCTGTCTTTAGGGGTGCCGGTTGGAACCAGGGTAGTGGCCGTCCCGGTCACTCCTGGGGCTCCAAGCCAACACCCGCTGCCAGGCCCGCTCAGCAATGAGGGGGCGCCCTCATCCCTGCGGGTGGGGGGACGGTTGCGACACCTCTCCCAGGTAAGGGACCAGGCGGTCTCGGTTAGATGGATTCGGGAGGTGGTGTCGTCCGGTTACAAGCTGGAGTTCGAGTCCCGACCTCCTCCAAGGTTTTTCAGGTTTCATGTGCCCACGGATCCTTTGGCCGTGCAGGGGCTCCTGGCGGCGGTGAGAAATCTTCTGGACATGGCAGTCATCTGCCCGGTTCCGTCCTCGGTTGTGGGCCTCGGGTATTATTCGAATCTCTTTACAGTGCCAAAGAAAGATGGATCGGTGCGTCCTATCCTGGATCTGAAGTTCCTCAACAGGTTTATACGTTCTTGGAAATTTCGCAGGGGAACTCTGCGCTCTGCCATCACTTCTTTTCGGCAGGGGGACTTCATGACGTCCGTAGACATCATGGCTGGCTGCCTGCCTTCATGTTCCTATCTTTCCGGCTCGTCAGGCCTTATCTCGGCTCCAAAGGTGTTCACCAAGGTGCTGGCCGTAGTGATGGCCCTTCTCAGGGCTCAGGGGATTCGCATTGTGCCTTATCTGGATGACCTTCTCATCATGGCTCCTTTCTTCGGTCAATCGGAGACGGACACCAGGTCGGTGGTGTCCTCTCTGGAGAGTGACGGCTGGGTGATCGACTATCCCAAGTCCTCCCTCGCTCCGGCCAGGGTGGTGTCCTTCCTGGGGATGTCCTTGGATTCTTGTCAACACAAAGTGTTTCTGTCTCAGCCTATAGTTCTCTTGATTCAGGAATTGGCGCAGTTTCTTATATCCAATCCTTGCCTGTCCGTCCGGTGGGGGATGAGACTGGTGGGGTTAATGGTAGCTTCCTTCGAGGCGGTGCCCTTTGCTCCTTTTCGCACGAGGACGCTTCAGTTGTTCTGTCGGCGTCTTGGGATCGGCGACCGCGGTCGTTGGATCGGTCTTTCCGGATGTCCTCACGGGTTCGGCAGTCTCTTCTGTGGTGGATGGTCTTGGACTTTATCTATAGGGGCAGGTCCTTTCTGTTGCCTCTTTGGGAAACTGTCACCACGGACGCCGGTTTGTCGGGATGGGGAGTTTTCTGGAAGGACTTTCGGTTCCGGGGGAGGTGGGGTCCTCTGGATGCCCACTTGCCCATCAACGTTCTGGAGTTGAGGGCCATCAGGTTGGTTCTGTCTCTCTTGGCACAGCATTTACAGGGCTTGCCGGTTCAGGTTCGGTTGGCGGTTGCTTACATTGATCACCTGGGAGGGACTCGCAGTCTGGGTGCCATCAGAGAGGTGGCTCTGATTCTAGCCTGGGCGGAGGCTCATGTCCCTTGCATCTCGGCAGTGTGCATTCCAGGATTGGAATACACGGACGCGACCTTTCTGAGCAGGTGCTCTTTCCGCCGGGGGGAATGGTCTTTCCACCCCCAGGTTTTTCGGTTGCTTTGTCTCCGGTGGGGGATGCTGGAGGTGGATCTGTTTGCCTCTCATCACAGTTACTGACTTCCGACATTCGTGTTGTTTTCTCAGGATCCTCTGGCTCTAGCGGTGGATGTCATGTCCCTGAGCTGGGGGGACCTGGTGTTCCATTCTCTGTCTCCTCCGATCCCTATGCTAGGCAAGGTGTTGCGAAAGCTGGCCCTGGTCGGGGTTCCCGCCATTCTCATGGCTTCAAGGTGGCCAAGGAGGGTGTGGTTCGCAGACATCGTTTGTCTGGTGGTGGATCAGTTCGATCTGCTTCTTCGGCTGGATTTTATCTCACAGGGTCAACTGCGTTGCCCCAATTTATGAACGCTGGTTGTGACGGCCTGGCTGCTGAAACCTCCATTTTAGGGGAGGAAGGTTTTTTGTTTCTTCGGATCTGTTATTCAGACTTTTATTAGTGCCGGGAAGAGGTCTTCTTCTTCTTCCATCTATTATAGGACTTGGAGGTCTTATATTGATTGGAGTGAGGCTAGATCTTTGACTTGTCGGGTCTTTTCTGTTTTCAGGATTTTGGAATTTCTTCAATAGTGGCTGGACTCTGGTCTTCAGCTGAGTATCTTAATGGGGCAGGTTGCTGCCTTGTCTGTCTGTTTTTCAAAGGTCCTTTGCGTTTTCTCCTTTGGTCAAGACCTTCTTCCAGGGGGTCTCGCATTGTGGCCTCCTAGGAGGCCTGTTTTTCCTGTTTGGGATTTGAATTTGGTTGTCTCTGCTCTTCAGGCTTCTCTTTTGAGCCTTTGCAGGTTATTGTTTTTTCTATTCTGACTCAGAAGGTTGCCTTGTCCATCACTTCTGTTCGGCGTGTCTCGGTGTTGGCAGCCTTGTCGTTTCGGGCTTCTCGCTTTGAGAGACATCAGGTCAAGGTGGTTTTTCCACTTCAATCCGTTTTTTTCTTTCTACGGTGGTCTCTGCTTTTCATCTTAACCAGGACATTGTTCTTCCTTCCTTGTGTCCTATGCCTAGGAATGACAAGGAGAGGGTTTGCTCTGTTGGGAGTGCTGGTTGTTTACTACTTCTCTTTTTCGTAAGACTGATGTCTTTTTCGTGGTGCTCTGTTGGGCCTAGTAAGGGTTTGGCTCCCGCTAAGTCTTCCATCAGCAAACGGATTCGTCAGGCTGTTGTTGGGGCCTATTCTACCAAGGGGAGGGTTTTCCCTTTCTTTCTTATCACCGCTCATTCTACTCGTGCTGTTGGAGCGTCTTGGGCTTTTCTGCACCAGGCCTCTGTTGAACAAGTTTGTTAGGCTGCTACTTGGTCTTCTGTTCACACTTTGTCCGAGTTTTTTACAAGGTTGATGTGCGGGTTTCAGCGGATGCTGTGTTTGGCCGCAAAGTTCTGCAGGCTGCAGTGGTTTGAGTTTTGCATTATGGCCTTGTTGGATACCCGCCCTTTCTGGACACTGCTTTTGGATGTCCCAAGTGTAATAATTAATGTTTGAAGTGGGGTGTGTGACATACTTAGAATAATACCATTTTGTGAATACTCACCTGTAAAATGGGTATTATAAGTATGTCACACACCCCACTTCACCCGCCCTTTTTGGTATCCCGGATTCTTTATAGGGTGAAGTTTTCGTTTACAGTTTGAGGGTTTCCAATGGGTTTTTTCTTCTTGTCTTTACTGCTGTTTGAGTACTGGGGAATGAGTGAGAGGTACCAGGTATGTATAGACCAGGAGGGGCTCGTTTTTTCATGGCTTCTCTGCAACGTCGCCACCTGCTGGTGGTATAACCCAAGTGTAATAATTAATGTTTGAAGTAGGGTGTGTGACATACTTATAATACCCATTTTACAGGTGAGTATTCACAAAATGGTATTTTTTTGGTTCCCACACGCCCCTTTTGGAGTTCCCTACCCAAGGTCACTTTGATGCATTGATCCTTAGGGAATGGGAGAAACCTAGTCGGCTTCCGGGTGTTCCTCGGGGATGGGATAAGAAGTATCCTTTTCCGGTGGAAGCGGTTAAGCGCTGGTCTTCTCCTCCCGAGGTCGATGCGCCAGTTTTGGGATTGACTAACACCTCGGTGATTCACACCCCAGACGCCACTACCCTTAAGGATGGCAAGGATAAGCGCCTTGATCAGATGGCATGCCATGCTTTTGCCAGTGTGGGTTCGGCCTTGCGGTCTGTGTGTGCATCTACACTAGTGTCGGTGGCTACTAGGTCTCTGATCAGGGACTGGTTAAGGGACGCTCACCTTGATCCTGCCAGCGCTGAGTTCGCTACTCTTAAAAGGTGTGAATTGTTCATGGATTTTGTCTTGGCTGCTATGGAAGACACTATTGTCATGTGTAGTAGGACTTCGTCCTTATTGGTGGCCATGCGCTGATCGGTCTGGCTCCGCCAGTGGACGGCGGACTTTGTGGCCAAGAAATCGCTCACAGCTCTCCCCTTCTTGGGTTCGCGGCTGTTTGGAGACAAGTTGGATGCTGTGGCAAAGGGAGGTAAGTTACCTCAGCGTAAGAAGCAGTGTCGCTCCTTTCGGGGGACAGGCTCCTTCAATCCTTCCTTTCGAGGTGCCAGAGCTGTCAGAGGTTTGGCCTTCTCGGGTGTTAGAGGTTCTTCCTGGAACAGAGGCAGAGGTCGGACCCGTCCCGCGTCTGCCTGGGGTTCCAAGCCTAAGCCCGAGGTTAAACCAGCTCAACAATGAAGGGGTGCCCTCACCCATTCATGTGGGGGGACGGCTGCCTCTCTTCTTCCAGGTCTGTGCCCGGGAGGGCACAGACAATTAGATCTTGGAAGTGGTCTCCTCTGGGTACAAACTGGAGTTCGAGTATTGGCCTCCTACAAGATTTTTAAGGTCTCAGGTGCCCTCGGACCCTCAGGCTGTACAGGGGCTCCTGTTAGCAGTACAGAATTTTCTGGACATGGGAGTCATATGCCCGGTGCCTCCCTCGGACAGAGGCAGGGGTTACTACTCCAATCTTTTCACGGTTCCCAAAAAGGATGGCTCCGTGAGACCCATTCTGGACCTAAAAATCCTCAATAGATTCATCAGAACCAAGAAGTTCCACATGGAGACTCTGCGCTCGGCCATCAATTCCCTTCTTCAAGGGGACTTTATGACATCCATAGACATCAAGGATGCGTATCTGCATGTTCCTATTTTTCCAGCGCATCAGAGATACCTCAGGTTCGCGGTGGAGGATCAACATTTTCAGTTTGTAGCCCTTCCCTTCGGGTTGACCTCTGCGCCGAGGGTCTTCACCAAGGTTCTGGCGGGCATAATGGCACTGCTCAGAGCTCAGGGCGTTCGCATTGTGCCGTACCTGGACGACCTGCTAATCTCAGCTTCTTCCCTCCGGCAGGCGGAGTTGGACACACACCAGGTGGTGTCGTCCCTGGAGAGGTTTGGGTGGGCGATCAACCGCCCCAAGTCCTCTCTCTCCATTTCATTTCTGGGCATCAATCTGGATACCATTCTGGCCAGAGTGTTTCTGCCTCAGTCCAAGGTGCAGGGAATTCAGGATCTGATCCGCCTTCTTCTGGCCATTCCTTGTCCTTCTATCCGACTGGTGATGAAACTGGTGGGATTGATGGTGGCCTCCTTCGAGGCAGTCCCGTTTGCTCAGTTTCACATGAGATCTCTCCAACTTCACCTATTGACACATTGGGACAGGTGTCCGCAGTCCTTGGATCAACTGTTCAGGATGTCTCCCAGGGTTCGGCAGTCCCTTCGGTGGTGGCTGGAGTCGAGCAACCTGTTGAGGGGCAGATCCTTTCTGGTTCTTCGCTGGGAGACGGTTACCATGGATACCAGCCTGTCGGGGTGGGGAGGTTTCTGGAAAAGTCATCAGTTCAGCGGGGTGTGGGGTCCTCAGGCGGCTCACAACCCCATCAATGTCTTAGAGCTCAGAGCCATCTGGCTTGTCCTGTCACGGCTGACGTCGCACTTACAGGGTCTTCCGGTTCAGATTCGATCAGACAATCGGACGGCGGTTGTTAGAAAGAGACAACTTTCTCTAGAGCCGCGCTAAACAATTAAATTCAGTTAAAAATCTATTGGAAACATTACAGCATTATTTAATTCAGGCTTCCGCAGAAGATTAAGATTAGTCCAGCGCAAGGAGTCCAAAAAGCTGTGTCAGTACAGCCTCAAATATAACCAATGAATAAAACTATGCAATTACATAGAACGGACTCCGAGGGAAAACAAAGGGTTAAATTGTCTTTGCAAACTTCACCAGCAGTGCTCGTCTCACAGCAACATGTGACCCAGCCACCAGGATAACATTGCACGTACCAGATTGATATTTAAAATAAGCCCATCAGTATTAATGTCGGCTCCTCACAGAAACAGTGATCCACAGTAATATCTTCCAAACGGGAAACAACCTCCTTTTGGACGATCCAAGGAGGAACATAGGAAGATAGGAATAGCGATTTCTGCTGGACTGTTTTTTATATGAATGCTTGAGCCTGTTGGAGGGTAAGCGCAATAAAGTCTTTAACTTTTAATCATCTGAAAAACGGTATTATGCTATGTTTGGTACTTTGATCTTCCCTTTGCATATTGGAAACCATTGAGGCGGCACATTTGAGAAAACGGAGGATAATCTGGTGGATCTCATTTATATTTTGGCGAGTTACATATATTATGGGAAGATATTACTGTGGATCACTGTTTCTGTGAGGAGCCGACATTAATACTGATGGGCTTATTTTAAATATCAATCTGGTACGTGCAATGTTATCCTGGTGGCTGGGTCACATGTTGCTGTGAGACGAGCACTGCTGGTGAAGTTTGCAAAGACAATTTAACCCTTTGTTTTCCCGCGGAGTCCGTTCTATGTAATTGCATAGTTCTATTAATCGGACGGCGGTAGCCTACATCAATCACCAAGGAGGGACTCGCAGCAGGCGTGCCCTCAGGGAAGTCTCTCTGATCCTGCACTGGGCAGAGAGCAATGTTCCTTGCATTTCGGCAGTCTACATTCCCTGAGTGGAAAACACGGAGGCGGATTTCCTGAGCAGGGGGTCCTCTCGCCAAGGGGAGTGGTCTCTCAATCCCGGGGTTTTTCGGTTCCTTTGTCACAAGTGGGGGACTCCGGAGGTGGATCTCTTTGCCTCACGGCACAATTACAAACTCCCGGCCTTTGTGTCTCTATCTCAGGATCCTCTAGCTCTGGCAGTGGATGCCTTGTCCCTTGCCTGGAAGGATCTGGGGTTTCTGTACCTGTTTCCTCCCTTCTCCATGGTGGGCAAGGTGGTTCGCAAACTGGTTCTGGAAGGGGCACCAGCAATTCTGGTGGCTCCAAGGTTGCCAAGAAGGATTTGGTACCCAGACGTTGTAAGGTTGGTGGTAGATCAGTACCGGCTTCCCATGTTTCCGGATCTGATTTCTCAGGGTCATCTTCTTTACCCCAATTTACAAACGCTGGCTTTGACAGCTTGGCTGCTGAAACCTTCATTCTGAAGGAGGAAGGTTTGTCTGAGGCTGTTGTTCAGACCTTGCTTAGAGCTAGGAAGCGGTCCTCTTCTGGCATTTACTATAGGACTTGGCGGTCCTATATTGACTGGTGTGAGGCTAGGACCTTGCCTTGCAGGGTGTTTTCGATTCCTAGGATTTTGGAGTTTCTTCAGCACGGTCTGGATCTTGGGTTCCAGCTTAGCACCTTGAAAGGGCAGGTCTCGGCTCTGTCTGTTTTCTTCCAAAGATCTTTTGCCTTACACCCGCTGGTTAAGACTTTTGTCTAGGGGGTTACTTATGTTCGACCCCCTCGGAAGGCTTTGGTTCCTGTTTGGGATTTGAATTTGGTTCTTCCGGCTCTCCAGGGTCCTCCTTTTGAGCCGTTACAGGATATTGCTCTTTCTGTTTTCACTCAAAAGGTTGCCTTCTTGGTGGCTATTACCTCTGTTCGGCGTGTCTCTGAGTTGGCGGCTCTGTCAATTCCGGCCCCTTACTTTGAAAGAGATCAGGACTTTCACTTTAAGCCAGATTTCCTTCCTAAGGTGGTATCTGACTTCCATCTCAATCAGGATATTGTGCCCTAAGCCCAGCAATGACAAGGAGAGGGTCCTGCATAATTTGGATGTTGTTCCCTGTGTTAAGTACTATTTGGTGACTACTTCTTCTTTCTGCAAGACGGACGCCTTTTTCGTGGTGCCCTGCGGGCACAGGAAAGGTTTGGCGCCCGCCAAGTCTACCATTAGCAAATGGATTCGTCAGGCCATTGTTGGGGCCTATTCTGCTAAGGGGAGGACTCCCCCTTTTAAGGTCACTGCGCATTCTACTCGTGCTGTTGGTGCGTCCTGGGCTTTTCAGCATCTGGCTTCTGTTGACCAAGTTTGTAAGGCTGCTACTTGGTTTTCCGTTCATACTTTTTCCAAGTTTTACAAGTGCGTTTGCAATGTTTTAAATGTGCGGGCTTCAGCGGATGCTGTTTTTGGCCGCAAGGTTCTGCAAGCTGCAGTGGTTTAAGTTGGTGCATTCTTTACTGTTTTTGGTTTCCACCCATGACAGACACTGCTATTGGATGTCCCAGATGTCATGACTGTGGAATCGGAGTGTATGTCACACTTGGAATAATACTGTTTTGTGAGTACTCACCTGTAAAACGGATATTATGAGTGTGACATACACTCCGCTTCACCCCACCCTTCTGATATTCCGGATCCTTTATATGGTGAACCATTGTTTATGTTGTTAGTATTGTTACAATTGGTTCTTCCTGGTCCCCTTACTGCTATCTTACACTGGGGAATTAGTGGGAGGTCTCAGGTATTTATGGACCAGGAGGAGCTCCTTTTTTTGCATTCATCTCTGCAGAAGTTCGCCCTCTACTGGAGATTACCCAGATGTCATGACTGTGGAAGCGGAGTGTATGTCACACTCATAATATCCGTTTTACAGGTGAGTACTCACAAAACAGTATTTTTAGGTAACATACCAACACATCAGCACACATGGGCGCAAAGATGTGCTGCTGATGTCAGAAACCTAGGCATGACCAGGCCAGATAGAATCTGTCAGAGGGCCACATGAAAGGGCTTGGAGGGCTGCATTCAGCACACTGGCCTTGAGTTTGACACATGTGATATAATGGGTATGTTTTTATGTGAAGTGTTAATGCTGGAAGTACCCTTCAAGTGTTGGCCTAATAAGCCTCCCTTTTGTGGTAAATTCATATTCCTTATCTAAATATCTTCATCATGTACATGGACAGACATTAGAATGAGGACTACCTGCTCCAGGACTTCCTATCAGTCGCTCCTTGCCCTATCAGCCGGTGCCTCTGGCGGGGGCTCTGTCTTAGCTGCCGTTTTATTTTCAGACTTGGATGGAAAGACGTTTAATCAGCGAGTGAATGGCGGCACGCTTTTTGTCTTGGATAAAAGTCAGCAGCTTTCTTGTGAGAGCTTTACACTCTCCTGCACCGTTTGAAATCCATTCCCACGGCTTGCTTTATGGCGACAGATTATACAGAATCCAAATATATAATGTGCGCTCATATGCTGGAGATTAATTGGAGCTCTTGCTACGTTAGAGGCGCTTTTTTATGTTTTGCTACAGAAGGAGAGACATCGGTAATGGATCACTCTGCATTTATTAATCGTGTTGCCTCTGCTGCTTTTTTTAGTTTCCCTGTTAGAGACAACAAAACCCTGGGACTGGTTTTCAGCCAGATTCTACAGTTCATGCTTTTCTTTAAAGATTACTACAATAAAAAATCTTCACCTGTTCCGTAACTGGACAACAACCCCCCATGTCTTTATGGCACTTATGGAAGCAACCCGATAGGTTCCTTTTGACCATACAGCACCTGATCATACCCAGTCCCTCACTATAAATCTCCATGGAAAATAGGTGCTTCGTGGGTTAGAGATAATGCTCTTCATTCACTGGTATTCAGTTTATTTGTTTCTTTGAAAATTACTACAGGCCATATCTGTAAGCCCCCCCCCCCCCCCCCCCGCGGGCCCTCACTGAGAATGTCCACTTCAAATATGTTCTTGGTAGGTAAGAGATTACAGGATTTTTTGTGCAGCTGGGCAGTGGACAGTTTTTTGAGGATAGTAGCATGAAACCCCTCTGCCCTACTTTGATTAGATGTGTGTAACTAACGTTTAATGTGTGTAAGAGGCCACATCTTTGGTGTATATGAACAATTCCCCCTGGCAGCAGTGTGGATTCTGGCATGTAAATATTCAGGACCTCTGTCCCTCAGAGGCTCAGATGAATAAGATGCACCTAGAGCTGGACCTAAAAGAAGATGCAAGAGGTGAGTAAGTTAATTTAGATGTAGAATGATTTTCAAGGTGTTTTTATTTTTAAGGTGATTACCTCCACACCCCATCAGGCACAGGAGTGCAGAAGAGCTTGGTGCCCATCGGCATTGGGTCTGGTGCTCTTCCATTGGTGCCCCCAGCTAACAGGCATGGAGGCCAGTTGTTTAGCTGCTGGGCATTAGGTTAACAGTTGCTATGCTCTGTACGTGGGCTTGTTTGAGGGGATAGGGGCAACAGATTTTTTTTTATGATTTAAAAGAAAATAATTTTAAGCTCTGCCTATCCGTTTTCAATGAACCAACATTCGTGTATTTTACTCAGTGCCAAGTCAGTCCCATGATAAACCTTTTTCTCTTTATACTGAGATTAGTTTCTTCCATTTTTTTAATTACAGAATACTTTAAAGTGGACCAAAACCCAGGATTTTGACTATCCTGGGTTTTGGTCCTTTCCCCGCGGGCACCCCGATTAGGGCGCGTCTAGACACGGCGCGTCTAAGAGCAGCGGCTCTGGCGGCCGCATCCTTCGCTTCTCTCTAGCAGTGCGCATGCCTGCGCCAGGCTTTTGTGAAAGGCCGGCGCAGGCATGCTCCCTGTTAGACGGAGGCAGAGGATGCGACTGTCAGAGCCGCTGCTCTTAGACGCGCCATGCGACCAGGAAGAGGTGAGTCCGTTCGGGCGTCCTGGGGGGTTTTACACAGCGGGGCCCCCCGATCAGGGGAAAGGAGCAAAACCCAGGATAGTCAAAACTTTTGACTATCCTGGGTTTTGGTTTTGACTATCCTGGGTTTTGGTCCACGCACTCACTCCAGGAACATTGTGGTGACTTCCAGTGTCTGGGAAAGACCAGCCTGGTGGCCATCCGGTGCCCCTTTTTCTTGTTGGAGAATGAACCCTGGAATGGCAACAGAGGAAGCAGCAAGAGCAGAACTTGAGAGAAGTTGTGTACAGGAGCCCTCATGACCTCTGAAGGTCTTAATATCATGTGGACACCTCTAGCAGCTTGTTAGCAGTTTGTAGTTAAGCAATGAACAGGGTTGTTTGTCTTGAAGAAACACCAGTAGTTATATGCAAAGGAAAAACAATGATTTAAGCCTTAGACCTGTCTCGATCCCAACCAATATGAAAAATCTTACAAAAAATGCTGTGTCTTGTAATTTTGCCTCCTATTTTATATTCTCCATTGTTGCCTGGTCTCCGGTGGGAACTACTTGTCTCCTTCAATATGTTTCGTGTTCTCTTCATCTAGACTGAAATCAGTTTTGTTCCTTTATTTTAATCAGCAAGCCTACATTTCTCCTCAGGGATTTCCAAAGTCTTCTAATCCCAGCCCACGCTTGTCTCCTTATTATGTTGTAGATAACAATGCGATCAACACGCTCGGGCCTCCAACGCTCTGGGATTTTTTTTTTGCCTCCTTATCCAGACCAGGATTCCTCACGTTCCTTTTGCAGGTTATCACGTCTTTCATGCTGTCTTTCATCGTACATCTCTTCCATCTTAATCTCTTTTTCTGTCAGAGGCCTGTCATGTTCTGTTCACTGTCACTTTTATCCACTTCGTGTCATCATTTCATATTCACTATGCTTTATGCACCCTCTTGATCTTCAATTTTCTCGACTGCTCACTCATGGTTTTAGCTCTGTGTCTTATTTTTTGTTACTAGTATTTTGAGTTCTCATTGATTTTTCATGCTCTGTCCTGTAACTTTTATTCATTTTATTTATTCAATAATTGCCATTGAAAAGTTTTTAACAATACAAAATATACTAAAACGTATCATTACATCAAAAAGGCGGTACAAATGTACAGCATATGGCAGTGTACACAAATAAATCATATGTCAAACAGTGTTTCCTTTTAATGTTTAATTAGCATGGAGAAATAGTAAATAAGAAGGAAAAATAATGATCTTAGGAAATAGGGGATAAATGGAAAGAGAAATATAGGTGGTATCCGACTGACCTAGGGCCCATTGCAGCTTTCCTGTCTTTATTGAAAGGGAAAATGCTCTGCATGAGCTGAAGCTAAAACTTTCCATGGTTCCCACACGTCAAGAAATTTCCGGTCAGACAATAGACATTATTAGATCAGAGTTTCTTATTAATGAAAAAGCCAGTTATAAAGCTATACTAAAGGCAAGCCTGATTGTTGTCCCATTGCCTTGGGCTACACGTTGCACTTAAACTACAATCCATTTTCAAAACACCCTAGTTCGTAAGTTATTAGCAAAAGTATTAGAGCATTGGAGATTCATAGGAAAAATGAAGAGAAACAGTGCGTGTGGCAACAGTGATGGGGTTGTATGCACACTGTGATAAGTGTGAGAGGAGGGCTGGGTTTCAGCTGCATAGAGGAGCAACCAATTAGGACACCTGGGTAGGGAGTGGGAGTGTTTCCGTTCATGGTCCCCTGAAGGTTGATTGATGGACCAGGTCAGTGGGATGGAGACTGAAAGCTGAATAAGGAAGTGATTTTCTTCACTAAGCAGACAGACATAGGAGGAAGCATAGTGCTGGAGCCACTAAATGAAAGGTACGCTACTGATATTTATTTTTTAACTTTTGACTTTCTAAACACTTTGTTTCCGTTCATGGTCCCCTGCATCCAGCATCTGCATTCAGTCACATTTGACTGGGGGGGTCACTTTAAAGTGACACAAATTCCTTGGCGCAATTCCCTGGCTACAAAAAAATGAGGTTTTACACCTCCAATATACCTGGCAATTTTGAGATCGACAATTGGCTCATCTCAAGAATGCCGGATGATGTGAACCATTCCGCTGGCCACATTCCCGGTTCTCCAGAAATCTTAATCTTAAAGTCATTCAGCTGTCTATTAAAAAACAAACGGTACTTGTCTTTTGTTCCACGCAGCTGATTGGTTCTAGTCTGATAACCATTAACTCACCTGTTGGATCTGGATCTGTGCCCCCGTTGCAGCATATGATCTTGCTGTGTCCTGGGCCTTAAACTTCATTCACCGCTGCTTCCGTTCCCAAACCACACCCCTCACCATCCGTCAAAGGGCATGGCCACGTTCTCGCCATTTACTACAATAGGGGGGGCGTGTCATGCCTCGGCCCACTACTTCTCTACTTCTATTGCAATAAATGGATAGGACATGGAAGCATGCCTGTGATTGATGGCGACAATCCCGACCCACCATCAAACCCGTCCACATTGTCAAACCCTGAACGACATGGGACATGTTGGCTGTGGCGGGGGCTCAGATCCAGCTATCAGATGAGTTTCTGATCGCTGGACTAACACTGATCAGCTGCATGGGACAACAGGTAAATACCCCTTTGTTTTTTTTGATAGGCTGCTGAGTCACTTTTTAAGGCTGGGCATGGGAGCGCACCTCAGATACAGGAAAACGGGGATGCGGCCACCTGCGAAGACAATGGCGTGGGAGCCGCGGGTAAAGCCTCGGTGTTGGCTACATATTCCCTTATATTCCCATGTTCTCTTCTTTGGTCTTATCTCTATCAGCTCTTATATAGTAGATATTTTTCTTCAGTCACATCTCTTGCTATCTGAAATCCCATAAATATTTTTTTGTGTCTACTCTTTTCTCTAGCGTTACAGCCACCACTATCAATCGTGTTCTCTGCCAGCACATTCCTCTACTTTCTATCTACTTTATCTGTAACTTCATTTATTTTTATGATTTTCTCTTTATTTGCTCTCTGTTCCAATTTCTGTCTGCTTACTCTTTTTTTTATTCTTATTATTAATGTGATTTATATAGCAACACCGTTTAATCATTTACCATTTTGTATTTCGCTATAAGAAATTTGTCTTTGTTTTGGCCCCCAGATGCAACTTTGCATGGGGCCCCAGAAATGATAAGCCCGTCCCTTGGCCCAATGTACTAAAAAAATTAAAACTGAAATCTCTTTATTTCATCTCTCATATCTTACTAGAATAGCCCAAGTTCTGCCCAAGTTCTGTAGAACTCAGTCCTTACCCCTCTAGGATGACATGAGACATATGTATGCGACCATTGGGATTTGGGGATTCCAGATGTGTAATCGGTTTATGAATAATGTGCACTGAACCCTCATAATTCTTGATAAAGTACAGGCACCGGGTGTCTGCACTTACACTTTGAAGTTCCCCGTGAACAGCTACGGCTGTGGCTCACCAGGATAGTGCAGGTGTGAACTGAATCAGTATGGGTTCTTTTATCAGCTGGGCTGTTGCAGTAGGTCAGCAGGTCTTTTGACTGGAGCTTGCCAACTGGGAAATAGTTTCCTGACACCTGGGATATCAGATGGCATTTGGAATGGGACTATTTTGTTCATAGGTGAACAAGAGAGAGAGGGGATATGATATTATATCTTTAATAATTCCCACAAGCAATGCAACTGAAAACGCAAGCTGACTTTTCCACCTCACAATAACAGAATTGACAGAGAACTAAATATGTTTAGTTGGGCAGATACATTAATTTGTTGTAAATATAGCATCCTATGGCAGGGCCATGGTAAAAACATTGTTACAAATGGTCCATTTTATTGTAAATTAATATTGTCTAAGGATGTGCACTAAGCTAAATATGTGAACCCATGTAGATTAGAGCAGCATGTGTGACAATAAAGTAGACCTCAGGAGAGTCTATTGTTAGCTGCAAAAGAGATGTATCGATTGTGCCAGCGCTGGCATCACACAAAGGAAGATAATGACTCTGTTCAGCTGAACTGGGTACTATGAGCTGAACGACAAAGCTTTCTACTCTCTACATATACACATATACAGCACTTTACTGCCATTTACGTTGGTGCTGAAATCAACACATTTCAAGTAGCTCCAGATGTTGAAGGCCTCAAAAAACACAAAAGACAGATCGGATACTTCTGTGAAAACTGTTTTGTAGTCAGTGAATAACAATTCAACAAGTATTACAGAGCAACATATCGCTGTTGACTTAAAGGTGAATACCTGGATATCTTAAATAAAGAAGGGCCTGTGGTAAGTAATTATTATTGCCCCATCCGTTTGGTGCTGCTATTTTAGAATTGATGTGGGCCATGGTCCTGATGGAGCAGATTTGCTTTGCCTGCAGTAGTTTTACTCCAGATACCTTTGGATTCTGTTGCCATTGTTTTGTTTCCCACCCTGGATCAAACTTTCTCTTCTGGAAGTTCGTCATTTGGTAATGAGACTCGTCTTAAACAGGGATAAACTGCCCACCTGGTTCATGCTATGCACTTATCTTACTTTACTATCAGCAGTCAATGAGGGGGAATGCACAGTACCCTTCAAGGTGCGGTAATGCCTAACCCACGAATCCTGTTGAAGATTTAGCCCTGTAAACCAGTTTAGCTAAAAGTTCTCTTTGGTTTGGTTATCAATATGGGCAGAGCAATGTTGTATGTTTCAATCATGCCCTGATTCCTCATTTTAGGATAGAAGCTCCAGGACAAAGCCCAGTTTTGCTTGATGAGGGAGTTACTGGCCCTAGAGGGCTCCTTCAGGTCCTGTGTGGTTGGTTGGATCATGTGCATAGATTAATGTCTCAATACTAAAAGAAGGTGGATGACTTTTGTAGTTTGGACCATAGACCCAATGCTCTTTTTGCTATGCTGCCACATTTCCTGCAGAAAGTATAGCTAGAGGCTTTAAGCACCATATGAGCGTCTCCATATTGACTTGCACAAGGATGCAATAAATACAGCCGTAGACTCACCTAGCAGGGCTTGATTATATGGCTGTTGAAACTAGGGTCTTAAATTTTGTCTTTACTGCTAATCTTTACCTTGCTGAAGGTGCAAACGCCTTATTGGCCAGGGTATACTATTGCTGTTGAAAGGCCTACTGTTGGTGCAAGAAATGAAGGTATTCACCCCTCTATTTCTTCCTAACTAATATCCTAAGTTTCTTCCAATCTCGACTCAACTCAAATTCTTCTCTTTTTTCAGCAACCCCTTGCAGAAATATCATTAGCTAAAGTTTCTTTTACTGGGCATCTCCAGTCTCCTCCAATTTAATGGGGTCAGAGATGATTTGGGAGCAGGAGGTTGTTGTGGGAGAATGATTGTCACAGAGGCCAAGAAAAGAGAACAATCTGGCAGGAAATTGATTAAACTAGTGGGCGGCAGAAAGTTATGTGTGAGCAATGCAAGAGAAATGGAGTTGTAAATATACTTGTATAGAACAAGAAGGCTTCCGGAGCTGTGTCCCCATTAATCTTGCTCTCTACGTCTTTCCCATAAATATTTGCATTGCCTGAGCGAGCTTGTGACAGAGGAAGTAAAGTCATGCACTGGTCACAACTGGAAACTATAACACCCATAACTTGTTTTCCAGATCCCATTTGGGTTGCAGGTTATCAAGTATCTACCATATTTTTCTCCCCATAAGATACATTTTTTCCCAAAAGTGCGTCCTATGGAGCATATGTAAAAAAAGTAAAACTTAACCGTAACCTGAACTGTACTGCTGGTCGGGGAGCTGCGACCACCGGGAGGCCCGAGTAACTGATCCCTGCCCACTGTCCCTGCTCTGGGTGCTGCAACTGCTGCTCCTTTGACACACAAACACCCAGGTCCGTGCAGCAGGTGGGCATGGCCTGCGTCTGCATCCATTGCCCACTTGCTGCATAGCCCCATGCTTGTATGCATGGTGGCGCTGGAGGCCAGGTATCAGGGTTGATTCTGTCTCACTTCCTATAATGGGGATTGGGAGGCTGAAAAAAAACACTGCCTATAATAGGGAATGGGAGGGGGGAGAATACCACTTTGCCTATAATGGATAATGGGAGGGGGGATACCACAGTGCCTTTAATAGGGAATGGGAGGGGGAATGACACACTGCCTGTAATGGGGAATGAGAGGGAGAATCCCACAATGGCGAATGGGAGGGGGGAATACCACACTGACTATAATGTAGGGGGTGCCACTGCCTGTAATGGGGGGATTCTGCACCTTGCTTATTATTTGGTTCTTTTGGGGGGGCTGTGTTTTAACACAGCATTTGTGGTTCATAATATTTTTTTAATAATTTCCTTCTTTGAAACCAGGGTGTGTCTTATACAGTATTTCATGATTTACATATTCCAGCAGTATTTCCTTTTCCCTTTTGATGGTTGTGGACTCTTCGTGTGCTATAAACCCTGGATCATTTATCTGTGTTATTATTATCGCTATACAGAAACCTGGTGGCATACAATCATATTTATAGAATAGTCTAAGAGGCACCATTGTATGGAGGGGTCACCTATATATGGAAAAGAGCAAGATGTGACTGTAGACATCAAATTAGATCTTGAATGTTCTAGATGTTTGATCCCGCACAGATATCGCTCTGAAGAGCGCAGCAGCCACATTTTGAAAGGGATCACAGGAGTATTTTCACATCTAACAGACGATGACACATCTTTCACAGTCTGGGGCCTGGATATATTATTGTGAGATCAGGTGGCTTAGACTTTTTCATGCACTGCTGCCAATATGAAACCCAGACTGGCCTCCAATGGCTGTTTTTTTTTGTACTGGAGCTTAACTATGGCCAAATAAATCTAAGGCGAACTAATATAGCATATGTATATTCCAATCAAAGAAAACCCCTCCAAAACAAATTCTGCCTGTGTGGTTTTTAAAGGTGATATCTTGTATTGCACCTACCTCATTGACTCTTTCTTTTTTGGAAATGATAAAGATTCTATGTCTTAAAAGCACCATAAGTGATTGGTAAAAGGGTGGTTGGCAATACGTTGTATTACGTTGTAAATGTATTATTGAACATCTTATTGCAGGAGGCTTTTTTGGATTATGGAGATAATGGATTGATGCAGGATCTAAAATCGTTCTTTTGTAATTTATGGAAAATATATTTACTTCAGTGGAAAACTTCTGGGCATCACCTTCTGAACATCATCTCTAAATCCTAGTTGTGCCCCTTATACCTTGTGGCAAGGGATCCTAGACATGGCCTTACACAATGTGTCCCTTAACCTTGTGGCAAGGGATCCTAGACATGCCTGTACACAATGTGCCCCTTATACCTTGTGGCAAGGGATCCTAGACATGCCTCTACCCAATGTGCCCCTTATACCTTGTGGCAAGGGATCCTAGACATGCCTGTACACAATGTGCCCCTTATACCTTGTGGCAAGGGATCCTAGACATGCCTCTACCCAATGTGCCCCTTATACCTTGTGGCAAGGGATCCTAGACATGCCTCTACACAATGTGCCCCTTATACCTTGTGGCAAGGGATCCTAGATATGCCTCTACACAATGTGCCCCTTATACCTTGTGGCAAGGGATCCTAGACATGGCCCTACACAATGTGTCCCTTTACCTTGTGGCAAGGGATCCTAGATATGCCTCTACACAATGTGCCCCTTATACCTTGTGGCAAGGGATCCTAGACATGCCTCTACCCAATGTGTCCCTTATACCTTGTGGCAAGGGATCCTAGACATGCCTCTACACAATGTGCCCCTTATACCTTGTGGCAAGGGATCCTAGACATGGCCCTACACAATGTGTCCCTTTACCTTGTGGCAAGGGATCCTAGATATGCCTCTACACAATGTGCCCCTTATACCTTGTGGCAAGGGATCCTAGACATGCCTCTACACAATGTGCCCCTTATACCTTGTGGCAAGGGATCCTAGACATGCCTCTACACAATGTGCCCCTTATACCTTGTGGCAAGGGATCCTAGACATGCCCCTACACAATGTGCCCCTTATACCTTGTGGCAAGGGATCCTAGACATGCCCCTACACAATGTGCCCCTTATACCTTGTGGCAAGGGATCCTAGACATGCCCCTACACAATGTGCCCCTTATACGTTGTGGCAAGGGATCCTGGACATGGCCCCACACAAATTGGCACTGCTTTATCCATCTCCTTCATATCTATAGGATTTCTTGCTTACCTTTCTTTCTGACCCAGAGAATTTCATTGGCTCATATGACCTTCTGGTTTTGAATTGGGGCGGGAACCAAAGATTTACCCAATGGTTAATCTGGACATACAGTACTTGTAGTTTTGACATTGCTGGTTATTTACAACTTCCTTTTCCAAGTTCTATCTATCCTGTCCTCTATTCTGAATTGGAACAAACAAACAAAGATTGCTGTGCAGACTTTGCTCTCCTGAACAATTTAGGAGAAGGTTAGAATGTAAGGTTTGATTGGCTTTAACAGGAACTCTGTGAGGCACAATAATTTGAGAAATAGAAGGCTCTTTATAACAAAATGTTGCTGTTTATATGCACATCCCTATTAATTAACCTGCACTCCCAGAAGTTGGTGGTTGGTAGTCAAATTGCAAATGCCAATGAGCATCATGGAGATTTTAGAGCCCCACCATCTAATAGGAATTCTTTGTAGCATTTCAGGAACATTACTGGCTTACTGTCAATGTGAATTTTTTTTTTTAGATGAACTAGATTTTGGCGCCCCAAGAAAGTCTGTTTAGAAACTTAAAGCGGGCCTAAACCCACCGAACTTGCCGATAGTCCCTTCTTAGGGTGTAGGACTAGAAATTGATATTTTTGCTTTTCGAATATTCCTAGAACACTGTTTTTTGCTGTTCCTCTCTGTAAGATGGCAGATGATCAGTCATTGCATAGGTGTGGCAATGAATAGAGGAGGCGCCATTATCTGGGATTAGACTGAAGCAGTAAAAATTGCCAAAAGGTTCCCCTCACAGGGAGAGCAATTCATGGGATGCTAGTTAAAAATGTGGGTTTTGGTCCGCTTTAGAACCTATACGGGTCTAATTAACTTCAGCGAGAAGTCTGGAAAGCACAATTATCAAAGAGATGAAATATTGTTGAAACAAATATACTTGCATGCCTCTGTTTGCTAACGTCTTTCCCAGGAGGGAACCCCACCAACAATGAGTGACTAGATATCAAAAACTGAATATTGAGAGAGCAGAACCAAAGATATATTTATGGTGTTTTTAACTCTTTCAGTGCCCGCCTACCTAGAGATTTTGTCACTGCTAGTTGCAAAGCAATTGTAAGCATTTTGCTCTATATATGTTTAACTGTGATTTTTGCATGAATTTCCAGTGAAAGTATATTTTATTTTTCAGCAGAGTTTGGGGTTTAAAATAAATGTTTTGCTTGTAATCTGTTCAGTGTTTTCTCAACATTTTTGAGTGAAATATGTGGGAAAAAATTAAAATGTTTCTAATTTTGTAGCTTTTTTAAATAAAAAAATTTAAAGTTTTCAAGAAAATCATTGTTTGTAACTGTAGACACTCTGTCCCTGCCCCCAGTCTTTGCCCAGGAGACACTCCAAGCTGAAAAGAGCATTTTCAGATAAAATACAACTAACTTGCAATAACTTAAAACCCTTGAAAAAAATATTTCTTTTAAGACAGCATGGGTTCACCCCTTTCTAAGGGGTGGGGTAACCCCACACATTTTAATATAATTTAAAGGGGTTAAATCTTAAAAATTAAAAACCAAGCAAAGCCAACCTGGCTGGTATACCAGGGCCGGGGAAAAGGAGACACAGATTGCCAGGCCCCCATTAATATTTTGGAGACCAAGGAGGCAAGTAAGGCAAGGAGTATTGACTCTGTATATAGAAACCCTCTACAGTCTGTACTGTGAGTAGAACTTTCTTTTTAACCTATTGCTGCTTTTACCATTATACTTTGGCTTCGTGCTGGAACATGGCGCCCAAGGCAATGAGGCCATCACTGAACTTTATCCTGCCCAATATTTGTTGGCTAGAGATAGACAGTCATATTATGTATATGTAATCATATTGATCCTGGTTAATGTACATTACATAAGGCAATCCAGGAATGTGGCGGTGATCCTTGCTAAAATGCCCACCCCCCCACTCATGGATTTGTGACCTGTTTGGCAAACTGTACATTAATTCCTTACCACTTATCTGTGTCCTCCTTAACATTGTTAAACATGCAGGAGAAACTGTATTTTATGTGTCCTAGTCACTCCTAGCATATGCTTCAATATTCCATCCCTTCATCCTGCCATGTTTTTGCTCGCCTTAGGCTGTTTTCTAGCCCCAGGTAGTTTGAATATTATACTTTTGTAGAAAGTATATGTAGTTTTTTTCCAAAACTAAGAGGTCGATTCATTAATAGCAGCAGGTAGCGACAGTTGAGCGACTGTAGCAGTATTTTCACAGCGCCCGCTAGTAGTCGCTGTGCTTGGCCGTTGTTGATAGCGACTGAGTCGGTGTGCAGTAATGTTGAATACGGGGTGACGAGTCGCTATTTGACAGGTTCCGCGATGTATGGGTGCGCATGATAGCGACTGGTCAGAGCGACCGGCTCCCACCACATTCATCAAAAAATCACGCTCCAAAAATTCTCGCGCTGTGAAATGCTTGTTTAAACCCCAGAGCGCTGGCGGCGATGTGTTAAAAGTAGTTTTTTAACCACCATATTTTTGGAAACAAAAAAAAAAAAAATTTTGAAAGAATTTAGTAATATGAATACATTAATATCAGACCTGTAATATCAATTCTGCACAAATTATTATTATTTTTTTTTTTTTACCTTAAAAAAATTAACTAACATGGCAGAAGTGGTCACAGAATTTTTCACAGTTAAAAAAAAAAAAAAAAAAAAAACATTAATAACAATTAATTATGAATATTTAAAGATTGTTCCATTGAAATGCATTGGAGAGCGCCAGGTAGCGAGAGGTCATACCTGTCGCTGTTCAAGGTCGGACGCTGGCGCTGTGGGCTAAGGCTGGAATAATGATGAATGAGTGGCTATCTGGCGCTATCTCAGTCGCTAAGCAGGATCGGCTTGATAAATGTGTGATTGTGGTGGGGAGCCGGCGTTCTCGTGGCGGGGCCCGTCATTACCGGCCGCTCACCAGTCGCTACCTGTCGCTATCCCTTGTTAAATAAGGGCCTAAGTAAGTACTTGCTGTCTATAAAACAGACAGGGCGTTTCTTGTGCTATGATCTGTAGCTAAACCAGTTCTTATTGGCAAGGATTACCAATTAAACATGCACTTTGAGAACGGAAAGGTCAGTAGATTGGCCATTGTTGATAAAGAATAATTGGCGTATTAGTGGCTTGCTTATCAGATAGTTCCCATGCTGTTTTGGAACAGGAAGATATTCAGTTTCATATGGTTGGGGTTATGGAGAGAGCGCGGCTGCAGAGTGCGATGAACAGTAACGTATAATCTTCTGGGATCTTTGTTTGCCAGGAGTGGAGTACACAGGGGACACTGGACTGTAAAAGCTGTGACAGTTAGGAAAACTACTCGACAAGACCGTACCTTAGGATGACACATAAAATACTGTTCAGAAATACTTGGGCACATATACTGTACTAAAAAGTTTTAATAATAGTTCAAAATCCCTGTCCAGGTAAATAAAAGAACTAATTTAAAGTGGACCAACACCCTCCTGATCACCTCCCTCACCACGGGGCATCTGAGATCGGGATGCCCCGCGGGGTGAAACCCCCCCAAAACCGCCGTCGCCTCCCGCGCGCCCCTCTAGAAGTGCCCGCGCCGAACGTTTGTGAATGGCCGATGCGGGTGCGCGCCCTGTGAGAGTGACGTGCAGGAGGCGGCGGCGGACTCGCTGTCTTGTCCGTCGCTGTCACACGCTTGTCCGTCGGCGGGGGTTGGACGGCGCGGTCACGTGGGAGCGTGGTGAGGTGAGTTTTTGGGGCTTTCTGGGGGGTTTCACACAGTCGGGGTGCCCCCCCGAAGTGGACCAAAACTCAGGATAGTCAAAATCCTGGGTGTTGGTCCACTTTAAAGGGACAGTTCAGGCAGTGGCAACATTAAACCGGACCTTCAGCAGGATTTAATGAAAAGCCCAAACCCTTAAAAAAACTATTACCCAGCATCGAAAATTAATATATTTTAAGTTTTTAGTCACTTATTATTCTTTCCCCCACCGGGCTGCAACTCTGTTCAGGACTCTAGGATACGGGCGCCGCCATCTTGCCTCAGAATCATCACATACAGAGGAGAGGAGAAGGGGGCAAAAGTACAGGGTGGGGGGTTATAGACAGAGCAGAGCTGGAGTCAGGTAAAGGACAGCGATCCCAGAATGCAGAGCGACACAGTCAGAAGACACTTCCTGTTTGCAGGCTGCCTGATGCTCCATGAGCCGCCATCTTGGATGTTTAAAGGCTCATAACATGCAGTAGATGCAGGTAGGATGATTTTTAATGTGGGCAATCTGTATGTACAGGGTGTGGGAAACATAAAAGATAGGCTCTTATTCAGAGTGAAGGTCCACTTTAAGGCAGCAAGGAGCTCACCTAAAGCCTGTCCCATGAGCCTCTCCACCATTTACTATAGTGTGCTGTAGATGCAGAAGCTCCAAGATTTTCCCCTCCTTTCTTTTCCATTTTTCCACAACCACACTCTAAAAGTGGTCACATAGCTGCCCATGTCTCTTAGAGCTCCCAGCATTAGTGAGTTCGGCAAGTGCAGCCACTATAGCTTGCTGGACTTACTGTGGTTACAAGTGGTGTGCGCAAGGCTCTGTCCTGGGCCCCATTCTTTTTAATATATTTGTAAGTGACATAGGAAAAGGCTTGGTAGGAAAAGTTTGTCTGTTTGCTGATGATACAAAGGTTAGTAATAGGGGGGATATTCCTGGAGGTGTCTGCAACATGGAAAATGATTTAGCTTTACTGGATAGATGGTCAAAACTGTGGAAACTAGAGTTTAATGTGTCTAAATGTAAAATCCTGCACTTGGGTAGAAGGAATCCCTGCTCTGAGTACCGTATGGGCAGCACTGTGTTATCCAGGACCTCGGAGGAGAGAGATTTAGGGGTACTGATTACTGATAGCTGCAAGATGAGTGGACAGTGTAGCCAGGCAGTGGGAAAAGCAAGCAGGATGCTCGGCTGCATAGCTCGAGGCATCACCAGTAGGAAGAGGGAGGTTGTGATGCCGCTGTATAGAGCCCTGGTGAGGCCACAGCTAGAATACTGTGTGCAGTTCTGGAGGCCTTACCTGCAAAAAGACATTATTCAAATAGAACGGGTCCAAAGGCGGGCAACGAAAATGGTGGAAGGACTTAAACTTAAAACTTATCAGGAGAGACTTAAAGAACTTAATTTGTACAGTCTGGAGGAAAGAAGGGAGAGGGGGGACATGATTGAGACCTTTATATATGTGAAAGGACTGAATA
This sequence comes from Gastrophryne carolinensis, assembly GCA_027917425.1. Classification (NCBI taxonomy): domain Eukaryota; kingdom Metazoa; phylum Chordata; class Amphibia; order Anura; family Microhylidae; genus Gastrophryne; species Gastrophryne carolinensis. The sequence goes on along the minus strand of CM051238.1, from coordinate 405,837,156 downwards.
AGGTTCAGGGGGGAAGTGTTTTTAAGAAGAAGCTTAATGATAGAACAAGGGGCCCAACCTGAAGCTAGTCGGGGGGAAGATCAGGAGCAATGTTAGAAAATATTATGTTACAGAAAGAGTAGTAGATGCTTGGAACAAACTTCCAGCAGAGGTAGTTGAAAAATCAACAGTCACTGAATTTAAACATGCCTGGGATAAGCACACATCTATCCTAAGATAAAGAGAACATACAATATACACATAAGATACAGAGAACATACAGTATACACATAAGATAAAGAGAACATACAGTATACACATAAGATAAAGAGAACATACAGTATATACATAAGATATAGAGAACATACAGTATACACATAAGATAAAGAGAACATACAGTATATACATAAGATATAGAGAACATACAGTATACACATAAGATACAGAGAACATACAGTATACACATAAGATAAAGAGAACATACAGTATACACATAAGATACAGAGAACATACAGTATACACATAAGATAAAGAGAACATACAGTATATACATAAGATACAGAGAACATACAGTATACACATAAGATAAAGAGAACATACAGTATATACATAAGATATAGAGAACATACAGTATACACATAAGGGCAGACTAGATGGACCGTATGGTCTCCTTCTGCCGTCAACCTTCTATGTTTCTATGTTACTTCCACTGGGAGCTCTGAAAAACATGGCAGCTGTGCAACCACTTTTGGAATGTGACCGTGGCTGAAAAAATTAAAAGAAGAGGCACATGGGATAGGCTTTAGGTGAGCTCCTTTCTGCCTTATTATTGCCATTGCCTAAAGTGTCTTTTTACATGACTACCTGAAGTCCTAACCCATGGAGTCCCACAGGCTGAAGCAGTCCTGTTTCTGTGCTGTCAGCTTAGGGGCTGATTGCACGCTCCCTGGCCTGCCACAGCTTCTTCCAGTCTCATGGAAGCAACCTCTTTCATCCACCACTTATTTGGTATAGCAGTGGTGGACAATGAGATGCATGAATGAGGGTGGTCTGGGGCACACTGTGAGTTTCTGGACCATTTCAGCTTGCAGAACTACGAGGGATTATGCCTGCAAGCTATCAGGTGAGTAAAGTGTTTTCTTTTTATTTGCCTGGAACAGACTGGAATTACAGCCGGCTCTCTGTATTCCCGGGGTTAGGTGAATGGAATAGATGCAAATACAGTACATTTACAAATGACCCCCAGAAGACAGAGGGCCGGGGGGCACACAGAGGGCAGAGCAAGGCAGGGAGGGGGTTTACAGAGAAAAATACCCTACCTCCCAGTTCAGGTCCTGGGGGCCACCATCTTGGGGGAAAATGCTCAGAGCGGCATTTTTCTGCACTGTGCATGGCTTCTCCTGCCTGTCCTTGCGGGGAATGCCACTGTCTGTGAGGATGGGGGGATGAATGGATCCGGAGGAAGTAAGGTTTTTTTCTATGTAAACCGCTTTCGCGTAACTAAAAACGTGAATGCGGAACTTGGGAATATGGAGGATGGGCTGTATTCTGGCCCCTGGCAAACACTAGATCCCCACTGAGCCCCGTCTTCAATGTACTTTCCAGCCAGTAAACAGGTACTTTATAGCTGAGGCTTTAGCACTGTATGGACAGATGGCGTGCAGTTTTAGATATGGTCACTTTAATGCAATAGTATTAAAGCGATCCTTCACTCTGAATAAGAGTCTATCTTATATGTTTCCCCCCTGTACGTACAGATTGCTCACATTAAATCATCCTACCTGCATCTACTGCATGTTATGAGCCTTTAAACATCCAAGATGGCGGCTTATGGAATATCAGGCAGCCTGCAAACAGGAATGCTGCTCTGCATTCTGGGACTGCTGACCTTTTCCTGACCCCAGTTCTGCTCTCTGCACTTTATCCCACTCTCCTACCTCAGTCGCTGTTCGGTAATGTTGAATACATTGGGAGGAGTCGCTATTTGACCAGTACAGCGCTGTATGGGAGCGCATGCTAGAGACTGCTCATAGCGACCGACTCACACCATATTCAGCAAAAAAACAGCCTCACAAATCTCTGGCGCTGAAAAATGCTTGTTTGTCGCCCAGAGCGCAGGAGGCGGTGTGTTTAAAGTCTGTTTTCAAGCATCTATCAACTAGTAACAAAGCGAAGACATATGGAATTACATTGTAACAACATTGTAACATGAACACTTTAACGCCAGGCCTGTAATGTCATTTCTGAGGAAATATTTAAAAAAATTATGAAAAAAACTGCTATTTCAATGCCAGAAGAGGTCACAGAATTATTTGTGATTTTTTTGGAAAAAAAAAACGTTTAAAGAGAAGAAAAGCATTGTCCATTGAAATGTATGGGAGAGCGACAGGTAGCGAGAGGTCATACCTGGCGCTGTGCAAGGCTGAACGCCGGCGCTGTTCGCTGAGGCTGTGAAAATGATGAATCAGACGCTACATGGCGCTATCCCAGCTGCTAAACAGATTCTGCTTGATAAATGTGTAATTGCGTGCCGTGTCCGGCGTTCACCAGTCGCTACCTGTCGCTACCTCTCATTAACCAGCCACTACCTGACGCTATCCCTTCTTAAATAAGGGCCTTAGTCAACTCCAGCCTGTTTTTTCATGGCTGGCTAATAGAAAATTAGAAATAGACACCTCACTGGGCCCTTCATTTATCTAGAATTAAATTTACCTGGATAAAGTTGCCTGTGTGAAATTGATGAGCATTTCATTATTTTCCTAAGATGTGAATCTCAATTCTCTGTATCCATATATTGAATTCGGATTGGCTGCCTAACCCAATGCAAGTAATGGCAATATCCTCACTGTCCGTCCTGCGTTATTCAAGGTGACGGAGTAATCTCTCTTCAGCAGCCCCTGCGCTCCATTAAGTTTTATCTCAGCGCACATTTTCCCCGTTCCCGCCTGGACGGTTGCGGCATTCCACCGTACATTTCCGCCCAATCCTAAGTGCAGACAGGAATGTATTCATTTACTGGCGGCTCCTCGGAGACTCCCGGAAATGATCTCGCCTGCTGATGTTTCCTGCTCAGTATTCACAATTCATATTGATAGAACTGTACCTTTTGCTAATGAAACTCAGCGTGGGGAATATTTCAGTTTTTCTCATTACAGGGAGGGCAATACATTAAATATTCATCCCAATACCGTTTCACCAAAGACGTATTGCATCATATCTGCCCCACGTTTCTCCGAATTGTGAAAAAAAATGAAGCCTTGGAAAGCGAGAATTTAATTACCGGCAACGTGAAGCCGTAATGAGGAGAATTAATTAAATGCCAAGCTCAGCGATAAATGCTGGGAACACAGTGGTTTGTGTAACATAAACTGCCATTAACCCCTCGTCTTAGAAGATAATTCCACCTAACATTCACGAGGGAGATTTCCTTCCCTAAAGGCCTGCAGGAATGAGATTGATCCGTTAGCTGCCCAGAAGCAAAACAATGGCTGTCGGACTCCGTTTGAAGGGAGTCCGACTTTTGGATTATTTACACACTGTAACCTGGGGCATCCTGATTTTGGAGGCTACTCTAGCTAACGCTACATGATTGCCAGCAACACATCCTTTAATCAGCCTCTAAAAGGTCTTAGTTGGTACAAATAGGCAAATGAATAGGGAAGCTACATGCTGCTCCGAATGGAGCCAGGCGAAACTGAGCACCCTGATTGGCTGAGCACCCCACGTGTGAAAAAAACGAAAGGTGAAAACCTGTGGGGTTTCACAACGGGACATCCCAAATCAGGTGTTGTGTGACTCCTTATAGTGGATTAAAACCCGTGATTTTGACTAATCTGGGTTTTGGTCCTTGCCCCCAGGGCACCTCGAATGGGGGTGCCCCACTGTGTGAAACCCCCCTAGGTCACCCGGACAAACTCACCTCTTCCCAGTTCTATGACACATCCACGGCCGCTCGTCCAATTAGCGCGCTCGGATTCGCTCAAGCCCCTTCATCTAGGAGTTCGTCTAATACGAGCAGATCCGAGCTCGCATCCCCTGCTACTCTCTAACAGGGAGTGTGCCCGCGCCAGCCATTCAACAAATGCCTGAGGCGGGCACGCACCCTGCTAAAGGGATAGAGGAGATGCTTCCACAGCTCACACGTGAACCGTTGGACCAGGAAAAAAAAAAGGTGAGTTTCCAGCCAACCTGAGGGTTTCACACAGTGGGTTATTCCAATGCTGGATGCCTCAGGGGGAGGGAATCCAGTGGCCCTGGAATCTTATAGATTTCAGGGGCGATGGGGAGTGGGTCTTGGTCCTATTTAAGCAACAATCTTCTACATCTGAATTAAAGTCATTCAAGCGCATACGATTCATATGGTCGTTTGTTCGATGAACATCATGGAAATGGGCCATTGGCCAATTCCGCCTCCTTTCCCCCACTCTCTACCCCCTTTTGTCTGTTTCTGGCTGCACTCCCCAAGAAAAGGTAACCTTTCAGTGTAAATTGTACACTAAATACAAAAGAAATAGTTCTGATTGTTACACCCTTTTTTGTGTCTCAACACATGGATGCCGCCTGATCTTATTTTGGGGAGGATTGTCAACTTTTCTTATCTTACGTATCTTATGGTAGGATTGGCACAGTTTCATGACAGCCGCGTTGTTGAAAGCGCTATGTATCCCTTTACAGAAGGGCGACTGATTGACAACCAGCAATTAGATTTTATTTTTGTCTCGCTGTATTTACAAAGCATCAGCATTTTGTATAGTGCTATTCAATTTCATGTCTATACAGCACTCTGCTGTGTTTATGGGGAGAGGGTTAAACTGTCATTAAATCGCCACAGTCTCTGCTTTTATGTGTGTGACAGCTCCCACCCCCTTCCCTTATCCTCTTCTGGGCTCTCTAAATCCGCAGGATGCAGGTTTAACGCTCTATACCTGCTGCTTCTATTGCTGTCATTAGCGGGAGTCTGGCTTAGCAATGCACGCTGCCTTTCCTGCTGCTGCTCCGACATTTGCCCTTCTCCTCATTCTATTTCCAGTCTTCCTGAAGCCTCTGCACAAAAGTGTCTCTGTCTCTGTCTGTCCACACCCAATATGTGCACTCGCCTTAGTGTCAGTAAGTTGATGTACCATGTTAGCCATTGATGTAAGCAGGAAATCCAAGGTTAAATGGTATTACCTTAACCTTGGATTTCCTGCACTCACCTTATGAACCTAAACCTACAACTCAACTTCAGCTTTATATTCAAAACTACTGAAATGCCTCTATCCTCACGTTTATCCATATCACTTCTACCCACCTCTGCTCAGCACTTCTTATCTTTCCTATGCACACCTCTCCATCGGAGATGCCAACTTTGTAAACCAGTTTACAGGGTGATGGGTCTATCACCTGACTATCCTGCGTTGACACCTTTCATCAATTTTTCTCTTCCGTTCACACCCAGGGAGATAAGCTACAGTGCCATGGCTTGCAAACTTCTTGATAATGTTGCGCACTGTGGACAAAGGCAAATCTAGATCTCTGGAGATGGACTTGTAAAATTGAGATTGTTGATATTTTTCCAAAATGTTGGTTCTCAAGTCCTCAGACAGTTCTCTTCTCCTCTTTCTGTTGCTCATGCTTAGTGTGGAACTCACAGACACACAATGCAAAGACTAAGGCCCTTATTTAACAAGGGATAGCGCCAGGTAGCAACTGGTGAGCGATCGGTAATGACGGTCACCGCCATGAGAACGCCGGCTCCCCACCACAATCACACATTTATCAAGCCGATCCTGCTTAGTGACTGAGATAGCGCCAGATAGCCACTCATTCATCATTATTCCAGCCTCAGCCCACAGCGCCAGCGTCCGACCTTGAACAGCGACAGGTATGACCTCTCGCTACCTGGCGCTCTCCAATGCATTTCAATGGAACAATCTTTAAATATTAATAATTGTTATTAATGTTTTTTTTTTTTTAAATATAAAAAATTCTGTGACCACTTCTGCAATGTTAGATATTTTTTTAAGGTAAAAAATAAAAAAAAAAAAATGTGCAGAATTGATATTAAAGGTCTGATATTAATGTATTCATATTACAAAATGTTTTTATAAACTTGTTTTTTTTTGGTTTCCAAACATATGGTTGTTTGGGGGTTAAAAAACTATTTTTAACCCATCGCCGCCAGCGCTCTGGGGTTTAAACATGCATTCCACAGCGCAAGAATTTTTTGAGCATGATTTTTTAATGAATATGGTGGGAGCCGGTCGCTATGGCCAGTCGCTATCATGCGCTCCCATACAGCGCGGAACCTGTCAAATAGCGACTCCTCACCCAATATTCAACATTACTGCACACCGACTGAGTTGCTGTCAACAACCGAACAACGGCCAAGCACAGCGACTACTAGCGGGCGCTGTGAAAATACTGCTACAGTCGCTCATCTGTCGCTACCTGGCGCTATTACTGAATCGGCCTCCTTGCGAACTTCTCTCCTTTTTATCTGCTTTCAGGGGATTTTTATATTGCCCACCCCTGTTACTTGCTCCAGGTGAGTTTAAAGGAGCATCACATGCTTAAAACTTTCTTATTTATACACAATTTTGAAAGGGTGCCAACAATTTTGTCCATCCCATTTTGGAGTTTGGTGTAAAAATTATGTCCAATTAGCTTTTTTTCTCCTTTTTTTGGTTTAGTTCCAATACACACAGCGGAAAAAACGTGTATAGCAAAACATGTGTTACTTCAATCCTTTTCTGTGAGAAATAATTCATTTTTTTAACCATATCAGGGGTGCCAACATTTACGGCCATGACTGTATAATGGTTTTCAATTCAAAATGCTTATTCTGGCCTTACTCTACACTTAGGGGTCAGAGGCAGCCATTAGTGAAGGACTAGTGGCCAGCCAATCATTTAGGGGTGTCTTTGGTGATGGCAGTAACACAGTCAGTGGGGAGGAGGAAGGAGTTGATGTTTTGCTGGGAGAAATCATAGTTTGACTGAGTGACCGGGTGAGAGGGGGTCAAAACTGGATGACTTCTGCTCCCTGTCTCACCTCTGCCCAATTCACCTTTTCCTGCCTCATCTCAGATCTTCATATACATAAAAACATATTTAATACTTTCAGGTTACAGCTTTCTTGCAGTTAGGGGATGGCAGTTTGTCTGCTTGGATTTCATTGTAGCCCCATGAAGTGGAACAATAAGAACAGTGTGGCCCTTGGGCAAAAATGTGTGCACCCCTGAGACTTGCTTATAGGAGTGCAAGTGTGACACTGCAGAGGTGTTCCTATTCCATCAAGCACTTCCAGAATACTCTTATGATGTCTGAGCAGAAAGCATTCAGAAGGGGTGTAAATCAGGGGTTCTCAATCTTTTTACACCAAATACTCCCTGGTAATAAAAAGTGTGTACCTCCATAGAGGGGATCAATTTATAAATGTTACCATAATAAGTAGGCCACAAGCCTAGAAGCATTTTAATAGCAAGAAGGAATAATGTTTTACTGTTATATGGAATATACCAGGCCCTTGAGGTCATCCTGTTAGTGCACCCCTGAATAGAGCTGTGTACCCCCTGGGGTACGCATACCACAGGTTGAGAAACAGTGATACAGTTCACCCAAATAGCCCCGACATGGATGAGGATTGGACTTTCTGCACCTGGAATATCTAGGCATGCCTTGAAACCAGACCAACACCCGTTTTTACTTTAATGGGTGTTGGTCCGCTGTCTGCAGATCACAAGAAGCTCAGGGTGGGGGGAATCCAGAATGCTAGAGCCCCCCTCGCAGATAACCGTGCAGAATGCTCGTAATACTTTTATTACGAGCCAGTGCCGGGAAAGGAGTCCCGTTATTGCCCCTCGGGCGATCATGTGGGCGGGTCCTGCCGGTAACCTGCGCAGAGGATGCCACTACGGCCCACATGACTGCCCAGCGGCCAATCGCGGGTCGCCTTTCCCGGCACTGGCTCGAATGTGAGTATTACGAGTGTTCTGTGCAGTTATGTGCAAGGGGGAGAGGGGGGCTCCAGCATTCTGGAGATTGTAATCAGCAGACAGCGGGATCAACACCTGTTAAAGTAAAAATGGGTGTTGGTCCGGTTAAGCTTCGATAGTTGCTGAAAAGTGTCACGGGAGAATTTATATGGACTTACTTTAATGCATGGCTGCTGGGATAGTTTCCCTATCAGTAGTTTGAATTAAGAAATCCATTAGGATGATTGGTGAAACATCTTCAGCAATAAACATCAGTATAAGGTGCTTTTAACTTTCCCAAAATAAATCTGGATTATCAGACGTGAGTGTGATCTTAGATGCGTAAAATGTATTGAGCAATTTCAGGTATTTATCACTTTAGAGGTGGTGACATTTTGCAGTATAATTGAGCAACTCAAAATCGACCCGTGACGTGGCCATGTAAATCGTGCTGCTAAATAACCATCGTATCTGAGATTTGTCCCGCTCTTGTCTTGCCTGTCTTCATGTCCTCACGTCACAGAACACAGCATGTTCCTGTCATCCTCCCTCCTATATATATCTCCACATGCCATGTCTCCCCATCTCATGTCTCTCTCCCTGCTGCTCAGACTCTTTCATCTTTTCGGCTCCGTAGCCATGAATACATTATGGAGAATTAGCATTCTAAATCTGCTCCGTATCACAGGTGTGTGCTTTGCGTGCCTTTAATCAGCAAGCCACATTGGTCGATCTTTACCTGCATTTTATCATTTGCAATGTGCCAAATGTCTTTCCTTGTTTTTATGCTGAAAATAAACATGAAGGGGTTATTGTTATGAAAATGGATAACGGGGAGGCTGATTTATTAATAGCGCCAGGTAGCGACAGTTGAGCGACTGTAGCGGTATTTTCACAGCACCCGCTAGTAGTCGCTGTGCTTGGCCGTTGTTCGGTTGTTGATAGCGACTCAGTCGGTGTGCAGTAATGTTGAATACAAGGTGATGAGTCGCTATTTGACAGGTTCCACGCTGTATGGGAGCGCATGATAGCGAATGGCCATAGCGACCGGCTCCCACCATATTCATTAACAAATCATGCTCCAAAAATTCTCGCGCTGTGAAATGCATGTTTAACCCCCAGAGCGCTGGAGGTGATGGGTTAAAAGTAGTTTTTTAACCCCCAAACAACCATATTTTGGGAAACCAAAAAAAACAAGTTTATAAAAACATTTTGGAATATGAATACATTAATATCAGACCTGTAATATCAATTATGCACAATTTTTTTTTTTTTTTTTTCTTACCTTAAAAAAAATATCTAACATGGCAGAAGTGGTAACAGAAATTCTCACATTAAAAAAAAAAAAAAAAAAAAATTATTAACAATTATTAATATTTAAAGATTGTTCCATTGAAATGCATTGGAGAGCGCCAGGTAGCGAGAGGTCATACCTGGCGCTGTTCAAGGTCGCTCGCTGGTGCTGTGGGGTGAGGCTGGAATAATGATGAATGAGTCGCTATCTGGCGCTAGCTCAGTCGCTAAGCAGGATCGACTTGATAAATGTGTGATTGTGGTGGGGAGCCGGCGTTCTCGTGGCGGTGACCGTCATTACCGGCCGCTCACCAGTCGCTACCTGGCGCTATCCCTTGTTAAATAAGGGCCTAAGAAAACTATAAAACTGTTTTTTAGCAATTAACTTATTGTCAAAAATGACTGTATGACTCTTTTAATAATCACCCCTATGGCATCCTGATGCCAAGTTACTTAGGAAACAGAAATTGGGCATGATGTTCTGTATGACAATGGAAAGGAAACTGTCTCCCTTTTGATGGCTAGGAAAAGGCGAGCAACTTTCTATTACAGAGCTCATTGATTGAAGAAGGAGGTAGGTTAGGTTAGCCTAGATTAGTGTCCCTGTGAACCACAACCAGGTTTAGGTTCACAATAGAGGACCAAAACTCCAAACTTATTAACCCGCCCTATTAGGTTTTCCTTTCACAATTATTTGGATATCTGTCACCATAATATCCTGTGATCACATGCACTATGGGATCTTGAACTGGAGTGGGGATTTCACATCATGGGTCATCTCATCTCGGCTTGCCCCTGGAGGCAAAGGGACCTAATAGGGGTGCATCCTTTTTGAGCCTTTAAAGTGGACCAAAACCCTTCTATAAGATTTCCAGATTCCCTCCCCCTGCAGCATCCAAATTTGAAATGCCCCGCTGTGTGAAACCCCCCACGTCGCTCATGTACTCACCTTTTCTGGTCCAACGACGTATGCGCCAGCTGCAGCTGCATCCCCGCTATCCCTCTAGTAAGGCGTGTGCCTGCGCCAGGCATTTGTGAATGGCTGGTGTAGGCACGCTCTCTATTAGAGGGTTGCGGGGGATGCACCCGCCAGCACGCTCAGATGCACTCGTATAAGACGAGCTCTTGGACAAAAGGGGTTCGAGCGGATACGAGTGCGCTGATGGCGCGAGCGCCGTGCATCATAAGACCAAGAAGAGGTGAGTTTGTTTGGGGACCTAGGGGGTTTCACACAGCGGGGACAAGGACCAAAACCCAGGATTGTCAAAATCCTGGGTTTTGGTCCATTTTAAATACGTGTGAAGGGCTCCTTTCTAGTCTATCACTAAGAGATGAGATGTCAAGTTAACGCACGCCTCAGGTTTGTATTCCTGGTCAGGATCAAGGGGGAGGCGCTAGAGGCAGAGGAAGAAGAAGTTCCCCTTTCTTTCAGCAAATGGAGCAAAAAGACAGCATGAGACTGACACTACATCAGGTAAGCTGCCAGGCCATTGATTTCAAAGTTTGCCTGGTTAATTACTTTAAGTGCATCTGTAGGCAAAAAACAGGGGATACTCTCCGTATCTCTCCCACCACTGTTTCTGGATTAGTGTTTCAAGCATACCCACCCTGAAGATCTTGACTTTGTCTTTCTGAACATTCTCCAACCCCACTCTATTCACAGTGAGGACAACAGGAATGGTTGCCGGGCCAGACTAAAAAAACCTGCTTACGTGTGATGAAGACAAGGGCTGGGTCTTTAGGTCCTGTACGTTTTAAAGTGGACCAACACCCTCCACTGATCGGCCTGGGAATCTATAAGATTCCCGGACCGATCAGTCCCCTGACTGCGGGGCACCCCACTGTGTGAAACCCCCCAGAAACCCCTAAATCCCTACTTGCTCCTCGATCCAGCGGCGCCCGCCGCCGACCTCCCGCGCGTCCCTCTAGCAGGAAGCACACCCGCACCGGCCGTTTGTCCGTCGCTGCCTCCCGCTTGTCCGTCGGTGGGGATTGGCAGCAGCGGTCACGTGGGAGCGGGGAGAGGTGAGTTTTTGGGGCTTTCTGGGGGGTTTCACTCAGCGGAAGTGGACCAAAACCCAGGATAGTCAAAATCCTGGGTGTTGGTCCACTTTAAAAGACCTTACCAGTAGCATTGTGCTGAACTTTTCCCATGGGGATTCAGAATTCTCTTTGACAGCAATACCCAAGATATACCCAAAAGTAATTGCAGACATGTAAATAGGAAATACACTAATTATTTCATTGCAATTGTATTAATTAAACTGCATATATTGGAATATATACAGTATCTATATATATAGTATGTCTAAATGTTTTTATTATATCATATGTTATATCTTAGATGCTATGCATGCACTGTAAATATAATGCATAAGTTAACATTGTTCTCAACTATTCTTAATATATTCGATGCTCTGACAGTCACAAAAGAACATTTCGCGACATGGCGTACTTCTGTATGGCTTGCTTTTGTGACAAACATTGATTTGATATGATTTGAGATGCCCTTTAATACATCGCTGAATAATAAAAGTGAAATTCCATTTTGAAACAGCTTTTTTTTTTTATTTTGAAGTAGTGCAACATTTTTCAGTGTGCTTTACCCTATCTGTGCTGAAGATTGAACTTATTCTGTTACCAGCCAGCAAAATAATTGCACTGGAAGTGTTTTAGGAGATAGTGGTACATAGGAATATGTCTACTATTCCTAGACAAAGGCAGAAGACGTCGCTTAGCCCAGTGGGCCACAACCCTTTCCTATAAGGCCCACCAACAGCTCATGGTTTGTGGATCTCCACATAGCTGCCTCTATAACTCAGCATAGTTGCATTCCTTCACCTGTGCATGTGTATGGAGTTCTGCAAAACCTGGCCTGTTGGTGGTCCTTGTATGATAGCGTTGGGGACTTCTGCTTTAGTCTATTACCAGATTCACAGTTTAGATTCTCAGCCAGTACACAAACTCTACTTAGCTACAGGGCCTTTCGATTGACTCAAGCAGGTCAGTAATGTCCTCATGTTTTTCTTTAAACCAGGGGTCCTTCTCCATGCTCCTTAAAGTGTTTAGCAAGTTAAAAATAAAAATCAGTAGCTTACCTTACATTGAGGCCCTCCAGCACTCTCCTACCTGCTATGTCTGTGTCTTAGTTAGGAAAAATCAATTCCTCATTCAGGTTTCAGTCTCCACCCCACTGACCTGGTCCTTCAATCAACCTTCAGTGGACTGAGAACAGAAACACCCCCACTTCCTCTGCAGACGTCCTGATTGGCTGCCTCTCTCTGCAGCTATGAAACCCTCCTCTCTGGTCACACTATGTGCTGGCAAGCTAGAAACGCTCTTAGCCTGCAGCATCTCTCAACCCCCTTTTCTGGTCACACATTGTGCTGGAATATAATAACTAGTAATAACTAGAAGCACAACAATGCACTTATTGTTTACTATGATATATGTAAAGCACACAGTGTGCTTACATCACATCACTGTTGCCACACCCACTGTTTCTCTGCATCTCCAATGTTCTAATACTTTTACAAATAGCTTGGGAATTAAAGGGTCTTTTTGGAAATGGACTGAAGTTTGGGACAGTGCAATGTGTAGCCAGAGGCAATGGAATGTAAACCGGTCTTGTCTTTGGTATAACTTAAGGGACCACCAACAAGCCATGTTTTACACATCTCCACACAAATACGGGTTAAGTAATTAGTGCCCAGGCAGAGCTATTGAGCTGGCTATATAGAGATCCACCCTGGTGGTGGGCCTTGAAGAGAGGGTTGGTTAGGGAACACTGCTTTAGATGCAAAGGAGAATGGAAAAACGAACATCTAAACAAGACTATGCAATCAAAAATATATATAATGCTGGTAATATAGTAAATATAACATAGCTAGAAACAAAGTATCACAATGTATCACAATTTTGTCACACACAATATATACAGTCTTAACACAGGTACAAAAAAGTGGACCACCGAATCATGTTAAAGATAGGTTCCAGCATATGAAGGTGACTGTCCTTTTATTGCGCCCCTATGTGTAATTGGAGTCCAAGATTATATTATTATGTAGTAGAGATAAGGCGAAGAAAGTTCCCATAGTTGCATCCTAAATAGTTCCCCAATTCATCATATTTGTTGCATAGAGAAAAAATTGCAGAGTACCACTCCTCTTGAGGTCCACACCGAAACGTTGAGGGTTCTCTTTGTTATCTGCCTGGTGTTCCAGCCTGTAAGCTTTGTCTTTCTTATCTCTGAAGCTGATCAATTGCAATTTTTTTCTATGCAACAAATATGATGAATTGGGGAACTATTCAGGATGCAACTATGAGAACTTTTTTTGCCTTGTCTCTCTCTTATTGTGATATTTTGTTTCTAGCTATGTTATATTTACTATATCACCAGCATTAAATCACTTTTTTAATTGCATAGTCTTGTTTGGGTGTTAGTTTTTTCCACTTTCCTTTGCATACAGTGTATTGGTGCGCAGTGAGTGAGCGTAATTTGGGATTTCTGAACCCCTCCATCAGTCTACTTATAGATCCTATTGGTGATTACCATATCTATGTTGATAAATGTCCAGTGTGCTTCAACTTGACTTCACGTAGATTTTGGAACACTGCTTCAAACCCTTGATACAGTGCCCATAATTGTCTTCTGTATGGAATTGTTGGGTTGGCTAGTAGAAGCAAAGTTTGATCCAGCTTGGTGTTAGACATTGACATGTAGTCCTTTAACTCGATTTGAATGCAAAATGATGAATGAAGTTCACCACTGAGTATTGGCAGAATCCTGCCGATTCTTGCGTAAAGGCCCCTTCAGGCTATACCAATTTTCTTGCTTCACCATTCAGCGTACATTCTCCTTAACAGATTATTCACATCAGTCCTGAATCACTGGCTCAGATAAGCAGCCTTAGTCCTAATTGGGAAATTGCACAAACCAAGTTACTCACAATGCCGACTGGCTTATGTGGCAGTAATACAATTATTGAATTAGAGTGATGCCTGTAATCAAGTCTGGTGCCGGGAAATGGAACTAATGTAGAAGATCAATGTCTCGGGGAATGCACTGTTGTTATAATGGCCACAGCAGTCTATGTTGCGGGCAAGAGTGGACAAATTATTGCAGAAATCAAGAGCCATTCACCCTGTATTATTTAAGAATGATTTTGTCTAAGCTTTGAATGAAACCTTTAGTCACCCAAAGACTTGAGAATCCATGCTGGTGCACAGAATAGCTTTATTGTCAGTTTCTCATAAGACTTTCACATAATACCGCTATAAATATCAGATTAGTTCCAACTAGACCTTTGTCATTTGGGAAGATAGCCTCTGGTACCATGGGGGGAACTATATGACTTTTAACAAGGTTATAGAGAGTGGGTAAGGGCTTAGAAGATTACCAACAAATAGCGCTCTGCTTTGTTCCTAATAGCTACTAACATGACTAACATAAAAGCAGCAATCAAACTACAGTACTACACTAAAAATGTCTGGTTCTGGGCTGGAGGACTTCAACTATAATTGAAAACTAAGCTAAAAATGTAGCACAGGCAATCAAGAATCCAAGTCAATAAAGAAGTGGGTTGTACCAAAGAATCAATCAGCCATAATCAGGAGAAAAAAAGCAAAGGTTGGAGCTGGTGTCAGAAAAATGCTCAGCGATGCACTTTCTGAAATTACCATTAAAGCAGATTTTCCCAAGTTTTGTTCCATTCCTCGAGGGCATCCCGCTGTGTGACACCCCCCAGAATGCTCAGTACAACTCACCTCTTCCTCATTTCTATCGCGCATGGATGGACACGGGGAGGCCGATTCATTAATAGCGCCAGGTAGCGACAGATGAGCGACTGTAGCGTGATTTTTTCAGCGCCAGCCAGTATTCGCTGTGCTTGGCCGGCATTAGCTTGATGACAGCGACTCGTCGGTGTGCGGTAATGTTGAATACGGGCTGGGGGGTCGCTGTTTCACAGGTCCAGCGTTGTATGTGAGCGCCTGACAACGAATGGCCAGAGCGAACGGCTAGCTTCATATTCATCAACAAATCACGCTCCGAATGTGCTGTCGCTGTCCATTCCTTGTTTAAACCCCAGAGCGCTGGCGGCGATGTGTATTAACTAGTTTTTAACCCCTAAACAACCATATTTTTTGAATGTAACATTATACATGTTTTTAGAATCATTTTGTAATATGAATACATTAATCTCAGACCTGTTAGATCAATTCTGCACATATTTTTTTAATTTTTTTTTTTTACTTAAAAATAAATCCTAACATTGCAGAAGTGTTCTCCGATTTTTTGACATTAAAAAAAAAAAAAAAAAAAATAATACCAATTAATTATGATTAATTATAGATTGCTCCATTGAAATGCATTGGACATCGCCAGGGAGCGACAGCTCATACCTGGCGCTGTGAGGGAATTTGCAGCGGCGCTGTTCGGTCCAGGCGGCTTCATGATGAATGCCGCGCTAGCCGTCGCTCTCGCCGGCGCTAGCCTCATTTTGCTTGATAAATGCGTCATTGTGACCGCCGCCGGGCGTACTTGAGTCGGTAGTCGCCGTTAGCTGTCGCTACCTGGCGCTCGTCAGACACTACCTGGCGCTATCGCTTGATGAATAAGGGCCTAAGCCAATCAGAGCCATTTAATGTGAACATGAGAGCAAACGGCTCTCATTGACTTCAATGGGGAGCGCGTGCTGCCGCATCCCGGGTGGCGTGTGCGCTGATGCCGGCGGGGGTTGCAGGGGATACATCGGCATGCATTCTGCATTCAAAACAATGAAAACCATTTGCTGAATGACACGGTAACAGCAGGCTGCTTCTATTGGACGGGAGCTGCGGCACCGTTAGAACGAGGAAAGGTAAGCAATTACTGGTGGTGGGGTTCACACAGCGATTAGGATACCCCTAGGAAAAGCCAGCAGTTGGCGCTAAAATCTTTTAAATTCCAGGGCGGCCGCTGGTAAGTTTTGTTCCTTTTTAATCCATTTGTGTAATGTCTTTATGTTTTAGCTAAGCCTAAGTTTTAGCTAAGACCTGGCTTTTTGATTTCCGTCTGGTTTCATGATTTTTGCAGGTTTCCAGACATTCACTAGTAAAATTAATAAACTATATAAATAACTAATAAAAATGTAGAAATTGACCAGCCTGAGTTGAACAGACAACTCATGAACTTCTAATCCTTCTGAGGTGACTGTTGAAAGGTGAGATAAAGTACAGATCTTAGTCAGACCCTCTCCTATCGCTTACTGCCAGCTACGTAAATTTTACGTACCCGGCTTTCCCTCCTGCTAGCAGCAACCCCTCCATCATTCCGTCTGGGTTTCTTCTTCCCCCGGGGGGGGGGGGGGGGGGCCTCGGATCACCTTCCCCTGGGCTCTTCCAGCTTTAGGAAAGGGCCCAGAATAGCCATCCCGCCCCCCCCCCCCCCCGCTTCAGTTGTCACCGGCATTTACTGTAAAAAAAAAAGAAAAAATTACATTTGCTTACCTCTATGCGCAATCCCTCCTCTTCACTGGGGGGGAGCTCAGAGGCTCTTCCGCGGTGAGGAGAATGCCTGAAAGATGCCCCCTCCCCCACCGTCGTCGCCTCTACCCCTCCCGCTCCCGGCACTGAGCTGTCAAGATGCCGAGGGTGGTCACTAAAGGGAGGTTGAAGTGGTAGGGGGCTGTGAGCCCCTGTCTCCCCAGTCCCCCTCCAGTGGTCACCCCCGGCAGCTGTCATCAGATTGCTGTGGGACAGGATTGCCAGGGGACACAGGATCGGAATTCCCCCCTCCCATTCCCATAGGCAGTGTGGCATTCTCCCCTTCAATTCCCCGTAGGCAGTGTGGCATTCCCCCCTCCCCTTCCCATAGGCAGTGTGGCATTCCCCCCTCCCCTTCCCATAGGCAGTGTGGCATTCCCCCCTCCCCTTCACATAGGCAGTGTGGCATTCCCCCCTCCATTTCCCATAGGCAGTGTGGCACCCCCCTTCCATTCCCTATAGGCAGTGTGGCATTCTCCCACCCCCCATTCCTATAGGCAAAAGAAGAAAGACAAAACGAAAAAATAAACTCACATATACATCACTACCCCGCCACTGGCTGGACCACAGGCGGCCAGATGATGGAGGAGCAGCAGACAGGCGAGCAGGGTGGCTGATCCCTTCCTGATGTCTCCACTGTTGGCGCTTCCCCACCGCCCATGATCCAGGCTGTCCCCGCTGCTGCTTCTTCTCCGGTGCTGTGAGCAAACACATCTGGCTCCGTGCAGGCCTGTGCCAAGTGTGTCACCTGCTGCACAGTGACTGGCGGCAAGGATCATGGAAGGCGGGGATATTGGGCAGGGATCAGTTACCCTGCCTGTCAGCCTGCTGCTCCATCATCTTCTGGCCTCCAGTGGCTGTGGCGGCCCAGCCAGCAGTGCGGGAGCGATATATATGTGAGTTTAGTATTTGTTTTTTACATTACAATAACATTACAATACATTTACAATAAGATGCACTGACATTTCCCCCTTTTGGGGGAAAATAAGTGCATCTTATAGGGCGAAAATTTTCCTGGGAAAACCAAGGTTAAAAATCACAGTTTAAAATTGTGAAAAAGGTCTGTCAAAAGAGGGGGACAAAAACTCTAGGCTGGCAGTTAAAAGGGTTAAGGGAAGTTTATTGACCTGTATCTGCATGACTTTTTGTAATATATTGCTGCTGCGGCTATAATATATTACAATATATATATAATATATTACATAAATATGAAAGTACGATTTCCTAATAAAGCATTTAAAGGAGAGTTATTGCAAACATTTTCTCATATGAATATCCATATAAACATGCTCGATAGTGAGAGAAGGGGTCACTTTTACACATTGTGTGAAAAAAAATACCACCAAGCTTGTTTCAGGAAGCAAGAAAAAACAGGGGTGGACCAGTTTTAGAACATACCATTCCACTTTTACATGGGAGAACTGGTCACGTCTAACTGCCTGCTCCCCAAGCCAGACTGTGGAAAAGGAAGGATCTTCTTCCAAAGCCATGCATGATAGTTAAAGTCCTCTATGGTTACACCACTCTTTATAATGATACCCAGCTTCTTTATACAGTGGTAATGGTAATGCCAAGTATCCCTATCACCAAAAATGCTAATGACTGACCCAAATATATATTTAGCCTGGGCTATGTGATCATGCCAAGTGTCTGTATCACCAAAAATGCTAATGACTGACCCGAAGATATATTTAGCCTGGGCTATGTGATCATGCCAAGTGTCTATATCACCAATAATGCTAATGACTGACCCAAAGATATATTTAGCCTGGGCTATGTGATCATGCCAAGTGTCTATATCTGACTGACTGACTCGAAGATATTTTTATACCAGGCTATATGGTCACACCAAGTATCTGTTTCACCATTATTATTTATGACTGACCTGCTATCTGCTGATAACTTACCCGAAGATATTTTTGGGCTGGGCAATATGGTCACAAGTGTCTGTATCACCACTAATCATAATCTCTGACCTGATGATATAAGGCTCGACTATATTTATATGTTGGCTATAAATGCAGAGGTATGAATAATTTGTATAATTGTTAGATTGGAGATGGCCTAGCCTGCTTTTTGTAAACCTTTCCTGGTAGATGAAAGACTTTAATTTTATATTCCAGACGCGGATCAGCGTTTGTAAAGGGGGCAACCCTTGCAGAATATTAAACACGTTTATACAAAGCAGAGCCGTCAGTAAATGATGCGACAATGGCAAACACCTAACTCTTAATGTCTACATTAGCATTTTAATCCACACGTTGTTATAATTTATTAATGTCTCCAATTACACGGCAGCACTTCCTGCCCCCCCCCCGCACATTTACCGTCACCCGTGATAGAATAACATGCATTGATACATACATAGATGGAGCAAACACATGTATTATTCAGGAGCCATGAGTAAGCTTGAACTTTTGAAAACGTCAACAGGTCACAGAACACATGGTGGAGGTCACCATACTGGGTCTGGTGCCCGAAATGTCTCCTTTTCAAGGAGCTCTTTTGAGTTTACTTATCTGCACTTGACCCAAACCAGTCACATGGCTTCTAGATTTCAGACAGCTTCTGAGCAGCACCGTGCCCCTCATGCCATCTTGGAGTAGTGCCGGGGACACCACATGTCGTCTTCTCATTTATCTTGTTTGTTGCCAGCAGTTTATGCTGTTTGATTCACTCATTGGCTTACCGGCAGCACTGCTGACTCAATTTTGGCAGTTGTGTCTAGTCTAAGCTTATTGCTGAACACTCCATGTCACACAAGCACTGTTGTCCCTGATCCAGCCTGATACCCACTCTGCTGCTTCAAATTAAAGTGGACTTAGCATCAGAGGTTTAAAGGGAATAAAAAAAAAACACGCTCACGTCTAGCAGTTGTGATCCTACTCTAGTTGATTAAAACTTACTAGGTCCCGAGATTGAGTATCTGGGGGTTCAGTCACAATGACTCGAGCATGACCACTCTGTTTACTGCAATGAAAGGGACATACTAAGGCCTGGCACGCCTCATTTCCATAGGCAGTGTGGCATTCTCCCCTCCCATTTTGCATAGGCAGTGTGGCATTCCTCCCTCCCATTCCCATAGGCAGTGTGGCATTCCCCCCTCCCATTCCCATAGGCAGAGTGGCATTCCCCCCTTTAATTTCCCATAAGTAGTGTGACACCCCCCCTTCCAAATCAAAGGCAGTGTGGCATCCCCCCTTCCATTTCCCTTAGACAGTGTGGCACCCCCCATTCCCATAGGCAGTGGGGCATTTCCCCCATTCCCCATGGGCAGTGCGGCAGTCCCCCACCCTATATCCCATAGGCAGTGTGGCACCCCCCATTCCCATAGGTATTGTGGCATTCCCCCATCCCATTCCCAGAAGCATTGGTGCATTCCCCCATCCCATCCCCCCCCCCCCCATTGCAGTGAATGGAGTAGGCATGCTGAAGTAAATTACCAACGGTGGGCGCTTTACGTCCTGAGGGTGACCATTGGTCTAAGGATCCAGTAGGATTTATCCAACCAGGGTAGAACAGAACAGCTGCAGGGAGAAAAATTAGTAGAGCTTTTTTATTTGCAGCCTTGACAGTCCCTTTACTTCAATGTTTTTTATACATAACCCCATATAACTTTAAGAGGGTGAAGCCAATGTTATTTGGAGACTGTTGCGCTGCAGCTTTGCCACAAGGGGCCGCTGTTTACCCCACGCTGTGTGACAATCAGGAAGAAAATTACTCTGTGGTGTGGAACAAAGAACAAGGAAGTGAAACGACCTCCATCTTGAAAGAGAGCAGAAGGCTTTGTGTGTAGGAGTTCTGCGTGTCGTGCGGAGACGTGGTATAACTGGACTGAATCCGGATCCTTCCCCGCAGAGGATACCTTGGGTTCAGCGACCGAGAGCTGTGGAGCCAGCCTGCTATTCTTCTTGGATGTGAGAGAGACCTGCAGGTCCTAGCCGAGTGTAAGGTGGCGCCGGACACCCTTCTCTCTTAAGCCAGGTAATCCCCAATCTCCACCGCCTCTTCTGCCTATAGACAAGTCCCCGCTCGCAGGAGACGCGGATTATGCCTCTCCAGACTCGGTTACCCCCAGGCTTAAGGTGGAGATGGATGAACGGCAGGGTATCCCGAATATGGATGCCGGGATGAAGATTGGTTTAAAGGTGGGAAACCAATCAGGAAGGTCCAAAAAACAAGCCGAGGTCAAGCCGGGTGGTCACAGAGCGCGGTATCCAAGGGGTCAAGCGAAGAAGTGTCAAAACGAGCCGAGGTCAAACCAGGTGAGCACCAAAACGCAGTATCAGAGGGATCAGGCAAAAACGTAGTCAGGACAGGCAAAGGGTCAGGGCGGGCAGCAGACAAGGATGGTCAGAGACGAAGCAGAGTAGTAACTATCAAAGCAGACTAGAAAGCACACCCTATTAACCAAAGGCTATAACGGGCACTAGTGGACGGGACCAAAACATATTTAAAGGGGAACTGGCCAATGGGAAGGGGGAACAGGTGATTGGTGCAACTGTGATTTGGGGGGAAATGTAGTGTTTGGTGCAACTTGGGATGTAGCTCCCTATTGGAGCAGCCCCAGGGACTGGACCGCCCTGGCCAGTCAGGCTGTCCAGTCCCTGGGTTCATTCCCACCCAGGCTATGGACCTGACTGGTCCATTTGAATCTGCCCCCGGCGAATGCGCAGGGAGCAGCGCTGCCGAGGGGCATATTGAGACTGTGCTCGCGCCGGCGTGACCGCCTGAAGACCGGAGCCGCGCGCCGCCGCGCAGCGACGTCGCGGGACCGGACGCCAAGAGGAGGTAAGGACCTAACACCGAGGCATCATCTGGTCAGTAATCATAAGAGCATGGTTAACTGAACAGACTGAGACTAGGCCTTTTAGTTAGTTAGATTTTAGATAGGCCAAAAGTGCTCTTCCCTGTTTGCCGTTTGCTGCCTGGGTTTTAGAACTCAAAAGAACATTTTCACCTGTGAAAGCTGACAACTGCAATCTTCGGTCAGTGGATTCTTTACTCATCCAGTAGCAACATCGTTCTTTTGGGTTTTGGGCTAGTTCTGGGGAGGGGAGTTGTTTTTCTGTTATTTTATGGTGATCGGATTGTAAGCTGCTGTGCTGTACCGCCGATGACCCCTCCGTGTGCACCCACACAAACACTTGTTTCAGCATTAGGGTATTAAGAGGTAACGTGGGACGTTTTAGTGTACCCACTAGTAGGTGAGTCACCAGGCCTTCCTGTAACATCCAATCAGGGTAATCTGGCTGTGTAGCACAGAGGTTCTCAGCCCAGGCTGAGTGTGTGTACTTAATTTTTATTGTTTCTCCCATTTGTCTTTTTGAAGTGGGATTGGCGCTCTCTTTTGTAGTAAAAGTCTGGTTTACAAACGCTGGTGTCAGTGTCGCTTTTCCCGCACGTGGCTTCGCTGTATCCTGGGGAGCCCACACCCGTACACGGCTCACATAAACATGAGAGAAAGTCTTGCCAGGGACGGTCCTTGTCAGCTGGGTGCTAGGATCCTGGTACTCCCTCTTACAGAATGGGTTCCAGTAAATCAGTATAATTTCTTACATCAAGTAAATACTTGACAGGGGTTTCTCCTTAGACCTCAGGTTGTCAAATTGAGGACTACTTGATAAGCAATCTCTGGTACCTACCATGTTTTTTACTATTTGTATGAGAACTTCTGCTGATGTTATACTTTTAACACAGAGCTAAACTCAGCATGGTAACTTCTTGCCAAGTAAGGTACAAGTCAACAAGGACCCCCTAGAAGATAACTTTTTATCGTCGAGGCCTGGAAGTGGAAGAGGTCCCTTATTGGATGGAGCATTGTTAGGAATGGTGAGTGTCTCTCCAATGCAGGTTTCATTGATGGTATAAGGGGGTACTTTATTGTCCCTGTGAAGGCAGACCCTTCAAACGGTACAGAGTTGAAATGGAAGTTTAGGTCCCTTTTACCTGCAGCTTCTCCTACATAAGGGACTTGTCTCACACAGTGGCCGTCTTTTATTAAACTGACACCAAACCAAACCCTTGCAGTGCAAACCTTTTTGTTGGCAGAAACTCACGCTTGATAGAGCAACTAAGCTCCCGACCATGAAATGGCAGCTGGGTAAACACCGAATGTCCCTGAATTGCTTTGCTAGCAATTTATGAGACAGCTGCTTTGCAAGTATAATTGGTTATACTGCTTTATATTAATCCAAAGAGCCGTGTTGGTAAATAATATCAGAGATACAGTATAGATCAGATGAACCAGTGATCCTCAACTTTTTTTTACCTTAAAGGAGCATTGATAAAAATCCATATAAATATGCTGAATGGCGGGAGCAGAGGTCACTTATACACCCGTCATCAAGACATATATCCAGCCAGGCATTTTAATGGAAGGAAGAGGAAATCAGGGGTGACAGGTTCTCTCACCCCTGATAGACTAAACCTGTCACCTCTAAATTTTATGCCTAGCAGAAGAAGAAAACCACAAGCTTGGCGGGAGTTTTATTCAGTTCAGGTGTATAAGTGACTCCTCGTCTCATTAGCAGATGTGTTTATATGGATTTTTGCTCCATTAATAGCCATATTCATCACCAAGAGACAGACTTTAGCAACATTAGGCAGGAAGGTATTGACGACTGGGCAAATCCTAGCGCATCTGCACCAGGCATTTTGGAATGGATAAGCACAGTCGAAGAGGGCAGCCAATGGCTAGTGCTCCATTTAGCCCTGACACCATAGTGGCTTTGTAAAGCTGAATGGAGAAGCGCCCGCACAGATCCTGTGGGAACGCCGCAAGGTAAAAAATGATCTGCTTTCCAGGGGGTTTCACATAGTGAGGCCTCCAAAATTGGGATGCCCTGTTGGATAGCAGAAATCACCAGGTAAACTATCACATTTCTTCACCTGCCCAAATCATTTACCGTAGACCATGGCTGCAAGCCACCCAGCAAGGGTCCATGAGCCACATGTGGCTCTCAAGATACAGGTTGGGGTTCAGTGAGATAAACAACGAAAGATACTGAGAAACTAACAATTTGGTGTAGTCATATCTCAAGAGGATGCAAAAGTGCCACCAGGTCAAAAGGGTTGCTTCATCTTCTTCCACTACAGCCAATATATCGTCTTTTTAAATAGGAGCAACCAAAGAGCTAGACTCTATAAGATATGTAGGGCTGGTTGACTCCCTCTTTTTGGGGCACCCTGATTTGTGATGCCCAAATGTTTAAAATGTCCTGGCATGATGGCTTCCCTCTGGCTGATGTGCCCACCTGCACCAGGCATTATGGAATGGCTGGAATGGTTATGCACAGTCCAAGGAGAGCAGCCATTGGCTAGCACTCCATTTAGCCCTGACCTCATAGTGGCTTATTAAAGCTGAATGGAGCACTAACTGCTGATTAGAGAAGAGGCTGTGCATTTCCCATGGGAACGCTGGCAAGGTACAAATTATTATTATTTCACACAGCGAGGCATCCAAAAGCCCTGTTGGAGAGGAAGTCCGGATGGTCGTTCCTCCTTAAAGACACTAAAGGCTACATGTAAAAAGAAAGCAACAGTTGATTTATGGTAATCTGCTTGTTGTTAGAGGTGTGCTATTCTGCAGGCATGCCCACATTTTCTCACTGTTTTCGAGAGGCACAGACTGGGAATGTTTAAACCAGGCCCCTCTCTGCGTCTCACTTTCTCACACGCATTCATTTTTTCTGCTTGTTAATGAAATTTACAATGAATGCAAAAGTATGGAAAAGATAAAGTGGTGGCTATCCACTCTGCAGACACGGGTGATGCTGGAGGGTTGGGGTTCCAACCACTTCTCAGGGCAAAAAATGATGGGCATGCAAAAAAAATAAAATGGGGCTTGGCTACAGAGCAGATGTATGCAGCAACACAAAATCAGCTGTATGGAAGGTAAGAAATGACTCTTTTGATTTTGCACTTAGCTTGCACTATCCCTTTAAGCCTCTAGCAAGTAAATCAAGACCAAAAGTATTATTGGCACAAGTACCGGGACATAACTGCTGTGATACCACCAGAGCACATTTGGTCAGGGGCCCACTATTGTTCTTCCATCTTTTTTAATGTCTGCTCCAATGTCTGGTCATGTTTAGTTTATAATCCGATTCTTGTTTTACCCAAGATGGGGTTTTGTATATTTACCAGGATCCCACAGCCTTTGCCTGTCCACCTATTCATTACTCTACACAAGCCACACATCGCAAGACTGGACATCATTAACCCCCTGATAGTTTTGCCTGATCTCAAAATGTTCTGCTTGAGCAGACAGCTGACCTCACAAGTTGTTTCCAGGGACGCCCAAGATTTCTCCTTGTTGTCCCTCTGCAGGCAAACCAGTGACTTTTTTTATTCATTTGGGCTGTTAGGGGGTTAATGAAAGTTCAGCTTTTTTTCAGTTTTTGTTTTTAATCACAAGAGAGATGATTGTGGTGCATCATAAGCCTCATTTTTAGATGTAGGTCCTCTTTAACAGTTTTATAACTGCTGCTGTTTGTTTCAGCCTTACAGATGGCAGCTCGGGTAATCGTTGGCTGCCTTGGCCACGTTCATGCCTGGGCATATTTTCTGTCTAGGCATTGATCCCAGGTATTTGTTTGCATTGCAGCTGAGTGTGTGTCGTGGGTCGCCGGGAATGTTCTCTCATTGTCCTCCTTATCATCAGTCTGTGTCGGCTTCATTTCTTTCCCCATGATTGGCTGGCCTGTGGCCTAAACGCCATTGTATGAAGTAATCATGGGCTTTAATCTGGGAACTTCCTGTGATATGGCCATTGTTATTAAAGAAAGAAAGCCTTGTTTGTATTGGCGAGTCAACGATTTGGAGACACCGCTATTGGAAGAAGGCAAAATACTTGACACTGAGAAATGAATGATAACCAGGGTGAGCTATGTCCTACAACCATGCTGCTAGCTATGTGACGATGCCAGATTATTGCCCTGTTATCTCCAATAAGGAATTAAAGAGGAACATCGGACTAAAAACAAAAAGGGCCAGATTCCCTCCCCCATCGGCCTCTAATTACTGCTGCTTCAGGTCCCGGTTGTTGCCCCCAAACCCCCCCCCCCCCCGCCACTGGCTTAGCTGTCTGTTAGTGACAGAGTAGCTTTACACTCTGCTCCACTATTAAACTGGACCAACAGCCTGGTATAGTTGAAAAAAAAGGTAGCAGCCATTTTGGAGCTTCCTTTCCCAACTGACATAACTGAAATGCACAGTAACAGGAAGCCCAGTAGGACTTCCTGTTTGCAGGTGGCCTGCAAGCCCATGAGCGGCCATCTTGTTTTTACAATTTATCCCACTAGGCATTAGAAAAAGGTAAATTATTTTTTATGTGCAGCAATCTAAATTGCCCTGGGGAGGGATGCATATGAGCACTGTTTGTTGTGTTGGTCTGGTTTAATTCATTTTTGACTGTTGGTCTGCTTTAAGTATACTTTGTGGTGCATACCCAAATTAGTTTAAAAAGACAGAGCAGCTTTAGCCAGCCTCTTCAAAATCCTGCGCCTCTCACGACTCAATTGCATCCCATTCATCGGCATTGCACAGGCGCAAGATCGGGGGCCCTGATCAGTGCCTTATGGGAAGATGGCACTGGCCAGCGGAATCTGAGGGACGCAGAAGACGAGTAAAAAATCCCCAAAGGTAAAACCGGAGGGGGGGGGGGGGGGCAGCAGATCGGTGAGGCTTGGGGGAGGATCCTCTTTAAAGTGGACCAAAACCCAGCTGTATCGGCTCGGAAATCTATAAGATTCCCGGGCCGATCCATCCCCTCCCCACTGTGGCCCGCTGTGTGAAACCCCACCAGGGCGCCCGCAACACTTACCTTAATCCCGGTCCATCGGTTCCCTTCGTCAGGGGGATTTCATGACGTCCATAGACATCAAGGATGCTTACCTTCATGTACCAATTTTCCCAGCACATTTGAGATTTCTCAGGTTCGTGGTGGGAGATCAGCATTTTCAGTTTGTGGCCCTCCCGTTCGGGCTGACCACGGCACCGAGGGTGTTTACCAAGGTTCTGGCGGGCATAATGGCCCTGCTCAGAGCCCAGGGCATTCGCATTGTGCCGTATTTGGATGACCTCCTCATTACAGCTTCCTCCCTCTGCCAGGCTGAGTTGGACACCAGGACGGTGGTGACGATGCTGGAGAGGTTCGGATGGGTGATCAACCACCCCAAGTCTTCTCTCTCCCCATCAAGGGACATTTCCTTTCTGGGCATGAATCTGGATAACAGTCAGGCCAGAGTGTTCCTACCTCAGCCAAAGGTGCAGAGGGTTCAGGATCTGATACGTGTTCTCCTGACCAACCCTCGCCCTTCCATTCGGCTAGGGATGACTCTGGTGGGTTTAAAGGTGGCCTCCTTCGAGGCAGTCCCCTTTGCTCAATTCCACATGAGGTCGCTACAACTCCATCTATTGCTGAAATGGGACAGACGTCCACAGTCCTTGGATCAGTCTTTTCTGATGTCTCCCAGGGTTCGGCAGTCCCTTCAGTGGTGGCTGGAATCAAGCAATCTGATGAGGGGCAGATCGGTTTACCGGTTCAGGTTCGATCAGACAATCGTACTGCGGTAGCTTACATCAATCACCAAGGAGGGACTCGCAGCAGGAGTGCCCTCAGGGAAGTCTCTCTGATTCTGACTTGGGCGGAGAGCAATGTTCCTTGCATCTCGCTTTAAGTATACTTTGTGGTGCATACCCAAATTAGTTTAAAAAGACAGCAGCTTTAGCCAGCCTCTTCAAAATCCTGCACCTCTCACGACTCAATTGCATCCCATTCATCGGCATTGCACAGGCACAAGATCGGGGGCCCTGATCAGTGCCTTATGGGAAGATGGCACTGGCCAGTGGAATCTGAGGGATGCAGAAGACGAGTAAAAAATCCCCAAAGGTAAAACCGGAGGGGGGGGGCAGCAGATCGGTGAGGCTTGGGGGAGGTTCCTCTTTAAAGTGGATCAAAACCTAGCTGTATCGGCTCGGAAATCTATAAGATTCCCGGGCCGATCCATCCCCTCCCCACTGTGCCCCGCTGTGTGAAACCCCACCAGGGCGCCCGCAACACTTACCTTAATCCCGGTCCATCGGTTCCCTTCGTCAGGGGGATCTCATGACGTCCATAGACATCAAGGATGCTTACCTTCATGTACCAATTTTCCCAGCACATTTGAGATTTCTCAGGTTCGTGGTGGGAGATCAGCATTTTCAGTTTGTGGCCCTCCCATTCAGGCTGACCTCGGCACCGAGGGTGTTTACCAAGGTTCTGGCGGGCATAATGGCCCTGCTCAGAGCCCAGGGCATTCGCATTGTGCCGTATTTGGATGACCTCCTCATTACAGCTTCCTCCCTCTGCCAGGCTGAGTTGGACACCAGGACGGTGGTGACGATGCTGGAGAGGTTCGGATGGGTGATCAACCACCCCAAGTCTTCTCTCTCCCCATCAAGGGACATTTCCTTTCTGGGCATGAATCTGGATAACAGTCAGGCCAGAGTGTTCCTACCTCAGCCAAAGATGCAGAGGGTTCAGGATCTGATACGTGTTCTCCTGACCAACCCTCGCCCTTCCATTCGGCTAGGAATGACTCTGGTGGGTTTAAAGGTGGCCTCCTTCGAGGCAGTCCCCTTTGCTTAATTCCACATGAGGTCGCTACAACTCCATCTATTGCTGAAATGGGACAGACGTCCACAGTCCTTGGATCAGTCTTTTCTGATGTCTCCCAGGGTTCGGCAGTCCCTTCAGTGGTGGCTGGAATCAAGCAATCTGATGAGGGGCAGATCGGTTTACCGGTTCAGGCTCGATCAGACAATCGTACAGCAGGAGTGCCCTCAGGGAAGTCTCTCTGATTCTGACTTGGGCGGAGAGCAATGTTCCTTGCATCTCGCCAGTATACATTCCGGGAGTGAAGAACACGGAGGCGGACTCCCTGAGCAGGGAATTCTCTCGCTGAGGGGAATGGTCTCTCAACCGCAGGGTGTTTCGGGCCCTGTGTCACAAGTGGGGGACTCCGGAGGTGGATCCCTTTGCCTCTCGGCACAATCACAAGCTCCCAACCTTTGTATCTCTATTTCAGGATCCTGACAGTGGATGCCTTGTCCCTTGCCTGGAGGGATCTGGGTTTTCTGTACCTGTTTCCCCCCTTCTCCATGGTGGGCAAGGTAGTGCGCAAGCTGGCTCTAGAGGGTGCGCCAGCAATTCTGGTGGCCCCAAGGTGGCCAAGACAGGCTTGGTTCGCAGACGTTGTAAGATTGGCGGTAGATCAGTACAGGCTGCCCCTGTCTCCGGATCTGATCTCTCAGGGTCAACTGCGTCACCCCAATTTACAAACGCTTGCTTTGACGGCGTGGCTGCTGAAACCTTCATCTTGAGGGAGGAAGGTTTGTCTGAGGCGGTTATTCAAACCTTGATTAGAGCTAGGAAGAGGTCTTCCTCTACCATTTACTATAGGACTTGGCGGTCCTATATTGACTGATGTGAGGCTAGGGCCTTACCTTGCAGGGTGTTTTCGATTCCTAGGATTTTGGAGTTTCTACAACACAGTCTGGATCTGGAGATCCAGCTCAGTACTTTGAAGGGTCAGGTTTCTGCCCTGGCTGTCTTTTTTCAAAGGTCTTTTGCTTTGCATCCTCTGGTCAAGACTTTTTCCCAAGGGGTCACTCATGTTCGGCCCCCTGGGACTTAAAGTGGACCGTCACCCAGGGGTGATCGGCCCGGGAATCTATAAGATTCCCGGGCCGATCACCTCCCTCACCGCGGGACATCCGAGATCGGGATGTCCCGCGGTGAGGGATCCCCCCCAAAACCCCCCAAAAACTTACCTCATCGGCGGCGCCCTTCTAGACGTGCGCGCGCCCGCGCCGGCCGTTTGTGAATGGCCGGCGCGGGCGCGCACACTGTCACCCGCTGTGTTGTCCGCCGCTGTCACCCGCTTGTCCGTCGGCGGTGATTGGTCAGCGCGGCCACGTGGGAGCGTGGTGAGGTGAGTTTTGGGGGCTTTCTGGGGGGTTTCAAACAGCGGGGCACCATTAATCGGGGTGCCCCCCTGACGTGGACCAAAACCCAGGATAGTCAAAATCCTGGGTGTTGGTCCACTTTAAATTTGGTTCTTTCGGCCCTCCAGGGGCCTCCCTTTGAACCGATGCAGGATGTGGCTCTTTCTGTGCTCACTCAAAAGGTTGCCTTTTTGGTGGCTATTACCTCTGTTCGGCGTGTCTCTGAGTTGGCAGCTCTGTCTATTCAGGCCCCTTACTTTGAGAGACACCAGGATAAGGTGGTTTTTCGCTTTAAACCAGATTTCCTTCCTAAGGTGGTTTCTGCCTTCCATCTCAATCAGGATGTAGTTCTCCCTTCCTTGTGTCCTAGGCCTAGCAATGACAAGGAGAGGGTTTTGCACTCTTTGGATGTGGTTCGTTGTGTGAAGTACTATTTGGTTGCTACTTCTCCTTTTCGTAAGCCTTGTTTGTGGTGCCTTCTGGGCCCAGAAAAGGTTTGGCACCCGCCAAATCTACCATTAGTAAATGGATACGCCAGGCCATTGTTGGGGCCTATTCTGCTAAGGGGAGGGTTCCTCCTTTTAAGATCACTGCTCATTCTACGCGTGCTGTTGGTGCATCCTGGGCTTTTCAGCACCAGGCTTCTGTTGAACAAGTTTGTAAGGCTGCTACCTGGTCTTCTGTTCACACTTTTTCCAAGTTTTATAAGGTTGATATGCGGGCCTCAACGGATGCTGTTTTTGGCCGCAAGGTTCTGCAAGCTGCAGTGGTTTAAAATTTGTGCATTTTGCCGTATTGGGATCCCCACCCATGATGGACACTGCTATTGGATGTCCCATATGTCATGAATAGTGGAAGCGGGGTGTGTGACATACTTGGAATAATACCATTTTGTGATTACTCACCTTTAAAATGGGTATTATAAGTATGTCACACACCCCGCTTCATCCCGCCCTTTTTGTATTCTGGATCCTTTATATGGTGAACCTTTTTATGGTTAAGAATGTTTTATTAGCTCTTCCTGGTCCCCTTACTGCTGTCATATACTGGGGAATGTGTGGGAGGTCCCAGGTATTTATGGACCGGGAGGGGCTTCTTTTTTGCTTTCATCTCTGCAGAAGTTCGCCCTCTACTGGACCATAACCCATATGTCATGAATAGTGGAAGCGGGGTGTGTGACATACTTATAATACCCATTTCAAAGGTGAGTAATCACAAAATGGTATTTTCTAGCAGTTACTGACACAAATCCTGCAATAGTGCTGAAAATTACCATTCTTTTGATTTTGTGCTACCCACAAACACTAGGCTGTCCTGCAAATTGTTCCTCCTCAAGTTGGATTAGCTCAACATGTCTTCCCCCACTATTTCTCCATGTATAATTGTGCATGTACTGTAGCACTGCTGTCATTATGAATTTGCCTATAGAACCAATACAAAGCCATGTGGGCCTCTGTGCTGTCTTCATAGACTCTGCATGACTGGACAGTAGACAATTCAGGGCAGCTGGGTGCCTCCTTTATCCTACAAGGTTAGAGAAGTAAACATGATCGATCGTGGAGAGCCAGCAGTGCTGGAAGAAGTAACCCCATGGGCACTTTGCCTTTCCTCTAATACAGCCATCTGTTTCACATTCAGCTTATAGACAGACACATTTATTCTTGTATGAAATATTTCCTGACAGAATTCCTATATATTGACCGTTATTCAGAATAAATGTGTAAGCTAGAAAATGCATCCAACTTGATCAGCGGAGCTGCCATTTTGTCACGTTCTGATTAGAATTCAATCCAAACACGCCAGTGCTAACGGTTTCCCTTTGCTGAAAGAACTTAAGTCATCCGAGGAACATAACCGACTGTGACGGGCATCACGAGTCACATACCCGACTGTGAAAGGCAAACTGAAAAGAAAAAGTAGCTGTATCTACTTTTTGTGTTATTAAGGGGGT
Source organism: Gastrophryne carolinensis (assembly GCA_027917425.1). NCBI lineage: Eukaryota > Metazoa > Chordata > Amphibia > Anura > Microhylidae > Gastrophryne > Gastrophryne carolinensis. Next base: position 405,805,465 of record CM051238.1, on the reverse strand, counting down.
GATTTACTATGTTCCTTACTGTTCGCTGCGTTACACAAATGTATGTTCGCCAGACGCACGGCGCACGTGTGACAGAGTGGCGACACATTTATGACAGCAAAACTTACTGCAGTGAACACCAGTGATCACAGACTCTGCAATGCATTTTGCTGTGTCTTCGCCGCAGTTCGCCAATCAAAATGTCTAGTCAACAGGGTGCTCTTGACAGCGGGTGACCTGCGGTGGTGGTTTGCTGTAATGAAACCAAAAATAGTGCTGGAAACCCCACAATGGACAGACGTATGTAAATACAGCAAACACAGCCTGGTGAATAGGCCATTTTTAGCATAGTAAATGAGGTAAACTAGCGAATGCATGGCGAACGATTGATGAAAGTTTTGCAATGCCCTCAATGTTTGCCTTGCAATGGAAGAGGTGGGGGGGGGGGGGATCTTAGGTGATGACTAATTATCACTGACTAATTATGTTGACTGGAAAAACAGTGTCTGTAGTCCTCACACCATACTATGTGGACACCAGTTGATACTATGTTGAACCAGATGAGCAACATACACAGCCTTTAAAAGCAGACCTTCGTGTAATAGTGACTCTTTGTCCCAGTCATCATTTTAAGACCTTCCTTAAGTCCCTGACTAATTGTCTGTCTGTAGTCCTCAATCCATTCCTTGTGAGAACCCCTATGATGGTGCACTCGGTGATCTACTCCCGGGTGCAGAGCGATAAACACGTTGGAAACACATAAACGCCATGAGATCTGGCTGGGAGACTGAATGTGGTCTAGCAACAATAACAATGTAGGGGGCAACTTCTTGTAATAGTTGTTTTTAGAAATAAAAACAGAAACAACACTTGCAGATTTATCATTATCCAAAACTTGACCCTAGTCCAAATCGCTGCGGCGACGAAACGCGTTGGGAGGAGGCTCAGCAGGGCGTCTATTTCTTACAACCTTTACAGCATTTTTGGCTATCTACTTGGACCTGGATTCCTGGCAATGAGAACTGTTGGTACCCCTGTTGCCTTACTGAATGATTTTGGTTCTTATTTTTTTTTTTATGCGTTTGTGAGTGCAATTCTATTATTTATTAAATCATCCTGGTTTTTAACAGTATTGCACTAGACTATTTTATTATTTTTTTACATACTTGATGCCACCGGATGGCTAATTATCGAGAGATTATCAAGTGTATTTTGAAGCCTTAATTCGGGAACACTGGATTTATGAAGCACCCATTGGCTATATGCTATTGGCTATTGTACTATTTCAGTGTCTGGGAAGAGTTTGAACATCTCTGGTGAAGGCTCACACGGTGTTTGAAGGAGCATGTGCTTTGGGACCATTTCCATCACTTGACTATTGGAAGAGCTCTGTGTTATACTACTTTTGATTATCCAACACTTGTTATTGGTTACAGGAACTCAGTACAGTGCTTATGTCTATTTTTCCCTGTATATTTCCAAAGGTTGAAAAGGGGAGTAACCAGGAGGACTGTGGTCTAATTTGGCCTATATGTCGTCCTTATAGAAGGAAGAAAATATATATGATCAGCTCCTGTGGTGTTATCCTGAAAGTATGAAAATGATTACGGGATTAATTGACTTTCATGCTCCTATTGTTTTCTGCCAGCTACCCCCGACTTAATACATCCCTGCGGTGGCGGTAGCTGAGCAGAGCGTTAGTTTTCATGCGCAGTTATAGAGAAAATGCTAAATACTCCGTCAGCTTTCGTGCTTTATAATAAAGCAGTTGTCTCTGGAAATTGGTCTAGACAGCATGCCAAGCGGCCACTTACTGCTTGTGTGTTGGAGATTTCTGTAGCTGGTCCAGAAGAAGCTCAAATTGAAGACATTAGTTAGATTTGGACAAGAACTGCGCCGAGACCGAAAGGGGAGGTGCGCTCGTTGAATTCTTCCTACTCGAGAGGCGAGAAAAATAGGGTTATTAGATCAAAGCAATGCTGTTAACCCTGTGCAACACAACTAGAGCTTACAGCACGGGCTGGGTGGCAGGAGATGAAAAGAGAAGGAATAAACGAACACCCGATACATAGCTATGCAAAAGGTAAAGTGATTTAATATAAGTGCTCAAGTAATATATACAGATAGCCAGTCTATAAACTATATATACTATGTTATGGGGTCATGGCAATGCTGGTAACAGATCAAGAATTCACAAACCAGATTCAAATAATAAATATATTCACAAAACAGAAAGACATTGTATATCATGCATGATCCCTGTTGGTACCCAAAAGTCACTAAACAAGTGCAAAGCAAATAGAGAAGAACATGAGCATGTTATTAGGTATAGAGCTTACAGGCTGACCGCTTGTTGAGACAGACAAAAACCGCGACGTTTCGGTCAGGATACATTTTTCAGGAGTAGCGCTCATGTTCTTCTCCACTTGCTGTGCACTTGTTTAGTGAATTTTGGGTACCAACAGGAATCATGCATGATATACAATGTCTTTCTGTTTTGTGAATATATTTATCTTTTGAATCTGGTTTATCCCTAACCATTGTACCCCTATTTGAGCTCTGTAAATTCTCGATCTGTTACCAGCATTGCCATGACCCCATGTGGGGATTAACATTGTATATATAGTGTATAGACTGGCTATCTGTATATATTACTTGAACACTTATATTAAATCACTTTACCTTTTGCATAGCTATGGAACGGGTGTTCGTTTATTCCTTCTCTTTACATGTGCTACTTACAAGTGCACATTGAGTGGGTGAACAGGTTTAAGCTGAACCCCTCAAATAATAATATTGCTTGCTACTAACTGAGGCCCTTATTTAACAAGGGATAGCGACAGGTAGCCACTGGTGAGCGGCCGGTAATGACGTACCCCGCCACGAGAACGCCGGCTCCCCACCACAATCACACATTTATTAAGGCAATCCTGCTTAGCGACTGAGATAGCGCCAGATAGCCACTCATTCATCATTATTCCAGCCTCAGCCCACAGCGCCAACGTCCGACCTTGAACAGCGACAGGTATGACCTCTCGCTACCTGGCGCTCTCCAATGCGTTTCAATGGAACAATCTTTAAATATTCATAATTAATTGTTATTCATTTTTTTTTTTTTTTTAAATGTGAAAAATTCTGTGACCACTTCTGCCATTTTAAATACTTTTTTTAAGGTAAAAAAAAATGTACAGAATTGATATTACAGGTCTGATATTAATGTATTCATATTACAAAATTATTTTGGTTTCCAAAAATATGGTTGTTTGGGGGTTAAAAACTACTTTTAACCCATCGCCGCCAGCGCTCTGGGGTTTAAACATGCATTTTACAGCGCGAGAATTTTTTGAGCGTGATTTGTTAATGAATATGGTGGAAGCCGGTCGCTCTGACCAGTCGCTATGATGCGCTCCCATACAGCGTGGAACCTGTCAAATAGCGACTCCTCACCCAATATTCAACATTACGGCAAACCGACTGAGTCGCTATCAACTACCGAACAACGGCCAAGCACAGCGACTACTTGCGGGCGCTCTGAAAATGCCGCTACAGTCGCTCAACTGTCGCTACCTGCCGCTGTTAATGAATCGGCCTCCCCGGCTTATTTTGGGTGTGCTTTGACCTTACCTAACATTGTGGCAGGAGATGACTGCCAATCATCAAGGAAGTGACCCGACTTCTCATTGCTGCCAAAGCGCTATTTTCTATTGCATATGGAGGTCCCCGCACTCCAACTTGTATATTATACAATGGGTTTTGATCAGCTGTCCTTAGGAGAATACGGACACTAAAATAAAGTTGTAGGAGTTCTAGGCACATCAAATCCTCCCCCGGTGCCAGTTCTAGACAGTGTCCTGAAGAGATTGGACTCAAGCAGATTTCTTTCTCTGCCTATTTTCCTACAGTTTTCTTAATTTTTTTTCCAGCCTAGTTAAACTGGACTTTCAGCATCATTTATTGAAAAGCCCAAACACTTAAAAAATTATTCCCCAGCATCTAAAATTAATATATTTTATGGTTTTAGTCACTTTTTTATTCTTTCTCTGGCTGGACTGCAACTCTGTTCAGGACTTGAGGATACGGAGCCGCCATCTTGCCTCAGAAGCATCACGTATTGAGGATAGGGGGCAAAATTGTAGGGGGCATGGGTTACAGCTTTGCTTGGGGTCAGGAAACGGACAGCAATCCCAGAATGCAAAGCAGCACATTCAGAAGACACTTCCTGTGTGCAGGCAGCCTGAGACTCCATGGGCCATCATCTTGGATGTTTAAAAGCTTAAAAAATGCAGTAGATTTAGGTAGGATGATTTTTAACGTGGGCAATCTGTATGTACAGGGTGGGGGAAACATATAAGATAGACTCTTATTCAGGGTGATGGTCTGGTTTTACGCAATACTGTATCCACCCATATAATTCTCTGCCAATAGGCAGTGCTGAGATCTTGATTGGTGGAAAGGTGGTTGGTGAGTACATAGGTTTAATGGTTAAAGCGGACCTTTACTCTGAATAAGAGCCTAACTTATATGTTTCCCACACCCTGTACATACAGATTGCATTAAAAATCATCCTACCTAAATCTACTGCATTTTACGAGCCTTACATCCAAGATGACGGCTCATGGAGCATCAGGTAGCCTGCAAACAGGAAGTGCCTTCTGACTGTGCCGCTCTGCATTCTGGGATTGCTGTCCTTTCCCTGACCTCAGTTCTGCTCTGTCTGTGCAAAGCACAACTATAACCCCACCCCCCTGTATTTTATCCCACTCTGCTCAGTATGTGATGCTTCTGAGTCAAGATGGCGGCGTCTGTATCCTGAACAGTCCTGAACAGAGCTACAGCCCAGTGGGGGAAAGAATAATAATTAAGTGACTAGAAACATAAAATATATTAATTTTAGATGCCGGAGAATAGTTTTTTAATGATTTGGGCTTTTCATTAAATCATGCTGAAGGTCCGTTTTAAATCTATGTTTTTGTATTCTAAAATGTTTCATCTTTCAGGTAGTATGACCCTTGGGGGTTGCCCCAGGATGGGAACGTTGTCAAATTATTGGGCATTTCTTTATAGTGTTTGGGCATTCTAAATCACATGCCAAGTATGACCCCATGGGCTGTTTTAATTCTGCTCAGCCTTAAAACTTGCTGGCGTAGTCCAGTGAGCCATTGAAAGTGTCAGCATGGCGATGTTGATGAAGATGTCAGCACAGGGCTGTGACCTATGGCACTGCTGACTACTGATAACCCCTGGCATGTTATGGCTTGTTTCTATAGAGCCCAAAAGGTTCCAGTGCTGGCAGGGCCAGCATCCCAAAAATTACACCAGAGCTTAAAGGCATCAATGGATGAGAAGGGTTAGGCCCGCTTTAAATGTTAGGGTAGGGTTAAAGATTAGATCATTTCTTGTTTTTAAATAAATTCGTAATTATAAGTTGGCCCTTATACAATCTACCATATTTTCCGCCCTGTAAGACGCACCTAGGAATTGTAGGAGGAAAATAAGAAAAATAGATTCTAAACCAAAAGGTGTGCTAAAACACCCCATTACAGACATTGTGGCATTCCCCAATTCCATTCCCATAGGCAGTGGGCATTCCCCCCATCCCATTCCCATAGCCAGTGTGGCATTCCCCCCTCCCATAGGCAGTGTGGCATTCCCCCCATCCCATTCCCATAGGCAGTGTGGCATTCCCCCCATCCCATTCCCATAGGCAGTGTGGCATTCCCCCCATCCCATTCCCATAGGCGGTGTGGCATTTCCCCCTCCCATTCCCATAGGCAGTGTGGCATTCCCCCCTCCCATTCCCATAGGCAGTGTGGCATTCCCCCCTCCCATTCCCATAGGCAGTGGGCATTCCCCCCATCCCATTCCCATAGGCAGTGTGGCATTCCCCCCATTCCATTCCCAAAGGCAGTGTGGCATTCCCCCTTCCCATTCCCATAGACAGTGTGGCATTCCCCCCATCCCATTCCCATAGGCAGTGTGGCATTCCCCCCATCCCATTCCCATAGGCAGTGTGGCATTCCCCCCATCCCATTCCCATAGGCAGTGTGGCATTCCCCCCATTCCATTCCCAAAGGCAGTGTGGCATTCCCCCTTCCCATTCCCATAGACAGTGTGGCATTCCCCCCATCCCATTCCCATAGGCAGTGTGGCATTCCCCCCATCCCATTCCCATAGGCAGTGTGGCATTCCCCCCATTCCATTCCCAAAGGCAGTGTGGCATTCCCCCCTCCCATTCCCATAGACAGTGTGGCATTCCCCCCTCCCATTCCCATAAGCAGTGTGGCATTCCCCCCTCCCATTCCCATAGGCAGTGTGGCATTCCCCCTCCCATTCCCATAGGCAGTGTGGCATTCCCCCTCCCATTCCCCATAGGCAGTGTGGCATTCCCCAATTCCATTCCCATAGACAGTGTGGCATTCCCCCCTCCCATTCCCATAAGCAGTGTGGCATTCCCCCCTCCCATTCCCATAGGCAGTGTGGCATTCCCCCTCCCATTCCCATAGGCAGTGTGGCATTCCCCCTCCCATTCCCCATAGACAGTGTGGCATTCCCCAATTCCATTCCCAAAGGCAGTGTGGCATTCCCCCCTCCCATTCCCATAGACAGTGTGGCATTCCCCCCTCCCATTCCCATAAGCAGTGTGGCATCCCCCCTCCCATTCCCATAGGCAGTGTGGCATTCCCCCTCCCATTCCCATAGGCAGTGTGGCATTCCCCCTCCCATTCCCCATAGGCAGTGTGGCATTCCCCAATTCCATTCCCATAGACAGTGTGGCATTCCCCCATCCCATTCCCATAGACAGTGTGGCATTACCCTCATCCCATTCCCATAAGCAGTGTGGCATTCCCCCTCCCATTCCCATAGGCAGTGTGGCATTCCCCCCTCCCATTCCCATAGGCAGTGTGGCATTCCCCCCATCCCATTCCCATAGGCAGTGTGGCATTCCCCCATTCCATTCCCATAAGCAGTGTGGCATTCCCCCTCCCATTCCCATAGGCAGTGTGGCATTCCCCCCTCCCATTCCCATAGGCAGTGTGGCATTCCCCCCATCCCATTCCCATAGGCAGTGTGGCATTCCCCCCATCCCATTCCCATAGGCAGTGTTGCACCCCCCCATTCCCATAGGCAGTGTGGCATTCCCCCCTCCCATTCCCATAGGCAGTGTGGCATTCCCCCCATCCCATTCCCATAGGCAGTGTGGCACCCCCCCCATTCCCATAGGCAGTGTGGCATACCCCCCATTTCATTCCCATAGGCTGTCCCCCATTCCATTCCCATAGGCAGTGTGGCATACCCCCCATTTCATTCCCATAGACAGTGTGGCATTCCCCCCTCCCATTCCCATAGGCAGTGTTGCATTCCTCCCATCCCATTCCCATAGGCAGTGTGGCATCCCCCATCCCATTCCCCAATGGGCAGTGTGGCATTCCCCCCTCCCATTCCCATAAGCAGTGTGGCATTCCCCCTCCCATTCCCATAGGCAATATGGCATACCCCCATCCCACTGGCTGCATAGACCGGTTGTGTGCGTGCTCCGGCCCGAGAAGCAGCGACGGTGCCGGCACCGACCAGAGCGGGGATAGTGAGCGGGTTTCAGTTACTCTGCCCGCCGCTCTTTCATCAGCTGGCGTCCCGGGGGCTGCGGCGTGAGGCTTTTGTAGGTGTATCTTTTTACTTTTTTGTTGTTTTTTTTTTTTATATTTGCCCAATAAGACGCACTGACATTTCCCCCCCCCCCACTTTGGGGGAAAAATCCGGTAATTGTTCTTTAGACAACTGTTGACTGGAGTAGCTCGGCAGCAAGTGAGCATCTGCGAGCAGCAAAGGGTTAATGAGCGTCGTCAGAAGCGGTGGAACAATGTGTCTGCAATTATTAGCACCCGTTATTAGGCCAGCTGCGCCTGCATTCATTTCATTTGCAGCCAGTGATTGGCAGGAACACCAGTCATCAGGAGCTGTTTTTCCTCCGCACATTGCGCTTTTATTTTCCTGCTGATCCGGGCACCCCCTCCTGCGACGGGGAAGGGGGGGGGGAGGGTGGCGCTGGCATGCTTGCAAGTGCACGCTGGCAGAAATCAAAGTGATAACGGACAGATTATTACGCCAGTTTAGTGTTTCTTTCTGCATGGCTGAGGAGCATGAATAGAAAGCTTTTGCGCAACGAGGAGAAACGTATCGCCCCTTAACCAAAGACAAAGCGTCCTTAAAAAGCGCAATCAGCCAAGTGTGGCGAGATTACGGAGGAGGGTGGAAGGTACATGGTGAAGGGGAGGGGTTAGGGGACTGGAGACACCTGGGGAGGCGTGTACAGGTAGGAGCTCTGCTAGGTGCACAGATTACTGATTAAAAACTTTGACAATATAACACTTTAATATCTAATTATTGGAGTTTGTGTCTGTTGTCAAGAATGAATTGCCTTACTTAAAGTGGACCAAAGCCCAAGATTTTTACTATCCTGGGTTTTGGTCCTTTCCCCCGGGGAACGCCGATTAGGGGGTACCCGGCTGTGTGAAACCCCCCAGATCACTGAGCGCAACTCACCTTTTCCCTACGGTCCTACGGTGCTTATGCGACCACTCGTCCAATCGGCGTGCTCAGAGCTGCTGTTGTCACGCCATCTAAGGCCATCGGCTCCGAGCGTGCAGGTGGCCACATCCCCTGCTTCCCTATAACAGGGAGCGTGCCTGCGCCGGCCATACACAAATGGCTGCCGCGGGCAAGCACACTACTAGAGGGATAGCGGGGATGCGGCCGTGGCTCACACATGCACCAATAGATCGGGAAGCAAGGTAAGTGTATGGGTCGACCTGGGTTTTTTCAGACAGCGCTGCCCCAGGGAGAGGGAATCAATCATCCGGGCCGATCGCGCTGGGTTGTGGTCCACTTTAAAGGAACAGTCCAGACAATGACAATAAAAGGGCAGCTCCAATGATGCCTGTCCGATGTGCCTTCATTTTCTGTAGTGAGCAGCAGATACGGCAGCAGGTCTCCCATTTTTCCACAACCACACTCCAAATGTGGTTGCAAGGCTGCCCTGTCTCTTTGTGCTGATTTCTCTAAGAGGCCGATTCATTAATAGCGCCAGGTAGCGACAGATGAGCGACAGTAGCGTTATTTTCACAGCGCCCGCTAGTATTCGCTGTGCTTGGCCGTTGTTCGGCTGTTTGACAGGTTCCGCGCTGTATGGGAGCGCATGACAGCGAATGGCCATAGCGAACGGCTCCCAGCATATTCATTAACAAATCACGCTCCAAAAATTCTCGCGCTGTGAAATGCTTGTTTAAACCCCAGAGCGCTGGCGGCGATGGGTTAAAAGTAGTTTTTTAACCCCCAAACAACCATATTTTTAGAAAAAAAAAACGTTTTTCAAAACATTTTGTAATATGAATACATTAATATCAGACCTGTAATATCAATTTTGCACAAATGTATTTATTTTTTTTTACCTTAAAAAAAAAAATCTAACATTGCAGAAGTGGTCACAGAATTTTTGACATTAAAAAAAAAAAATAAATTAATAGCAATTAATTATGAATATTTAAAGAGTGCTCCATTGAAATGCATTGGAGAGCGCCAGGTAGCGAGAGGTCATACCTGTCGCTGTTCAAGGTCGCTCGCTGGCACTGTGGGGTGAGGCTGGAATAATGATGAATGATTCGCTATCTGGCGCTCTGTCAGTCGCTAAGCAGGATCGGCTTGATAAATGTGTGATTGTGGTGGGGAGCCGGCGTTCTCGTGGCGGTGAGCGTCATTACCGTTCATTCACCATTCGCTACCTGGCGCTATCCCTTGTTAAATAAGGGCCTAAATCTGACTGATAACTTATTTCAAATATGAATTTGGAAGCAGCTGCCAGCTTAGTATCTTAAAATTTACTAAAAAACCTCATTTTAACCTCTGCAGAGTCGCCATATGTGGCCTGTGTCTCGGGTGATGATTAGGTGCATGTCGCTATGGCTGGTCAGACAGGGACTAATAAAATTACAAAGTTTCATTTAAAAAGAATCAGATAAAAAACTCAACTTCAGTGCAGTGAATATAAAACATTATAATACATCAGTCCATCATGATTCCACTGTAAATCCCCTAACATTGATGCTTTTCCGACTACCACAATGGACCAAAACCTGCACCTCATCAGGTGATGCCTGCACCTCATCAGGTGATGCCTGCACCTCATCAGGTGATGCCTGCACCTCATCAGGTGATGCCTGCACCTCATCAGGTGATGCCTGCACCTCATCAGGTGATGCCTGCACCTCATCAGGTGATGCCTGCACCTCATCAGGTGATGCCTGCACCTCATCAGGTGATGCCTGCACCTCATCAGGTGATGCCTGCACCTCATCAGGTGATGCCTGCACCTCATCAGGTGATGCCTGCACCTCATCAGTCCATACAGCAGTCCCTGTCTGAAGGTTATCAGCCTCTTTTAAACACTCTTGACCTGTAACAGGGTTGGACTGAGCTACATGATCAGCAGGAGCCACACAGCTTTCCTTACTGGCCAGATTTCAGGAGCCTATAGAGCCCCTTAAACCAGCCCTTCAGGATGATTTAATGAAAAGCCCAAACCCTTAAAAACTATTCCCCAGCATTTAAAATTAATATATTTTAAGTTTTTAGTCACTTATTATTCTTTCCCCCACCAGGCTGCAACTCTGTTTGGGACTCTAGGATACGGGCGCCGCCATCTTGACTCAGAAGCATCACATACTTAGGAGAGGAGAGTAGGATAAAGTACAGGGAGCGGGTTACAGCTGTGCTTTCCATAGACAGAGCAGAGCTGGGGTCAGGGAAAGGACAGCAATCCCAGAATGCAGAACGACACAGTCAGATGACACTTCCTCTTTGCAGGCTGTGTGATGCCCCATGAGCCGCCATCTTGGATGTTTAAAGGCTCACAACATGCAGTAGATGCAGGTAGGATGATTTTTAATGTGAGCAATCTGTATGTACAGGGTGGGGGAAACATAAGATATGCTCTTATTCAGGGTGAAGGTCCGGATTAATGTGAGCAATCTGTATGTACAGGCTGTGGGAAACATGCTCTTATTCAGGGTGAAGGTGCGCTTTAATGGGAGCCTCTTAAAGTGGACCAACACCCAGGATTTTGACTATCCTGGGTTTTGGTCCACTTCGGTGGGGCACCCCGATCGGGGGAGCCCCGCTGTGTGAAACCCCCCAGAAAGCCCCGACAACTCACCTCTCCCACGTGACCGCTGTAGCCAATCCCCGCCGGCGGACAAGCGAGAGGCAGCGCCGGACAAGCAGAGCGCGTCCGCCGATGCCTCCCGCGCGTCCCTCTTACAGCGCGCCCTACTAGAGGGACGCGCGGGAGGCGGCGGCGGACGCGCATGCGCCGCTGGAACGTGGAGAAGGTAGGATTGTGGGCTTCCTGGGGGGTTTCACCCCGCGGGACATCCCAATTTCGTATGCCCCGCGGGGAGGGATCTGATCGGCCCTCTGGGTGTTGGTCCGCTTTAAGAGGCCAGTAACACAACATCTGTCTTTCTATCCTGTAGGTTTTTTTTGTCTAGCACTTCCAGAACGGTCGATTTGTTTGTATTTGTCTACATTCTGGCAGGCAGCCTATCACAACCTCTTTTTAATTTAATGAACCAGAACTGTATTATTTGCTGTATTAGTAAGTTTAATTATATGTTAATATATTATATTTGGTGTTTATTAGTATAAAGTATAATTTATATTATATATAAATAAACTAATAGAATTTATTTGATAGCGACGTAAATTCAAAACGACTTTATTAGACAGTAAATGGTTTTATGTGGCAGCTCAGTTCCAGGGAGGATCTGCACTATCAGCGAGCCCTGCATTAATTAGATACTCATGAGCTGTTCCTCCTCTCATTGGACTTTAGGATTTAGGGCACAAATTAAAGTTGCTATTGGCAAATTAAAGTGTGTTCACAAAAGAAAAAGAAAATTGGTGCTGCTATCTGAGTGATTCTCTCTTCACCCACAATGCCAAATACATCGGCAGATGAGCTGTACAGCGGCGCTAAGAGCGACCGCTAGTGGTCGCTCTGATCGGCCACGAGTCGCTATTACAGAGCGCCTCAGTCGCTGTAGTAACATTGCCAGCATTGATGAATTTGATGTGTGAGTCGCTATAACTCCAGTACAGTGCTATATGGGACTCAAACCATATTCATCCAAAAAACAGCCTCACACAGCGCCGGCGCTCCAAATTGTGTCGCTGTAGCCCAGAAGCTGTGTGATTAAAGTCTATTTTTGAACACATTATCACCAGTAACAAAGCGAAAACATATGGAATTACATTGTGATTAACACTTTAATACCAGACCTGTAATGACAATTCTGCATAAAAAAAATAAAAATAAAAAAAGTTTTCAAAAATGTATTTAAATTTGATACAAACAAAAAAAAATTATTAAAAGAAAACCCTGTTTAAAGAGAAGAAAGGTAACGTCCATTGAAATGTATGGGAGAGCGACAGGCCAGAGCCAGAGCGCCGCAGGGATCCGCAGAGCCGTCTGTGATGATGAATCGGTCGCTACGTGTCGCTGTAAGAGGCGCTCACCAAAATTGCCTTCATAAATGTGGAATTGCGTGCCGTGTCCCGCGTTCACCTGACGCTTACAAGGCACTACCTGGCGCTATCCCTTGATGAATAAAGCCCTAAATATTTGGAGACATGCCATATTACAAGCTTCATCGTTCAGTTGCATGCATGATTTTGCTTCCTAAGAATCTTTAATGTAGAGAAATTGCAAACCTACCATTATCCCAAAATAAAAAAAATATATATATTTTTCAGAAATTTCAGCCAAAACTCGAAATTGTTTTGCTTATCTATACAATTAACCCATTTAGATGATAGTTGTCCATTGGCTAAGGACAGCTTGGTCACATCTTGTGGGAGACTGGATTGAAATTTGAATGATGTTAATTGTTTTTCTATTATGAAAAAATAATAGTATGTGTCCGATGGGGTTTATGGCAGCAGTAAGTGATTGGAGCGCGGTTAAACAAATCTTGCGGCAGTTAGTAATTACCGGATTACACGCTCCCTCACAGCGGAGCCTCTGCTAAATAGGTATTATTGTCGGACCTGTTGTAAGTGGTTCACGGCTGGGCCGGCGCTCAGGGTCATGCCAAGGAGAGGCGAGAAGGGGAAGGTGGCAGATTTGTAAATTGTTAATTGAGAGGAGGAAGCAGATAGAGAGGATGAGCGAGGGAGGGGGGGGGGGGTAGCGGGTGCATGTCCTTCTTGGAGGTCACAAGATCATGTCTGCTACATACAGAAGAGATGTCATAGTGTTTCCATAGTCTCTATAAGAAGGGTGATCTGAGGCTGAACATTTTGCAGTTTTGCATTGGGTTACCTGGCCACTTTGTATCTGTACTGTCTAAAACATGTACTCTGCTTTTCAGGATTCCTCCAGCCTTAAATTTCCCCTACTCATCATCCCTGGGCATAGAGATCTTTCCCCTGTTGGAAGCTTGGTTCTGTATGTGCAGCTGCTACAAAGGATCATGGGGGACTATAACATTTTTCATATGTGGTTTTGATTCTGTAGTACCTTCTTGACTTACCTACAACCTGCTTTGGTCTTGGGTTATACCCACAAACTTTATACTTAACCTCCCTGGCGGTGTTCCCGAGCGTGACTCGGGGTTAATTTTCGCTGCAAGTAGCGGTAACCCCGAGTCACGCTCGGGGTAGATTAGGCAGAGGAGCAGTCTCCTTACCTTTTCCCTGCGATCCAGCGATGTCCCCGCTGTGATCGCAGGTGAGAGCCCCGGCAGATGCGTCCCTCTGACTTCCTGGTTCCGTCTCTGTGAGCCGCAGAGGCTCATGGGGGCGGAACTGGGCGGCAGATTTAAACGTAATGGTAACGCTTTTTGTACAAAATTGCACATATAATCATAATGCCAGGGAGGTTAAAGCTTCATCAAAAACCAACTTCTAACCATCATGTTCATACCATTGTGTTCATAGAACAGTCCAAATACACCCCACATTCTGGGTTCTGACCCTTCTAGTCTAGATATAATTATAATATAACAATACCACCAAGGTAAGAAAGCTTATAATTAGTTTACGTCTCATGAAAGCTATGAATTAGGATGTCTCACTGTGTGAAACGCCCCTGATCACCAGTTTCACCCACCTTCTCCTGGAGCCGTGCTCCGGCAGCACCCCCACTAACCTCTAGCTGTGCGCGTTCCCACGCCACGGCTGCAAGGTTGGCAGGGGATGCGGCTCCTAGTGCAGCAGCACCCAAGGGAGCCGAGTCGCGTCGCTAAGCCAATTAGTGCACTTGCCCGAGTCTGCACCATGGGAGCAAAGTGAAAAGGGGCAACCTGGAGGGGTACACACAATGAGGCATCCCAATGCTGCTCCACATAGCAACAACACGTGGGAAAGTGAAATTCCTGCATTTTGTTCATCTTTAACGACAGGAAACTAGAATGGAGTAAAGTTTAGTTGGAACTGGTCTGAGCAGGTTGGAATGGGACCTATTGCACATGTTGAGTGTGCTTTGGCATGTGAAACGTGATTATAAAGTAAATGAAAAGTTACAGTGTTGGAGCTGGGCTGGATCAGAAAGGGATTAATTAAGAGCTCTATAAACTGGTGTCTTCTGGAGTGTGAAGAGACACTAGAGAAGTCACTGAGAGGCGAGACCATCCAGCATAGAAAAGATCATTGCCTGGGAGACCAGTGGATGCTTCAGGTTGGAACAACACCTGAGTAACCAACCAAGAGAAGCCCGACTTTGACCAAGTCTAAGCATAAGTTAAAGTGGACCAAAACCTGGGATAGTGAAAATCCCGGGTTTTGGTCCTTGACGTCTTTTAGACTCCAGGGCCAACCAAACTGGTGGCTGTTTACTCTTTAATGGACTTGTTTGTGATTGTGTGTCGAGGAGAAGAGCTATTTATGTACTTCCTGCACATGTATGTTTAAAGAACCTGCCATTGTTTTAGCCATGGGATCTTGCCTTCGATTTAATCCAGCAGAACATTGAGTAACGGGGGTTGGTCAACACTTTACACTTCAACATAGAGCACCCGGCTTTGAAGAATCTCCACTCCTCACTACCCCATCAATAACCATATTGATGGGGTAGTGACCCTACCTAATGTGTAGGTAACAGGTACATTACATACAATGACTTTAAACAATAAACAGACATGGGAATCAGGATTACAGCAAACTTTAATTTTGTCAACTACTCCGACAAGTTTTGCCAAAAAGTGGCTTCCTCTGGGAGGGGACCCTGCCTCTGCCAATCTCTTCCTGTACCTATGATGATCTCTTGACCATGCCTATAGCTCCTCATTTTTTTTTGTTTGGTTTACATGTTTGCCTTTATTTAGACTTGTCTTTGACCTTTATCCTGGAGCTCCAGCTGCTGTCTGATCCTGACAGCTTCCAAATGCTATACTAGCTCCCTCTTCCTGTTAGGAGCAAGCCTCGATGCAATGAGTAAGGTAAACTGGGGTACAGGGGTTGTGTCTGCAGGGGTGCTATGGGCTACTGAAGGATGCTTGTGGGTGACAAACGCTTGGGCCCATGTTGAGACCTTTTAAAGTGGAAAAAACCCATAAATTTGACTTTCCCGGGCTTTGTTCCAAGCCCGTGCCCCCGTGCCATCCTGATTTGGGATGCCCCACTGTGTGAAACCCCCATAATGCCCATTAAAACTCACCTCTCCTTGGTCCAACAGTGCATGCACAGGCTCTCGTTCAGTCAGAGCCCTTTGACTTGACTATGTCATTCAGCAAAGGGCTCTGATTGAATTCAACACATGCAGCCAAAAGACAAATGGCTCTCATTGGACGAGAGCCCGTTGGACTGGGGAAAGGTGAGTTATTACTGGTGTCCTGTGGGGTTTCACACAGCAGGGCATCCCGAAATATGATTCCCCCGGGGAAAGCCAGCAAGATTCCAGGGCGGCTGCTGGTTTGTTTTGTTCCTCTTTAAGAAACATCCCATGTGTCTGCCTCAGCCACCCTGGGACCTCACCTTGTTCCTCTCAACCTTGCAAGTCATCCATTGGCAGAAATGTTAGTCTTATTGGTGGCTATGTTTCATCAGTTTGGTCTATGAGTTAGTGAACTAAGCCACCATATCGTAGCCACAACATGTGTACCTGTAACCTTACCAAAGACCTGGTTCTAAATTTCCTTTTATAATGGGATTGGTAGAAGCAGGTTTGGATGCAGTGAGTAAAGCCAAACTGAGAGTGTTTTGGTCATGCCTCTAGGTGTGCTTTTGGCTGTCAAAGGAATTGTGTTGGTTTCAGGTGGTGGCAGTCCATTTTAAGACCTTCATTCAGGGCACATCCCACTTGCCGCCTCCATATTCCAAGTATGTCACACACCCCGCTTCCATTATTCATGACATATGGGTTATGGTCCAGTAGAGGGCGAACTTCTGCAGAGATGAAAGCAAAAAAGAAGCCCCTCCCGGTCCATAAATACCTGGGACCTCCCACACATTCCCGAGTTCCTTCTCTGCAGGACGGCGAGCAAGTCAGAAGATGTATGCTGCTCTTCCTTGCAGGTAAGCCGGGTTTACACCCGGCCTTGTTGTGCTCTATTTCTGCCCGGACCTTTATGCATTAAGCCCATTTCTAGCCTCCCGGGTCCGGGTGATGGTAGCCTTCACCTTAATAGGTGTTTAGGAAGCCACGCTCCCCCGTGAGACCCCATACAAGGGGGTAGGCGGCATCCGTGTTGTTGATCCCGGTTTGGGATGCCCTGTCCCCATTTAATTCCCTTACACCCTTTTGGTAAGGGATTCTCCCCCTTCCGGGTCCCCTCTGTTACCTTCCAGCGGGGGGGGGGTGGCATTGTTCTTCTGGGGCGGGGCCGGGCGCTCGCGCGCTGCCGTTGCCCACCCCCTTCTGTTGGCGCCATTGAGGACCGATCCCATTGCTGGGAACCGCATCACAGGACTCGCAGGAAAGGGGGCGGGGCCCTTCTCTCTACCTCTCAGGCACTGCTGGCTCAGGACGCCATTTTCTGTGGTGGGTGAGTGCCCTGCTGGACTCCCCCCTCTTTTTGCTATACTTGGCCAATATGCATCAGTTGCCGCTTGGGGCAGCGCTGGCCTCTCTGCTATTGTTTTCCTATGACATGTATTTATTTTGCTGTTGCTGTGTGTGTGCATGTGCTTATGGCCACATATTTTGTGGCTTTCAGGAGGACTCCCTGTGCCTTGCTTAAAAGGGGGTTCTCCCGGTCCTAGGGTCCCTAGCTGTAATTTGGGGCACTTATAAATCCTCCCACTCGGGACTTAAAGGGGCATCCCGGGTTGCTTACCAGCATAATTCCCTCTGGTCATTGCGACTACCTTAAAATCACCATATGGAGGCTCCACAGGATACCGGGCTTGGGCTCCCTTCGGGGCAATCCCGGCTATGTGTGGGTTGTGGGGTACCCCTTACGGGAGAGAATGAACTAATTTGCATACCATGTGCGCAACAGGCCATTACGCGGCAGTCGGGATCCCAGGCGTCTGGGTCCGTGCCTCCCGCCTCATCTGCTACCCCTCCCCGCATCATCCGTACCCCAAGTGACACTGTCATTAGTGGGGAGTTGCACTCGGATTCATGTGCTAGGCTGGCCAACCTCGAGAAAATTATTTCTAGCTCAGCGGGCAGAAAGGCCCCTGCTAAGAAAAGACATCTGTCACCGGCTACGCCGGTAATTGATTTTGTTGATTATGACTCCCCTGACTGGGCTGATTATTCCCCGCTCGAGGAGGGGGAATTATTTGAGGAATCTGAGACTGAGGAACTGCAGTTCTTTGATTCTGATGCCGGGCAGGCGCTGGGGGATGCTGTGGATTCTCCCAGGGTCCTGACCCATCTATCAGAGGCTCTGGGTATTTCCCCACCAGCGGAGGCCCCTCCGAAGAAGGGGGAATTCTTTGGGTTCTCTAAGCCCCGCTTGGAGTTTTCAAATCAGGATAATTTTGACAGCATGATTCTTAAAGAATGGGAGAAGCCGAGTCGCCTTCATGGTGTTCCTCAGGGATGAGATAGAAAGTATCCCTTTCCAGTGGACGCGGAGAAGCGCTGGTCTTCCCCTCCCGAGGTTGATGCGCCCATCTTAGGACTGTCCAACACCTCCGTTGTACACCCTCCAGTGTGGGTTCAGCCTTGCGGCCTGTCTGTGCATCGGCACTCGTGGCTGTGGCTAACAGGTCGGAGATCAGGGACATGTTAAATGGGTCCCAGCTCAACCCGGACATCGTTGAATTCACAGCCCTTAAGAGGTGTGAATTGTTCATGAATTTTGTTTTGTCGGCTATGGACGACACTATTACCATGTGTAGTAGAACTTCGGCTCTGTTGGTGGCCATGCGCCGATCGGTCTGGCTGCGCCAGTGGGCGACTGACATTGCGGCCAAGAAATCACAGCTCTGCCCTTCCTGGGAACGCGGCTGTTTGGAGACAAATTGGATTCTGTGGCGAAAGGTGGAAAGCTACCTCAGCGTAAGAAGCAGCGTCGCTCCTTTCGGGAGGCAAGCTCCTTCAGTCCTTTCTTTCACGGCGCCAGAGGGGGCAGAGGTCTTGCCTACTCTGGCTTCAGAGGGGGTTCCTGGAACAGAGGTAGAGGACGTGCCCGTCCAGCCCTTTCTGGATTTGAAGCTTCTCAACAGGTTCATCAGAACCAAGAGGTTCCACATGGAGACTCTGCGCTAAGCCATTGGTTACCTTCGTCAGGGGGATTTCATGACGTCCATAGACATCAAGGATGCTTACCTTCATGTGCCAATTTTCCCAGCACACCAGAGATTTTTTCAGGTTTGTGGTGGGAGATCAGCATTTTCAGTTTGTGGCCCTCCCGTTCGGGCTGACCTCGGCACCAAGGGTGTTTACCAAGGTTCTGGCGGGCATTATGGCCCTGCTCAGAGCCCAGGGCATTCACATTGTGCCATATCTGGACGACCTGCTCATTACAGCTTCTTTCCTCTGGCAGGCGGAGCTGGACACCAGAACGGTGGTGACGGCGCTGGAGAGGTTCGGATGGGTGATCAACCACCCCAAGTCTTCTCTCTCCCCATCAAGGGACATTTCCTTTCTGGGCATGAATCTGGATACCAGTCAGGCCAGAGTGTTCCTACCTCAGCCAAAGGTGCAGAGGGTTCAGGATCTGATACGTGTTCTCCTGACCAATCCTCGCCCTTCTATTCGGCTAGGGATGACTCTTTTAGGTTTGATGGTGGCCTCCTTCGAGGTTTCTGGAAAGATCATCAGTTCCAGGGGTTGTGGGCTCCTCAGGAGGCTCACACCCCCATCAATGTCTTGGAGCTCAAAGCTATCCGCTTGGTTCTGTCGCGTCTGACACTTCACCTACAGGGTTTACCGGTTCAGGTTCGATCAGACAATCGTACTGCAGTAGCTTACATCAATCACCAAGGAGGGACTCGCCACTGGAGTGCCCTCAGCGAAGTCTCTCTGATTCTGACATGGGCAGAGAGCAATGTTCCTTGCATCTCGGCAGTGTACATTCCGGGATTGGAGAACACGGAGGCGGAATCCTTGAGCAGGGGATTCTCTCGCCGAGGGGAATGGTCTCTCAACCACAGAGTATTTTGGGCCCTGTGTCACAAGTGGGGGACTCTGGCGGTGGATCTCTTTGCCTCTCTGCACAATCACAAGCTCCCAACCTTTGTATCTCTGTCTCAGGATCCTCTGGCCCTGGCAGTGGATGCCTTGTCCCTTGCCTGGAAGGATCTGGGGTTTCTGTACCTGTTTTCCCCCTTCTCCATGTTAGGCAAGGTAGTGCGCAAGCTGGCTCTAGAGGGGGCACCAGCAATTCTGGTGGCCCCAAGGTGGCCAAGACAGGTTTGGTTCGCAGACGTCATAAGATTGGCGGTAGATCAGTACAGGCTGCCCCTGTTTCCGGATCTGATCTCTCAGTTTCAACTACGTTACCCCAATTTACAAACGCTTGCTTTGACGGCGTGGCTGCTGAAACCTCCATCCTGAGGGAGGAAGAAACCTTGATTAGAGCTAGGAAGAGGTCTTCCTCTACCATTTACTATAGGACTTGGCGGTCCTGTATTGCCTGGTGTGAGGCTAGGGCCTTACCTTGCAGGGTGTTTTCGATTCCTAGGATTTTGGAGTTTCTACAACACGGTCTGGATCTGGGGTTCCAGCTCAGTACTTTGAAGGGTCAGGTTTCTGCCCTGGCTGTCTTTTTTCAAAGGTCTTTTGCTTTGCATCATCTGGTAAAGACTTTTTTCCAAGGGGTCACTCATGTTCGGCCCCCTAGAAAGGCTTTGGTTCCCGTCTGGGACCTGAATTTGGTTCCCTCGGCCCTCCAGGGGCCTCCTTTTGAACCGATGCAGGATGTGGCTCTTTCTGTGCTCACTCAAAAGGTTGCCTTTTTGGTGGCTATTACCTCTGTTCGGCGTGTCTCTGAGTTGGCGGCTCTGTCTATTCAGGCCCCTTACTTTGAGAGACACTAGGACAAGGTGGTTTTTCGTTTTAAACCAGATTTCCTTCCTAAGGTGGTTTCTGACTTCCATCTCAGTCAGGATGTAGTTCTCCCTTCCTTGTGTCCTAAGCCTAGCAATGACAAGGAGAGGGTTGTGCACTCTTTGGATGTGGTTCGTTGTGTGAAGTACTATTTGGTTGCTACTTCTCCTTTTCGTAAGACGGACGCCTTGTTCGTGGTGCCTTCCGGGCCCAGAAAAGGTTTGGCGCCCGCCAAGTCTACCATTAGTAAATGGATAAGCCAGGCCATTGTTGGGGCCTATTCTGCTAAGGGGAGGGTTCCTCCTTTTAAGATTACTGCTCATTCTACTCGTGCTGTTGGGGCCTCCTGGGCTTTTCAGCACCAGGCTTCTGTTGAACAAGTTTGTAAGGCTGCTACTTGGTCTTCCGTTCATACTTTTTAAAAGTTTTATAAGGTTGATGTGCGGGCCTCAGCGGATGCTGTTTTTGGCCGCAAGGTTCTGCAAGCTGCAGTGGTTTAAATTGGTGCATTTTATTGCTGTATTTGGATCCCCACCCATGACGGACACTGCTATTGGATGTCCCATATGTCATGAATAGTGGAAGCGGGGTGTGTGACATACTTGGAATAATACCATTTTGTGATTACTCACCTGTAAAATGGGTATTATAAGTATGTCACACACCCCGCTTCATCCCGCCCTTTTGTATTCTGGATCCTTTATATGGTGAACCTTTTATTGTTAAGAATGTTTTATTAGCTCTTCCTGGTCCCCTTACTGCTGTCATATACTGGGGAATGTGTGGGAGGTCCCAGGTATTTATGGACCAGGAGGGGCTTCTCTTTTGCTTTCATCTCTGCAGAAGTTCGCCCTCTACTGGACCATAACCCATATGTCATGAATAGTGGAAGCGGGGTGTGTGACATACTTATAATACCCATTTTACAGGTGAGTAATCACAAAATGGTATTTTTAGCTGCTCCTGCTACCCCTTCTGCTACCCATTTGGAGGGAGAAACTAGTATTTGTGATGGTGGTCCTCCCAACTAAGCCACCATACATCACAAAGTGATCCTGTGAACACCACTTTCAAGATGGAGTTGGCTAGACATGGGACCAAAAAGAGTCAGGGGTATCAATGCCAATCGCTACCAACAAACTAAATTCAGCCCTGCCAGAGTTAAAGAACCTGCTTGAATATTCAATTTATTCGCAATTTCCCTGCTTCATTTATGTGCGGACGAGGCTAAATTGTTTTGTTTGCTCGGTTGCGACACGTACTGTATGAAATATGAGCAGTATCTCTTACTTACAGTGTTGTCACTTGATAATGGATCTCATTTTCACTGGACCTCCTAAAAACACTCGAGGGATGAATAGCACTTAAACCTGACAAGCTAAATTGCAATGTATTTTGGCTACAATTCAAGCCTTGGCGGCAGGAGCATTTCTGTGCATAAGGAGAGGAAAGTGGGTGGAGGGCAATTACCACAAAGAGCGGAGGCCGCTTGGGATGGAGACCTTGTAAATTGAGGGGA
Organism: Gastrophryne carolinensis; assembly: GCA_027917425.1. Taxonomy (NCBI): domain Eukaryota; kingdom Metazoa; phylum Chordata; class Amphibia; order Anura; family Microhylidae; genus Gastrophryne; species Gastrophryne carolinensis. Next base: position 405,783,473 of record CM051238.1, on the reverse strand, counting down.
GTGCGTGGTTTACCTGAGGTCGTAATAGATTTTAGTAACGTGTGCATCTCACCTCTGTGCACTATTGTGAGATGGAGCTTCATTCTCCCACCGCTGGATCCTATTGTGTTTCCAGGGAGCAAAGACATGGCGCTAAGCAGACCTGATTATCTTGCATGCTGTCACAATTTCCAAAGCCAGCACTTGTAGTTCGGGAAATGAAATTTTCAGACTAAAAGCTTTGCAAAGAACCTCTGATTGAAAGTGTGTTGAGGCTTTTGGCTGTTTGAGGGCACAGAGTTTGCTCTGAGTCCCATAGATTAGGTTAGGTAAGATTGGGTCCGCAGCTCTGTATGTATGGCCATCATGTTAGTGCCCTCTTCTGCATGGTAAGCTATAACGGAAATTCTACTCTGTATTCTTTGGGAACTACCTGCCGGTATGTTCCCTGTGCTGCGACCCGTTTTAAACCCTTACAACTGTTGATATAGGTCAGGTTGGTTCATAACCCAGCCTTACTTTAAATCTTGGATTATCCCGAGGCTAGGCCCTCTCAGGGTTAATGGCTTTGAGCTATGACCACACCTTATTATCTCAAAAGCATATATTTTTATTTGTCACTGTTTTAAAAAGTTACAAAATGTTTTACACATTCATACATCCATATATTGCATATTGACAAGATATTCCAATTTGTTACATGATTGTTCTCTGTTCTTTTACATCAATTTTGTGTGGGGCAAACATGTTTCGCCTGTCTAGACTTTTTCAATGCCCTGTATATGTAACAAATAAAGGCATATTAGTTATATCCTCCTTTTGTATTCATCTTGAAATGTGTGTTGATTGGAAACATTTAAAATACCTCATTTTCTAATCATCATTGAAAACAATGAAATTCTACTCTGCATGACAAGTGATGTTTGCAGAGATAGCAAGATTTTTTTTTGTGTCTCCCGAAATGAGCCCCCCCTCATCCCGTCATCTGCCTATCAGCTGATCTCATGCAGGATTTTGAGCCCACTGTCACCCCCAGAAAAAAATCCCTGCTGCCTGCTGGTGTCGACTATGTACGTCCACTGCCTCCTCCCCAGCGGTGGGGGTCACTTGCCTCACCTCTCCTAGCATTTCCTGTGCCGAGCCAGGTCACAAGGAGGCTCTACTAATGCCCACTCAGTGCCCCCATTGAGAAATGTCACAGGTAAGCCATAGAACACCCCTCAGCCCCTCCAATATGAGGCCCACAGGTTGGTGGGCAGGGCATTATAAGGTGAGAACTTTGACAGGTAAGTGCTGTTTGGTCGTGAGGAAAACCATGCTCTCTTATGTTTGTGCGGCAATGTTTTGCCATTAGACATCTGTCTGATTATTCCAAGTATGTCACACACCCCCCTTCCAAGATTAATAACATATGGGTTATAACCAGTAGAGGGCGAACTTCTGCAGAGATGACTAGAAAAAAAGGAGCCCCTCCCGGTCCATAAATACCTGGGACCTCCCACACATTCCCCAGTAATCGTCTCTGCAGACAGCGAGCAAGTCAGAAGATGGCTGTCTCCTTCTTTGCAGGTAAGCCGGGTTACACCCAGCCCTTTTTTACTCCTATTTCTGCCCGGACCTGATTTAAAATGTAAGCCCTATGCCTCCCAGCCTTGGCTGTAGGTCCGGGCGATGGTAGGCTACACCCTAGCAGGTGTACTATTAGGAGCCACGCTCCTCCATAAGACCCCATATGAGGGGGTAGGCGGTTACCAGGCTGGTGATCCTGGTTTGGGATGCCCTGTCCCTGTTATCCCTCTTCTACTATTGTAGTCTGGGTTTCCCCCTTCCGTTTCTCCCTTATTCCCGCAACTGGGGGGGGGGGGGGGGGCGTTTCCTTCTCCCTTCGGGGTGTTTGTTTGTTTTCACTTGTCTTGTATATATGTGTGTGTGTGTTTGTGTGGAGTGCTTACTGCAAGTAAACTGGAGACATTGCTGCCCAGGAATAGGCACCGCACTCGGCGGGGAGAGCTTCTTCCCCTCCTTTCCAGTCACGGGAGGGGGCGGGGCCGGGCACTCGGCGCTTTGGCGGCGGCCCGCCCCTGTCTCTGGCGCCAATAGCTGGCCAATAGCTGGGAACCGCGTTTCTGGTATGGATAGGGAGGGGGCGGGGCCAGGCGCGGAGCGCGATCCGCGCTGGCCCGCCCTTTTTCTTCCTCCTCTCCTTCCAGTCTTGGTCGGACGCCATTGTTCTGTGAGTGCCCTGCGGGGCTGTTTTTCCTTGTACCCTTGCTATTGTCCTTTGGCAGTGCGGTGTCGGTTTTTTACAGCGTGTTATGTATTGTAGACACGTTTGCTTATATACATTGAATATATTTATATAATTAGAAATCTGCATATATTGATGTCATGTATGATTGCTGGCATTTGATTGTAGTGTGCCTCTCTTACGGGTCCCTTTCTTATTGTGTCTTTCAGGAGGACTCCCTGCTTCATAAAAAGGGGGGGGGTTCTCCTGGTCCTAGGGTCCCTTGGCTAAATTTGGGGCATTACAAATCCTCCCACAAACGGACTTAAGGGGCATCCCGGGTAGCTTAATAGCGTAATTCCCTTTGGTCATTGCGACTACCACAAAAATCACCATATGGAGGCTTCCCAGGATACCGGGCTCGGGCTCCCTTCGGGGCAATCCCGGCAGTGTGTGGGTTGTGGGGCATCCCTTGTGGGGGATAATGTGCTGGTTTGCATACCATGTGCACAGCAGGCCATAACGTGGCAGGGTCCCAGGCGTCTGGGTCAGCGCCGCCGGCCCCATCACCTTCTCCACCACGCCTGATTCGTACCCCAAGTGACACGGTCATTAGTGGGGAGTCGCATTCTGATGTCTGTGCTAGATTGGCCAACATTGAGAAATTGATTGCTAGCTCTGCGGCCAGAAAGGCCCCAGCTAAGAGAAGGCATTTGTCACCGGCTGCGCAGGGTTTGGAATTTGATGAGGATGATTCCTTTGACTGGCCTGATTATTCCCCACTGGAAGAAGGGGAATTGTTCTCTGAATCTGAAGGCTCTGAGGATCAGTAGTTTTTGGATGCTGATGCTGGGCGGGAGTGTGGGGATACCGTCGATACCCCCAAGCTTCTGGCCCATCTTTTTGAGGTGCTGGCTATTTCTCCTCCTGCGGACCACAGAAGGGGGAATTTTTTGGGACCTCTAAGCCTCGATTGGAGTTCCCAAATCAGAAGCATTTTGACAATTTGATTCTTAAAGAATGGGAAAGGCCCAGCCGGCTTCCCGGTGTTCCTCAGGGATGGGATAGGAAGTATCCCTTTCCGGTGGACGCGGTGAAGCGCTGGTCGTCACCTCCCGAGGTCGATGCGCCGGTTCTGGGTTTGTCCAACATATTGTGCACTCACCAGACGCCACCACGCTGAAGGATAGTGAGGACAGACGTCTTGATCAAATGGCGTCTCATGCCTTTGCCAGCGTGGGTTCGGCTTTGCATCCTGTTTGCGTTCAGCGCTCACGGCTGTGGCTACCAGGTCTTTAATTAGGGGCCTGTTGAATGGTCCCCAGCTTAACCCGGCCAGTGATGAATTTGCAGCGCTTACGCGGTGTGATTTGTTCATGTCCTTTGTCTTATCAGCCTTGGACAACACAATATGCATGTGTAGCAGAACCTTGGCATTACTTGTGGCTATACGTCGCTCGGTTTGGTTGCGCCAGTGGGCGGCTGACATTGGGGCTAAGAAGTCGCTTACAGGGCTACCCTTCTTGGGTATGCGTCTGTTTGGAGATAAATTGGACTCGGTGGCGAAAGGAGGTAAGTTACCACAACGCAAGAAGCAGCATCGCTCCTTTCGGGGTGCGGGCTCCTTTAACCCTTCCTTTCGTGGCTCTAGAGCAAGCAGAGGTGTTGCTTACTCTGCCTTCAGAGGTGACTCCTGGGGCAGGGGCCAGTCCTGGAACTGCCTGGGGTACCAAACCCAAGGCTGCTGCCAAACCAGCTCAGCAATGAGGGGGCGCCCTCACCCTCACCGGTGGGGGGACGGCTACGGCACTTCGTCCAGGTCTGGACCCGGGAGGTCACAGACAAATGGATCTTGGAAGTAGTTTCTTCCGGGTACAAGCTGGAGTTCGAGTCCCGGCCTCCTCCCAGATTCCTTGGGTCCCGGGTTCCCCCGGAGCCCCGGGCTGCGCAGGGGCTTCTGTGGGCAGTACAAAATCTTCTGGACTTGGAAGTCATCTGCACAGTGCCTTTCTCAGAGAGAGGCCGGGGCTATTATTCCAATCTCTTCACGGTGCCCAAGAAGGATGGCTCCATAAGACCCATTCTGGATTTAAAGCTTCTCAACAGGTTCATCAGAACCAAGAAGTTTCGCATGGAGACTCTCCGATCGGCCATCAGTTCTATTCGTCAAGGGGATTTTATGACGTCCATAGACATCAAGGATGCTTACCTTCATGTACCGATCTTCCCAGGACACCAGGGCTTGTTCGTGGTGCCCTCCGGGCCCAGGAAGGGTTTGGCGCCCGCCAAGTCTACCATTAGGAAATGAATACGTCAGGCCATTGTTGGCGCCTATTCTGCCAAGGGGAAGGTTCCCCCTTTTCAGATCACTGCTCATTCTACTTGTGCTGTTGGGGCTTCTTGGGCTCTTCAGCACCAGGCCTCTGTAGAACAAGTTTGTAAGGCTGCTACCTGGTCTTCTGTTCATACTTTTTCCAAGTTTTATAAGGTTGATGTGCGGGCCTCAGCGGATGCTGTTTTTGGCTCCAAGGTTCTGCAAGCTGCAGTGGTTTAAATGTGTGCATTCTTGCCCTTTGGGATCCCCACCCATGTTGGACACTGCTACTGGATGTCCATATGTTATTTATCTTGGAAGCTGGGTGTGTGACATACTTGGAATAATACCATTTTGTGATTACTCACCTTTAAAATGGATATTATAAGTATGTCACACACCCCGCTTCATCCCGCCCTCAGTTGTATTCTGGATCCTCTATATGGTGTGCCTTTTATTGTTGAAATATTTTTTTTTTTTTTATTTGCTCTTCCTGGTCCTCTTACTGCTATCCTATACTGGGGAATGTGTGGGAGGTCCCAGGTATTTATGGACCGGGAGGGGCTCCTTTTTTTCTAGTCATCTCTGCAGAAGTTTGCCCTCTACTGGTTATAACCCATATGTTATTAATCTTAGAAGCGGGGTGTGTGACATACTTATAATATCCATTTTAAAGGTGAGTAATCACAAAATGGTATTTTGCAGACCCCTGCGTGGTTTTGTGGTGAAATCTGTCACAGGCTGCATTTGTCCACAGGTCGCAAAGCACTCACGGGTGCCATTAGGACTAACAGGCAATGCTGCGGGAGCTGTATGTGCTGGTGACACCAATGGTTTCTCCCTGCTTTTTGTCATTTAAAATACATTCCTCTAAGGGAGACTTTAGACAACTTATATTGGTGTGTGTGACTTTATTCCATCCAAAAAGCCATTGAATAATCTATGCCCTTTAACCATGCCCCTGCCCTGCCCATCATCCTGTTAGCTGGTCCCCAAGGTTGGCATCTCTGTATTTCATGTTCTGTGGTGGACTTGAAAGAGTCTTCCTTAAGATTTCTGTTTGGTTAGAATCCCAACTTGACTAGTTAGGATGGGTTACTACTGCCATAAAACAGAACTTAACTGCCATAAAACAGAGCTTAAACCAGACCAACAGCCCGGCACAGCTGGAAAAGAAAGGTAGCGGCCATTTTGTAGCTTCTTCTCCCAACATCTCATCCATGCTGCTGCCTGGAATCAACTGACAAAACTGACAATACATAGTAACAGGAAGCCCAGCAGCACTTCCTGTTTGCAGGAGGCCTACAAAGGCATGAGCCACCATCTTCTTTTTAAAATTCACTACAGCAGGAGATAGAAAAATGTAAATGAATGTTTATATGCAGCAATCTAAACTGCCCTGGGGAGGGATGCTTATGAGCACTGACTGTTACGTTGGTCTGGTTTAAGTCATTTTTGGCTGTTGGTCTGCTTCAACTGCCATAAGACAAAAATGAGGCAATAACACTATCAAGCATTTTAAGCTAGACTCTCACAGGTGATTTATCGCAGCTCCTGCTTAGTACTCTCTACATAGATCCATCTCTTTATGTCCCAGTCTCCCCTTCCTCCTGCTTGGTGCTCCCTATAGTCCTCCTCCTTCCCCTTCAATGTCCCTGTCCCCCTTCTTCTACTGGATGTTTCCTTCAGAACCCTCTTCCCCCCTCCTCAAAGTCAAAGCCCCTCTCTTTGACCCCACCTTATGGGGAGGTGACCTCCCTTGCTTCCTCCGCTTTAGCAACTCCGCCCCACCCCCATGTGCTGGGTGGTCCCTGCAGTCTCTCTTCCACCTTTCACTTTAAAGTGGACCAACACCCAGGATTTTGACTATCCTGGGTCTTGGTCCACTTCCCCCGATCGGGGTGCCCCGCTATGTGAAACCCCCCAGATCGCAAGTAAAAACTCACGGCGCATGCGCGGACGCTCGTCCAATCAGCGCACTCAGAGCCGCTGTGGTATGCACGTCAATGAGACGTCTTACTGCAGCAGCTCTGAGCACGCTGGTGGCCGCATCTCGCGCTTCCCTCTAACCCTGCTAGAGAGAAGCGCGAGATGCGACCGGGGCCCACGCATGCGCCATTGGATCGGGATCTAGGTAAGGTTTCTGGGCGTCCTGGGGGGTTTCACACAGTGGGGCATCCCAAATTTGGATGCCCTGCTGGGAGGGATCGGATCGGCTTTCCGGGGTCGATCACGCTGGGTGTTGGTCCACTTTAATGGCGCTCACCCTTCCCTCTTTCCTTGCTCCCGATACCTACTAGCCATATGCCGGACCAAAAGCTCCAAAAAGTGGTGCCTCAGAATGGCAGCCTGCAAACATGATTCCTGAACCAGGGGAATTCTGCACCCCTCAAGTCAAAAAATCAAAGCTTAGTAAATTGCTCCCCTAAATGCCCCCCCCAACAATCAGTGGTGTAAGCTATTTGAGAGGGTTAACCCCATGCAGACGTTGTGGAATGACATGCAGATGCTGCCCATCTGAACTGCATGGGAGCTGCCATATTGCTACACACCTGCTTCTGAGAGACCCAGCCCCACAGTCAGCATTGCTCTGTGCAATCATCATTTTATGCAGTGCATTTTTATGCAGTGCTATCTAGCATATTTATGGGTTTTTTTTTTTTTCACATTGGACCATCATCTGCCGATAATGCGCATTTAAGCAAGTCCAGTGGTAGACTCTGCAACAGTCTCTGCCCCTGAATAGGACAAAGCTGTTCCTCTTTGCATTATAGATGTAATCTGCATCTGGATTACATCCACATTCCTTGCGGGTGGTCACTTTGATTATAAGCTTGGGCTCACCGAAGCAAATAATTGTGCAACTTGTGCTTACTGGAGCTTGTGATGATCACTAAAAGCTTGTACGTCGCTGTAAGTGTTGCTGTACTGTCATTAAAGTAACATCTTTGGCAGGGAAATGGGTTAAATTGTATTACATCAAACATTCCCAGAGGAACAGGAGAACAACAAAGCCCACGAGTTTGCTTTCTTTGTAATGATTTCCCATATTCATACCATATTATGCCCTATGCACAGGTGTATATGGAGGCTTTTGCCACCCCCCTCTAGTGTTTCGTATGTGGTATAACACCTGGTGTCATGCTGCACAATAGAAAATTATAGCTAGCACACTATGAAATGGAGCTCATGTCGGCCCACTGTGCTGCATCTCTCTGGAGCAAGTACAGAGAGGATCAGGGCTGTCTTCAGGGCAGTGCAGACATTATTCCCATATGGGCCCCGGTCATCAAAGTGGACCAAAACCCAGTGCGAGCCAAACAGGGGTTTCTCACAGCCAGGGGCCATCCCTGAAATTTTTCCAGGCTGGCCGCTGATGGGTTTTGTTCTACTTTAAAACTAAAACAGCAGAGTGGAGCTGGGCAGCTCCCTAGCATAAGATGCCCTAGCAATATCCTATTCTTTTTTTTTTTTTATATATATTCTTTATTTAGATAGCATTTTACATATTTTCAAATACAGAGACATACAAAAATAGATTCCAAGCAAATAAATCCTGCACAGAATAACACATATTAATATCTGGTATATGAGTTAGTGTCAAAAAGCGATTCTAGGCAAACATTGTAAGACAGCCGTTCTGTCCCAACAATTGACAGTATGCATGTATCGTTGGGGCAAGCGGGGTAGTGACACTTGACTCCAGAATATAAGAACAACTCAGAAAAACAGGTACAACAGCAACATTAGGGGACGGGGGGGGGGGGGGGGGGGGGTGGCGGCTTCTCCCGACTGGCCAAGCAGTCGCAAGCACTCAGGGGATTCCGTGAATTCAATTCACCCGTACCATGTCATCGTGAATCTCTCGTACCCATCTCCCCTGGAGAGTATGAGGTTCTCAAACCTCATTATGTCATTAACCTTTCTGATCCACATCGCGATTGATGAATGATGTGTACTTTTCCAAAGTTGTGGGATACAGGCCTTGGCTGCGTTCAGAAGGTGGCAGCGGACCGATCTACGGTACCTTTTAAGCGGGGTCTTCGAAAGGTGAAGGAGACATATCATTGGGTCAGCAGGAACCTCTGCGCCCGACACCTTTTCTGCCACTCCTCTGACCATGTCCCAGAATCCTTTGATCCTTGGGCAGGACCAGAAAATGTGAAGGAGGTCACCCCTCTCCTTTCCACATCGCCAACAGTGGGCTGGGACATTCGGGTACCATTTGTTCAGGGCAGAGGGCACTCTGTACCAATGCGTGAGCAATTTATAATTACACTCTTGGTACTTCGTACATATCGATGTTTTGTGCGGTAGGAGCTAAATTTTTTTCCTTTGTGCCGGTGTTAAGGATATGTTGAGATCTCTTTCCCATTTTGTGAGAAAAGGAAGGACGTCTGAATCGGGCTCTCAATATCCTATTGTAAAGTGACAGTAGTGCAATGATAAATAAGTCAATGACTGTCTGTACACTATAAATTAATACTTCAATAAATAATAAAATGAATAACCGCTTTAATATTTTAATATATATTGATACAGTTAGGTGCATGGGTTACGATGCTAAATTGATTGCTTAGGTTAGAGCATATTCTGATGATTCAGGTGCCCAGTTTTCTGTAGGTTCCTGTGTGTCTGGCTCTGGAGTCATGTAGGTAATGGCATGGATATTTCTATGTTACATGCTTGTATAGCACTATTGTAGGCTGCTTGTGTCTGGCCATTGTGTCCAGACGCGCTGGTTGTATAGAGAACGGATAGCCCGTGAGCCGGGATACCCCCTCGCTTCACTGCTGACTATGTACACAGATCTCCCTCTCCCTGCTTAGTATTCTCTGTAGGTTTCAGCCGGGAGACGCCTCATCGCTCACCGAGCGAGCGCTAGGAAGAATATTCACTTTCTGAGCATGTCCCTGGTCCTCGCCCAGGGGTGCCTCTATAATATACAGCAGCCTGTATTAATATACCGTTGCAGACATTATATTAGTCATTCTGCGTCTGGCGCGAATAGATCAGGTTTTGGCAGGGTGATTGCAGAACATAGAGGCAGGGCGTAGCGCTATGCTGCTTGATAATTTCTCTGGGGATGCCACTATTTATTACTCTCCTTTGGGACACAGTGCAATTTCTTGCCTCTGGGTGCACAAGTATCGCTGGCCACGCTGTGCTTTGCTGAATGCTAATAGCTGGGTGTACCATCCGGACAGCTACATCGAGTGGCACTGGGCGGGTGGCTTCCCCTGGATGGGTGGTTATTGCTGATTATAGGTGTACAGAACTGATCACTTGTACAGCGCCCATATCCACAGCATTGATAGCAGCCCACAGGTATGCAGAATACCTTCCTCCACCAAATATCTCAGGGATGCACAAGGAATTTCTTGTGTTTGGCACAGACCTAAATAACGTGAGTTATATTGGAGATCGCGTTAAATAAAAATTACATTCCACAGAACCTTAATCATTTGTATTTATGTGTGCATTGCCAATAGTTCTCAATAAGATATTCCTCCCTTCTCTAGGAATTTGCCCAGTGCTTTTTTAAAGTGGGCAAAAACCCAGGGTTTTGGTCTTTGCGCCATTGGACCAGGAACGAAGGTGAGTTTTCGGGCGACCTGGTGGGGTTTCACACAGCTGGGCACCCCAAAATGGGGTGCCACGGGGGAAGTGAATATGCCTCTATGAGACTCCAGGGTGGGTCTTGATCCTCTTTCAATACAACTATATTGTGGCTACTGTTACCAAGATTTTCACGGACTGTTACTGTCCCTATCAGGTCATCATTATTCTTCTTGTAGAAGAAGCAGAACCATGTCTCCAGTTGATACCCGGGTAGTTGAAATCCACCATCACCACCACTGTACCAGCCTGTGACGCCTGCTCTGTTTATGCAGCTGACCCTCTATTTCATCCGTTATGTTGGGGGTCTATAGATAACACCAAATTGTATTTTAACATTGTTTACATCACCCACAAGGATTCTACTTTCTCACAATCTTCTGCAAGTAGCCCTTCATTAATACAGGCTTTGAATTCTTGCTTTACATAGAGACACACTCCGTCCCCTTTCCTATTTGCTCTGTCTTTCTGAAAGTGAGCAAAACCTTGAAGACTGACAGTCCAGTCATGTGTGGAATGCAGCCATGTCTCAGCCAAACCAATAACATCAATATTCTCTTCCAGCATCAGAGCCTCAAGCTCCCCCACTTTACTAGATGGACTTCTGCCATTTGTGAATATGCACTTTTAAGTTCCTATCTAGTTTGACACATTGAGCTTTAATAATAGCTTCTGGAGTAATGCATCCACCTAATTATCACTGCTGGTTTGCAACACATGGATTTCCTTATTCATCATAGTCCTCCCCCTACCAATTTTCCACCCACCATCATATGCTGTCCCCTAAGTAACCTGTATTCCCCTTTGTTTTATCACTTGCCCTTCCCTTCACCCTTTCTAGTATCCTCTTACCCAGCACAGCAGATCCCCTTCCATTCAGGTGCAAATTATCTGTAGAATACAGTTTGTACCCCAATGAAAAGTCAGCCCAGTCCTGCACCAGGACTTGAGCCACGCTTTTAACTCTCTATGCTCCCATTGTCGCTTATGTGTAAGCGCATGGCACAGGCAGTATTCCAGAGAATACAATCTTGGAAGTCTTTTTAACTTGGTGCCTAATTCCTTAAATGTATTCTTAAGGATCCTCCATCTCCCATCAATTCTGTCATTAGTCCCCACGTGGACCACAACAGCTGGGTCAGCCCCTCCCAGTAATTTATCCACCCTTTCCACCACATGCTGAACACTGGCACCAGGGAGATAGCAAACCATTCAGTTGAGGCGGTCTTGGTGTCAAATTTTTCTGTTAGTCCGCCTGATAATAGAATCCCTTAATACCACTAACTGTCTAGTCCTACCTGCAGTCCTAAGCTCACTAGCTGGGCTGTTACGGAGAGCAGTATCCGCTAGGGCTGCCATTTCTGAGACTGACACACTTGCATCATTACCCAACTTGGCAATTTTGCTAGGGTGCACAGACACAGGTATGGCCTTCCTTTTCTGTGCTCCCTTTCTACTCCCTCTATCTACATTTACCCAGCTACTTATCTGCTCCTCCTGACTCATTATTCCACCCATATTGTCAATCTCCCTCAAGTGTTGCATTTTGTGCCTCCAGATCTCTGACCCGAGCTTCCAAGTTTGCAATATGCTCAAATTTAACACAGCGGTATTTACCATGGAAATTCTGCTCCTGAAGTGTATACATATGACAAATTGTACACTGAAGTAGACCTCCAATGTTGTTGGCCATTATCCCAGTTACAAGAACAACCGTGAAATCTTAATTTTAGTGCTTACAGTTGCAGCAACTTTGGATTTTAACTTCTTATTTTAGCTCTATAACATTTAAACACTTTAAGCCCCCTAATATAAAGTCTCTTAATGAGAAGTCCCCTCACTTATAATATACCCTCACATGAAAATACAACTAGAACTCGCTAAACCTCCTAAACTCCCTTAAAACAATCTTATTTATAGCAATACTTCCCTTCACCAGTGTCAGTCTCTGGCTAGTCTGGTCATACTGTTAATATGGATTATGATACAAACAGGGATGAAGTGCCCAGACAACAAATGTTTTTCCTCCTGTGTTTCACATTTTCCCTTTAACCTAGTTTAGGAAAGCAAGTCAGGGGGTCCCAAAGGCACGTGTATCCAGCAGATATGTAATTGTATGTTGTTTTTGGCGGTTAAGTCAGTCTACTGGTCTATTTCCATGAATCGATAAATCAACTTTCTCTGAGCAAACTAACTGAGGACCCATATGCAATGCTCATCCGACGGACCAATTCTCATTGAGCACCGCAGGAATTTCCACGGTTCAATTATCAACTTATTTCTCATTTGCAAATCACCTGTGGAAATGGGCCATAGGTGGTTATAGTCATACTTTAGTAAAAAAAACAAAACACTATACTCATTTTTCATGCAGTGCAGGCTATTGCTGCTGGAAGCGGTGTAAAGAGACTTACCAGATTGCCCGCTGTCATCCTGCACCACCTTGACACTGACATTGATGTGTGAAAGGGGACTATGGCCTGCCCTGCCCCCTCATCACAGAGACTATCCCCTCGATTCAAAGAGGAAAAGTTAATTGATTTCGTATCGAAAATCGTAAGTTTGGGTGGGTGTTAGTCATTTTTTCCTGTTTTTTTGGCCATTTCCGACTCGCACGAGCCTACGTACGAATGCGTATATGCTCTTACGATCAGCGGAAGTTCGTTCCTAAATTTTAGGATCAAAACGTAAAACTTAGGATCAAATCCTAAAACTTACGATCAAAACGTAAAACTTAGGACAATTGGATGTGTTTAGGTGTGATTCAGAGAAACCTCTAAACGCGTTTTAAAAGAAAGCCACAGCCGACACCTTTTAGCAGCCGGATTGCTGTTCGTGAACAGGTTTTTTGGCTATGTGGAGGAGTCTGCGCGTCTTGTGCTCCAATGAACTGCATGTATCAGCATGGCCGAGGCCATTAATTGTATGGCAATGCATGCCTGATTTAATACATTTCATGTATGCCTTATAAAATCATTTTAATGTGGACCTTAATTAGTCCTTTGCATGTAAACCTTTATTTTGCAATATATTTGCGTTAATTAAAGAAACTTATGTCCTTTGTTATTTATTTTAAAATTGATGTACTAGAATAATATTTTTAGATAGCATTTATTGGTGTAGTTGTTTACCTTTGCTTTGTTTAATTATTTAAGCACATCTTTGGTCAGATGCATCACACTTACTGAGGAGAGGAGAGCGGGATAAAGTGCAGGATGTGGGTTACTGCTGTATTTTGCCCCCAGAGCTGGGGGCACGGACAGTCACAAGGCCCTTTCTGTTTGCAGGCTGCCCGATAATACCTGAGCCGCCATCTTGGCTGTTTCGAGGCTCATAACATGCAGAAGTTGCTGGGTGTTTTTTAATATTTGAGAGCAATCTGTATGTAGAGGGTGTGGGTAACCACACCCAAAATTTAAAGTTGTACCATTTGAAGCCAAAATATTAAAATTAAATCCACAAGTAAAAAATGCAAGTTAAGTAAAAATTAAACAAAGTAAGATTTACTTATGCAAATGCATTCATTAATGGTTGGTTACTACAAAATGAATGAAATAAAGAAAAATAAAAGAACAAATATTTAGAATGCACTTTAATGAGGTAAGTTTGTAGTGCGGAGCCGCAAGATCAGAAGGATTTACGTCCAGACAAAAAAGGAAAAAGGGCAAAACCAATGTTGCAACCTGAGAAATGAAACGGAAAAATCAGGATGGAAACTGACATAGGTCTGATTCCCGAACTGCCATACGAACGGACGTATATTTTAGGATAGAAACGTATTTGCTTATAGAATCACTCGCAAGTTCATACGAACGCACGAGCGGACGTGAAAAATAGGATGATCGTGACCCAAATCCAAGCTGTTACATGTTTCTTTGAATCAACCCATATGTCACGCCCCTCGCCATTCAATGGAGAGGGGTGTGCCATCGTTCCTGTAGAAGTCCAGTCTCGGGTCACCACCACAATCCTGCCTCTCTTCCTGAGGCAGGGCAGGAGGGGAGTGACAAAGTTAAAAAACCCTTACCTCATCCTGGATCCAGTGCTGTTCCCCCTCGGGTCTGTCCGTCCATTCTGTGCAGCAGCTGCCCATGTCCGCGACAATGGTGTGGGATCCGTGTGAGGTAAAGGTTGTTGTTGCCCCCCCCCCCATCCAGTAGAGGGCAGTAGGGTGGTGACCCTTGTCTGGACTTTGACTTTACCGGGTTTTGGTCCATGTCTCTGGGGCATCCAGAATTGGGATCCCCCGCAATGTGAAAGCCCTCAGTTTGCCCACTACAACTCATCTTTTCACACTCCAACGGCGCCTGCCATGAAAATGTAATTTGGTAGGCGGCTCCCATAGACTTAAATGGCTGAGACAGGAGCATGTGCACAACGGCGGTGATGCAGAATGCACGCTCCCCACAATCAGAGAGCCAGGGGCGTAAAGCAGCAGCACCTGCCAATCCCGTCCCTTGCCCCAGGCAGACACTCACGCGCTGGGATCACCTGGAGGAGGCAGTGAGTGAGGCCTGCATGCAGCACACTCATGGCCGCAAGGGATGCGCGCGTAAGGCGTGACCAGCGAGCGCAACTTGTGCTGCATGTGCACAGTTGGTGGCGACTGTGAGGGAATCACTGGTCCATTTACGAGACCAGCGGCATGCCTGCTTAAGTGAATATAGAGCTGAGAGGGGGTGTACATTCTTAAGCATTAGTGCAAGTAGCTTGCCCCTTCCTCGGGCCCGGGGGCATGTCCCCGCACTGTCTCTATGGTATGTACGCCCCTGCAGAGAGCCCTTTGCCAAAAGAAAGTAAACAGCAAAAGTCTCTGATTGGCTGAGAGCCTGCACTTGTGCTGTTGGAGCGTGAAAAGGTGAGTTTTTAAGGGCAGGGCATTCACATTGCAGGGCATCCTTTAGATTCCAGGCCAGCGGCTGTTGGGTTTTGTTCTGCTTTAAGCATTCCACCTGACAGGATCTTGTGAACCACCAGTGGTACCGTTGTGGTACCGTTGGTTGGGGAAGAATGAAGTCAGGGGTGTAGCTAGGGGGGAGCAGGGGGTCACTTGCTCTGGGTGCAGCAGGTCAGTGGGGCTCCAAAGGGGGGCCTGAGAACAGGTGGGGCGCCATTTTGAATCTTTGCCCTGGGTGCCAGAAAGCCTACTCCTCTGATCCAAGTAACTGGTGCTCCTATTTTACTCAGTAATTCCCCCTTATTCCGGCTCGCACATAAACCCCACCATCCAGAACGCCCAATATCCTCACCTTCACCTCTAGCCTGCTCTGACAAAGGAGTCGATTGGGTCATGGTCGCGTTCTCTACACCGGCCACCAGAATACTCCGCCCACGTGTGTGCCGATGCCCAGTCGTGAGACTTCTTTCCCAGGGCAGGCCCGAGGTGAAGGTAAGGATATTGTGCGTTTTGGGGGGGTTATGTGTTCGGGGGGGCTCCAGCAATATGGCTTCTCTCATTCTATTTTGATATCCTTTGGAGGTCTCCCCTCTTTATCGCTTTTATTACTTATTTTGCTTTGATTGGTCCTGTATGAATTTTATTATCCTCCGCATTCACTAGGTAATTCAGTTCACTCGTATCTGTGTGTGTGTGGTGTTTGGTCCACTCAAATTATTTCTAATGATTACAGCAAGCGCAAATTGTCTTCAGACAAGTGGCCAGGTGGCGCATGGTACATTTTCTCTTTGTTAAGATAAGAAGGCTCTGGGGCATCTTCTTCTGTGACCTTCTTGTGACCTTCAGAGGTCCTGCGCCAGAGATAAGTTAGCTGAAGATTGATGATCGCATCTCTTTCCCTCAGGGAGCAAAGGAGTTAACGTCATCCTCTGTGAATGATAGAGAAGTCGATTTTTGCTTTTAGTTTTTATGGTCCCGGCGGGTGTCGTTCCTTCCGTCTTTTTTTATGGGCTTTTGTCATCATTTTTCTCTTTACATATTTTTCCAGTACGCAAGCGGGAGCCATCAAAGGTGTCTGCCCGTAAAAAAACGAAAATAAAAGCTCAGATTGTTAGTAATTCTTCTGGCTGTTGGTGCTGTCTTGAACAAAATAAACAACGTTGAATGTCGTTTTTTAATATTTTTGTGTTTTATTATATGCGATATGAATATGAGAACTGAGAAAGACAGGCTGGGTATCATGAAGATTACAGTTTCAGCTTGCTGTTCATGCCACACCTCAGTAATTTTTACGGTGGACTGAAGAGATCTCCCATTCCGTGAACTAAAAAAAACACAAAGAAGGGGGCCCCCCACTGACCCCCCAATACCCAAGACAAAAGATTGCACCACTCTTCTATGATTCTACAATTAAATCTTTATTAATGAATACACCAACAACTGATTAAAAGAATTTAAGATACATACAAAAGACAAAGACCACACAATAACACTAGAGGGCGCTGCTGACCCCCACTAATCCATAGACACTGATCACTTGTCACATAATCCATTGTAATCCAATTTTAAAACCCCCCAAACATCTATCCTATCGCAAAGTGCATATGCAAATCAAATGAATAATTTAAATAACGTGATCAGCTTTATAATTATAAAATACTAAAAAATGATCAATGCAGTGCCTATCTGTAATCGTGAATCTACCTTAAATGAGGACTCAGTGAGGTGGCATAAAGAACAATGTGCACACAGTGTAAAAGTCTTACATGTCCATGGTGCAGAGTGAGCAGCACCCGTCCCCCAGCCAACACGTTATGTGGCGCTAACCACGTCACTTCATCAGGGCGAACTATGTGTAGGTGAGTGCCCCCAGCCTCCCTTTATACTCACCTGGCCCGTTCCCCCGCCCGGAATCAAAGCCGCATATCAGAAACCGCTGAAAGTGCTTCAAGTGGTTAAAGGAAGAAGGTACATGCTAACACAATCTATAATCAACATACTTTAAACCAACATGTATGTGAGGGCACCACAAAGAATTCTAAAATCAATCTGGAAGAATGATAGCCCTAAGAGTTGCTCCACGGGTACCAAAATATTACTAGTCAAAAGCAAGAAACCTCCACATGGTACTTGAAAGTAAATAGGCACGCAAACAGAGCTCTTGAAATATATAAAAATAATCTATAAACAAACTTACATGTTTATGGACCCCAGCTGTGCCACCCCCCCAGGTCCACGCGTTCCGTGACACCCTATCACTTCCTCAAGGCAAAAGTGGGGGGAAATATCGTGTGTCTTATCAGGCGAATGTAAAAAAAAATTATGTAAGCTTACATATATAGCTCTCCTGTGCTGCTGGCAGGCCGCCACAGCCACGGGAGGCCAGAAGATGGAGGAGCGGCAGGTGGACTGGCAGGGTAACTGACTCTTGCACGCGCTGTCCCCGCCGTCCATGATCCACGCTGTCGGCAAGCACACAGGGCAAACACTCTGCTTTGTCCAGCGTATGCGCATGGGCAATGCTCAGCGCAAGCCGCTCCCACCGGTTGCACGGAACCAGGTGTGTTTGCTCACGACACTGCAGAAGCATCAGCGGCGGCGAGGTCAGGGAGGATCGTGGATGGCTGGGGCAGCGAGGTCAGAGCGATGTATATGTGAGTTTACTATTTTTTTTTTTTTTTTTTCTTTTACCTATGGGAAATGGGAGGGGGATGCTCCACAGTCTATGGAAATGGGAGGAGGGGGTGCCATATAGCCTTTGGGGAATGGGAAGGGGGGAATATATATATATATTTTCAAAAGTATTTATAAAAATCATCTACCAGTTAAAGTGGTCGTACACAATAGTTCTACAGCGTCTTGAAACCCTGGAATGGCTGGAGTTGGGTAAGTCAGGCAATGCAGCAGCGAGATCTTCGGTAGATGAGGCAGAAGTGAATTCTGTATTCTATAGCTTCTTTCTTTAAACGATAATTCTAAAATTAACTGCGGTGACTCAGCCCCTCGGCTGGGGTTTAGCTGTGTTTAAAGCATCCGCGATTTCTCCCTGCATAACTCTCTCTCTCTCTCTCGCTTCATTCTCCTCCATCCTGCTGCCGTGCTGCCGCCCACTCTTTTCCAGTCGGTCACCCCCTATATTCCCTGTACCTGGCTTTCCTTCCTCTAGCTACACCACGTCTTCTCCCCGCATTATGTTATTTCTTATCTTTCTTGCTCCGATTGCTTTGTTAACTGCTGCACAAATGTAAATCGGAATTTTTCTGGGTATATAAGAGGAATCATTTAATTGATATACTGTAGCTGTTTATTGAAAAGAGATCTTCCTTATCTCTAATAGGGGTGTGAATTGGCAAGAATCTTGGTATCATTATACATATCACGTATAACGAGACAATATATCCCGATATATCCCAATTCTGTCTCAAAGACGATAAATTGCAATTTTTTACATTTTTTTTAAATAAAAAAATTACATAGGGCCCCCTTCCCTGGGGGACCCCATTTTTCAACCCCCCCCCCCCAAAAAAAAATTGCGTGAAGTCCCCCTTACCCAGCATAACCAGCTATACCAGCTATAGGGGCTTGTAGAACAGGGCGCAGGGGCCAGCTTTGGTGGCCCCTGGCCCTGCAGGCTACAAGCTGGCATAGCCTATTGGCCATGGGCTCTTCTGCCCCCCGGCCTTTGGGGAGGCAGGTAATGTGGGCTGAGGGTTAATGGCCGCTAGCCACAGGTGACTTGCCAGACCCAGAGCCTTGTGAACTGGTATAGGGATCTCATAGATCCCTATACCAGTTCACAAAGGGTTAACAGTAAATCCACACAGAATGTTAGTGAATGAAGTGTTGCAGAGTGCGAGTGCTGGGTGCAGCGGTTTGTAATCCAGATATACATTAGTGGTATAACAGGAACTGGTTTTACTGGAACATAAAGGCAGTAAGAGAATGTCACCTTACATGGTGGCTAAACACAGACAGCAAAAATGAGATACCAGTCATAGAGCAATTGAACACAGGAAATACAACACAGCAGTAAAATGTACAGCATCTACAGTTGAGCATTGGTCACAGCGTCATCTAGTGTCATAACTTGTCATAGCTGTAAACTGCATTAATCTAGCCGAAGTCACTAATCACATTTAAAGACAAGCTGTAAGCTGTTGCAAAGTATTGTATCTCCAACAAGAAGGAGATAAAATCCTTCTCTAGCTGGCAGCATTGATGATCAGCATGGCTGCAGTGTGCCTGCGTGGTATTGTTTCTCCACACAATGTTGCCTGTCTGGAGCTTGGAATTTAGCTCTAAGCAGCCCACAGCAAACTGAAAGAGATTTACCTCAGAAAAAGGGATCAGTGTGTTTGTCATGTTACACTCAGGGGGATGAATGTATCAATGTAGGGCAATGGCATTGGCTGCCCCAGAGTTGTTTACAATGTTGATACAATTTACAGGCTTTTTGAGCAGTGCTGAGTCATAACAGCTGATGGCGTTTCACTTCTGGCTAGAAATAAAGCATCATTTTAATTAAATCTAGGGACATTTTGGCTCTCTTCTTTTCAGAAGCAGGGCTGTCAAAATGGTGGAAGGATGGTTGCCACCATGCAGGTTGTTAGCATAGAATCTGCTTGCTATTCCACATCTGTATAGAAATTGCTTACATCACTGATTGCGAGGGAGAGCAATTTATTACACTTTGAATTTTGACTGGAGGTCCGCTATAATAGGTCTTTAACTTCAGGCAGAGGGGAACTTTTCCAGTATACTCAGAATGCAGGGCACCCAGGATCCCCCTCCTTCATCAGCTTACTGTTGAATACCAGGTTGCGTCAGATAGCAATACAGATTAACTGTACTGCAGATTGAGTTGCGGTACAGATGAGGCTGTGGGTTATGTGATATATAATTCATAGACCTGAGTCACCAGTTTGCCAGGTTGATATATGGACAAAGGCTAATTGTGTTGTTGACTGGGATAGGACACAGATTTACCAAGCTGTGGGTCACGTTTCTTTAACTTTGGGGCTGTTGGTCAGGCTACATTACACATTAGTCTGGCTACATGTGGGGTTGTCATTCGGGTAATCTGAGTACAGAGTTATGCTACAAATCATTCAGTTGCTGCTTAGTTTTGTATTCAGACAGACTGGGCTTTAGGCCATGTGGCAATAAAAATGATGTGTGCTACTGTATGGTACAAATGATCTGGGATGATAGGTCACTTGTGCTACAGAATCTCTAGGTTGTGTTGCAGCAGAGATGAATTAACCTGCATTTGGATACATAAACTGGCAGTCCCATTGGGGTGCAGATGAATCGAGTTGTGGATCTAGCTGTGCAGGTTTAGGTTTAAAGTGGACCAAAACCCACGGCGATCGGCTCGGGAATCTATAAGCATCCCAGGTCGCCCATACACTTACCTTGATTCCCAGTCCAACGACGCATGCACAGCCGCTCGTCCAATCAGCGCACTATAAGATACATCTGATCCCTACACATTGCGGCTGTAGTCTTTGTCAGGGTATCTCCTGGCAACATATATTCTGCACAAATCAAATAATTTTTCAGCAAACTTGGTGATGGACTGCCTTCAGATTGTTGACCCCCCCAACACACACAGACACACACACACACAGACCCCTGCAACCCTTGGTTTCACTGGGGTGTGGTTGGAATTCAGTACATTGCTACTGTGAGGCAGTTTTTGGATGTGGACCTAACGCCAACCTTACACCCATCATCAATGCAGCTGTTTCCTATTAGATGACAAATGGTCTCCGAAACTCAGCAACTCAACTCTTGTGCAATGTGACGTTGGTTAAAGTTCTCCTGCTCAGGACTGTATGGAATTACCAAGGCTTTGAAAATAAATAAAAGAACTGGACACTCTGGAATATCCAAGACATGCACACCAAGTAATCTGCACTCGACCCTGTTTGAATGAATGGCAGTTGATACCAAACTATTATAAAATACAATTTTATTCAAGGTATAAAGCAATCAAAACAAGAAAAACCAAAAAGCAAGGGGCTACACACAGTTAAAAACACATACAAGACAATTTAAAAGGACAAACAGTCCAAAAATGTTTGTCCTTTTAAATTGTCTTGTATGTGTTTTTAACTGTGTGTAGCCCCTTGCTTTTTGGTTTTTCTTGTTTTGATTGCTTTATACCTTGAATAAAATTGTATTTTATAATAGTTTGGTATCAACTGCCATTCATTCAAACAGGGTCGAGTGCAGATTACTTGGTGTGCATGTCTTGGATATTCCAGAGTGTCCAGTTCTTTTATTTGCTTGATTAGATTGTACATGCACGGGTTCTCCTAGCACCCCCTGTTTCCGTACTAATACCCGTTTCTGATCATTGTATATTTGGCTGTGCCTATCCACTTCTTATTGGTATACAAGGCTTTGAAAATAATCGCAACCAAAAGAACGTAGTATTGAAGTCAGAAGGTCCTCAGAGATGGACCCAGACAGATGCCACTGTTCCTGTCCCATTTTTAGCTCCATACTTGAGTTCACCTAGTTAACCAGTATTTTTTTTTATTTTGGCAGATTGCTTTGTTTTTGTATAAAAGAACCTCAGAAAACTTGTTGACGTGTATATAGTGATTCCACGACCAGCAGAAAATCCTTGCAAGTCCCTTGAGACTATAAAGTGGCCATTAACCCACCTCTGACACTGCTGTGTACAACCATTCTTGTTAAAGATCCACAGTCAGCAGGGAGGCTCCCCAACCTGACCTTGAACTCTTCCCTTGTGTTATCTTTTTTTCTTGCCTTTGGCTTTTATATGTCGCCAGGGTTTCTTAGGGTGACAGATGGGTGACGTTAGGGCAGACATCATGCAGAAAAGCCTGTCAGTTCCGCCTGCTGGCCAAATGGCCATGATCTGACATGACTGGATATCTTCCTTCTGTTGTTCAAAATAACTTTTACATCTTATTTCCCTCCATCACAGAACTGACAGAAGACGACATCCATCGTCCAGTCATTTTTGCTCTGAATCGTTGACGCCTTCTACTTTGCTATTTTATCTCAGATAATTAGCGAGTGTTAAATATGGATTGTGCAGACTGAAGAGCAGAGAGGTTGAGTGACACAGTGTATAGCTGGCTCATAGAGGAAGAAACCGCCACGCACCTGCCAATCAGCACCAAATGTTTAGAATGTCAGCTTCTGAATGACCAAGACAATTTCAACTTTTGCTTTTAGGTGCGTTTTCTTTTTTACCCCTGTGGTTTCACACTCCATATGCTCATATTTGGAAAAGGCACCGATAGTGGTGCTTTTGGGTCAACCTTGGGGTAATTAGATGTGTATCCCTTTCCTTTCCCTATTTATTTTCATATTCTCTCCCTTTTTCCCTACCATCCTTGTAGTTGTGCCCAGGCCCAGCAATTCAGGCGGTGGGTAGGAGTGCAAGCAGGGGATGCAGCCAGCTGGCTGACAAACATCACCTGGCACTTGAGAGCAGCCAATCAGCAATCTCAAAAGTGCCTGGGTGTGGCTACGGGCCATGCCGAGCCAGCAGCATCATTTGAGGTACTGGGGCCACAGGGGCCCAAGAAGGTTTTTTTCACTTTAACTGGTTGGGCAACACACATTAGGGTGCCTTCAGCAGTGCAAACATGCAAACATGAAGGTTCTCAGGTTATTGTATATCTTCAGTTGAAACAACTGGGCTTCTGGAATTTTTCTGCTAGTCATTTAACCGTATTTCTCTTCTTTTTCTCAATCAACATGACTGACCTTGAAAATACAAGTTCATTTGCTTTGACTACAGATGCACAGCAGTGCTGTATAGCTGCCTGTGTGGTTAGCCAAAGAACACGCCCTATTGGGGGTCTTTGAAGACAAGCTTGGTATTCGCGGTATTACCACAATTTTGGAGAGAAATCTTGAAATCCTTTGTGTTACTGGAAATGAATGCTGTGAACCTGCTGTACTCTGAGCCCGATTTTTCTTAGGAAGATAATAGTGTCTATCATTGCCCAGCAATGCTTTCTACTCTTCAGACATGGCTGTGTAGGAAAGGGTGAGTAGGTGAAAGCATATAAAAATGGCGTTATCTCCCTAATGACTCATGTCTCAGCAGTCCATAGGCACTTCTCTTGGGATCGTTGGGATCTTGCAATGTAGGTTAGACAGATAAAGCAGAAATACTGCTTCTTCTCATCTGCGCTCTGTTTCCCGGAGGTACACAAGTGTAGATATTTTATGTCATTGTTGTGGCAACACAAAAATCAGTAGAGTGAAATGATAAATCTCTGAGGATGCTGCAGAAATGGTCAAGAAACAGTCAAATGTTTCAAGACGTTAGCAGCTTGGGTCACATTGTTAGCTACACATAATTTAGTAATAGAGACCCCTATATAGTGCATTGGCATTGTCCACCTCGGACTATTGTCTATCAAGTACAAATAGGACTCATCGATGGGAAGGAAATCGGAAAACCTTTCAAATATCGATTATTTTTAAACAGAGGGAGAAAATGTTCTTTCCTTCACCTCTCTATCCATTGTATAGAAGAAAAAAAACGTTCTGACCTCATAATAGTGACCAGACCAGACCAAAATATTCTACTGTCATTCCAGATTGAGAACCAAACGTTCTAAGTTCTAAGTTCCATATCATGATTTTTAAAGTGTAACGTCATGTAACAAGACTTTAGATCTACTTAAAGAGGACCTCCAGTCAAAACTAAATAGATCCTAGCAGCACTAAAGCATCCCCATGGGAACCAGCACATGGTTGTGCATTCAAGCAGGTGTATGAACGGGCATGTGAAGGTCAGTAGAGTGTGCACGTTAGGAAGCGCACGCCTGCGCAGGCAGGCGGACGCTCAGGTGCACTGGGGTTTTTGTCCCCTATTTAAAGATGGCACCACTGCCTTGCATTGATGGGGAATCTGCTTTCTTCCTGGATCTGGCTCCTGACACTTTGGATTCCTGTTACAACCCCGGCTTGTACCTCTGACCTCGACTCTTCTTTCTGACTGTTCCCTGTTACGACCTCGGCTTTCTCCTCGACCTTCGGTTCTGTCTCTTTGGTTTGCTTCCTTGTTAGGACCTTGACTTGAACTTTGATTCTTCTGGGAATGACCCTGATTGCACCTGCAGCCCAGCATGTACAACCTTGCAGGGGGCTCCAGTGAAAACCAGGTCCTTCAGTAGACTCCGAGCCCAGGAGTAGATTGCTAACCTTTTCAAGGCATTTTCACAATTGGGGCTCCTCCCTGCTCTTAAAATATCTACATCAATAAATAGTTCATTTGCTTTATATGAATATTCATTTATATTGTTATAACTGTTACAACCTACCCATCCCTCAATGAGAGGGTGTGGCTATATTTAAACACTGTCCATCTTTCCAACCCTAAAACGTTGGAAGGTGTGCTTTCAGGAAGACCACTAGAACACTGTGCATCCACTACTCATTGGGGAGGGGGGGTCATGCTTATTAATTGGTGAGGCAAGTTTAAAGTGATTGTCCAGACACACTAAAAAGTTGTCTCATTGTGTTGGGGTAAACATGGCAATGTTCTCATTTCTTTCCTTGAAAAAATAAAGCTATATTACCAGAGTAATTTTAAATAAAAGTTTGATCTCATTTTATTCATGTACTGTACCTCCTGTCCTCTGTGATGGGAGTGGCAGGCCAGAGTCATACAAGCACACTGTGTGCATTGCATTACAATAAGCTGGGTGTGTGGAGAGCTCAATTTTAGCCTATCACTAACAGAGGGGGTGTCAACTAGACACGAGCCTCATGATTGTATTGGTAGTCCATCTCAGGGGGAGGTGCAGGAGTCAGAGGAAGAGAAAGAAGAAATTCCCCTTCCTATGACTGGAGCAAAGAGAAACCATGGGACACCTGAATGGGCTATTTTACTGTAACACACAAAAAGTGTAATAAAAAAAAAAGACTTGCCCAATTTTTCCCCAAAAATCACTTGAACCTGCAATGGGGCATTTTGACAGGATAGGTTTCTCCATCAGGCTTTTAGCATACAGTATGAGACACCATAGAAAAAAAATATCTCTTAATCTTATCTTCAACAGCATCACTGTGGACGTAAGTATTATATAAAATGTCATTATTCTAATAGCACCCGTATCACCACATATGTATTATAAAAGGACGTAGTATAGATTTTCTATAAGGTTATATCTCCCCTTAAATTGTTGAACTTCCTCCCCCTCCCAAATCCATTGGCGGTTGGTTGGTAATGGCAGAGCTGTGCGCTCTGATTACAGGGCTGTGTGTCAGATTACTCATCTGTGTACAGCTGTCCTGAGGATGAGCTCCGGGTAAAATTATATATATAGACTTGTGTATGTATAGATATATATATAGAGAGAGAAAGATAGATAGAGGGCACCGAGAACACTGGAATCGCACAGGAACTGACTCACATTCATTATTTTGCGGTGTTCTATTGCATACAAAGAACCTAGAAACACAACCATTTTCCGGCTTCCGTACCTAGGTGTGGGAATAGCACATAAAACTCCATATGAGATGCTACTCATCGCCCTTCAGTCCCAAATCACCCATAGTACAGTATTTTTTTAATTAAATGTGTTAAAGAAACTCAAAAGCCTATGGTTTGTTTTGAAATGTCCCTCCAGTAACCGACCCCTAGAAAGCCTGGACATTCTGGTAATCTCAGGGTACATTGTGAAAATATAGGATTTGGAGGAGAAAGACAAGAGAAAACTATTCTGAACCAAATGTTGTGCTAAATTACCCCTCCCCCTATTACAGACAGTGTGCAGAATCCCCCCAATCATCCCATTACAGACCCCATATTATAGACAGTGAGTGGCATCCCACATTACAGACAGTGTGTGGCATCCCAAATACAGGCAGTGTGTGAGGCATCCCAAATACAGGCATTGTGTGTAGCGCCCCAAATACAGGCAGTGTGTGTAGCGCCCCAAATACAGGCAGTGTGTGAGGCATCCCAAATACAGGCAGTGTGTGAAGCATCCCAAATACAGGCATTGTGTGTGGCGTCCCAAATACAGGCAGTGTGTGTGTAATCCCAAATACAGGCAGTGTGTGTGTAATCCCAAATACAGGCAGTGTGTGTGTAATCCCAAATACAGGCAGTGTGTGTGTAATCCCAAATACAGGCAGTGTGTGAGGCATCCCAAATACAGGCAGTGTAAGTGGCATCCCAAATACAGGCATTGTGTGTAGCGCCCCAAATACAGGCAGTGTGTGTGTAATCCCAAATACAGGCAGTGTGTGAGGCATCTCAAATACAGGCAGCGTGAGTGGCATCCCAAGTACAGGCAGTGTGTGAGGCATACCAAATATAGGCAATGTGTGTAGCGCCCCAAATACAGGCAGTGTGTGTAGCGCCCCAAATACAGGCAGTGTGTGTAGCGCCCCAAATACAGGCAGTGTGTGTAGTGCCCCAAATACAGGCAGTGTGTGTGTCATCCCAAATACAGACAGTGTGTGAGGCATCCCAAATACAGTCATTGTGTGTAGCACCCCAAATACAGCCAGTGTGTGTGTCATCCCAAATACAGGCAGCGTGAGTGGCATCCCAAATACAGGCAGTGTGTGTAGCGCCCCAAATACAGGCAGTGTGTGTGTCATCCCAAATACAGGCAGTGTGTGAGGCATCCAAAATACAGGCATTGTGTGTAGCGCCCCAAATACAGGCAGTGTGTGTGTAATCCCAAATACAGGCAGTGTGTGAGGCATCCCAAATACAGGCAGTGTGAGTGGCATCCCAAATACAGGCAGTGTGTGTGTCATCCCAAATACAGGCATTGTGTGTAGCACCCCAAATACAGGCAGTGTGTGTGTCATCCCAAATACAGGCAGTGTGTGAGGCATCCCAAATACAGGCAGTGTGAGTGGCATCCCAAATACAGGCAGTGTGTGAGGCATCCCAAATACAGGCAGTGTGTGTGTCATCCCAAATACAGGCAGCGTGAGTGGCATCCCAAATACAGGCAGTGTGAGTGGCATCCCAAATACAGGCAGTGTGTGTGTCATCCCAAATACAGGCAGCGTGAGTGGCATCCCAAATACAGGCAGTGTGTGTGGCATCCCAAATACAGGCAGTGCGTGTGTCATCCCAAATACAGGCAGTGTGTGTGTCATCCCAAATACAGGCAGCGTGAGTGGCATCCCAAATACAGGCAGTGTGTGTGGCATCCCAAATACAGGCAGTGTGTGTGTCATCCCAAATACAGGCAGCGTGAGTGGCATCCCAAATACAGGCAGTGTGTGTGGCATCCCAAATACAGGCAGTGCGTGTGTCATCCCAAATACAGGCAGTGTGTGTGTCATCCCAAATACAGGCAGCGTGAGTGGCATCCCAAATACAGGCAGTGTGTGTGGCATCCCAAATACAGGCAGTGTGTGTGTCATCCCAAATACAGGCAGCGTGAGTGGCATCCCAAATACAGGCAGTGTGTGTGGCATCCCAAATACAGGCAGTGTGTGGGGCATCCCAAATACAGGCTTTCTTACTTATTACAAAATTATTTTTAAAGAATTGCTGCCTTGTTCACACGATGGTGAAAGCAGGGACGTGTTACACGTTAGTTTACATTAAAGCTGTCCGGAGAGGAGCCTGTCACTTTGAAGAGATAATTCTTTATTGACTGCAGTTCATTGTCTTGGCCTAATGTAATCGCTATTTTTCAACCATCCGAATCAATAAGCGCCACTAAAACGCTGTCGAAGAAATCAACAACGCCCACTTATGTGTCTTAGCGCCAAGGCTCACAAGTGAACTCACGATCCCCAAATAAATAAAAGACATCATCTACGTATCGATTACGAAGGGATCGGCGAAGGCTGAGGTATTGTTGACCATGACAGCGTTTGATTTGCAGCCAAGATGACACGCGTCCCTCTTGACCCCCCATTGATTTCACAACGCGCGCGACGCAAGTCCGCGGGGAGCAGCAGGAGAAGGAGAGAATAAAAAAAAAAAAGATCTGTCAGATTAAAGCCGAGCCGAGCGCCGTCCACCGGAGGAGCTGCCAAGACTGTGACAGCGATATGAAATCGGCGAGTTCGTCTCAGCGGCTTCACAAGGTGTAACTTGTCTATTGCTGTTACACAACTGTGACAATTACATCACGCTAAGTAAATGCGCTAAAAAAAAACGAGGCAGCCAGACCCCAATCTGTCACTGGCGGCTGCCATACGGTGCCATCCCCAATATCCACGTGTGAAAATTACAGGAAATTCATGTCACCGGCTTTTTCAGCTTCCTGTGGTTTCAGAGCACACCACGAAATGTGGTGCTAAACAGGACCAACAGCCTGGCACAGCTAGAAAGGAAAGGTAGCGGCCATTTTGGAGCTTCCTCTCCCAGCATCTCAGTCATGCTGCTGCCTGAATTCAACTGGCATAACTGACAATGCACAGTAACAGGAAGCACAGCAGCACTTCCTGTTTGCAGGCGGCCTGCACATCCATGAACTGCCATTTTGTTTCTAAAATTTACCACAGCAGGAGTTAGAAAAAGGTAAATTAATGATTACGTGCAGCAATCTAAATTGCCCTGGGGAGGGATACATATGAGCACTGTTTGTTGTGTTGGTCTGGTTTAAAGTGGACCAAAACCCAGAATTCTATCCTGGGTTTTAGTCCTTGTCCGGCGTGCCACGCTGTGTTAAACCCCCAGGTTGCCCAAACAAACTCACCTTTTTCCAGTCCTGTGGCGCATTTGTGGCCACTAGTCCAGTCAGCACGCTCAGATCCGCTCGAGCTCCCTCGTCCAGGAGCTCGTCTAATACGAGCGGATCCAAATGCGCTCAGAGTCACATCCATTCACAAATGCCTAGCGCAGGCACGCACTCTGCTAGAGGGATAGTGGGGATGCGGCCGCTGCTCGCGCATGCGCAGTTGAAGGTGAGTTTATTTTGGACCTGGGGGGGGTGTCACACATCGGGGCATCCCGATTCTGGATGCCCCAGTCGGAGAGGGAGTCAATTGGGGTGTGAATCTTATAGATTTCTGGGCCAATCTGCCTGGGGTTTGGTCCACTTTAAGTCATTTTTGACTGTTGGCCACTTTAAGAGTTCGGCCATTTAAAATGGATCAAAACCCAGGATTTTGACTATCCTGGGTTTTGGTCCTTTCCTCCAGGCACCCGCTGTGTGAAACCCCCCCAGATCGCCGAGCGCAACTCACCTCTTCCCTGTCCTATGGTCCAATCAGTTTGCTCAAAGTTGCTGACATCACACCATCTAATCCAGCATTTAAGTCCAGCGGTCCCGAGCACGCTGGCTGCCGCATCCCCCTCTTCCCTCTAACAGGGCGTGTGCCCGCGCCGGCCATTCGTACTGGGTTTTGGTCCACTTTAAAAAAGAAATATTTGTTTCATGTGACGCTGAGAGCTTTCCAACTGGTTTTCTTAGCCAGTAAAGTCGCTACTTACATGTGGCGTTCAAAAGGCCTAGCTAAACAGGCTTCGTCGGTACAATTCAGCACCATTTTTTTGCACTCTAAGGGGTTTATTCATGAAGGGATAGCGCCAGGTAGCGCCTCGTAGCGGCAGGCAGCGGCAGGTGAACGCCGGGCTCTGTACACAAAACCACATTTATGAAGGCGATTCTGGTGAGCGACTGGAACAGCGCCATGTAGCGTACGATTCATCATTACAGGTGGCTCAGCGTATAGCACCGGCGCTCTAGCTTCCAGAGCGCCAGGTATTACCTATCGCTACCTGTCGCTCTCCCATAAATTTCAATGGACGTTCCTTTTCTTTTGTTTAAATGTTTTGTTTTTTTTTTCCCTCTAATAATTGTGTGACCTCTCCTGGCCTAGAAAAAGTCATTTTTGAAAACTTTTTTGACTTTTTATATTTGTCATTACAGGTCTGGCACTAAAGTGTTAATGTCACAGTGTTACAACAATGTCATTCCATGGGTTTTCGCTTTCTTACTGGTGGTTATATGTGTTCAAAAACAGACTTTAATCACACAGCGTCTGCTCTATGCTACAGCGACCAGATCCAGAGCGCCTACTCTCTGTGAGTCTGTTTTTTTGTTGAAAATGATGTGAGTCGCTGAGAGTCGGTCGCACTGAGCTGGCGCTACTTTTTGCTCGCTGCAGCGCTGTACTGGTGTTAGAGCGGCCAACATACATCACATTCATCAATGCCGGCCAGGTTACTAGAGCGACTGAGGTGCTCTGTTACAGCCCCCGATACACGCACACAATCGTCTACTTGTGGTCGCTTGAAGCGCCGATATACAGACGCTCATCTGCCGATACCTGGCGCTAGTAATGAATCAGCCTGGCCATATAGTGCTGAACTGTACTGAAAGAAAAAATCATGAAACATTTTTTTGCTCATGGTGCTGAATTAACCCTATAGTGTCCGTCTAAAGGAAAAATGCACCAATGATAAAAACCCGGGGCGCGGGGGGGAGGAGTCACTTATACACCCGGCATCAAGGCATATCCAGCCAGGCTTGTTTTTCTTTTCTTTTCTTTAAATGGAAGGAAGAGGAAGTCAGGGGTGACAGGTTCTATCACCCCGATACAGTAAACCTGTCACCCCTGGATTTTATTCCTATCAGGAGAAAAAAAACACAAGCTTGGCGGGAGTATTATTCAGTTCGGGTGTATAAGTGACTCCTTCTGTCATTAGCCATTAGTGTTTATATAGATTTTTAATATTACACAATTTCATGATACTCCTTTATTCTCACCTTAAATGTGATCCTAGAACTTAAACCGGACCTTCACCATGATTTATTGAAAAGCCCAAACCCTTGTAAAATGATTCCCCAGCATCTAAAATTACCGTATATACTCGAGTATAAGCCGAGTTCTTCAGCCCACTTTTTGGGCTGAAAAAAGCCGCCTCGGCTTATACTTGAGTCAGTGAAAATTTTGGCCGAAATGGAGGAGAAAAAGGGGCAGGGCCATACCGCTGGGTGACGCTCGTGAATGGCCTCATGATGCTGATGTCCCGTGCAGCCGCGGGAGCGATGTCCCGCCTCCTCTGGTACAGTGATCCGCCGTCCTCCCCTTCCTCTTCAGCGCGCCGGCTCCGGACTGCGCATGCGCGGCCGCTTCCTGCGTACACCCAGAAGCGGCCGGCGCAGCTTCAGTCCAGCCTGGCGAGCGGCCGCTTCCGAGCTAGTTTACTGTTTTTCTTTGAAATAAATACGGTATTCAAAAACATTATTGGTATCTATTTTTATTTTTGAAATTTACCGGTAGCTGCTGCATTTCCCACCCTAGGCTTATACTCGAGTCAATAACTTTTCCAGTTTTTTGTGGTAAAATTAGGTGCCTCAGCTTATATTCGGGTCGACCTATACTCGAGTATATACGGGTAATATATTTTAAGTTTTTAGTCACTTACTTATTATTCTTTCCCCCACTGGGCTGCAACTCTGTTCAGGACTTTAGGATACGGGCGCCGCCATCTTGGAAGCATCACACTTACTGAGGAGAGGAGAGTGGGATAAGGTACAGGGGGGCCGGTATAGCTGTGCTTTGCTCAGACAGAGCAGAGCTGGGGTCAGGAAAAGGTCAGCAATCCCAGAATGCAGAGCAGCACAGTCAGAAAACACTTCCTGTTTGCGGGCTGCCTGATGTTCTATGAGCCGCCATCTTGGATGTTTAAAGGCTCATAACATGCAGTAGATGCAGGTAGGATGATTTTTAATGTGGGCAATCTGTATGTACAGGGTGTGGGAAACATATAAGATAGACTCTTATTTAGGGTGAAGGTCCGGATTAATGTGAGCAATCTGTATGTACAGGGTGTGGGAAACATATAAGATAGACTCTTATTTAGGGTGAAGGTCCGGATTAATATGAGCAATCTGTATGTACAGGGTGTGGGAAACATATAAGATAGACTCTTATTTAGGGTGAAGGTCCGGATTAATGTGAGCAATCTGTATGTACAGGGCGTGGGAAACATATAAGATAGACTCTTATTTAGGGTGAAGGTCCGGATTAATGTGGGCAATCTGTATGTACAGGGTGTGGGAAACATATAAGATAGACTCTTATTTAGGGTGAAGGTCCGGATTAATGTGCGCCCCCTGGTGCTCCCCAGTGTGGAAACATTCAGTTATACTCGGCATACCTGGGCAGCCCCTATGCAGTAACCAGGACTAAGGACTGTCATTGGCCATTAAGAGAGTGTTTTATTGTGTTATTATTTATTCTTTGTTTCTTTCTTTCCTTCTATTTATTTCTTTCTTCCCATCTATTATTTCTTTCTTTTATCTGTTCTCTCTGCCATTCCCTTTCTTTCTTTCTTTCTGCTAGTCCTTCTGTTATGTATTTCTTTTTTCTTGTCTCTTTCCCTTTTTTTATGTCTTACTTTCCTGCCATTGATTCTTTATTTCTTTTATCTGTTCCTCCTGCCATTCCATTTTCTTTTCTTCCCTTAGTTTCTTTCTTTCTTTTATTCTTTTCTTTCCTTCTCTTCATTATTCTGCCATTCCATCTCCTGCTTTCATTTTTCAGTCATTGCTTTTATTCTTTCTTTGTTTACATCATTCATTCATTCTCTTACTTTCTGACATTCATTCTATGCGTCTGTTCTTATTTTCTTTTCTTTCGTCTTCCTTTATATATATATATATATTTTTTTGGTCATCCTTTATCTCTTTATTGCTTACATTTTTTGCGTCATTCCTTCCTTCTGTCTGTAATTCCTTTTATGTTTTCTTTTTTGCTTTTATTTTGACATTCCGTCTACCCTTTCTTTCTTTTTTCTGTCATTACTTCTATCCTTCTTTCTTTCTGTCATTCCTTCTATCCTCTCCTTTTTTTTCTTACTGGCATTTCTTCTATCATTTCTTTTTTCTATCCTTCCATCCTTTCATTTTCTTTCTTTCATTCCTTCTTTCCTTTTTTCATGTCATTACTTCTATCCTTTCTTTTTCTTTTGTTCTTACATTCCTTCTACCCCTTCTTTCTTTCTGTCACTACATCTATCCTTTCTTTTTCTTTCTTTCTGGCATTCCTTCTATCCTTTTTTATGTCTTTTTGACATTCCTTTTATGCTTTATTTTTCTCTTTCTTTCTTACATTGCTTCCATCCTTTCTTTTTTTTGTCACTACTTCTTTCTTTTCTTTCTGACATCCCTTCTATCCTTTCTTTCTCTCTGACATCCCTTCTATCTTTTCTTTCTGTCATTACTTCTATCTTTTGTTTATTTTCTTTCTTTCTGACATCCTTTCTTTCTTTCTTTCTGACATCCCTTCTATCCTTTCTTTCTTTCTTTCTTTCTTTCTGACATCCCATCTATCCTTTCTTTCTTTCTTTCTTTCTGACATCCCTTCTATCCTTTCTTTCTTTCTTTCTGACATCCCTTCTATCCTTTCTTTCTGTCACTACTTATATCCTTTGTTTCTTTTCTTTCTTTCTGAAATCCTTTCTTTCTTTCTTTCTTTCTTTCTGACATCCCTTCTATCCTTTCTTTCTTTCTTTCTTTCTGAAATCCCTTCTATCCTTTCTTTCTGTCACTACTTCTATCCTTTGTTTCTTTTCTTTCTTTCTGAAATCCCTTCTATCCTTTCTTTTTTCTGTCATTCTATCCTTTTTTTCTTGTTTACATTCATTTGATCCTTTCTTTCTGTCTTTACTTCTATCCATTCTCTTTCTTTCTTTCTTTTTTAATTTCTGTCATTCCTTCTATTACTTTATCCTTTATTTCTCTTTCTCTCTGTCATTCTATCTATTTCTTATACCTTCTATTCTTTCAGTCATTCATATTATTATCTTTTGCTCTCTATTCTTTGGCAATGATCACCATCCATCCATCTTGAGCCATGTATGGAGTGTTATAGCACAGCTCAGGGGGCCCACTGAGGCGCTATCACCCAGGGCCCACATAAGCCTGGCGCCGGCCCAGAGAGTCATCACTGTACAGACAGGTGTCACTAACAGAGGGGAGATGGGGAGCTGTGCTGCTGATGGGGATCCTGATACAGGTAAGTGTATAAGATGTTGGGAACACTAGGGGCCTTATTTATCAAGCGATAGCGCCAGGTAGTGTCTGACGAGCACCAGGTACCGCCAGCTAACGGCGGCTACCGAATCAAGTACGCCCGGCGGCGGTCACAATGACGCATTTATCACGCTAAATGAGGCTAGCGCCGGCGAGAGCGTCAGCTAGCGCGGGATTCATCATGTAGCCGACTGCAACGAACAGCGCCGCTGCTAATCCCATCACAGCGCCAGGTATGACCTGGCGCACCCTGGCGCTCTCCAATGCATTTCAATGGAGCAATCTTTAATTAATCATAATTACTTGCTATTACTGTTACTGTCAAAAATTCTGTGACCACTTCTGCAATGTTAGGATTTTTTTTTAAGTAAAAAAAAAAAAAAAAATCTGTGCAGAATTGATATTACAGGTCTGATATTCATGTATTCATATTACAAAATGTTTAGAAAAACTTGTATAATTTATACATATAAAAAAAAAGGTTGTTTGGGGGTTAAAAACTACTTTACACACATCGCCGCCAGCGCTCTGGGGTTTAAACAAGGAATTCACAGCGCGAGAAATTTTTGAGCGTGATTTGTTAATGAATCTGCAGCAAGCCGTTCGCTCTGGCCATTCGCTGTCAGGCGCACCCATACAACGCGGAACCTGTGAAACAGCGACCCCTAACCCCGTATTCAACATTACCGCACACCGACTGAGTCGCTGTCAACAAGCAAACCCCGGCCAAGCACAGCGAATACTAGCCGGCGCTGTGAAAATCACGCTACTGGCGCTCATCTGTCGCTACCTGGCGCTATTAATGAATCGGCCTCCCCACCTCTAGGGCAGCTCTGGAAACGGATCTCAGCACACTGTCTCTCCCTGGCTCTCGCTCTGGTCACATGCTTCGGATGCTACAGAACACAATGTAAGTATGATTATGTTAAAAAGAAAGTTAACCCTCTGCACACTCATACTATTGAAAAACCTAGCTAACACTTGTTAAGAACATGGACTGTTAGTTAACATAGATTGCAATGAATGTAAAAGCGAGGTAGCCGCGTCAAGGCCGTCCAATTTGTACCCCGTCCCTAACATTACTAAGTTTAAAAGTTTGTGCAGACATTGCTAGTTCTTTACTTGTGTGTGCACAAGCAATGCAATACATGAACCAGCCTGTGTCCAAAGACATTGCAATAGCTTAACTTGCTTGCACACACACAATGAAAAATGACAAATAGTATTTTTCATTGTGTGTGTGCAAGCAAGTTAAGTTATTTTTAAACTTAGTAATGTTAGGGACGGGGTACAAATTGGACGGCCTTGACGCGGCTACCTCGCTTTTACATTCTATGTTAACAATCTATGTTAACAGTCTATGAGACCGATTCATTAATAGCGCCAGGTAGCGACAGATGAGCGACTGTAGCGTTATTTTCACAGCGCCCGCTAGTATTTGCTGTGCTTGGCCGTTGTTCGGCTGTTGACAGCGACCCCATCGGTGTGCGGTAATGTTGAATACGGGGTTAGGAGTCGCTGTTTGACAGGTTCCGCGCTGTATGGGAGCGCATGACAGCGAATGGCCATAGCGAACGGCTCCCAGCATATTCATTAACAAATCACGCTCCAAAAATTCTCGCGCTGTGAAATGCTTGTTTAAACCCCAGAGCGCTGGCGGCGATGGCTTAAAAGTAGTTTTTTAACCCCCAAACAACCATATTTTTGGAAAAAAAAAAAACACGTTTTTCAAAACATTTTGTAATATGAATACATTAATATCAGACCTGTAATATCAATTCTGCACAATTTTTACCTTGAAAAAAAAAAATAACATTGCAGAAGTGGTCACCGAATTTTTGACATTTAAAAAAAAAACAAAAAAAAAACAAAAAAACATTAATATCAATTAATTATGAATATTTAAAGATTGCTCC
Organism: Gastrophryne carolinensis; assembly: GCA_027917425.1. Lineage (NCBI taxonomy): Eukaryota > Metazoa > Chordata > Amphibia > Anura > Microhylidae > Gastrophryne > Gastrophryne carolinensis. Next base: position 405,747,544 of record CM051238.1, on the reverse strand, counting down.
ATTGAAATGCATTGGAGAGCGCCAGGTAGCGAGAGGTCATACCTGGCGCTGTGATGGGATTAGCAGCGGCGCTGTTCGCTGAAGTCTGCAACATGATGAATCCCGCGCTAGCTGACGCTCTCGCCGGCGCTAGCCTCATTTAGCGTGATAAATGCGTGATTGTGTTCGCAGCCTGGCGTCCTGGAGTCGGTAGCCGCCGATAGCTGGCGCTACCTGGCGCTAGTGAGACACTACCTGGCGCTATCCCTTGATAAATAAGGCCCTATGTTCTTAACAAGTGTTAGCTAGGTTTTTCAATAGTATGAGTGTGCAGAGGGTTAACTTTCTTTGTTGCTTGGTGTGTGGTGACACCCCTCTAGCACCTCCTGACTGCTATATATTGACTGGATGAGCACATCCTACCTTTCTTTTTAAGTATGATTACGTTACAATCAGGCCATTAGAGTCCAGTGCAGTGCACGGTGTCCCCGCACGCATGAGGGAGCGCACATAAAGGCTGCATTGTAAGGGCTTCATAGAGGAAGAATAAGGTTATTGGCCTGGGTCTACTGCTGTTCCTACTATGTGCTCACAGCGCCATCTAGTGGGCAATTCAAAATATTGTCTTGGTCCACATTTGGCTATTTATTTTTTACCTTGCTTAGTTTTAAAGCAGATTTTTCGTTTCCCGGGTTTGGTTCCTTTTCCCTTGGGCATCCTGATTTGGGATGTGTAAAACCCCCCAGATCGGCCAGAAAGACTCACCTTTTCCTGGTCCAATGGCACATCTCTCATCCAATCAGATCAGTTTGGTATACATATAAGTGCTGAAAATGGATCTGTGTTCTGCTCATTCCCAGCCTGAATCTGAATGGCTGGGCTCAGCCACCTGGGAAATCCTATTGGGCGCTGGCAGTCACATGGAGCTTTGGGACAGGTGACAACTATTAGCTAAATTGAGATGTCTTTGTGGTGGGGCATGCAGTTACCCTAAGGGAGCTTTTTTTTATTGGTCTAAACTGGCCTTTCAGCATTAAACTCTTAGGCCCTTATTTATGAAGGAATAGCGACAGGTAGCGACTGGTGAGCGGCCGGTAATGACGGGCAACGCCACGAGAACGCCGGCTCCCCACCACAATCACACATTTATCAAGCCGATCCTGCTTAGCGACTGAGATAGCGCCATATAGCCACTCATTCATCATTATTCCAGCCTCAGCCCACAGCGCCAGCGTCCGACCTTGAACAGCGACAGGTATGACCTCTCGCTACCTGGCGCTCTCCAATGCATTTCAATGGAACAATCTTTAAATATTAATAATTAATTGTTAATAATGTTTTTTTTTTTTTTTAAATGTGAAAAATTCTGTGACCACTTCTGCCATTTTAGATAATTTTTTTAAGGGAAAAAAAAAAAAATTGTGCAGAATTGATATTACAGGTCTGATATTAATGTATTCATATTACTAAATTATTTAAAAAACTTTTTTTTTTGGTTTCCAAAAATATGGTGGTTTGGGGGTTAAAAAACTACTTTTAACACATCGCAGCCAGCGCTCTGGGGTTTAAACATGCATTTCACAGTGCTTGAATTTTTTGAGCGTGATTTTTTGATGAATATGGTGGAAGCCAGTCGCTCTGACCAGTCGCTATCATGCGCTCCCATACAGCGCGGAACCTGTCAAATAGCGACTCGTAACCTTGTATTCAACATTACGCCACACCGACTGAGTCGCTGTCAACAACCGAACAACGGCCAAGCACAGCGACTACTAGCGGGCGCTGTGAAAATACCGCTACAGTCGCTCAACTGTCGCTACATGTCGCTATTAATAAATCAATATAAAAAATTAATAAATAAATAAAAAACTATTCCCCAGCATCTAAATTTAATATATTTTACGATTTTAGTCACTTATTCTTTCCCCCACTTGGCTGCAACTCAGGACTCTAGGATACAGGCGACTCCATCTTGCCTCAGAAGCATTACACATACTGAGGAGAGGAGAGCAGGATAAAGCACAGGGGGGCGGGGTTATAGCTGTGCTTTGCATAGACAGAGCAGAGCTGGGGTCAGGGAAAGTCACAAGTCAGGGAAAGTCACAGTCAGAAGAAACTTCCTGTTTGCAGGCAGCCTGAGACTCTATGGGGTGCCATCTTGGATGTTTGAAGGCTCAGAAAATGCAGTAAGTGCATGTAGAATTATTTTTAACGTGGTCAATCTTTATGTACAGCATGGGGGAAACATATAAGATAGGCTCTTATTCAGGGTGAAGGTCCGATTTAAAGCCCAGCTTCAGCCAAAATCTTTTTGTTTGTACTTTTAGAGCGAGGAAGAGTTAGAGATCATGAAATGTTTCTTTCCACTTAAAGGAGCAGTATCGCGAATTTTTCTTGGTGACTTATATTTAAATGGTACTTGGAATGTAGGTAAGTGTTGGAGTAAGAATTACAAATGTAGAAAAAAATGATGTGTGTGTTGAGCAGCTGGAGACTAATAGGTCATGTTTATGTCTTGTCAGTGTCGGGACCGACACTCTCACCTGTTCCACGCTGAGGAGAGGGGTGAAACAATGTATCAAAGTATCAGCTGTTCAGTGCTGGCAGCCGTCCAGCATAAGATAACAACATTGCAACATTGCCTGGCCAGAACTTATATATCTAAAACAGAGAGAAAAGCTCTAGAAGTCATTTAGCTGATTTTGACAGTTTTCCCTTCATGTTGGCTCTGCTGCAGAATCTTTTTACCAGTTTTGTTTTGTGCCCCTAGGGGCATCCCGACTTGGGATGCCCTGATATGTGAAATCCCCAAGTTCGCCTGTGAAAACGTACCTTTCCCTGTCCCACAGCTCATGCGCGGGCTCTCATCCAATCAGCGCTGTTTGCACGCAGATGGGGAGCCTGAGCAGTAACCTTCCTGGCCGCCCGGCCTGTCTAAATGATCTGCGTGAGCGCGCCAGAAAAATGGGGGGGATCTGTGGTTATCCAGGGGTCGTTTCACACAGTGGGGCATCCCGATTTAGAATGGGGTTTTGTTCCACTTTAATACCTTTAGATTTTCCTGCACAGTTATTCAAAGAAGAGTTTCAGTCATTTTCAGTCAGTTTAGTTTATTTTGTATAGATTTTACACATTTGAGTCACCTGGTCTCACCTCACACACACACACAGCCGTTACCACTGATTACAGTGTCAGCCTCTGAGGTAAAGTGTTGCTAGGAGACCAGTGGGCTAAATGAAGCAGCTCACTAAATACAAGCCAGCAGATCCCCATATTCAGCAAATGGACTGAGCCATTGTCATTATACAATTTAAAAGAGAGGCAGATATTTTTTTCTTTTTCTATCGCCACATTATTTATACACATGTTATAAGCTATTGTGTGGCTATTTAATTATTTATCTTTTTTAATGCAAATTTCGCGATACTGCTCCTTTAAGGTAAAAAATATGGAAAAGGCGAGGGGTGTAACTGCAGGCCTGCGTGGCCAGAGTTTGGGGAGACATTGCTGTACAGGCCAACATGTATGAAAGGAATATTTCACACTACCAATCATTTTATTCATATATTCTATGTGGCCGTGCATATACCCAGGGACATATCAAATCTCAGCTCCCCAAATGATGGCCCCAACAACCACCCAAACAGCCCCCAAGGTACAGCACCTCCTCCACAAACAATCAAGATATATTTCAAGAATTCCTCTCATTTATTGGGCTTTCCATCTAAAATCTACATACAACATATAAACAATATACATTCTAAAAATGCCCAAGGTTATCCATTAGAATGGGCATCCCGTGTTGACCCGCAAAAATATCCTAATTTGTGCAAAATCCATCACAATAAAAAACACACAATACAAATATATAAAGTGCTATTGATAAAGTTAAAGTGCTAAAGTGTGCAAACTGCAATTTGAATCAATAATTTAATATCCCAAAAGACAAAAAAAAGGCAAAAGGAGTAAAGTGCACAGTGATCACAATGAAACAATGGTTCAAAAAACATCACCTAAGTAGTGGCGAGTCCCCCACATGGAATAGCTAGAAACGGGCCCATTCTAATGATAACATTGAGCATTTTTAGAATGTATATTGTTTATATGTAGTATGTAGATTTTAGATGGAAAGCCCAATAAATGAGATAAATTCTTGAAATATGTCACGCTCCGGTAACTCCAGCCCTCCAGGTAAGCCCTCAACCCCCAATCTCCGCAGCCAGCTTCACCTGTAGGAGCCCCCGCTTGCCGGGACGCAGAATACGCCTGCCCGGGATCGGTTGCCCCCAGGACTTCAATGGCTCAAAGGATGAGAGCTTACTGGTTAGAGGTCTGAAGAACCAATGGCTAAGAGCGAGTGTAGTGGAAGTCCAGAGACAGGCCAGAGGCTGACACGGGGAAATCAGAGATCGCAGCGGTACAGAGGGAAGAGGCAGCTCGAGGTCAAGGTACAAAGCAGAGGTCGGCAACAGGAGTTCAGATCGAGAATGGTCGGTACAGGCGGTGGTCGGCAACAGGGTTTCAGATCGAGAGGCATCAGCAAGGCAGAGGTTGGCAACTGGAAATCAATCGAGCTTCAATGCACAAGACAAGCTTGGTACTAGGCGCTATAACAGGCACTGACACACTGCAGTGGCAATCCCTTTATAGGGGTAGACCCAGCTGGATTGGACAGGGAGGCAGTGGCTGTGATTGGTGCACTTTGGATCTGTGAGCTGATTTGTGCATTTCGGCCCTGTGGTCTGATTGGTGCACTCAGAGAGCTCTGGGCTGATTGCCCCAGCTGAACTCCACAGGCATACTGCTCAGAACTGCACCTCCTAGGTTTAGCTCGTTTAAAGAGCCTCCAGTGGCCACTCTGTGTATTGCACCACCTGAGGACATGAGCTGACTGTACTCGCGCGCAAGCACAAGTTGAATGACAGTGGGCAAGGGAGGAGGGCTTGCTTGGAGACACACGCGCCGCTGGAGCTGGCATCTGAGGCAGAAGCGGCTGCTGGGCAGGAGAAACCCTGGCCAGTTGCCTAGGGACACCACGGGCACGGGCTGAAGGCAAGTCATTCATGACAGAATATATCTTGATTGATTGTTTGTGGAGGAGGTGCTATACCTTGGGGGCTGTTTGGGTGGTTGTTGGGGCCATCATCTGGGGAGCTGACTACAGGCCAACATGGGCAAGGGTTAGCAGAATCATAAATATACAAGCCCTCTTGACCTGGGGCTGGGAGAGTCATCACTGCACAGGCCAACATGACCTGTGGCTGGGAGAGTCATCACTGCACAGATCAACATGACCTGGGGCTGGGAGAGTCATCACTGCACAGGCCAACATGACCTGGGGCTGGGAGAGTCATCACTGCACAGCCAACATGACCTGGGGCTGGGAGAGTCATCACTGCACAGGCCAACATGACCTGGGGCTGGGAGAGTCATCCCTGCACTGGCCAACATGACCTGGGGCTGGGAGAGTCATCAATGCACTGGCCAACATGACCTGGGGCTGGGAGAGTCATCACTGCACAGGTCAACATGACCTGGGGCTGGGAGAGTCATCAATGCACAGGCCAACATGACCTGGGGCTGGGAGAGTCATCACTGCACAGGCCAACATGACCTGGGGCTGGGAGAGTCATCACTGCACAGGTCAACATGACCTGGGGCTGGGAGAGTCATCAATGCACAGGCCAACATGACCTGGGGCTGGGAGAGTCATCAATGCACAGGCCAACATGACCTGGGGCTGGGAGAGTCATCAATGCACAGGCCAACATGACCTGGGCTGGGGGAGTCATCACTGCACAGGTCAACATGACCTGGGGGCTGGAAGAGTCATCACTGCACAGGGCAACATGACCTGGGGGCTGGAAGAGTCATCACTGCACAGGGCAACATGACCTGGGGCTGGGAGAGTCATCACTGCACTGGCCAACATGACCTGGGGCTGGGAGAGTCATCACTGCAGAGGCCAACATGACCTGGTCTGGGAGAGCCAACCCTTCCTCCCCATGTGCTGTACTCCAGGTGCTCTCCAGTGGCCTAAAAGAATCCAGGATCGGGCTCTCAGGTTTTTTTCTGCTTTAAATTCAATGTTTTGACTCTCCCAGGCTTCGGTCCTCGCCCCTGGGGCATCTCAGTTTAGGATGTCTCACTGTGTGAAACCCCCCAAATCCCCAGTACCTGATTCCCGATCTAGCAGTGCATGGGCGGGCCGTGGTCACACTGGGCATGCCTCTTGCTAGATGCTGCATTTGGTCCTTTGGCCGATTCTTAGTTGAAAGGGCCAAATGGAGCCAAGTGTGCTGCCAGGGTTCTGCAGGGTTTCCCACATTGGGATGTCCCAGGGGTGAGGACCAAAACCTGAGATAGACTAAATTTTGATTTTAAAGCGAAACAAAACCCTGAGTGTCCGGAATCTTTTGGTCGCTGGCCTTCCCGGGGGCATCCAATTTTGGGAACCCCTGCTTTGTGACCCCCCCTCGCCCAAGATCCCCCATAATAACTGACCTCTTTCTGGTCCAACGGTGCATGAGCAGCCTCTCATCCAATCGGAGTCATGTAACGGGTTTGATTATTTTCCATGAGGAGTGCAAGCGGCCATTCAGATAGCGGTTGCGCCCGCAGATCAGAGCTGTTTGACGAATGATTGGTCGAGAGCCCATGCGTGCGCCATTGGACTGGGCAGAGGCGAGTTATTTTGGGCAAAAATTTCACATAGTGTGGCATCCTAAATGTCCCCGGGCATGGAACAAAACCCGGTTTGAGTGGATGGTAATTCCACTGTAGCTCCTTATCATGTAGTGGTTGTCGTTGGGGTTTGCTTGCATTTTAAAGCGGACCTTCACCCTGAATAAGACCATACCTTATATCTTTCCCACACCCTGTACATACAGATTGCTCCTGCACTTTATCCCGCTCTTCTCTCCTCAGTATGTGTGATGCTTCTGAGTCAAGATGGCGGCGCCCGTATCCTAGAGTCCTAAACAGAGTTGCAGCCAAGGGGAAAGAATAATAAGTGACTAGCATCTAATTTTAGATGCTGGGGAATAGTTTTTTAAGGGTTTGGGCTTTTCTTTAAATCATCCTGAAGGTCTGGTTTAAGATCTGTATTATTATTATTGTTTATTTATATAGCACCATTATCTTCTGTAGCGCTCTACAAGGTATCTGTACAGCTATATACATATTTATTTTCATTTGACTCACATTGCCACCATCCTTCTGCTTGATTTGCTGTCGGAGGAGCTCCCTCTGGTGTTCAGTGTGCAGTATGATGGCAGGTGTCATCCTACAAAGTGAACACTAGAGGGACACTAGTGCAGAAGCCTGTGATGTCACAGCCAGCGAGGAAGGAGGTGAAGTCAAGGACAGATGCTCAGGCACCCCTGGCTTCCTTCTTTTCATGTTTCTGAAAAGCTGCGATTCTGATGTCTTAATAGCAAATCTGTGGCAGACACAAGCATTTGGGTAATGCCAGCATTAGCCTAGCAGTGTCTAATCATGATCCATTCTCCGCTGGGAGGAAATCTCATCCCCCCCCCCCCCCCCCCACCCTGCATGGCCCTGTAATAATTTCTCTCCACAGTATACTTGGCATCACTTCTTCAGCATTGGCCAATCAGCAGGGAGCGCAGAGACTATACGGGCCTCACACCGGTATAACCGCGCATAATGAAACGCTAATTACTGTAATAAAGACTCACAGCACGCAGCTTAGCAGGAGGAACATTAAACATCTCTTACTAGTGGGGACACTGACCCGATCACCAGATAATGATTCCGAATATTCATACGCACTGATCATTACTACTCTATAATGATACTACCCATATATAATTAGCGGTATATACTGTACAATGATGCCAGATATCTGTGTAGTCCCATAATGATGACACCAAGCTGCATAATGATGCTGAATATTCATACGCACTGATCATTGCTACTCTATAATGATACTACCCATATATAATTAGCGGTATATACTGTACAATGATGCCAGATATCCGTGTAGTCCCATAATGATGCTGAATATTCATATACACTGATCAGTACTACACTGTGCTCTATAATTATACTGAATACCCATATATACTTATATACTGTACAATGATGCCAGATATCTGTGTAGTCCCATAATGATGACACCAAGCTGCATAATGATGCTGAATATTCATACGCACTGATCATTACTACACTCTATAATTATAATATACTGAATATCCATATGTACTTATATACTATACAGTGATGCCAGATATCTGTGTAGTCCCATAATGATGCTGAATATTCATATATTTGTGTGTTTCCCGGCTGTCAATGTGTCTTCCTGTTTGTATACTTTTTTCTATAGGAGACTTGTCATGCTTTAACAGGCTTCCAAAATGGGTTTATAGTGTTAGAGCTATAGAAGAGGTGGTTTGTAACTAGCAATTGGGTATTCACCATATATTTGATGTTTACTTATTTATTTTTTCTTCCTTTTTAGCATATAAAAATTGACACAGTATAGTTTTGTGTATATATATATGTTTAATATCCCTTACAATAGAGATGGTCCGTATTTTTCATGTTACATGTGTATTTACATAATGATACTATTGCCCTTATTCATCAAGCGATAGCGCCAGGTAGTGTCTGACGAGCGCCTGGTAGCGGCAGCTAACGGCGACTACCGACTCAAGTACGCCCGGCGGCGGTCACAATGACGCATTTATCAAGCAAAATGAGGCTAGCGCCGGCGAGAGCGACGGCTAGCGCGGCATTCATCAAGCGCCGCTGCAAATTCCCTCACAGCGCCAGGTATGAGCTGTCGCTCCCTGGCGATGTCCAATGCATTTCAATGGAGCAATCTATAATTATTCATAATTAATTGGTATTAATTTTTTTTTTTTTTTTAATATCACAAAATCGGAGACCACTTCTGCAATGTTAGGATTTATTTTTAAGTAAAAAAAAAATTGATCTAACAGGTCTGAGATTAATGTATTCATATTACAAAATGATTCTAAAAACATGTATAATGTTACATTCAAAAAATATGGTTGTTTAGGGGTTAAAAACTAGTTAATACACATCGCCGCCAGCGCTCTGGGGTTTAAACAAGGAATGGACAGCGACAGCACATTCGGAGCGTGATTTTTTGATGAATATGAAGCTAGCCGTTCGCTCTGGCCATTCGTTGTCAGGCGCTCACATACAACGCTGGACCTGTGAAACAGCGACCCCCCAGCCCGTATTCAACATTACCGCACACCGACTGAGTCGCTGGCAACAAGCTAACGCCGGCCAAGCACAGCGAATACTGGCTGGCGCTGAAAAAATCTCGCTACAGTCGCTCATCTGTCGCTACCTGGCGCTATTAATGAATCGGCCTCTATGTTTTGACATTGTTGCTACATGTGTATCCGCATAATGATACTATGTTTCTTTTTTATTAACGATACTGTGTGTATATCAGTGTAGCGGTTCAGCTCTTCAGCTCGTTGGATGAGCTTTACTTCCGCCCCTTCTCCGCTTGCATGGTGGTCTCTTTTTGCCAGCTTGTGCGCGGCGTGCCTGCGGCCAATGGGAGGTGAAAACGTCATTTCTCTCACAACAATTACCTAGCTGCTTGGCTAACAGGTGTAGGATATGACGTGAATTATGTGAGTTTTAGATCACGAACTGGAGAGGGTACACGTGTAAGTCTTTCCTCATGTGATGATGTTTAGATAATTAATGCTGTTTGATGACTAATTACCCACTTATTATGTGTATATATATATGAGGGTTAATGTTTGGAATAATGTCATGATTAAGGGCATGATGCCCGAAACGCGTCGGCGCTTTTCATCTTTTTAAATATGTCTGTTGTATCGTGTATGGATATGGATTTTTTAACTGCACTTCAAATAAACGGGACGTTTTATTTCACAACCGGATGTCGGCTGGCTCCATTTGTTCCTATGGGACAGACCCAGTAAGAGGTGAGCGCTCTTGGCCGTGCGGCTCCAGAGGTTGTGGGGAGATCGAGTGGTTCAGAGCTGGCAACTTTTCTTTCCTATGAATATTCATATACACTGATCAGTACTACACTGTGCTCTATAATTATACTGAATACCCATATATACTTATATACTGTACAAAGATGCCAGATATCTGTGTAGTCCCATAATGATGACACCAAGCTGCATAATGATGCTGAATATTCACACACTGATCATTACTACTCTATAATTATAATATACTGAATATCCATATGTACTTATATACTATACAGTGATGCCAAATATCTGTATAGTCCCATAATGATGCTGAATATTCATATACACTGATCAATACTACACTGTGCTCTATAATTATACTGACTACCCATATATACTTATATACTGTACAATGATGCCAGATATCTGTGTAGTCCCATAATGATGCTGAATATTCATATACACTGATCAGTACTACACTGTGCTCTATAATTATACTGAATACCCATATATACTTATATACTGTACAATGATGCCAGATATCTGTGTAGTCCCATAATGATGACACCAAGCTGCATAATGATGCTGAATATTCACACACTGATCATTACTACTCTATAATTATAATATACTGAATATCCATATGTACTTATATACTATACAGTGATGCCAAATATCTGTATAGTCCCATAATGATGCTGAATATTCATATACACTGATCAATACTACACTGTGCTCTATAATTATACTGACTACCCATATATACTTATATACTGTACAATGATGCCAGATATCTGTGTAGTCCCATAATGATGCTGAATATTCATATACACTGATCAGTACTACACTGTGCTCTATAATTATACTGAATACCCATATATACTTATATACTGTACAATGATGCCAGATATCTGTGTAGTCCCATAATGATGACACCAAGCTGCATAATGATGCTGAATATTCATACACACTGATCATTACTACTCTATAATGATATTACCCATATATAATTAGCGGTATATACTGTACAATGATGCCAGATATCTGTATAGTCCCATAATGATGACACCAAGCTGCATAATGATGCTAAATATTCATACAGACTGATCAGTACTACATACAATAATTATAATATAATTATACTGAATATCCATATGTACTTATATACTGTAAAGTGATGCCAGATATCCGTGTACTCCCATAATGATGAGACATAAATTAGATGGAGAGAAGGAAAAAGGAATGTAATATGAAGAGAAAGTGAAAAGAGAGGAAGATGGGGAGAATGTGGAAATGAGAGCAATGTAGAAAAACAAGGGAGTGGAGGAAAAAAGAAGGGAAATAAAGAACGAGAGAGAAAGTGAGACGGAAAGAAACTAAGAGAGAGAACAAAAGAAAACAAGCCAGAAAGAACGAGAGAAAGAAAGGAAAAGAGAGAAGGAAACAAACAAAAGAATAAAGAAAAAAGAGAGAAGGTGGGAAAAGGAAATGGAGCGGATGGAAGCTCAAAAAATGAGCCCACCCCCTGCCCAAGCTGCCGGACGCTGCTGTTGGCTTGGCGGCTTTTCCACCACTGAAGCCCTGCTGCACTTTTTGAGAAGGGCGATTGGCTCTTTCAAAAGTGTCGCTGTGACGAGGTGCAGCCAGCTGGCCGCATCCCCGGTACGCTGTTCGGGCATGCATACTCCCGCGGCTAGCCATTCAGAAATGCTGAAGCCGGGGATGCTGGTTCTGCTGGAATCAGGTAAGATCACCGACAGGACATCCGGCATAGCATACCCCAGGGGCAGGCTAGCGGCCGGGCCTGGAATCTTCTAGATCTTCTGCTAGGGTTTTGATATACTTTAAGTAATTCATGGATTTTACGAGCAGGACGAGCTTTCCAGGGGTCTGTCACTAAGGGATTTATTCATCAAGGGATAGCGGCAGGTAGTGCCTCGTAGCGGCAGGCAGCGTCTGGCGAACGCCGGGCGCAGTATGCAATACCACATTTATGAAGGCGATTCTGGTGAGCCACTCTAACAGCGCCATGTAGCGTCACATGTATTATTACAGGTGGCTCAGCTTATAGCACCAGAGCTTTAACTTCCAGAGCACCAGGTAAGACCTGTCGCTACCTGTCGCTCTCCCATACATTTCAATGGACGTTTCTTTTCTTCTGTTTAAACAGGGTTTATTGTGTTTATTTCTTTATTTTTTCTCTCAAATAATTGTGTGACCTCTGCTGGCCTAGAAAGAGTCATTTTTGAAAACTTTTTAGTTTTTTTATATTTTTATGCAGAATTGTCATTACAGGTCTGGCACTAAAGTGTTAATGTCACAATGTTACAACAATGTCACTCCATGTGTTTTCGCTTTGTTACTGGTGGTGCGTTCAAAAGCAGACTTTAATCACACAGCGTCTGGTGCTCTATGGTATAGCGACCAGATCCAGAGCGCCTACTCTCTGTGCGTCTTTTTTTTTGTTGTATATGGTGTCAGTCGCTGAGAGTCGGTCGCACTGAGCTGGCGCTACCTCTCGCTCTCTGCAGCTCTGTACTGGTGTTAGAACACCCAACATACATCACATTCATCAATGCTGGCCAGGTTACTACAGCGACTGAGGCACCTGTTGCAGCACCTGATAGCCGATCACAACGTATACTAGCGCTCGCTCTTAGCGCCTCTGTACAGACGCTCATCTGCCGATACCTGGAGCTAGTAATGAATCAGCCTGCCTGTTTAAACTAGCGACTAAGTGCATCATACTGCATCATCCTTCTTCTCGTCTTCTAATTTATATCATACAAATAACAGGGCTGTGTCCATGTTTGTTTTATAATCACATGATTACTTTTTTTTTTTTTTTTACCCGGACACATTATCAGCTTGTGTTACTCTCCTGCCTTCCTGTTCCTCGGATAGTTTTACTTGCACAGGGTGACCTTCCCCACCTGCAGCTTCATTTTATGAAGAAGATACAATTATCTGGCAGAGAAGTGTCCCTTCACCTGCATATCAGTAATCATATCTCCCCATATGAGGATTACAGGACTCCTACCTCTAATCAATCCTAATTACCAGGCAAGATGTGTCACAGGGTAATCAGCCCCCGACAATGACACTGTCATCTCCAGTTCATTATAAAAAAAAATGCATTTTATGTTGAGAAAGGCCTTAGATAGCTCAGAAGTCATTATTTTTGCCGAGTATATACATACAATTTGGTGGAGCTGTTTTGAAGGAAACCTAAGTCTGGTCATTCGGAGCATGAGATTGCCAAGGACATGGGGAGGGAGCTAAATGCCCAGGAACCTACTTGTGCAGTTGGAGCTGTTTTTTAAGGAAACCTACCGGTAAGTCTGGTCATTCTGAGCATAAGATTGCCAAGGACATGGGGAGGGAGCTAAATGCCCAGGAACCTACTTGTGCAGTTGGAGCTGTTTTGAAGGAAACCTAAGTCTGGTCATTCTGAGCATGAGATTGCCAAGGGCATGGGGAGGGAGCTAAATGCCCAGGAACCTACTTGTGCAGTTGGAGCTGTTTTGAAGGAAACCTAAGTCTGGTCATTCTGAGCATGAGATTGGCAAGGACATGGGGAGGGAGCTAAATGCCCAGGAACCTACTTGTGCAGTTGGAGCTGTTTTTTAAGGAAACCTACCGGTAAGTCTGGTCATTCTGAGCATAAGATTGCCAAGGACATGGGGAGGGAGCTAAATGCCCAGGAACCTACTTGTGCAGTTGGAGCTGTTTTGAAGGAAACCTAAGTCTGGTTATTCTGAGCATGAGATTGCCAAGGACATGGGGAGGGAGCTAAATGCCCAGGAACCTACTTGTGCAGTTGGAGCTGTTTTGAAGGAAACCTAAGTCTGGTTATTCTGAGCATGAGATTGCCAAGGACATGGGGAGGGAGCTAAATGCCCAGGAACCTACTTGTGCAGTTGGAGCTGTTTTGAAGGAAACCTAAGTCTGGACATTCTGAGCATGAGATTGCCAAGGACATGGGGAGGGAGCTAAATGCCCAGTAACCTACTTGTGCAGTTGGAGCTGTTTTGAAGGAAACCTAAGTCTGGTCATTCTGAGCATGAGATTGGCAAGGACATGGGGAGGGAGCTAAATGCCCAGGAACCTACTTGTGCAGTTGGAGCTGTTTTTTTAAGGAAACCTACCGGTAAGTCTGGTCATTCTGAGCATAAGATTGCCAAGGACATGGGGAGGGAGCTAAATGCCCAGGAACCTACTTGTGCAGTTGGAGCTGTTTTGAAGGAAACCTAAGTCTGGTCATTCTGAGCATGAGATTGCCAAGGACATGGGGAGGGAGCTAAATGCCCAGGAACCTACTTGTGCAGTTGGAGCTGTTTTGAAGGAAACCTAAGTCTGGTCATTCTGAGCATGAGATTGCCAAGGACATGGGGAGGGAGCTAAATGCCCAGGAACCTACTTGTGCAGTTGGAGCTGTTTTGAAGGAAACCTAAGTCTGGTCATTCTGAGCATGAGATTGGCAAGGACATGGGGAGGGAGCTAAATGCCCAGGAACCTACTTGTGCAGTTGGAGCTGTTTTTTAAGGAAACCTACCGGTAAGTCTGGTCATTCTGAGCATAAGATTGCCAAGGACATGGGGAGGGAGCTAAATGCCCAGGAACCTACTTGTGCAGTTGGAGCTGTTTTGAAGGAAACCTAAGTCTGGTCATTCTGAGCATGAGATTGCCAAGGACATGGGGAGGGAGCTAAATGCCCAGGAACCTACTTGTGCAGTTGGAGCTGTTTTGAAGGAAACCTAAGTCTGGTCATTCTGAGCATGAGATTGGCAAGGACATGGGGAGTGAGCTAAATGCCCTGGAACTTACTTGTGCAGTTGGAGCTGTTTTGAAGGAAACCTAAGTCTGGACATTCTGAGCATAAGATTGCCAAGGACATGGGGAGGGAGCTAAATGCCCAGTAACCTACTTGTGCAGTTGGAGCTGTTTTGAAGGAAACCTAAGTCTGGTCATTCTGAGCATGAGATTGCCAAGGACATGGGGAGGGAGCTAAATGCCCAGGAACCTACTTGTGCAGTTGGAGCTGTTTTGAAGGAAACCTAAGTCTGGTAATTCTGAGCATGAGATTGCCAAGGACATGGGGAGGGAGCTAAATGCCCAGGAACCTACTTGTGCAGTTGGAGCTGTTTTGAAGGAAACCTAAGTCTGGTCATTCTGACCATGAGCTTGCCAAGGACATGGGGAGGGAGCTAAATGCCCAGGAACCTACTTGTGCAGTTGGAGCTGTTTTAGGAGAAAACCCAAGTCTGGTCATTCTGAGCATGAGATTGCTAATATAGTAGTACTACTGAAACCTCTGGGTATAAAGTGGTCTTCTTTACACTCAGCTGTTCCAGCAGTACTACTTTATTAGCAAGCTCACGCACAGAATTACCAGCCTTCCACAGCCATGATGCCGAGGCTATTGCATCAGGGCAGAACATGGTCTTGGGTTCCTTATGTGGGCTGTGATGTGGGTCCAGGTAATATTGGGGGTTATGGTAGACTGGGCAGGCAGGGATTGATGTACTAGAAGTAGCAACCCAATGTACCCCGAATCAGTGCAGACAACCAAGATTTCTCTTGGGTTTCCCTATGGCCAATCCATCCCTGCAAATGGAAGAAGAGCTATAATGCCAAGTGCCTTCACATCACGGTTAAAGATAATGGTGTGCTGGAGAAGAAGACTCAGGAAACCTTCTGCGCTGGAGGAGATGTCAGGGGATAAGGTAAGTATTGTGTATAGCCTGTATATAGGTTTCAAAACAGCCATTGATGTGAATCTGCAAGATTTTTACCTTTTCGCATAACTTGATGTTTCAAATTAACACATCTTGCTGAAACCCACTGAACTTGTGAAATACAATAATTTAATTGTCCCTGCACCACCCTACAAATAAGAATAAATTTCAAAAGACCAGTGTGCACATATATGGTGTCCAAGAAGAAGGCAATGTCAATTTGCAAGCAAATATAATATGGGGCCCAGTACCACACAAAAAGGACACCAATGAATTGCACCACCAATCTATATATTCAAAGAACAAGGCATGTAACAGTACTATGAAATCTTAAATTGTAAATTTATTTACATCATGATTAAAATTTAGAGCTCATACAACACATAATTAAAACCATAATTGCTCAACAGGAGACTACCAAGCCAGAGGAAAAAAGTGCCATTGTGCATATAATAATATAAACATATAAAAGTGTATATAAACGAATAATAAAAAGTCAATAAAGGGGATTAACAACCCCTGATTATAAACAAATCACCAAACCTATATAGTGTTAATAAGACAATATATGTGTATCAACAACTAACACATAAAAATTGCACACCTAAAACAATCCAAAACTGACCCCAAAACAATCCTCAAATATTAAAAATATATAAATTTCTATCACCAAGTGTCTGGCTGGAACTCCTGCTGTATCCTGGTGCCCCTTTACCCACGCGCTCCGTGGAAAACACCACTTTTACAAGGTGCCAGGAAGGGAACTTGTGAAATACATTCGGCCAAAGCCCCTGCCGATTCTCCCTTTTTGGGGTCTAGAACTAGATTTTCAATTTGTCCTGGAACACTGATTTTTGTTGCTGTCTCTCAGTGTGAGATGGCAGGAGATCAGTCATTGCATAGGTGTGGTAATGACATCATTGCCACACACAGCAGTGGCAAGGAATGGAGGAGGCGGAGCTTTACAGCTACAACAGGCGCCATTATCTGGGATTAGAGTGAAGCGGGAGCAATGAAAATTGGCAAAAGGTGCTCTTCGTAGGGGGAGCAATTCAGGGGATGCTAGTTAAAAATGTGGGTTTTGGTCTGCTTTAAGTCTCCACACCTGGCTATGCTGAAGTAAAATAGAGAGAAAAAAATG
This sequence comes from Gastrophryne carolinensis, assembly GCA_027917425.1. Taxonomy (NCBI): domain Eukaryota; kingdom Metazoa; phylum Chordata; class Amphibia; order Anura; family Microhylidae; genus Gastrophryne; species Gastrophryne carolinensis. The sequence goes on along the minus strand of CM051238.1, from coordinate 405,730,727 downwards.
CACAAGAAACATTCAAGGGTGAAAATGGTCCAACAAAATAATGGGTGGAGGTGATACAAAAGATAGCAGAATATAATGGAAGGAAGGAGAAGAAACACATAATGAAACATCACAGCACAGCTTAGATAGAAAGCAGCGGCTCTGATCTGAAGAAAGACACTGAATAAAAGAAGACAGACGAAGAAGAATGATCTGCCAGGGGTGAGTAATGGGAATATGAAATTGGCTTCTTAAATTGGAAAGGAGTAGAAAGAGAATGCTTCAGAATGGTAAATAGAGGCAATAAATTAAACCCGCTCACGAGCTGTCTGAAAACATCATCTCTAAGTTGGTGAATATCTCAGGAAAGTTTTACTTAAAGTGGACCTAAAGTCAGAAATGGTCTTCTTAACCCCTCCTGATGTGTCCTAAGCCGGCATATGTGTATCACTAATACCCAGCAGGTCTAATAGGTTAATACTTCTAACTGTGGGAGGTGGGTGTTTAAATCCAACTCAGACTTAACCTCTATATTGTAAGTTAAATAAACCTAACTGAATTAAACCAGACTAACACCTTTAGAAGAAGCAGTGGTCATATGCATAGATGCACATCAAAATTCATTTACTTTTTTGTAACTCCTGCTGTAGTCAGTTTTACCAACAAAATTGTGTCCTATGGAGCTGTATGCTGCCTACAAAGAGGAAGTGCTGCTGGGTTTCTTGCTGCTGTGCATTGTGGGTTATGTCAGTTGAATTCAAGCAGGAGTACATCTGGGATGCTGGGAAAGGAAGCTCCAAAATGGCTGCTACCAGGAGAAATAGGCGAGGCAGTCTATCAGCTTTGGGTGGGTGCAGGAGCAAATGTAAGTGCTGACAATAATTCAGTATCATCTACGCAGAGGGGACAGTGGAGTGCTGGGGAGATTTGTTTTTCCAACTGTTGAAGGCCTGGTTTAAGGGGACATACTCTAATATAATATATAATAACTGGAGGGGGAAATGCCACACTGCCTGTAGGAATGGAAGGGAGGAATGCCACACTGCCTATGGGAATGGGATGGGGGGAATGCCACACTGCCTATGGGAATGGGATGGGGGGAATGCCACACTGCCTATGGGAATGGGAGGGGGGAATGCCACACTGCCTATGGGAATGGGAGGGGGGAATGCCACACTGCCTATGGGAATGGGAGGGGGGAATGCCACATTGCCTATGGGAATGTGAGGGTGGAATGCCACACTGCCTATGGGAATGGGAGAGGGGAATGCCACACTGCCTATGGGGAATGGGAGGGGGGAATGCCACACTGCCTATGGGAATGGGAGAGGGGAATGCCACACTGCCTATGGGGAATGGGAGGGGGGAATGCCACACTGCCTATGGGAATGGGAGAGGGGAATGCCACACTGCCTATGGGGAATGGGAGGGGGGAATGCCACACTGCCTATGGGAATGGGAGGGGAAAATGCCACACTGCCTATGGGGAATGGGAGGGGGGAATGCCACACTGCCTATGGGAATGGGAGGGGGGAATGCCACACTGCCTATGGGAATGGGAGGGGGGAATGCCACACTGCCTATGGGAATGGGAGGGGGGAATGCCACACTGCCTATGGGAATGGGAGGGGGGAATGCCACACTGCCTATGGGAATGGGAAGGGTGAATGCCACACTGCCTATGGGAATGGGTGGGGAAAATGCCACACTGCCTATGGGAATGGGAGGGGGGAATGCCACACTGCCTATGGGAATGGGAGGGGGGAATGCCACATTGCCTATGGGAATGTGAGGGGGGAATGCCACACTGCCTATGGGAATGGGAGGGGGGAATGCCACACTGCCTATGGGAATGGGAGGGGAAAATGCCACACTGCCTATGGGAATGGGAGGGGGGAATGCCACATTGCCTATGGGAATGTGAGGCGGGAATGCCACACTGCCTATGGGAATGGGAGGGGGGAATGCCACACTGCCTATGGGAATGGGAGGGGGGAATGCCACATTGCCTATGGGAATGTGAGGGGGGAATGCCACACTGCCTATGGGAATGGGAGGGGGGAATGCCACACTGCCTATGGGAATGGGAGGGGGGAATGCCACATTGCCTATGGGAATGTGAGGGGGGAATGCCACACTGCCTATGGGAATGGGAGGGGGGAATGCCACACTGCCTATGGGAATGGGAGGGGGGAATGCCACATTGCCTATGGGAATGTGAGGGGGGAATGCCACACTGCCTATGGGAATGGGAGGGGGGAATGCCACACTGCCTATGGGAATGGGAGGGGGGAATGCCACACTGCCTATGGGAATGTGAGGGGGAATGCCACACTGCATATGGGGAATGGGAGGGGGGAATGCCACACTGCATATGGGGAATGGGAGGGGGGAATGCCACACTGCCTATGGGAATGGGAGGGGGGGATGCCACACTGCCTATGGGAATGGGTGGGGAAAATGCCACACTGCCTATGGGAATGGGAGGGGGGAATGCCACACTGCCTATGGTGCTTGCCAAAGTGGGGGGTGTTTACACCCCGGGGCGTTAGAATGGAGGAAGTGAGTCGAGTTTAATATTAAAGCGCTAGTGTTGTGTTTTTTATTTACTTTTTCTAGTTTGAACTAGTAGAGGGGGCCTGCCGAGGGAACCCCCATGACTCCGCCTCCCCATTGCAATGAATGGAGGTGGGCGTGCTACGGAGCTGCTCAATAAGGCATAGAGAATTTCTTCATTATAAGATAGGATTTATGATATGGATGAATAAAGAGGAGCGCTCTCTTCTTTGTCATGGTTAATTAGTGTTATGGGAGAGATCATAAACACAATATAACCCCCAGTCCTTGGCTGGAGCGTTGCCTGTAATGGTGCTGTGCCCAGTTCTGGTTATTCAGGGTAAGCTGGCAGGACTCCACCTGTGTACAGGATGTACTAATAAGCCTCCAGACATCTTCGTTGGCAAAACACGACCCTCTCTTCTCATCCCCACAGATGATAGTTATTAAATAACGTGCCTCTCGTGTTGCCGATGCTGCTTCATTATCCTCATTTCAAAGCTTATTGAAGATATTTGTGTCCAGTTTCCAAGTGTAAGTTTCTCCTGCCACAGGGTGACCAGGACAGGAGGGGGCTTTAAAGGAGACCTTTACTCACATTGAACCATGGCGTCTCTAAGGGCAGATTCACTCCATCCGCCCCCCCCCCTCCCCCCCATGCAAAATCATTTTTGGCCTCCTTTTTGAAAGCTCTAGGTACATTACATGTGGATACTGAAATGTAATTTGCAGACGGTTCTAGATTATTCGACAAATTGTCTGCTTCCTCATCTGGCGGTTTTACAGCTAAAAGAAGCAAGCCATCTAAGCTAGGCTTAAATTAAGAGGCCGATTCATTAATAGCGCCAGGTAGCGACAGTTGAGCGACAGTAGCGTTATTTTCACAGCGCCCGCTAGTATTCGCTGAGCTTGGCCGTTGTTCGGCTGTTGACAGCGACTCAGTCGGTGTGCGGTAATGTTGAATACGGGGTTAGGAGTCGCTGTTTGACAGGTTCCGCGCTGTATGGGAGCGCATGACAGCTAACGGCCATAGCGAACGGTTCCCAGCATATTCATTAACAAATCACGCTCCAAAAATTCTCGCGTTGTGAAATGCTTGTTTAAACCCCAGAGCGCTGGCGGCGATGGGTTAAAAGTAGTTTTTTAACCCCCAAACAACCATATTTAAAAAAAAAAAAAAAATACATGTTTTTCAAAACATTTTGTAATATGAATACATTAATATCAGACCTGTAATATCAATTCTGCACAAATTTATTATTATTTTTTTTTACCTTAAAAAAATCTAACATTGCAGAAGTGGCCACAGAATTTATGACATTAAAAAAAATAAAAAAAAAACATTAATAGCAATTAATTAAGAATATTTAAAGATTGCTCCATTGAAATGCATTGGAGAGCGCCAGGTAGCGAGAGGTCATACCTGTCGCTGTTCAAGGTCGCTCGCTGGCGCTGTGGGGTGAGGCTGGAATAATGATGAATGAGTCGCTATCTGGCGCTCTGTCAGTCGCTAAGCAGGATCGGCTTGATAAATGTGTGATTGCGGAGGGGAGCCGGCGTTCTCGTGGCGGTGAGGGCCATTACCGTTCGCTCACCATTCGCTACCTGGCGCTATCCCTTGTTAAATAAGGGCCAAAGTGTGCCATGGCACATACAGACCAAGGGTAAGAGGCTACAGCTAGACCCAAAGCACTGTAGCCTACTGGATAGTTTCCCAGCTCTCCCCAGTGGCCAGTGCTCTCATATAAGCTAATCCTAGGTGTCTTTAGGAATCCCAAAACTATTTAAGGAGCACAAGGGATGATTTGCATGGCTCTATGCATTGGCATGATGGAAAGATGAGCTGTTGGACCAGACTGGCGGCCTGTGGTCATGTCTAGCATAATAACCACATAGGTGCATGGACCAAGTCACTAATGAAGCCTGTTCTATGGCTTTTCTAGGGGTCCGGAGTGAGGCAACTCCGGCTAAAATGTTAAAGAGGACCAAAAACAACCCTGGAGTCTATACTTGCTCCCCCCCCCCCGATCGTACTGCTGTGCTCTATAATTATACTGAATATATATACTTATATACTGTACAGTGATGCAAGATATCCGTGTACTCCCATAATGATGAGACATAAATCAAATGGAGAGAAGGAAAAAGGAATGTAATATGAAGAAAGGGTGAAAAGAGAGAAAGATGGAGGGAATGTGGAAATGAGCGCAATGTAGAAAAACAATGGAGCGGAGAAGAAAAAGAAGGGAAATAAACAAAAAACGAGACAAAGCCAGAGGGAAAGAAACGGGAAGGCCGATTCATTAATAGCGCCAGGTAGCGACAGATGAGCGACTGTAGCGTGATTTTTTCAGCGCCAGCCAGTATTCGCTGTGCTTGGCCGGCATTAGCTTGATGACAGCGACTCAGTCGGTGTGCGGTAATGTTGAATACGGGCTGGGGGGTCGCTGTTTCACAGGTCCAGCGTTGTATGTGAGCGCCTGACAACGAATGGCCAGAGCGAACGGCTAGCTTCATATTCATCAACAAATCACGCTCCGAATGTGCTGTCGCTGTCCATTCCTTGTTTAAACCCCAGAGCGCTGGCGGCGATGTGTATTAACTAGTTTTTAACCCCTAAACAACCATATTTTTGGAATGTAACATTATACATGTTTTTAGAATCATTTTGTAATATGAATACATTAATCTCAGACCTGTTAGATCAATTCTGCACATATTTTTTTTAATTTTTTTTTTGACTTGTTCTCCGATTTTTTGACATTAAAAAAAAAAAAAAAAAAAAAAAATACCAATTAATTATGAATAATTATAGATTGCTCCATTGAAATGCATTGGACATCGCCAGGGAGCGACAGCTCATACCTGGCGCTGTGAGGGAATTTGCAGCGGCGCTGTTTGGTCCAGGCGGCTTCATGATGAGTGCCGCGCTAGCCGGCGCTAGCCTCATTTTGCTTGATAAATGCGTCATTGTGACCGCCGCCGGGCGTACTTGAGTCGGTAGTCGCCGTTAGCTGCCGCTACCTGGCGCTCGTCAGACACTACCTGGCGCTATCGCTTGATGAATAAGGGCCTAAGAGCGAGATCAAAAGAAAACAAGACAAAAAGAACTAGAGAAAGAAAGGAAAACAGTGAAAGAAAACAAGAAAGATTGAGTTAGTAAAAAAAGAACGAGAGAGAGAAAAAAAAGAAAAAAGAGAAAGAAACTAAAAATAAAGAAAAAGAGAGAAAGAAAGAACGTGGAAAAAGGAAATCGAGGGAAGGTAAAAAATGAGAAAGATGCTAAAAAGAGAGGCAGACGGATTAAAGAGGACTAAAACCTATGAGACTATAAGACTCCAAGGCAGGCATACTTGCTCCATCGGGGTGCCCCATTATGTGAACCCCCCCAGGTCGCCCAGAAACTCACCTTCGTTTCCGGTCCAACAGAGCTTGTGTAAGCTTAGGCCGCATCCCCGCTATCTCTTTAGCAGGGTGCATACCCACACCATGCATTTGTGAATGGCCGGCGCGGGCACGCTCTCTGTTAAGAGACGAAGACTGGACGAAGGGGCTCGAGTGGATCCGAGCGCACTGATTGGACATACGTCGTAGGGCCGGGAAGAGATGAGTTTGTTCCGGCGACCTGGGGGGTATCACACAGCACGGGGGGCAAGGACCAAAAACCCAGATAGTCAAAATCCTGGGTTTTGGTCCACTTTAAGGGTTTACATTCAGGGTCCATGAACAGAAACATTGTGCTAAACTGCCTTGTCTGTGTGTGTGCACTTGGGATGCCACCGATAAGTACACCATAGTTCAGGGTTTGGTGATGTAGGACCCCAAAGAGGCCCCTGGTGGATTTTCTGGTAACCCTGTGGGCCAGTCCCCCTTCCTCATTATAGAAAGCGTGTACGTATGTTAGCCTCTCATACGTTGTGTATTTCCATTCTCCATCTGTCATTGTTCCTGTCTGTCCGGCTGCCACCACTTCTCTTCTCTTCCTGACTGAGCTGAGTCACGGTTCTCAAGAAGCTGTGATGGAAGTCTCTGCTATGTCGTGTCTAGCCTGACCCTGCGGTTACTCCTTCCTAGGAAAATTACCCACAGACCGTTTGCTTTAAAGGAAAACTCCCTTTTTGTCGGGTTTTTGGGGTTCTGCCTTATTATTTTCCTTTTTTAAATGTAAGTTAAACATTTGTGTTAGGATTGGGATCCCAGACCTGCGATTTCAGCACGTTGTCTTCAAATCTCTTGTATTCCTGATGCTCTGTGTTACTAAAGTGGGGGCGGCTTTCCCAGCCTTCCTACTGTCTACAAATCCCCAAATCCTTCCACTGTAACAGATGCTTTGCCTAAATCCAGCAGCAGTAATGACCTCCCCTGATGAGAGTCCTGCCAGTAGCTACTGGAACACAATATTATAATCTGCAGAGGCTTAAACCGGACCTTCACCATGATTTAATGAAAAGCCCAAACTCTTAAAAAATGATTCCCCAGCATCTAAAATTAATATATTTAACATTTTTAGTCACTAACTTATTATTCTTTCCCCCACTGGGCTGCAACTCTGTTCAGGACTTTAGGATACGGGCGCCGCCATCTTGACTCAGAAGCATCACACTTACTGAGGAGAGTGGGATAAGGTACAGGGGGCAGGTTATAGCTGTGCTTTGCTCAGACAGAGCAGAGCTGGGGTCAGGGAAAGGTCAGCAGTCCCAGAATGCAGAGCAGCACAGTCACTTCCTGTTTGCAGGCACTTCCTGTTTGCAGGCTGCCTGATAAAATGGCGGCTTCCATAAGCCGCCATCTTGGATGTTTAAAGGCTCATAACATGCAGTAGATGCAGGTAGGATGATTTTTAATGTGAGCAATCTGTATGTACAGTGTGGGGGAAACATATAAGATAGACTCTTATTCAGAGTGAAGGTCCGCTTTAAGTTATACTAAAGGCGAGCGCCCGGTTGTTGTCCCATTGTCTCGGGCTACACATTGCACTGTCCCAAACTTCAATCCATTTTCAAAAAGACCCTGTAGTTCCTAAAAGTATCAGAGCGTTGGAGATGCAGAGAAAAAATGAGCAGAACCAGTGGGTGTGGCAGCAGGGGTGTGATGTAAGCACACTGTGCGCTTTACATATATCAAAGTAAAAAAACTAACAGCCTTATTTATCAAGGGCTAGCGCCAGGTAGTGTCTGACGAGCGCCAGGTACCGCCAGCTAACGGCGGCTACTGAATCAAGTACGCCCGGCGGCGGTCACAATGACGCATTTATCACGCTAAATGAGGCTAGCGCCGGCGAGAGCGTCAGCTAGCGCGGGATTCATCATGTAGCCGACTGCAACGAACAGCGTCGCTGCTAATCCCATCACAGCGACAGGTATGACCTGGCGCTCCCTGGCATGGTCCAATGTATTTCAATGGAGCAATCTTTAAATAATCATAATTAATTGCTATTAATGTTTTTTTTTTTTTTTTTTTTTAATGTCAAAAATTCTGTGACCACTTCTGCAATGTTAGGATTTTTTTTTAAGTAAAAAAAAAATAAATAAATAAAAATGTACAGAATTGATATTACAGGTCTGAAATTCATGTATTCATATTACAAAATGTTTAGAAAAACTTGTATAATTTTTACATATAAAAAAAAAGGTTGTTTGGGGGTTAAAAACTACTTTACACACATCGCCGCCAGCGCTCTGGGGTTTAAACAAGGAATTCACAGCGCGAGAAATTTTTGAGCGTGATTTGTTAATGAATCTGCAGCAAGCCGTTCGCTCTGGCCATTCGCTGTCAGGCGCACCCATACAACGCGGAACCTGTGAAACAGCGACCCCTAACCCCGTATTCAACATTACCGCACACCGACTGAGTTGCTGTCAACAAGCAAACCCCGGCCAAGCACAGCGAATACTAGCTGGCGCTGTGAAAATCACGCTACTGGCGCTCATCTGTCGCTACCTGGCGCCATTAATGAATCGGCCTCCCCGTGTATTGTTGTGCCTCTAGGTATTACTGCCAGCACATAGTGTGATCAGAAAAAGGGGGTGAGAGATGCTGCAGGCTAAGAGCATCTCCAGTCTACCAGCACATAGTGTGTCCAAAAAAAGGGTGAAAGATGCTGCAGGCTAAGGCCTCGAAAAGTTGAAAACTGAAATGGTAGTAAAAAATTCAATTAATGAGAAAAAAGCCTGAGAATTTGAAAAGTCAATGGCACTTTTTACTACAGGTAAAAAGTTCAATACCTTTTTCAGGAGTAAAAAAGTGCCACTGACTGTCATTCCCCTCGATTCAAAGAGCAAAAGTTAATTGATTTCGGATCGAGAATCGTAAGTTTGGGTGGGTGTTTGTCATTTTTTCCTGTTTTTTTGGCCATTTCCGACTCGCACGAGCCTACGTACGAATGCGTATATGCTCTTACGATCATCGCAAGTTCGTTCCTAAATTTTAGGATGAAAACGTAAAACTTAGGATCAAATCCTAAAACTTAGGATCAAAACGTAAAACTTAGGATAATTGGATGTGTTTAGGTGTGATTCAGAGAACAGTTTTCAAACCTCTAAATACGTTTTAAAAGAAAGCCACTGCCGACACCTTTTAGCAGTCGGATTGCTGTTCTTGAACAGGTTTTTTGGCTATGTGGAGGAGTCTGCGCGTCTTGAGCTCCAATGAACTGCATGTATCAGCATGGCCGAGGCCATAAATTGTATAGCAATGCATACCTGATTCATGTATGCCTTATAAAAGCATTTTAATGTGGACCTTAATTAGTCCTTTGCATGTAAACCTTTATTTTGCAATATATTTGCGTTAATTAAAGAAACTTATGTCCTTTGTTATTTATTTTTAAATTGATGTACTAGAATAATATTTTTAGATTGCATTTATTGGTGTAGTTGTTTACCTTTGCTTTGTTTAATTATTTAAGCACATCTTTGGTCAGATGCATCACACTTACTGAGGAGAGGAGAGCGGGATAAAGTGCAGGATGTGGGTTACTGCTGTATTTTGCACAGACACAGCAGAGCTGGGGGCACGGAAAGGTCAGAAATCAAAGAATGCAGAGCAACACAGTCACAAGGCCCTTTCTGTTTGCAGGCTGCCCGAGAATACCTGAGCAGCCATCTTGGCTGTTTCTAGGCTCATAACATGCTGAAGTTGCTGGGTGTTTTTTAATTTTTGAGAGCAAATCCGTATGTAGAGGGTGTGGGTAACCACACCCAAAATTTTAAGTTGTACCATTTGAAGCCAAAATATTAAAATTAAATCCACAAGTAAAAAATGCAAGTTAACTAAAAATTAAACAAAGTAAGATTTACTTATGCAAATGCATTCATTAATGGTTGGTTACTACAAAATGAATGAAATAAAGAAAAATAAAAGACCAAATATTTAGAATGCACTTTAATGAGGTAAGTTTGTAGTGCGCAGGCGCAAGATCAGAAGGATTTACGTCCAGACAAAAAAGGAAAAAGGGCAAAACCAATGTTGCAACCTGAGAAATGAAACGGAAAATTCAGGATGGAAACTGACATAGGTCTAATTCCCGAACTGCCATACGAACGGACGTACATTTTAGGATAGAAACGTATTTGCTTATAGAATCACTCGCAAGTTCATACGAACGCACGAGCGGACGGGAAAAATAGGATGATCGGCACCAAAATCAAAGCTGTTACATGTTTCTTTGAATCGACCCTATTGTCTTCCTATCTGGTGATTCACTAACGGGAACTCTCAGGATTTTTTAACATTAATTACATTTTTTACTACCATGAGGATTTTTTTCAACTCTTAGTGATCAAGGCCAAAAAGCCTCTACAGCCTTAAAATGGACCAACACCCACCCCTGATCAGATCCCTCCGCGTGGAGCATCCAAAATCGGGATGCCCCGCTGTGTGAAACTCCGCAGGACGCCCAGAGACCTTACCTTATCCCCGTTCCAACGCCGCATGCGCAGGCCACGCCGCATCTCGCGCTCCTCTCTAGTTTGTGAATGGCCGGCGCGGGCGCGCTCCCTGTTAGAGGGAAGCGCGAGTTGCCGCCTCCAGCGTGCTCAGAGCCGCTGTGGTTGTCCGTCGCTTGTCCGTACATATCACAGCGGCTCTAAGCGCTCTGATTGGACGAGCGCTCGCGTAGGAGCGGGGTGAGGTGAGTTTTTTAGGGCGATCTGGGGGGTTTCACGCAGCGGGGCACTGCCGATTGGGGTGCCCTGAGGAAGTGGACCAAAGCCCAGGATAGTGAAGATCCTGGGTGTTGGTCCACTTGAAATCAGTGGCAACATTTTGTTTAAAAAAAATAAATCTAACAAATATATAACAGCACTCGGGACGGGCTGCGGCGAGGGAGAGGGGCCGTGTAACGCAATGCAGCGTGTGCAGCAGATAGGAAGCCACTGTGCACTTACCTGACCCATCTGCTGCAGAATCGGTGCACTCACCTCCATTCAGTTATACAAGATGATGTGACATCACAGCAGCTAGCGAGCTGATTGGTGCAGAGCAGGCCACTGGCTCCATCCCCTCTAACCTCATGCTCAGGCCGATGAACCACAAATGGCTGCCCCGGGTATGATTTTAGCTAAATATAAAGCAAGGCCGTGACCTGCACATGCATCATTGGAATGAGGTTAGGTGGGTTTGGCAATTGTATGGGGTTTCACACAGTGTGGTATCCTAGTTTGGGATGCCACAGGGAGTAGAAATTGGACATATGGGCAATTTCCGGAAAATTCCTTCCTCTGTGTGAAGCCCTCTGGGTTCGCTCGCGCTCCCACAGTGCATTAGCAGGCCAAGTTTGTTCATATTGTATTTTACTATATAAAATTTGTCTGGGCCCCCAGAAATGATAAGCCTGCCACTGTGCCCAGTTCCCAAGTCCATCCCCTGCCTAAAAGGATATGTATCTCTGAATGAGCACTTCCTCTCCATGCCGTGGCTGGCCCCGCCCCTTCCTGGCTGTGTAAGTGCTGACAGACAGGGTCACCGGGAAAGGGATCATTTCGCCAGAAAAGTAGTCCTGACAAGCTGCCGTAGTTTTCTTGTTAGCCATGTGATCCCCCAGCACTGCTCCGTCTTCTCAGATCGTCTGTCCTTGCCGTTTTCTGTGTCACCGTCACTGGAGAATCCTCCAGGACTCTGGGCCAGTCCCATTCTTCCCCTCTCTGATCCATAGAGAGCTTCCACGTGCTGTTATGAATGTAAACACGTCTCTGGCGCCAAGATGATAACGATCAGTCGGAATAAACTTCAAAGAAATGACTCCAGATATTATTCGTCTTCTTCCCTCTCTCGCCTATTGTTGAGCCTCCAGGATTGGCGTCATCTTCTCTCAAGATTCCTTATATGTAGACAGATGACCCATCGGGATTTCTCGCTTGAATTCCTCATTAGAACATGGCAGATGATAGGTCCAAATAAAAATCCAGCCAATCGGCTTTGGAAAAGATCTCTCTCGCGTATCATGGCTCTTGAACAATCGTTTCCAGCCAATGTCTGTAACCAGCTGAATGTTGTATCTCCTGAACAATGATAAATAATTAGCTCATTTACTAACGTTTCCTTCTTTGCTAATGCTATGCAGAGACGGAATGGACCTAGGGAGAACAGGGAAAGTTCCCGGTGGGCTGCACTGCCATTTGGGCTGGGTTTAGCCTCCAGCTCACCTGCAGCCTATACACTCGCACACGGGCAGGCTGATTCATGACTAGCACCAGGTATCGGCAGATGAGCATCTGTACAGAGGCGCTAAGAGCGACCGCTAGTAGACGCTGTGATCGGCTATCGGTCGCTGTAACAGAGCGCCTCAGTCGCTGTAGTAACCTGGCCGGCATTGATGAATCAGATGTATGTTGGGCGTTCTAACACCAATACAGCGCTGCAGGGAACAAAAGATAGCGCCAGCTCATTGCGACCGACTCTCAGCGCTCCACTCAACAAAAAAACACACTCGCACACAGCGTCGGCGTTCTGAATCTGGTCGCTATAGAGTGCCAGATACTGTGTGATTAAAGTCTGTTTGTGAACACATATACAACTGTAACAAAGCGAAAACACATGGAATGACATTGTTGTAACATTGTGACATTAAACCGGACCTTCAGCGTGATTTAATGAAAAGCCCAAACTCTTAAAAAACGGTTCCCCAGCATCTAAAATTAATATATTTTACGTTTTTAGTCACTAACTTATTATTCTTTCCCCCACTGGGCTGCAACTCTGTTCAGGAATTTAGGATACGGGCGCCGCCATCTTGACTCAGAAGCATCACACTTATTGAGGAGAGGAGAGTGGGATAAGGTACAGGGGGCAGGTTATAGCTGTGCTTTGCTCAGACAGAGCAGAGCTGGGGTCAGGTAAAGGTCAGCAGTCCCAGAATGCAGAGCAGCACAGTCAGGAGGCACTTCCTGTTTGCAGGCTGCCTGATAAGATGGCGGATTCCATAAGCCGCCATCTTGGATGTTTAAAGGCTCATAACATGCAGTAGATGCAGGTAGGATGATTTTTAATGTGAGCAATCTGTATGTACAGGGTGTGGGAAACATATAAGATAGACTCTTATTCAGAGTGAAGGACCGCTTTAACACTTTAGTGCCAGACCGGTAATGACAATTCTGCATAAAAATATAAAAAATCAAAAAAGTTTTCAAAAATGACTCTTTCTAGGCCAGGAGAGGTCACACAATTATTTGAGAGAAAAAAAAATCACAAAAAACCCTGTTTAAACAGAAGAAAAGGAACGTCCATTGAAATGTATGGGAGAGCGACAGGTAGCAACAGGTAATACCAGGCGCTCTGGAAGCTAGAGTTCCAGCGCTATACACTGACCTGCCTGTAATAATACATCGGATGCTACATGGAGCTGTTCGAGACGCTCACCAGAATCGCCTTCATAAATGTGCGTACAGCGCCCAGCGTTCACCAGACGCTACCTGGCGCTATCCCTTGAAGCATAAACCCCATACATACACACATACATGCTTCTTCAAACACCTCTCCTGCTTCCCATGTTCCCCAAAGAGAGAACATTGGACCTAAAATAATTTAAAATAATGGGCCAATTCCCCCACCCCCCACCCCCTCTTAATGGCTCCTACTTAACCTTTTGGATGTCCGACTGCTTCAGGGCCCGATCCTCACCCTGCCGCCCGCTTAGCCAGCACTGACAGCCTTAGCCGTGCTCGTCAATGTCCCGCAGTGATCTCGCAGCTTGGCAAAGTCTTGCAGGATTTCTGGTGGCTCCATTGCATCCCATTCATGGGTACTGCAGAGACATGAGATCGGGAGCCGCACGCAGTGCCTGATGGGAAGCAAGATAGCGCCGACCATCGGGAGGTCGTCTGGAATCCGAGGGACCCAGAAGATGGATGCCCTGGTGACATGAGTAAAAATTTCCCTAAGGTAAAACTGGAGGGGGAGCAGAAGATAGGTGAGGTTTGGGGAGGTTTTAACTTTCCCCTATGTTTCTCTTTAAACCTTCTCCCCATACCTGACCCCAAGGTACTACCTCCACCCCAACCAAGACTCCCCTGCCCATGTTATGCTAAAGGTTCAGTATAATCAATTATCACATATTCCCCCTGCCCATAATCAGCAGATAATCATACTCCCTGATTGGCTAAGAAGCTTCTTGGGGACAGGGCTAAGGAGCTCATAGGCTGGTGGGTGGCTGGTCAGGGCCTGGGGTGATTATTGGCCGCCAGCACTGTGCTATATAAAGTGGACCAAAACCCAGGATTTTGACTATCCTGGGTTTTGGTCCTTTCCCCCAGGGCACCCCGATTGGGGGTACCCTGCTGTGTGAAACCCCCCAGATCGCCGATGCCAACTCACCTTTTCCCAGTCCTACGACGGATGCGCGGCCGCTCATCCAATCAGCACGCTCGGAGCCGCTGACTTCACGTAATCTAAGCCTTCGTCTAAAGCCAGCGGCTCCGAGCGCGCTGACGCCTCCCTCTCACAGGAAGTGTGCCAACGCCAGGCCATTCACAAATGCCTGGCGCTTGCTTGCACCCTGCTACAGGGATAGCGGGGATGCGGCTCGCACATGCGCCATTGCACCAGCAAACAAGGTAAGTGTATTGGGTGACCTGGGCGATTTTGGATGCACTGGGGGGAGGGAATAATCGGCCTGGGAATCTTACAGATTCCTGGCCCAATCGGTGTGGGTTTTGGTCCACTTTAATGTCCTTCTTGTTCTATTTTTTTTTTTTTTTAAAGGGACTGTAAAGCCAATGACAATAATAAGGCAGCAAGCCACTCACCTGATACCTGTCCCATGTGCCTCCTGGGTAGAAGCCATAGCAGGGCTCCAAAGTGTACCCCTCTTTCAAGTGTTTTCATTTCTCCAGGACTGCACTATTCCCTTGGTGCTCTCAGCATGACTGAGCAGGTCACTGTAGACCAGCAGAGCGAGCTTAAAGTGGACCAAAACCCAGCTGAATCGGCCCAGGAATCAATCCATTCCCTCCCTGTGGGGCATCCAAAATCGGAGTGCCCCGCTGTGTGAAACCCCCCAGGACGCCCGCTACACTTACCTCAATCCCGGTCCAACGGCATATGCGCGGGCTGCGGCTGCACGCTGATTGAACGAGCGGCCAAGCATGCGTCGTAGGAGCGTGGTGAGTTGAGTTGATCCGGGCAGTCTGGGGGGTTTCACATAGCAGGGGGGTTTCACATAGCTGGGTTTTGGTCCACTTTAAAACTCATAAAGCTGCCCCACAACATGCCCTTCTCAGCTGAGCCACGACACAGAAATTAAAGTGTAGAGAGCGGCTTTGGGTATAATATAACTGGGTTACATATAATCTGGGATTTTGAGATGCTTTGAAATGGCTCATTTTACACTGTTGTCGGGGAGAATAAGGTGTTCTTCCTGTTTGGGGGTCACACAAGGGAATGAAATGTATGTGCACTTTTCCCAGAAGTTTCTTAAGTGTACTTTACCTTGAAGTTAGTGCACAACCAGTGAACACAGGGGTGAGCACACGCGTGCTGTTTCCAGAAACTCCATGACAATGTTCCTCCAAGACTCGGGTTATTGGCTGCACCTGTACAGTGGAACCATGGCTCCTTTGTCTCCTGCACGCATGCACACAAGGAACGCCAATCTCAGTGCCAGGGCTATTAGCCAAAGAGCACAAGAGCCTTTCAATAGTAGCCAGGCCTGTTCGTCATCTTGTAGTTTCTGGTGCAGATATCCTTGTGATCGTTTCTTCTGTGTATGATCCAGCTCTTGACTTTTCTACTTTAACTTACAACTCCAAATGAATCCTAACTCGGCTTCTACTCTGCCTGCCCCCTTCCTCTCTGATTACAAACCTTTACCTCCGAGGCTACACTGCCGCAATCTGATCAGCCATTGCCTTAGGCTAGGCGTAGGCGACCTCAGTTGCATACCCTGAGATCCATCCCTGCCATCAGGGGCTTAGGTAGAAGAGTTTCATGTAGTTTCCAGGCTCTGCAGTTTTCTGGTCTCTCTTGGGTTTGCATACCTCCCAAGTGTCCCTGATTTGGAGGGACTGTCCCTATTTGGAGGCCGTGTCCCCCTGTCCCCTCGTTGTTCTCCTTTGTCAGTCTTTGAGGTGTAACTTGCAGATATGCAGCAATAAATGGTTAATTTGCCCATTCAAAGTGTTTATATTATAAACTGTTATATTATAAACTATAAACTGTTACAATGTATCTCCTATCCATCAATCAGCGAGGGGGTGTGGCTTAATTTACATATTGTCCCGATTTCCCTTTCTCAAAAGTTGGGAGGTATGGGTTTGTAGTTCTCATCGGTCCCATTTGTTCCACATATCAGATACCCTAGAATCTGTTTGCCGTCCTTGGAGTGAAATCTGACCCTATGTGATAGGCTTTCTTTTGGCAAACTGAAACTTCCTTCATGGTAACTTCCTTACAAACTCTGGATGCTTCATTCTAATCTTAAACCTGGCCCTGTACTGTTCTTGAACCTGACTCACAACTGAGTTATCAGAATTGCAACCAAAACCCTAAAGCTTGAGTGGCTCAAACTAATTTGTGATGATTGTTTATTTAGAAAGCGGCATCATAGTCTGTGTAATAGACAGTTATCTGAAGTACTCAAGCTATAGTCTTATTGTGCCCTCAGAATCCCAACATGATCTATTGAACTGGCCAATTACAACAGTTATCTGAAGTACTCAAGCTATAGTCTTATTGTGCCCTCAGAATCCCAAAATGATCTATTGAACTGGCCAATTACAACAGTTATCTGAAGTACTCAAGCTATAGTCTTATTGTGCCCTCAGAATCCCAAAATGATCTATTGAACTGGCCAATTACAACAGTTATCTGAAGTACTCAAGCTATAGTCTTATTGTGCCCTCAGAATCCCAAAATGATCTATTGAACTGGCCAATTACAACCACTCAACCATTTATAATCCTAGGACCCTTGCTGCAGTACATCACCTGTACTTTATCCTGTTTGCCTTGCCAATATTTTTCCCAAAGTGACTTTCAGTCAGCATCACAAGCTCTTGAAGCCACTTGATGGGCTAAAATGATGCAGCTTTGGTTATATCCATTAAGGTTTTGCATGGAGAGTGCATCCGAGTTTTCCCAAAGTCACAAGAGCTGCTGGAGCATATATGGAGGATGTCTATGTTTTGTGCTATTATTCTGTTCAACGAGTACATCACAACAGTGAAGCTGAAATCAAAGTTCTTGAACCAATGCCACCTGTTTCATAGGTGGAATGAGTAGATCAGACTTTTTTTTTTAATAAAATGCATAGTCTTGAGCTTTAACCCAAAACACGAGCTGCTGCAGTTCTCTGCATTGCAGGACAATTCCAATAGGCAGAGAAAAATACATTAAAGTTGGTTTAGAATAAGTATTTCAGGGATCTGTGCTTCTCTTGAATGTACTGGAGAGACAAGTTCCCTGCATCATGAGCGGTGAAATGTTTTCAAGTAAACCCAGCTAGTGCAATAGTTGGCTCAGCAATAAAGTTTGCTCAAAGTTTCAGAGCCAGCTTTCTTCCTCCCTAAGTCTCTCTCCTCCTCTTCTACTCTTCATTGAACTACTCCCCCCCCCCCCCTCTCCTATTCTCACTTATCTGCCTTTCCCTTCTTCTGCTTTCTGACAAACGGAAGCAGCGTGGTGAGACTGAAGGGAACTGAAAAAACAACCATATATTGAACACTAATTCTTGCCTTTATTAAAAAGTCAAAACACAGGAAAGCCTTCACTGATTGCAATAAGAACCTCTTACTCCACAGCCGTAGGGTGGAGTTTATGGATTCAGCTCCTCGTCATTCAGCATTCACCTGTTGAGTCTTGTCGTAGCAGAAGTTACCCGGAATGCTACAACCACCGCATGCTGCAGGGACAGACAAAAAAAGCCTGGACTTCATGCAAGAGTTTAGTCGAGGACAACGTTTTACTTGCCAGCTTTTTGGTGCAATGTACGGACTCAGGATCAGCACCCCTTTCTCTTCGTAAAAAGTCGTCTGTTTTAACTGGACAAAATTATTTTTTACCCCACTACATCCGGAGATTTCTTTAAAAACATTGTGGTTTGTACACTGGTATTGATCACTAAGAAAATCTTGACATTTTTGTGTAGAGCATATGGACTTGGGATCTGTACCTCACTCTCATGCAGAAGTTACCTGTTGGGTCTTGCAAGTGTGTCAACTTTTGAAGAATCTCCCAAGGGATTGCTTGAAAGGGCTCGAACAGGGCTTCACACTTGGGTTGGTGATCACAGAAAATGTTCTGCTTGCCGTCCTGAGAACTGAACTGAACTTTTGCCTCGGAAAAAAGAAGCTTCCACATAAAGACCCACCAGACTCCTCTTGGGAAAGTTATCACCTTGCGGAATAATATACGACCTGCCATCTTAAAATTTAAATTTCTTTCCTATGATTCTTATTTTTCTGCTATCCTCTTTTTCAATTCCCAGGATACAATAGGCTCAGAAATCAATTCAGCACTTTCCAAAAAACATAATCAACCAGCTTAAAACCCAGAGCCTGCTCTACACATTGTGTTATGGAGCATGGTTTGCTGAGTCATTAGATACTTAGTGAAAAAATTGTAAACGTCTTATTTAATTTCACTTCCACTCTATGATGGAAGAACCTGAATGTGTCATATCCAAAGCTTCATTGGCCACCATTCCTGAGATGAAATTGAAGACCACGCATGAAGACGATGCCTTTCTCCCGCCAAAGCTTGAGCCACTAGTGGCACGTACAAAAGTACAGGATCGGTGTCCTCAGTCGCCCATCTTCTTTCCATGTTCTTCTCCGTCATTTTTAATGAAGCTCCGGATGAATCGAAGCATTCAGGCGTTCCGGAAGCGTCGGAGTCTGCAGTTCTGGTGAGGGTAGAATGTTGCCTAATAGAATTTATGTGTAGAAAACTCAGCTTTTTTGTTTAGGGGGTGTACTTTTTTGTTGCTAAATTGTGTAAATGTTGCATTTCACTGGAGAATTATAACCCTTAGTTACATCAATACCTAAAGTTAATTCACAAAAGATTAAAAATTCAACCCATAAACTAGTTCTTAAACCAGACTAACAATATAACATAACATAATGGGTGCTGGTTCAGGCATGAAAGGGTCATCCTGAATACTGATGCCCCCATGCATTGACTGCTGTAAGTCCTGGTAATCTTAATGATTAAACTTATAGGGAAGGAATAAAACAGCATTTAAACACTATTTAGTCATTCATCTCTAAAATTAGTTAAGGAGCTTGCTAGCCTCATCCAGCTTCAGGGGGGTTCCCGGCAGCCTAGCTGAAATGAGCAGAAGAACCAGGTAGTATGAGAAGCTGGTGCATCGATGATTTTTTTTTCCCACTATAATTTCTTTAAATAATAAGCTAAATGAACGTAACCAAGAGGATACTCGGGGTCATGTTGAAGGTCTGGTGTAGCCAGTTTACCTTTAGGTGTGCATTCGGGTGTGAACTGAAGCGTACATTTGAGTGGGCTTTTTAACTTGAACACACTAAATAATTCTGTCATTTTCCCAAAAATGGGGCATTTTTACAGGTGAGGTCCATCATTTTTAAGATTAGGGTAAGGATATTTTTTAAGTTTGGAAACAGCAGCACCCACCCCCTTGCTGTTGTTTCCAAACTGAGAAATAGCTCTACGCCATTGGAAAAATTATGGACCTCACCTGTAAAAATGCCCCATCACAGGGGTAGGTGATTTTTTGGGAAATATTAGAACAGAAAAGTTTTATAGATTTTTATTGTGTGTTCAAGTAAAAACTCTCTCACATGTAAGCTTCACTTCACACCCATTCACGCCCCAAGGTTAACTTGCTTCACCAGATATTTAGCATGACCCCTAAAGTTAAAAGGCACATCATCTCCTAATGCTGCCCGAAAGCAACTGTGTAAACTTGTCAAAGTTAACCCTACATTTTCACCACTAAACATAATCCTAAGTGTAACCTAGGCCCTGAATTTATTATAAATACATGAAATAAATAGATAAAAATAAAAAATACCAAAATAAAAAAGTGCTGATTAATGAAAAGAAATTTAAATTTGCGAAAAATGAACTTGAGAATAATTCTTGAAATATCCACCTAATAGGTATGCGGAACATTGTGCAAATATTCCTGTAACTGAGGCAGTAAAGTGTGTTGACTGTAAATTAAGGAGTGGTTTAAAGTAGAACTGTTAATGATTCTAAACCCCCTGAAGCAATATCACATACATAAGCCTACAAATGTTATTTCTGTTTTCCTTTTCTAAAGCAGCCTGTCATTTCTATTGTGACTGTCATCCCTGTACAGCATCATAAAGGATGATGGCGCTGTATAAATAAACAGTAATAATGTTCCTGAACGCCGGTTGGATGGGCCAGTCATATGCTGTCTTTGTGGTGCCTGTCACAAGCCAGTTTCCGCCAGGCTCTGGAAGTTTATACTGTTTAGTATGAGTGTTATCTGATTAGTTCTGTTATCAGTGTGGTCTATCGGGTGAGGAGGAGGTGAGATCTTGTTTAGTACAAGAGCGGTAGCTCCTTGTACATCCTGCCCCTCACCCACCCTACAGATTTGCTCGGCTGTGTGCATGTACGCCAGGGCTGTTTCTAGAGGGGTCAGGGTCACTAATAATAGTACAGGCCCTTTATCCCCCATATGTCATGGTGAGCAGGCACTGCTTGGTGCTAAGTTAGAGGCACAGCATGGCACATACCTTTATGGGACAGTAGCGCCATAGGATGGCGCCATAGGATGCCTAGAGACTGCCCTGATGTACGTGGTATGTAGAGTACTTCTCCATCTGCTCTCTCAATATGGCAAGTGACAAACTATTCTAATGAACATCACCCACGCATTACGTGGCCATCATGTCACTTCCTCAGGGTCACGGAAGCATGCAACTAGCATGTAGAGCATCTATCCATCAACTTCTCACATACATAGATACAGACATCTACACACAGGATTGTGCTCCACTCGGTGCCTTAAAATATTTCTTTAGATGTAAAAGTGTATAAGATGGACATTGGGACAGGCCCACTTCTCCTACCACCTCCCAAGCCTGCCAAGAGCTATACTTACCTGTCCCAGGCTGTGAGCTGCAATGCAGTGGCCGACACTTCCTATTAGAGAGATGCTTGTTTTGCGGCTTCTGGTCCCCATCAGAGACCAGTCCAAAAAAAGGTATCATTCAGCAGCAGGAGGTTCTTTAGGCTCACGATAGACCTACAGCGTCCCTGTGACAGAATTCCCCAGAGGTTGTAGGCACACTTTAACCTGTAGGAAAAAATATCTGTCATTATAAATTAAAGCAACCTGTCCTTAAAGGGATATTTATCAAAGTGTATTATATGTATATTATATAATATCTCAGTTATTTACAACTCATAATGCTTTGTGTACTCGTTACTCGTGTTACTTGTACCACCCTCCTGTAACTTATACTTTGTACAGCGCCAAGGAATAGAATGACGCTTTATAAATAAACAATAATAAAGTGGACCAAAACCTGCCCTTGAATCTATAAGACTCCAGGGCCAGCTGATTCCCTCTCCTGTAGCATCCCGTACATGGAACCCTCCCCCCAGTCATTCTTACCAGACCGACGAGCCCACAGACCATGCGCAGCCGATGGCGGCATCACTTGCATCCTTTCGGCCCGGCGCAACTGAATTGGCTTGCCAGTGATGCCACATGGAATTCCATTCAGTGTTCGGCTAGAAAAGCTGATTGGATGAAAAGCCGCTCTGCGCTGTTGGACCTAGGAGAGGTGAGTTTACTGGGCCAATGGTGGGGTTTTACATAGCAGGCACCCCAAACCGGGGTGCCCCAGGGATATGGACCAAAACCTGAGATAGTAAAAATCACGTGTTTTGGTCCACTTTAAAGATCCCTAGGAAGCCAAAACCAGACATGGAGCTCTGTATAGCAGGGGACAGGAAATGGCAACAGTCCCCTATTGGAGAGCACCGTTGGACCCTAGAAAGGTAAGTGAATATTGGCGTCCTGGGGGGTTTCACACAGCAGGGCAACCCAAGACATGGGGAAGGGCCAGTGGCTATACCAAGAATCTTTTAGATTCCAGGGCTTGCCCTGGTGGGTTTTCTCCCACTATAAGATCCACAGAACCTATTATTCAGGGTGTTCCTTTAGATTCCAGGTCCTTCACACCATTATTCAACAATAACAACCAGTACTCACTCAGGGGCCACTTTACTTCAGCATCCGGGAACCAGCAAACCATTACACTTCAGAGTCTTCTGTTGGCACCCATCGCTCCCATGCCAATACTAATTCAGTATCTTGGAGATTTAGAGCCCCACATCCATTATTTATCCATTCAGAGTCCCCTTTAGGATTCAGGGTATGCCGGAACTGTCTCCTCCATTTTGAGGCTCCTAAACCCTAACTGGGTCACTGTCCCCTCATTCAGAATCCCATTTGCTATTCAGACACCCCCCCAAACACTTGCTCAGTCAGTTATCATCCAGAGACACCCAACCCTCTGTTATATAAGCACTCCCAAACCCTTCTATATTCACCCCCCCCCCCCCCCCTTATAACCCAGTGCCCCTCTCCCCAACCATTATTCATTCAGAGACTCCCTTTAGTATGCAAGGCTTTCATACTCCACTCTTAGGGCTCGGAATCCTCAATCCACCCATTCCCATTCGCACCCCATCCCCGCTGGTGTCTGCACACCATACTGCACAGATACAGCTGGGGGAGGGTCCCGATAATCTCATCCAGTCTATAAAGTGAAGAATGGAGTATTTCTATGTCTATGGGAACCGGAAAGCAGTGTGATGAAATCTCGTAGCTTGTGTAACACCACAACAACGCAGACAACATATGGGCGGCATCGAGTGTCACCAGTCACCCAACTCTTCCTCAGAGGAAGCAATAGAAAGCCATGTCTTACATTTACCTGATATAGTTCCTGAGGTCCTCACCCTCTGCCAGTGCCCATTTATTTAACACTAGAGGGCACTGCATCTATCTACATCACATGTGGTCCTCAGAGCCATCTAAAGTGGCCCCTGACCTGCTGTGGCCAAATTGGGAGGGAGAGATTTATAGAACTGATGTGTAAAGCAAGTTAAATAGGGGTACAGTAAAGATGGGAAATTGCACATAGAGTGATATACAGTATGAGGGGCGCATTGGTAAATAGAGGTGACAGCGGTGGCTTGGAGCAACATAGTGATTGTACAACAGCACAATTATTGGGTAAAATCGTTTTTTTAATAATAACAGTAAGCTTAGCATCGTTGGGAGCTTAGATGGGTTGAGTATTGGGAATATGGTTAAGACGTGGGACTGATGGGCGGTGGGCCAATAATAAGGGCCCCATATATTCAAAGAGGTAAACATGTATATTGCTAATGTAGGGGTGTGGGGGAAGGACATACGAGTGGACTTTGTGGGTACAGTGCTTATCCCGATAAGATAATCTCAATTATGTTATTCCAAAAGAAAACATTCTGAACCTATTCATTGTGGCCCGTGACCAGGTTCCAAGTCCTCTAAGTGGCCCACACTCGTCAAAAGGTTGAGCACCCCTGATTGACATATTAAAGTGGACCAAAACTTCTGGTCCCAATTTTGGTATGCCCTGCAGAGTGTAGATTTACAGAAAAGCCTGACAACACACTTACCTTCCTCTAGGTTCTCAAAGGCCTCCATGTGTGTACCCTATTTAAGAAACGCTAACGCCAGGTAGTGCCACATAGTGCCGCGTAGCGTCGGGTGAATGCTGGGCACTGTATGTGAAAACTATATATATATATGAAAGTCAGTCTGGTGAGCACCTCTAATAGCATCATATGCATTACTAGTGGTGGCTCAGTGTAAAGCGCTGGCGCTCTAGGTTCAGCAGCACCATGTAGTACCTGTCGCTCAGTAGCGCTCTACCATACATTTCAATGGTGTTTTATTTGGTTGTGTATAAATAGCGTTTTCCTAAAGAAATGTTCTAAATTTTTGGTTCAAATCATTGTGTGGCCTCTCCTGCCCAGCAACCAAACACTTTTATTGTGATTTTTATTTATTTTTATGCAGAATTGTATGTGCAGGTCGGCCATTGCAGTGTCATTATCACTGTGTTACACAATGTCATTCCATGTGTTTTCGCTCTGGTGCTGGTGGATATGTGTTGAGAAGCAGACTTTTATCACACAGCGTCTGGCGCTCAACGCTAGAGCGTCCGGTTGCTGGTTGTGTGTAGTTTTTTCTTAAATATGGGCTTCAGCGCCTAGTGCCGGACGCACTTAACTGGCCCTACCTATTGCTCGCTGCAGCGCTGTCCTGTTGTTAGTTGTAGCGTCGTTACGATAGGCTATAGCGCTAGACATCTGCTTGCGGAAAATAACTTAGCTTGCGGAACTTAATAAATAAAATTAATTAATTAAGAAAATTAATTTATGAGTTTGTGTAATTAATTAATGAAATAAAATTATAATTGTATAAAAGAAAATAACTTGCGGAAAATAACTGCTTGCGGATCACCTGCTTGCGGATCACTTGCGGATGCTACATAGACGCTCACATGGCAATATGTGGCGCTAGTCTTAAGTTATCCTCTAAATACAGTATATATATATATATATATGTATTTTAAGTGTATTAATACAGTGCGGGTGACTCATCTTAACATTTGATTTCTGTTTTTTTGTCTTGTAGGTAAGTTTGATTCTGGTCCAACACATTTTAAATGTTATCTCATGAGATGTATTCCGACTTTTCCCCCCGATCGCCACAACTGTACATCAGAAAAGGAAAACCCTGTTCAAGTCAATATCTCTTAAGGCGAGGTAGGTCCAACTACATCTGGATCCCCAAATGTTACATTGAGACACACACGTAAAGCTGACCCAAACCCTCCCCTGTGACTGGGAGGGACCTGCTCCACAAGGGACAATAAAATGACCTAGCCTACACCCTCACACCATCAGTGAGCTTTAGAGAGATACTCAACTTTTCCTAGTGGAGCGCTATCAATTGGGGAACAGGAAACAGCTCCATACATGTGAAGCAGCCACAACTCCTCCAATAGGAGCTTTGCAGCACTTTGAGGACCAAAACCCTCTCGTCCAACTCTGTGCCAGGGAGGGTCCTGCTCTCAGGGACTTGAGTTGTTTTTTTTTCCGTCTTTCAAAGTGGACCTAAAGCCTTCCCGCCAACACTGTGTCAGGTGCAGTCCAGGCTTGCAGAGACCCTAACCAACCTACTCCTGATGCCTGCAAGCTCCACATATAGGAGATTTTCCTCATGGTGCACTTAATGATCAGGGGCAGTAAACAGTTGTACACTGCAGTGCCACAAAACCCCTGTTGGGGGAGGTGTGGCTGCAACATGTGTGCGCTGCCATTTCCTGCCACCTGCTGGATGGAGCATCACTAGCGTCTCTCTAACGCAGGGATCATTGATGCCTTGTCTTTGATACCATCCATTGAGGGCTTGCTACTGTCAATCAATCTCTAAGTGGCAATTATATATCTCAGGGGGCCACACGTTTGAGGCAGGAAGAGGTAAGTGGAAAGATTAGGGCCGGGGTATAGAGGGAAAATGGAGCTGAGGTGTGGATGGAAGTAGGGTGCCACCTTTCCCTGTGGGGGGTGTGGTCTACAATCAATGCAGAGGTTGGAGCACAGATGAGGTAGAAGAGGGAGGAGCATAGCTGACATCATGGCAGGAGGAGAGAAAAAAGGAGGGAGGCGAGGAGGGAGGAGCCAACGCGGGAGTGTCAAATACTCATACAGTGTATACCTGTACTTACAAATATACCTACCCTATACTATAATACTATAATATGCATATATTGCGTGTCATGTTTGTCCATCGCCAGTATGTACGTTTCCCATGCTGTGGTTGGCTGTTGTGCTCACAGGGATCGGGGCGTGTGGCATTCCAGCCCGCATCTATTATACATTGTCTTCAGGGGTGGGGTTTGTCGAACGGGCCAAGGATGTGATTGGTTGGGATGGTGCAGAGCCTGGTCGGTGATTGGCTGGGGGGTAATACCCCAGCGCTTTGCAATAACAGACAGGCCGGGGCACCACTCCTGGCCCCGGCCACGCCTGGTGCCCGTCCCTGACATTGCCGGTACAAATAGAATACCGGTACGGGCCAGGCTCGAGAAATACCGGCTGAGCTGGTGAAATAGCATCTGGATGGCTACAGTAGTTGGAAGAGGTGAGGTGAGTAGAAGTGGGTATGGTTGAAGCAGGAGAAGATGAGGTGTGGTTGGAAGAGGTGAATTGAGTAGAGGTGATTTTACTTGAGGAAAGAAGGACATGGGTGGGACAGGGAGAGATGACGTGGAAAAAAGTGGACATGGGAGAGGTGGGAAAAGGTGAGGCAAGGTGATGTGAGTAGAAGTTGGCATAGTTGAGGTGAGTAGAAGTGGGTATGGGTGAGGTGGGCGGAGGTGTAGATGGAAGAGGTGAGATAGTAGAGGTGATGTAGCATGAGGAAAGAAAAGCAGAGGTGGGGCAGGAAGAGATGATGTGGAAAGAAGTGGCCATGTCTGAGGTGAGCAGAGGTGATGTGGGAAAAGGTGAGGTGAGTAGAGGTTATGTGGGAAAAGGTGAGGTGAGTAGAGGTGCTGTGGGAAATGGTGAGGTGAGTAGAGGTTATGTGGGAAAAGGGAGGTGAGTAGAGGTGATGAGGGCTGAGGAGAGGAGAGATGGGCCAGGAAGGGGTCAGGTGGAAAGAAATAGGCAGTGGTGAGGCAGAAAGAGGTGGGATGAGTAGGGTTTATATGGGCAGAGGTGGGTAGAGCTGAGGTGAGCACAGGTGCCCACCCAGAGGTAGGAAGAGATGACAGTAGCCACAGCTGATGACAGTGTGGGCAGCAGGTTGTGCATCCCTGATATATAGTATGACCACCTATAAAAACATTAGAGATGGGTGAAAAAAAACTGAATATAAAGCCTAATATGAACCATATTATAAGCATAATATAACATAACATACCTGATTCATACTTGCATTTGGATTCTAAACAGTCTGTAGCTGCTGACATATAAATGTGCAGTTCCCATTTTATCCACAAGATGGCAGTGCAGTCTGTCTTTATAGCAGGCTGTGCCCTTGGAAGTTATTTTGTAGCACAAGTAGAAAGCTGCTGCAGTTGGCCATTTCCCGCCTTATCTCACATATCAGGAATACGATAGGCTGAATCTGAATACATGTCATCTTTGCATATCAATGGCTCAGGGCATAGGAGGCCATTTATGGAGGCAGGGAAAAGCGTCTGAGAGGATGCTGATGGTATTGGTGCTGCTGCTCTACCTTAATGTTTATTTTAAGAGGTAGCAACTGCACCGGGCCCATAAGGTCAGGGGTCGCCCCATCACTGTGTCTCCTCAGGGCCAGCGTCAGCTTGGGGGGAGCCCACCTCATATGGTGGTCATGTGACACACCTCTTCCCAATGGTACGCAGGTCATTCCTTCCCCTTCAGCAGCCCCTATGCAGGACGCAGGAGCGCGCAGTAACCAGGACCAAGACCGACCTTCAGGAGATCATTTCTTTCCCACTATGCTTTCTTTCTGTCATTCCTTTTTTTCTTTCTTTGTTTCTGTGTCATTCCTTCTATTCTTTCTCTGTCAGTCTTTTTTTCTTTTCTTTTCTTTCTTAATGTGATTCCTCCATTAGTTTCTTTATTTCTGTCTTTGTCATTCCTTTTTTTTCTTCCTGTGCCATTCCTTCTTTTCTTTATTATTTTCTTCCTTTCTGTCATTCCTTCTTTTCTTTCTTTTGTCTGTTTTTCTTTCTTTTCTTCCTGTGTCATTACATTTTTTTTCTATCTGTCATTCCTTCATTCCTTTTTTTCTTTGTTCCGTGTGGTTCCTTCTTTTCTTCTTTCTGTGTCATTCCTTCTTTTCTTTCTGTATTTCTTTCTTTGTTGTTCCCTCTATTCTTTCTCTATCAGTCCTTTATTTTTTATTTTTTTTTTTCTTTCTGTTGGCTCAGTTTAGATCTTCATAGCCTTTTTCAGGGTCAATCATTTATTAAGGGAAGATCACTTTAACATCATTGCCAGGGTTGATCTGCTTACGTGGTTGTCGGTAGAGTATGTTTTACCCAGTTTACTGTGTGTGAAGCCTTTCTTTTGGTTATTCCCCTATGTGCCCCCGCCCCCCTCCTCCCCGTGAAGTGCCCCTACCCCCCGAAGCCTCCCCGGCGCCCGCCTCCTCCCCAACCTGTTGCCACGGGTATGAATAAATCATTGTAAATATATATTGTAACTTGGGTAAGAATATATATACATATACACGCGTGATTTGAAACTTGTACTAGCACATGTACACACTCGTTCTGCCTAGCTTACTTATTTGTCGTCCTTCCTTTCTCTTTTTCTTGGATCCTCTCCCCAAATTCTTGAAGTAGAGACCTGGGGACTCCCGACTCTGTCAGCGCTGATTCAATTTCTATGGTTTTTAACATCTCCTCTTTCCATTTTTTTGGGGGTGAGAGGGTTTGTTCTGCGCCAATGTTTGATTATATAGTGTTTTGTGCCCATTATAATCAGGTTGATGGGGAGGCCGATTCATTAATAGCGCCAGGTAGCGACAGATGAGCGACTGTAGCGTGATTTTCACATCGCCAGCTAGTATTCGCTGTGCTTGGCCGTAGTTCGCTTGTTGACAGCGACTCAGTCGGTGTGCGTTAATGTTGAATACGTGGTTAGGAGTCGCTGTTTGACAGGTTCCGCGCTGTATGGGTGCGCCTGACAGCGAATGGCCAGAGCGAACGGCTCCCAGCATATTCATTATCAAATCACGCTCAAAAAATTATCGCGCTGTGAAATGCTTGTTTAAACCCCAGAGCGCTGGCGGCGATGGGTTAAAAGTAGTTTTTAACCCCCAAACCACCATATTTTTTGATGTAAAATTTACACAAGTTTTTAGAAACATTTGGTAATATGAATACATTAATATCAGACCTGTAATATCAATTCCGCACAAATTATTATTATTAAAAAAATATATAACATTGCCGAAGTGTTCACAAAATTTTTGCAAAAAAAAAAAAAAACTTCAAATCAATTAATTATGAATATTTAAAGATTGCTCCATTGAAATGCATTGGAGAGCGCCAGGGAGCGACAGGTCATACCTGGCGCTGTGATGGGATTAGCAGCGGCGCTGTTCGTTGCAGTCGGCTACATGATGAATCCCGCGCTAGCTGACGCTCTCGCCGTCGCTAGCCTCATTTAGCGTGATAAATGCTTGATTGTGTCCGCCGCCTGGCGTTCTGGAGTCGGTAGCCGCCGATAGCTGGCGCTACCTGGCGCTAGTCAGACACTACCTGGCGCTAGCCCTTGATAAATAAGGCCCTAAGAATCTTATAGCTATAGGGTGGTCTGCGATTGGGAAATTTAAGAGAATTTGTGATTTACACAAAGGGATATTTATTCCCACCTCTTTCTCTACAAGGGTTAATATATGTTGCCAGAGATTCTTAATATGCACACATTCCCACCATATGTGTATTACTGTAGATGGGGCAAGTCCGCACCACCAGCAAGGATACGGGGTCATGTTCTTGTTGTAATCAGTGGTTAGGTAGTACCGGGAGGTATATTTAAAGCTAAAGATTCTTATGTGTGTGGACTGTATGAGGGCATTTTCTTTGTAGATATTCCCCCAGTCTATGTCAAGAAGTGAAGTCTCAATATCTCCTTCCCACTTTTTCTTATAGGGATCGGGCTTGTTGTAACCACCGAGTGCTCTGTAATATTGCCTTAGTTGCTTTGGGGAGGTGTCTATTGAGAAAAATAATGCTTGTACACTAGATAGGGGAGGAATAGAGACTGGTTGTTTGTTTTCGCGAAGAATGTCATTGGCTTTGGTGAATTTTAGTAGGGTATTGAAATCTTTTTCTAGCTTTGCTTTGGAAAAAATTTGGGACAGC
Organism: Gastrophryne carolinensis; assembly: GCA_027917425.1. NCBI lineage: Eukaryota > Metazoa > Chordata > Amphibia > Anura > Microhylidae > Gastrophryne > Gastrophryne carolinensis. The sequence continues at coordinate 405,700,804 of CM051238.1, read as the reverse complement.
TCTATCTCTTTTAACCAAAAATCCTGGACCCTAATATATTCCCTTGGAAATAGAGCGTCAGAGCTGATGTTGCCGGAAGCATGTTCAATTTCCTTCTTTTTTGCCACAGATATTAATCTTTGTGGGAGAGGGGAGATTATGATTCCTTCAATTTTTCTTTATTCTGTGTGGTTCCTTCTTTACTTTCTGTGTCACACACAACAGGGCATCCCAAATCGGAGTCACTAGGAGAAACAAGACCCAAGAAAGTGAAAATCTATCCCCGGTTTTGCTCCTTGCACCCAGGGAATTCCGATTTGTGATGCCCTTCGATCGCCCATACAATCTCACCTTTCCCCGGTCATACGGCGCATGCACAGGCTCTCGTCCAATCAGAGACGTTTGCCATGCATATTGAAAGCTCTCCAAACAGCTCTGTTTATGGCAATCGGGAGCGAGCTCGGCCGTACCCAACAGCGGACGTGCTCCTGTTCCAAGTCTGAATGGCTGGGGGCAGGTGCATGTGCACAGCCCAAAGATGCTGGGAATACGGCCACCCAATATTAACATCCGAGAGGGGGCCAGGAAGGAGCTGAGTTTTCTGGGACATAGGAGGCAGGTGTATTAAATAAACACTAAGAAAACAAGGTTCAAGGTGGGACTGGCACAAAATTGCTGGGAGGTCAAATGACGTTATGTACAATAGCTTTAATGATTATCAAAAAGGCACAAACACTTATACCATCAACAAAATAAAAAATAAGGTGATTTAAAAAACGGGCCCCCCCCCCATACATGCAGCCACAGCCACACAGTCACGCCACCACCGCTCCACACCTCACAGCTCACTGGCCTAGTTTAAAGAGATCCAAATCATACTCCACCCCTTCCGGGGACTGTAAAAATAGTCTCTATCAGCGCTGTTTACCGGTATCTGGCCAGATGTAATGAGTGTGTGGATCCAACTCGTTGCACTTCAAACTTGGATCCAGGGGTGTGCGCCCCAAGTCCAAAACTGTAAGAGGTACCCGCGGGATTAGGGTCCTATAAATGTACATGTGCTCACAAGATGAACTGAACCGGGGCATACAGAAAGACTACCGCCCAGATGAATGAAAGTACTTAACTTGATCCTTCTCAGCGTCTCACCACCGCTCACTGAAGAGGAACAAAACGCTTGCCACCGACCTCCCGCCGGCTCTGCCGCGGCAAACAGAGGTCCACCACTAGCGCTGGATACACTGGAGGTACATGTGGAGGCACCGAGCACTGGAGGCCGAGGAGCGGGGAGCGCGGGTTGGCCGGCCGTCCGCCGACACGTGTTTCGCTCCGCCCACCGGAGCTTCGTCAGGGTGCAGGCAGGTGCATGCGCACAGCCCGAAGATGCTGGGAATACGGCCACCCAATATTTACACCCGAGAGGGGGCCAGGAAGGAGCTGAGTTTTTCTGGGACATAGGAGGGTTTCGCAAAACAAGAAATTCCAATTTGGGACGCCCCAGGGGAAGGCGAGCGGCCTCTTGGGTTTTGTTCTCTTATACCCAGTACAGACATACCCCGGGAGGGTAATTATCTCATCATTATTGTTTATTTATGGTGGGGGTGGGGCGAGTAACATACACAGGACATTATGAGTGGTATATAACAAGGAGATGACAAGGAATGCATGTAATTTGTACAGTATGATGAATCAGATGCATCAAAACACATTAATACAGGAGTACATTGATTTAGCTTACAATCTAAAGTATGAGTTTGGTTCACAAAGAGTATTTACTAAGCATGGTAGCAAGTGTGCTAAAGGGTGACAAGACTGTAACGTGGGTTGGTTAAGTCAGGTGATAGGCTTGTCTAAATAGAATATTTTTAAGGATGCTTTTGATGGGTTTTAAGGTTGGGCCTAGGGTTAGGAGTTTGAACTGAATCCTTTCAGATAGTGGATACCTACAGCTTTGTTGGTACTGGAGGGGCACCAGGGTGCAGAATCTTTGGGTGCCCAGGGTCCAGTTAGAGAAACGGTAATTTTTTAAAGACTGTTTCATCAGGGAGGAGCAGGACAGAGAATTTTACCAGCTGATGAAGTCTGTGTCAAAGTACCAAGCTTGCCATACAGTATAAGTCCCTAAACCTGGCCTACACATATCCTATACCCACAGGAGACCTCTCTAGGACAACAAGCCTCCTCTTACTACCCACTAGTGCCCAGGCTTTCCTGAAGAACTTCATGTCCCCCTGAGCTTTTCACCCCCCAGGTGCTTGAGTACCTCTGGAGTAGAATTAGTACTAGTCCCCTAATCTTAAGTCACTTGCTCAGTATCTTCCATATTTCATTATAAAATCTTTAGCAAATCATTGTGGAGCCCCATAATAACAATGGTACAAATGTTCTGAATTTCTGGTGCACACTTATGTGATATGCGTGGGTGTCAGGACCGCAGTGGCGCCGCTTTAAATACCAGAAAACAGAAAGGACCAGCACTCCAAGTGATAATTCATTATCTATTGGTGCAATAAGGCATAATATCAACACATGCCAAAAATCACCCATATGATTGCAACGTTGCAGTCCTTATGAATCCCGACGTTTCGGGGGTCTCTAATCTAATCTCTAATCTTTATTGTTTTCTGTTGTTACTATTTTCTTCAATGTACAGAACACACTATGACGTCAGGCAGGAATTTTTCAAATTATACCCCTTCTGCTTAATGGGCTCATCTCACTAGCACTGTTTGGCAGTCCTCCCTGGGGAATGGGATAGAGACCCCCGAAATGTCGGAATTCATACGGACTGCAACGCTGCAATCGATTTTTGGCATGTGTTGATTTTATGCCTTATTGCACCATTGTATCATAATGAATTATCACTTGGAGTGCTGGTCCTTTCTGTTTTCTGGCCCATAATAACAATGTTCCCTTGCCCAATATTGTATAGTGAAGTACAAAGCCATAACTACATGTTAAACCTGATGGTCTGCCTGGATTTAGGCTCTTTGACCTTTCTGCTGGTGAAAAAAGTATAATTTAGTGGGAAATGTGGAAATGAGCGTCTGCTAGGAATGGCTGTATACAATGGCAGCTAATATTTAGGAAGAGGGGGTCTTTGACTTAAGCTGCAGCGGCAAACGTTTATGTGTTCCTGACATTAAAAACAAACGACACACTTTCACATAGCGCCCGGGGCCTCCACATGTCCGGACGGCTGCTGGAGAAATGGCAGGAGGAAGGCGGTGGTAGTGCTCAATAACAAACCTTGTGGTGCCTTTACATATCAATTTCTCCACATCACTGGAGAATATCTTCCATACTTACAGTAAATACACCATCGAGGGAGATTACTAATTGTAAGATGTGTCTCCATCTTAACTTGTCGCAGCTTGTCATATATGTCACCTGACAAAAGAGAGGTGATTGGCTGTGCCTAGCACCCATAGAATAGGAAGGATTAGCTGTGCCCTGCACCCACAGGAGAGAGGTGATTAGCTGTGTCCTGCACCCACAGGAGATAGGTGATTAGCTGTGTCCTGCACCCACAGGAGAGAGGTGATTAGCTGTGCCCTGCACCCACAGGAGAGAGGTGATTAGCTGTGCTCTGCACCCACAGGAGAGAGGTGATTAGCTGTGTCCTGCACCCACAGGAGAGAGGTGATTAGCTGTGTCCTGCACCCACAGGAGAGAGGTGATTAGCTGTGTCCTACACCCACAGGAGAGAGGTGATTAGCTGTGTCCTGCACCCACAGGAGAGAGGTGATTAGCTGTGCTCTGCACCCACAGGAGAGAGGTGATTGGCTGTGTCCTGCACCCACAGGAGAGAGGTGATTAGCTGTGCCCTGCACCCACAGGAGAGAGGTGATTAGCTGTGCCCTGCACCCACAGGAGAGAGGTGATTAGCTGTGCTCTGCACCCACAGGAGAGAGGTGATTGGCTGTGTCCTGCACCCACAGGAGAGAGGTGATTGGCTGTGTCCTGCACCCACAGGAGAGAGGTGATTGGCTGTGTCCTGCACCCACAGGAGAGAGGTGATTAGCTGTGCCCTGCACCCACAGGAGAGAGGTGATTAGCTGTGCCCTGCACCCACAGGAGAGAGGTGATTAGCTGTGTCTAGCACCCACAGGAGAGAGGTGATTAGCTGTGTCCTGCACCCACAGGAGAGAGGTGATTAGCTGTGCCTAGCACCCACAGGAGAGAGGTGATAAGCTGTGCCCTGCACCCACAGGAGAGAGGTGATAAGCTGTGCCCTGCACCCACAGGAGAGAGGTGATTAGCTGTGCCCTGCACCCACAGGAGAGAGGTGATTAGCTGTGCCCTGCACCCACAGGAGAGAGGTGATAAGCTGTGCCCTGCACCCACAGGAGAGAGGTGATTAGCTGTGCCCTGCACCCACAGGAGAGAGGTGATAAGCTGTGCCCTGCACCCACAGGAGAGAGGTGATAAGCTGTGCCCTGCACCCACAGGAGAGAGGTGATTAGCTGTGCCCTGCACCCACAGGAGAGAGGTGATTAGCTGTGCCTAGCACCCACAGGAGAGAGGTGATAAGCTGTGCCCTGCACCCACAGGAGAGAGGTGATTAGCTGTGTCCTGCACCCACAGGAGAGAGGTGATTAGCTGTGCCCTGCACCCACAGGAGAGAGGTGATTAGCTGTGCTCTGCTCCCACAGGAGAGAGGTGATTAGCTGTGCCCTGCTCCCACAGGAGAGAGGTGATTAGCTGTGCCCTGCTCCCACAGGAGAGAGGTGATTAGCTGTGCCCTGCTCCCACAGGAGAGAGGTGATTAGCTGTGCCCTGCTCCCACAGGAGAGAGGTGATTAGCTGTGCCCTGCTCCCACAGGAGAGAGGTGATTAGCTGTGCCCTGCACCCACAGGAGAGGGGTGATAAGCTGTGCCCTGCACCCACAGGAGAGGGGTGATTAGCTGTGTCCTGCACCCACAGGAGAGGGGTGATAAGCTGTGCCCTGCACCCACAGGAGAGAGGTGATTAGCTGTGCCCTGCACCCACAGGAGAGAAGTGATTAGCTGTGTCCTGCACCCACAGGAGAGAGGTGATTAGCTGTGTCCTGCACCCACAGGAGAGAGGTGATTAGCTGTGCCCTGCACCCACAGGAGAGGGGTGATAAGCTGTGCCCTGCACCCACAGGAGAGGGGTGATTAGCTGTGTCCTGCACCCACAGGAGAGGGGTGATAAGCTGTGCCCTGCACCCACAGGAGAGAGGTGATTAGCTGTGCCCTGCACCCACAGGAGAGAAGTGATTAGCTGTGTCCTGCACCCACAGGAGAGAGGTGATTAGCTGTGTCCTGCACCCACAGGAGAGAGGTGATTGGCTGTGCTCTGCACCCACAGGAGAGAGGTGATTAGCTGTGCCCTGCTCCCACAGGAGAGAGGTGATTAGCTGTGCCCTGCACCCACAGGAGAGAGGTGATTAGCTGTGCCCTGCACCCACAGGAGAGAGGTGATTAGCTGTGCCCTGCACCCACAGGAGAGAGGTGATTAGCTGTGCTCTGCACCCACAGGAGAGAGGTGATAAGCTGTGTCCTGCACCCACAGGAGAGAGGTGATTAGCTGTGCCCTGCACCCACAGGAGAGAGGTGATTAGCTGTGCCCTGCACCCACAGGAGAGAGGTGATTAGCTGTGCTCTGCACCCACAGGAGAGAGGTGATTAGCTGTGCTCTGCACCCACAGGAGAGAGGTGATTAGCTGTGTCCTGCACCCACAGGAGAGAGGTGATTAGCTGTGCCCTGCACCCACAGGAGAGAGGTGATTAGCTGTGCTCTGCACCCACAGGAGAGAGGTGATTAGCTGTGCTCTGCACCCACAGGAGAGAGGTGATTAGCTGTGCTCTGCACCCACAGGAGAGAGGTGATTAGCTGTGTCCTGCACCCACAGGAGAGAGGTGATTAGCTGTGTCCTGCACCCACAGGAGAGAGGTGATTAGCTGTGCCCTGCACCCACAGGAGAGAGGTCATTAGCTGTGTCCTGCACCCACAGGAGAGAGGTGATTAGCTGTGCGCTGCACCCACAGGAGAGAGGTGATTAGCTGTGTCCTACACCCACAGGAGAGAGGTGATTAGCTGTGTCCTACACCCACAGGAGAGAGGTGATTAGCTGTGCTCTGCTCCCACAGGAGAGAGGTGATTAGCTGTGCTCTGCACCCACAGGAGAGAGGTGATTAGCTGTGCTCTGCACCCACAGGAGAGAGGTGATTAGCTGTGCCCTGCACCCACAGGAGAGAGGTGATTAGCTGTGCTCTGCACCCACAGGAGAGAGGTGATTAGCTGTGCTCTGCACCCACAGGAGAGAGGTGATTAGCTGTGTCCTGCACCCACAGGAGAGAGGTGATTAGCTGTGTCCTGCACCCACAGGAGAGAGGTGATTAGCTGTGCCCTGCACCCACAGGAGAGAGGTCATTAGCTGTGTCCTGCACCCACAGGAGAGAGGTGATTATCTGTGCCCTGCACCCACAGGAGAGAGGTGATTAGCTGTGTCCTGCACCCACAGGAGAGAGGTGATTAGCTGTGTCCTGCACCCACAGGAGAGAGGTGATTATCTGTGCCCTGCACCCACAGGAGAGAGGTGATTAGCTGTGTCCTACACCCACAGGAGAGAGGTGATTAGCGGTGCTCTGCTCCCACAGGAGAGAGGTGATTAGCTGTGCCCTGCACCCACAGGAGAGAGGTGATAAGCTGTGTCCTGCACCCACAGGAGAGAGGTGATTAGCTGTGTCCTGCACCCACAGGAGAGAGGTGATTAGCTGTGCCCTGCACCCACAGGAGAGAGGTGATAAGCTGTGTCCTGCACCCACAGGAGAGAGGTGATTAGCTGTGTCCTGCACCCACAGGAGAGAGGTGATTAGCTGTGCCCTGCTCCCACAGGAGAGAGGTGATTAGCTGTGCCCTGCACCCACAGGAGAGAGGTGATTAGCTGTGTCCTGCACCCACAGGAGAGAGGTGATAAGCTGTGTCCTGCACCCACAGGAGAGAGGTGATAAGCTGTGTCCTGCACCCACAGGAGAGAGGTGATTAGCTGTGTCCTGCACCCACAGGAGAGAGGTGATAAGCTGTGTCCTGCACCCACAGGAGAGAGGTGATAAGCTGTGTCCTGCACCCACAGGAGAGAGGTGATTAGCTGTGTCCTGCACCCACAGGAGAGAGGTGATTAGCTGTGCCCTGCACCCACAGGAGAGAGGTGATTAGCTGTGCCCTGCTCCCACAGGAGAGAGGTGATTAGCTGTGCCCTGCACCCACAGGAGAGAGGTGATTAGCTGTGCCCTGCACCCACAGGAGAGAGGTGATAAGCTGTGTCCTGCACCCACAGGAGAGAGGTGATTAGCTGTGCCCTGCTCCCACAGGAGAGAGGTGATTAGCTGTGTCCTGCACCCACAGGAGAGAGGTGATTGGCTGTGCTCTGCACCCACAGGAGAGAGGTGATTAGCTGTGCCCTGCTCCCACAGGAGAGAGGTGATTAGCTGTGCCCTGCACCCACAGGAGAGAGGTGATTAGCTGTGCCCTGCACCCACAGGAGAGAGGTGATTAGCTGTGCCCTGCACCCACAGGAGAGAGGTGATTAGCTGTGCCCTGCTCCCACAGGAGAGAGGTGATTAGCTGTGCCCTGCACCCACAGGAGAGAGGTGATTAGCTGTGCCCTGCTCCCACAGGAGAGAGGTGATTAGCTGTGCCCTGCACCCACAGGAGAGAGGTGATTAGCTGTGCCCTGCACCCACAGGAGAGAGGTGATTAGCTGTGCCCTGCACCCACAGGAGAGAGGTGATTAGCTGTGCCCTGCTCCCACAGGAGAGAGGTGATTAGCTGTGCCCTGCACCCACAGGAGAGAGGTGATTAGCTGTGCCCTGCTCCCACAGGAGAGAGGTGATTAGCTGTGCCCTGCACCCACAGGAGAGAGGTGATTAGCTGTGCCCTGCACCCACAGGAGAGAGGTGATTAGCTGTGCTCTGCACCCACAGGAGAGAGGTGATTAGCTGTGCTCTGCACCCACAGGAGAGAGGTGATTAGCTGTGCTCTGCTCCCACAGGAGAGAGGTGATTAGCTGTGCCCTGCACCCACAGGAGAGAGGTGATAAGCTGTGTCCTGCACCCACAGGAGAGAGGTGATTAGCTGTGTCCTGCACCCACAGGAGAGAGGTGATTAGCTGTGCCCTGCACCCACAGGAGAGAGGTGATTAGCTGTGTCCTGCACCCACAGGAGAGAGGTGATTAGCTGTGCCCTGCACCCACAGGAGAGAGGTGATTGGCTGTGCCCTGCACCCACAGGAGAGAGGTGATTAGCTGTGTCCTGCACCCACAGGAGAGAGGTGATTGGCTGTGCCTAGCACCCACAGGAGAGAGGTGATTAGCTGTGCCTAGCACCCACAGGAGAGAGGTGATAAGCTGTGTCCTGCACCCACAGGAGAGAGGTGATTAGCTGTGTCCTGCACCCACAGGAGAGAGGTGATTAGCTGTGCCCTGCACCCACAGGAGAGGGGTGATTAGATGTGCCCTGCACCCACAGGAGAGAGGTGATTAGCTGTGCCCTGCACCCACAGGAGAGAGGTCATTAGCTGTGTCCTGCACCCACAGGAGAGAGGTGATTAGCTGTGCGCTGCACCCACAGGAGAGAGGTGATTAGCTGTGTCCTACACCCACAGGAGAGAGGTGATTAGCTGTGTCCTACACCCACAGGAGAGAGGTGATTAGTTGTGCCCTGCACCCACAGGAGAGAGGTGATTAGCTGTGCCCTGCACCCACAGGAGAGAGGTGATTAGCTGTGTCCTGCACCCACAGGAGGGAGGTGATTAGCTGTGCCCTGCACCCACAGGAGAGAGGTGATTAGCTGTGCCCTGCTCCCACAGGAGAGAGGTGATTAGCTGTGTCCTGCACCCACAGGAGAGAGGTGATTAGCTGTGTCCTGCACCCACAGGAGAGAGGTGATTAGCTGTGCCCTGCTCCCACAGGAGAGAGGTGATTAGCTGTGTCCTGCACCCACAGGAGAGAGGTGATTAGCTGTGTCCTGCACCCACAGGAGAGAGGTGATTAGCTGTGCGCTGCACCCACAGGAGAGAGGTGATTAGCTGTGCGCTGCACCCACAGGAGAGAGGTGATTAGCTGTGTCCTACACCCACAGGAGAGAGGTGATTAGCTGTGCCCTGCACCCACAGGAGAGAGGTGATTGGCTGTGTCCTGCACCCACAGGAGAGAGGTGATTAGCTGTGTCCTACACCCACAGGAGAGAGGTGATTAGCTGTGCGCTGCACCCACAGGAGAGAGGTGATTAGCTGTGTCCTACACCCACAGGAGAGAGGTGATTGGCTGTGTCCTGCACCCACAGGAGAGGGGTGATTAGCTGTGTCCTACACCCACAGGAGAGAGGTGATTGGCTGTGTCCTGCACCCACAGGAGAGAGGTGATTAGCTGTGCGCTGCACCCACAGGAGAGAGGTGATTAGCTGTGTCCTACACCCACAGGAGAGAGGTGATTAGCTGTGCCCTGCACCCACAGGAGAGAGGTGATTGGCTGTGTCCTGCACCCACAGGAGAGAGGTGATTAGCTGTGTCCTACACCCACAGGAGAGAGGTGATTAGCTGTGCGCTGCACCCACAGGAGAGAGGTGATTAGCTGTGTCCTACACCCACAGGAGAGAGGTGATTAGCTGTGCCCTGCACCCACAGGAGAGAGGTGATTAGCTGTGCCCTGCACCCACAGGAGAGAGGTGATTAGCTGTGCCCTGCACCCACAGGAGAGAGGTGATTAGCTGTGCCCTGCACCCACAGGAGAGAGGTGATTAGCTGTGCCCTGCACCCACAGGAGAGAGGTGATTAGCTGTGCCCTGCACCCACAGGAGAGAGGTGATTAGCTGTGCCCTGCACCCACAGGAGAGAGGTGATTAGCTGTGTCCTGCACCCACAGGAGAGAGGTGATTGGCTGTGCCCTGCACCCACAGGAGAGAGGTGATTAGCTGTGTCCTACACCCACAGGAGAGAGGTGATTAGCTGTGCGCTGCACCCACAGGAGAGAGGTGATTAGCTGTGTCCTACACCCACAGGAGAGAGGTGATTGGCTGTGTCCTGCACCCACAGGAGAGGGGTGATTAGCTGTGTCCTACACCCACAGGAGAGAGGTGATTAGCTGTGCCCTGCACCCACAGGAGAGAGGTGATTAGCTGTGCCCTGCACCCACAGGAGAGAGGTGATTAGCTGTGCCCTGCACCCACAGGAGAGAGGTGATTAGCTGTGCCCTGCACCCACAGGAGAGAGGTGATTAGCTGTGCCCTGCACCCACAGGAGAGAGGTGATTAGCTGTGCCCTGCACCCACAGGAGAGAGGTGATTAGCTGTGCCCTGCACCCACAGGAGAGAGGTGATTAGCTGTGTCCTGCACCCACAGGAGAGAGGTGATTGGCTGTGCCCTGCACCCACAGGAGAGAGGTGATTAGCTGTGCCCTGCACCCACAGGAGAGGGGTGATTAGCTGTGCCCTGCACCCACAGGAGAGAGGTGATTAGCTGTGCCCTGCACCCACAGGAGAGAGGTGATTAGCTGTGCCCTGCACCCACAGGAGAGAGGTGATTAGCTGTGCCCTGCACCCACAGGAGAGAGGTGATTAGCTGTGCCCTGCACCCACAGGAGAGAGGTGATTAGCTGTGCCCTGCACCCACAGGAGAGAGGTGATTAGCTGTGCCCTGCACCCACAGGAGAGAGGTGATTAGCTGTGCCCTGCACCCACAGGAGAGAGGTGATTAGCTGTGTCCTGCACCCACAGGAGAGAGGTGATAAGCTGTGCCCTGCACCCACAGGAGAGAGGTGATTAGCTGTGCCCTGCACCCACAGGAGAGAGGTGATTAGCTGTGTCCTGCACCCACAGGAGAGGGGTGATTAGCTGTGCCCTGCACCCACAGGAGAGAGGTGATTAGCTGTGCCCTGCACCCACAGGAGAGAGGTGATTAGCTGTGTCCTGCACCCACAGGAGAGAGGTGATAGGCTGTGCCCTGCACCCACAGGAGAGGGGTGATTAGCTGTGCCTAGCACCCACAGGAGAGGGGTGATTAGCTGTGCTCTGCACCCACAGGAGAGAGGTGATTAGCTGTGCCCTGCACCCACAGGAGAGGGGTGATTAGCTGTGCTCTGCACCCACAGGAGAGAGGTGATTAGCTGTGTCCTGCACCCACAGGAGAGAGGTGATTAGCTGTGCCCTGCACCCACAGGAGAGAGGTGATTAGCTGTGTCCTGCACCCACAGGAGAGAGGTGATTAGCTGTGTCCTGCACCCATAGGATAGAAAGGATTAGCTGTGCCCTGCACCCACAGGAGAGAGGTGATTAGCTGTGCCCTGCACCCACAGGAGAGAGGTGATTAGCTGTGCTCTGCACCCACAGGAGAGAGGTGATTAGCTGTGTCCTGCACCCACAGGAGAGAGGTGATTAGCTGTGCCCTGCACCCACAGGAGAGAGGTGATTAGCTGTGTCCTGCACCCACAGGAGAGAGGTGATTAGCTGTGCCCTGCACCCACAGGAGAGAGGTGATTAGCTGTGCTCTGCACCCACAGGAGAGAGGTGATTAGCTGTGCGCTGCACCCACAGGAGAGAGGTGATTAGCGGTGCCCTGCACCCACAGGAGAGAGGTGATTAGCTGTGTCCTGCACCCACAGGAGATAGGTGATTAGCTGTGCCCTGCACCCACAGGAGAGAGGTGATTAGCTGTGTCCTGCACCCACAGGAGAGAGGTGATTAGCTGTGCTCTGCACCCACAGGAGAGAGGTGATTAGCTGTGCCCTGCACCCACAGGAGAGAGGTGATTAGCTGTGCCCTGCACCCACAGGAGAGAGGTGATTAGCTGTGCCCTGCACCCACAGGAGAGAGGTGATTAGCTGTGCCCTGCACCCACAGGAGAGAGGTGATTAGCTGTGCGCTGCACCCACAGGAGAGGGGTGATTAGCTGTGTCCTGCACCCACAGGAGAGAGGTGATTAGCTGTGCTCTGCACCCACAGGAGAGAGGTGATTAGCTGTGCGCTGCACCCACAGGAGAGAGGTGATTAGCTGTGCCCTGCACCCACAGGAGATAGGTGATTAGCTGTGCCCTGCACCCACAGGAGAGAGGTGATTAGCTGTGCTCTGCACCCACAGGAGAGAGGTGATTAGCTGTGCCCTGCACCCACAGGAGAGAGGTGATTGGCTGTGTCCTGCACCCACAGGAGAGAGGTGATTAGCTGTGCCCTGCACCCACAGGAGAGAGGTGATTAGCTGTGCCCTGCACCCACAGGAGAGAGGTGGTTAGCTGTGTCCTGCACCCACAGGAGTCTGGGTTAGCTAATTCATCCAGCCCGATGAAGTGGGTGATGTGCCCATGGAACGCGTGGCTCCTGGTGTGGTAGGCGGTGGGGAGACTTCACACATGTTATTTCCATGATACCTTGGCTTTATTTCTGGTGATGTTTTTTGTGATAGATTTGTGATTATTTTTTGATTGGTATTGTGACATATATCAGTGGTTCCCCTTTGGGATGCCTAAATAATATATACAGGTGATTATATTTTCATTGGTGAATAGAGTAGATTGATATGTTTATGGGTTGTTATGGAATATTAATTTTTAATTGATTGTTTGACTAGTAGCACTTGCACTTTATAAATGTATAGAATTTGTAGTGATCCGGATCATAGGCAGGATTTGCACATGTTAAGTTGCACTGTTGGGACACTTTGTTGAATGATTTAGCACATATATATCCAGGCATTTGATATCAATTAGTGTGGTGAGACTCTCCCCATCGCCTACACACCTTTATGTTGGTTTGTCCTGTGTGTTATTGTCCCATTTCTGTGTTTTTTAAGGGATTTTAATATGTTGAGTGTATTGTATGTAGTGATTATAAATATGTAATTAATAAAAATTGTTTTTTTTATCAATTTATGAGTTGAGAGTTGCCTCCCTACATGCTTTTTTTTTGTTCCTGGGTTAGCTAATCCATTAGCTGCATTAGCTGTGAATTACGCCCACAATATCTTAACCCTGCGCCTATGGGAGCCGGTATTAACCTTGCCCTTACCGAGCAATATCAATGAATGAGCTCCGCTCCCATAACTACAGGAAAGGTGCGTTTTCTTATTTACCCACCAGGTGGCACTGTGTTCTTCATTGTTCCCTGTAGTCTTTTATCAATGGTTATAATTTATAAATATATTGATAGAGGACTGGCAATTGTGTTAACTTTTCATTGTCATTGTCATTTTTTTTTACTTAAAGTGGACCAACACCATCTGCTGATCTATAAGAGTCCCGGGCCGATCAGCTCCCTGCCCGCGGGGCACCCCGATCGGTGTGAAACCCCCCAGGACCCCCAAAAATCCTACCTTTTCCTCATTCCAACGGCGCATGCGCGGGCCGCCGTTGCCGCCGCCCCTCGCGCTTTCCTCTAGCAGGGGTGCCCCGCGGAAGTGGACCAACACCCAGGATTTTCACTATCCTGGGTTTTGGTCCACTTCGGTGGGGCACCCCGATTGGGGTCACCTGACCCCGCTGTCTGAAACCCCCCCGAAAGCCCAGAAACACTCACCTCACTACGCTCCCACGTGACCGCTCCAGCCAATCACAGCGCTCAGAGCCGCTGTGGTATGCGCGTCCAAGGCCGCTCAGCGGCTCTGAGCGCTGGAGGCCGCGTCTCGCGCTTCCCTCTCACAGGGAGCGCGCCTGCGCCGGCCATTCACAAACGGCCGACGCGGGTGCGCGCCCTGCTAGAGGGAAGCGCGAGACGCGGCTCGCGCATGCGCCGATGGAACGGGGCTGAGGTAAGGTTTGTGGGCCTCCTGGGGGGTTCCTCCCCGCGGGACATCCCGATTTCGGATGCCCCGCGGGGAGGGATCTGATCGGCCCGGGAATCTTATAGATCAGCAGTGGGTGTTGGTCCACTTTAATGAATAAGCTCCGCTCTCATAACTTCAGAAAAGGTGCGTTTTCTTATTTAACCACCAGGTGGCACTGTGTTCTATATTGTTCCCTATAGTCTTTTTTCAATGGTTATAATTTATAAATATATTGGGTGCTTTGGAGACCCCGGATGGCGTCGGGTTGTGCTATGAAAGATCCCTGCAGCCCTCCACGGCCTCTGTCTGCTGTACCGTTATGGGACTACAAGTACAAGCATGCCCAATGAAAACATTGGAATTCTGTCCCTGGGACAAAGGGGGTGAAAGAGTGGGAAAGAAGGATCTTCATGACTAGGAGAAATCTGCTGCTCGCTGATGTATTGATAAACCCTACAAATGTAAAGGGCGATCCCCTAAACTGCACCAACACCTGCTCCTCCCTATAAACAATGCGCGGGGGGGGGGGGTGCTACCCACCAAACATTACCTCTCGCATTAATTTTCTATATCACCTGGTCCGTACTTGGACAGCAACTGGGGGCCAATCACTGCTGGGGGAGGGGCAAAAGGATAAAGAACTGGAAAATGGGGATGCCCTTCTGTATTGATTACCGGTTGGACCAGCCCCTTTTTTTACCTAACATGGATGTGGGCCTAGTTTGAAGGACCCCTGATAATGAAAGGCTTTTATATGATAGGCTACAGAAAAAAAATATTTCACGAATATAATTCTTATATAGAAAATATCTCCCCTTTCTACTTTATTTCCATTTGAAATTTGAAAAAAAAGTCAGCAGAAAGTGACAGAGGTGAGCAGTCTGACAGGGGGAGGGGAGCAGCATAAATGCCCCAAGGGAAAGGGATGCAATGGGGCCTGCGGTGAGTTTTTGGGTCCAACTCAGTAGCAGTAACTTGGGTATGAAAGGGAAAATGAAAGATCTTAGGCCCTTATTTAACAAGGGATAGCGCCAGGTAGCGAATGGTGAGCGAACGGTAATGACGGTCACCGCCACGAGAACGCCGGCTCCCCTCCGCAATCACACATTTATCAAGCCAATCCTGCTTAGCGACTGAGATAGCGCCATATAGCGACTCATTCATCATTATTCCAGCCTCAGCCCACAGCGCCAGCGTCCGACCTTGAACAGCGACAGGTATGACCTCTCGCTACCTGGCGCTCTCCAATGCATTTCAATGGAACAATCTTTAAATATTAATAATTCATTGTTATTAATGTTTTTTTTTTTTTTTTTTTTTTTTTTAAATGGCAAAAATTCTGTGACCACTTCGGCAATGTTAGATATTTTTTTTAAGGTTAAAAAAAAAAAAAAAAATTGTGCAGAATTGATATTACAGGTCTGATATTAATGTATTCATATTACTAAATGTTTTGAAAAACTTGTTTTTTTTTTTTTTCAAAAAATATGGTTGTTTGGGGGTTAAAAAACGACTTTTAACCCATCGCCACCAGCGCTCTGGGGTTTAAACATGCATTTCACAACGCAAGAATTTTTTGAGCGTGATTTGTTAATGAATATGGTGGAAGCCGTTCGCTGTCATGCGCTGTCATGCGCTCCCATACAGCGCGGACCCTGTCAAACAGCGACTCCTAACCCCGTATTCAACATTACCGCACACCGACTGAGTCGCTGTCAACAGCCGAACAACGGCCAAGCACAGCGACTACTAGCGTGCGCTGTGAAAATAACGCTACTGTCGCTACCTGGCGCTATTAATGAATCGGCCTCCCCGTTATGAGGAAAGATTACGAGAATTAAATCTGTTTAGTCTTGAGAGGAGGCGATTGAGGGGGGACATGATTAACTTGTATAAATATATAAATGGACCATACAAAGAATATGGGGGAACACTATTTCAGGTAAAATCCTCTCTAAGGACAAGGGGGCACTGCCTTCGATTGGAAAAAAAGAAATTTAGTCTCCGGCGGCGACAATCATTCTTTACCATAAGAACTATAAATCTATGGAATAGCCTCCCACAGAAGCTTGTTACAGCATCAACCGCTGACAGCTTCAAAAAAGGATTAGATGCTTATTTAGAAGAAAATAACATCAACAGTTACTATTAGCGGTTATCAGTAAAAAAAATAAAAAATAAAGACAAAAAATAAAATAAATAGCTTCCCCCTATAAAATAAAAAATAACTTCCCCCTACCCCAACACCCTTGGTTGAACTTCATGGACATATGTCTTTTTTCAACCGTATTAACTATGTAACATATTCTAAGCACTGTAGTAACAGTCAGCTCTAGCTTTTCTAAGCACTGCCATAATGGAATCCAGACTTGGGATGCCCCTTTGGTTCACTTGTATGTTCTGGGCTGTGCTAGTACATGCCCCCCCCCCCCCCCCCCCCTCCCATCCGGTGAACCTGATTGGCCATGTGCTGAGATGGAGCCCTGGGCTGCAGAAGGGTGACTATTAATGCCTTATTTGGGTTTTTTTTAATGAGATGAGCACCCTTAATCATCCTTGGGGGGGGGGGGGGGGTAGGAAGGGACCCAAAGTAAACTTGACTTTAGGTCCACTTTAAGGAGGGCCAATAGTCACAATAAATGGCAAAGTCCTATGAGCCCTGCAGTGGGTTGGGGAGCATCCGATTGCTGGAAGCCCTGCTCTGCTTATTGCCAGAGGAAGCCCAAAGCCAAGCCCTTAAACTTACCTACTTCCACAATCACCAATGGGGTTTACACGCGGGATGCACATGCACCATGCAAGCCAATCCTGCCCCACCCCCACCCCGCCTGCGGTCATGTGGGGGAGGCTTTAAATATCACCCGCTAGTGTGCAGAGCGGCGCATCCAGCAATCAAATGACCGCAGCAGCCCCCCCCCCCCAAACTGGGATGCCCCGGGGCACTCTGGGGCTAGTGTTTTTCAAGGTGGTTGGTCCTCTATAACTTCCTTGTAGATGTTACCTCCGGGATTATGCATCAAGGGATATCGGCAGGTAGCGCCTCGTAGCGACACTTATGCCCTTATTTATAGCGACAGGTAGCGACTGGTGAGCGGCCGGTAATGACGGGCCCCGCCACGAGAACGCCGGCTCCCCACCACAATCACACATTTATCAAGCCTATACTGCTTAGTGACTGAGATAGCGCCATATAGCGACTCATTCATCATTATTCCAGCCTCAGCCCACAGCGCCAGCGAGCGACCTTGAACAGCGACAGGTATGACCTCTCGCTACCTGGCGCTCGCCAATGCATTTCAATGGAACAATCTTTAAATATTAATAATTAATTGTTATTAATTTTTTTTTTTTTTTAAATGTGAAAAATTCTGTGACCACTTCTGCCATTTTAGATAATTTTTTTAAGGTAAAAAAAAAAAAAAAATTGTACAGAATTGATATTACAGGTCTGATATTAATGTATTCATATTACTAAATTATTTAAAAATTTTTTTTTTTTGGTTTCCAAAAATATGGTTGTTTGGTAGTTAAAAAAACTACTTTTAACCCATCGCCGCCAGCGCTCTGGGGTTTAAACATGCATTTTACAGCGCGAGAATTTTTTGAGCGTGATTTTTTGTTGAATATGGTGAGAGTCGGTCTCTCTGACCAGTCGCTATCATGCGCACCCATACAGCGCGGAACCTGTCAAATAGCGACTCGTCACCCCGTATTCAACATTACTGCACACCGACTGAGTTGCTATCAACAACCGAACAACGGCCAAGCACAGCGACTACTAGCGGGCGCTGTGAAAATACTGCTACAGTCGCTCAGCTGTCGCTACCTGTCGCTATTAATGAATCGGCCTCTTAGAGAACGGTGAACGTCGGGCGCTGTACGCAATACCACATTTATCAAAGCGATTCCAGTGAGCGACTCTAACAGCGCCATGTAGCGTCCCATTCATCATTACAGGCGGCTCAGTGTATAGCGCCGGCGCCCTAGCTTCCAGAGCCAGGTATTACCTGTTGCTACCTGTCGCTCTCCCATATATTTCAATGGCCGTTCCTTTCCTTCTGTTTAAACAGGGTTTTCTTTTTATTTATTTATTTTTTGGTTTGTTTTTTTTTTTTTTATGAAATCATTGTGTGACCTCTCCTGGCCTGTTAAAAGTCATTTTTGAAACCTTTTTTTTATATATATTTTTATGCAGAATTGTCATTACAGGTCTGGTATTAAAGTGTTAATGTCACAATGTAATAACAATGTAATTCCATATGTTTTCACTTTGTTACTAGTGGATATGTGTTCAAAAACAGACTTTAATCACACAGCGTCTGTCGCTTTGGGCTACAGGGACCCAATTTTGAGCGCCGGCGCTGTGTGAGGCTGTTTTTTTTTTATGAATATGGTTTGAGTCGCTCACACTGACCAGTCGCTATCGTTCGCTCCCATATAGCGCTGTACTGGTGGAGCGACTCACACATCATATTCATCAATGCCGGCCATGTTACTACAGCGACTGAGGCGCACTGTAATAGCGACTCACGGGCGATCAGTCGCTCTTAGCGCCGCTGTACAGACGCTCATCTGCCGTTACCTGGCGCTAGTAATGAATCAGCCTGCCCGTGTCATTGCCCTGGATATTTTTTGTAACACGGTTCTGCAGCTAAAGGGTTAATTACAGCCACTTACCAGTAAAATCCCCATTTTACCTTGAGTAGTCCTGGACAAGTTAGAACCTAGAGGAAGCTCTACAGTATCTTGTTTCAGCGCTGCAATCCATCTGCTTCTGTGGAAACACAACTCACCCGCCGTCTGATTGCGCTCGTAGGTCACGGGCAGGCTGATTCATTACTAACGCCAGGTAGCGTCAGATGAGCGTCTGTAGAGTGGATTTCAGAGTGACCGCTAGTAGTCGCTGTGCTCGGCCATGGATTATTGTTTCAGAGCGCCTCAGTCGCTGGCGGGCATTGATGAATATGATGTGTGAGTCGTAGTACTACACTGTATGGGAGCGACCGGTAACGCCAGCTCAGTGCGACTGACTCACACGAGATTCATCAAACAAAACAGCCACAAACATCGCTGGCGCTCAAAATCATGTAATTGTAGCCTATAGCGCCAGAGGCTGTGTGATGAAAGGCTGTTTTTGAACATGTATCCACTAGTAACAAAGCGAAAACATGTGGAATGACATTGTTATAACATTGTAATATGAACACTTCAATACCAGACATGTAAGGACAATTCTGCATAAATATATTATTAATCCAAAAAGTTATTAAAAATGTCATTTTCTTGCCCAGAATACATGTCAGAAGGTTTGTGTCTTTTTTTTAAGGGAAAAAAAATTTGGGATCAGGAAAAGGATTTAAGGATCGTCTATTGAAATGTATGGGAGAGCGCCAGGTAGCGACAGGTTAGACGTGGCGCTCTGCAAGGCTGAACGCCGGCGCTGTACGCTGAGTCTGGGATAATGATGAATCGGACGCTACATGGCGTTGTTTTAGTCGCTCGCCAGATTCAGCTTCATAAATGTGTAATTGCATGCCGCGTCCAGCGTTCACCTGCCGCTGTACAGGCACTACCTGGCGCTATCCCTTCATGAATAAGGCCCTCAGCGTTCTTACAACCCCGGGGCATGTTGGGAAAATTAGATTGCAAGCTTCCTTGGTGCACTATAGCGGAATGACGCTCTGTTCTTTGTACTACGCTGCGGATTACATCAGCACTATTAAAGTACGGCGCGGGGATTAGTGTCAGTGTGTTTACTATAGAGCTGTGCTGTCACTCTCCTGCCATTCTCCTTCCCTGACACTGACAGCTGCTCTCCACACCTCCAGCCTGGCTTTCCCGGGCCACATATCTGATGGGCGGGGTTTCTGGATCAAGACTCCTCCCACTCTCTGGCAGGGAGTAAAACTTGGACGGGGAGATCCTGGCAGGGGACAGGAACATGCGGCCAGACAAGAGATGTCAGGGAACTCGCTCCACGCGCTTCTACACTCGTCGCTGTGTTTGTAGAGCTTTCCGCCACTCCCCGCACACTAGCCGGTCACTCACTGACACACTTATGTGCTGGTTAACAGAGCAAGGTGTGAATGTTGGCACTACAATCGCAATCCCCCCCCCCCCCCCAGTGTACTGCTGTGCTTCCCACCAGGGCCCCTCCTCTAAAATGCTAAGCTGTCATCCTCATCCCTGTCACTTCTGTAACATTGACTGTTATCCTCAGCACTGCTGCCTCTCACTGTGCTGCACTGTCCTCCTTACCAGTCTGACCCCCTCCTCTGGCCACTGCCACCCTTCTCACTCAGACTGTCATCTTGGCCACTCTTGTTCGATAGACTGTCATCCTTACCACTGTCACTTCTCTCTGATTGACTGTTATCCTCAGCACAGACACTTCTCTGTGCTGCACTGTCATCTTCACCAGTCTGCCTCCTTCCTCTGGGCCATCACCCTTGGCACTGCCACTCTTCTCACTTAGGCCCTTATTTATGAAGGAATAGCGACTGGTGAGCGGCCGGTAATGACGGGCCCCGCCACGAGAACGCCGGCTCCCCACCACAATCACACATTTATCAAGCCGATCCTGCTTAGCGACTGAGATAGCGCCATATAGCGACTCATTCATCATTATTCCAGCCTCAGCCCACAGCGCCAGCGTCCGACCTTGAACAGCGACAGGTATGACCTCTCGCTACCTGGCGCTCTCCTATGCATTTCAATGGAACAATCTTTAAATATTAATAATTAATTGTTATTAATGTTTTGTTTTTTTTTTTAATGTGAAAAATTCTGTGTCCACTGCCATTTTAGATAATTTTTTTTAAGGTAAAAAAAAAAAAAAAAATTGTGCAGAATTGATATTACAGGTCTGATATTATTGTATTCATATTACTAAATTCTTTTATTTATTTTTTTTTTTGTTTTCCAAAAATATGGTTGTTTGGGGGTTAAAAAACTACTTTTAACACATCGCCGCCAGCGCTCTGGGGTTTAAACATGCATTTCACAGCGCGATAATTTTTTGAGCGTGATTTTTTGATGAATATGGTGGGAGCCGGTCGCTCTGACCAGTCGCTATCATGCGCTCCCATACAGCGCGGAACCTGTCAAATAGCGACTCGTCACCCCGTATTCAACATTACCGCACACCGACTCAGTCGCTATCAACAACCGAACAATGGCCAAGCACAGCGACTACTAGCGGGCGCTGTGAAAATACTGCTACAGTCGCTCAACTGTCGCTACCTGCCGCTATTAATGAATCAGCCTCCCCGACTGTCATCATTACCACTGTCACTTCTTTCCCGTGGACTGTTATCCTCATTACAGACTCCTCTTTTTCTGCTGGACTGTACTTTTCACCAGTCTTCTGGGCTGTCACCCTCACCACTGCCATTTTTAACCCTTTAACCCTTTAAGGCTGTTGTCTTGGCTGCGGCTGCTTTCTCTCCCTGCCATATTGTCATATTATGACATTTTATTTGATGGACTGTCATCCTCGCTGCTGTCACGTGTCTTCCCTGGTCTGTCATCCTCAACACAGCCACTCTTCTCTCTGCCTCCCTCCTTTGGACGGTCACGCTCACCACGGCCTTTCTGCCATATTGTCATATTCTCACCTCTCGTTTCATGGACTGTCATCTTTACCACTGTCACTTCTCTCCCATGGACTGTAATCCTCAGCACAGACACTTCTCTTTCACCAGTCTGTCTCCCTCTTCTGGGCTGTCACCCTCACCACTGCCACTGTTAACCCCTTAAGGCTGTCATTTTGGCTACTGCTGCTTTCTCTCCCTGCCATATTGTCATATTTTGACATTTTATTTGATGGACTGTCATCCTCGCTGCTGTCACTTCTCTTCCCTGGTCTGTTATCCGCAGCACAGACACTTCTCTCTCTGCTGAACTCTCCTCTTCACCTCCCACCTTTGCACTGTCACCCTTGCCACTGCCACTTTTCCCCTTTTAGACTGTCATCTATGCCATGCCTGTTTTTTTCTCTCTACCAGACTGTCATAGTCTCACCTCTTGTTTGATGGACTGTCATCCTCGTCTCTTCTCTGGCCTGCTATCCTCAGCACAGCCACCTCTCTCTCTGCTGAACTCTCCTCTTCTCCAGTCTGCTGCATTCGGCCTTTAGTTACTACTCCCACTACACTTTCTGCCAGTCATATTCTCCCCTTTAAGCTGTCATTTTTCCTACCCCCGCTTCTCTCTCTGCCAGTCATAGTCACCCCTCTAGTTTGACAGACTATCAACCCCGCTGCTGTCACTTCTCCTCCCTGGACTGACAGTTTTTTTCCCAAAGGACAGACGTTGTTTGATCTCTCGTTACCTTTGCTGAGTTGTCATTGTTTCTCTCCACTGCTCCATTCTCTTTGATTTGGTGGTCATCTTCTTCTTTCTGTTGGGCTGTCATAGTCACTGCTTCCACTTCTCTATTAGTCAGACTGTCATCCTTGAAGTTCTGACGCTCTATGCTGAGCTATAATGATCCAGGTTGCCACGTCTCCGTGCTGGACTGTCATCCTTGTTGATGTGACATCTCAGAGGAGGACTGTTACCTTCAGCTCTTTTTTCGAAAATTTCTACTCTCAGCTGGGCTGTCAAGCCTCGCCCCTGCCACATGACAATGTTGGGCTGTCATCCTTGCTGCTGTGACCACTCTAGACTATTTTCTCTTGTTCTGCTTCTCTGTCATGGTTGCTGCTACCACTTCTCTCCACTAGACTATCATCCTCGCTGGTGTGATGTCTCAGAGGAGAAACGTTCCACTCTCAGTTGGGCTGACAAGCCTCGCCCCTGCCACATGACTACGCTGGGCTGTCATCCTTGCTGCTGTGACCACTCTAGGTTAGACTTTTATCTTTGCCTCTTTCTCTTGTCCTGCTTCTCTGTCTTGGTTGCTGCTCTCACTTCCATCCTTAGTGCTGTGACTTTTCTTATTTTTTTCTAATTGGTTGGTTGGTTGGCAGAGCTTAAAGGAGCAGTATCATGGATTTTTCTTGGTGACTTATATTTAAATGGTACTTTGAATGTAGGTAGGTGTTGGAGTAAGAATTACAAATGTAGAAAAAAAATGTCTGTGTTGTTCAGCTGGAGACTAATAGCTCATGTTTATGTCTTTTGAGTGTCGGACCACACTCTGGCCTGTTCCACGCTGAGGAGAGGAGTGAAACAATGTATCAAAGTATCAGCTGTTCAGTGCTGGCAGCCCTCCAGCATCAGATAACATTGCAGCATTGCCTGGCCAGAACTTATATATCTAAAACAGAGAGAACAGCTCTAGAAGTCATTTAGCTGATTTTGACAGTTTTCCCTTCATGTTGGCTCTGCTGCAGAATCTTTCAGTTTACCATTTTCTCTTTCATATTCTTATTTTTCATTTTTCCATATCATCTTTCTTTCAGCTTTGTGTGTTTTGAGCAAAGCCCAACCCAGGATTTTCACTATCTGGAGTTTTGTTTTGTGCCCCTAGGGGCATCCCGACTTGGGATGCCCTGATATGTGAAATCCCCAAGTTCGCCTGTGAAAACGTACCTTTCCCTGTCCCACAGCGCATGCGCGGGCTCTTATCCAATCAGCGCTGTTTGCACGCAGATGGGGAGCCTGAGCAGTAGCCTTCCTGGCCGCCCGGCCTGTCTAAATGTCTATCTGCGTGAGCGCCAGAAAAATGGCGGATCTGTGGTTATCCAGGGGTTGTTTCACACAGGGGGGCATCCCGATTTAGAATGCCCAAGGAGGAAGGCCGGGTCTTATAGACTTCAGGGTCGGCAACTCAGGGTTTTGTTCCACTTTAATACCTTTAGATTTTCCTGCACAGTTATTCAAAGAAGAATTTCAGTCATTTTCAGTCAGTTTAGTTTATTTTGTATAGATTTTACACATTTGAGTCACCTGGTCTCATAACAAAAGCAGCACCTCACACACACACAGCCGTTACCACTGATTACAGTTGTAGCGATAACCCTTATCACCGGAGGGCTTCACCGCCCGAGACGTCCTTTTCCCAATGGTGAGAGGTGCTGCTGGAATTCCAGAGTCGTCCGTGAGGAAACAGGAACAGCCCTTACAAGGGCTAGTGAATTGTAATATAGCGTTTCCCCCAATAAGAGACAGAACTTCAGTATTGAGGGTGAAGGTGAAGACAACTTTATTAGTGCCACACGGTGCCTTATATGCCAGGCTCCATGCAAGGGGACCTCCCCCGTGGACCTGATGGAAGACTGCATGACAAACACACGGACCAATGGGAGCAGGGCACACAATCCCTCAACTCTGCCGGTGACGCAATCAGCAACACAATAGACGTCTGTAATACACTCAATCAGAACAATGCCATTGTCTGTGACGTAATCAATCAATACAATGGCAGTCAGAACAATGAATAACGTAATCAATCAATACAATGGCAGTCTGTAACATGCTTAAGAAAAGGAAAGTAATGAACCTGTGTAAAGTCCAAAGGGCAGAGAATCTGTCACAACAGTGTCAGCCTCTGAGGTAAAGTGTTGCTAGGAGACCAGTGGGCTAAATGAAGCAGCTCACTAAATACAACCCAGCAGATCCCCCTATTCAGCAAATGGACTGAGCCATTGTAAATATACAATTTAAAAGAAAGGAAGATATGTTTTCCTATTTCTATCGCCAGATTATTTATACACATGTTAGAAGCTATTGTGTGGCTATTTAATTATTTATCTTTTTTAATGCAAATTTCGCGATACTGCTCCTTTAAGTTTAGGACTAGGCCTTGGCATGGAGAATATTTGAGAAGAGGTCCAGCCCCTAAGAACAGGTTAATGGCCACAGCTTGGTTGCACAGGCTTGTCGCCTTTCCACCTCACCTGTTATCTGCAGTCGTTGTTCCCGCGCCCCTCCCGATAGGCTATCTTGCATACACAACGCTCAGGTAGGCCGTATCCTGTAACATGATTTGCTCTGTTATCTTTGGACGCTCTATAAGTATGTTTGCCAATTACTACTGTTCCATCCATGATGGTGGGTGAGTCCACTATGAAGCTTTCTGTAAAGTTACTTGTTAGAAGGATCTACTTACTCAGTTCGCTCCCTGGCTGGTCGATACCTCAAGTATTGGTTTGTTTGCCAAACTTTTGAAGATGTCCTCTTTGTGGTCAGACCAGTTGTCCACTGGGGCAGTGTAGCTGCAGGGGAGGACGTGATATCTGAAGAACCCTCACTGCCAATGGCACATGCTATTCTTGCTTTCATTAGCCACTATAAATCTGATGTGTTCCGAACACAGGGGTCATTTCTCTAGTGTCTCGAATGGGAGTGAATTGAGTGACTAGATTGCTGACAGAAGCTCAGGAAATTCACTTGTTCCAGGCGCTGTGGAGTTTGAAGGTCACTTAGAGACAGCGAGAGATTCACTCTGGGTTGGCTGCTGGTACGGATAAGAAATCCTTCATTTCTGGTACATATGCTTGAGACAAAGGAAAAGCGAGGTATGGGTCAGGAAGCAGACGGGAGGGCCTTCAGCAGCAGAACATGGAACGGTGCAGCAGAACATGGAACGGTGCATTAGAATCCTTATCCAGTCTGGGTCAGCAATAGATAGGCAACAGCTTGATCAGAGAAAAGCCCTTAATCTAATCTGGGCCTGCATCAGGTAGGCAAGACGAGTTGAGAATCGGGCCCAGATTGCTCACAGGTATTACCAATCAGAGGCTTCTCTGGCCACAAGCAGGCAGGGCTGAAGACCAAGCACATGTATGTGTGCCCATACGCACCACGCACATCCAGGGCTGTGGAGTCGGAGTCGAGGAGTCGGAGTAAATTTTGGGTACTTGGAGTCGGAGTCGGCAAACAATGCACCGACTCCGACTCCTACTAAATTTTGATTTAGCAAGTTTAAATGTCCCAATTCACAAAAAGTTATAATTAATGACTTCTCTATTGTAAGAATAAAGACCAATGCATGCAGTGCCTCATGTAACCGCAAAACGAACACGTTACGTGACCGTGAAGAAGCATGCTTTTCATGTGCTTCACTATATGGCACGCAACGCACAATTAGAAGCGGCAATACTTATACTTTGCATAGTGTTGTGTTCTGCTGTTACAGGGAACCCATGGGTAACCTAGCCTCTCACTGATAAGGGATTAAGTAAATATGTTTTTTGCAGGACTAGAGACACTTGTATAAGTGAAGGGAATGGAGGATCAATAGTTCAAGACTGAAGCTGTACCATTGGAAAAACTGCTGTCATTCAGCAAAAGGCTATAAAAACTTGTAAGCTTCGATTGTTAGCTTAAATTTTAAACATGACTATGGGATTCTACTAGGGAAATCATGTTTTATAATAAAGGCCCCTTTCTGGATCCTCCCACTGCCCTATCTTCAGCAGAAGATCAGCACACAGAAAGGAGAAGGCAGCTTCTGCCCAACTACCTCTCTCTGCTAGAAGTAATGACATGTATGTTCTTTCCTTCAAGGAATGTATAAAATACATTCACATATTAATACAGAGGAGCCGGAGTCGGAGTCGGAACATTTATCTACCGACTCCACAGCCCTGCACACATCTGGCTTAGTGCTCGCGTACCCGCATCTTCGGGCATATTCGCATACATGCGTACCAATGGGCACATTTTGTACTCGAACTGATGATTGGAGTTTGGTCTTTAGATCTAAGGATAATTCTGGGGAACACTCCATTAGCACTGAAATATTTATCTACTAACTCTTTACAAGATATCTGATGCTCTATGAACAGCAGCAAGGAGCAGCCTGTTCTGGCTGAACCAGTTGTGGAGGTGACCACCCCAGAGATCTCTTCTCCAATCTATAGGTGGACCCTAGCCAGAGTCATTGCTGATGGGTGCCGGGCGATAACACTGACATTACCCATTACAATCTCTCTTGTCAAGTGCAAAGTCCTGGGCTCGCTGCCTGAAAGAGGATTGGCCCAGATCAACTGCAACAGAACTTGTAGGGTTAACTAGAAGAGAGTTTATTAAAAGCAAAGTAACCAACGCAATATCATAACAATTGGCCCTATTCTCAGGCAATACAAACAAAAGCAAAATATAGCAAGGAGTAAAGGAACAAAATAATAACCTTAACCTCAGGAGTCAAGTCTAAGCTTAACAAAGGAGTACGGGAACTAAGATTAAAAATACAAACAGAACACTGAGAGAACCTCAAAGTGCTGCCACTGCACTTTCCCAGTAAGAAGTCAGGACAGAAGTCACAGGAGCAGATTAAAAAGCCTACAGGGTCACAGGCATAGGGCTGGCATGTGTTCCTAAGAGCATAGCGCAAGGTGTGCGGTCACACAGGGCGCCGTCCCAACCTGTAAGGGGGCACCAGGAGCTCTCGGCAGACCTCACTTTTTTCATATACCCTCATCTGTTTCTTTTTTGCACATTTCTTTATTTATTTGAATTTACCGTTCTCCTTTTTTCTCTTTTATTTTATTGCCCCTGCACCCCTCTCTTTTTCATGTAGTTTACAAATTCCCTCTATCTTTGTCTTGTTACCTTCTTTCAATCCTCTATCCGTCTATTTTCAGCTCCTTGCCATCTTCCTCCTTTTTTAGCTTCTCTCCATCTTTCTTTTCCACTGCCTTTCTTTCACTCTCTTTCTTTGTCTCCCTCCCTCACTCTTTCTTTTTTTCTTTCTCTCTCGCCTGCTTTCTTTCTGTCTCGTTCTTATTCTTTTTTCTCTCTTTTTTGAATTCTCCCTCTCTTTTTTTCTCTGTATTCCTATTTTTTTTACTCTTTGTCTAGCCCTGTGTCGCTCAACGTTTTGAAGAGCTTGGGGCTACTGTTGGATTTGGAAACTGGTCGCAGGCCACAATGAATAGGTTCAGAATATCAAAGTGATCATTTGTAATAGCATAAGGAAGATGTTCTACACCAATCTGTATACACACTGTCTCCACAAACTCCATTCGAGTGATTTTTTACACTCGTATGTCCTTCCACCACACCACCCTGCATGCTATAATACACATGGGGAGCGCCTTACCTCTCCAAATAGATGTTGTGTATTTATAGTCCATTCACCAATCAACTCAAATCATAACCGCATTCCCAATACTCAACCCAGACCTTGCTACAAAAGTAGAAAATGGTCCTGCACCACCTAGATAATAGTGGGGCGAAGTGTGGCGATCTGGTGTCACCAAATCATTCTGAGGCCCTTATTTATGAAAGAATAGCGACAGGCAGCGACTGGTGAGCGGCCGGTAATGACGGTCACCGCCACGAGAACGCCGGCTCCCCACCACAATCACACATTTATCAAGGCAATCCTGCTTAGCGACTGAGATAGCGCCATATAGCGACTCATTCATCATTATTCCAGCCTCACCCCACAGCGCCAGCGTCTGACCTTGAACAGCGACAGGTATGACCTCTCGCTACCTGGCGCTCTCCAATGCATTTCAATGGAACAATCTTTAAATATTCATAATTAATCGTTATTAATTTTATTTTTTTTTTTTAAATGTGAAAAATTCTGTGACCACTTCTGCCATTTTAGATATTTTTTTTAAGGTAAAAAAAAAATAAAAAAAATTGTACAGAATTGATATTACAGGTCTGATATTAATGTATTCATATTACTAAATTCTTTTATTTTTTTTTGGTTTACAAAAATATGGTTGTTTGGGGGTTAAAAAACTACTTTTAACACATCGCAGCCAGCGCTCTGGGGTTTAAACATGCATTTCACAGCGCGAGAATTTTTTGAGCGTGATTTGTTAATGAATATGGTGGGAGCCGGTCGCTAGGGCCAGTCGCTGTCATGCGCTCCCATACAGCGCGGAACCTGTCAAATAGCGACTCCTCACCCAATATTCAACATTACTGCAAACCGACTGAGTC
Source organism: Gastrophryne carolinensis (assembly GCA_027917425.1). NCBI lineage: Eukaryota > Metazoa > Chordata > Amphibia > Anura > Microhylidae > Gastrophryne > Gastrophryne carolinensis. The sequence goes on along the minus strand of CM051238.1, from coordinate 405,672,194 downwards.
GCTATCAACTACCGAATAACGGGCAAGCACAGCGACTACTAGCGGGCGCTCTGAAAATGCCGCTACAGTCGCTCAACTGTCGCTACCTGCCGCTGTTAATAAATCGGCCTCTGAGATACAAAGGCGTACACTCCCAGTTATACCGCAAACCAGACAATACCCAGAGTCGGCACCACTCACTCCACAAAAATCACCTATTCAATACATGAGAAATATCAAAAAAGAAAATATTTTTATTACTGTATTAAAAACATCACAAACAACATACACTTAAAATTACAAAAAGGGCCACAGCAGGGGCATCCCAATCACAACCTAACCCCATAATCCATCTAATAATATAATACACGGGGAGGCCGATTCATTAATAGCGCCAGGTAGCGCCAGTTGAGCGACTGTAGCGGCATTTTCAGAGCGGCCGCTAGTAGTCGCTGTGCTTGACTGTTGTTCGGTAGTTGATAGCGACTCAGTCGGTTTGCAGTAATGTTGAATATTGGGTGAGGAGTCGCTATTTGACAGGTTTTGCGCTGTATGGGTGCGCATGATAGCGACTGGCCCTAGCGACCGGCTCCCACCATATTCATTAAAAAATCACGCTCAAAAAATTCTCGCGCTGTGAAATGCATGTTTAAACCCCAGAGCGCTGGCGGCGATGTGTTAAAAGTAGTTTTTTAACCCCCAAACCACCATATTTTTGGAAACCAAAAAAAGCAAGTTCTTTAAATAATTTAGTAATATGAATACATTAATATCAGACCTGTAATATCAATTCTGTACAATTTTTTTTTTTTGTTTACCTTAAAAAAATTATCTAACATGGCAGAAGTGGTCACAGAATTTTTCACATTTAAAAAAATAAATAAATAAAAAATACTAACAATTAATTATGAATATTTAAAGATTGTTCCATTGAAATGCATTGGAGAGCGCCAGGTAGCGAGAGGTCATACCTGTCGCTGTTCAAGGTCGGACGCTGGCGCTGTGGGCTGAGGCTGGAATAATGATGAATGAGTGGCTATATGGCGCTATCTCAGTCGCTAAGCAGGATCGGCTTGATAAATGTGTGATTGTGGTGGGGAGCCGGCGTTCTCATGACGGTGCCCGTCATTACCGGCCGCTCACCAGTCGCTACCTGTCGCTATTCCTTCATAAATAAGGGCCTAAATCCATAGAAAGAAACTGTGCTATTACCAAAGTGCTAACAGTGATATCTAAAGTGCAATAGTGCCAGAATATAACAATCAGTGAAAGAAATGACAGTGAACAAAGGTAGCTACAAGGAATAAGTTTCACCTAAGTGTTAAGTCTGATGGCCCTGTGGCTCACTGGTATTATCACACACGCGTTTCGTGGAGAAGCGCCACTTTGTCAAGGTGCCAGTCCGGCCCAATACTCAACCCATTTAAACGCCTTCCAGTGCTAAACATACAAATATATATATATATATATATATATATATATATATACTGTTATCTTGTTCTAGTGCTAAAGGATTCATCCGGGGGTTTGTTGCACTATCCATATCACCACGTTCCTCCAAGCCACTGCTGCCACCTCTATTTGCCAATGCTTCTCTCCCTCCTTCCTTACTGAGCCTACCGTTATATGCAAGTTCTATATACCCCTCACAATTTCCCCACAGCAGCTCAGGGGCCACATGAGATGGCTCAGAGGGCCACAGGTTGAGCATATGTGGTCTAGCCCTATTTAACTCTCGCTTTACCGCTCTCTCCTCCACACACTTGATTTCCTACATTCCTTTCATCTTAATCCAATTTTCTATTTTTTAGTGTACTTTTAGCAGCCAGCAGTCCAGTCTAAATAACTCTTGTGGGAGCAGCCATGATAGGATAACTGTGGCATACTGCCTCATTGGCTTCTATTGAGTGGATAAGGGAGAGGGGAAGTGCTTTATCTCATATACCTCAATAGTAATTCCATCATGGCTGCTCCCATGAACCACAAGAGCTATTTAGACGGGATTGTCCCTTTAAGTGTGAGCTGGCCATAAAGAAACGAAACACGTACCTGTCTTTTTTCGATTGGCAATGCGTTTTCATGCGTGTGGTCTGAACAGAACTTGGGATGATGACCTGCCAACCGCACCAATGACTTATTTGTTTTGGATAAATAAGGGAGGTGCGTAGATCCTCTCTCTGACCCAGTTATGGCGACTGGTCCTAGCCTGTTGTATGCAGTGACTTCAGTAAAAGTTGTGCCTTAAAGCATACCTAAAAACAAATCAAACCGGACCTTCAACATGATTTAATGAAAAGCCCAAACCCTTAAAAAACTATTCCCCAGCATCTAAAATTTAATATATTTACCGTTTTTAGTCACTTACTTACTATTCTTTCCCCTACTGGCCTGCAACTCTGTTTAGGACTCTAGGATACGGGCACCGCCATCTTGACTCCGAAGCATCACACTTACTGAGGAGAGGAGAGGGGGATAAAGTACAGGGGAGTGGGTTTATAGCTGTGCTTTGCACAGACAGAGCACAGCTGGGAGTCAGGAAACGGACAGCAATCCCAGAATGCAGAGCAACAGTCGGAAGACACTTCCTGTTTGCAGGCTGCCTGATGCTCTATGAGTCGCCATCTTGGATGTTTAACCTCCCTGGCGTTCTGATACCGACAAATGCAATGGCAACGAAAGCGTTGCCATTGCATTTGTCTCTGACGCACGGCTCCGCCCCCATGAGCCTCTGCGGCTCACAGAGACGGAACCCGGAAGCAGAGACGGACGCCGCAGCCGCGGCTCTCACCTGCGATCGCGGTGGAGACATCGCTGGATCGCAGGGAGAAGGTAAGGAGGCTGCGCCGCCCGCTCTTGCTCCCTAATCGATCCCGAGCGTGACTCGGGGTCACCGCCACTTACTGCGCAAATTGACCCCGAGTCACGCTCGGGATCACCGCCAAGGGGGTTAAAGGCTCATAACATGCAGTAGATACAGGTAGGATGATTTATGATGTGAGCAATCTGTATGTACAGGGTGGGGGAAACATATAAGATAGACTCGGGGAGGCCGATTCATTAATAGCGCCAGGTAGCGACAGATGAGCGACTGTAGCAGTATTTTCATAGCGCCCGCTAGTAGTCGCTGTGCTTGGCCGTTGTTCGGTTGTTGATAGTGACTCAGTCAGTGTGCAGTAATGTTGAATATTGGGTGAGGAGTCGCTATTTGACAGGTTCCGCGCTGTATGGGAGCGCATGATAGCGACTGGCCCTAGCGACCGGCTCCCACCATATTCATTAACAAATCACGCTCAAAAAATTCTCACGCTGTAAAATGCATGTTTAAACCCCAGAGCGCTGGCGGCGATGGGTTAAAAGTAGTTTTTTAACCCCCAAACAACCATATTTTTTGAAACCAAAAAAAACAAGTTTATAAAAACATTTTGTAATATGAATACATTAATATCAGACCTGTAATATCAATTCTGCACACATTTTTTTTTTTTTTTTTTTTACCTTAAAAAAAATATCTAACATGGCAGAAGTGGTCACAGAAATTTTCACATTTAAAAAAAAAAAATTATTAACAATTAATTAGGAATATTTAAAGATTGTTCCATTGAAATGCATTGGAGCGCGCCAGGGAGCGAGAGGTCATACCTGTCGCTGTTCAAGGTCGCTCGCTGGCGCTGTGGGGTGAGGCTGGAATAATGATGAATGAGTCGCTATATGGCGCTATCTCAGTCGCTAAGCAGGATTGCCTTGATAAATGTGTGATTGTGGTGGGGAGCCGGCGTTCTCGTGGCGGGGCCCGTCATTACCGGCCGCTCACCAGTCGCTACCTGGCGCTATCCCTTGTTAAATAAGGGCCTTATTCAGGGTGAAGGTCCGCTTTAAGGACCTGATTTGAAATGGAAGAGAAACCACGGACTGGGGCAAAACTACTTACCAGTTCCGCACTTCTGCACTCTTCTCGGCCCCGACTTAACTGCCGGTCGCTGATTGGTTGCTGGAGTTTGCAGGCGAGCGGCTGCCACTACCAATGAAACGTAACACTTGTAAGTAGTTCTGCTCCAAGTCCACCCCATTTTAGTGAGGCCAAATTGGGATACCTGAGTCTTTCATGGGGTGAGCTGATTCCACACACACACACTCACTCTTAAAGGGATTGTATATACTCACCTTTTGTCCCCCACAGCTCCTCCTCAGCAGTGACATACTTACCAAGGGCAGGGAGCCATCAAATCCATCTTTAAACACCACTTTAATGCCTCTTACCAAAGAACCCTGGGGCATCCTAGGTCACATTTCTTTAGGAAACTGGGGCACTGGAAACAGCTGCACACCACAGTGCTGCTCCATTTAGAAGGGGTTCACCTGCCACATGTGTGTGCAGCTGTTTCTGATCCCTGTGTCTCCCTGGCACGGAGTTGCTGGAGAGGCTGGAAGCCCTTTAGCAGTTGCCTAATCCTCCTATAGAAGGCACAACCGACCAATCAGATACACTTGGGCATGGCTAAAGGCAGACCTAAACATTCTCTGTGCCCCCAAGGCTCCTGCTCCACAGGAACATTAAACTGACCTAATCCATTTTGACTATCCTGGGTTTTGGTCAGCTCCCCCGGGTCACCATGATTGGGGGTGCCCCGCTATGTGAAACCCCCCAGATCGCCTCGATCAACTCACCTCACCCCGCCCCTACGGCGCAAGCGCGGCCGCTCGTCCAATCAGCGCGCTTGGAGCTGCTGAGCTATGCACGTCTTAGCTCAGCGTCTGCGAGGGCACTGGCGGCCGCATCTCGCGCTTCCCTCTAACAGGAAGCGCACCCGCGCCGGCCATTCACAAATGCCTGGCATGTGCCCTGCTAGAGAGAAGCGTGAGATGCGTCCGCGGCCTGCGCATGCGCCGTTGGACCGGGATTCAGGTAAGTTCAGCGGGCGACCTGGGGGGTTTCACACAGCGGGGCATCCCAATTTTGGATTCCCCATGGGGAGGGAATGGATTAAGTGGATCAAAACCCATCAATAAGATTCTCGGGTCAATCGATTCCCCCCACCCCTGGGGCATCCAAAATCGGGATTCCCCGCTGCGTGCAACACCCCAGGTCGCCCCATTCACATACCTTGTTTCCTGGTCCAGCGGCGCATTCGCGAGCCATCGCGCATACCGCTATCCCTCTAGCATTTGTGAATGGCCGGTGCGGGCACACGCCCTGTTAGAGGGAAGCAGGGGATGCGGCCGCTGCCTCTGCTCTTAGACAAAGCCTTAGATGATGTGACATCAGCACCTCCGAGTGTGCTGATTGGACGTGAGGCCGCACATGCGCCATAGGACCTGGAACAGGTGAGTTGCCTTAGGCAATTTGGGGGGTTTCTGGGGTGCCCTGGAGGAAAGGACTGAAAACCCAGGATAGTCAAAATCCTGGGTTTTGGTCCACTTTAAAGTGGACCAAAACCCAGGATTTTGATTATCCTGGGTTTTGGTCCACTTCCCCGCTATGTGAAACCCCCCAGATCGCCTGGATCAAATCACCTCACCGCGGCCCCACGGTACATGCGCCGCCGCTCGTCCAATCAGTGCGCTCGGAGCTGCTGAGCTATGCACGTCTTAGCTCAGCGGCTCCGAGCGCGCAGATTCCCGGGCCGATCCAGCTGGGTTTTGGTCCACTTTAAAGCGGAATATCAGGAGACCTGGCGCCGGATAGAAGGGTGCTTTGTATTAGAATCTGAATCTATACATTACATAGAGTACCTACAAGCAGAGACACACCTGTAACGAGGGCAAGTGAAGCAGCTGCCTCAGTCAGCACCATCTGGAGGAAAAGGGGGGTAATCTTTTTTTTCTTTCTTTTTTTTCAACCAGTTTATTAGTGTTTCAGCAGGAAATGGGCTGTTTTGTTGTTACAGTCATTGGCTGAGCAATTAGGTCAGCTTTAAAGTCATATATAACCTCTTCAATACCTTTTATAAGTCACAGTAGGTTGCCCCTCGTGTGGCTTCTGAGTAGCCGAAGGGTTAATAGATGGCAAGTAACCCTGTTATGTAATGGGACCTCCGCCCTGGGCTGCGATCCACTTCCAGGACTTGTATAGCAGGGGAGGGGTGGCTGCTGCACTGTGTAGACGCCCCTTCTGTACTCGCTGCTGCCGCCACCACCAGCCTCAGTCACTGCAGCAGCTCAGCACCCGTCCCCAGGTAGCCAACCGAGGACCCCCCACCCGCCTTATGCCCTCCCGAAGCCGGGGCGCCCTGCGGGTCCTGAGGACGCCCAGCATGCATTTCTCCTTCAGCGAGGACGACATCAAGAGGCACCGGCTGCTCAAGTCTGTTAGGTTAGTGCTGAGGACGTTTCTGTATCGCCGACTGTAGCTGGAGCGCAGCGCTGACTGTGAGTGTGATACACACCTGTGTGTGTGCTGCGGCTTATGGCTCATATGCCAATGTCTCCACCAATCAGGTGCCAGCATTGACATAAGGAAGGAGGTGGAGAAGCTCTCCAGACTTTATTGACACCTGTGTGTGTGCTGCAGCTTATGGTCCCCCACACAGGTGTAGCTACAGGGGCCGGGAGGAGGGGCTCTGCCAATGTCTCCACCAATCAGGTGCCGGCATTGAGATAAGGAACTTTACTAGAGGAGGTGGAGAAGCTCTCCAGACTTTATTGACACCTGTGTGTGTGCTACGGCTTATGGTGCCTCACACACGGGGGGGGGGGGAACGGCTCTGCCAATGTCTCCACCAATGTCTCCACCAATCAGGTGCCGGCATTGACATAAGGAACTTTACTAGAGGAGGTGGAGAATCTCTCCAGACTTTAATGAAGTTAAAGTTGGTCCACTCCCCCTGGGCACCCTGATCGGGGATGCCCCACTGTGTGAAACCCACCTGATCGCCGCAGCCAACTCATCTCACCGCAGTCCTACGGCACATGCGCGGCCGCTTGTCCAATCAGCGCGCAGGGAGCTGCTGAGCTATGGGCGTCTAAGCGACGTCTAAGGTCAGTGGCTCCGAGCCTGGCCGTTGGACCAGGGTTAAGGTAAGTGAATGAGGCGCCCGGGGGGGGTTTACACTGTGGGGTATCCCGATTTTAGATGCCTCGTGGGGAGGGAATGGATCGGCTCAGGAATCTTATAGATCCCATGGCCGATCCAGCTGGGTCTCAGTCCACTTTAATAAGAGCAGTAAAGACGTGGTGCTGAGCCACTAGCTGATTGCTCCACCTACCTTAAAGTGGACCTGCAGCCCAGGTCAGCCGGGGGAGGCAGCAACAGCTTAACATCTTTAGGAATGTCAAATCTATCAAAAGTTTAAAGTGGACCAAAACCCAGGATTTTGACTATCCTGGGTTTTGATCCTTTCATCCAGGGCACCCTGATTGGGGTGTGTGAAACCCCCCCAGATCGCCGGAACCAACTCACCTCTTCCCGGTCCTACGGCGCATGCGCGGCCGCTCATCCAATCAGCGAGCTCGGATCTGCTGACATCACAAGACGAGTGGCTCTGAATAGGGAGCGTGCCCGCACCGGCCAATCACAAATACCTGACGCAGACACGCGCCCTGCTAGAGGGATAGTGGGGATGTTGCCGGCTTGCGCATGCACCGCTGGACCGGGCGGCCTGGAGGGTGTCACACGGTGAGGCATCCCGGTTTTGTATGCGCTGGGGGGAGGGAGTTGATCTGTAAGATTCCCGGGCTGATCATGGTGGGTTTTGGTCCACTTTAAGCTGGGCAACTCTTAACTTGCTTCCTAAAGAGGACCAAAAAAGACCTGCAGACTGGGAGATGCACCACACTGTGGCCGAGGAATCCCCTGCCTGATACTTACCCCAAGCACTCCTGCTTTCTGCTGGATTGCCAGCCTGCTGATTAGTGGGGGGGTTCCCGGAAGTAGGTGAGTAATAGGACAGGGATGAGGCTTAATCAGGTGCCTCTCCACTGCTAGTCACAGAGGACCAACATTCATGAGTGTTTATTTTCTTATAATGCTGCCTGCAAAAAGACTGTGCCAGCTTTTTACTTGCCTCTATACAAGCAGCGCAACATTGTATACTTGCCTGTGCAGAGACATTGCCAACGTTTAACTTACCTGTATACAAACAATGCAGCACTGTATACTTACCTGTATACAAGCAATGATGCACTGTATACTTACCTGTATACAAGCAATGCAGCACTGTATACTTACCTGTATACAAACAATGCAGCACTGTATACTTACCTGTATACAAGCAATGCAGCACTGTATACTTACCTGTATACAAGCAATGCAGCACTGTATACTTACCTGTATACAAACAATGCAGCACTGTATACTTACCTGTATACAAACAATGCAGCACTGTATACTTACCTGTATACAAGCAATGCAACACTGTATACTTACCTGTATACAAGCAATGATGCACTGTATACTTACCTGTATACAAGCAATGATGCACTGTATACTTACCTGTATACAAGCAATGCAGCACTGTATACTTACCTGTATACAAACAATGCAGCACTGTATACTTACCTGTATACAAACAATGCAGCACTGTATACTTACCTGTATACAAGCAATGCAACACTGTATACTTACCTGTATACAAGCAATGCAGCACTGTATACTTACCTGTATACAAGCAATGCAACACTGTATACTTACCTGTATACAAGCAATGCAGCACTGTATACTTACCTGTATACAAGCAATGCAACACTGTATACTTACCTGTATACAAACAATGCAGCACTGTATACTTACCTGTATACAAGCAATGCAACACTGTATACTTACCTGTATACAAACAATGCAGCACTGTATACTTACCTGTATACAAACAATGCAGCACTGTATACTTACCTGTATACAAGCAATGCAGCACTGTATACTTACCTGTATACAAGCAATGCAGCACTGTATACTTACCTGTATACAAACAATGCAGCACTGTATACTTACCTGTATACAAGCAATGCAACACTGTATACTTACCTGTATACAAGCAATGCAACACTGTATACTTACCTGTATACAAGCAATGCAACACTGTATACTTACCTGTATACAAGCAATGCAGCACTGTATACTTACCTGTATACAAGCAATGCAGCACTGTATACTTACCTGTATACAAGCAATGCAGCACTGTATACTTACCTGTATACAAGCAATGCAGCACTGTATACTTACCTGTATACAAGCAATGCAGCACTGTATACTTACCTGTGCAGAGACAGTGGCTGCCAACTTTTTACTTGCTTGTACAAAAATTGCCTGTATGCAAACAATGCCGCATTTCATACTTGCCTGTACAAAGATATGCAACAAACTGTACAGAGACATTGACAACTTTTTACTTACCTGTATACAAACAATGCAACATTTTATACTTCCCTGTATACAAACAATGCAACATTTTATTTGTGCCTCTATACAAGCAATGCTACATTTTATACTTCCCTGTATACAAGCAATGCAACATTTTATACTTCCCTGTATACAAGCAATGCAACATTTTATTTGTGCCTCTATACAAGCAATGCTACATTTTATACTTCCCTGTATACAAATAATGCAACATTTTATTTGTGCCTCTATACAAGCAATGCTACATTTTATACTTCCCTGTATACAAATAATGCAACATTTTATTCTTCCCTGTATACAAACAATGCAACATTTTATACTTCCCTGCATACAAGCAATGCGACATTTTATTTGTGCCTCTATACAAGCAATGCAACATTTTATACTTCCCTGTATACAAGCAATGCAACATTTTATTTGTGCCTCTATACAAGCAATGCTACATTTTATACTTCCCTGTATACAAATAATGCAACATTTTATTTGTGCCTCTATACAAGCAATGCTACATTTTATACTTCCCTGTATACAAATAATGCAACATTTTATTCTTCCCTGTATACAAACAATGCAACATTTTATACTTCCCTGCATACAAGCAATGCGACATTTTATTTGTGCCTCTATACAAGCAATGCAACATTTTATACTTACCTGCATACAAGCAATGCAACATTTTATACTTACCTGCATACAAACAATGCAACATTTTATACTTACCTGTATACAAGCAATGCAACATTTTATACTTCCCTGTATACAAGCAATGCAACATTTTGTTTGTGCCTCTATATAAGCAATGCAACATTTTATACTTACCTGTATACAAGCAATGCAACATTTTATATTTGCCTGTATACAAGCAATGCAACATTTTATATTTGCCTGTATACAAGCAATGCAACAGCTATTTATTATACAGAGCTCTATCCCTTTAGCTTTGGATACTAGGGAGCTATAACCAAATCAGGATGCCCTGGGGGTGATTGTTAATGCAGACCAAAACCTGGGTTTCGGTCCACATTAACCTTGTAATGAAAGTCCCCAGTTCAGCCAGTATTCTCACCTGAACCTGACCTGCACATGGATAAAGCCAGCCTATCAGATCAGATTGCGTCACCTGGCCGAGCGCCGGGCGCCCCCGCAGGGTGTTTCCTTCCAGCTAATGCTCACCCACTCTGGCCACTCTGCCGCGGGTACGGAGCGCCCCGGGAGAAAGGACCAAAACCCAGGATAGTCAAAATCCTGGGTTTTGGTCCACTTTAAACAGTCCTTTTAGACTTTAGGTCCTCTTTAAGGAAAAGGAAAAGTGGATCTGCTCCCTTTTTTTAAGGCTGCCGGTAACAAGCTGGCTTGGGATTGGCTGCCACTGGTCACTGCACATCCTCCTCCTTTTCTTTATAGCTCTGGCAGGGGGGCGGCAGGGCAAGCTTGGGGCAATAAAGTGGTGCAGTGCAAACAGATTCGTTTGCCGTTAGTGGCGGGGTGGGGGCAGACTGGGTGGACCCGGTGTCTCCAGTGTAATGATATGATTGCAGCTCAGTATTCTGGCTCTTTTATTGCGGATTCCTCGGTGCCCTCTGCGTGCGCCGGGTGATGTCACTGGTGATGTCACAGGGCTGCCAGCTGGCGCTCTGATCCCAGGATCACTACGTCAGTCGGTGTTTGGTGACATGGAGACGCTGCAGGACGTCTGGAGGGAAAACTTTCCACGGAAAGTCACCGCTTCTGTCTTGTTCTGGAGAGACTGTAGTTTGCTGACACTGGTGCCCGGTGTGGGACTGGGACGCCTGGGGCCCGGTGTGGGACTGGGACGCCTGGGGCCCGGTGTGGGACTGGGACGCCTGGGGCCCGGTGTGGGACTGGGACGCCTGGGGCCCGGTGTGGGACTGGGATGTCTGTGGCCCGGCGTGGGACTGGGATGGCTGGTGCCCGGTGTGGGACTGGGATGCCTGGGGCCCGGTGTGGGACTGGGATGCCTGGGGCCCGGTGTGGGACTGGGATGGCTGTGGCCCGGTGTGGGACTGGGATGCCTGGGGCCCGGTGTGGGACTGGGATGCCTGGGGCCCGGTGTGGGACTGGGATGCCTGGGGCCCGGTGTGGGACTGGGATGCCTGGGGCCCGGTGTGGGACTGGGATGCCTGGGGCCCGGTGTGGGACTGGGATGCCTGGAGCCCGGTGTGGGACTGGGATGCCTGGGGCCCGGTGTGGGACTGGGATGCCTGGGGCCCGGTGTGGGACTGGGATGCCTGGAGCCCGGTGTGGGACTGGGATGCCTGGGGCCCGGTGTGGGACTGGGATGCCTGGGGCCCGGTGTGGGACTGGGATGTCTGGGGCCCGGTGTGGGACTGGGATGCCTGGGGCACCGTGTGGGACTGGGATGCCTGGGGCCCAGCAGGGGAACGCAATCTGGGGGCCCCCTCATTCAGAAACATGTCATAGCTCAGGTTTGGTGATAAAGGCCCTAAAGGGGGCCCCTCGTTTTTTCCTGGTAACCCTGTGGGCCAGTCTGAGCATGCCGGGACCCCCAAGCTTCCCTAAAGCCTCCATTGCATCTTTAATGGAGTCCTTTTTGATATTGAAATCCCTCTGTGGCTTGGCCCCTCCTTCCCCTGCAGAAATGCCCCCTGTAATGAACAGCCTTAGGGCAGCCATCAGGGCAGTACAGCCATAGTATGGGGCCCAGATAGATATGCCCCTCTCTTATCCATGTATTGGTGCCTTTCTATGATATCACTGTCCCTCTGTGACTCTGCTCCTTGTTCCTCCTGCAAACAGTGAAACGTGGCACAAAAATCCCCTCTAAAGAACAGCTTTAGTGCAGTACAGCCATAACACCAGTATGGGGCCCATTCTCCGGCTGTGACTGGGGCCCAGATGGAGCCCCGTCCCATCTGCCAATTTTCAGAGTCTTTCTTTGAGATTGATATCCCTGTGTGGTTGCAGAAAGGAACCCTCTAAAAAACAACTTTAGGGCAGCGATCAGGACAGTACAGCATTCTCCGGCTGTGACTGGGGCCCAGAAGGAGCTCCCATTTGCCCTTTATTGGAGTCCTTCTTTGATATCGAAAATCCCTTGTGGCTCTTGCACTTTTTCCCCTGCAGAAAGAGTCCTTTGAATTACAGCCATAATCTAGGATGGGGCCCAGGCATTATCCCGCTGTGACCGGGGCCCAGAAAGAGCCATTTTTACTACTTTGATGCTTTTTTTTTTGTCATTTATTTTTTTCGGCATCCTTCTTTCTCTGGCACAAACTGCCCCACAGAGGAAACCCCAACTGGTCCCCTGAACTGGGGGGGGGCTATTTGGGAACTCATTCATTCCTTTTCACTGGAGAATCCCTATTTGGGACGTCTTGCTGTGTGAACCCTCCACCTTTCCAGTGATCCCATGGCACATGTGCAGGGTGTCACCTGTCAGCGCTGTATGTCGTGCATATTAATGTACAGACAGAACTGGCAATAGAGAGGAGGAGCGCTCGCAGCCTCTGGTCTCCCTCCTGCTGATGTGCGCGCTCTTGCATTGGCTTATGTAACTGGCAGGGCAGCCACGAGATGTCATTGATGCGGCTTGTGCATGCACAGTGGAATTGCAGATGATGCGAGTAGTCCAGTAGGTTTCACACAGTGGGGTATCCCAAATCGTGATGCCTCGGGGTAGAGAATTCCCTGGCTGATCTGTCACACTCCAGGGCCGGCCTCACAGGCTTTTGGTCCACTTTAAACACCCGTGAACATTAAAGTGGACACAACTTGTGATTTTATATATCCTGGGATTCCGATTTGGGATGCCCGTAGTGTGTGAAACCCCTGTTTAGCTGTGTTTACTCAACTGGGATGCCTCATGGTTCATGCGCGGTCTCACCTCTATTCAGCGTTCTATGACCTACATATGAATGACTGGACAGAGTCTGGTACGCATGTCTGAGAGCGTCCGGCATCCCTGGAGCCCCTGCCATATAGGCCCGGTGCATGCATCAGCCAGAGGGATACGGCCACCACTGCACGCGCCTGCACCCGGAGAATCACTGGAAAGATTGCAGTGAACCAGGGGGATTCCCACAGCAGCCCAGGTTGGGATGCCCTGGAGAGTGGGACTCAAGGGCTGGCCACCAAGGGTTTTGGTCCATTTTCAGTGCTGTTATATGTGGTCTTTGGCCATTTCTCTGTGACATCACTATTTGGGATGCCCTGCTGTGTGAACCCCCCCCATCATCATCCAAACTTTCCAGTGACCCTCTTTAATGCATGCGCAGGCTCTCATCATGTCACCGTTGTATGCCATTCCTATCAATGCAGCCAGGCATAGAGTGGGGATCATCCTAATCCCTGATCTCCCAACACTCAGCTCATGGACACCCCCCGCACCATTGTATCGCATATAATTACTGTGCATGCATCAGCCATAAGGGATCACCAGCAATGTGAGTATTGTAGGGGGTTTCACACAGCCAAATCCCAGCTGGGCATAGAGAGTGGGGATCAGCCGCATCCCCGATCTCCCTCCAGCTGATGCTCACGCTCACGCACCAGTGTATCGCATATAATGGCTGGGTATCGGAGTGTGCATCAGCCATAAGGTGCACATGTGCAGTGGGATCACCAGCAATGTGAGTATGGCAGCAAACCCGGGGGGGTTCACACAGTGGGGCATCCCAAATCCCAGCTGGGCATAGAGAGTGGGGATCAGCCCCATCCCCGATCTCCCAACTCCCCCAGTGTATCACATATATTGGCTATCTGAGTGTGCATCAGCCATAATGTGCTTCCCGCACATGTGCAGTGGGATCCCCAGCAATGCGAGTATTGTAGTGAACCCAGGGGATTTCACACAGCAGGTTGTCCCAAATCCCAGACAGGCATAGGGAGTGGGGACCAGCCACATCCCTGATCTCCCAAATCTCAGCTCATGGACACCAGTGTATCACATATAATGGCTTTCTGAGTGCGCATCTGTCATAAGGTGCTGCCCGCACATGCGCAGTGGATCCCCAGCAATGCGAGTATTGTAGTGAACGCAGGGGGTTTCACACAGCAGGTTGTCCCAAATCCCAGCCGGGTATAGAAAGTGGGATCAGCCGCATCCCGATCTCGCTCCAGTTGATGCTCCCGCACCAGTGTATCACATATAATGGCTGGGTATCTGAGTGTACATCTGCCATAAGGTGCTTCCCGCACATGTGCAGTGGGATCACCAGTAATGTGAGTATTGTAGTGAACCCAGTGGGGCATCCCAAATCTTGATTCCCCAAGGTAGGTACACTCCAGGGACGGCCTGACTGGATTTTTGTCAGCTTTAAACACCTGTGGACATTAAAGTGGACCAAAACCCAGGATTTTGACTATCCTGGGTTTTGGTCCCTTCCACCGGTCTGAAACCCCCCAGATCGCCAAGCACAACTCACTTCTGCATGGTCATATGGCGCATGCGCAACCGCTCATCCAATGAGTAGTCTAGGCCTTCGTCTAAGGCCAGCGGCACACAGGGAGTGTGCCCGCGTCGGCCATTCACAAATGCCTGGGGTGAGCATTCACAAATGCCTGAGGGATAGCGGGGATGCGGCTCGCACATGCGTCCTTGGACCGGGAAGCAAGGTAAGTGAATGGGCGACCTGGGGGGTTCCACACAGTGGGGCATCCTGATTTTGGGTGCCCTGGGGGGAGGGAATCGATCGGCCCAGGAATCTTATAGATTCCTGGGCTGATCATGCTGGGTTTTGTCCACTTTAAAGTGGACAAATCCTATGATTTTTAACTCTCCCGGGTTTGGTCTGTGAGTAACTGTCATCATTTGTACTAGTTATCCCTGTCAGGAGAAAGTGACAGGGCTGAGCAGCCTGATGAGGAGGAGGGACAGTATGTGTTTTGGATCCAGCCATGAATCCTTCAGCAGCCCCCACCCTATGGGCATCTCCTAAATGAGGTGAGAGCTGTACACGTCCCCCCTCCCCCGGGCACACATGGAGCGCGTGCGGCGGGTGACAGTTTATGGCCGGTAGCAGCGGCGCTGTGTATACATTGCCGGCTCTGTGTGTAGACGGGAGCCGCGGTGTAAGTAAACGTAGCCGCACAGATATTTATATATGGTGGGTGGATAATGTTTCCCAGGCGACTTTTGTATAATCTTCCTCCATAAATGTGTCTCTCCAGAAGACACGCCGGAGTTTGTCACAGCCGAGCCCTGCGCGTGTTAGCGAGCCTGTCACATGCGAAACTGAATGGGACCGGGCCCCGGTGCAGGCGTGAAACAGGGCCCCACTATATGGCTCCTACAGGGACCTAAAGCGGACCTTCACCAGCATTTAATGGAAAGCCCAAACCCTTAAAAAACTATTTCCCAGCATCTAAAATTAATATATTTTATGTTTTAATCACTTACTTATTATTCTTTCCCCCACCAGGCTGCGACTCTGTTCAGGACTCTAGAATATGGGCGCCGCCATCTTGCCTCAGAAGCATCACCTACTGAGGAGAGGGGGATAAAGTACAGGGGGCCGGGTTATAGCTGTGCTTTGCACAGACAGAGCAGAGCTGGGGGCAGGAAAAGGCCAACAATACCAGAATGCAGAGCGACACAGTCAGAAGACACTTCCTGTTTGTAGGCAGCCTGCACCCCCATGAGCCGCCATCTTGGATGTTTACAGGGTGTGGGAAACATACAAGATAGACTCTTATTCAGGGTGAAGGTCCGGATTAATGTGAGCAATCTGTATGTACAGGGAGCGGGAAACATACAAGATAGACTCTTATTCAGGGTGAGGGTCTGGATTAATGTAGGCAATCTTTATGTACAGGGTGCGGGAAACATACAAGATAGACTCTTATTCAGGGTGAGGGTCTGGATTAATGTAGGCAATCTGTATGTACAGGGTGTGGGAAACATACAAGATAGACTCTTATTCAGGGTGAGGGTCCGGATTAATGTAGGCAATCTGTATGTACAGGGTGCGGGAAACATAAGATATGCTCTTATTCAGGGTGAAGGTCCGGTTTAACTGAATTAGATACAAGACTAGGAAAGACTGAGACAGCAGAGACAAATGGTCTTTCCTTTTCAATAAATGATGTCATGTGAGCATCAGTCTTAATAAGTTAGCTTCAGGATCAGCAGTGGGGGGGCCCCCTGAACGCATGGGCCCCCGATGCAGTCTACCCCCTAGTTATGCGCCTTTGTGGTGTATGTGGCTTTTATAATGCCTTTTTGACTGTAGTATGTATTTGGTGTGATCTGTTTGTATTGAAGTGGAACAAAACCCAACAGCGGCCTGGAATCTAAAGCCACTGGCTTTCCCCCCCCCCCGGGGCACCCCAAAATGGCTGGGAACCCCCCCCCCCCCCCCAGGGCGCCGGTAATAATTCACCTTACCCTGGTCCAACATCACATGTGCGCTCTCGTCCAATCAGAGACATTTGCTTTGGCAAACGGCTCTGAGTGTTTACAAGCTGCCGCTTCTCCTGCATCCTCGAGGATGTGGCAGCGCGTCCCCATTAAAGGTAATCAGGGTAAGCCCACATAAGAGATTATAGCAAGCCATAGTGGTCACACTGAGCCCGGGGTGGAGGTGCAATTACATATTAGGGTGGTCATGGAAATGCCAATCCCCGATTGGTCAGCAGTGGTCATGTGGAGCGGCAGACTGATGGCCTCCTCTGGTGCCAGGCTTGTGATTAGAGGAGACACATTACTGCCTCCATAAAGGGGACCCTAACTCTTCCTGGCAAATCTGGGCCAGGTAGGTCCTACCTAGCCCACAGCGACCTTAAAGAGGAACAACACCCAGAAATGTCACTCTCTGCAGCGGCGGATTGAATTGGGATGCCCTGCTGTGTGTGTCGCCCAGTATCACTCACCTTCCTTCCGCTCCCACAGCACAGACTCGGGCGAGAGCAAGTGCACTGATTGGCCGAGCGGTGTGCTCCGCCAATCGGCGACTTCGCTGTCACTCGGCTCCCTTTAGGTCCACTGACGGCTAAGCAGCCGAGCTCTGTCTGTGCAAAGCACAGCTATAACCCGCCCCCCTGTACTTTATCCCCCTCTCCTCTCCTCAGTATGTGATGCTTCTGAGTCAAGATGGCGGCGCCCGTATCCTAGAGTCCTGAACAGAGTTGCAGTTTGGTGGGGGAAAGAATAATAAGTAAATTACTAAAAACTTGAAATATATTAATTTTAGATGCTGAGGAAAAGTTTTTTTAAGGGTTTGGGCTTTTTATTAAATGATGCTGAAGGTCCGGTTTAAAGCTTCATCCAACAGGGATTCTTCCAGCAGAGCGTATGTGGCATGACAGTGTGCAGCTGTTTCTAGATCTCTCCATTATACTGCATTCTATGAAGAAAAGGTTGTCTCCTAAATTTAGGGCTCCAGGGCAGCGGGAGTAGCTGGATCCTTGTAGACCTTAAACCGTCCTGGCACAAAATTTCCAGAAACGTTTAGGTCTGCTTTAAAGCCCCTTCTTCAGACTCTAGCACCTTTTCTTGCCCATGCTTATTACCCCCCCCCCCCCCCCCCCCCCCCACCCCCCCAGTGTTATTAATGGTGATAGCTCTCTGCAAGTCTGTGCTCTATTTCTATTCTGCATCAGCCTTGAATGTTGTGGCTGTGACACAAGAGCGTGCCTGACATTCTGTGACACCAAGAAAATAAACTACTACTATAGAAAATATCATTGTATTTCTATTGTATGGATTACTAAGGGGTGTAAGACTTGCTGTTAAAGTGGACCAAAACACAGGATTTTTTACAACAATCGGGGATGCCCTGCTGTGTGAAACGGTATAGGGCCAGTATAGGACCTCCATCCTCCTGGACATGTCCATATTAGTGGTGGTACCAGTATAGGACCTCCATCCTCCTGGACATGTCCATATTAGTGGTGGTACCAGTATAGGACCTCCATCCTCCTGGACATGTCCATATTAGTGGTGGTACCAGGACCTCCATCCTCCTGGACATGTCCATATTAGTGGTGGTACCAGGACCTCCATCCTCCTGGACATGTCCATATTAGTGGTGGTACCAGGACCTCCATCCTCCTGGACATGTCCATATTAGTGGTGGTACCAGTATAAGACCTCCATCCTCCTGGACATGTCCATATTAGTGGTGGTACCAGTATAAGACCTCCATCCTCCTGGACATGTCCATATTAGTGGTGGTACCAGTATAGGACCTCCATCCTCCTGGACATGTCCATATTAGTGGTGGTACCAGTATAAGACCTCCATCCTCCTGGACATGTCCATATTAGTGGTGGTACCAGTATAGGACCTCCATCCTCCTGGACATGTCCATATTAGTGGTGGTACCAGTATAAGACCTCCATCCTCCTGGACATGTCCATATTAGTGGTGGTACCAGTATAGGACCTCCATCCTCCTGGACATGTCCATATTAGTGGTGGTACCAGTATAGGACCTCCATCCTCCTGGACATGTCCATATTAGTGGTTGGTACCAGTATAAGACCTCCATCCTCCTGGACATGTCCATATTAGTGGTGGTACCAGTATAGGACCTCCATCCTCCTGGACATGTCCATATTAGTGGTGGTACCAGTATAAGACCTCCATCCTCCTGGACATGTCCATATTAGTGGTGGTACCAGTATAGGACCTCCATCCTCCTGGACATGTCCATATTAGTGGTGGTACCAGTATAAGACCTCCATCCTCCTGGACATGTCCATATTAGTGGTGGTACCAGTATAGGACCTCCATCCTCCTGGACATGTCATTATTAGTGGTGGTACCAGTATAGGACCTCCATCCTCCTGGACATGTCCATATTAGTGGTGGTACTTGAGATAATTTCAAAATGAGAAGTGGTACTCAATGAAGATGAGTTGGAAACCCTGCTCTAGTTAATCAGTGACCATCTGAGGGCATCTGTAGACTTCTTGATTATGAGAAATTATCCTAGGGGATATGTAGGCCATAGTCTCTAGATCATTAGTGACTATCCTAGGGCATCTTTAGGCATGCTAGATATGAACTAGAAAACCATAAAATACAAGTGGGAATGCCACAACCAATGAAAATGTCTGGAATTTACCAATTTGATGTATGGGACTGTATACTCCTGCGGCACAAGACCCGTGAGATAACCTTGATTTCAGGTTGGGTTGTGCTACAGTGAGGTTCTCCCATGGTCCTTTAAGCAGTAGATCACTGGTCCCTCCAGCCTTTAGATGTATTATGAAGGGGGTGGTTGGCATCTAGGCATCTGCAAGACAGAGGGTTGAATTTGGCTTATAGTCGTTAATGTTGAGGTCTATATAAATCACTGCCTGTACAAGGAAACACTCCCTCTAAACTCCATCTTAAATATGGAGGCGATGCAGGCCCTGAAAATGAATGGCAAGACCTGAGGTCAAAACGGGTCTTTTAAACACAGACCTTCACCCTGAATAAGAGCATATCTTATATGTTTCTTACACTCTGTACATACACATTGCCCGCATTAAAAACCATCCTACCTGTATCTACTGCATTTTCTGAGCCTTTAAACATCCAAGATGGTGGCACGTGGATGCTCAGGCTGCCGGCAACAGGAAGTGACAAAAATGTAAAATATATTAGTTTTAGATGCTGGGGAATAGGTTTTTTTTTTAGAGTTTGGCCTTTTCATTAAATGATGCTGAAGGTCCGGTTTAATCTCTAATCTCCTATGCATGCTTACTTGCCAAATCTTATTAGACTTTGGTAGTGATTTGGGAGCCCCCGGAATTGCCAGAATATCTATTTTTGTGCATAATCTATGGGGGCCCTATTGAGGGTAGAGATGATTTTTTTTTAAAAAAATGTTTTTTTGGGGGGTGGGGGGGTAGTAAGAGCGTTTTCCGGCCTTGTTAAAAGTAGAAAGCGCACTCAAATGCATGTATTCCCTCAATGTAACACTTGAGGAAATTTTTTTTTTTTTTTCAGTCTTTATATAAGAACAATGAAAAAAAAATATTAGCGGCAAGGAAGCCGCATCAGTAGTTGATGCGGAGAAAACAGTTGAGTTAATTTGTTTTAAAAGTCCAAGAAATGCCGGTGTATCTAAATGTTAATGGGCAGTAATTTTGTTTTTTTTATTTCTACTTGACTGGCAGACCTGGCGCTTCCTATTGAGTGTGGTAATGGTTCCATATCCATCTGTCAGCATGGCGGCCCCGCTCCATATTTAGCCGGGCTGCATGTAACCGCCTTATGAAATGACCTAATTAAAGTGCATGATGTCATTAGATCAATGCAGACAGAGGACACTTAGCAGTAACATTGATCATACCCGAGAGGGATATGAAAAGCTTACCGCTGTTTGGAATCATTTTGCCCACATGACTCTGCTGTGCTTAAAATGGTAAGTGTACCCCTTTTGGAACCTCCTGTTACTTTTTTTAACTTTGCCCCTATATCCTCTTACCTCATTTTCTCCATCTCTCTTTAAAGAATAGTTAATTTACTTACATTGAATCTTTCTTTAGCTAAAGCAGGAGAAAAGAATAAAAAAAAATATTTATGGCTGTTGGTTCTCTCCTCAGATGTTCAAGGTGGACATACTGATTTGGGATGCCCGATCACGCATCATGTACCAGTCCAATAACTGGACAGCACACAGGTGCTCAGTTTATATACCCAGCCTCCTTACTCCCAGCAATAGTCCCATTTAGGTACAACGTTTGATTTTGGTATTTATACCATGCTTTCTGCATTTATGTTGGCTAACCGTACAGGCTGCTCCAAATAAGCTTGTAAGGAATAGGCATAGCTATCGATATCAGCTGACATGATTTCAGATGTTAAGAGGGCTTCCAGCTAAATTCTATCCTAGGGGATATGTTGGCCTTACTCAAGATCAGGGGTTCCCAACCAGTGGTTTGCGTATCATGTACTAGAAACATAGAAGGTTGACGGCAGAAGGAGACCATACGGTCCATCTAGTCTGCCCTTATGTGTATACTGTATGTACTCTATATCTTATGTGTATACTGTATGTTCTCTTTATCTTAGGATAGATGTGTGCTTATCCCAGGCATGTTTAAATTCAGTGACTGTTGATTTTTCAACTACCTCTGCTGGAAGTTTGTTCCAAGCATCTACTACTCTTTCTGTAAAATAATATTTTCTAACATTGCTCCTGATCTTCCCCCCGACTAGCTTCAGGTTGTGCCCCCTTGTTCTATCATTAAGCTTCTTCTCTTAAAAACACTTCCCTCCTGAACTTTATTCAATCCCTTCACATATTTAAAGGTCTCAATCATGTCCCCCCCCTCTCCCTTCTTTCCCCCAGACTGTACAAATTAAGTTCTTTAAGTCTCTCCTGATAAGTTTTAAGTTTAAGTCCTTCCACCATTTTCGTTGGCCGCCTTTGGAACATGTTCTATTTGAATAATGTCTTTTTGCAGGTAAGGTCTCCAGAACTGCACACAGTATTCTAGCTGTGGCCTCACCAGGGCTCTATACAGCGGCATCACAACCTCCCTCTTCCTACTGGTGATGCCTCGAGCTATGCAGCCGAGCATCCTGCGTTGCTTTTTCCACTGCCTGGCTACACTGTCCACTCATCTTGTAGCTATCAGTAATCAGTACCCCTAAATCTCTCTCCTCCGAGGTCCTGACTAACACAGTGCTGCCCATACGGTACTCAGAGCAGGGATTCCTTCTACCCAAGTGCATGATTTTACATTTAGAGACATTAAACTCTAGTTTCCACAGTTTTGGACCATCTATCCAGTAAAGCTAAATCATTTTCCATGTTGCCGACACCTCCAGGAATATCGACCCTATTACTAACCTTTGTATCATCAGCAAACAGACAAACTTTTCCTACCAAGCCTTCTCCTATGTCACTCAGGTTGCAGACTGATCTGTACCCCAACCTAATCTGCAGCCATCTAAGCTTTACCCATGGCTGATTTCCTCCAAAAGTTAAAGACTGCTCCAAGAGGTGGTTAGAATTATGGATGTGCATTTCTGTGCATTCATACACTTTATATGGTGGCTTTCTGTGTTTTTAACACTGTTTTGGGTGCTGACAATCCATATGTACCAGCCAGGTGGTACTAGAGATATTTAGAAAATGGAAGTGGTACGGTTCTAGATCATCAGTAATCCTACTAGGATATTATTATTATTGTTTATTTATAGAGTGTTATCCTATTCTGTGGAGATGTCTGTAGGCCTTACTCTAAATGATCAGTGACCATAGAAGGGCATATGTAGGCCTTAATCTAGATGAGAGTTCCCCAACCATCTCCTCGAGTGCCACCAACAGGTAAGGTTTGTGGATCTCCAAATGTCTGGCTTTAAAGCTCTGTCTGACCACGAATTACCTGTGCTTCTGTATGGAGATCTGCAAAACACAACCAGTTGGTGTTGGCCGACACTTCTCTAGATCATTAGAAACCATCCTAGGGCATCTGTAGGTCTCACTCTAGATCAGCGGTGTTCAACCCACTTCCTCAAGGGCCACTAACAGGCCAGGTTTTGCAGGTTTCCACACCGATGCACAGATGTAGTAGTTAGTGCCCATGTTATGTGTAAGCTCTGTGTAAGCAATAATTACTTACCTGGCCTGTTGGAGGCCATTGAGAAGGAGGGTTGAGCACATGTGTTCTAGATCATAGGTTCCCATACTAGGATATCTGTAGGCCTTTAAAGCAGACCTTCACTCTGAATAAGAGCATATCTTATGTTTCCCACACCCTGTACATACAGATTGCTCACATTAAAAATCATCCTACCTGCATCCACTGAGCCTTTAAACATCCACGATGACTGCCCATGGAGCATCAGGCAACCTGCAAACAGGAAGTGTCTTCTGACTGTGTCGCTCTGCATTCTGGGATTGCTCTCCTTTCCCTGACCCCAGCTCTGCTCTGTCTGTGCAAAGCTCAGCTATAACCCCGCCCCCTGTATTTTTTCCCGCTCTCCTCTCCTCAGTATGTGTGATGCTTCTGAGTCAAGATGGCGGCGCCCGTATCTTAGAGTCCTGAACAGAGTTGCAGCCCAGTGGGGGAAAGAATAATAAGTGACTAGAACATGGGTACTCAAGTACTTTTAGCCGAGGTCCATTTACCGTGGTCTGCGCCAAGTTGAAGGTCCGGGGGGGGGGGGGGGGGGGGGGTAGATGAAATTAGCGCACCGGAGATCCTCATGAGCAGAACGAAGAAATGGCTGTGCCCCTCTCCCCCAGCAATATCTATATTGGGCACTGAGACACCTTTTTTTTAGTTACGCTCTGTAGAACCTACAGCTCTGGTAACGGGGATGGGTGGATGGGGGCAGCGCTGAAACAAGAGGGATGGATGGTAGCAGAGCTAGGTATGGGGGGGATGGATAGTGGAAGAGCTGGGAATGAGGAATAAATAGAGGAAGAGCTGGGAAAAGGGAGATGGGATGAGACAGAGCTGGGGATAGAGAGATGGGATGGGACAGAGCTGGGGATAGAGAGATGGGATGGGACAGAGTTGGGAATATAGAGATGGGATGGGACAGAGCTGGGAATAGAGAGATGGGATGGAACGGAGCTGGGAATAGAGAGATGGGATGGGACGGAGCTGGGAATAGAGAGATGGGATGGGGCAGAGCTGGGAATAGAGAGATGGGATGGAACGGAGCTGGGAATAGAGAGATGGGATGGGACGGAGCTGGGAATAGAGAGATGGGATGGGACGGAGCTGGGAATAGAGAGATGGGATGGGACAGAGTTGGGAATATAGAGATGGGATGGGACAGAGCTGGGAATAGAGAGATGGGATGGGACAGAGTTGGGAATATAGAGATGGGATGGGACAGAACTGGGAATAGAGGGATGGGATGGGACAGAGCTGGGAATAGAGGGATGGGATGGGACAGAGCTGGGAATAGAGAGATGGGATGGGGCAGAGCTGGGAATAGAGAGATGGGATGGGGCAGAGCTGGGAATAGAGAGATGGGATGGGACAGAGCTGGGAATAGAGAGATGGGATGGGGCAGAGCTGGGAATAGAGAGATGGGATGGAGCAGAGCTGGGAATAGAGAGATGGGATGGGGCAGAGCTGGGAATAGAGAGATGGGATGGGACGGAGCTGGGAATAGAGAGATGGGATGGGACAGAGTTGGGAATATAGAGATGGGAGGGGACAGAGCTGGGAATAGAGAGATGGGATGGGACAGAGTTGGGAATATAGAGATGGGATGGGACAGAGCTGGGAATAGAGAGATGGGATGGGGCAGAGCTGGGAATAGAGAGATAGGATGGGACAGAGCTGGGGATAGAGAAATGGGATGAGACAGAGCTGGGAAAAGAGAGATGGGATGGGGCAGAGCTGGGAATAGAGAGATGGGATGGAACGGAGCTGGGAATAGAGAGATGGGATGGGACGGAGCTGGGAATAGAGAGATGGGATGGGGCAGAGCTGGGAATAGAGAGATGGGATGGGGCAGAGCTGGGAATAGAGAGATGGGATGGGGCAGAGCTGGGAATAGAGAGATGGGATGGGGCAGAGCTGGGAATAGAGAGATGGGATGGAGCAGAGCTGGGAATAGAGAGATGGGATGGGGCAGAGCTGGGAATAGAGAGATAGGATGGGACAGAGCTGGGGATAGAGAGATGGGATGAGACAGAGCTGGGAAAAGAGAGATGGGATGGGGCAGAGCTGGGAATAGAGAGATGGGATGGAACGGAGCTGGGAATAGAGAGATGGGATGGGACGGAGCTGGGAATAGAGAGATGGGATGGGGCAGAGCTGGGAATAGAGAGATGGGATGGGGCAGAGCTGGGAATAGAGAGATGGGATGGAGCAGAGCTGGGAATAGAGAGATGGGATGGGGCAGAGCTGGGAATAGAGAGATGGGATGGGACGGAGCTGGGAATAGAGAGATGGGATGGGACAGAGTTGGGAATATAGAGATGGGATGGGACAGAGCTGGGAATAGAGAGATGGGATGGGACAGAGTTGGGAATATAGAGATGGGATGGGACAGAGCTGGGAATAGAGGGATGGGATGGGACAGAGCTGGGAATAGAGAGATGGGATGGGGCAGAGCTGGGAATAGAGAGATGGTATGGGGCAGAGCTGGGAATAGAGAGATGGTATGGGACGGAGCTGGGAATAGAGAGATGGGATGGGACGGAGCTGGGAATAGAGAGATGGGATGGGACGGAGCTGGGAATAGAGAGATGGGATGGGGCAGAGCTGGGAATAGAGAGATGGGATGGGGCAGAGCTGGGAATAGAGAGATGGGATGGAGCAGAGCTGGGAATAGAGAGATGGGATGGGGCAGAGCTGGGAATAGAGAGATGGGATGGGACGGAGCTGGGAATAGAGAGATGGGATGGGACAGAGCTGGGAATAGAGAGATGGGATGGGACAGAGTTGGGAATATAGAGATGGGATGGGACAGAGCTGGGAATAGAGGGATGGGATGGGACAGAGCTGGGAATAGAGAGATGGGATGGGGCAGAGCTGGGAATAGAGAGATGGGATGGGGCAGAGCTGGGAATAGAGAGATGGGATGGGACAGAGCTGGGAATAGAGAGTTGGGATAGGACAGAGCTGGGAATAGAGGGATGGGATGGGACAGAGCTGGAAATAGAGGGATGGGACAGAGCTGGAAATAGAGGGATGGGACAGAGCTGGAAATAGAGGGATGGGACAGAGCTGGAAATAGAGGGATGGGACAGAGCTGGGAATAGAGAGATGGGACGGGACAGAGCTGGGAATAGAGAGATGTGATGGGGCAGAGCTGGGAATAGAGAGATGGGATGGGACAGAGCTGGGAATAGAGAGATGGGATGGGACAGAGCTGGGAATAGAGAGATGGGATGGGACAGAGCTGGGAATAGAGAGATGGGATGGGGCAGAGCTGGGAATAGAGAGATGGAATGGGACAGAGTTGGGAATATAGAGATGGGATGGGACAGAGCTGGGAATAGAGGGATGGGACGGGACAGAGCTGGGAATAGAGGGATGGGACGGGACAGAGCTGGGAATAGAGGGATGGGACGGGACAGAGCTGGGAATAGAGAGATGGGATGGGACAGAGCTGGGAATAGAGAGATGGGATGGGACAGAGCTGGGAATAGAGAGATGGGATGGGACAGAGCTGGGAAAAGAGAGATGGGATGGGACAGAGCTGGGAATAGAGAGATGGGATGGGACAGAGTTGGAAATAGAGAGATGGGATGGGACAGAGTTGGAAATAGAGAGATGGGATGGGACAGAGCTGGGAATAGAGGGATGGGACGGGACAGAGCTGGGAATAGAGAGATGGGATGGGGCAGAGCTGGGAATAGAGAGAGAGATGGGATGGGGCAGAGCTGGGAATAGAGAGAGAGATGGGATGGGACAGAGCTGGGAATAGAGAGATGGGATGGGGCAGAGCTGGGAATAGAGAGAGAGATGGGATGGGGCAGAGCTGGGAATAGAGAGATGGGATGGGGCAGAGCTGGGAATAGAGAGAGAGATGGGATGGGGCAGAGCTGGGAATAGAGAGAGAGATGGGATGGGGCAGAGCTGGGAATATAGATAGATGGGATGGGACAGATTGGGAATAGAGAGATGGGATGGGACAGAGCTGGGAATAGAGAGATGGGATGGGACAAAGCTGGGAATAGAGAGATGGGATGGGACAGAGTTGGGAATAGAGAGATGGGATGGGACGGAGCTGGGAATAGAGAGATGGGATGGGACGGAGCTGGGAAAAGAGGGACGGGATGGGACGGAGCTGGGAATAGAGAGATGGGATGGGACAGAGCTGGGAGAAGAGGGTTGAAGCAGGGAAAGGTGAGTTTTTGCAGGTGCCCGGGGGGGTTCACACAGTGGGGGCATCCCGATTCAGGATGCCCCAGGAAAAGGCTGGCTGGTGATAAAAGGCGCGCTCAGCCATTTGCGACTATCCCAGGAGGCTGAGCGAGGCACAATCATAAACGTCCTGCTTCATGCTTTTATATCCGCTGGGAAGTGCCCTGCAGAACTTCTTTTAACTGAGCGCCGCTCAGCCTCAGCAGACAGCTGAGCCGGCCACTCCTCCATGAATCACCCACCTGCTGTCTTTCCTACTGCCCACCCCCTTACCTCCGGTCATGCCGGCCGGCCCCGCACGCGACCTTCCATCCCGGCTGTCGACCCCTCCTGCTGCCTTCCCTCACTGTCTCTGGGCCTGCCCCCTGGCTTCCCTCACATTCTCTGGCCCTGCCCCCTGGCTTCTCTCACAGTCTCTGGCCCTGCCCCCTGGCTTCTCTCACGGTCTCTGGCCCTGCCCCCTGGCTTCCCTCACAGTCTCTGGCCCCGCCTGCTGCCTTCCCTCACGGTCTCTGGCTCTGGCTTCCCTCACGGTCTCTGGCTCTGGCTTCCCTCACGGTGTCTGGTCCTGGCTTCCCTCACCTCACGGTGTCTGGCCCTGGCTTCCCTCACAGTCTCTGGCCCTGGCTTCCCTCACGGTCTCCAGCCCTGCCCGCTACCTTCCCTCATGGTCTCCGGCCCTGCCCCCTGGCTTCCCTTACTGTCTCCGGCCCCGCCCGCTGCCTTCCCCCCTGTCTCCGGCCACGCCCACTGCCTTCACCCTCTCTCCGCCCCGATATCCTCCGACACCCGTCTCTGCACCCACCCTCCTGCCCATGGGGTCCGGAATCCTAGAGGCGGACTGCGGTCCGCGGGTTGAATACCCCTGGAATAGAAACTTAAAGTATATTAATTGTAGATGCTGGGGAATAGTTTTGTAGAGGTTTGGACTCATTCTAGATCGCGGTGCTCAACCCCACCTTTACAAGGTCCACTAATAGGTGATGTTTTGTGGATTTTGCTGGCTCTATAACTCTGCATGATCACTAATTACTTCACCCGTGTATCTGTGTGGAGATTCGCAAAACCTGGCCTGTTGGTGGCCATTGAAGAGAGAGTTGGGCATGTATACTCTTGATCAGTGATCCCCAACCTTCCTCTTTAAGGCCCACATGTTTTGTGGATCTCCACATAGTTGCCTCTATAGCTCTTCTGCTGCACTAATTACTTCACCTGACAAAACATGACTTGTTGGCAGGCCATGAAAAGGAAGGTTGGGGACCCCTGCTCTGGATCATAGGGAGTGGGCAGCAATATGGATTCAGGTGATATTCTTAGGGGATTCCTAGCATTACCCATACACCCAGCTGGCTATACCGCTACTGACTATCCGACCAGCTTCCATGATATCAAGTGCAGACTGCTGAAGAGTAAAACAAGATAAGCAGGATTACAAAAGCGTGTAACCTTGCTTACAAGCTGGAAGGCATGTAAAATGACGGTTTATTTTGGCTGGGATTGGCCGGTGTCCTTCACACGAGTTTGTGTAGGAAGTTATGAAATATGACGTGCCCGTACACATTATTGCCGAGCGCCAGAGACACCCTCCGCATCTGGAATTCACTATGTTTTTTTTGGGAACTTGTTATGTCAGCTGCAACATGCAAGAGATGGAAATTACTACTGGGGTAGCGGTGGGCCTACAGGCCTGTAAACGTATAATGATGTCATCTCAGAGCTCACTGTGCCTCCACTTCCTATCCCTTCTGTCCTGATGAGTGGCCCCCTCCCTTATCCTTCACATGCTCCTGCCTCAGTTCCTCCCCAATGGGAGTTCCTGCATGGTCCATGCTCCCTGGCCTGCCCCCCCCCCCAATGTTTTCCCTATCTCAACAATAGGTTGTCACCCCCTTACTTGGCTTCTCAGTTGCAACCACTTTGGATGCTTAGAGGAAGTGACTTTACTGACTCTGTCCTTGGAATTCCTCCCCAAACCTTGATATTGCTCATAAACTCTAATTGTCCAGCTTTGGCCTGACTGAAAGACTGTCTGGGTAGGTGGCTCCTAGTTCAGGGAGGAGATCCCCCTCCTCTCAACTTCAACCTCTTCTCTGCTTCTGTATGCTACTAGCTACCCTTCTCTTGATTCCACCCCACCATGTGGCTCCTGGAATAGAAAGACTCCCTGGGTAGGTTGCTTCTAGTTCAGGGAGATCTCCTCTCAACTTTAACCTGTTTCCTACGACTACTGTCTTGCTGTTTTCTTTCTGGGACAAGGAAAGACAGCTCAGGAGGTCTGTATAAAAGCCTGGGAAAGTGGACCTTCTTTGAACTTTGGATCTCTAGTAAGGGCTAGTAATGACTCCAAGGTGCACCAGCACGGGGTCCTGGTATGTAAGTGTACAGTCTGAAAATTACTTTTGTTTTAAAGCTTCAGGTCATATCAAATCGGAAGGCCGACTTCGAATCCCTACTAGCAATACAAAAGTCTTTTTGGATCACTTTAATGTGGACCAACCACCAGGATTTTGACTATCCTGGTGACTGGTTCTTGCCCCGCTAGGTGAAACCCCTGGGATTTCCCACTCACCTTTCCCACGGTGCATGCGCGTGACCTTGTCCTATCAGCGCTTTATGCTGTGCATAATAATGCATGGCATAAAGCTATGTGTTGGCATAGGAAGCAGGGGTCACCACATCTCCGGTTTCCCTGCCGAGTGTGCACTCCTGGCTTACATGAATGGCTGGGCGGAGGAGCGCGCACAGATGCAGAGATGCCGGGAATGATTCCTGGAATTGCGGTAGGGACCGGCGGAAAGGTAAGGTGATTGAGGGCGATTTGAGGGGGGGTTCACACAATGGGATATCCCGAATTGGGATGCCCCAGGGGGGCACCTAGTCGGCCGGATCTAGAGTCTTTTAGACTCCAGCAACGACTCCAGCAACTTTGAAGGTGCACCTGAGTAGGGCAATTAGAATAGACAAATCCACTTTAAACTCGTACACAAGGGAATACACCATCAACACCAATCTGTTAGCCATCAGCCAATCCTATATTCTGCCTCTAAAGTTAAAAACAGAGGTCTGAGTTGGCACACATCTGAAGAGGTATGTTGGAAGTTGTACCGCCTGCGCCATGGTGCCATGTGTAGATGCAGTACTAACTCTAATATATGGGAGCCCAGTCCATGGATACATTGGCAGCAGCTTACCTGGTGTTGCATATACCGCCAGTGCAGCACATGTGGGGGGAAGGTCTAAAGTCACCACAATTCAGCTAAAGACCCCCCCCCCATTTGCTTGAACAAATTCAAAAGATATAAAAGACAAAGGTGAAAACTGTTCTGGCCAATTTATAACAAACTTTGAAGGTGCACCTGAGTAGGGCAATTAGAATAGACAAATCCTAAAGAGGAACAATCGGGCGAGTTGCCAGTCCAGGAGTCTAAAAGATCCGCTGTGTGATTTCCCCTTAATCAGTGTAAAATCTTACCTAGCTGCTGTTCTATAATGCGTGGCTTCTTGGCTGATGCACAGGTGAGTGGCCAGCATCTCGCACTCGTGTAAAGGAGGACCAACACCCTCCACCGCTAAAATGACACTCTGGGGGGGCATCCAGAATGCTGGAGCCCCCCCCCCCACACATAACCCCCCAGAAGGCCTGTAAACCTTACCTTAACTGGCTCCCCCGCAGGGAATCCAGCGTTGAGGGGGATGTTAGTTCGCTTGAATCTTTATTAGAGGTGGTGGTGGGGTAGAGCAGGCAAGATCAGACATTTCACTTGTGACACACAAACTTACCTTTGTGACTTGATGTGTCCTCGCCCTCCTTTACAGCCGCTCCAGTCCCGAAGGCTGGATTATAAATTGTAACTAGGGCCTATATTTCATGCATTAGCAAAAAAGAAATGCTAAAAAATCTTAATAGGGCTTATTTTCAGGGAAACTGGTAACTTAATGTGGTTGGCTGGCTAAAACATGTACTGTGAGATATAATTAGTTGTAACAGAAGCAGGGTTGGGTAAGGTATTTGAGTGGAGCTAGTTGAGAAAAGGAGTACTTAAAGGAGCCCTATCACGAAATTGTGTAATATTAAAAATCCATATAAACACATTGGCTAATGAGAGGAGGGGTTACTCAAACTGATTAAAACTCCAGCCAAGCTTGTGGTTTTCTGTCCCTGGTTGGAATAAAATCCAGGGGTGACAGGTTTAGTGTATCAGGGGGGACAGAACCTGTCACCCGATTTCCTCTTCCCTCCATTAATAAAAATAAAAAGCAAGCCTGGTTAGGTATTTCTTGATGCCGGGTGTATAAATGACCTCTCCTCCCGGCATCCAGCATATTTTATATGGATTTCTATTATTGGCCCATTTTTTCGCGATAGTGCGCCTTTAAGTACGTTTGAGTGTCAGGCCTAATTTGTGTCTGACAGTTTGTTTCTTACAGGTTTATTTTGTGGTCAGATTGTACAGGGGTCAGGTAAAGAGTTAACAGAGAACTAAGCCAAGAGTAGGGATTTCATTTATAACTGAACTAGTTGCTGCTGGTGGCACTGCGCCATTGCGGCATCTTTGAACTTTGCTCGGTCTTACTTGTAGACACATGACACCCTGCTGATACAGCTCATTGTTTGCTGGTGGACGTCACTCTGGGGGGATGTGGTGGCCGGTATCCATTGCGCTGCTGCTCCCTGTCCTGACTTTGCCATGAAAGGCTTGTCCAGTCCACCACACCTTACGTCAACAGTATCCACACATGAGGGAGGGCGGAGAATACGGGAGGCCTGATTATGATAGTATACGTCATGGGGTCAAATAGACGTCATTCCCGATAGGTGTACAACTATGTCCTTTGTATTGTCACTGTCACTCCTGGTATCCTACAACAAGGCACATGTAGTTGTTGTCATGTCTGGAAAAGATAAGAGGACCTGTCAGTGTAGCAGAACAAAACTATAGACCCTACTGCATCTACTGTGCACTACATGGACTCTTGCACAAACAGGCCCAAGGGAGGAACTCTTGCACAAACAGGCCCAAGGGAGGAACTCTTGCACAAACAGGCCCGAGCGAGGAACCCGTGCACAAACGGGCCCGAGCGAGGAACCCGTGCACAAACGGGCCCGAGCGAGGAACCCGTGCACAAACGGGCCCGAGCGAGGAACCCGTGCACAAAGGGGCCCGAGCGAGGAACCCGTGCACAAAGGGGCCCGAGCGAGGAACCCGTGCACAAAGGGGCCCGAGCGAGGAACCCGTGCACAAAGGGGCCCGAGCGAGGAACCCGTGCACAAAGGGGCCCGAGCGAGGAACCCGTGCACAAAGGGGCCCGAGCGAGGAACCCGTGCACAAAGGGGCCCGAGCGAGGAACCCCTGCACAAAGGGGCCCGAGCGAGGAACCCGTGCACAAAGGGGCCCGAGCGAGGAACCCGTGCACAAAGGGGCCCGAGCGAGGAACCCGTGCACAAAGGGGCCCGAGCGAGGAACCCGTGCACAAAGGGGCCCGAGCGAGGAACCCGTGCACAAAGGGGCCCGAGCGAGGAACCCGTGCACAAAGGGGCCCGAGCGAGGAACCCGTGCACAAAGGGGCCCGAGCGAGGAACCCGTGCACAAAGGGGCCCGAGCGAGGAACCCGTGCACAAAGGGGCCCGAGCGAGGAACCCGTGCACAAACGGGCCCGAGCGAGGAACCCGTGCACAAAGGGGCCCGAGCGAGGAACTTGTGCACAAAGGGGCCCGAGCAAGGAACCTGTGCACAAACGGGCCCGAGCGAGGAACCCCTGCACAAACAGGCCCGAGCGAGGAACCCCTGCACAAACGGGCCCGAGCGAGGAACCCCTGCACAAACGGGCCCGAGCAAGGAACCCGTGCACAAACAGGCCAGAGCGAGGAACCCGTGCACAAACAGGCCCGAGCGAGGAACCCGTGCACAAACAGGCCCGAGCGAGGAACCCGTGCACAAACAGGCCCGAGCGAGGAACCCGTGCACAAACAGGCCCATTCATTCCTGCCCTTCCTGTTCTGCCTATCCATCCCCCTACTTTACACCTTTCTCCCATTCATTCCTCTCTCCCGAGCCCTATATGTCCATCCTTGTTACCAGACCTTATTGGCAGTAACATTTTGGACCCTAGTCCACCCCTGTACACGGCCTGCACAAAATGCAAGGGGAGGGGGGTAA
The DNA here is from genome assembly GCA_027917425.1 of Gastrophryne carolinensis. Classification (NCBI taxonomy): domain Eukaryota; kingdom Metazoa; phylum Chordata; class Amphibia; order Anura; family Microhylidae; genus Gastrophryne; species Gastrophryne carolinensis. The sequence goes on along the minus strand of CM051238.1, from coordinate 405,638,961 downwards.
AGCAATGTGTTGCGGGCCAGAGCTGTTGGTTGGGTCTGGCCAAAAAAGCTCCTGTGTTTTCCCAGTGCCCCATAGGATTTTGAGGTGGGGTAGTGGCGCAAGCAGCCTTTTTTAGTTTTGCTTGGGGAGCCTATAGTCCCTCCCCCAGTGTGCTGATTTCTAACTATCCACCCCCCCCCCCCCCCCCCGACAGCCCTCTGGTTCAATGGACCTTCACAAGAAGTGGTTGAGTTCCTCTGCTCTATGGTCTTCTTTACTAGTTCATTATTGGACCCAAAGATCCACATTGGCACCTTTTTAAACCAACTCCAAGTAAAAAACAACATACAAACATAAACTCTGGTGACCCACATTAGTCACAACATGCCACCGCAGCCACAGCTTTGTCCATACTATGGCCTCTCCTCCACAATGGCTGTGTGTACCGATCCTGATGCTCATTAAACTCAGTGCTTTGCACCACACTGGTCACTATACATCCAGCACTTAGTAACTAAAGCATTGGCCTAAAGGCTCATTCAGAGGAAATCATCCATAACTGCCAGAGCAAACAGCGCTGTCATGGATTGCCCGGCTCCTTTGTAGCAGAAGTGTCAAGTGCTGCACCTAAAGCTGGGTTCCGGGGAAAAGTAAAGCCAGAGACAGGATATGATGGGCGATTAACAAAAAGCTAATTATGTATCCAGCACTTTCAGGAAAAAAAAAAGCCTAAAGTGGAACAAAAATGTGTGCAGCCGGCACTGGAAAGAACCGCCAAAAACCTAGAATCTACAGAGCTGATTCTCTGACTGTTAAATGCAAGCATTAGATTCAATATTGCTGGCATCCCCCCCCCCCACCCAAAAAAAAGCTAAACTCTGCCCAGTTTCCAGCGCCGGGGGGGGGGGTCTTCTCATCCCTCGGATGGGGTACACTGATCCTCTGCCCCAATTCCAGCTTCTGGTGCTCACCTCTGACTGGAGAGCACCCAGCAATGGAAGGAGGTAAGTAGTAAAAAATAATAATGAAGGACTTTTCATGTGTGTGTGTGTTTTTTTTTTTTATACCTAACCCTTTTTGAACTGGTAAGGGGTCCTCAAGACCCCTATACGGGTTTAAGGGGCCGGAGGGGCTGGCAAGACACCTGCCGGCAAGCGGGTGACTCGCCACAAACCCCCCCCATTCACAAATGGCCGGCGCGGGCACGCGCCCTGCTAGAGAGAAGCGCGGCGCGGCCCGCGCATGCGCCGTTGGATCGGGATCCAGGTAAGGTTTCTGGGGGGGTTTCACACAGCGGGGCATCCCGATTTTGGATGCTCCATGGGGAGGGATCGGATTGGCCTGGGAATCTTATAGATTCCCGGGCCGATCCGCCTGGGTGTTGATCCACTTTAAAGGCTCATAACATGCAGTAGATGCAGGTAGGATGATTTTTAATGTGAGCAATCTGTATGTACAGGGTGTGGGAAACATATAAGATAGACTCTTATTCAGGGTGAAGGTCCGGATTAATGTGAGCAATCTGTATGTACAGGGTGTGGGAAACATATAAGATAGACTCTTATTCAGGGTGAAGGTCCGGATTAATGTGAGCAATCTATATGTACAGGGTGTGGGAAACATATAAGATAGACTCTTATTCAGGGTGAAGGTCCGGATTAATGTGAGCAATCTGTATGTACAGGGTGTGGGAAACATATAAGATAGGCTCTTATTCAGGGTAAAGCTCCGGATTAATGTGAGCAATCTGTATGTACAGGGTGTGGGAAACATATAAGATAGGCTCTTATTCAGGGTGAAGGTCCGGATTAATGTGAGCAATCTGTATGTACAGGGTGTGGGAAACATATAAGATAGACTCTTATTCAGGGTGAAGGTCCGCTTTAAAATATATTAGTTTTAGATATTTAAGGGTTTGGGCTTCTCATTAAATAATGCTGAAGGTCCAGTTTAAGTGAGGTGATTAAATAATGAATTAAAGCGACGAAGGCTGAATCAGACACGTTGCCGCGCCCCGTGTGTTGGGGATAAATCGGCCATTGTTAGGGGTGAGATGGAGGCCCCCGTGTCTCCACCATATGAGCTTGCCAGTGGGTGGCCATTTGTGGATTAGGGGAATCCTATAAGGCTCGCACAGGAGAGCCGTCCAATCCTATTAACTTTATAGTTTTCTTAGTGTCAGTGAGACGTAAGCGGGACATCGCCCCACCCCCAGAAATCCCTTCTGTCTGACGCACTCCTGACCGTTATCCGAATGGAGTGGACCATCTGCGGTGGGAGCATGGCAGGCACCTGTAACCCACTCCTGGCAGCGCTACGACTACGGTAAGGGCGACCCTATCTATTTTATCCTACTGACCGGAGACCAATTCATGTCCACCTTTCAAGGGGGTAAGTGGGAGTCAGTGGGCTGCCGCTGTTTATCTCTGCTGTATAATCCCGGGCATGCTACAGCTGACGCATTCCATTTACTACAGGTTTCCCTATTTGAGCTGGATGTCTGTGCACAAGACATTGATTTTCCTTAAATCGATTAAGTAGCGCTAAAGATTATGATCTTAATATTAGAAGGGCTGTTGGTAATATTTGCATTGTTTTTGTTTTTGTTTTTTTTGCATTGAACCGGACCTTCAGCGTGATTTAAAGAAAAGCCCAAACCCTTAAACTATTCCCCAGCATCTAAAATTAATATCATTTAAGTTTTTAGTCACTTCTTATTCTTTCCCCCACTGGGCTGCAACTCTGTTCAGGACTCTAGGACAGCGATACTCAACTGGCGGACTGGGGTCCGAATGCAGACCTCGGCACCAGATCTCTGGACCCCTGCCCTGACAGCCCTGCACACAAACTTTTTTTCCTGATCTCTCTTCCCCATCCAATCCTTTCCCCCCACCCCAGCCTTGCCCCATCCATCACTGTCCCCTCAGTTCTGCCCCACCCATCACTTTCCCCTCAGTTCTGCCCCACCCATCACTTTCCCCTCAGTTCTGCCCCATCCATCACTTTCCCCTCAGTTCTGCCCCATCCATCACTTTCCCCTCAGTTCTGCCCCATCCATCACTGTCCCCTCAGTTCTGCCCCATCCATCACTGTCCCCTCAGTTCTGCCCCACCCATCACTTTCCCCTCAGTTCTGCCCCATCCATCACTTTCCCCTCAGTTCTGCCCCATCCATCACTTTCCCCTCAGTTCTGCCCCACCCATCACTTTCCCCTCAGTTCTGCCCCATCCATCACTGTCCCCTCAGTTCTGCCCCATCCATCACTGTCCCCTCAGTTCTGCCCCATCCATCACTGTCCCCTCAGTTCTGCCCCATCCATCACTGTCCCCTCAGTTCTGCCCCATCCATCACTGTCCCCTCAGTTCTGCCCCATCCATCACTGTCCCCTCAGTTCTGCCCCATCCATCACTGTCCCCTCAGTTCTGCCCCATCCATCACTGTCCCCTCAGTTCTGCCCCATCCATCACTGTCCCCTCAGTTCTGCCCCACCCATCACTTTCCCCTCAGTTCTGCCCCACCCATCACTTTCCCCTCAGTTCTGCCCCACCCATCACTTTCCCCTCAGTTCTGCCCCATCCATCACTTTCCCCTCAGTTCTGCCCCATCCATCACTTTCCCCTCAGTTCTGCCCCATCCATCACTGTCCCCTCAGTTCTGCCCCATCCATCACTGTCCCCTCAGTTCTGCCCCATCCATCACTTTCCCCTCAGTTCTGCCCCATCCATCACTGTCCCCTCAGTTCTGCCCCATCCATCACTTTCCCCTCAGTTCTGCCCCATCCATCACTTTCCCCTCAGTTCTGCCCCATCCATCACTGTCCCCTCAGTTCTGCCCCATCCATCACTGTCCCCTCAGTTCTGCCCCATCCATCACTTTCCCCTCAGTTCTGCCCCATCCATCACTGTCCCCTCAGTTCTGCCCCACCCATCACTTTCCCCTCAGTTCTGCCCCACCCATCACTGTCCCCTCAGTTCTGCCCCACCCATCACCGTCCCCTCAGTTCTGCCCCACCCATCACTGTCCCCTCAGTTCTGCCCCACCCATCACTGTCCCCTCAGTTCTGCCCCACCCATCACTGTCCCCTCAGTTCTGCCCCATCCATCACTGTCCCCTCAGTTCTGCCCCACCCATCACCGTCCCCTCAGTTCTGCCCCATCCATCACTTTCCCCTCAGTTCTGCCCCATCCATCACTGTCCCCTCAGTTCTGCCCCATCCATCACTGTCCCCTCAGTTCTGCCCCATCCATCACTTTCCCCTCAGTTCTGCCCCATCCATCACTGTCCCCTCAGTTCTGCCCCACCCATCACTTTCCCCTCAGTTCTGCCCCACCCATCACTGTCCCCTCAGTTCTGCCCCATCCATCACTTTCCCCTCAGTTCTGCCCCATCCATCACTGTCCCCTCAGTTCTGCCCCATCCATCACTGTCCCCTCAGTTCTGCCCCATCCATCACTGTCCCCTCAGTTCTGCCCCATCCATCACTGTCCCCTCAGTTCTGCCCCATCCATCACTGTCCCCTCAGTTCTGCCCCATCCATCACTTTCCCCTCAGTTCTGCCCCATCCATCACTTTCCCCTCAGTTCTGCCCCACCCATCACTTTCCCCTCAGTTCTGCCCCATCCATCACTTTCCCCTCAGTTCTGCCCCATCCATCACTGTCCCCTCAGTTCTGCCCCATCCATCACTTTCCCCTCAGTTCTGCCCCATCCATCACTGTCCCCTCAGTTCTGCCCCATCCATCACTTTCCCCTCAGTTCTGCCCCATCCATCACTGTCCCCTCAGTTCTGCCCCATCCATCACTGTCCCCTCAGTTCTGCCCCATCCATCACTGTCCCCTCAGTTCTGCCCCATCCATCCCTGTCCCCTCAGTTCTGCCCCATCCATCACTGTCCCCTCAGTTCTGCCCCATCCATCACTTTCCCCTCAGTTCTGCCCCATCCATCACTTTCCCCTCAGTTCTGCCCCATCCATCACTTTCCCCTCAGTTCTGCCCCATCCATCACTTTCCCCTCAGTTCTGCCCCATCCATCACTTTCCCCTCAGTTCTGCCCCATCCATCACTGTCCCCTCAGTTCTGCCCCATCCATCACTGTCCCCTCAGTTCTGCCCCATCCATCACTTTCCCCTCAGTTCTGCCCCATCCATCACTGTCCCCTCAGTTCTGCCCCATCCATCACTGTCCCCTCAGTTCTGCCCCATCCATCACTGTCCCCTCAGTTCTGCCCCATCCATCACTGTCCCCTCAGTTCTGCCCCATCCATCACTGTCCCCTCAGTTCTGCCCCACCCATCACTGTCCCCTCAGTTCTGCCCCACCCATCACTGTCCCCTCAGTTCTGCCCCACCCATCACTGTCCCCTCAGTTCTGCCCCACCCATCACTGTCCCCTCAGTTCTGCCCCATCCATTCCTGTCCCCTCAGTTCTGCCCCATCCATTCCTGTCCTTCCTGTTTTGCCCATCCAATCCGTGGCCTCCCAGCTTTGCCTGTAGGTTCTGTGGGGCCCAATAGGATTTTTGGAGTGGGGTGGGTGGGCAACTAGTGAAAGTCGCGCTGAGCGACGAAACGCGTTGGGAGCCGGCGGTTTGGAAGATAGGAATTCAGCAGCGTGGGTTGGCTTGGAACATTATTGTGACATGCGTGTTTTAACCTTGTGTTTGTGAGTATTTTATTGGCCATATTAAAAGGAATTTTTAGCTTTGCAATACTGCACTATGGCTCTTCTATTTCCTTATGCATGAGTACACTTTGGAAATTGGGCTGGTCGCATAAATTTACATTGAAGAAACGCAGCCTAGCGTGGGGACCTGATTGGAGGAAGTGTCTGTGCATTTGATGATATTGCTGGTGACCTAATCATCTCTGGTAAGGGTACCAAATCGGTGGTGGATCTGCACAATTGGATATTTGACACTTGTGGTGGATTTTGAACTTCTTTGGAGGACTTTAAAGAGGACTTGAAATAAGTTCTTATTAGCTCTGTGTTTTTATTGTAATTTTGTTTTCGACTTAAGAGTGAGATTTAAGTTTTACACGTGGAGCTGGATTTAAGATCACTTTACACATTTATTTTGTGATTTATTTTCACAAGAAAATTTTTGTTGCTAGCGCGGTATGTTTATATAGTTTCTATATATTTTGTTTTTGGGTGGGCAACTAGCCTTTTTTAGTTTTGCCTGGGGAATCTATAGCCCCTCCCCCTAAACGATCCACCCCTCGGACCTTCACCTCTCACCAGATGCATTTAAATGGACCTTTTCAATAAGTGGTTGAGTAGCCCTGCTCTAGGACATGGGCTCCGCCATCTTGACTCAGAAGCATCACATACTGAGGAGAGGGGTCAAAAGTGCAGGGGGCGGGGTTATAGCTGTGCTATGCACAGACAGAGCAGAGCTGGGGTCAGGGAAAGGAAAGCAATCCCAGAATGCAGAGCGACACAGTCAGAAGACACTTCCTGTTTGCAGGCTGCCTGATGCTCCATGAGCCGCCGTCTTGGATGTTTAAAGGCTCATAACATGCAGTAGATGCAGGTAGGATGATTTTTAATGTGGGCAATCTGTATGTACAGGGTGTGGGAAACATATAATATAGACTTTTATTCAGAGTGAAGGTCCGCTTTAATATTAGAAGGGCTGTTCAGCATGATTTAAAGAAAAGCCCAAACCCTTAAAAAAATGCTGAATGGAGCGTGCCCCACAGGTCATTCCCCTGCTCCTCCCCGTACTCGCAGCAGCCCATCAGAAGTCAGGAGGTCCCCATGGATGAGGAAATCCGCCTTCCTGGGGTTTGAGGTGTAGCTGTTCTCCAGTTAAAGCAGCACTATTGTCAAGTCACCAACTTCCTCCTTTCATTGGATGGCTGCCAATCACATGACTGCCAGTGTCCAAATGGGTTTACTGAGTGGGCTTGCACATCACACCTGCGGAGCATCCTGAATCGGGATCCCACAGGGGAAAGCCAGCGGCCAATCCTAGAATCTTTTGGATTCCAGGGTGGCCGGGGGTAGATTTTGGACCACTTTAAAGTCTATTTCAATCTTGCATCTGCAAACCGGCCAGTCACAGGGAGCGGATGGTTTCTCCCCCACCAGCATGTGCGCATGGTGAATGGGAGGTGGCATCACCGTCACCAAGCAGTAGCCTGCAGCTTCCTATTGGTTCATGTAGTGTGAACCCATGTGTGGCTAGCTTCCTATTGGTTCATGTAGTGTGAACCCATGTGTGGCTAGCTTCCTATTGGTTTATGTAGTGTGAACCCATGTGCGGCTAGCTTCCTATTGGTTCATGTAGTGTGAACCCATGTGCGGCTAGCTTCCTATTGGTTCATGTAGTGTGAACCCATGTGTGGCTAGCTTCCTATTGGTTTATGTAGTGTGAACCCATGTGCGGCTAGCTTCCTATTGGTTTATGTAGTGTGAACCCATGTGTGGCTAGCTTCCTATTGGTTTATGTAGTGTGAACCCATGTGTGGCTAGCTTCCTATTGGTTCATGTAGTGTGAACACATGTGCAGCTAGCTTCCTATTGGTTCATGTAGTGTGAACCCATGTGCGGCTAGCTTCCTATTGGTTCATGTAGTGTGAACCCATGTGCGGCTAGCTTCCTATTGGTTCATGTAGTGTGAACCCATGTGCGGCTAGGAGAAGCAGCAGTACAAGCCATCTGTGCTTTTTCCATTTTGGACTTTTGGCCTGCTTTAAAGTGAACCCCTTGGTCGACCCTGGAGTCTAAAAGATCAAGCAACATCGGACCCTGGAGTCTAAAAGATCAAGCAACATTGGGCCCTGGAGTCTAAAAGATCAAGCAACATTGGGCCCTGGAGTCTAAAAGATCAAGCAACATTGGGCCCTGGAGTCTAAAAGATCAAGCAACACTGGGGCATCCTGACTTGGGATGACAGTGCCCCCCCCCCAGGTCGCCCCACATTTAATCAGCTTTGCCAGGGTTCCTAAGCTACACTCGCCAGCCACATCCCCTGCGCCCCTGTAGCTGATGCGCGTCCCCACACAAAGATAATCAGATACGCTGGGCGCGGGATTGTGCCAAAAACAGCAGGAAAGCTGGATCGCTGGTTTAAACAGGGTCATATGCCGATTATTTAGATGTCTCAATTCGATGTGGTGATAGAAGCATCAGCTTCTGTGGCAGCCACCAGCTGATGTAGAGTTAGGGCTTTTGGTCATCCTTTTGGATGTAGACCTGTGGTGATATACAGTGTCTTGAAAAGGTATTCATACCTCTTAAAGCGGAACAAAACCCACCAGTGGCCAGCCTGGAATCTAAAATATACCAGGGGGCGGCCTCTGGCTTTTCCCCGGGGCATCCCAAATCAGGATGACCTGCTGTGTGAAACCCTCCCAGGTCGCTGATAATCTCTTACCTATTCCTGGGCCAATGGCGCATGTGCGGGCTCTCATCCAATGAGAGCTGCCTGCTATGACTACGCCATTCAGCAGGCAACTCTCATTGTGCTGAATTGGGAGCGCGTGCTGCCGCATCCCCTGCATTGTGCGCGCTTCAGCTTCAGCCCCAACCCATTCAGAACGGGAGTGTGCACAAATTCCAGGGTTTTGTTCAGCTTTAGACTTTTCACATTTTTAAACAGTTTGGGCTCGATTCAACAAAGGTAGAAAATGGATTTTTCGTGTGTTTTGTGCTTAAAAAGTTGCGATTTTGCGATAGTTATTTTTACGAGTGATTCAGCAACCTGGAACCATTGTAAAACACGAGTCACTCGAATTAAATTCGATTGCGATTGTAAAAGTGCGAAATAAATTAGTGGATCGAAAAATTTACTACTGCATTTTGCAATTCGAAACTTTTACTTCTGATTCAGGTGGACTTGATGAGCCACACACATTATATAAATTAAAGTGTTTCACGCTAGTTTTTTGATGCAGCTTTCAGCAGGAGAAAACTCATTTTGCTCTTTCTCACAATGGAGCCCTTCTACTTTCTTTGCAATGGTAGTAAACTCTAATGGTAGTAAAAAATTAAACTCATAAGAAAAAAAGCCTGAGAATTCCTCTGTTTGTGAATCGCTAGTTAGGAAGATAAAAAATATTGAACTTTTTACCCCTTTTTACTAGTAGTAAAAAGTTCCATAAGAACAGGGGAAGGTACATGGGAGTGGTTGACCTTTGGGTTTTTACACTGCGGGGCACCAAAACCCAGAATAGGCAGAATCCTGGGTTTTGGTCCACGTTATAGTGTAAGCATAAGAATGGCGTACCATGAGGTTAAAGCTAGCAAATTGCTGCACCCTGCACCCAGGGACACGTGGTGCTATGTGAGCAAACTTTGTATAGAAAACAATGGCCACATTTCTGCTTTAAAGGAAACATTTTTAATACAGGTCCCTGGCAATCCAACCAAACACCCCCCCAAAAAAACAACATACATGCCTCTTACAAACATTACTGTTTAATTAGTACTTCCACTACAGCATAGCTTGCCTCTTTATTACATGTATCCACAATGTTAGCCATGTACATACAGCTACACAGGCAACTTAAAAAATTGAAAAAAAATATGCATTTACATTTACATCTTTTTTTCCATTTTTAAAAAACCTCACAACGCCATGCAGCAGTCAGAAAACAATAGAAAAAAAATTTGAGTACATTTTCCAATAACTTTCGCTTGCGTCAGCCTTTTTACGAGCATTTTGAAAATTTTACGAGTGATTCGAAAATTTTACGATTGCATTTTTTCGAGTGCACGTATTTAATTCAACCCCTTTTCTGAATCACTCGAAAAAGTTACAAATTTACGCATGCGATCCGATTTTTCGAGCAACACAAATTTATTTCTACCTTTGTTGAATCGAGCCCAAAGTACACGCACACAATAATAATGTGTGAGATTAAATGCTCACCTAATCTATGTGTGCTACATGCTCTAACTAACATTGTATTTTTGTGGATTTTTTGTATTTAAACCCCCCCAGATGGCCTATAAAAACCTTTTCCCGGTCCTATGCTTGAGCACTCATCCAATCCAATTAATGCTCAGCAAATGGCTCTGTGCACGGCAATCAGCAGCGAGAACGTCCGCATCCCCGGACGTGGATGTGGACGTGGATGTGCTCTCAACCCAAGCCTATCTAAATGGCTGGGCATGAGTTAAGCCCAGAGGTGCTGGGGATGCGGCCACCAATATTTACTTCAGCGAAGAAGCTGAGTTTTGCGCAGATTTGGGTGCTTTCACACTGCGGGGCATCCTGATTTGTGACACCTCAGGGGACGGCCAGCGACTGGAATCATTTAGATTGTTCTGCTTTAAATTTGTGGCTGTAACATTTTAAATTGTGGAAAAGTTCAACGGGTATGAAAACTTTTTAAAGACACTGTAGGTATCATTTACTGTGAGGCTAGCGAGAGGGAGTGTTTAGAGTGCCAAGGAGAAATCTGTCCTATAGGTGGATTCACTTTAAAGTGGACCAACACCCTGCTGGATCGGCCCGGAAATCTATAAGATTCTCAGGCCGATCCGATCCCTCCCCGCAGGGCATCCAAAATTGGGATGCCCCGCTGTGTGAAACCCTCCAGGATGCCCGCTAACCTTACCTGACTCCCGGTCCAACGGCGCATGCGCGGGCCGCGGGCGCATCTCGCACTTCTCTCTAGCAGGGCGCGCTCCCTGTTAGAGGGAAGCGCAAGATGCGGCAGTCAGCGTGCTCTGAACCGCTGGGGTTTCACAGCGATTTGACGCGCATACCACAGCAGCTTCGAGCAGATTGGACGAGTGGCCGCACATGCACTGTAGGAGCGGGGTGAGGTTTTTTTTTACGGAAATCTGGGGGGTTTCACATAGCGGGGCACCCCCGATTGGTACCCGGGCCTGCTTCACCTGGTGCCCATGCCCGTGCCACCAGCTACGCCCCTGCCTACTAGGAGTAGTAGTAGTATTAATATTTTATCACTCTTGGGAGGGGGTTGCAGAAGGTGAGTACAATCAATTTATATTCCCCTGCACAGGAGTCATTGTTGGTTGTGCATTGGCAGATTGTGCCGCCAGCAAGGACACTGTATCATTGATCCCTGTGTAAACACTGTCAGCGCAGGTAATAATTAGGAGATGTGCGCTAATGAATCAGCGTGGAGCGTTTACATAGCACACATAGAGGCTGCTGCCAGAGGCCACGGCTTACCTGACATACAGCAAGGCTACAAGTCATGTGACACCATGACACGTTCGGCCTCAGCAGCGACGGGGGTAACGTGTAGTTCCAGGATATGGAGGAAAATGAGATAATCGCAGTGACAATTCGGCCCCGCTGATTGGTTAATAGGATTTTCTTCTTTGGCCTGGTAAATGTAAAGCGAGTTTATTTGCTGGATAGCGACCGGGGCTGCTGTAGTTTAGTCGTCTTGAGGTGCTAAATAAAATGCCCCTCTGCATTCCAGCCCCCAGGCCCAACGACTTCAGAATAAGGGCAGAGCTCCCCTGAAGCTCTTTGTGAGGGTGAGCTATTACGCCAGCAATATGATAACTGTGGAAGTCCCTGAAGGGAAAAAAACGGGTTAAACCTCTGTTCTCAAAATTCTGATAAGAAACCAGCTAACACTTGTTCAAAGCACTATTGAGGAAAAGCCAGCAAGATGGTTCCACAACTATATTATATCCAAAGTGTTACAGAGAACTTAGGTCAGCTTACATGAAGGTCCATTTTTCATTAGTCCAACGTTTCGGGGTACAGCATTACCCCTTTGATTGTATGTCCCCAATGAAGGGGTAATGTTATACCCCGAAATGTGAACAAATGAATTATGGACTTGTACTTTCATGTACGCTGACCAAAGATGTCTTGAGCACTTTGGAGATAATGGCCTCGATTCAATAAAGGTAGAAAAAAACTCTCACTTTAGTAAAAAATTCAGTTCATGAGAAAAAAGCCTGAGAATCTCACTGTTACTAAATAATACAGATAATAGTACTGAATAATACAGTTAAAAAGACAATGAAAGTCAATGGCAGCTTTTACTACAGTGTAGAAAGGAGTAAACAGTTCTCTACTTTTCTTAGGAGTAGGAAAGTGCCATTGACTTTCATTGTTTTCCTATCTGGTGATTCAGTAACAGTGACATTCTCAGGCTTTTTTCTCATTAATTGAATCTTTTACTACCATGAGAATTTTTCTCTACCTTTATTGAATCGAGGCCAATATATTTGGTGGAACTATTTTGGAGTGCTGGCTTTTTCCTCAGTTGTGTGCAGGGCAAGAGAGCCAAGACTGCTGTATGAGGCCCAGCTGTGAAGGGGGGCCCCCGACCAGGTGACCCTAATGGCCACCCAGACCTGCGACTAGAGTTGCCTCCTTAACGGTATTTTACCGGCACAGCCGGTGTTTTTGGTAAATTACGGTATTTTTGTTATTGTTAAAGTGGACCAAAACCCACGCTTATTCCTGGGCCAGTCGATTCCCTCCCTCTGGGGCATCCAAAATCGGATGCCCCGCTGTGTAAAACCCCCCTGGTCGTCCCATATACTTGTTACCCGGTCCAACGGGCATGGCGAGCCGCGGACGCATCCCGCTATCCCTCTAGCAGGGCGCGTGCCCGCTCCAGGCATTTGTGAATGGCTAGCGTGGGCATGCTCCCTGTTAGAGGGAAGCGAGGGATGCAGCCACCAGCACTCTCGGAGACGCTGGCCTTAGACGAAGGCTTAGATGACATGGCGTCAGCGGCTGCACCGCAGGACCAGGAAGAGGTGAGTTGGCATCGGAGATCTGGGGGGGTTCACTCAGCGGGGTACCCCTGATCGGGGTGCCCTGGGGGAAAGGATCAAAACCCAGGATTTTGAATATCGGGGTGCCTCACTGAGTTAAACCCCACACCTTAAGTAACAGGGCCAGGGATCGAATCCCAGCCGGTCTGTTACTTTAGAGCACTCAGGAGAAGCATGTTGTGTGTGTTTGTTGGTTGTTACACTTTAGAAAGTGAAGTGTTTCAATTGAAGAAGTATGGGTAAACTTACATTTTACACACCCCCACAAGACTACGCCCCCTACAGGACCACTCCTATAAACCCGTGAAAAAACTGTATTTTTTATTGGGAAACGTGTCTACCCTACCTAAGACATGCAGGCTGCCGCACTATTGTTGCTGGTGTCAGTCCCTGAGACTGGTTGCTCTTGAGGTCCAGTTCAATCTAGTGGCCCAGCCATTATATATAGGTTAGAGAGGGGCTCGGTCTCTATGCAGCTTATATTGTGTCTTGGCCTCCAAAACATATACTGTGATGCCTTATCCCCTAGCACCTAGAGTTTTTCCTATATAATCTGTCTGGATTTTGAGGTAAGTCTGGTTGGTGGGGCCACCATCACACATTGGTTATTAGGGTGCCTAGACATTGCTGCTGTATGGGGCCCGAAAAGTCCAGATGGCAGCCCTGGTTGCCACAGCTGGCCATAGCACCTGAAGAATTAATCTTGGACTTCAAAGCAGGGACTGTCAGGTAACATATATTTAAATGAATAAAGGGGGGTGGGAGCAGCTCAATCACTATTATTTATACAAAATTATTATTATTATTATTCAGGGCCTGGGAACTAATTTACCGCCCAGTTTAACCCTCTCATCAACTAAATATCAAGCAACAAACATGTCTAGCTATGTGGAAAGACAGAGATTTGGTTGCATATATCTGCAGATACATGTGGAAGCCACACTGCCCCGGCAAGGCACTCTGTGTTTAGTGTGGTCCCTACTCTTAATTCTGAGTCCCCAAAGTTGGGACATGCAATGCAGACAAATATCTGAGAGCTACTGACCTGGGAAGCTGCCAGCCTCCCTTTAGAACACTTCACAGGGAGAAATCATTTAGTTGATGAGAGGGTTAAACTGGGCGGTAAATTAGTTCCCAGGCCCTGAATAATAATAATAATTTTGTATAAATAATAGTAATTGAGCTGCTCCCACCCCCCTTTATTCAACATATATTTAAACAATTTTTGCTTGTGGTGATCTATCCGGTCACCACATGTTAACCCAACCCAGTGTCTTTGTCTTTAGGTGCAAGCGATAAGGTTGGTATGGACACAGGTCTATAACATAGCTCGACAGTCAGGAGTCAGGCACCCCCAATTCACTTTCGATCATTGTATCCAACCTCACCATATAATAAAAAAAAACATGTTTATTTCTTTTAATACCCAATTATGATAATTGTATATTAATATATTTTAAGATATTTATAATTCACTATATATTACCCATATAGGGCATTGAAAAAGCCTAAGAAGGTGAAACGTCTGCCCAGCCGACAAAAGGGGAAAATAGTGGTGGATATAAGTTTATGTTTGATATCTTTGTAACATAATCAACTTCGATGATTGTATTTTTATAATTGTATTATCTATTTTAAAAAGAAGAAATAAACATGCATTTTGTTATTTTATGGTGATTTTGGATACAATTGTCAAAAGTTAACTTGGGGTGTCTGACTCCTGACTGTCGAACATATATTTAAATGCTTATAAGCTGTGCAACCACACCAAGGTAGTCCCATCTCTGCCCAATCCCTACTTTTACTCTGCATGCCAGTGCTAGTATGTACAATGACCAGGCCAATTGTTTTACTTGCCTGTATACAAACTGTGCTCCATTTAATACAGGCAGTGCCAAATGGGATGCCCTGCTGTGTAACCCCCCTGGATGCTGTTTTACACTACGACACCTTTTCCTGGAGTCGCCGCCGCAGCCGCATCTTCTAGTTGTGACGTGCACGGCTAGAGGTGAGCGGGGGGTGCGGCAGGCGGCACACTCTGCTACCTTTGGTCCTGCTTGGCTTCTTAGCCGTCGAAGTTGCTTAGCTGTCAGCGGAGCAGAAGGAAGCCGAAAGTGAAAGAAAGCGAGCGCGCTGATTGGCTGCGCAACCAATCAGCACGCTCGTTTTGGCAGAGACTGCGTCATGGAAATGAAAGGAAGGTGTGTGAATCAGGCGACATGGGGGCATACACACAGTGGGGGAATCCCAATTCTGGATGCCGCTGCAGAGAGGAACAACGCTCCGAAAAGTGTTGTCCTTCTTTAAAGCTGAACACAACCCACCAATAGTCGGGCCTGGATTCTTAAAGTGGGCCAACACCCTCCACTGATCGGCCCTGGAATCTATAAGATCCCTGGACTGATCAGTCCCCTGACTGCGGAAACCCCCCAGAAACCCCTAAATCCCTACCTGCTCCTCGATCCAGCGGCGACCGCCGCCGCCTCCCACGCACTCTTCCAGGGCGTTCACATTAAAAATCATCTTACCTGCATCTACTGCATGTTATGAGCCTTTAAACATCCAAGATGGTGGCTCATGGAGCATCAGACAGCCTGCAAACAGGAAGTGTCTTCTGACTGTGTCACTCTGCATTCTGGGATTGCTGACCTTTCCCTGACCCCAGCTCTGCTCTGTCTGTGCAAAGCACGGCTATAATCCCACCCCTTCCCTATCCTGCTCTCCTCAGTATGTGATGCTTCTGAGGCAAGATGGTGGCATCCTGAACAGAGTTGCAGCCCGGTGGGGGAAAGAATAATAAGTGACTAAAAACCTGAAATATATTAATTTTAGATGCTGGGGAATAGTTTAAGTGTTTGGGCTTTTTAATAAATCATGGTCCGGTTTAATCAGTCAGTACAATGGTCATTTCTGATTGGTGTTTTAGGCTAGTACTCTGCAAAGTTTGATCAGCAACCAAAAGATTGGAATGAAACTAAAACCTTTGGGTTTTTGTGGCTGATTAGATGTTGTTTTGTTTTTTTTTTTTTTGTCAAAGAAAATGTGAAAGAATTCTCATTCTAATTGGATCTGAATCCTCATTTGCATTTTTGGAAGATTGGAGCGGTGATTGGTGCTTGTATGGCCGGCTATCCAGTGCAATGACAATGATCGCATGCAAAGAATACAGGAGGCCGCTGCCTAACTGGCAGAAGCTGATTGGCTAATAGCAGACCCTGTGATGTCACAATGCAGCCCGCCCCTCCCTTTAGAATGACGGTAATCTGTCACTAGTTATCAATGTGGATTAGGCTTCCTGACAGCCGGGGGATTTATACACACACAGAGCAAATACTAGCACCAGGCGACAAGTGCTATGAGGATCTTTATACATTTATCTCCATAAATCTGCAACCGGTGAAGCGAATGCAAAGTTGCTTCAAATAGTCTGACTTAATATTAAACCGTACCTTCAGCATTATTTTATGAAAAACCCAAACACCTAAAAAACTATTCCCCAGCATCTAAAATTAATATATTTTAAGTTTTTAGTCCCTTACTTATTATTCTTTCTCCCACTGAGCTGCAACTCTGTTCAGGACTCTAGGATACGGGCGCCGCCATCTTGCCTCAGAAGCATCACACTTACTGAGCAGAGGAGAGGGGTGGAAAGTGCAGGGGGCGGGTTTAGAGCAGAGCTGGGGTCAGGAAAAGGACAGCAATCCCAGAATGCAGAGCAGCACAGTCAGAAAACACAGCCTGAGACTTTGGATGCCCCGCTGTGTGAATGCCCCCAGGTCGCCCATACATTTACCTTCTTTCCTGGTCCAACGGAACATGCGCGGGCGGGCCACGGGCGCATCCCCACTATCCCTCTAGCAAGGCGTGTGCTGCGCCAAGCATTTGTGAATGGCCGGCGCGGGCATGCCTCCTGTTAGAGGGTAGCCGGGGATGCGGCCATCAGTGCGCTCGTCTTAGACGAAGGGACGTCCGTGCTGATTGGACTAGTGACCCGGACCGAGAAGAGTTTGTTTCGGCGACCTGGGGGTTTTCACACAGAGGGGTGTCCCGGGGGCAAGGACCAAAACCCAGGATAGTCAAAATCCTGGGTTTTTCCACTTTAACAACTTTGGTGTCACCTGTTGATGCTGGTACTTGTAGTTCTACTGCAGTATCACTGTCGCAAGCTGAGCGGGCCCATTGAAGGTTTATAAAATGCAGAGAATAATGAATGGCTGCTCTGTTCTGCGACCCCCCCCCCCCCCAATCCCTCCACTAACCTTTGTCTCTATGACGGCAGCTAATCCCCCTCCTGGCATAGCCGCCCCATTGACGCGCGCTCCCCATGCAGATGTGCTGCCTTCCAACTGTCATTTAGTAAAAGCGGCTCCGCTGCAGCTTGACGTCAGTGTCCTCTTTATGGAGTCAAGGGGTCTCATATCTAATCCCTCCAGTGGACGGCCAAACAGAATCCCTCTGTTTTGTAGATAAGGCCCCGGAGGGGGATTTGTGGCTGCCATTAGGCCAGGCCTGAGGGGCTCTGGAAATGAGGCCTTGCCTGATACAGAAACCTGAAGACCCCTCTATATATATATATGTGACCCCTCAGCCAAATAATTATTCTAGAAACCTTCATTTACCCTTCAGTCCACAGGACCCCCTCAGCCATGAAAATCCCCCTTATCCAAATGAATACACTTATGATAATGAACACATAAATAAAATGAGAAGATACCTCCCTCAGTCTGCATGAGACCCCCCTCAGTTAAATAAGTACCTCTAAATCCACATGAGATACCTCAAACAAATTAATATCTCCTCAGTTTAATAGGGACCCCTCAGTCAAATCCATAACCTCTTATTTATACAAGACCCCTGATAAATGCACCCCCTCCCCACAGTCCACAAATAATTACCTGTAAAAGTATAGGAGCCTCTAGGACAATTACCCCTTAACCCGCAAGCTGCCCCTTATTCAAATTAATACCTCTAAGTTCTTGAGGTCCCCTAGGACAAATAATTCCTCCCCCCCCCCCCCAAAGCTGCTTCCCATCCAAATGAAAAATGAATGCCTTCGCCTTGGGGCTGGGTTGAGGAGCACTGTTTGAGGCTTCGCTAGGACCAGGTAACAGAGGTGGATTTCCCCCTCCCTACTTGCCCTACCCTCGCACCCTCCTGTCAACGTGACGATGTATATAAGCTTAAAACTCTCCCTTCCCCCCCCCCTTTTTTTTTCCTTCTCACTTTGATTTAGGTTGGTTGTTTTGGTCCTCCTTGGTTTGATAAGCCCCCCTTTTTCATTCTATGTCTCCCTTCTACCCCTCTCTGATTTTCTTCCCACCTCGCTGTCTGTCTATTTCCTTCTCCTACCTTCTCTCAGCGACCTGGCTCTTATCCCCCCCAAGTGAAACCCCCCAGGAAGCCCAGAAACCTTACCTTAACCCCGTTCCAGCGGCGCATGCGCGGGCCGCGGCCGAGTCTCGCGCTTCCCTCTAGCAGGGCGCGCACCTGCGCTGCCCATTTGTGAATGGCGGGGGCGCTCCCTGTTAGAGGGAAGCGCGAGACGCGCCCTCCAGCGCTCAGAGCCGCTGTGGTTGGACGCCGCTTGTACGGGGTGCCCCACCGGAGTGGACCAAAACCCAGGATAGTGAAAATCCTGGGTGTTGGTCCACTTTAAGGGCTTATTGTCGGGATGCAGGCGCTGCTGGCAGGCTAACCGCCCGCCTGGGGGGGGGGGGGGGGGGGGTGGCGTGGAGGCCCGGAGGGGGGTTATTGGTATCGCCTTGCCTTATGTATATGTTTACTTGTACTGCTGTATTGTTACTTCTGTTGTGCAACTTCAATAAAGAGAGATTAAAGTAAAAATGAATGCCTCTTTATCTATAAGAGACCACCCCAAGCATAACAATTGTAATAGCTGACCAGGACTGAATTATCATTGGTGCAATGGAGCACCTGCAACTCAGGGGGTTCCAAAACTATTATCACCTATGCAAACTTCACAAGTTTGTGATGGTAGACTGACACATGACATCTTTTGTGGATTACTGTGTAGCCCCAGGCGAGAAACTAGAGAGAGACACAAGCGACTGAGAGAAACAGAGGGGAAATGAGAGAGACAGACATGAGAGAAATTAAAGAGTGAGTGAAACAGGAGAGAGACAAACAAGAAAGAACGAGTAAGAAAGAGAAAGAGAAACCGGGAGAAAAGAGACAAACGAGAGCGAGAAAATCTGGAAAAGCCAGACATAAAAGAGAGAGAGAGACAGAAGCGAAAGACACAGAGAGAAACTGGAGACAGAAGCAATAAAGAAAGCAAGAAATATGAGAGAGGAAAAGGCAGAAAGAAACAGATGACAGAGAAAGAGAGAGAGAGAGAAGGAGGAGAGCGTGGGATCTGGGAGATGCTAGAAAGGCAGACAAGTAGAGACACAAGAGAAACCATAGAGAGATGGAGAGGTTGTGATATTGGGGAGAAGGAGCATCAAATAAGTTTTTTCTACTATAGACCCCTTTACTCTGGCCCTGTGGCTGAATAATGTCATACCACGCTTTGTCTTGTGACATGAATCTTTGTTTTAGGCCTGATTATCAGAGGGAAGAAGACACCAGTAGTTTCATGGTCACTTTTTTGCCTTTATCTATTCTAAAAAGTATTCTGCTCAGTGTCCCTAACCTGACTCTCTCTCTTGTCCCCATTACAGCTTCGATGTGGAAAATGGGCCTTCTCCAGGTCGCAGCCCGATTGATTCGCAGGCGAGTCCAGGGCTGGTGCTGCATCCCAGCTTCCCGCAAAGCCAGAGGAGGGAATCCTTTCTTTATCGCTCTGATAGCGACTACGACATGTCCCCCAAAACAATGTCTCGGAACTCCTCTGTCACCAGCGAAGCGTAAGTCTTGCCAGCGGACCACAGACGTCTAATTTACATTTCTATATGGATTACATAACGGCTGCCCAATGACAGGGCAGGGGGTCTCAGAGTTTTACAACTGCTTTGGGTGGGGTGGGGGGAGGGCCTTTGAGAGAGTCTGCACCCTAGTTTCAGACAGAGTACCTTAAGTCAAGCCTCATTCCCTAAGCTCATCAGTTACTAAGCCCACACTTCTTCCATTGATGGCATATTGGAGTTCTTTCCAACATAGTAGAGGTCTCCTGTGACAGGTGTAAAAGCTACCCTCTTTAACCCCTGTCACAGGAGACCTCTACTAAGTTGGAAACAACCCAGATACAAACATTGTAAGAAGGGATGTGCCTACAGGCAGGGGCCAGACATGGACTAGTTGCAGGCTGGGTGTAGATGTGCAGAACCAAATGGTGTAGGCCTCTACTTTGGTCATCAAATGAAATTTAAGATGCGTCCAATGGCCTAATTGAGGAAACTGTTGTGCGTATGGCCATCTGCCAGCCAGCCTTGATAAGCTAAGGCTAAGCAAAGTGTTGGATAGCCTTGAATTACATCAATTCATATGAATTGATAACAAGCTGGCATGCCTAGGTGGCAGCACGTGTATGGGGCAACATTAGGACCTGCGTATAGATAAGAGCTTTGTCCTCATGAGTATCTCTTATGCTCTTTTTACAGGCATGCTGAAGACCTCATTGTTACTCCATTTGCTCAGGTAAGTTAATGAAATAAAATAATACCTAACCAGATCAGCAAAAAGACCCTTTCCCCATGATACTTTGTAACCCCCACCAAAATCCAAGTTCAGAGAATTATCAAGACCACAGGGTTGATTCAGAGCCAGGTGAGAATTCTCACTCCTTTTTAGGAGAAAAAACTGACTTTCATTGTCTACCTTGTGGCTGATGGTGAAAATTTACACCCAGTAGACAAAGTCAATGGCAGTTTTCTTTCCTAAAAAAAGGAGTGAGAAGTCTCACCTGGCTCTGAATCGACCTCCATGTGATTGATCATTGTAGCTTTGAGACCTTGAATGAGTAGTTAAGAAGGTCAACCAAACGGAACCCGGTTGGTTGTTGTGGAGCCATTGCCCCAGTTTTGCTCTAATTTTCCTTGTACTGCTCTTGGTATATATGCTTGCTATTGTTTTGGACCGATGAAGGTATTGAATACATATAATGGTGTTTATGATCATGCCTCACAACCAGACATGGTTCTGCTACTTGGCACCCTCATCCTGCTTTGGCCCCTTGTTGTACCAACCATCTGACAAGCAAAAGTCTCTAAAAGAGAACCTTATGGGATTTTTTTCTAGTAGATGTTTTAACTGTGAGTTAGTAAGACCCTTGGGAATAAAAAAAAAACTCTGAACATCGGGCCATGATTTGTGCCCAAAATATACCCAAAAAAAGCTCCAAATTGCTCTGATGTCTCTTTTTATTGTGGAAAGAATAAGAAAATGTTAGAGCTAGTCCAGTGTTGTTAAGGCCTGTGACACTATTGTGGGAGCATGGGTTACAAAGGTGATGATCAGCGTACATTAAAGGGAACACCACCAGCATACCACAGCATAAATTAAAAGGAACAGAGGCAAAATCCATAGAAAAAATTGCATTTATATAACCATCCCACATTCTAAAACTAAGAAAGGAGGTTGGCTGGAGTTTAAATGATGAATTTTGGCTTTAGGAGGAATTCCATGATGTTTATTCTAGGAAGCTAGGAACTTGGCGTGTTCTTGGCATATTACTGCTTTACTGGTCAAGGTTTGAGGGTGTGAAGGTGACAACAGAATTTGGATAGCCTCAGCTGCTAATGAGTCAGTGACTTGAGCTGCGGGATTCCTACTGTGTATGTCACATGAGTATAGTGCCACCAGCTGGTCAGAAGTGTTAGCACTCCTTATAATGGACATAGTCATTAAAAATGAGCAGATATGTTTGTTGGTGATGGTTTCCATCATTTCAGGTCATGTTTCTTGAAGACTTCTCTGGCTAGTCATCCAACCGGCTTTCTCAGTTTAAATGACTTTCTGTGGTTATCACAATCTGTATGGGGTCAAAGTGCACTGGGACTAAAAGATTTTATTGGTCCCAGCCAGCCGGCCCATAAGCTGCTTAGCTGAGCCCCCCCAATGTGCCTCCCAACTGTAAGGGACGATAGCTCCATAGGACAGAACTCTCCACATAGAGATATTAGGCCAGAGCACAGAGCTGGACACGGAGGACTTTATTAAAATGCAGTCCTAATGAGAATAAAATAAAAACGAAAAACAGAGCCTTAGATTCAGGCAGCAATAAGAGGATTGTAATAATAACAGAACAGAATTCAGGAACATAAATGGGACAAAACCTAATGCGGGCCACTGTGGAGATCCCCCCGCGTGCTGGCACTTAACCTGGGCCGGGTTCCTTGACACAGAATTCAGCAGCCTCCAGGGAACAGATGGAGGCCACTGGAACACAGGATTAGGGTTTTTGTTTGGGCACTAAACAGTGCAATCAGAGATCTGCTGAAAGTCGGAAAAACTTAGCTGGGGAAGCCATCCGCACTATCAGCTGCTCCATGACTACTGGGGACAGAGCCAGCTCCAGGTTTGTGGGGGCCCATGGGCAAGAGAGTCTTAGTGGGCCCCTAAGTAGCATGTCACATGATGTCAGCTTTCAGCTCCGCTGCCACAAATTGGTCATCTTCTGCTGCTGATCGCCCTCCATTCCTTGTTACCTTCCCTATAGCCACAAATTGTCTTCTAGTCCTTGTTGCATTCACTACTGCCACCAAGCACCCTTCAGCCCTTACTGCTTGCTCCGCTGCCACTAAAGACTTCATCATTGCTGTCAGTTGTTACCTGGTTCTCGGTCTCTTCGGAGCTTCCATCAATTGCCCTCCATTTCATGCCACCATCTCCAATGTTGCTGAGGCCAGCCATGAGCAGGTCTGCACACAACACCTGGCATTTGGTGGTTCAGGACCACTGTAAAATAATACCATGGTCAAGTGTGAGCTTGAGTGGGCCCCTGAAGATGCCAGGGGCCCTGGCAGTTGCCCAGGTTTGCCCTGTGCTGGCGCGTTTTAAAGGGAACCCCCTCCATGCCCTGCCCTCCAGTGACAGAAATGCTCAGATATGTCTCCCCCCATGACCTATACTTACCCATACCACCAGGTGATGAGGGACCCTGCCACTGGATGGGTGGGTATAGGTTACATTTAGATCAGTAAACATTTATTTTTGTGGTGCTATTCTATTTGTGAACTAGTAAGGGGCCCCAATACTACTCTACAGGATAGGGGAGCTGCACATCACCTGCCCAACTTGCCAGCAGGTGGCTTGCAGGTACCCCTATTATTTGCACCCCCACAGGCCAGGGGGCTGTGGACGATCCGATTGACTGTCAACACAGGCCCGGGGCTCTTCCTGGAAGAGCACTGGGTCCCTGCCAATAGGCATAGGGCCTGGTTATGCAACAGGGACAGAGGCTGGCCACTGGGCCCCTTGGTCTGGGCTTACCTGCCCCTATGATTGGTGTACCTGGCTGGTTTGTGCCTTGGAAGAGAAAAAAAAAAATCCAACCCACTCACAGCGGTCTAATGTGGTCCGTACACCCCACCCACAGTAGCTCCATAGCCCTTACATCAATCATTTTACAGTCAGTTTACACCACCAAAGTTCGAGTCCCCATTGACTTCTATGGGGTTGGGGAGTTCTTGGTCAGGTTTGGGTCCCGAACTGAACTTTTAACTAAAGGTCGTCCGAACCCAACCAACCCAAACATGCACAGGTTCACTCATCCCAACCCAGGACAGATGTAGATCTAGATTGATCTACTACAATGGTAAAGTTTCATACTGAACTGACTGGTGCACCTGTGGCTGTGGCCCAATTTTAGGCCTTTAGGTGCTGCATAATAGGAGTATCGACGGGCAGGCAGCTCTGCAGGACCAGGGCTACAAACTGTAATGATAGTCCTATTATTGTTGGTACCGTCATTGTGTGGAGGTTTTGGAGAGCTGCAAGACGGCATAGGGGACATTGGTTGTTGTGTATGAATGGGTAACTGCATGCCTTGGCTTCTCATTGGTATGGCAAGCCCCAGATGAACTAAATGAGCCACATGGTTGTATAAATGGCCCATTGACCTTACATGTGGCCCCTTGTTGGCTTTATGGGGGTTTCAGTGTGTTATAATGGTAGCACTTAGATAGCTGGGGGGGGGGGGGGGGGGGGGCATAGAACGGTAGGAGGACATCTGGATGGTCTAGGCTGTCTATCCAATATTATGTGGTAGCCCTGGCTGTTATTGGGGAAGCAGGAGAGTAGGAAAGGTGTTTATGATTCTATAGAGCAGTGGTTCTCCACACCAAGTACCCTCCTAGTGAAAAGCAATTACCACCAAGTACCCCCAAGGAGGAGATCAATTACAAATGTTACCAAAATAAGTAGGTCACAGGCCATGTCTTCCTGGTAAAATAATTTACCAGGCCAGTTAGACCCCCCCTTGTTGGTGCACCCTTGAACATTGCTAGGTTGCCCCTGGAGTACACGTAACGCAGGTTGGGAAACAGTGCTAAAGAGGAATTGAAATTGCATCCGCCCTCCTTGGGTGAATTGGATTGATGATAATTTTACCCTGCGCACACCATCAGGAGAGCCTGGTCATGTACAGTCAAGACATTGGAGACTCCTTTAATTTACCCCATTTTGGGATGAGTAAAAGTGCAGCATTTTCTACCCATTTTCTTGAAGTCCCATTTATCTCCCCCCCCCCCCCCCATTGCTCAGATCAGCTGCCCCATTTGATCGAGATGCACCATATCTAACCCTTTGTCCTACATTTACACCCACCTGTACCACAATCCACGACCCTTCTATACCATTCTTGAACTGCCCAAGCATTTTGTGGTCCCCTTCTACCATCTGTGCCCCATACCACATACCCACTTATACCATTTGGTGCCCTTGTCTAACCCTCCTACTATTCACCCATTCCATTTTCTAATCCACAAAGGGCACCCATTTAGAGAAGGGGCCATAGCAGTAGATGTGTCAAACATGGTGAATTGCAGTGGTGCTATGACCAAGCCCTTTACTGTAGTTATGCTTACTCTGCTCTGATGGTGGCCTGGCTGGACAAAATCATGTAAGCTGTGCTCTGATTGGTTGATGATTTGACAGTTGTAACCATATGTTTTCTCTAGGTGCTGGCCAGCCTGCGCAGCGTCCGCAGCAATTTCACCATCCTCGCCAATGTTACCACTCCAACCAAGTGAGTATATGTCTTGGCCAACCCCAAACCAATGTAAGTGCTCTTGTCACAACAACTAGGGGAGGTAGTCAGTTACATAGTCTGGAAAAATCCCAGAAAGGGTTGTGTCTCTGTGGGGCCTCACCCACTAATGCATACATCAGTTCATGGTGATGGGCTGCTGCAGCAAAATGGATGGCATAGCGCAATCTCCATTACTTTTGGATTATTACAAACTGTGACTGCAATGATGTTGCTGGCAGTTATAATGCCCCCGCCACCCTCCCCTGGCACTGAAGCAGGAGGGGGGTTACAAAGAAAAACCCTTATATGGCCTGCAATGCGAGGTAAGGGGTTTGTTTTATTTGTAGGCCCAGTCCCCTGTCGTGTCTCGGGAACCAGGAGAGGGTGGAAGGGCTGGTGGGTTACCCCAAGCCTGCAATTTATCTTTAAAACGCAACTCTAAATTATTTTTCTTTGTTTTTGAATGTATTATTCTTTCTGCAGTCTCAGTGTTATAGAGATACAGCCTCACTTCCTGTCCTGTGGTGACCAAACAGGAAGTTCTACGGAAAAGTCATGAGGGTTACTGGCATAAGAACCCTATATAACTATATATATATATATATATATATATATATATATATATAATATATGTTGACACCTTTGAGTCCTAAGGCCAAAACCTAGGATTCTCCTTGTCGTGGGGTTTGTTCCTTCTCCTCGAGGCATCCCAAATGTGTGTAAAGCCTCGCAGTTCACCTATCTGTTCCTACCTTACCCCATACCACATGCATGAACTCCCCTCTGATAAGGTTTCCTAACCTTTCAAAAATAGCGTTCCACAAGAAAACCTGTATGGCAAGCTACCTGCGGCACGCTCCCCCCTCAGTTGTGTGTTCCCGCACCAGCTATTCAGATACTGTATGCCTGGCGTGAGTGCGAACAACCGCTAGAGCAATGATACTAAACTGGCGGACCAGGGTCCGAATGCGGACCTCTGCCCCAGATTTCTGGACCCCTGTCCTGACAACCCTGCACTCAGTTGCTTCTGTGTTGCTGTGCTCAGAGCTCCCCCCTTGATTGTTGATGTAGTGCTTAGTCTCCCTGCCAGTGTCATGGCTCCCTGGCACTTAGCATAGCAATATGAAGTACTAGATAGGCAGAAAGTGGCATTGCAAGGTACACATAAACTTTGTTTCTCTGTATTTTTGCCCCATCCTATCCTTTCCCCCTGCCCCAGCTCAGCCCCTATCAATCCCTGTGCCACCATTTCATCCCCCTAGCTCAGCCTTATCCATTCTTGGCCCCTCAGCTTTTCCCCCATCAATCCCATCCCCATCCAATCCCTGTCCTATCCAGCCCAGTCTCTCTGCCCCATCCAGCCCAGTCTCTCTGCCCCATCCGGCCCAGTCTCTCTGCCCCATCCATTCCTGTCCTCCCAGTTTTGCCAATCCAATCCCTGGCCTACCAGCTTTGCCAATCCATTACTCTTTCTTCCAGCTCTGGGAATCAAACCCCCCCCCACCCCCCAGCTCTGCCCATTCATTCCTGTCCTTCTAGTTCGGCCCATCCATCCCTTCTCCCAGCTCTCTCCCCATCCCTCCTTCCTGTTCTGTCTATCCATCCCTCTTCCTCACAGTCTCTCTCCCGTTCATCTCTCTTCCTGAGCCCTATCTATTCATCCTTGTAACCAGACCTTATTGCCAGTAACATTTTGGGCCCTAGTCCACCCCTGTACACAGCCTGCACAGAATGCGGGGGGGGGGGGGGGGGTTAAAGCAATGTTCCCAGGCCAGAGCTGTAGGTTCTATGAGGCCCAAAAGAAAAAAAAAACTTTTTTCCCAGTGCCCAATAGGATTTCTGGGGTGGGGTCGGGGGACAAGCAGCCGTGTGCTGATTTCCAACTATCCACCCCCTGCGACAGCCCTCCTCCCAGACCTTCACCTCTCATCAGATGCCTGTAAATGGACCTTTAAATGAAGTGGTTGAGTTAGAAGGATACCGCAAGGCAGCCGGCACATGCGTGGTGAGATCACTGGCAAGAGAAGCATATCAGGAAAACCGCAGTGTTTCACACAGCAGGGCATCCCAAATCATGACCTGAGGTGCCGCTGGAGAGCTGCACATAGGCCATGTCAGGTTTTGGGCCTTTATAAAGAAGGCTTTGTGCAATGTTATTGGAAGGAACACTACAAAGATATTAACAGACTGAACTAACCAGATGACAGCTATGCTTGAGCAGGTTCCTTTTGCTATAATGTAACCTGATTGGCTCTTCTGTCTCTCCTCAGACGTTCCCCAGTATTGCCTCAGCAGACGGTCTGTAAAGCCACCCTCTCAGGTAAGCATTATAGAGCCAACAATTTACACCCATCCCCAACACATCTATCACACAAGATGGCAAGGTGATCAAGTGGGCACTATCCACTTGCAACCTGGGACTTTTTCTAGCCATTATAAACACGAGGACTTGGGTCCAGACTGCTCCGTGCACTGCTGTCCCTGAGCGAGGTGAGGTGTGTGCTGATGAACTCCATTCTCCTAATGCTGAATGTTCAACCAGAAGCCTACTGATCGGCAGCTTGCCTTCTAGGCCTGATTTTAGATTAAAAAGTCTTTTTTAGCCACTAGGGTCGGGGCAGGTGAGCAGTAGAGCCCTGCGCCCCTTTGGCAGCCCCATTCAGAAGACTGTAGGGGAGGTTCAGAAAAGTAGACTTTTCCTTTAATAGGTAAAAGTCCTTCAAAGGACCGTCCAGGAATGTAAAAAAAAAAAAAAAATAGAAATCCATAATCGTCTCCCCTGCAGCTGATCCTTCCTAGTCCCACTGTCAGACACACCAGGCTGCCAGATTGAGTCTTGCACTTAATTCATTTACTGCAATGATAGTAGCTGTGCCAACCAGCCCTCAGCAATGAGAGTGGATGTGCAGCACTGTGACTGACGTGGGGAATCTCCGTATTCCAAGGACGCACCATAAAATAAAGACTCTAGGACTGGGTAAAATCCTCCCTGATTTGGGATGCCCCACTGTATTAAACCCACCAGAATCGTCATATACATACCTTCTTCATTCATAGCTGCATATCCAGCGCATGCTCCATGAATGAATCTAGCAATTCTTGGGGTTTCACACAGCAGGGCATCCCAAATCAGGATGTAGCTATGAAGAACAACAAAACCCAGTGGGGGAGGGGAATACATTCCCAGTTTTTGTCCTACTTTAAAAGCTTTTTATTGGCATAAAAAATGTAACCCAGGTGTTGTGCCATGTCCTAAGTTACCGCATGTGACAATAATGGAGAAAAAGGTGAGTACATTCTCTGATCTCAGTCTTTCTGTAGATGATCTCACTATGGGCAGTGGTGTGCTTAACCAACACGCAAACCATGCAAATGCATGGGGCCCCCACCTGCCAGGGGGGCCCAGAGGCAGGGTCAGATCTGTGGCAACTTTTTGTTTAAAAATAAATAAATAAATAATGGCACTCAGCGGGCGGGCGGGCAGGCTGTGGGGAGTGAGAGATGCCATTAAACAAAATGCAGAGTGTGCAGCAGATAGAAAGGCACTGTGTACTTACCTGACCCAGCTTGCTGCAGAATCGTGCGCACAGCTCCATTCAGTTATACAAGATGCTGTGACATTAGGGCCCCCAGACATAACTTTGCATGGGGCCCCAGAAATGGCAAGCCTGTCCCTGACTATGGGGCAGCTCAAATTGGGATGCTCCATGGAGTCCTTAGCCAGTCTAAACAGACTGTTGGTCTATTTTATGTCCTGTAGGTCACTTCCTGTGACAATCCACTTTAATATAAGGATTTCTTTTTTGTTGCCCTGTTTGACCTTGATGGAAGAGATCTAACTTCTCTCTGCAGTGACCAAACAGAAAGTAACATAGCAGGAAAACCATGGGTGTCATCATAGAAACCCCACCTATAGGTCCAATAAACCTCCTGTTTCCAGTGACCAGGCTTAAAGTCAAGTTAGATCTCCCCAATGGTGTCTCGGGCATTAAATCAGATCAGACAGATCAGCCTTACTGCTGCTGGGCCTCCTCAAGACTTGAACAACAAATCTGAGACTTGCCCAAGTTCCGTCTGCCTGCTAAAGGTCAGACCAGTCATGATTGTTTAACAGTCGGGCCTTCAGGCCAGTGTTCTATTGATAGAGACTGTGGTTCTTCTGTTGCAGAACAGAAGCGCTGGGTGATCTTCTCAATGACTTCCTGGCTCCATTTCAGCAGACTGGGGTCAGTGACAGGCAGCACCTAGTAACAATTAGATAGTTTGAGTCTAGAGGGGATCAAGCAGCTAGTTATAAATGGTTAAATTGGCCTTCAAATGGACCCTAATTCTTCTTGGGGTCTCTTGAGAAGAACTTATACTGCATTGCACCATCCATGAGACATTAATCCACGAGTATTAATATGACCTGTTTATCCTTCCAAGTCTGCCTTCCATCCCTCACTTCTTTTTATTGCCCCTGCAGAGGAAACGTATCAGCAGTTAGCCAAAGAGACTCTTGAAGAGTTGGACTGGTGTCTGGATCAGCTGGAGACCATGCAGACCTACCGCTCTGTCAGTGAAATGGCGTCCAACAAGGTAAGACCTCCAGCTAGACCTTAGTAAGACCTTAACTTTCAAATATTGATAAATCTGGGCTTCTGCGGTTGGCAGCCCTCCCTCACAAGTCCATCACCTCTGAAGTTCAGAAAGGTTCCTAGAGGTCACCTGACCTTCAAATGTGACCAATCCAGATAATTTCTCTTCTCCCCCTTGTGAGTGAGTGATGGACACTAGGGGGCACTATTTAATGTTACAGTGAGACAGATTCTTTTAGTCCCATACAGGTGAATAGGAGAAGATAGGAGGGTGGGAGTCTGAAGGTCAAGTTCGAGGCTTTGGTCTGCCGTGTATTGGAGCGTGCATCTATATGGGGCTGAATATACTGTATGTGTAGAGATCCAGTAAGCTGGAAGAGCCTCCATTTCATACAGCTGTCTGTATATTTCTGCTTCTAGAGCAAAACCCGGGATTTTCACTGTCGCTGGCTTTGTTCCTCCTGCCTGGGACATACTGATTTGGAATGCCCCACTGTGTGTAAGCCCTGGCATCACCTGAAAACTATTCTTTTATTCCTATGGCGCATTGAGGGATGCTCAGCCAATCAGTGTCTTGGTAAAGAGCCCCAAGAAAGGTCAAAAATTAGCCAATTAACCAGAACACCACCCATTTTTTAGAAAAACTGTACAGAACGGGAGAGATCTTACCTTGATCCTGCCCCCCACGAGAAATCCAGGGCTTTGATTAGCCAGCAAGGTCATGTTGGTGCCAGCCAGCCGACTTTCCGGCCAAGTGCCAGCAGCAACGTGCTGGCCAATCAGAGCAGTAAATTATTTCCTGTTCTGCACCATTAACACGCAGGGGGCATTTGTATTTGGGATGCCCCCCGCACTAGGAACAACAACCATTTTTCAAGAACCAGGTGGTGTTCCGGTTCAGTGCTCACCTTCGTAGGGTCCTTCCCAGCAAGGACAGTCTATGCATGTAAAACATAATCTATACCCACCTTTTGTCCTCTCACGGATGCTGGGCCGGTGTCCATTCACAGACCAGCTACAGGGAAATGGCCGCCCCTCTGCATTGGCCATACACCTGTGAATGTAGAGGAGGGTGCAGGACCCCTTGTTTTAAAACACCAAAGCAGGATGAAGCAACTACAAGGGACAAAAGGTGAGAATAGCCTTTTTTTAGTTGTTTTGACAGGGACTTTAACAGTCTTCTTCTCCAGCAGCCATTGGGGGGGGGGCAAAGCATTGACTAGGTGAGGGGAAAAATGACTGGGGTATCAATAAACTAGACCTCAGTGGAGTAACCAGATGAGGGGGGGCTCACTCATACATAGTGCTACTCGAAGCCCAATACTGGTACATATACTCACCTTCTTTCACAACCCCTCACCGAGAGCCCACAAGCCTCACTGGCCACCAACCATCACGCAGAAGTAGATAAGTTCCGGGGCTTGATATTGGGCTTCCAGCAGGTGGATGTATCTATCTCATTGCTTTAACTGCAGGGGTATCCCAAATCATTTATGAGTTTGTCCCCACTTTAGGAGCTGTGTCCATGCCTCAAGGTCATGTGACCCTACCAAAGACTTCTAGACTGGAGATCTACACTGTATCTCTAAGCAGGGCTCCCATAGAGACGCACGAAAAATGAAAAGCGAGCAACAGAGGAAACACAGAAAAGAGGGAGACAGAGAGCTGGGGACAGAAAAACAGGGGGAATGTAGAAAAAGAAAGACTGAAGGTAGACAAGAGAGAAAGAATGGGAAATGTGGAAAAGAGATGGAGAAAAGCAAAAATGAATGTCATATGTAGAGAAGGTGAGATGGAGGGAATGTGGAAAATGGAAAAAAGGAGTAAAGAGAGCAAAGAGAAAAATGTAAAAGAAAGTAAAAGTGAGAAAGGGAGAAAGAATGAAAGAGAGAGGTAGAAAGAATGAAATAGAAAAAGAACGAGAGAGGGAGAAAGTAAGAAAGGGGGGAGAGAAATAGAGAGAATTAAAGGGAGGAAGAAGGAGAGAGAGGGAGAAAGAATGAAAGAGGGAGGTAGAACGAATGAAATAGAAAAATAACGAGAGAGGGAGAAAGTAAGAAAGAGGGGAGAAATAGAGAGAATGAAAGGGAGGAAGAAGGAGAGAGAGAGAGGGAGAAAGAATGAAAGAGGGAGGTAGAACGAATGAAATAGAAAAATAACGAGAGAGGGAGAAAGTAAGAAAGAGGGGAGAAATAGAGAGAATGAAAGGGAGGAAGAAGGAGAGAGAGAGAGGGAGAAAGAAGAATGAAAGAGGGAGGTAGAAAGAATGAAATAGAAAAATAACGAGAGAGGGAGAAAGTAAGAAAGGGGGAGAGAAATAGAGAGAATGAAAGGAAGGAAGAAGGAAAGAGAGAGAGAGAGGAAGAAGGAAAGAGGGAGGTGGAAAGAATGAAATAGAAAAAGAACAAGAGAGGGAGAAAGTAAGAAAGAGGAAGAAAGGGGGAAAGAAAGAGAGAGAATGAAAGGGATGAAGAAGGAAAGAGAGAGAGAGAGAGAGGGAGAAAGAAGAATAAAGAGATGGAGCGAAGTTAAAAATGGAGGAAGATGTGAAGAAGCTGAACAGACAGGCAGACAGGAGAAAGGTTACAAGCGAAAGATAGGGGGGGGGGGGTGTAAACAACATGAAATACAGGGGTAGGGGGGATACGGAAAGGAGATAGAGGGCTGAAAAAAAAAAAGACAGAAGGAGAAAGAGAAATTCAAGAAGAAGGAAAAGAGAATGATAAAGAAATGTGCCAAAAACAAAGAGGAGAGATGGGGTTGTATTAGAAAAGAGAGGTCTGCTGCTCCAGTTGAGAGCTCCTCCTTACAGAGAGGTCGGGATGGCGCCCTGTGCATTTGTACACCTCGCACACCCCAAAGGCCGGCCATGTTTTTACATCAGACCTCAAGTGAGGGATAGTTGGAGCGGAAATAGGGATGGGGAAGTTACTTAGCAAAAGTGTGTGTGTATAGGGGGGATAAGAGAAATGGCACCAGACCAGACCAAGCTCAGTCTGATCAGAATAGTTGTGAGTAATCAGATCCGATTGGCCAGGATAATCCCCTGTGTAGGGGGTTGACTGGTCCTAGGGAGAATTCCCTGTGGGTCGCACTGCTTTGTGGCCAGCCGGGCTTTTGCTTCAATCACCCACATACTTTCCATGTCCTTAGTTTCCCTCTTAACCCCTCTGCACCCACAAGCAAAGCAACCCCAACCCTCAATGCTATAGTCCCAGCATCATGGCTGGGGGTCAGGGCAATACAAAATATTTATAACTATTGATTTAAGAGCGGCCATATCCACCCCTGCAAATAACATTCGTGTTAACCAGTCAGGAAGTAAATTGAAGGGCTTAGCAGGGATGTCTGGGGCCGGCGATGGGCTGGTAAAATCCCAGGCTGATTTTTGCCCCTAGTCCACAGCCCTGGTATTGAAAAAGTCCTTGTTTTTGAATATAGGCCTATGATGTTCTGTGAGCACGCAGAGCAGTGCTCGGGGTATAATAATAATTACCTATAATAATAATAATAATGATAACGTGGGAAGAAAGAGGCCCTGTGCTGGCTAATTGGTAAAATCTCATCCCTAGAAGCCTAGGCAGCCTGTCCTCCATCCCTCCCTCCCCCTCCCTCCCTCCTCCTGGCTCCCCCCTCCCTCTGCATTTTACATCACATCCCTGCCTACTGCAGTATGCTAGCTATACGAATCATGGAAGATACCAGCGCGCCAGCGGCCCCACAGGAGGCAGAGGCAGCATTTTTTTAAAGAAAACAAGGGCCAGCTTTCTCCTCATCTGCCCCGGTGTGTGTTTGTGTGCATGCCATTAATGGTCTCCGGGCTGCCTGCATCCTGCTCGTGGTACCCAGGAAGGATGCTGACATAGGATGCTGCCTCCTCTCTCCCCCTTAAGGATGCAGGAAGAGGCCTTGTCTTGCAGTTTCTTAGGCCCTCCGAAACCGTGACTTGTTTTTTTTTTCTTTATTTTTTTTTTTCCGACAACACCGAGACACGGAGGAGGAGGAAGAGGACGACAAGGGAGGGGGGGGCGGGAGGGGGTCACGGGTCAGGCTGAGAATTTAAGGATGTAACCTGCAAAATAATTCAAGGAGAAAGCCAGAGTGAGAGAGAAAAAAAAATGAGGCTACCTGAAGGAGATTCCATCTCTCTGGTCAACCATGGGTTAAAATCTGCATTTTTCTGCCTTGTTTGGGCTACGGACACGTCTGCTATGGGCCACCATCCCTCTGCTCACCTGTGAGAGGGCCTGCCGGAATTTAACCCCCCCCCCCGAAATCAGGATTCTACGGAAGGGCAGCCAATATCAACAGACTGCCATCGACTCCACCCCCCACAATGGGCACCTCCGACGCCCGCCAGGGGCATTGACCCCTTCCTGTCTGTAACAACTCACTAGAAGAGGCAGAAGCCAATTTTTTTTTTTTTCATTTAATTTTAAGTTTTTTTTTAATTCTTTTTTAGCTCATTTTTAAGTCTATTTTTTTTTTTACTTTAACACTTTCTTCACCAAAGTCGTTTCTGAAGGATGTTGCCGGCTGGAAATAATAAATATTTTTTAAAAAACCAACAAAGTTTGCCACTTTTTTGGAAATGAAGTAGCTGCTCTACACCTTTCGGAGGATATCGGGGGACAGTTTTATCAGCAGTCGAGCTCGCCCTTTACACCCTGCTCCCCTCCCCCTCGCAGACTGGATTCCTTCGGAAATTATCCGACCAGGATTGAAAAATGCCCTTGGTGGATTTTTTTTGCGAGACGTGCTCCAGACCTTGGCTGGTTGGATGGTGGGACCAGGTAATTGCCGTGCATGCACCTTTCCATCATTCCGGGGGGGTCTCCAGTGTGATCTCCGGGATCAAGACGGTGGAGTTGCGCTTTTTTATAGCGTCCATATACATGTCAATCTGGTTGAGCAATCGGTGGCCAATCCTATGGTGTAGCATAATGATATACAGTAATAATCGTTTAGCATTGGTAAAATCAGATTGTAAGGTATATGTCCAGCCTTAGGCTCATCATACACTCAGCAATCTAGTTATGACCCGCTTGTCTATTATATGGGATATATATATATATTATATCCTGGTCATACACTCAGCAATCTAGTTATGACCCGCTTGTCTAGTATATGGGATATATATATATATATATATATATATATATATATATATATATATATTATATCCTGGTCATACACTCAGCAATCTAGTTATGACCCGCTTGTCTGGTATATGGGATATATATATATATTATAGGCTGGTCATACACTCAGCAATCTAGTTATGACCCGCTTGTCTGGTATATGGGATATATATATATATATATATATATATTATAGGCTGGTCATACACTCAGCAATCTAGTTATGACCCGCTTGTCTGGTATATGGGATATATATATATATATATATATTATAGGCTGGTCATACACTCAGCAATCTAGTTATGACCCGCTTGTCTGGTATATCGGATATATATTATAGGCTGGTCATACACTTAGCAATCTAGCTATGACCCACTTGTCTGGTATATGGGATATATATATATATTATATCCTGGTCATACACTCAGCAATCTAGTTATGACCCACTTGTCTGGTATATATTATAGGCTGGTCATACACTCCCGCTTGTATGACCCGCTTGTCTGGTATATGGGATATATATATATATATATATATATATATTATAGGCTGGTCATACACTCAGCAATCTAGTTATGACCCGCTTGTCTGGTATATGGGATATATATATATATATTATATCCTGTTCATACACTCAGCAATCTAGTTATGACCCGCTTGTCTGGTATATGGGATATATATATATATTATAGGCTGGTCATACACTCAGCAATCTAGTTATGACCCGCTTGTCTGGTATATGGGATATATATATATATATATATATTATAGGCTGGTCATACACTCAGCAATCTAGTTATGACCCGCTTGTCTGGTATATGGGATATATATATATATATATATTATAGGCTGGTCATACACTCAGCAATCTAGTTATGACCCGCTTGTCTGGTATATCGGATATATATTATAGGCTGGTCATACACTTAGCAATCTAGCTATGACCCACTTGTCTGGTATATGGGATATATATATATATTATATCCTGGTCATACACTCAGCAATCTAGTTATGACCCACTTGTCTGGTATATATTATAGGCTGGTCATACACTCCCGCTTGTATGACCCGCTTGTCTGGTATATGGGATATATATATATATATATATATATATATTATAGGCTGGTCATACACTCAGCAATCTAGTTATGACCCGCTTGTCTGGTATATGGGATATATATATATATATTATATCCTGTTCATACACTCAGCAATCTAGTTATGACCCGCTTGTCTGGTATATGGGATATATATATATATTATAGGCTGGTCATACACTCAGCAATCTAGTTATGACCCGCTTGTCTGGTATATGGGATATATATATATATATATATATTATAGGCTGGTCATACACTCAGCAATCTAGTTATGACCCGCTTGTCTGGTATATGGGATATATATATATATATATATTATAGGCTGGTCATACACTCAGCAATCTAGTTATGACCCGCTTGTCTGGTATATCGGATATATATTATAGGCTGGTCATACACTTAGCAATCTAGCTATGACCCACTTGTCTGGTATATGGGATATATATATATATTATATCCTGGTCATACACTCAGCAATCTAGTTATGACCCACTTGTCTGGTATATATTATAGGCTGGTCATACACTCCCGCTTGTATGACCCGCTTGTCTGGTATATGGGATATATATATATATATATATATATATATATTATAGGCTGGTCATACACTCAGCAATCTAGTTATGACCCGCTTGTCTGGTATATGGGATATATATATATATATTATATCCTGTTCATACACTCAGCAATCTAGTTATGACCCGCTTGTCTGGTATATGGGATATATATATATATATATATATATATATATATATATATATATATATATATTATAGGCTGGTCATACACTCAGCAATCTAGTTATGATTCGCTTGCCTGGTATATGGCCAATCTAGATCTGACCACAGTTTGAAATAAGATTGAACAATCTGATCTGTATGGTATGTGGACAGTCTCGATACACGCTTACATTTTTGTTTGATTGGTTGAGAAAAGAAATCTAATCAAATAGGGCCAAAGAGAAAAAGATCAGATCTGTCATCTTGAGCTATTTGCGATAGATCTGATTTAATGTTGAATCAGATTAGAATGGATGTGTCTGTAAGACAGATCAGTATGCAGAGGGTGCACTTTACAATCTGATTGTACAATCTCTATAGCGCTCAAATGTTTCCATAGAAGAGGCATTCATAATTTTTGGTAAAATTGTACAATCCAATTGTATGGGATGTCCAGCCCCATGTAAAGGAAACATTTTGTTTGGTAAAATGGTACAATCTGATTGTAAGCAGCTCTAGGTTGATCATACTCTTAGCAATCTGGTTAAGTATTTGCTATTGTGCCAAAGCCAAGTAGCCCAATGACCTACAAAAATCATTTAAAAGTTTTTGTGCAAGTTGTACAATAAGATTGTAAGGTATATGTACAGCTCTAGGTGGATCATTATCTTACTCTTTGTTTAAGTATTTGATGGGCAATCTTACAAAAACTAAGTGGCATAGTGACGGTACAATCTGATTGTAAGGTATATGTGCAGCTCTAGGTTTATCATAGTATTAGCAATCTTTTTAAAATGGACCAAAACCCAGCTCCTCCCAGGCCGATTGATTCTCTCCCCCCCCCCTCCCTCCGGGGCATCCAAAATAGGGATGCCTCACTATGTGAAACCCCCAAGGTCGCCCTATTCACTTACCTTGCTACTCGGTCCCATGGCGCGTCTAAGAGCAGCAGCCGCATCCCACTATCCCTCTAGCAGGGCGAGTGCCCGCACTAGGCATTTGTGGATGGCCGTCGTGGGCACGCTCCCTGTTAGAGGGAAGCAGAGGATGCGGCCTCTTAGACGCGCCGTGGGACCGGGAAGAGGTGAGCTGGTCTTGGCGTCCTGGGGGGATTCACACAGGGGGACACCTCTAATCGCGGTGCCCCCGGGGAAAAGACCATAACCCAGGATAGTCAAAATCCTGGGTTTTGGTCCACTTTTTAAAGGGTAAGTCCAATTTCAGTGAATAAAGGGGGGTGGGAGCAGCTCAATCACTATTATTTATACAAAATTATTATTATTATTCAGGGCCTGGGAACTAATTTACCGCCCAGTTTAACCCTCTCATCATCTAAATATCAAGCAACAAACATGTCTAGCTATGTGGAAAGACAGAGATTTGGTTGCATATATCTGCAGATACATGTGGAAGCCACACTGCCCCGGCAAGGCACTCTGTGTTTAGTGTGGTCCCTACTCTTAATTCTGAGTCCCCAAAGTTGGGACATGCAATGCAGACAAATATCTGAGAGCTACTCACCAAAATATTAGTGATTGAGCTGCTCCCACCCCCCCCCCCCCCCCCCTTTATAAGTCCAATTTCAATTAGATTTTTATGTATATTTTTGTGTGGCAAAATGACGTCTTAAAGAGGAACAGCACACCCAATTTTCATGTTGTTCCTCTATGCAGTGGCATCCTGAACTGGGATGCCCCGCTGTGTGTATCCCCCCCTCAGGTCACCCCATTCACTCCTCTTCCTGTCGCTCCCGCTCAGCCAATCAGCGTGCTTGCTTTCACTCGGCTCCGCTTACATAGAAGGGAACTGAGTGCGCCGCTGGCTGCATCCCCTGCGTCCCTTCTAGCTTTGATGTGCCTGCGCCGTCCATTCAGAAAGAACGGGCGTGCGCACAACTAGAGGTGAGCCAGGATGCAGCCAAGGCGCAGAGGCATGGCGAGGGATCCAAATGGGTTTTAAACTTCAGGTGCTGAGCATATCAAGCATTTTTTTAAATTTTGCCTAATGTTAGCAATTGTGCAGTCTGGTTAAAGCGGACCTTCACCCTGAATAAGAGTCTATTTTGTATGTTTCCCTCACCCCCTACATACAGATTGCCCACATTAAAAATCATCCTACCTGCACCTATTGTGTTTTTTTAACCTTTCATCATCCAAGATGGCGGCCCGTGGAGTTTCAGGCTGCCTGCAAACAGGAAGTCTCTTCTAACTGTGCCGCTCTGCAATCTGGGATTGCTCTCCTTTTCCAGCTATAACCCCACCCCCTGCACTTGCCCAACCGTCTAACCTCTCCTCGGTATGTGTGATGCGTCTGAGGCAAGATGGAGGCGCCCGTATCCTAGAGTCCTGAACAGAGTTGCAGACCAGTGGGGGAAAGAATAATAAGTAAGCGACTAAAAACGTAAAATATAATCTTAGATGCTGGGGAATAGTCTTTGGAGGTTTTGGGCTTTTCATTAAATGATGCTGAAAGTCCAGTTTATGTAGTAACTGGGAAATCTTATGGAAACAAAGCAAGCTAATGACCAATAACAACAATCACATAAAATGTTCCCATAGAACAGTACAACCAGATTGTAAGTCCAGTCCTAGATTGATCAAACACCCAGCAATCTGGACAATCTTATTGAAGCAATTTAGTTTAATAACCTACACTAACAA
Source organism: Gastrophryne carolinensis (assembly GCA_027917425.1). Taxonomy (NCBI): domain Eukaryota; kingdom Metazoa; phylum Chordata; class Amphibia; order Anura; family Microhylidae; genus Gastrophryne; species Gastrophryne carolinensis. The sequence goes on along the minus strand of CM051238.1, from coordinate 405,599,908 downwards.
ACAATCCTGGTTGTTGCCCAATTGGATTGTAATGTATATGTGCAGCCCTAGTCTGGTTTTGCACTCGCTTGTAAGGTTGTACAATCAGATTGTAAGGTACATGCCCAGGCCCAAGGTAATCTACTCTACACTCAGCAAGCCAATTCATTATTCGCTGGGCAATCTTATTAATGTTGTTTAATTACTACAATATTTTATTTTTTGTAAAATTGTATAATCTGATTGCTGAGTTTATATGCTCTATAAACCGGACCTTCAGCATCATTTAATGAAAAGCACAAACCCTTAAACTATTCCCCAGCATCTAAATTAATATATTTTATGTTTTTAGTCATTTACTTTTCTATTCTTTCCCCCACTGGGCTGCAACTCTGTTCAGCACTCTAGAATATGGGTGCCGCCATCTTGCCTCAGAAGCATATCACATACTGAGGAGAGGAGGGGGGCGAAAGTGCAGCGGGCAGGTTATAGCACAGACAGAGCAGAGTTGGGGGTCAGGAAAAGGATAGCAATCCCAGAATGCAAAGTGGCACAGTCAGAAGACACTTCCTGTTTGCAGGCAGCCTGAGACTCCATGTGTCGCCATCTGGGATGTTTAAAGGCTCAGAAAATGCTGTAGATTCAGGTAGGATGATTTTTAATGTGAGCAATCTGTATGTACAAGGTGTGGGAAACATAAGATATGCTCTTATTCAGAGTGAAGGTCCGCTTTAAAGCACATACCTTACATCTCTGGTTGTACAAGTTTTCCATTATAAAGGATTTTTATGGTAGGTCATTAAAGTGGACCAACACCCAGGATTTTGATTATCCTGGGTTTTGGTCCACTTCCACGGGGCACCCCGATCGGGGATGCCCCGCTGCGTGAAACCCCCCAGAAACCCCTAAAAAACTCACCTCACCCCACTACTACGCGAGTGCTCATCCAATCAGAGCGCTCAGAGTCACTGTGGTATGCACATACAAGCGACGGACAACCACATCGGCTCTGAGCACGCTGGAGGCCGCGGCTCGCGCTTCCCTCTAACGGCCGGCGCGGGTGCGTGCCCTGCTAGAGAGAAGCGCGAGATGCGGCCGCGGCTCGCACATGCGCCGTTGGAACGGGGATAAAGTAAGGTTTCTGGGCTTCCTGGGGGGTCTCACACAGCGGCGCATCCCGATATCGATCTTATAGATTCCTGGGCTGATCACCCCTGGGTGTTGGTCCACTTTAAGCATTGCTTCTGTAAAATGCATAACTAAATTGCAGAGTGTAGGATCATTCTTGGACTGGGCATTTACCTTACAATCTGATTGTCCATTTTTACAAAAAGTAATAACTAACCTAGACCTTTAGATAACTAACCTAGAGGGTTTAGTTTAGATAATTAAACTATTTTATTTAGGGTAAGATCGTCCAGCGAATGCTTAAAGTGGACCAACACCCAGGATTTTGACTATCCTGGGTATTGGTCCACTTCCCCGGGGCAACCCGATCGGGGGTGCCCCGCTGTGTGAAACCCCCCAGGTCGCCCCCAAAACTCACCTCTCCCCGCTCCCACGTGGCCGCGCCGTCCAATCGGCGCCGAAGTACAAGCGGATTGACAGCAACGTACAAGCAGCTTGCCCGTCGGCGCCTCCCGCGCGTCACTCTTGACGTGTGCGTGCCTGCGCCGGCCATTCAGAGACGGCCGGCTCGGGCGCGCGCACGTCTAGAGGAGCGCGAGTGAGGCGGCGGAAGCAGCGGCTGGAGAGGTAAGGCTTTTCGGGGGTTTTGGGGGGTTTACACCCCGCGGGACATCCCGATCTCGGATGTCCCGCAGTGTGTGAGGTGATCGGCCCGGGAATCTTATAGATTCCCGGGCCGATCACCTCAGGGTGTTGGTCCACTTTAATCTGCATAGTATATGGTCTATATATAGTATATGAGTATATGATCATTCTAGGGCTGAGCATATATGTGACAATCGGATTGTAAGGTATATGTATATGTCCAGTCTTAGGGTGATCATACACTATATATCCAAAAAGAAACACAGCCTGTCATACACCCAACAATCTGATGATGCATCTCCTGGACCATCTTGCCAAAAATTCATGTCCTGCAATAACAATAATTGTGTACTGTGTAACTGTACAATTGGATTGTAAGGTGTATGTCCAGTCTCAGCTTGACCACCGATATATGACCTAGATCTGGCCACAGTTCTGAATGAAAACAAAACCTGGGATTTCGACTATCCCAGATTTTGATCAGTGCCCCCATGTTACCCCCCCCCCCGCCTCTTCCCGGTCCTACGGCGCATGCGCGGCCTCTTGTCCAATCAGAGTCATTTGCTGTGACTATGTGATTTGGAAAACGGCTCTGATGTTCTTCAGTGTGAGCACAAGCAGCCGCATCCCCAGAAGCTCCCCCACCGCAGCCTATGCGAATGGCTGGGGCAGCACAGTGCACGCACAGTCTGAGGATGCAGGAGATGCGGCCGGTGCAATCCCCATTGTAAATAATGAGAGCTGTTCACACAGTGGGGGGAAAGTTGGTCTACTTGGGTTTTGTTTGGCTTTAAATGAAAATGAGTTCATGAAAAGCCCAAACCCTTAAACTGTTCCCCAGCATAAAATGAATATATTTTACGTTTTTAGTCGCTTACTTATTATTCTTTCCCCCACCGGGCTGCAACTCTGTTCAGGACTTTAGTATACGGGCGCCGCCATCTTGCCTCAGAAGCATCACACACACTGAGGAGAGAAGAGCAGGCTATAGTGCAGGGGGGCGGGTTATAGCTGTGCTTTGCACAGACAGAGCAGAGCTGGGGTCAGGAAGAGAACATCAATCCCAGAATGCAGAGCGGCATAGTCTAAAGACCCTTCCTGTCTGCAGGCTGCCTGATGCTCAATGGGCCGCCATCTTGGATGTTTATAGTCTCATATTACACACTAGGTGCAGGTAGGATGATTTTTAATGTGGGCAATCTGTATGTACAGGGTGTGGGAAACATACAAGATAGGCTCCTATTCAGGGTGAAGGTCCGCTTTATGATGAACAATGATATTGTACGGTATATGTCAATACGCACTTCCTTAGGAAGAGAAAAGATCATATCTGTCATGGTGAGCCATTTTGGAAAGATTAGATCCAATGTTTAATCAGATTAAGATAGAAGTGTCTGTACATAGCCTTATTCTGAGGATACGCTTTACAATCTGATTGGACAATCTCAGTGCTGTAGAAGAGTCTTCATCTGAATTCTAGATTCATATTATAAAAATGTTGAGTTTTCTCTTTGGATTAATAATAGTTGTTTAGTTTGAACAATCCGATTTGTAAAATATGTGTCCAGCTGTTGGATGAGCATACACATGCTAACTATCCTATCACAGGATGGTAATGGTCAGGACCGGCGTCAGCACTCGGCAGCTGCCAGGGGGCCCCCACCCTCCCAACTGACAGGGCCGGCCTTTGGAGTGTACGATGGCGCTTGACCGGCCGCGGACTGGGAGGGGCACTACCACAGCTAATGGCCCATATCTCTCACAAACGGGGCTTCTCGATTTAGATTCCATGGGAGGAAGTGCTGGGTTTTGTTCTACTTTTAAGTTGCCCACTCCAGCTGATTTCCTATCCCTGGAGCATCCCAATCTGTGATACCCTACTGTGTGACACCCCCTGGGATCTCTGGCATACCCACTATACAAGCAATTCCACCCCTGAGTTTTGTTCTACTTTACAGGGGCATCTCATTTTGGGATGCCCCTGTTTGTGAAAGAACCCCCCTGGTTTGGCCGTTAACTCAAACTGGCGATCCCACAAACAATGAACAAAGGGAAGGTCACACACAGGGGCATCCAAATCAGGAGAATCTAGATTCATTTAGACTCCGAGGTCAGGTTTAAAGGGGTTTGGTGCACTTCAAAGTAGACCAAAACTAGACTTTTGATCCAAATGATCCTTGGGCGGCATCCAGATTTGGGACGTCCCTCGGTCATGTGACGCGACTCTTCGCCACAAAGGGGCCCACTGAGACCGTGCTGCCCAAGGGCCCACATAAACCTGGAGCAGGCCCTGGTAACGGCCTAAACCACCAACCCATCCAAATGTATTTGTATTACACGGACCTAAACCAATATGTATTCTATGATATTTAATCGGGCCTAGCTAAACCATTACATTTGTACAACCAGATTGGTATGGTATGGTATGTGGCCATTGTTAGATTGACCTACCACCATGCACTCTGGTTGAGCAGTAATTGGACAGTTTTACCAGTACAGTGTAGTGTTAGGACAAATGGCGACATGCTTTTTCAGGTGGACCTGTTGGTATATTAAACTGTTTGTCTGATTGTACAACCCGATTGCATGGTCTGTGGACAGTATTCAGCTGAGTACCAGAGCTAAGCAGTCTGGCCAAAATTATTCAGCGCACTTGCATCTAAGTAACCGTATGCAATTATGATCATAATCTTGAAAAGATTGTACAATCAGATTGCTGGGTTTGTGGCCAGCTTTAGATTGGATCTCACACCAAGCAGTCGCTGGGAAATCTTACTCAAACCATTTAATCTAAAATTATACACTATCAATCCAAGGTTTCTTGCTTGTATGATTGCACAATCAGATTGTAAGGTGTATGGCCAGCGATTGACGAAGCAATACACATGGTAAATGGGCTCAACAATTTAAAGCGGACCAAAACCCACATTTTTAACTAGCTTCCCCCATGAGGATTACCTTTTGCCAATTTTCACTGCTCCAGCTTCACTCTAATCCCAGATAATGGCGCCTGTTTCAGCTGTAAAGCTCCGCCTCCTCCATTCATTTCCACTGTTGTGTATGTATGATGTCATTGCCACGCCTATGCAATGACTGATCACCTGCTATCTTACAGAGAGGAACAGCAAAAAATAAAGTGTTCCAAGGATTCAAAAGCAAAAATATCAATTTCTAGTTCTACACCCTAAGAAGGAAGCATTGGCAGGGGTTTTGGCCAAACGTATTTGACAAGTTCAGTGGGTTTTGGTCCGCTTTAAGGGCACACACTAGCTATCCAAGTGTATGGAACCCGTTTCCTCTTAGTATTAAAAGTTGTGGGTCAGATTGTACAATCTGATTGTATGGTATATGACCAGGTGACTGAGCAATCGCCAGACAAACCTATACATATAGTAAAAAAAAAAAAGTGATAATATAAGGTTTAGAAACACTGTAAAATTGAATGCTTCCTCTTCAGTTGCTGGTAATCCAATTGTAACGTGTGTATCCAGCTTACAAATGAGCTGAGCAATCACTAGACAATCCTATGCAAAACTATACAAAAAGTATGTGGGCCTGCACATACCATAGTGGCGGGTAGGCAGCTAGTACCAGGCCTGTGGCAGGTTGGTTTGGGCTTGGGGTGCTCCTGGGAGCAGTAGGTCCTAAGCAATGAGGAGTTTCATAACCTGCTTTGAAAACATGGGGTAGCTGAAGCTCACTGTCCCTCTATTTTCGTGCCATTTAGGGTTCCAGGGAGGGAAGGACGGACAGCTCTAGCTGGTCCCGCAAACCTGGTGACAAACCGGGACCACAACAGCTGGGGGAGCCATGTACCTGGCCTGCACCACTACTAGCAACCTGGAGATGGGGTATTCCATGAAGAATTTCTGGACGGTGTCCTCTGTGTTAGGCTGGAGGGAGTGACTCAGGCCCTGATTGGATCCGATCTTTCCAAATGGCTCAAGATGACAGATCTCATATTCCAAGTATACAGCACGTCCTGTTCCAGAATATTGCTTACACATGGGTTATACATCCACAAGATGGCGCTGGACTGCAGAAAAAAGACTTGTGGCCACTCCCGGCCCCTTAAATAGCCAGGAACCTCCCACTAACTCCCAGTTCTTATCTGCAGTCTGGACTGCGAAGATAGAAGATGGCTCTCTACTCTGTGCAGGTGAGCGCGGCTTATCTGCCTGCGGCCCTGCAGGACTATTCCCACCCGTTCCAAAACCACGGCTTCCCAGCCTCGGCTGACCGGTTCGTGTGAAGGTAGGTTTAGCACCAGGGTCAGGTGCTGAGGAGCGCTGCTCCTACTGCAGTCCCTGCTCTGACAGGGTAGGCGGTTAGGCTTATGGTGAGCCTTGTGGGATGCCCCCCCTGAACTCTGGGTCTTGCTTTAACCCATATCTCTCTAGGTGCCCCCCTCCCTTCTCCTATTTTTACTTGGGCCGCTGCTGCTCTCCCTTGCCTCGCTCTCCCCCGTGGAGATCGCCGGGGGGGGGGGGGGGGGGTTGCTGGCGGTGATCACTTTAATTGAGTATGTTTTGCCTTTTATTTTCACCTTCGCGGACGGCGGCGACATTTCCTCAGATGCTGCGGTGCTGTGATTGGCTGGCTGGATCACGTGGGGCGCGATTCGCACTCTTCGGGGGGGGGGGGCGCCCCTCGAGGTCTATGCGGGCGCCATTTTACCCTCTCTGGTGCTTCGTGCGCATTTGACCCCCAGCGAGGGGCATACTAGCGGGGAGTCTCAATTGGATTTGGCTGCACGGGTGACCAGCTTTGAACAACATATTGCTGGGTTAGCCCTGCGTAATGCTTCTGTCAAGAAGCGGCATTTATTCCCCATTGTTTCCCTCTTCCCTGTTGAGTCTGAGGAATTTTTTGACATTTCTGGTTATTGTCCCCTTGAGGAGGGGGAATTATTCTCTGATTCAGAATCATCTGAGGAACAGCCTAAGATTTATGGTGGTACCGGGTCTCCCTTTGGAGAAGACCCATGGTCCTCAGATGACACTGACAGGTTGTTGTCTCACATTTTTGAAGTGCTTTGTATTTCTCCTCCGGCAGTGGCTCCGCAGCAGCAGGGTGAGCTTTTTCATACAGTTAAACCACGCTTGGAGTTCCCTGTGCAGTCTCATTTTAATAATCTGGTGCTTACGGCCTAGTAAGTTGCCTGGGGTGCCAAAGAGTTGGGACAAGAGGTATCCCTTTCCTGCTGATGTGATTAAGCGTTGGTCTTGTGCTCCCGAGGTGGACGCGCCTGTTCTAGGGTTGTCAAATACCTCTGTCATGCATTCTCCTGAAACTACTACCTTGCGGGATGGTGAGGACCGGTGCATGGACCAGTTGTCCTGTCATGCTTTTGCCTGTATGGGGACTGCGCTGCGTCCGGTTTGTGCCTCTGCCATAACGGCTATTGCTATTAAAAGGCTGCTTAAGTGTCTCTTAGATGGGGCCTCTGATGACACGGGAGGAGAAGACACTAGATCTCTCCTGCTTTGCTATGATTTTGTTGCTTATATCCTTTCTGCCATGGATCATGTCATTAGAATGTATGGAAGGACATCTGCCCTTTTGGTGGCTATACGCCGCTCTATCTGGCTGCGTCAGTGGGTAGCTGATAATGCTGCTAAGAAGGCTCTCACTGGGTTTCCCCTTAAGGGGTTGCACCTCTTTGGTGAACGCTTGGACCTGTTTGCCAGGGGCGGTAGGTTACCCCAACGCAGGAGGCCGTCTCGGCCCTTTCGGGGGTCTGGTGCCTCTCTCCCCTCCTTTCGGGCTCCCAGGGCTGGGCGAGGGGTCTCTTTTACTGGAGCATGTGGAGACTATTGGGGCAGGGGCAGGGGACGTGGCCGCCCCGGCCTCTCCTGGGGTCCCAAACCCAAATCCTCCCCCAAGCCCCCTCAGGCATGAGGAGGCACCCTCACCCATCTGGGTGGGGGGACGGCTTCGGCTCTTTGCTTATGTCTGGAGGCGACGGGTAGCAGACAGGTGGATCCAGGAGGTGGTTTCCTCCGGTTACAAGATAGTTTGCAGCCTGGCCGCCCCCAAGATTCATCAGATACCGGATGGCTCAGAATCCTCTGTCAGCTCAGGGCTTTTGTCTTGCTGTCCAAAACCTTCTGGAGTTGGGGGTCATCTGCCCAGTGCCTTTCAGGGAAATGGGCAGAGGCTTCTATTCCAATCTCTTCACGGTCCCCAGAAAGGACGGGTTCCTCAGGCCCATCTTGAATTTAAAGCGTCTCAACAAGTTTGTCAGGTTCAAGCATTTTCGCATGGAAACCCTGCGCTCAGCGGTCAATTCACTGCCCCCGGGCGACTTCATGACTTCTGTAGACATCAAGGATGCTTAACTTCATGTACCAATCTTTCCAGGTCATCAGAAATTCCTCAGGTTCGCTCTGGAGGATCAGCACTACCAATTTGTGGCCTTGCCTTTCGGTATCACCTCAGCTCCCAGGGTATTCACCAAGGTGCTGGCAGACGTGATGGCCTTGCTGAGATCTCAGGGCATTTGCATCCTTCCTTATCTGGACGACATTATCATCACGTCTCAGTCCTTCCATCAGGCCGAGCTGGATACCCAGTTGGTGGTGTCCACACTAGAGTCCTTCGGCTGGGTTATCAACCATCCCAAGTCTTCCCTGTCAACTTCTCGGGTGAGGTCCTTTCTGGGCATGACTCTGGATACATCTCAGGCCAAGGTTTTTCTCCCTCAGCAGAAGGTGGAGAGTCTTCTAGCTCAGGCCCGGTCTCTTCTGTCTTGTCCTCATCCCTCCATCCGGCAGGGGATGCAGCTGGTGGGCCTGATGGTGTCTTGCTTCGAAGCGGTACCCTATGCTCAGTTTCACATGAGACCTCTTCAGCTTCACCTCTTATGGGTCAGGTGTTTGCTCTGTCCCCCCTGGCCAGACGGTCCCTCTCGTGGTGGCTGGACTCAAGGAACCTGTTAGTGGGCAGAAACCTTTCTGTCCCCTTGCTGGGAGACTGTCACCACGGATGCCAGTCTGATGGGTTGGGGGGGCTTCTGGAAGTCCTTAAAATTCCAGGGTCAGTGGGGCCCTCACCCCTATCAACATTCTGAACTGAGGGCGATAAGGTTGGTTCTCGCCCAATTGACTCCACACCTTCGGGGTCGGGCTGTTCAGATCCGCTCGGACAACCAGACGGCTGTGGCCTACATCAATCATCAGGGAAGGACCCGGAGCAAGAGGGCCCTCAAGGAAGTGTCCCTGATACTGTTTTGGGCGGAGGAGAATGTTCCCTGCATCTCGGCAGTGTACATCCCAGGGGTGGAAAATCTGGAGGCGGATTCCCTGAGCAGGGGGACGTCTCGTCTGAGAGAATGGTCCCTCAGCAGCAGGGTTTTTTGCTCCCTGCGCCACCGTTGGGGTCAGCCAGATGTGGATCTGTTTGCGTCCCGTCACAATCACAAGCTTGTCTCTCTGTCCCAGGACCCTCTGGCCTTAGCCATGGATGCCCTTTCAATGTCTTGGAAGAGCTTTCGGCTCCTCTATGTGTTCCCTCCGTTTCCTCTGCTGGGCAGATAGCCCAGGAAGGGGTACCAACCATTCTGGTGGCCCCCTGCTGGCCAAGAAGAGTGTGGTTCGCAGACGTCGTGCAGCTGGCAGTAGATCAATACGCCCTGCCCAAGGATCCAGACCTTCTCACTCAGGGGCAGCTACGCCACCCCAATTTACAAACGCTGGTTTTAACGGCCTGGCTGCTGAAACCTCCATCTTGATGGACAAGGGGCTGTCTGCCTCTGTAGTTAATACCATGATTAGTGCAAGGAAGAGGTCCTCGTCCTTTATCTACTATAGGGTATGGCATGCTTACATTTCCTGGTGTGAGTCTAAATCTTTTCACTGTCGGGTGTTTTCTGTTCCCAGGATCCTGGAGTTCCTGCAACATGGTTTGGACTTGGGTCTTCAACTCAGTACCCTCAAGGGACATGTTTCAGCTTTGGCCATTTTCTTCCAAAGATCATTTGCTAATCATCGTTTGGTTAAGACTTTCTTCCAGGGGGTTACTCACGTGCGCCCCCCACGTAAGCCTATGTTACCAGTCTGAGATTTGAATTTGGTCTTATCTGCTATGCAGGGTTCTCCTTTTGAGCCTCTGCGTGCGGCTGCTTTGTCCATTTTTGACTCTTAAGGTAGCATTTTTGGTGGCTATCACTTCTGTTAGGCGTGTTTCTGAGTTGGCGGCGCTTTCCATCAAACCTCCTTACTTTGAGAGACACCAGGACAAGGTGGTGTTTCGGTTTAAGCCAGATTTTCTGCCTAAGGTTGTGTCTGCATTTCATCTCAATCAGGACATTGTCTTGCCTTCCTTGTGTCCTAATCCTAGTAACCCTAAGGAGAGGGTATTACATTCTCTGGACGTGGTTAGGACTTTGAAATTTTATCTGGTAGCTACTGAATCCTTCAGGAAGACTGATGCTCTTTTTGTTCTTCCTTCTGGACCTAGGAAGGGTTTGCCTCCGGGTAAATCCACCATCAGTAAGTGGATTCGTCAGGCGGTGATACAAGCCTATTCTGCTAAGGGGAAGGAGCCTCCCTTCCGCCTTACTGCTCATTCTACTCGTGCTATTGATGCCTCTTGGGCCTTTCAGCACCAGGCTTCTGTTGAACAAGTTTGCAAGGCCGCCACTTGGTCTTCTGTTCATACCTTTTCTAAGTTTTACAAGGTTGATGTTAAGGCCTCAGCTGACGCTGCCTTTGGTCGCAAGGTTCTGCAGGCGGCAGTGGTTTAAACTGTTCGACGTTACTTTTGGGGATCCCACCCTATTTTACGGACACTGCTATTGGATGTCCCATGTGTAAGGAATATTCTGAACAGGACGTGCTGTATACTTGGAATAATACAATTCTGTGAGTACTCACCTGTAGAATTGGTATTATGAGTATACAGCACATCCTGTTCCACCCCGCCCTTTGTTATCATTGTTCTTGGTTACCTCTGTATGGTGATTGTTCATTTTGGATTCTTATTCATTTTTGATTCTCCCGGCTTCTTGTTAACTGCTTGTCAATATTGGGAATTAGTGGGAAGTTCCTGGTTCTTTAAGGGGCCGGGAGTGGCCACAAGTCTTTTTTCTGCAGTCCAGCACCATCTTGTGGATGTATAACCCATGTGTAAGGAATATTCTGGAACAGGACGTGCTGTATACTCATAATACCAATTCTACAGGTGAGTACTCACAGAATTGTATTTTTTGTTCTCTTCAGACTTAAAGTGGACCAAAACCCACGCTGATCGGCCCGGGAATCTATAAGCATCTATAAGATTCTCGGCCATTCGATTCCCTCCCCCACAGCATCCAAAATCGACATGCCCTGCTATGTGAAACCCCCCAGGTCGCTGCATACACTTATCTTGTTTTCCGGTACAACGGCACATGTGCGAGCCGCGGCTGCATCCCCGCTATCCCCCTAGCAGGGCGTGGGCCCGTGCCAGCCATTTGTGAATGGGCGGCGCGGACACGCTCCCTGTTAGAAGGAAGTAGGGGATGCGGCTGTCAATGTGCTCAGAGCCGCTGGCCTTAGACAAAGGGTTAGACAACGTGACGTCAGCGAGTGCGCTGATTGGCGAAGAGGCCACACATGCGCTGTAGGACCGGAAAGAGTAGAGTTTGTGTCAGCGTTCTGGGGGGTTTCACACAGCGGGGCACCCCGATCAGGGGAAAGGACCAAAATCCAGGATACTCAAAATCCTGGGTTTTGGTCCACTTTAAAGTGATTGGCAAGTAAAAAGTTAAAGAATACTTACCTTACATTGAATCCCTCCAGCACTCTCCTTCCTGCTATCTCGGTCTACTTAGTGAGGAAATCACTTCTTTCAGCTTCAGTTTCCAGCCTGCCGACCTGGGCCTTCAGTGGACCGAGAACGGAAACAGCCCCCACTCCCTCCCCAGACGTCCTAATTGGCTGCCTCTATGGTCACACTATGTGCTGGCAGACTGGAGGTGCTCTTAGCCTGCAGCATCTCTCTCTGGTCACACTATGTGCTAGAAGTAATACACATATTTTTTTACTATGAGATATATAAAGCACACAGTGTGCTTACATCACATAACTGTTGCCACACCCACTGTTTTTCCTATTTTTTTTCTCTGCATCTCCAATGCTCTAATACTTTTACAAATAACTTAGGAACTACGGGGTCTTTTTGAAAATGGATTGAAGCTTAGGGCAGTGCAATGTGTAGCTCTTGATCTTATTGAATGATCTGAACAAACCTTTCAATCAAACAAACGTATGTGTGTATTGATCCTATCCACATACTGTACAATCTAGCTTTCACGTGTTGTTTCTCGATCGAGACCTGTTCAGTTGGGTTCCCGGTGTATTAAACCTTTATCTGAAACAATCTAGTCTGATCACACTAAAATGAATGTATGTACTGAGCCTGCCCACTTACTGTACAATCCTAAAACTTGCACAATCTTTCTTAACATTTTTTACTTGGCGGTGGAACTAGACTAAATATTCCTTTTAACGTTTTGATGAAATTGCGCAATAAGATTGTAAGGTCTGTGACCGTACACTGGGCAAGCGAAACTCACTGTGGGGTGATCCCAAACCATATTGTTTTTATTGTTTTTCAGATCAGGCCCTTAAAGTGAACCAAAACCCAGGATTTTGACTATCCTGGGTTTTGGTCCTTTCCCCCGGGGCAGCCTGATCGGGGGTGCCGCACTGTGTGAAACCCCCAGATCGCCAGAAGAAAATCACCTCTTCCCGGTCCTACTTCCCTGGCTGAAGCCCACGCATGCGCTGTTGGACCGGGAAGCAAGGTAAGTGAACAGGGCGACCTGGGGGGGTTTCACACAGTAGGGACATCCCCATTTTGGATGCCCCAGGGGGAGGGAATCGATCGGCCCGAGAATCTATAACAGCTGGGTTTTGGTCCACTTTAATGTGATTCAGCCACTTAATAAAAAAATCAAAAGGGTACCAACATGGCGATCAGTAACTGGCCTGAACGCTGGATCCGAGCCCGTGCCGTCCTGGGCCAATACATGGGGTCGGGTTTGATGGTGGGTCAGGATAGCGTCCTGCCATCAGCCACAGAGCACTGTCACGCCATCTCCATTCATTGCAATGAAGGGAGTGTGCCAAGGCCTGATACACTATAGTGAATGGAAAGTGCTTGGCCATGCTGGTGGGGGACAGGACCTGGCCGCTTCCAACGGTCAATGAAGTTCAGGAAGAGCGGATGTGGCGCAGGCTGGGTGACTTACTGATCGCACCAATCAGCTGCGCGGTACAAAAGGTAAGTAAGTGTTTTTAGCTGCTAAATGTTGTTAAACTGGACCTTTACCATGATATATTGAAAAGCCCAAATCCTTAAAAAATGATTCCCCAGCACCTAAAATTAATATATTTTAAGTTTTTAGTCACTTACTTATTATTTCCCCCACTGGGCTGCAACTCTGTCCAGGACTCTAAGATACGGGCACCACCATCTTGACTCAGAAGCATCACACTTATTGAGGAGAGGAGAGTGGGCGGGTTATAGCTGTGCTTTGCTCAGACAGTGCAGAACTGGGGTCAGGAAAAGGTCAGTAATCCCAGAATGCAGAGCACAGTCAGAAGGCACTTCCTATTTGCAGGCTGCCTGATGTTCCATGAGCCACCATCTTGGATGTTTAAAGGCTCATAACATGCAGTAGATGTAGGTAGGATGATTTGAGCAATCTGTATGTACAGGGTGTGGGAAACATATAAGATATGCTGTTATTCAGGGTGAAGGACCGCTTTAAATTCAACTGAATTGGCAAGTGTATGGTCATTCTAATGCTGGCTAAGTATGTCACAATCAAATTGTACAATCCCCCAAAAAAGTAATTTAAAGGGATGCTTGAGGTTCATGGGAGCAGCCATGATGGGATTACTGCTGCATGCTGCCCCATTGAGTTCTATTAGGAGAAGGGGGGAGTGCTTGGTCTCCCAGCATCTCAATACAAGACAATAGGGCAGCAGCTGCAGGTCATCCCATCATTGCTGCTTCCATGAACCACAAGCATTAAGACTGAACTGTCCCTTTAATATGCGTGTCGCGTTTAAGCGTAATCGATATGACAGTTGTTTGAATTTGGGGCTTTCGCATTTTCTTTCTCGATTGCATTTGTTAAATCCAGTCATAACATTTGTCAGGGTGGAGCGAGCGTTGGGCTGAATAGCTTTGGTAGTCATTGTAATATCAGAATGTGGGGTCAGCTTTAGGAGCCTGAATGTGAGAAATATTTCTGTCGGCTGGCATTTTGTGGCGCAGAGCTTGAATCCCGCCTATCGGTTTTCTCGGAAATATTTGCCATTTCTGATTTAAATTTGAATTGTTTCGTCTTTGTACAAGTTTTATCGAGAGAAAACATTGTTTAATATATTTCTTCTGTTGCATAGATTTGACAGGATTTTACAGAGGCTGTACAATCAGATTGTAAGATCTTTGGCATATGTGCAGAGGTAGCCAGAGATCTGAGCCAGCATTGATCCCATCTTCTGAATCAGATTGGAAAAATAAGGGTCACATGACTTGTATGAAGTCGATTTTGATAACATTTTGACCGTATCCAGCTCTGCTGAAGTAGATGTCAATGTGTGTGTATATGTGTATGGGGGGATCGCCAATCAAATTGCATGTCTGATCATGTTTGTTCATGGGGCCTTTTTCCAAAGGCTTTGCAGTAACACCTCTTTCCAGGGCCCACACATACTTTACTCATAGGGGGTATTTCCTTACTTATATAAGGTATTTCTCCAGGGGTATTTGCTTACTTTAAATTAAGTATTTTCTTACTCATGGGAGGTATTTCCTTACTTATATGAGGTATTTTCTTACTCATAGGAGGTTTTTCCTTACACATAGGAGCTATTTCCTTATTTATATGAGGTATTTTCTTACTTTAAATGAGATATTTTCTTACTTATAGGGGGTATTTCCTTACTTTAAATGAGCTATTTCCTCACTCAAACGGGGTATTTCCTTACTTTAAATGAGTTATTTTCTTACTCATATGAGGTATCTCCTTACTTAGATGGGGTATTTCATTACTTTAAATGAGGTATTTTCTTACTCATAGCTCTGTATTTCCTTACTTAGATGGGGTATTTCCTTACTTAGATGGGGTATTTCCTTACTTAGATGGGGTATTTCCTTACTTTTATGAGGTATTTCCTTACACATAAGGGGTATTTCCTTACCTAGATGGGGTATTTCCTTATACATAGGGGGTATTTCCTTACTTATATGAGCTATTTCCTTACTTATAGGAGACATTTCTTTACTCATTTGAGGTATCTTCTTACTCATAGAAAGTATTTCCTTACTTATATGAGGTATTTCTTTACTTATAGGAGACATTTCTTTACTCATTTGAGGTATTTTCTTACTCATAGAAAGTATTTCCTTACTTATATGAGGTATTTCCTTACTTACATGAGGTATTTTCCTACTCATAAGAGGCATTCCTTGCTCATAGGAGGTATTTCTTACTTATAAGATTCTTTTATTAATAAAAGTTATTTCCATACTCATAGGCGGTATTGCTAACTCACTTGAGGTACAGCTTAGTACAGCTTCTAGGTATAGGAAGGGTTTCTTTCCTTTGGCTGTCCGCATACTCAACAATAGCCAGGCATCATAGTCCCAGGCTCAAGCCGGTATCATTTGCACTTTAGAAGATTAACTGTGTCTGTGTATCTCTGTTTCTATGTTCCCCTTCCTATGTTACTGGAACTGTAGTTAACTGTTTACTGTTGCACTGTGTATATGCCAAAAAGAATTCCTTGTTCATCTCACGATGTACTTGGCGAACAATGAATTGAATTGAATTGTAACGTAAAGCTATGGTTAGAGTTTTAATGTAGAAGCTTTAATGGTAGAGGTTTAATTAAGAGGCCAAAGCTATGGTTAGAGTTTTAATGTAGAAGCTTTAATGGTAGAGGTTTAATTTAGAGGCCAAGTTGTTGGATGTAGGGTATTAGCTCTTTGGTAACATTGTGTTGTTGGATGTGGGGTATAGCAAGTTGTTGGATGTGGGGTATTAGCTCTTTGGTAACATTGTGTTGTTGGATGTGGGGTATAGCAAGTTGTTGGATGTGGGGTATTAGCTCTTTGGTAACATTGTGTTGTTGGATGTGGGGTATTAGCAAGTTGTTGGATGTGGGGTATTAGCTCTTTGGTAACATTGTGTTGTTGGATGTGGGGTATCAGCAAGTTGTTGGATGTGGGGTATTTGCTCTTTGGTAACATTGTGTTGTTGGATGTGGGGTATTAGCAAGTTGTTGGATGTGGGGTATTAGCTCTTTGGTAACATTGTGTTGTTGGATGTGGGGTATTAGCAAGTTGTTGGATGTGGGGTATTAGCAAGTTGTTGGATATGGGGTATAAGCAAGTTGTTGGATGTGGGGTATTACCTCTTTGGTAACATTGTGTTGTTGGATGTGATGTATTTGCAAGTTGTTGGATGTGGGGTATTAGCTCTTAGGTAACATTGTGTTGTTGGATGTGGGGTATTAGCAAGTTGTTGGATGTGGGGTATTAGCTCTTTGGTAACATTGTGTTGTTGGATGTGGGGTATTAGCAAGTTGTTGGATGTGGGGTATTAGCTCTTTGGTAACATTGTGTTGTTGGATGTGGGGTATTAGCAAGTTGTTGGATGTGGGGTATTAGCAAGTTGTTGGATGTGGGGTATTAGCAAGTTGTTGAATGTGGGGTATTAGCTCTTTGGTAACGTTGTGTTGTTGGATGTGGGGTATTAGCAAGTTGTTGGATGTGGGGTATTAGCAAGTTGTTGGACGTGGGGTATTAGCTCTTTGGTAACATTGTGTAATATTAAGTAAAGCAGCCTGGGGATAATAAAACAGGCATTTGAATAATATCACTCCCCACAATTATGAGGCCAGCAGCAGCCCTTTATATGTCTGATTGGCTTCAGGGATGCCCCGGGGTTTCCCATAATGTTCATGGCTGTAATGCTCCAAACATAAGGGGGTGTGATAGCTCTGTGAGTACAATACCTGTGCCATGACTGTGTGGGGGAGTGTTAGGTGTTATGTGAAGCATGCGGCCTGTATTTCTAGGTAATGTCTGCTTTTAAAATGTGATCCCTCCGCCTGAGGCGTGCTGCTCTGCAGGAAACTAGGCCAGGCTGTGTACAGCAATGATTCACACCCGGTTTTGTATAGCATTCTGTACATCACAATGGAGGCCGGCAGTGCCATGGATAGGATGCTCCAGACTGTGCTGGAAGATGCAGCCGCTGCTTGCAATCCTTGTGTCAGCTTCTTGTGACCTTGGATGAGTCGCAGCATTGGAAGCATGACGAGTACGGAGCACGGCTCAGGACATCAGCAGTGCGGCGTGCCGCGTGTGCACGGACGCCGGGGGGATTCCCTGTACGCCTCAGCTGGATGCTGCCCCTTTTATTGTGTCAGACACACACATACAATAGCAATTACATCACCATATCACATATTCCTCCCCCATCACATTGGCCTTAAATCATTAAGGGTCCTTACGGGCAATCTTCATACTTGCTTGCGGGAGCGGGGGGATACAGACTGGCTATAGGGAGACCTGGGAGAACTTCTTTGGGGCCCGCTGGGCCGCTTCTTCTAACTCTCCTATCCAATCTCTACCTCCCTAGTCTTCATGGAAACCCCCGGATCCCCAGAAACAACCCCCCTGCCTCAACCCTTAAACCGGACCTTCAGCGTGATTTAATGAAAAGCCCAAACTCCTAAAAAAAACGGTTCCCCAGCATCTAAAATTTATATATTTTACATTTTTAGTCACTAACTTATTATTCTTTCCCCCACTGGGCTGCAACTCTGTTCAGGAATTTAGGATACGGGCGCCGCCATCTTGACTCAGAAGCATCACACTTACTGAGGAGAGGAGAGTGGGATAAGGTACAGGGGGGTGGGTTATAGCTGTGCTTTGCTCAGACAGAGCAGAGTTGGGGTCAGGTAAAGGTCAGCAGTCCCAGAATGCAGAGCAGCACAGTCAGGAGGCACTTCCTGTTTGCAGGCTGCCTGATAAGATGGCGGCTTCCATAAGCCGCCATCTTGGATGTTTAAAGGCTCATAACATGCAGTAGATGCAGGTAGGATGATTTTTAATGTGGACAATCTGTATGTACAGGGTGTGGGAAACATATAAGATAGACTCTGATTCAGAGTGAAGGTCCGCTTTAAGCACTCTTGTTGACCGCCCAGAAAGCCCGGGCTGGTCAGGGGGCGAAATTATGATTTTTGGCCCCAGTCTGTCACTGCTTGCTTGAGATCTTTGATACTCACCCACATGAGTCTCTTTCCAGCACAGACCTAACCAGCCTTCTGTGACCCTCCCCCACACCCAGTTTCAAGGGCGCAGGATCAATCACTGATAGAAGAGAAAGAAGCCAAAAGTGAAGAAGACATCAATTTATGATCCTGAATAAGTATTGCTTGCTTCCCAAGGAAATATCACCTGTGACTTTGGAAATATGACCTGTGGGTAAGAACCTATTATTTGCCAGCTGGGAAATATGACCTGACTGGCTAGGGAGACCTGGGAGAACTGCTTTGGGGCCTGCTGGGCAGCTTCTTGTAACTCCCCTATCCAATCCCTACCTTCCTAGTCTTCACGCAACCCCCCGAGTCCCCAGAAACAAATCCCCTGCCTTAGCCCTTAAGCAGTTTTGTTGAATGCCCAGAAAGCCTATTGAATGCTCAGAATGCCCAGAAAGCCCAGAAAGCCTATTGAGGCTATAGATTCCACAGGCAAAACTAAAAAAGGATGGGGTAGAGCTTTGGTGGGCAGGAATGGATGGGACAGAGCTGAGGGAGGGCAGGATTGAATGGGATTGATGGGGCAAAGCTGGGAGGACAACAATGGATGGGCCAAACCTAGGGGGCCAGGGATGGATGGGGCTGAGCTGGGTGGCAGAGATGTATGGGGCTGAGCCTGGGGGGCAGAGATGTATGGGGTAAGATGGTAGGACAGGGATAGCTGGGGTTGAGCTGGGGCAGCGGGATAGGGCTGGATGAGGCAAAGAAACCAAGAAACAAAGTTTGTGTACCTTGCAATGCCACTTCCCACCCATGCAGTACTTCATATTGCAATGCTAGGCGCAATGACACTGGCAGGGAGACTAAGCACTACATTGCCGATCAAGCAAAGGGGGCAGGGATGAGAACTGCAATACAGAAGAAACTGAGTGCAGGGCTGTCAGGGGTCCAGAAATCTGGTGCCAAGGTCTGCATTCAGACCCGGTCTGCCAGTTAAGTACCGCTGTCCTAGGACCTCACCAGTCTTCTGTGCCCTCCCCCTCCCAAGGGCTTTTCTGCCTCCAGTTTCAAGGGCAAAGGATCAATCACTGATAGAAGAGAAAGAGGCATGGCCAAAAGCGAAGAGGGCATAAATTTATGATCCCGAATAAGTATTGCTTGCTTCCCAAGGAAATATCACCTGTGACTTTGGAAATATGACCTGTGGGTAAGAACATATTATTTGCCAGCTGGGAAATATGGCCTGTAAGTAAAGAAGTATTAATTGTGAGTGAGCATATATAATTTGTGATTTAGTATATATCACTTATAAGTAAGAACAGGAATGAACTGGTCATAGGTAGCACGGGGAGGATTCACAGTGGGACGCGCTACTTTGGGGCTAACTGGGTTGCCATCTTATCCAAACCCTGTTCCAGGATCCACTCAGTCTCACTTCTGTAACCCCCCCCCCCCAACAATTTCTTGGCCTATTGTACCTCGCTAGCCAAGTCAGTACCCAAGCACAAGCTTTGCCCCCTGCCAATGCTTCTAGCCCAGACCTGGGCATTGTAAGGCCCCAGGGCCACATTGATTGGATCTGACCGGCCCGCGACCAGCGTTCCCTGTAAGGTGCGTGGCCGCGCGTTGCCGACGCCCCCGCCGATTAGTCCCGCCCACTGTCCGCGCAGTCTTGCCAGAAAAGCTAGTGCCGGGTTTGAACAGCACAGTTGCCCCTCTGTAGTGTGTGTAATGTAATGGGGGTGTGTGTGGATTAGAGCCTGCTGTCCTATTGGACAGCTCCCTCCTGCAGGTTGGCTGTGGGCAGAGTTTCTCTTCCTGTACTATGTGGCATGTGTCAGTCGCTGCGGAGCTGACGCCGGAGATGGAGGTTCTCCAGCCACTTGTCTGTGCCTCACGTCGCAGGCTGCTGGCACTTGTAGTCCACACCAAATGTGTTGCATGCCGTACGCAGCGCCTGATGGTGCACTGGCTCTCGTAGTCCATTTCTGGCTAGACCAGTGCCTTTGGGAGGGCGGGGGGACCATGCTGCAAGGTGGGAAGGGTTTCACACAGCCTTTTATCCAAGCCCCCCTGGGTATCCCAAATCGGGATGCTCCACTTTTTGAAACCCTTTTCACTCAGTAGCAACGTGAAAAAAGGCGACTCCTTCTCTGAAAGTAGAACAAAACCCAGAGCAGCCACTGTTCTTTCCCCTGGGTATCCCAGATCAGGATACCCCACTGTGTGTAACCCTTGTTACTTAGTAGCAACGTGACAAATGGTGGACTCCCCCTTAAAGTGGAAATGAACCCAGAGCGGCCACCTGGGCATCCCAGATCAGGGTGGTTTTGTTCTGGGTCCCAACCGCACACCACACTTCACTCCAACGGCTGGTAGATCGGTGCAGGCCTGTCTTGACCTCTTTAAATGCCACTGTCTCCATCTTCCTCATGGCTTGCGCAATCCTTTCTGCTACTCTGTCGGGTAAAGCAAAGGCCGTGGCTACTGAATCCACCAAAGTAATAAGAGTAGTTGTTCTGTGGATCACTTCCGCAATCACATTGTAACTAGTGATTGCCTCTTTGGCCACCTGCTGGTCGCTGGTCACCAGGAATGATACTAGCAGTTCACGGGGGGGTTGCTGTTCTTGGCATGGCGTTGAAGTGCCACTTCTACCCATCCCAGAAAGGGTATCTACGTCTAGTTCACAGCTCTGCAACAGAATGTTCCATGTCATACGAGTTTATCCACTGGCCTGTGTCTTGTTTGGGGTAGGTGTTGTCTTCTCCAGTCTTCATTTATGATACTAGCTTGAGCTCCTGTGTCTCATAGAGCTTTAAAAGAAAGTCCATTTAATTTGCACTGGATCAAGCACTTTCCACCAACAAGATTGATTAGTCTGTGTTGATCTTTGGAGGTACTTCCCTGTGCTGGGGTGTAGATTAAAGAACTGTCACATTCAATACCGGTCAATGAGTAATTCTGTCTCTCTTGTAGCTGTTGACAACCACATACCTGTGGGTAGTACTGGTACAACCAGTCTTCATTCTGGGTGGCTTCAAAGACAAGGTTCATTTGGGTAGGGACTGTAATGGGGTTGAGGTTACTGGTTGTCCCTCACCAACAACCCTCTGCCTATTTCTCCTACTAAATCGTTGTTCTGTTTCTGCCCTCAATGCTCTCCTCATTTCAGCCAGCTGAGCTTGGAGGTCACTCACTACTGCTTCCCAGATGGTCTGAGTTACTGTCTCTTCAAGAAATGTCTTCAAAGTGACTGGGGTAGGACCAGTTGAAGGGTCAACTCCACTGACAACTTCTTGCTGCCCACCCACTGTTCTAGCTTTGGGTGGGTTCACTTTGGCCATTTTGCTTGAAGAGTTCTTTAACATTTGATCTCTTTCTGATTCAAGACTGACAGCATCATTCATCTTCTCTATCAGCTCCTCATCTGTGATGCTGCTTTAGCTGAAACGTGAAACGTTTTCATTTAACAAACCTGTCCATACTGATCTGAGAAACTTCTGGATCAAACCTTTATTAGGCTCCTTCTTCCTGAGATGCAAACAAAAGTCTTTCTTTAAGCACAAAAGCTCTGAACAAGAAGTCTGGAAAAGGTTTTCTGTTATCCTGAGAGATGTTGATCAACTTGTGGTAAAGGTCAGAAGTACTTTCCTCCTTCCTTGTAATGTCCCTTTAAAGTGGACCAACACCCAGGATTTTGACTGGTCCACTTCGGTGGGGCAACCCCGATCGGGGTCCCCCGCTGTGTGAAACCCCTCCGATCACCCGAAAAACTCACCTCTCCCCGCTCCCAGCGCCGACGGACAAGCAATCTGACAGTCCCGGACAAGCGGCTCCTCCGCCGCCGCCTCCCGCGCGTCCCTCTTGACGCGCCCGCTCCGGCCACTCACAGACGGCCGGCGCGGGCGCGCGCACGCCTAGAGGGGCACGAGGGAGGCGGCGGCGGTAAGGGGGTTTGGGGTGTTTGGGGGGGTTTCACCCCGCGGGACATCCCGATCTTGGATGTCCCGCGGGGAGGGAGGTGATCGGCCCGGGAATCTTATAGATTCCTGGGCCGATCACCCGTGGGTGTTGGTCCACTTTAAGATCTTAAGATTCTTAACTATAGCAAGGTAAGATTGTTCTTCATCTCCAGCATGTTCCTGAGATGTAACACTGGACTCAAGGCTTTCACTACCGATTCAATGATTTCTTCATCTGTGTATCCCTTCTGGACTCCCAAGTCTACCTTATGAATGAGATTGGTGTAAGACTCTCCAATCTCTCGCTCCCCAATCTGCCCATTTATCTTGAACTGTTTGCTAATGATGATCTCTGAAGTGGGACCGGTTCCCTTTATTGGTGTTACAGGCTTGTGACTTGCTTGGAGACTTGCTAGGGCTAATTACTCCCTCCATCGTTGTAACAGGGGAAGCTGCAAGAGTTAAAATACCAGTTTCTTGCTCTGCAGAAGACTTGCAAGTCTTATGCAGAGCAAGAAACTGGTATTTTCCTTCCAATCCATTCGAGGCCGTCCCTCATTCTTCACAGCTGGGACTTCTCCGCCAGAAGGGGCGTGGACTGCAAGATCAAAGATGTGGCTCCTCCCGGCCCCCTATAAAAGCAGCTGCCTCTTAACCAAGCCCAGTCTACTTCTTGCAGTGGTACTGCGAAGATTACTTACACTCTCTCAGGGATTAAGCAGCAAAGCGGGCCCTTCTAACCTGTCGGCTTGCTGCAGGACCCTATTTCCACAGATTCCTCTGACGCATCTGATGCCTCCCCAGCTTTGGATGTTTTCCTGGGTTCCGTGACAGTAGGGTGAAACTCCGGGGTCTGGGGCGTTTTACAGGGCATATGGCTCTGGGCTGCAGGCTTCCCTAGAACAAGCAGGTCGGCCGCAGGTCTTTTTTTATGGTGAACCTGCCGAGAAACCATGATATATTTTATATCTACCCTCCCTTCTCCCACATGTATTTTCATTTTATTGTGTGTGTGCTTTGTGTCACTTTACTGCGTGGGGGAGCGGCGGAAAGCTCCGTTGCCATAGCAGTACTACGGCGGGGAGCGGTCCGCTGCCGCTCCTCCCACATACTCACCTACTTTGTTCCCTCGCCATGCGGAGGCCTCTGACAGGGGGCGCGGGCCAGGCTTCTCACGGTTGCGGGGGGGGGGGCAGCGGCGGTGCTAGGCCGCAATGGTGCTGGCCGGGGGGCGGAGTCATGAGCGAGCGGCCGACAGGCCTGGCTGCGCTTTGGTGGCGCTCCCCCGGCCAGAAGCTTCTGGAAGACGCGTGCTGCGGCTCCTGCTGCTGCGTATCCCTTACAGGCGGCGTTATCGTGAGTCCTGCTTTTATTTTCTTCATGCTGCTAGCATTTAAAAATAAGGAAAAAAGAAGGGAAGATAGGGGGAATGTTATATATATATATATATATATATATATATATATATATATATATTATATATATATTTTTTTTTTTTTATAATATTTTTAAGGTTTATATGTATGTGTATCTATATCTGTTATTTTATGGCACTGTGGCCCATATTGTGATTACTGTCTCCTCTCTTTTTGATTTTAGATTGTGGGAAGAAGGTTGAGGGTTGTGGTTTCTCCCGGTCCCTGTTGTAGGGGATCGGCTATAGGCTTAGGACATTAGCGTCCATTTTGCCTTTCACGAATATTGCATATTCCAAAATCACCATAATGGAGGCATCAAGGGATAGTGAGCCGGGCACCCCACTTGGCCAAGACAGGCTCTGCCCCTTGTGCAAACGGAATCCCCTGGGCGAATTCAGCACAATTTGTTCCACTTGCGCCAGAGGTATTGTTTTGGACCATGAGAGGGCTGTCGCTCCCGCCCCTAATCCTGCGTCAGCTCCAGCCTCTCCGGATTGTCCGCTGCTGCAGTTAGCCCCTAGCGAAGGGGGAGCCAGCAGGGGGACACATTCTGATTTTGCGCACATGCTGGCTAGCCTCGAGAAACAGCTCTTATTGGCAGCCCCTAAAAAAGACCTCGAGTAAGAAGCAGCACTTGGAGCTGGTTTACTCAGACGAAGATTTGTATGCTTCTTTTGGTTCCACGGAGGAAGGGGAGTCGGCAGATGATCTACTCTCAGAAGGAGAGTTGCTCTCTGGTAGAGAAGACAGCAACTCTGGTTATTCCTCCGATGAGGATTCCTTCCTTCCAGATGATACGGAAAGCTTGCTTTCCTCTGTTTTTAACACTTTACTTATTGTTCCTCCCAAGAGGGCCAAGAGAAAGAAGGATGATTTGTTTCGGCCTGAAAGACAGCGGCGGGTTTTTCCTGAACAGCCGCATTTTTCTAACATGGTGCTTAAGGAGTGGGAAAGGCCCAACAATCTGCCGTCGGTTCCTAAGGGCCTGGAGAGACAGTATCCTTTCCCTGCCGAGTTGATTAAATTATGGTCGCATCCTCCCGACGTGGACCCTCCGGTTTCAGGTCTGTCCAACACCACTATTATGCTGTCACCTGACAATGCTTCCTTAAGAGACCCTGCGGATAAACGCATGGATCAGTTGGCTTTGCATGCTTTTGCCTTGGTGGGTTCCCTCTTACGCCCTGCGTGTGCCACGGCAATTGTTTCCCTAGCCACAGGGAAAAAGGTTAAGCAGCTTGTGGCTAAGGCTAAGTCTTGCAAACGGGCGCAGGATTACAAGGAACTCAGAGCCTGTTTGGATTTCATCGGCTTTGTTGTTACTGCCATGGATGATGTAGTCAGGCTGGGTGCCAAGACTTCGGCTTTGCTTGTAGCACTACACCGTTCGCTGTGGTTGAAGCAGTGGTCGGCCGATGTGGCCGCCAAAAATCCCTCACAAATGTACCCTTTGTGGGGGGTAGAGATGCTTGGGGCAGAGGTAGGTCTCGCAGTCGGCCCAATCCCACCTGGGGAGCTAAGCCCAAACCTCCAGCCAAACCTACACAGGCATGAAGGGGCGCCCTCCTGCTTTTTGCTCCAATCTGGAGGCGTCGCGTCTCGGATCTTTGGATTCAGGAGGTGGTGTCGTCAGGTTACAAGATTGAGCTGGCAGTCAGACCGCCCACAAAATTTCTATGGTCAAGGGCATCCCGAAAACTGCTAAAAGCGGAGGCTTTAAGAGCCGCTGTTCAGCACCTCCTGCGGATAGGGGTGATTTGCCATGTGCCCCGGGAGGAGCAGGGTCAGGGATTTTACTCCAACCTATTTACGGTTCCCAAGAAGGAAGGATCGGTGCGGCCGATCTTGGACCTAAAGGGCCTCCACAAATTTATAAGGCTCAGACATTTCCGCATGGAAACATTGCGGTCGGCGGTGAGGTCGTTCGGCCCGGCGACTTTATGACTACGGTGGACATCGGGGACGCGTATCTACACATCCCTATTTTTCCGGGTCATCAGAAGTTTTTGAGGTTTGCATTGAAGGGTCAGCATTTCCAGTTTGTGGCACTCCCCTTCGGCATATCCTCAGCTCCCAGGGTGTTCACCAAGGTGCTGGCGGGCATCATAGCTATCCTGAGGGGTCAGGGTATTCGTGTATTACCTGAACGACCTTCTGATCTCGGCCCAGTCCCTTCAGGAGGCCGAGAGCGACACCCAAACCGTGCTGTCAACTCTGGAAGCCTTTGGTTGGGTCATCAACTACCCCATGTCGCATATCACACCGTCAACAGTGAGATCCTTCCTGGGGATGACCCTAGACACTGTTCAAGTCAAGCTCTTTCTGCCACAGCAGAAAGTCTTGTGTCCCCAGACGCAGGTACAGGCCTTGCTGGCTTGTCAACAGCCATCAGTGCGCCTAGGGATGAGATTGGTGGGCCTAATGGTGGCTTGCTTCGAAGCAGTGCCCTTTGCCCAATTCCACATGCGGCCTCTTCAGCTGAACCTGCTAGCCAGTTGGGATCGGTCCCTGGAATCCCTGGACCAAGGATTTGTGCTGTCCCCCCCGGCCAGGCAGTCCCTCTTGTGGTGGTTGGATCCTCGGCATCTGCTGGTAGGCAAGTCCTTTTGGACTCTCCAATTGGAGATACTTACCAAGGATGCCAGTCTTACAAACTGGGGAGGCATTTGGCAGACCCAGAAGATCCAGGGTCAGTGGGGTCCGAGAGAGAACCGGTTGCCCATAAATCTCTTGGTTCTCTTACATCTGACCCCCCATTTAAGGGGCCATGCGGTTCAGGTCCGCTCGGACAATCGGACGGCTGTAGCCTACATCAACCACCAGGGGGGTACTCGGAGCAGGAGATCCCTCAAGGAGGTAGGCCGGATTCTGAGTTGGGCAGAGGAGAACGTTCCCTGCATCTACAACCCGGGGGTGGAGAACCAGGAGGCGGACTCCCTGAGCAGGAGGTCCTTGCGTCTGGGGGAATGGTCTCTCAGCAGGAAGGCCTTTCAAGCTCTATGCCTCCGCTGGGGTCAACCGGACGTGGATTTTTTTGCGTCCAGACACAATCACAAACTTCCAAGGTTCGTATCTCTCTCAAGAGACCCTCTGGCCATAGCAACAGACGCCCTGGCGAATTCCCTGGACAGGGTTCAATCTTCTGTATGCTTTTCCTCCGTTTCCGCTACTGGACCGAGTACTACGCAAGATAGTCCAGGAGGGGGGTACCAACCATCCTGGTGGCTCCTCGTTGGCCAAGGAGGAGTTGGGGAGTTGGTTTGCGGACATAGTAAGGATGTCAACAGATCACTGCATCTTGCCCGACGACCCGGAGCTTCTCACACAGGGGTCGCTTCGGCACCCGAATTTACGGACGCTGGCTTTGACGGCCTGGCTATTGAAACCTCCATCCTGATGGAGAAGGGTTTATCGGCCACGGTTATTCACACAATGATTCAGGCACGGAAGAAGTCTTCTTCCATAATATACTACAGAGTTTGGCGGGCCTATATCGATTGGTGCGAGGCCAGGAACCTTCCTTGCCGGAGATATTCTGTTTCTGGAATTCTAGAGTTTCTGCAATATGGTCTAGACTTCAGTTGAGTACCCTCAAGGGTCAGGTCTCTGCCCTATCCATTTTTTTCCAGAAGTCTATTGCCAATCATAGATTGATCAAAAACTTTTTTCAGGGGGTCACTCATGTCCGCCCACCGTGTAAACCAGTGTTACCGGTGTGGGACCTAAATCTGGTGTTATCTGCTCTCCAGGGAGCCCCTTTCGAGCCTTTGAATGACGCTACATTGACTATGCTTACGCTCAAAGTGATTTTTCTGGTAGCGATCACCTCTGTGCGTCGAGTATCGGAATTGGCCGCATTATGTATGAAGCCACCTTATTTTGAATTGCACAGAGACAAGGTGGTTTTTCGTTTTAGGCCTGATTTTTTGCCTAAAGTCGTTTCTCCTTTTCACCTTAATGAGGAAGTTGTCCTACCTTCCTTGTGTCCAGCATCGGCTAACCCTAAGGAAAGGGCTCTCCATGCTTGGATGTGGTTAGAGCCATAAAGTATTACCTGGCTGCGACTGATTCCTTCCGGAAATAGGATTTGCTTTTTGTCTTAGCGGAAGGCTCTAGAAAGGGATTTTCACCGGCCAAGTCCACACTCAGTAAGTGGCTTAGACAGGCGGTGGTATGAGCCTATTCTGCCAAAGGGAAAAAAAAAACCTTTTCGGATCACAGCTCATTCTACTAGAGCCATTGGTGCTTCCTGGGCTTTTCAGCATCAGGCCTCGGTGGAACAAGTTTGTAAAGCTGCCACTTGGTCTGACGCTGTTTTTGGCCGAAAGGTGCTTCAGGCGGTAGTGAAATTAACTACCTGCTGTTCTGCACTGGGGATCACGCCCATATGGACACTGCTTTTGGATGTCCCAGCTGTGAAGAATGAGGGACGGCCTGGAATGGATTGGAAGGAAAAACGCAATTCTGTGAGACTCACCTGTAGAATTGGTTTTATTTCCTAATCAATTCCAGGCCGTCCAACCCGCCCTCTTTGAGGTTTATTATTGTCCCGCATGCCTTTTTTATGGTGATTGAACCATTACTTGTTCATAGGACACTTGTTACACAAATTTAGGATTTTAGGTTCGAGAGAGTACAAGCGGAGGCTATGTGAAGTAACATGGCCTCCTATGTTCGGGCCTCCCGGCCTGCTTTTTTGTTATTGAGTTACTGCTTTTGAATTACTGGGCTTGGTTAAGAGGCAGCTGCTTTTATAGGGGGCCGGGAGGAGCCACATCTTTGATCTTGCAGTCCACGCCTCTTCGGGCGGAGAAGTCCCAGCTGTGAAGAATGAGGGACGCCTGGAATGGATTAGGAAACAAAACCAATTCTACAGGTGAGTCTCACAGAATTGCATTTTTAACTCTTGCAGCATCCTCTGTTGGGGAGATATCTCATCTCATCTTCTGGCACTAGGACTGTTTGTGTGTCTCCTACTCCCAAATCTGTAATAAACTGAGTTAGTTGAAATGTCATCAGAACTTCCTCTTCCTCACTCTCCCCTAGTTCTTCTAGCAATCTGTTAACAGCATTCAAAAGGTGTCTGCGGGTGTAAGCACGGGTAAGCTGTTGTTCTGGTACCTTAGCATATCTGGCTACTAAAATCAGTTCTGTATGTTTCCAAGATACTGTAGAGAGGGAAGGACGAGTAGTCGGCTATATTGACTAGTGCTCTCTTCCTCGGGTTCTCCTGGAGCCCACCAGGAGGTTGGCATGATGTCACCTTGCTCCTGTCCGAATTCTCGTAAGATCTATGCCCTGAGCTGAAGACCCAGCACAACTGCGCAATTGCCTTGATAATGACGCGAACGTTTCTTCTAGCTTGGTGCTGCACCCCTTTTAACCCCTTGTGCACGGTTTGTAACAATTCCCGGGATGTTCCAGCCCTGCCTCTGGTCAAAAGTCCCCTGGAGTCTCCCTCTCAGCTTGCTTATGTGGGCCTTCACTTTTCAGGGTGATCACCCCACTTCAATCAAACGTTCACACACACACAGCCCTACTTGCAGCCGTTTCCATCTGCCACGCTCTTCGCATACTGTCACATTCCACTCAAAATCCCCACTACGGGCCACCAAATTTATGTTGCCCACACACCATTCTTTAAGATCTTGAGGGAACTGTGCATGGAGCAGCTGTATCTGAACACTGGATTACTCCTGAGAGGGATCACTCTGTTAAACA
The DNA here is from genome assembly GCA_027917425.1 of Gastrophryne carolinensis. Classification (NCBI taxonomy): domain Eukaryota; kingdom Metazoa; phylum Chordata; class Amphibia; order Anura; family Microhylidae; genus Gastrophryne; species Gastrophryne carolinensis. The sequence goes on along the minus strand of CM051238.1, from coordinate 405,570,781 downwards.
GTCTCTTTGCTTTATTCAACACAACAACATTTATTCCAGCAGCATCAGCATTGTTGAATACAGTCTCTGCATTCATGTACTGCTTTAGGGGCTGGGGTGGACAATCTATTGGTACCAGGTTTCAGTCCTCCAAAGCTCGGCTGTATCCTCCTTCAGAGCGGTGCTGCCATACTTGCTGGCTGGCCAGGATGTTCGACTGGAGAGGATGTCCCTCTGTGTGTTGGTATCCCCTTGTGCACCCGACCCGCTTTCTCTGTGGCTCATTGTAGTCTCTACACTAGCACATGTCTGACTTGAACTGATAAAACCAGGAAGTATAAGTTCTAGGTATCAGCTCTGTTTTCAGTTTGCATTGGTGTTTCTCCGTGTGATGTTAACTCGAGCAGCATCTGCCTGTTAACTTCATAGCTGCCATTACTTATTACATGCAGTTTAGCTGCTTATTAAACAGAAATTATTAATGGAGTCTATACACATCTATTTTTAGCCGGGCCACAAAAGGATACTCACCTCAGCCGCCACATAGTGGATCTGTCCAGGCTTTGTCTTTTTGCTCCCTCCCTGAACTAGGAAGTACGGTACAGTAAGTGTCCTTTTTATATTAAGGCATGTAATGCTCCCTCTTGTGTAAGTTATATGGAGACTGGAAGACATGAGGGAATTCCATGACCATTGAGTCCCCCAGCTATAACTCTCAGCCCTACAGACTTGTCTGACTGCCATTCATTAGGGGCCCTTATGAACACATGAAAGCACAGTAACAAAACCATATCTTACCCTATCACAAAATATAAAAAGTGTTTTGACTGGAGCCAGGCTTTAAAGTCTGTGACCTAAGGGTAAGAGTGGAGCAGCTGGGTTGTGGGTGGATCGATCCGTGACTCACGCTGACACGCTAACCTCTTTATTCCATCGCTGTCTCCACCAGCATAGCAATAAAATAAATTACATGACTGGTATGAAGAAAAAAGGACAACACCAAGGTGACGCTACACCTACAGCTATGCTAAACTTACAGACTTTCACCTAGGCAGCTATTTATATACACAAGTAGCCACACCCACATGTGGCTGTCAATGTTCTTGCTCCTTAGAATCCCTTCTCTCCACCATTTCACTTCCCCTCTCCCCTGGTGACTCCCTTCTCCCCACCCCTCTCCCCTAGTGAATCCCTATTCCCCACCCTTCTACCCCCTCCCTTGGTGAATACCTTCTCCCCACCCCTCTCCCCTGGTGACACCCTTCTCCTCTACTCACTCTCCCCTGATGACTCCCTTCTCCCCACCCCTCTATCCCCTCTCCCCTGGTGAATCCCTATTCCCCACCCTCTACCCCCTCCCATGGTGATTCCCTTCTCCCCACCCTTCTACCTCCTGTGCCCTGGTGACTCCCTTCTCCCCATTCCTCTCCCCTGGATAAACCCTTCTCCTCCTCCCACTACCTGGCTCCCCTGGTGAATCCCTTCCCCCCCCACCCCCACCCCCACCCCTCTACCCCCTCTTGCCTGGTGAACCCCTTCTCTACACCCCTATGCCATGATGAATCTCTTCTCTATACCCTGGTGAATATTTTATTTTCACCCCTCTCACCTGGTAAATCATCCCTTCTCTCCACCTATCCAACCTCTCCTTTGTTGGAGCCATTTTCTCCATCCCACTACCCACTTTCCCCTAGTAAATACCTTCTCTCCATCTCTGTACCCTCCTCTATTTTCTGGTCAATTAATTCTCTTCACCTCTCTAGCCCCTTTTCCCCTCCTTTCTACTTCCTCTGCAGTGATGAATCGCCTGTCTCTTCCTTTCTGTTCCCCTCTCTTCTCTGGAGAAACTCTTCTTTCCACCGCTCTACCCCATCTCTTCTGGCGAATTACTTCTCTCCACCTCTCTACCCACTCTGGTAGCTGGACAGCTGGTAAATCCATTCATCCCTCCTTTTTACCCCCTCTCCCCGCCTCTCTACGCCTCTCTACTTCCTATGCAGTGATGAATAATCATCTCTCTTCATTTATACCCCCACCTGGTGAATATTTTCTTTCCACCTCTCTACCCCGTCTCTTCTGTCCAATTCCTTCTCTCCAACACTCTACCCCCTCTTTTCTGGTGAATATATTCTCTGCACCTTCTACTCTCTCTCTTCTGGTAAATCTCTATTTATCCACCACTCACCCAGGTAAGTTAAAAACCTCTTTGATAGACCAAAACCCAGGCTTTTCACTTACCTGGGGTTTGGTTTCCAATACTGGGGCTTTCTAATTTGGTGCGCCCCTGTGTGTGAAACACATGGGATCAGCTGTTGCTTTTCCTCCATCCATGGCACCTGCACAGGCCTCAGTCAACCAGAACTCATTTCAGTGCACAATCATAACCGACAATAGAACCAATTTTCGGGTGCCTCCTGCTGGCAGGTTCTTTTCTGCAGCACGCAGTCGCAGCCAACAATTCAAAAATACTGATGTGGGTGCATGCAACAGCTAGAGGAGTGCTGGGGATCCTGCCCCCCCCCCCCCCCAATTTACCCTCATCATCATGGGTAGTAGGTGGGTAGATATTGTTTCACAGCATTAAGCGATGTGTTTGTCTAGGAGTGTAATATAAGAAGCTTGCGGCATAGGGGATGACGTGCACGCCCTGTGTGCGCGCTGGCAGTCTGTCAGGGTTATGAGAGCACTGAAGGAGGTGAGGGGCTTGGACTCTTCAAAGTATTAGGGAGATCGAGGCTGATGGGCCAGAGGTTTATGTGGGGGACATAAACAGAAGTAGAGGGACTTAAAACAAAGGACACTTCAGGACAGTGGCCTGAGGCAGCGCAAGTATGTAAACGGGCCAGGGAATAATATAGGAGAATACAAAAAAATGTGTGAAAATACAGCGCTCGTAGCCACATACAAATACATTTTCTTTGTTTCTTTCTAATCAAATACTAGCTCAACGTGTGAAGCCTAAAATCTGACTTTTAAGTCCATTAACAACAATCCAAAATAAACACAGAGCTGTAGCATAAAGTCCAGGTAGTGATTTAACACGAATTTGAATCCCACGATGCATGCATCTTCAACGACTAGAAATTGTGCCCTTCACCTTTAAGAGTAAACTCTTACCAGAACATAAGGAAAATGAATGCCAAAGTAAGCCCAAATATGTAGTGTCAAAATAGCAGATCAATCCACCACATTGCTGTTAATCAAATCGGCCACAGGACATTATTCAGATCAGAAAACGAGAAATAAAAAACCTCACAAGGAATTTGGCATGTAAACAAAGCACAAAATAGACCAATAATGCAATGTTGTATATCAGATGACACTCTTAATGCAAAGCCGATAAAACACTCACACAACAAAGATTAAAAATTGCATATCCATTTGGATGGCAATAGGCAACTCTTACCGCTCAACTCTGCCATATAAGGTCCTCCAATGGTAGTTTTTTAGAATGGAAGAGGAGGAAATACAACCGCTTTGCAACCAACGTGTTTCATCACCCCCTGCAACTTTAGCTAGGAATAGTATAGGAGAATAGGAGCCTAAGCAACATCAGCGTATATGTTACCTTATATAGGATTTCAGGATGGTGCCACCAAATGCACTTACTGTTTATACACTGAAAAAGAAAAGATTGGAGGAATACAGAAAACAGAGAGACAGGGGGAACTTAGGGAAGGTGGAGACTGAGAGATGGATGGAGCAAGAAAACAGGAGAGAAAAATACCACAGTGATGGAACACAAAAGAGCTAGATAGAGGGGACTAGCGTAAGAAATAAGATGAAACAAAGGGTAAGGAAATGTGGAGAATAGAGAGTTGAAGGAAAAGGTTACAAATTAAGGTGAAAAGAGCGAGAGGAAAGGAACCAGCGAAATAAATTGAGGGAATATGGAAAAGAGAAAATGTAAAAATAGAGATGCAGAAAGGATGAAAAGAAGAAAAAATTAAGGGTTACAAAAAAGATGGCGGTATCATGTAAAAAAGACACAAGGAAAGTAATGACCAGAAAAGAAGAAAACCAATGAAGGAATGTGCAATAAAATATACAGAGGTTGGGAGGGAGGTAATGTCACTGCTGGGACAGCTGAGAGCTTTCTTTATGGCAGCGGTGTCTGAATGAGCCCCCCCCCAAAGGGAGGTTGGGATAGTGCCCTGTGCAATGGCCATGCATAGGGCCTAGACACAGACCAGAGGCAGTGACATCCTATATGGGGGGCCTTGAATGGAAGCACGTAAGAGAAGAGTCTGACACCATAACAGAGCATGAGACAGTTGAAACATAAAGGCCCCAATCTGGAAGGACTAGGGGGGTCTCAAATATTTAACCAAGAGAGACAGCAGAGACTAAGGCACAGGGCATGTGAGAGTATATATAAGGTAAAAGGGGAGAGCACAGACTGAGCCACAGGAACCTAAGACAAAATAATGCATATGTTCAGTAAAAAATGAACCTAAAGAGGAGCAACCTCGCCCTAAAGTTTAGAAGACCAAATCTGGATGCACCAGGCAGGAGGAAAAAGACTCGGGATAGTGAATATCCATGAAAGTTCCATCTTTCAATGGTCAAGCTTTGGATAATCTAGTCTCATCCATGACTGCAACCAATGTTATCTGACCACAGATAAGCCCCCCCCCCCCCCCCCACTTCTGCTTCTCTTCTTTAACTCTTTCAGAGCTTTGTTGGAAGAGCTTTCATCCGGGGTAAAGTCAATTTTGGACTGGACTTCGCATTAAAGGAACAGGCACCAAAAATTAAGCAGGCCTAGGGATGTTCTTGGTACACATGGACTATTGAAAAGGCCTGTCCAGACTAATAGAAAAAAAGATATATAATATGCACCTCTTCTTCCCCACAGTTTCTGTGTCTAGGTCTGACTGGTCAGATCTGGGTACTGAGATCCAGTCCCATGATGTGCAATCAAACCTGCCCCCCCCCCCCCCCCCAATTATTTGAGGGGCCTCATCTGCGACACACACTTTATTCACTGCAATGGAAGGGGTATATCAAGCACTGCCTCAGGCCAGTAATTCATTATTTGAAGCATGCCTAAGCTCTTTCTTGCAAGACATTTAAAAGGGACTTTCCAAACTTAAAGCGGACCAAAACCCACTGAACTTATAAAATACATGTAGCCAAGGCCCCTGCCGATACTCTCTTCTTAGGGCGTAGAGCTAGAAATTAATATTTTCATGCTTCAAATTGCCCTAGAACACTTTTTTTTGCTGTTCCTCTCTGTAAGATGGCAGATGATCATTGCATAGGTGTGACAATGATATCATTGCCACACACAATAATGGCAATGAAGGATCCTTCTACGGCTGCTGTGGAGCAGCCTATCAGTTTGCACGGCCAGCGAGGGCAGCGCTGATAGGCTGATCGTGGTAACAGGGGAGCGCAACCTGTAAGAGGTGTGTACCAGGGCGGCTTTTTTTTTTTTTTAATAGTGGCACAGAACCCAAAATTTTCACTCAGGTTTCGTTCCTCTTCCAGGGAGAATTCTAACTTGTGTGTAAAATTAAAGGAAAGTCAGTTTCCTTGATATTTTTTTCCTTGCTGGCAATCCAACCGGAGTGTTCACCAATTAGCTTTCTGAGCGGTGGATATTGATAGAAATCTGAATGTAGGGGGAGCAGCCGCTGTGCGCACCAGCCTTTCAGATAGGCCTGCTGCTGGAGTGTGCAGCAGCCAAAGGGATGCCGCTGTGGCACCCGCATTTGCCGCTTTTTCACATGGATTTCACGTGGATCCTGGGGGGTTTTGTTCATTGAGGCATCCCAAATCAAGATACCACTAAAGGAGAGCAACTCTCAGCTCTATGTTGTTGTAGATGTTATAGATTCTAGGCTGGTGGCTGCTCCTCTTTAACCGTCCTAATTCCCCCCCCCCCCCCAATGCCATTAGTGAACCCTACATTCACCTTTGTCTAGTGGAGCTCCATCTAACATGGGACACAAATAGCTGCACATGTGTGGTGGCCGTTCCTCCTTTAGTAGGAGGTGTGTAGCGTTTTCCTGGTCCTAGTCATAGATGGCTTCATAAGTAAAAGGTAAATGTCTCCTACGTTCTGGGATTACAGGCAGCGGGAGTAGATAGGTTAAACCAGACCTTCAGAATAATTTAATGAAAAAAAAAACTATTCCCCAGCATCTAAAACTAATATATTTTATGTTTTTAGCCATTTACTTTTTCCAAGTCATCCTTCAGTTCGACCGTGTGTAATAAGCGGTCAAGCTGAAGGATTCCTAAAAAGTTGGTTTTCCCAAGTCATCTTTCAGCTTGTCCGCTTATTACACGTGGTCAGGCTGAAGGATTCCTAAAGAATACGTTACCGGTAACCGGTCTAACGGTGCTATTTTTCTTTCCCCCGCTGGGCTTAAACTCTGTTCAGGACCGTAGGATACGGGTGCCGCCATCTCGCCTCAAAAGCATCACATACTGAGGAGAGGAGAGGGGGGGCAAATGTACATGGGGGCGAGTAATAGCTGTGCCTTGCTCAGACAGAGCAAAGCTGGCGTCAGGAAAAGGACAGCAATCCCAGAATGCAGAACAGCACAGTCAGAAGACACTTCCTGTTTGCAGGCAGCCTGACACTCCATGGGCCGCCATCTTGGATGTTTAAAGGCTCATAAAATGCAGTCGATGCAGGTAGTATGATTTTTAATGTGAGCAATCTGTATGTACAGGGTGGGGGAAACGTATAAGAATAAGCTCTTATTCATGGTGATGGTCCGCTTTAAGGTCCTTAAGAACCTGGGCCCTACTTGATACTGTTTTTTCTTTTTATCGAAGCCGTCGTGAGTGCAAAGCACCGTGAACACGTGGAACCTAAAGTCAAAAGGGGCCAGCCTGGTTCCTTTTCCTGGGGGATGAACCACCTGACAGGATTGAATCATACATACCCCTCAGTCCAGAGATCCTCAGGTACTAGCTGAAGCTTTCCCCGTGGACCTAGGCGTCCACTCCCTCAGCCTACCCTTCCCCAGTGGTTTCCCGACCAGGTACCAGGATCCTCGGCTTTGGCCCCCTGCTTTCAGACGTGGCTGGCCCACCGGAACTAGCTGCCTCCGCAGCCCGCCTTTCCCTGGATTCGAATGCAGGTACTTGTACAGGCTTTGGAAGCTGCTTTCCCAGGGACTCCCCGGCATCTTACTTATGAGGAGCCTCGGGGGGGGGGGGGGGGGCACTGGGTAGGGGTCGCAAGCGAGTCCAAAGACCTATAACTTCCAACCCCAGGTCTTAGGGACAGGGTCCATGAGGAGCCGCTGGCACTTGGTTTAAGTCTACAGTAATGGGACGGGAGCATGAGACAGCAGAGACTGGATGAGAGACTATTTTTTTTTTTTTTCATGTGAGTAGGAAACCTAAGACAGCCTGTCCAATAAGATACATGTCTGCTTCCAGCGCTGATGAGAGACAACTTGAAGGAGCCGGGGTCTCGCATTGCTGGTGAAGAGCAGCTTATAAGTTGATTTCTAATTCATAGGTGGAAGGCTTATAGCTCATGGGGGTGGTTAATAACTCATGGGGGATGGTTTCTAACTTGTGTGGATGGTTTCTAACTTGTGTGGATGGTTTCTAACTTGTGTGGATGGTTTCTAACTTGTGTGGATGGTTTCTAACTTATGTGGATGGTTTCTAACTCTTGGGGTGGTGGTTTCTAACTCTTGGGGTGGTGGTTTCTAACTCTTGGGGTGGTGGTTTCTAACTCTTGGGGTGGTGGTTTCTAACTCTTGGGGAGGTGGTTTTTTTAACTCTTGGGGCAGGTAGTTACTAACTTAGGAGGGATAATTTATAACTCAATGGGGACAGTTTCTAACTCGAAATGGATGGTTTCTAATTCACAAAGGAATATTTATAACATGCCGGGGGATTTTATAACTCATGAATAATGATTTCTGACTCATGGAGCAGGGTGGTTTCTGACTCCCAAGGGATGATTTCTAACTTATAGGTGATGGTTTCTAACTCATAGGTGATGTTCTGTAACTCATGGGGGGTGGCTTCTAACTCCCGAGGGATGATTTCTAACTGGTAGATGTTTTTTAACTCATGGGGAAAGGTTTCTAACTCATGGGGACATGGTTTCTAACACATGAGTGATGATTTTAAATTCATGGGGGAAGGTTTCTAACTCAACAAGAGATGATTTCTAACTCATGGAGGGATAGTTTCTTACTCGTGACAGGAAGATGATTTCTAACTCATGGGGGGATGATTTCTAACTCATGGGGGGGATGATTTCTAACTCATGGGGGATGATTTCTAACTCATGGGGGGTGATTTCTAACTTAGAGACAGGGTCCATGGGGAGCCGCTGGAACTTGGTTTTAGTCTACAGTAATTGGACAGGAGCATGAGAGACTACAGGAGCAGTGGACACTTGATAATCAATCAGCATGGATAAGGAGAGAGATACATTCTTTTTTTTTGTGAGTAGGAAACCTTAGACAGCCTGTCCAATAAGATACATGTCTGCTCCCATCACAGATGAGAGACAGCTTGAAGGAGCCGGGGTCTGGCATTGCTGGTGAAGAGCAGCTGCAGGGCGGACACACACTCCAGAGGCCCTATGGATGTGAGGGAAGGAGGGGGGTGGGGATGTGAGTAGACTGTGACGAGACTTGTGCAGCCTCAGGAAATCTACTTGGAGGTCAGGAGCGGATGGAGGGTGACACATGATGGGGAGAAGCCTCGAAGAGGATCATACTATACACACATCTCTGATGACATGTAGCCGGCATATTGTCACTGGAAGATGATTGGGAACGGTGCAACTTATTAAGAGGCTGGGGAATTTGAAGAGGGTCTCCTGTGGACTGCTTGTAACATCTAGAAAAGTGGAGCTCCTGTGTACCACCGCCGCCATGCCGGACACCAACTATCTGCGCTCCGTCTCCTGGGGCTACATCAAGGTATGTCCTGATCTCTCTGCTGCTGAAACTTGTAGTTCCTCTGTAATTACTGCACTGTGAACTCCACGTTTGTGATTTAGGTTGATGGGTGTGTAAATGTCTGGTGCATACAGTTACTGTCTAAAGAAGGAACAGTGTGTTTAGTAGAATTCCCTGTAATGGGTTACAAGAGATTGCAAATAAACTGTCCCCATTAACTAAATATTCTTAAAAAAAAAAACTTGTCCTAACTCACAGGGCATGATTTCTAACTCCTAGGGCCCCTTGTGGGGGTGATTCCTTACTCATGGGAATTTCTAACTCACGTGGGATTGATTTCTAACTCCCAAGGGATGGTTTCTAACTCATGATTGATGTTTTTTAACTCACAGGGAGGGGGGTGATCTCTAACTCATTGGTGGATGGTTTCTAATTCATAAGGGGGAACATTTCTAACTCATCGTGGGATCATTTCTAACTCATGAGGGGATGATTTCTATCTCATGAGGGTATGGTTTCTAACTCACGATTAATGATTTATAACTCCTGGTCGAATGGTTTTTAACTCATTTGAACTCTAAACCATCGGTAGATGGTTTATAGATTGCGAGGGATGATTCTTAACTCACATGTAATGATTTCTCACTCATGGGCAGATGATTTCTCATGGGGTGATTTCTAAATTATTCGGAGGATAGTTTCTAACTCATGGAAGGGATGGTTTCTAATCTGCAAGGGATGATTTCTAGTTCATAGGGGAATGATTTCTAACTTGTGAGGGGATGGTTTCTAACTCGTGAGGGGATGGTGTCTAACTTGTGGGGGGATGGTTTCTAACTCATAAGGGGATGATGTCTAACTCATGTGGGGATAGTTTCTTACTTTTGGGAGGATGGTTTCTAACTCGTAAGGGGATGATGTCTAACTCGTGAGGGGATGGTTTCTTACTCGTGGGAGGATGTTTCTAACTCATGGGGGGGTGGTGTCTAACTTGTGAGGGGATGATGTCTAACTCATGTGGGGATAGTTTCTTACTCATAGGAGGATGGTTTCTCATGGGGGTGATTTCTAAATTATTCAGGGGATAGTTTCTAACTCATGGAAGGGATGGTTTCTAATCTGCAAGAGATGATTTCTAGCTCATAGGGGAATGATTTCTAACTTGTGAGGGGATGGTTTCTAACTCGTGAGGGGATGGTTTCTAACTCGTGAGGGGATGGTTTCTAACTCGTGAGGGGATGGTGTCTAACTTGTGGGGGGATGGTTTCTAACTCGTGAGGGGATGGTGTCTAACTCATAAGGCGGTGATGTCTAACTCATGTGTGGATAGTTTCTTACTTATGGGAGGATGGTTTCTAACTCATAAGGGGATGATGTCTAACTCATGTGGGGATAGTTTCTTACTCACGGGAGGATGGTTTCTAACTCGGAATGGGATGATGTCTAGCTCGTGAGGGGATGGTTTCTTACTCATGGGAGGATGGTTTCTAACTCGTGGGGGGGGGGTGGTTTCTAGCTCATAGTGGAATGATTTCTAACTCGGGGGGGGGGTGATTTCTAACTTGTGAGGGGATGTTGTCTAACTTGTGAGGGGATGTTGTCTAACTTGTGAGGGGATGTTGTCTAACTCGTGAGGGCATGAGGTCTAACTTGTGAGGGCATGAGGCCTAATTCGTGAGGGCATGAGGCCTAACTCGTGAGGGCATGAGGCCTAAATCGTGAGAGCATGAGGCCTAAATCGTGAGAGCATGAGGCCTAAATCGTGAGAGCACGAGGCCTAACTCGTGAGGGCATGAGGCCTAACTCGTGAGGAGATGATTTCTAGCTTGTGAGGGGATGATTTCTAACTCGTGGGGGGGATGGTTTCTAACTCATGGGTAGATGGTTTATAGATTGCGAGGGATGATTCTTATTTCTCAAGTGATGATTTCTCACTCATGGGCCGATGATTTCTCATGGGCAAATAATCTGCATGGGGGTGGTTTCTAAACTGCAAGGGATGATTTCTAGCTCATAAGGAATGGTTTCTAACTCGTGGGGGGGATAGTTTCTAATTCGTGAGGGGATGTTGTCTAACGCATGAGGGCATGAGGTCTAACTCGTGAGGGCATGAGGTCTAACTCGTGAGGGAATGAGGTCTAACTCGTGAGGGCATGAGGTCTAACTCGTGAGGGCATGAGGTCTAACTCGTGAGGGCATGAGGCCTAACTTGTGAGGGCATGAGGTCTAACTTGTGAGGGCATGAGGCCTAACTCGTGAGGGCATGAGGCCTAACTTGTGAGAGCATGAGGCCTAACTTGTGAGAGCATGAGGCCTAACTTGTGAGAGCATGAGGCCTAACTTGTGAGAGCATGAGGCCTAACTTGTGAGAGCATGAGGCCTAACTTGTGAGAGCATGAGGCCTAACTTGTGAGGGCATGAGGCCTAACTTGTGAGGGCATGAGGCCTAACTTGTGAGGGCATGAGGTCTAACTCATGAGGGCATGAGGTCTAACTCGTGAGGGAATGAGGTCTAACTCGTGAGGGCATGAGGTCTAACTCGTGAGGGAATGAGGTCTAACTTGTGAGGGGATGTCTAACTCGTGAGGGCATGAGGCCTAACTTGTGAGGGCATGAGGTCTAGCTTGTGAGGGGATTATTTCTAACTCGTGGGGGGGATGGTTTCTAACTCATGGGTAGATGGTTTATAAATTGCGAGGGATGATTTTTATTTCTCAAGTGATGGTTTCTCACTCATGGGCTGATGATTTCTCATGGGCAAATGAACTGCATGGGGGTGGTTTCTAAACTGCAAGGGATGATTTCAAGCTCATAGGGGATGGTTTCTAACTCGTGGGGAGGATGGTTTCTAACTCATAGGGAGGATGGTTTCTAACACGTGAGGGGAAGATTTCTAACGCGTGAGGGGAAGATTTCTAACGCGTGAGGGGAAGATTTCTAACGCTTGAATGGGGTGATTTCTAACTCGTGAAGGGATGATTTCTAACTCGTGAGGGGATGATTTCTAACTCGTGAGGGGATGGTGTCTAACTCGTGAGGGGATGGTGTCTAACTCGTGAGGGGATGGTGTCTAACTCGTGAGGGGATGGTGTCTAACTCGTGAGGGGATGGTGTCTAACTCGTGAGGGGATGGTGTCTAACTCGTGAGGGGATGGTTTCTTACTTATGGGAGGATGGTTCCTAACTTATGGGGGAAGGTTCCTAACTCATGGGGGGGGTGATTTTTAACTCATGATTGATGGTTTCTAACTCATGGGTAGATGGTTTATAGATTGCGAGGGATGATTTTTAACTCGCAAGTGATGATTTCTTACTCATGGTCCGATGATTTCTCATGGGCAAATGAACTTCATGGGAGGGTCTCTAAATTATTCGGAGGATAGTTTCTAACTCATCAGTGGATGGTTTCTAAACTGCAAGGGATGATTTCTAGCTCATAGGGGAACAATTTCCAACGCATGAGGGGATGCTGTCTAACTCATGGGAGGATGGTTTCTAACTCATAAGGGGATGGTTTCTTACTCATTGGAGGATGGTTTCTTAATCATGGGAGGATGGTTTCTAACACGTGGGGGGATGGTTTCTAACTCATGGGGGGATGATGTCTAACTTTTGAGGAGATAATTTCTAACTCGTGAGGGGATGTTGTCTAACGGACAAGGGAGTGAGGTCTAACAGACGAGAGGGTGAGGTCTAACGGGCGAGGGGGTAAGGTCTAACTCATGAGGGCACGATTCCTAACTTGTGAGGGGATGGGGTCTAACTCGCAAGGGATAGGATTCATGGGGTGATGGTTTCTGGGATGAGCTCTTAACTTATTAGGGGATGATTTCCAACTCATGGGTGATGGCTTCTAACTTATGATGGATGATCTTTAATTCACAGGGGATAATGTTAAATTGCAGGTTGTCATTTATAACTTTGCGGGGGGCGGCAGATTTTTAACTCACAGATTTGCTATAACATGTGAATTAGAAAAGGTGTTGGGCAAGTTAGAAAAAAAGTGTCTTGTGAGTTTGCAATCAGGAAAGAAGAGAACAAGACTGAAGGTGGAGGAGCTTGCAATCTTTAGCATATACAGTAGGTTATAGAGCAGCAGTACTGAAGGTGAGGGAGCTTATAAATCCTTAGGGTATAAGGGTGCAGTGATGGAGGTGAGGGAGCTTATAAATCTTTAGGGTATAAGGGTGCAGTGATGGAGGTGAGGGAGCTTATAAATCTTTAGGGTATAAGGGTGCAGTGATGGAGGTGAGGGAGCTTTTAATCTTTATAAGGGTGCAGTGATGGAGGTGAGGGTGCTTATAAATCTTTAGGGTATAAGGGTGCAGTGATGGAGGTGAGGGAGCTTATAAATCTTTAGGGCATAAGGGAGCAGTGATGGAGGTGAGGGAGCTTATAAATCTTTAGGGTATAAGGGTGCAGTGATGGAGGTGAGGGAGCTTATAAATCTTTAGGGTATAAGGGAGCAGTGATGGAGGTGAGGGAGCTTATAAATCTTTAGGGTATAAGGGTGCAGTGATGGAGGTGAGGGAGCTTTTAAATCTTTATAAGGGTATAAGGGTGCATTGATGGAGGTGAGGGAGGTTACTATATAGAGCAGAGCTTCCCAAAGTTTATTTCACCAAGTACCACTTTCCATTTTCCAATTCAAGTGCCACCTAGATGGTATGTATGGGATGTCACTCAACTAAAAACTATGGTAAAATACACAGGCATCATTTTAACACATTTGGAGCAGTTTATAGGTGCAGGCTATCAGGTTTGGGGGTCAGTCTGCAGCCCGGTCGAGTACCACCTGATATTATCAGAAGTACCACCAATGGTACTAGTAGCACCGCTTGGAACCCCTGCCTTGGAGCAGTGCATCTCAGTCTTTTTACACCAAGTACCCCCTAAAAAGAAGTTCCTACACAGCCTCGTAGCACAAAGGAATAATGATTTACTGCTAAAATATACCAGATCCCTGCTGTTGGGGCACCCCGACATTCCTGCGAACCTCCTTGTGTACACGTACTGCAGGTTGAGAACCAGTGATCCATAGCAGGGTTTTCCAACAGGTGGTACTCGAGCTCCTTTTAGGTGGTACTTGACAAGGCTGTAGACTGACCTGTACCCCAACCAGATCTGCTGCCAAATCTTTTATGTATATTATTGTGTTGTAAATATTCTTTAAAAAATGGGAGCAAGACATGTCCTAACAGGCATTTAAGACTGCAACCATTTTGAGAGAAAACCTATACACAACAAGACCCAGTGAATAAGGCATCTCTAGGTGAAGAGGAGGGAAGGGACCAACCTTACTAATTGGGTAGTTAAGGGGACCCCCTGCCCTTGCCTTTTCCCCCTACCCTTTACACATAACCAGAACCCCTTTGTATGAAAATTGTGGGGTTTCCAATCCCAACACTGATGGTGAAAACGTGTTTGAGTGACCGCACTCCTCCATAGACTTGACTGTTTTACCTTCAGCAGCTTTGTCTGAGTGCTGCTGGATGTTTGGCTGCTGAACACTATCCTAATCATTACATATCATGTGCAGGTATGTTTCAGAAGAGCCTGGAGTGAAATAAACTAAAGATATAATAAATCCTGGACGTCCTGGACATCTAGTCTAGTTCTAGGAATTTGTGGAATTAAAAAAAAAGTATACAAAAATGTAACTCCCATATATATAAATGTGTGCTATATAATTTATAACTAACTAATATATACAACATGATGATGAACTAAGTTTTTTTTGCTGGCTGAGGTAAGTTCTATCAATGGGGTGGAATGGCGGACTGTCTTGGGTCCATCATGGTGGGTTAGGTGCCGGTTTTATGATCCTCTTCTTATCACACAAGGCCGGTAACAGCATCATGTCCACTTTATTGTACGAGGGAATATAGGGTTCAAGCCTTGCACTTGATTCATGAAAGGTCCTCATGAGAAGTCCACAACGATCATTGTAAATTGTGAGTTGAGAAATATCTCCTGTGAGATATTTTGGATTTTTTAAGGAAGAATGGAAACAGATATACAGAACCCAGACATTGATACGTGAGGTGATTTTAATGTGTTGCTCTTTGCCTTCAACAGTTCAAGAGAATGCTGAACCGTGAGCTGACACACCTGTCTGAGATGAGCCGATCCGGGAACCAGGTCTCTGAGTATATCTCCAGCACCTTTCTTGGTGAGAAAATAAAATGTCCTTGTATTGTAACCGTCTTCTAAGCATTGCTACCATAATTAGTACACTTTTGCTCAGCATTATATATATATATATATATATATATATATATATATATATATATATATATATATATATATATATATATATATATATATATATATATATATATATATATATATATATATATATATATATATATATATATATATATATATATATATATATATATAGAGAGAGAGAGACATATTTCCTCACTAGAGATGCTTCCGGACCTTATTCACTAGTGAATCATGTGTGTATCAATTGGGAAATATCACCCATGAGTACAGAAATCCACATCCTCACGGAAGGTGCTTCCTTAAAGTGGAAGTCCAGTGGTGGGTTAACCCCGCCCCCCCCCCTCCTTTGGCGCTGAGGCAGAACGGAGGTTTTTAAAGCAAAAAACCCTTACCCTCAGCTGCAGTCCAACGCCTTCCTACCAGGTCTGTTGTGTGGCCTTTGCACACAAAGTGGCATCCCCACACTGTGCGCTGTTCCGCCCCCCCCCCCCCCCCCATTCAGTTGAATGAGCAGACAGGAATGCGCACAGAGCTGGGGGAAGCCGCTTTTTGCTTTCTCCTAATATGGTGGCACCCAGGATGCGGAGTGCCTGAAGAAAGCAGCTAGAGCTTGGGCGAGGTAAAGGGTTTTTTCTCTGTAACCCCCGTCTCAGCTCCAGGAGAGTGGGGGTTAACCCATGACTCGACATCTGCTTTAATCACAAGAAAATTAACAGCAAATGATTACTGTTGTGCTGCCTTTCTGAATGACAGGTCACCCAGGGTTCTCCTTCTGGCCTTCTCACCAAGAGGCTGAGTAACCATAAAAGTGACATTCCTGTATCTTAAAAAAAAAAAAGAAATACACCAGGTCCCACGCTTGGAGCTGAACGCTGCGGCTCCAACGTCTGCTTTGCTGAGCTTTATGGGGTTATGAGTGACAGTCTCTTCAGCCAATAACAGTGGCCACAGGGGTATTGCTACTCCTGTGATTGGGCGATGAGATTGTCACTCATCAAGGCCAGCAGCAAGAAAGAAGCCCCTGCAGCTCAACAGACACACTTCTGCACAGTGAGAGTGGGTGTCAAGCTGAGACCAGGTGAGTGTTTTATATTACCCACCTCACTGACCGTTGCTGGTGGGAGGGATTTTTTTCAGCCACTGTACAGTCGTTTATTAACCAGTGCATAGCTATACAAGTAACACGCATATCCTGGGGTTATTTACATGCAGGAACATAATTTAGACTTTATGTTCTGCCTGAAATTCAGCTTTGGAGAGGACTTAAAGTGTTTGGCAAGTCAAACGTTAAAAAATAAATATCAGTAGCTTACCTTTCATTAAGTGGCTCCAGCGCTCTGCTTTCTCCTCTGTCTGTCTGCTTAGTGAGGAAAATCACTTCCTCTTTCAGCTTTCAGTCCCCATCCTGCTGACCTGGTCCATCAATCAACCTTTAGTGGATGTCCTGATTGGCCACTACTCTCTGCAGCTCCAAACCCTGTCCTCCTCTCTACTCTCACACGCATCACAGTGTGCTTACATCACATGGCTGTTGCTACACCCATTTTTCTATGAATCTCCAGTGCTCTAATACTATTAAAGGTAACTTAGGAACTACAGGGTCTTTTTGAAAATGGATTGTAGTTTAGGACAGTGCAATGTGTAGCCTGAGACAATGGGACAACAATCTGGCTTGCCTTTAGTGTAACTTTAAAATCACATATATACCTAAATTAGGTAGCCCAATAAGGATAAAGCCACTTGGAAGCCACATGAAATTGTTGTAGTGGGTCCATGCACCCTTGGCCGCAAACCTGATCGATTGCCGGCAGAAGGAATGAGTGATCCATGGCACTGATAGAAGAGTGAGTACCTTTGGCCTATGTTTTCTCTGTGGCTTTTAACTTGCAAAGCATCCCATATCTTTCTCCATCTTTAAAGCCCAAAGCCAGACAAGACTTTTGGCTAACATATTTGGACAGAGTGAAGGGTGTTACAACCTACTCATTAGGGGTGTGAATTGGCAACAATCTGGCGAAACGATACGTATCGCAATAACGAAACAATATATCCCGATATATACCTATTCTGTCTCAACGACGATATATTGCAATTTTTTTTAAATTGAATGTTATTTTTAAATTAAAAAATGTCATAGGGTCCCCCTTCCAGGGGGGGGGGCATTTTTATTGGAAATATTAAAGGTTAAAAATCCCCCCGAAAAATGGCATGAGGTCCTGCTTACCCAGCATAACCAGCCCAGGACCAGCCTAGGGGGGCTTGTAGAACAGGGCGTAGGGGCCAGCTTTGGTGGCCCCTGGTTCTGCAGGCTACAAGCCGGCATAGCCTAATGGCCACGGGCTCTTCTGCCCCCCCCCCCACGGCATTTTGAGAGGCAGGTAATGGGGGGCTCGGGGTTAATGGCAAGTCACCCGCTAGTCGCTGGTGACTTGCCAGACCCAAAGCCTTGTGAACTGGTATAGGGGTCACATAGGTCCCTTTCCATTTCACAAAAGGTTAACAGTAAAAAAAAAAAAAAAAACTGAAAATGTCCTTATTAAAAAAAAAAAAATAATAATTCTTTACTCACCTCTGATTGTCCGCTCCTGTGCCCCTCGCCGATCCAATGACAGATGCGGTAATCACTGGCCAGTCAGAGGATCCCCTGCCCCTGTCCTCCTCTGCCCAGCCATCACTGGGCATCTTACAGCTGACCTGCCGGGAGCCGGGATGACGCCGGGGGGGGGGGGGGGTCGGGGTGACATCATCTGCCCCGCCCCCGAAAGGGTGGGACTAGTCATGAAGATGGCAGAGCTCATTGGGAAATCGGGGGGAGAGAGCCTGTCGGGCTGTCCTGAAGACTGAATAGCCCCGGGGGGATCGGAGGCCCCCTCCCGGAGAAGATGAGAGCCTGCCGGATCGAACAAGGGGTCAAGTGAGTGTTTTCCTAGTTTTCTTTTACTGAAGTCAGAATCGATACTAGAAAGAAAGAATCGATTCTAGTATCGGCGAATGAAATATCGCGATACTTGACAGAATCGTTTTTTTCTGACACCCCTACTACTCATTATTCTTTATTTCTGTCCCTTCACTTCCTGATTGCTCACAATAAACTGGATGTCATACTAACTCTCAAGCATGAAAAAAAGCTGAGGAACCAATGTTTTGCCTGGAGTTTGGCTTTAAGTAAACTGCTTGGTGGAGGAATTCTTCAGCTCACACACATCATGGGCCAGGCTGCAGAATGTGAGCCACACAGAAGGGTTTGTGATTCACAATTCTCATGCACTCAGAAAGTTTACAGAGCGCGAGCCCCACCATATATTAATAATCCTCTGACGTGGGAATGATGCTGCACGCACTGTGGATTAGTCCTGCCGGGCTATGGATGTATATTTAGTTTTCCCTTAAGAAGTGGCAGCTGTGGGAATAAGGGGAGAGTCCTGTCATTTCCTGGCGGCCAGGGTCGGTGGTGATTGGAGACATCTGGTGGAGCGGCCTCACCAGCCTCTCTTGGGGATTTTTGAAAGAAAGGGACTTTCTGAGAGTTCTGGACCTCTCCTCTCAACTTTCAATAAAGCAGAAAGCCCTGTGGCTCTTAGGAAAAGAAAACACTGTTTGGGGCCCACATCCTCCTGTCAGCAGCAGGTGGAAGAATTACAAAATCCCCTGTGAGTGAGTTTTTTAAAGGAGAAATCAAGGCCTAGAGCAGGGGTACTCAACCACTTCTTGTAAAGGTCCATTTACAGGCATCTGGTGAGAGGCGAAGGTCCGGACGGGGTGCTGTCGGGAGGGGGGATAGTTAGAAATCAGCGCACTGGGGGCGGGTTGGGGGTGGATTATACCTTGCAATGCCACTTCCTGCACATGCAGTACTTCATATTGCAATGCTAAGTGTCAGGGAGTCATGAGACACTGTCAGGGAGACAAACTACATCGCCAATCCTGTCAGGGCAGGGGTCCAGAAATCTGGCACAGAGGTCCGCATTCGGACCCCGGTCCGCCAATTGAGTACCGCTGGCCTAGAGGGTCTTTTGTGTGCCCCACAGGTTGCTGGCCTTTGTCCAGCTAGAAACACCAAATCTAAGGCTTTTCCGAGGCTAAGCAGGCTCAACTATAGATCCCGGATAGCACTACATGCCACCCCACTACAAGGTTGCCCACCATGGCCTTAAAGCAGACCAAAACCCTCTGAACTTCTGAAATACATTTGACCAAAGCCCCTGCCAATACTCTCTTCTTAGGGTGTAGAACTAGAAATGGATATTTTCGCTTATCAAATCACACTGTTTTTTTGCTGTCCTTCTCTCTAAGATGGCAGGTGATTGGTCATTGCATAAGTGTGGCAATGACATCATAGCCACACACATCAGTGGAAATGAATGGAGGAGGCGGAGCTTTACAGCTAAAACAGGCGCCATTATCTGGGATTAGAATAAAACAAAAGCAGTTAAATTAGGTTACATAAGTTACTTTTCGTGGTGGGAGCAATTCAGGGGATGCTAGTTAAATATGTGGGTTTTGGTCCGCTTTAAGGTAAGTGTCGCCCTGTGCAAGTATTCAGGGTGGCACCCCCACCCCATGGACCAGAACAACGAAGAACAGAGGAAACATGAAAAAGAGGGAGACGGAGAGGTGGTGCGAGAAAAAAGAAACTGAAAGTAGACAAGAGAAATAAAAGGTTACGTGGAAAAGAGATGGAGAGAAAGAAGAATGAATGCAATATGAAGAGTAGGCGAAAAGAGAGGATGGAGGGAATGTGGAAATTAGAAAGGAGGATAAAAGATTTAAAAAAGATGACATAGAAAGAGAGATGGAAATTGAAGGAAATTGACAAGAGAAAGATGGTGAGAATATGGAAATGAGAGCAAGAATGAGGAAATGCGGGAAAAAGAGAGAGAGAATGAACAAGGGAATGAGACTGGGATGGGAGGAATGTAGAAAAAACAAGAGATTGGAGGAGAAAGAGAGGATTTGAATAGGCCTAGAACAAAGGGAAGAAGAAAAAATTGGGAATGCAGAGAAAGAGAGCGATAGAACGAGAGAGAAAAAGTGAAGGAGGTAAAAAGAGAGAGAGGAAGAAGGAAAGGATAAAAGAAAAGAGAGAGAGTGAAAAAGAAAGGCACTGGAAAAGAGAGATGGGAGAAGGTAGAAATAGGGAGTTCAAGAAAACCTGAAAAGAGAGGCAGATGGGAGAAATGAGAGAAGAGAAAGATGGAGGTAATGTGAAAATGACAAACGGGAGAATGTGGAAAGTGAGGAAAATGGAGGGAAGCAAAAAGAGAAATTCAATAACAAGAAAAAATAGAATTATAAAGAAATGTGCAAACAAATGAAATGAAAGAGATGGAGGTGTTTTGGAAAAGAGAGGCCTGCTGGTCCAGTTGAGAGCTCCGGGCACCCTCTTACAGAGAGGTCGGGATGGCGTCCAAAGGATGACCGCATTCAAGGTCAAAACCTGGTCCGATAGGGATACTGATCCCCTAACTGTTTTCCCCCAGCTGTAGCAAGCCATGAGAAAAGGAGCTCACAGACTGACTGTTGCCTTCTACTGCTAAATAACAGCCTCTGTGCCAGATCCCCACTCTGTTTTCAGGAGCACTCAGAAGTTTACCTCTATGCCTGGAACTGTCCCTGCTAATGGAGACAGACAAGTGCCCTTTTCAGGAGGCTTTTTCATTTTTACTGGACCTGTTAGGAGTTTAAGCTCCCAGACTAGCATACTAATGTGTAAACTGGTTGCATAAATCATGGGCAAGGAGCCTAGGTGCTGCTGGGGTAACCCTAGTCAGAAAGGGCAGTTGGACCACCTAGTATTCTGCAGCTCAATGGTTGATGGGTCAAAAGTTGAGCGTCATGGGAGGTAAGAAGATCAGGAGCAATGTTAGAAAATATTATTTTACAGAAAGAGTAGTAGATGCTTGGAACAATCTTCCTGCAGAGGTCGTTGAAAAATTGACAGTCACTGAATTTAAAAATGCCTGGGATAAGCACACATCTATCCTAAGATAAAGAGCACATACAGTATACACATAAGATATAGAGTACATACAGTATACACATAAGATATAGAGAACATACAGTGTACACATAAGATACAGAGAACATACAGTATACACATAAGATATAGAGAACATACAGTATACACATAAGATAAAGAGAACATACAGTATATACATAAGATAAAGAGAACATACAGTATACACATAAGATACAGAGAACATACAGTATACACATAAGATATAGAGAACATACAGTATACACATAAGATATAGAGAACATACAGTATACACATAAGATATAGAGAACATACAGTATACACATAAGATACAGAGAACATACAGTATACACATAAGATACAGAGAACATACAGTATACACATAAGATACAGAGAACATACAGTATACACATAAGGGCAGATTAGATGGACTCTATGGTCTCCTTCTGCCGTCACCTTTCTATGTTTATCTTCAAAACTCATGCAGTGGGTTACATACATGCAAGCAATGAGCACAGCATGTAAAAATTTAGCTCTACCTTAAACCGGACCTTCAGCGTGATTTAATGAAAAGCCCAAACTCTTAAAAAACGGCATCTAAAATTAATATATTTTAAGTTTTTAGTCACTAACTTATTATTCTTTCCCCCAACTGGGCTGCAACTCTGTTCAGGAATTTAGGATACGGGCGCCGCCATCTTGACTCAGAAGCATCACACTTACTGAGGAGAGGAGAGT
Organism: Gastrophryne carolinensis; assembly: GCA_027917425.1. NCBI lineage: Eukaryota > Metazoa > Chordata > Amphibia > Anura > Microhylidae > Gastrophryne > Gastrophryne carolinensis. The sequence continues at coordinate 405,548,962 of CM051238.1, read as the reverse complement.
GGGATAAGGTACAGGGGGGTGGGTTATAGCTGTGCTTTGCTCAGACAGAGCAGAGTTGGGGTCAGGTAAAGGTCAGCAGTCCCAGAATGCAGAGCAGCACAGTCAGGAGGCACTTCCTGTTTGCAGGCTGCTTGATAAGATGGCGGCTTCCATAAGCCGCCATCTTGGATTTTTAAAGGCTCATAACATGCAGTAGATGGAGGTAGGATGATTTTTAATGTGGACAATCTGTATGTACAGGGTGTGGGAAACATATAAGATAGACTCTTATTCAGAGTGAAGGTCCGCTTTAAATCCATAGATAGACTCTTATTCAGAGTGAAGGTCCGCTTTAAATCCATAGTCATCCCAGGTGAACTCACGGACCCTCGGCAACGGCTAAGAGTGCTCCACTCAAACAATCCTCACGGTAGAAAGAAAAAATCGCCAGCCAGCTGATCCAGTGAAAAAATAGTAGCCAAACTTTGTCTCAAAACGGCAAAAAAAAGCCAAAAGGACAGTATTCCAGTAAAGAAAACACTAAAAAGCGTCTATGCGTTTCGGACCGACACGCGGTCCTTAATCACGCAAGCAATGAGCACCCTTAGAGCGCACACCAGCTGACCCAGCAAGGAGGCTTCCTGAGCAACAGCAGAAGGGGTGCTGACCCGGGTGCTTACACCTTATGGGTGAGCAAGGCGCCTAACCCTCCAACTGCTCCCCTGGCGCTGTAGTAAGGCATCCCACCGCACATGTGTACTCGCACTGCGTGGATGTGTTAAATGCGGAGGAAGAATACTTATGTGTGTGCAAGCATAAAATGGCCATCTATGCCCCAAAAATACATTGTGGTCTGTAGTAAGAACAGACAGAAAAAACTGAGCCAGACTGATCTCTTCCCCCCGTTCTAGATCACATTATTTTTTTATTTGGGTACATTCTTGCGACAGACCCATGTATCTCAACACCAACCCCACGTTCCTGTTTGTACCCAGGCCAACCTGTCCCTTCTGTGGAGGTCCAGGAGTAGGAAGTTAGCTCTTTACGCCCCATTTAGGAACGATGTCTATATATATTATATTCATATTCAGCAAGGAGACATTTCATTCTAAGCCCGTTTTCAATTCAACAGGCAGTTGGATGAGTCCTCCTCATAAACGATAGCCACGCTGCTTCGGCAAACAGTAGTCGCTGTTGGACCTTTTGTCAGCGCCTCGCTAGGTTACCGATACACAGACAGAGATTAGGTTTTATATTCTAGCGTAAATCTTGCAATCACTTTCCCATAAGATACCCGATCCGCCCTTACTCACGTGTTCCTGACCCAGTAAACTGGCCGCTTTCATCATCCTTCCTGTTAGATGGGCTGGCAGATAGGACACCTGTTCTTTCTGTGGGCTTAAATGTCCATCCGCCTCGCTCGCCTGTCCTCAGAGAATCCTGCGCCCCTGGGAGCTAGTGCACAACCTGCAACGTTCTTTGTCAAGAAAATGGGCTTCCCACTGCTTCGCTTGATAATGAAGCTGTCAACTTCATTTATAACCCTTGGAATAGTTGCGCTGGAAAATGGACACAGGATCTTTGGGGAAAAGGCCGAGTCTGGAGAACCTGGGATAGGTATATAGAACACACTATGGAGGTGCATGTACACCTTGAGGGAAAGCTCTATTCACTGCTTGATGCGACCAATCATTTACTTACCTGGTTCTTTGACAGGGGTGCACTTGATGCATCACATTTCTCATGAGATAAATCAGTTGATGTTTTCCAATGTCTGTGTCTATAAATTAGAACAGGTTTCATAGGAGTTAGGAAATGTTAATATTTAGATTCAGGAAATGTTTGCTAAATGACTCGCTTCCCAACTTTTATTTCACAGGTGATCTCTTCTAACTTATAAAAGTCGTCCAGGTCTTTTGTGAGGAAGAAAATGTATTGCCTGGTTCTCAGACTGGATTTTCACTTAATACTTCGGCGTCAAACTTCTCATGAGATAAATCACAGTCGTATGATGTTTTTTTAACCCATACAAGTTAGGACAGGTCTAACATGAGTTAGAGATGAGTAGGAAATGTGACTCATCCCATACCTGCTCTGTAGAGGGGATATTGATGTGCTATTGTCCCCGAGAGCAGCTCATATATAACAGGAATGTATAGGAGCATTATATTTTGATACTTTAGATTCATTGTATTTATATATGAGGCCGATTCAATAATAGCGCCAGGTAGCGACAGATGAGCGACAGTAGCGTTATTTTCACAGCGCCCGCTAGTATTCGCTGTGCTTGGCCGTTGTTCGGTTGTTGACAGCGACTCAGTCAGTGTGCGGTAATGTTGAATACGGGGTTAGGAGTCGCTGTTTGACAGGTTCCGCACTGTATGGGAGCGCATGACAGCGAATGGCCATAGCGAACGGCTCCCAGCATATTCATTAACAAATCACGCTCAAAAAATTCTCGCGCTGTGAAATGCTTGTTTAAACCCCAGAGCGCTGGCGGCGATGGGTTAAAAGTATTTTTTTAACCCCCAAACAACCATATTTTTTTTGAAAAAAAAAACAAGTTTTTCAAAACATTTTGTAATATGAATACATTAATATCAGACCTGTAATATCAATTCGGCACAATTTTTTTTTTTTTTAACCATAAAAAAAAATCTAACATTGCAGAAGTGGTCACAGAATTTTTGACATTTAAAAAAAAAAAATACATTAATAGCAATTAATTAAGAATATTTAAAGACTGCTCCATTGAAATGCATTGGAGAGCGCCAGGTAGCGAGAGGTCATACCTGTCGCTGTTCAAGGTCGCTCGCTGGCGCTGTGGGGTGATGCTGGAATAATGATGAATGATTCGCTATCTGGCGCTCTGTCAGTCGCTAGCCAGGATCGGCTTGATAAATGTGTGATTGCGGAGGGGATCGGGCGTTCTCGTGGCGGTGACAGTCATTACCGTTCGCTCACCATTCGCTACCTGGCGCTATCCCTTGTTAAATAAGGGCCTGTTTAACTATGTTTTGATGTAGCACTGAACACATTTAGGGCTATATACTTAAGGTAACCACTTTCCACTAGTGTGGCATAATTTAGCATCATCAAATTTCACTTTGGCCTTTTAACAAACACTTTTCATCGTATAGATTATTCCTCATTGGCTTGATTTGATTTTTGTATTCATTATATTGTACATTGGATATACTTTTCATTATATTAAGAGAACTTTCCTAACAAAGGGTGCACCGCCCAAATCTTCCTACAAAATATATACAACTGTGTGCTCACCCATAAAAAATGCAATCCACAATAATTTGGAGTGGGCGTGCAAAGAACACACCAATCTCCCAAAGGAAGCACCACTACAATCAACAGTATATATTAATGATTTTATTAGTACAAAAAAACAAAGAATTAAAATACATACACCACAAGACAAATTTAAAAACAACCAGTATGGCCAAATGTATCTATATCAATGTATATGGCCCCTAAGGGCCGCTTAAATAACTGCCCTATGGGTGAATAATATTGATTATCCTAGAATAGTCATAACCCATCCTTTTTGTGCCGGCACAAAAAATCCTAACCACATGTAAATATATGTGCAAATTCATGAAACCAATACTACAAAAATATTAATAATATATATGGCAAAAATATGTGCAAGAACAGTGAATATACAATAAAAAAATATCAATATATAAAGTGCAAATACATGAAAAACACATAAACCTAAAACACTACCTAATATTGCACAGGGAAACCCATACCAATAAGACTTTAAAGTGCAGACAATAACAATATATGATATAAATGCAAGTGCCAGCAGAGAGAAAATAAATGGTTAAATCTCATGTCATAAGATAACACCCAGGGCAACAGTCAGGCCAACCTCAGTGAAAAATGTCTGCGCACGCAGCCCCCATGCTGCTTCAAGGACAAGGAACTTTCCCACTGAGTTTATTGTCTTTACAGCCTTCATGCCCCCTTGATTTTGTTTTTAATTGCCCTTAGTGCATATGGTATTTGGTTTGCTTTTCCTCTTTGATTATTAAATGTGTTCCTTATTTATTGGTATGGTATTGGTACTTGTAAGTGCTTTATTGAAGGGGAGGTTTTTTTTCTTGTGGGTGGGAATATGTCCATCCCCCGCACTTACATATTTGTATTAGACCTAGTTCCCCACCAGAGATTATTTACTTTGTGCCCAATTCTTTAAGTTGCTTGAAGCGGAGGACCAGTCAAAATACAACCCCGTGCACACTCCCACCGACCATTTACTTTAATAGACGGCAGGCATAAGCTTGGAGCCGGGGGATGAAACAGAGAATGGAGCTGGACAGCAGCTGAGGTAAGGGTTTTTTTTTCTTTGTAACCCCCTGTCCTGCATCAGCACCAGCAGAAGGTGGCAGGACGAGGTGGGGGGGGGGGGCAAGGGGGGTGTATTTAGACTGGAATTCCACTTTAAAAATATTCTTTAATATATATTTCCTAAATAACATCTTTTACAACTTTTATTTTATATGTGATCCCTGTGACACGCCTTATGTGAGTTTTAAAGTCCCTGTCAAGGCACACTTTCTTCAACTATGGACAGTGAAAAATGAGCCATTTCAGAGCATCTCAATCTCAGATTATATGAAATACGTTATGTATACTAAGCTAAGTCACTTTCCCCCAGGAAATCCCCCTCCATGTACCTCCCCTCCAGTGATGTGATGAGTCACATGGGTGGGATACCACCAGTACTCCGCCTCCGAGGCTGCTCCCTGTCATCATAACACCAGCGCCCACCGGACCAGGAGTAAATTGCACACAAAATTACCTCTGGACTTATTTCCTGTGACCCGATTGAGCCGCTGTATTTTTTCCATGCATCCTGTTTTTAAATTCTGTATAATTTCTGTTACAGACAAACAAAATGAAGTTGATATCCCATCCCCAACACAGAAGGAGCGAGAGAAGAAGAAGAAACAGCAAACAATGTGCCAAATTAGTGGCGTCAAGAAGCTCACACACAGCTCCAGCCTGACCAACTCAACAATACCTCGTTTCGGAGTAAAGACCGACCAGGAGGAATCTCTTGGGAAGGTGAATATTGCTAATGGCTGTGTGTGAAGTAGTACCTATAAGGTAGGGCAGATCTTCACATACGGTGAAGGTCTGTCCTTTCTATAAGGCGACCCACCTCTAACATGGCATAGTATTACCTTAGGGGGTCTGGAAAACGCTGGTCCATCCACACTGCATAGTCACCTCTTGCTGAGGATTAGACCCAATCCCACTATCTACATAGGACCCAGCGCTCCCACCACGCCACAGGATTAATTTAAAACATTGTTTTATTACAAAACATCTTTAAAACAAAGATCCTTACGGATCATTGGATATTTCAATTCATCTTACAATCGAATGTAGATCATACAATTTACATCAAGTAAATCAATATTGATGTGACCAAAGGATGCACTCTAAACGTCCTTAAACAGCAATTATATGATAAGGCTAGATTCTCTTACTAGTGTGGCGATTGGTAAAGGCAAACGTGTTTCGCCATAAGGCTTCTTCAGTGCCCTAATAAAAACATCAAAAATTACTTTTAATATGATATCCTCTTATTTTGTAAGGCATTATATCATAATAGCATATCAAGAGCATGTAATATTTGCGATTATATTCCATTTCTTAGTAAATATGTGCCATAAGCAAATGCCTTCGATCACATTCCATTGTATCACAATAGCACGGTAGCATCTAAACAGCATCTAGTATGAGGTGTTGCTGAGAGTGGTGCAACCCATGTATTCTACCAAGACTATAGCAAAAAAAAAAAAATGCCTGTGATCCTTGAAGCAGCTTCCTTCTGGTGCTCAGAAAGTCAATGGTTTCTGAGAAGGTGCGGTTCTTGATCTCAGTAGTGGACCCTTTTCTGAGCACCGGACTTACATGCAGCTGCTGCGGTGGAGAAATGGTTTATTTTTTTCCTTTTGTCTGGACTGTACTTTTAATTTTGCATACAGCTGCTTCAACAATCAGAGTAGGTTAGCCACAACTCCAGTATGGGGCCTGGTCAATTTCTTGCATTTAATTGGACCCCAACACCTCAAACTGCACTTTTTATTTGTATTTAGAAATATTGGCCATAATATGGGTGGTATGGATGGCTCTTTCGGTGGTGTAGATGGTGCTGTTTGAATGACGGAGGTCCTGGACAATATAGGGGGATCCCAAGAAGGTTGAAGAGCCTTGCATGGTATTTAGAAGCCTTTAAAAGATGGGCTTGCTTAATCCTGGTTTGAAAATGGGCTTGCTTAATCCTTGAATGAGACCCTCAATAGTCAGTTGGGGCCTAGACATTGCAGATGGCAGCCTTGCTTAAAATAACAGCACAGTACACCCAGATGCTCTTCATTTAGTTAGCTGCAGAACTTCAGGAACCTCCTCTTGACTTTTCACATTCACCTATGCCCTGTTGAAAGGATAACTGAAAACTGACTGGCATGTAAAGGCCAGCCATTTTTAATAAAAGTGACTGTTGTCACGCACCGGGTGGAGCGGCCACCGGTAAGGGGCCACCGGTATTCACCAGAGCCCACCGCAAGGCAGGTTGGTCTTGTGCGGCAAGTGACCCCCAGGTCGCTACCCCCCAACAGCTGCCCAGTCCCACAGTCACCCGAGGTTCAGCGAGGTACACAAGTGGCAGGCAAAAGGCGTAGTAAGTAGAGGCAGAGGTCGGGGCAGGCAGCAAAGGTTCAGAGTCAGGGACAGGCAGAGGTCAGTACACGGGTGAGCAATCCAAGAATGTCTGACTTTCAACAAGCATGGAGAGACCAAGATCCGGCACTGAAGGAAGGAAGTGCCTCTTTAAATAGGGGAAGAGGATGCAGGATTGGATGACCAAACACCAATCAGTGCTGTACAGGCCCTTTAAATCTCAGGAATCCAGTGCGCTCGCCCTCTAGTGGACGGAGACGTGCGTGCACCTGAGCATGTGAGGAGGAAGCATGGGGGGAAGGGCGGTAGCTGGATGCAGCCATGAGGGAAGTGCTGCAAGATGGATGACGGCTGCATGCAGCCATGGAGGTAAGTGACTTGCTGTGAGACGGGCGTGCAGCGCTCGCCCTAACAACTGTAACTTGCCGATTCCATAATTTCCAAAGACCAGCCATTTCCAGGAAGGGTGGCTCATTTGATGTCCTACTTGTGGCATAAAGTACAGTGCTTTGCTCAGGGGCGTATTTGGGGGGGGGGGGCAGGGGGGCCTGAGCAGGTGGGGGGCGCCATTTTGAATCTTTGCCCCGGGTTCCAGAAAGCCTAACTACTTCTCTGCCTTGCTAAGCTGCACTATTATCGTACCCTGCTGCTATGGGTTCCTAAAACAAGCTGAGGCACCATAGCTGTATTTATGGACACGTATTTAAGGCTTAGTAATAGGGCTGTTTTTGAGTGATAACTAGGGGCAGATGCAAAGACTAAAAAGGAAAATGGTTACTGAGGGTCTTATATTCCTCATATTGGAAAGACAGACTGGTTTGTGCGCACAGTTGAGCAGCTGGCTGGTACATACTCCTGCACACCCCTAGATTTCATGGATTTAAGAGTAACTGTTCTGTAGGGTAAAATGAGTATAATCCTAAAAAGAAAATGAGCCACAGATTTCATTCCGAGGGGCTGCTGTCTCGCGTATATTGCTGCCCTATGCACAGGACCTTAGAAGCCTAGTGGGAAATATGATAAAAAAATATATATAATAAAACCTCCCAAACGATTTATGACACAGACGGCGTTTGGGGTGCTAGTGGTGTTGTCTGTGGAGTAGGGTAAAATGTTGTCCTAGGCTGACCCACACCATATACTTTAAGCTGACTGTAACGACCACAAAATTGAGGAATCGCTGTCATTCGCCATGTCATTGTGTTCTCTTATGTATTTCAGGAATTGGATAATCTAAACAAGTGGGGCCTTAATATCTTCAGAGTAGCGGAGTATTCCAATAACCGTCCGCTGAGCTGTATATTGTACACCGTATTTCAGGTAAGTAGCCAAGAAGTGCATGACTAGCGTGCTGTGTCAAAATGGCTTCCCTTGGGCCACCTCCTCCTGGCATACTATGAGGTCACTTATCTGTCTGGCTTCAGTAAAGATTTAAGTAAATATAACCATAGATTTTTTTGGGGGGGAAGAGGGGTAATTTACTAAAATATGGCGAGCTTTCATACTTATGAGGGAGATCTTGTCACTTTATGAAGGCCAGCCCAGTATCTCATGTGGAGAGCTTGCCTTTAGTTTAGATAATACCCCATAGGCAGAGGCAGATTGGTCATTACAGGGAGGGTACAGGGAGAAAGCCCAATGTAACACACGCAAGGCCATGAGTTCTTCCTCATGTTGGAGAACACACTACATGGGAATTACGTCTGTGCTACTTTGTGACTGTATGTACAGGACTGGAGATTATTCTTGCTGTCACCATTAAAGTGGACCAACACCCAGGATTTTGACTATCCTGGGTCTTGGTCCACTTCGGTGGGGCACCCCCGATCGGGGTGCCCCGCTGTGTGAAACCCCCCCGATCACCCGAAAAACTCACCTCTTCCCGCTCCCAGCGCTGACGGACAAGCGATTTGACAGCCGCAGACAAGCGGCTCCTCCGCCGCCGCCTCCCGCGCGTCACTCTTGACGCGCCCACACCGGCCATTCACAGACGGCCGGCGCGGGCGCGCGCACGTCTAGAGGGGCGTGAGGGAGGCGGCGGCGGAGGAGCCGCTTGTCCGCGGCTGTCAAATCGCTTGTCCGTCGGCACTGGGAGCGGGGAGAGGTGAGTTTACAAGGTTTGGGGGTTTTGGGGGGGTTTCACCCCGCGGGACATCCCGATCTCGGATGTCCCGCGGGGAGGGAGGTGATCGGGCCGATCACGGGAGAGTGATGGTCCACTTTAATGTGAGCAGGGTATTACTGATCAGAGATTATTGTTAATGTAACAGAAAGTATTTACATGTTGCATACAAACTAAGGATAGCAGGATTTCTCCCAGAATCCTTTGCAGTAGGCGGGGTCATGTAAATTATCACTTTACATCTCTATAGTTATTCCCAGAGACGCCTGGGTTTGTTGTTTGCTAGCATCTAATATTTACAAAGCCATCTACTCCTAACTGTGGACACACGTTTCAGGGTTCTGACCCTCATCAACATGAGGAGGAAAGTAAATGGCTGTATGGAGGATGAGATTCTGGGAGTGCTAAAACATGGTCAGTAGCCAGGCTAGGGAGAGACCCATATTAGGTCATATAGATTAAAAAGATCTAAACACCTTCTTTTCAAAAGTACAAAGCAGAGAAAGGGGTATCTGTAATCCTCAACATCAACCTCTTAAAGTGGACCAAAACCTGCGATTTTCACTATGCCAGGTTTTGGTCTTTCCCCCTGGGGCACCATGATTTATGGTATCCCACTGTGTGAAACCCCCCAGAACACAGAGGAAACTTACCTCTCCTCGAGCCCACGGCACAGACGCGGCCCATTGTTCAATCACGGCTGTAGAAGCTGAACGGAGCCCAGCCACACTTACCAGCGGCATGCAGCATCACTCGGCTTCTATTTGGCACATCCGTTCATTTGCGGCTGGCAGGGCCGCTCCCAGACGAGAAGGGAGGTGAGTGCTGTGCATGCACCGTAGGCTTGTGGAAAAGGTGAGTTTACCGGGTGCCTGGAGGGCTCACATAATTTGGGATGCCCTGGGGGGTAGGGAGTAAGCCTGCCCAGGAGTTTCATGGACTCCAGGGCGGGTTTTGGCCCACTTTAAGAAAGGTTTAGGACCCCTGATGGTAAGCTATTTTTAGGAGGTACAGACCATTCAACTGGATTATGCTATTGCAACACCTCTCTGCCGGTCTAATGGAAGAATGAGAATGTCATGGACTACACCTACAAGCTAACTTCTCATATAAAAAAGAACTACAGAAGCCATATGTCTGCATGTGACTGAGCACCCTTAACCAAAACCGTTAGGGAAGCTATGACTTCATTGTAAGGTTCAGATCTTGGTTCATTTTTGAAGAAACGATCCATGTTCATCACTATGAACCAAAACAAATCCGTAATGGAGGTTGGTTAGAGTCTGTAGATCTATTAGTCCAGCTATTGGTAACTATACCAGTGTGTTGAATAAAGCTGTGCATAAGAATTACTCATATCTAAGCTGAAACTGTAATGGCAACTTGCTTTGTGTTCTGCAGGAGAGAGAGATTTGTAAGACCTTTAAGATACCCGTGGACACGTTAATCACGTATTTGATGACCCTAGAAGACCACTATCATGCCGACGTGGCGTACCACAACAGCTTGCACGCCGCTGATGTAACACAGTCCACGCATGTTCTCCTGTCCACACCTGCATTGGATGTAAGATTCAGGTTTTATCCTTGTTGTACCTTTATGTTGAATTTCTGAGGGTTTTTCCTGAAAGGCAGAGTCAGTAAGGTCGTAAAGTACAAAAGTCTTAAAGGAGCCACAGCACTCAACCCTGTTAGCTTGCAGGCCAGCCTATAATCTGTCTCTAAACTTGGTTAAAAACAGAGGACTCGGTCACACACATCTGCAGAAGTATGCTTAAGCTGCACCACTACGCCAAAGTGCCTCTGTGGGGTGCAGTCCTAACTCTAATCTCTGAGAGCCCATCTGGGACATACAGTGCAATAGATAAATTGGGAGCAGGCTTACCTGAGGTTGCCCTAAACCTCTCAAGTGCAAGCCATGGGGTGGAAGGGTCAAAGACCTTGCAATACAGCCTAGACCCCACACCCCATGTGCTTGCACAAATTCAAAAGAAACAAAGGAGGGGTGGCAGCCGCTCAGACCATTTTATAACTAACCTGGGAGGTGCACGTTAGCAGGGCAATTAGGATACAAAAGGTCGTAAAGTATTCAATCTCCAGTAGAGAGACCCTCAGCGATACCAGCACAATGCTGATAGATTAGTCAGTCTCCAAGGCCTCTGTACATGTGTTATAGCAAGGCCACCAACTAGTGCACAAGTATGTTAACACTGGCATGCTGTGTAGTATGTCTAATGAGAACGGCTGACACCATAGGGCCTCTCTCATGGTGACCATTAGCTAACCAACAGCTATAATATAGTAACAAATTATGTCATACCTCTGTATGCAATGATTTGACGCTTCGTGTTCCTATGGCAGATGATCCATCTCAGAAGTATAATTCATGGTGATGCCTAGGTTTTTTTGGCCCAGGTAGGGTTGGAAGGCATGCTAGATCAAATAGAACAGAAATTCGGTGAAGACAGCATCTTGTACTGTATCAGCAATGACAATGTAGTTGATAGCTTTTTATTGGAAGAATATCGTGCCTACACGATAACGGTTGCATAAAAAAAGAGGGATTACAGAAGGGATCTATCTGCATGTAGCTGATCTCTAAAGGGCACCATCAACCAATAATATTAAAGAATATTAGAGTAGAAGTATTGACTTCATATTTAAGCCCTGAGGATAACAGTATGTTACGGAGAAGGATCTATATGGGATTCTGAAGAGTACCACTTTGGCTGATGGCTATGTGCCCAATGGGCTCTTTGGTATATATTCTGTTAATACCAGTTTTAAGTTCTGGGCCCTTAATAGTGGAGACATTGAATAACAAAAATGTCCCCAGAGCCCAGTCCCACAAGGAGGACACCTCCAATAAACTGTTTCCAGCTTCATGGCTGTTTTTTCCCAAGACCATTTTCACAAAGGAGACCCTTGGTCAAATAGAAGTTTGGTCTACTTTCCAATGATCTACTATGCGGCAGTGATAACAGAGGGAAACCCACCAATCAGATTTGCTGTCAGAAAACGTTTTCACTGTTCTGGCTTTAGGAATTAGTTACCCTTTGGTGACTTCTGTAAAGCTGGAAAACCAAGGGGCTTTTAAAGGTTGTGTTACCTGAGGTGTGTGCCGTTTCTCTTTTTACAGCCTTAAAGAGTTCTTTGGTTTACATTGTAACACAAGCACAGGGTGGCTCTGAAAAGCTTCTGTAAACTAAGAAAAGGAGCCAGAGAAGTGGAAGGGTCACAGTTGCCTAGCCAGCTGGCTAAAGTGGACCAAAATCCAGGGTCGGCAGCCCTGGATACCCCTGTCCCCGTGAGGCCTGAGAAAAACCTACCTTCTGCCCAATTCAATAGCGTATGCTCGAGCCACGGTAAGCCATATTTTTGTTGGGGGTGCGCCCACGGCAGGCATTTGTGGATGGCACGCAAACTATTGGATTTTGTGGGGATGCGGCCCCCGGTACGCTCGGCTGCTTTCGGCTAGAACCGGCCCTTAGCAGATTCCTAGCTGAAATTGTCCAACGCAGCCACTTGCGCTTATTGGATGAGAGCCCGCGCATGCTCCATAGGCACGGGGGAAAGGTGAGTTATACTGGGGGGGGGGTGGTTCACACAGCTGGCCATCCAAAATCGGGGTGCCCCAGGGGCAACGACCAAATAAACAGAATAGTCAAATTCCTGGATTTTGGTCCACTTTAAGGTTTGGGTTAAATGTTTTAGATGGTCTTCTGGTGTGACATCTCTTTTTAAGTACAATTAAAGTGTTTGGCAGGTCAAAAGTGTCCTCTTTGCTCTCTCAGCCTCTGCAGTTAGGAAATCACTTCCTCATTCAGCTATCAATCACCAGCCCACTGACCTGGTCCTTCAATCAACCTTCAGTGGACAGAGAAGGGAAACACCCCCACTGCCTTCCCAGACACCCTGATTGGTTGCCTCTCTCTGCAGCTCTGAAACCTCGCCATCCTCTCTCTTCTTCCGTGTGAACGTGCACAGCTATCAGCGTCTGTCTCCAGGCTTTGATCAGGCTGCCAGCAATTAACAGCCTGTCCCCACCTTCCACCCTGTATTCCATCTTTGCCACAGATCATACACCAAGCAACCCCTTCCCCCTTTATCTGGGCAAACTAGTTGCTAACAGGCTAGAGTAAATTTCTCTTCCTGCAACATGTCTCTCACTGTCATGATCTGGTCACACTTAGCTGACATGCTGCAATCTCTTTCTAGCGACTGTGCATTATGAATATGCTAAGCACACAGTGTGTTTACATCACATAGCCACACATGTGGTTTCTCTTAATTTTTTTCAGCATCTCCAATGCTCTAATACTTTTAAAGATAAATTAGGAACTACAGGATCTTTTTAAGAAACGTATAGAAGTTTAGAACAGTGCAACGTGTAGTCCCAGACAATGGGACAACCTGCCTTTAGTATAATCTTAATGTCCCTTGTATACTTCTTTAGAAATGTTTAGGGGGTTTTCGTCCCTGACCATTTTAATAAGCTTTTTGAGATGCATAATCAATCCAAACTCTGCTGGACAGTACTCAGAGCCAGGGTTGGTTATATCAGGCCCCTCATCTCCCCATATTGGTAGAGGCACAGCATAGCACATACCTGTATGGGGCAACAGCAACATAGGACGGCTGAGGAGGGGGCAGAATTTTTTCCGCGATATTTTGCCTAGAAACTGCCCTGCTCAAAGCCTTTACCATTGTAACTCCTCCTCCTGTGCACATTGCAAGTGAATAGTAGAAGATAAAAATTAGGGCACCTCTGCTATACAAGTGGTTAGAAGTATTTTCTGCCCTGTAGCTAAAGAAACAGGCCAGGCACAATCCTGAGGATATACGGTGTAGTTACTAGGTATCCTCGTAAGCCCTCTGAAAGTAAGGATAAATAATGTACAATGTAAACAGATGGAGATGGCAGCATTGACGTCACAGGTAACACTAGCCGGGGCTTGATGACGTTATTAGCGCTCTCCACCTTCTACTTGTGTAGGCTCTGCAATGATACATTGTCCAACCAGCGCGGCCACTCCAGTGCTGAGCTCTGTTAAATAATGGATGGCATTGAGATGCTAAACCATAGCCAGGAAATCCTACATATACACATTACATGTCTGTGCTTCTACACTGCTAGGCCAGAAACATTTTATTGTACAGTACTTGGTGGTAAATGGGTAAACGTGCAGCATCCCCCCCCCCCCATCCACCACTGCTACATCAACACGTAGCTATCAGTATGTAAGTAAGTAAAAGTAGCTGGGATAGTAACATTACACCACAATCTATTTTGTCCAGTTATGTGAAATCTATTCTATTCTGTTATGTGAATCTAATCTATTTATTAAACTGCGGATGGGACCAGATTTGTCCTTAGGTTACATTTCAGCTGGTGTGGGTTACACACTGTGCCATAGTGTCACAGGGGATCATTTAAGAAAAAAAATAGAACTATTAGTCTTTAAAGAGGACCAAAACCCATATCCCATTGGCCCTGAAATCTATAAAATTCCAGGGCCGCTGGATTCCAGAATTGGGATGCCCCACTGTGTGAAACCCCCTAGGCCGCCCGGAAATGTACATTCTTTTTCGGTCCAACGTCGCATGTGTGAGCACATCCACGCTATCCCTTTAGCAAGCGTGTGCCTGCGCCAGGTATTTGTGAATGGCTGGCACATGCCGGCCATGCTCCCTGTTAGAGGCTAGCAGGGGATGCTGCCAGCAGTGCGCTCGGATCAGCTCGCATTAGACAAGCTCCTGGTCAAAGGGGCTCAAACAGATCCGAGCGCGCTGATTGGACGGCCGTAGGACCAGGAAGAAGTGAGTTTGTTTGGGCAACCTGGGGTGGTATCACACAGCAGGGTACCCCCAATCAGCAAGGACCAAACCCCAGGATAGTCAAAATCCTGGGTCTTGGTCCACTTTAAGCAACAGCTTCATTAAAGGGATTCTGTAGCCAAAGTGCATAAACTGTTATTCAGCAGCTCTCTTCATCATGGCTGCCATAGACCACCAATAATAAGGCTAAGCTGGTGGTCTAAAGCTCCACATCATTCGACTGTTGACACTGGGATAGAGTCAGAGTGGCCAGGGTCATGAGAATGTATATCTGACAGACCCCTCCCATTATGCTGATTATTATGCAGCATTACAGAGCCAAGGGCCACGCCCACATGAAGAGAAATCATAAGGTGAAACTGTAAACTTCGATATCTACTTACTCCACTTAAAAACTAAAAACAGTTTAGGACCGTGTCAAATGTAGCTTGTTGCAATGGTCTAACAATTGTCTTTGCCTTCTTTATCCCTTTCATTTTTGTACTCACCCCTGGGACGTGTTCCCCAATAAAATACCTGTGAGTTGTACGCTGTATATGTAACGGCCATTGTATCTCTTCCACACAGGCTGTGTTTACGGATTTGGAGATCTTAGCAGCGCTGTTTGCCGCCGCCATTCATGACGTGGACCATCCCGGAGTTTCCAATCAGTTTCTTATTAATACAAGTAAGTGGATCCAGCACTTTGAGTGGGCAAAGAGGCTTATGGCAGTTGGAAATTTCCAGCACACAAATGGCTTAGGGTGGCCACAACGCACAACATCTGTCCTGTGATAAGTCAAGCTGTCAGTGTAAATATTCTTTCTTCCTCTGCGTGAGTGTAGGATGAAACTGCTGCTTAGTCTTTATGTAATATCAGAGAGGCATAAATAATTGCACATTGGTAATTGGGGACATGTGACTGTTTCTATGACTCTACAACACTAAGGCGCTTATTTATCAAGGGCTAGCGCCAGGTAGTGTCTGACAAGCGCCAGGTCCCGCCAGCTAACGGCGGCTACCGACTCAAGTACGCCCGGCGGCGGTCACAATGACGCATTTATCACGCTAAATGAGGCTAGCGCCGGCGATAGCGTCAGCTAGCGCGGGATTCATCATGTAGCCGACTGCAACAAACAGCGCCGCTACTAATCCCATCACAGCGCCAGGTATGACCTGTCGCTCCCTGGAGCTCTCCAATGCATTTCAATGGAGCAATCTTTAAATATTCATAATTATTTGATTTTATGTTTTTTTTTTTTTTTTTTTTAACTGTCAAAAATTCTGTGACCACTACGGCAATGTTAGATATTTTTTTTAAGAAAAAAAAAAAAAATATGTGCAGAATTGATATTACAGGTCTGATATTAATGTATTCATATTACAAAATGTTTAGAAAAACTTGTATAATTTTTACATTTAAAAAAAAATGGTTGTTTGGGGGTTAAAAACTACTTTACACACATCGCCGCCAGCGCTCTGGAGTTTAAACAAGGAATTCACAGCGCGAGAAATTTTTGAGCGTGATTTGTTAATGAATCTGCAGCAAGCCGTTCGCTCTGGCCATTCGCTGTCAGGCGCACCCATACAACGCGGAACCTGTGAAACATCGACCCCTAACCCCGTATTCAACATTACCGCACACCGACTGAGTCGCTGTCAACAAGCAAACCCCGGCCAAGCACAGCGAATACTAGCTGGCGCTGTGAAAATCACGCTTCTGGCGCTCATCTGTCGCTACCTGGCGCTATTAATGAATCGGCCTCTAGGAGTCTAACCGCTTGGCTAGTGATCAGGATGTTAAAATACGCCAATCCTGCTCGCATATGGCCTTCTTAAACCGGACCTTCAGCATGATTTAATGAAAAGCCCAAACCCTTAACAAACTATTCCTCAGCATCTAAAACGAATATATATACATTTTTTTAGTCACTTATTATTCTTTCCCCCACCGGCTGCAACTCTGTTCAGGACTCTAGGATACAGGCACCGCCAACTTGCCTCAGAAGCATCACATACTGAGGAGAGTAGAGAGGGCAAGAGTGCAGGGGGTGGGATTATAGCTGTGCTTTGCACAGACAGAGCAAAGTTGGGGACAGCAATCCCAGAATGCAGAGCGACAGAATACACTTCCTGTTTGCAGGCTGCCTGATGCCGCCATATTGGATGTTTAGAGGCTCTTAACATGCAGTAGGTGCAGGTAGGATGATTTTTAATGTGAGCAATCTGTATGTACAGGGTGTGGGAAACATATAAGATAGGCTCTTATTCAGGGTGAAGGTCCGCTTTAACATTGGGACAAAAGCTCTCGCTCTGTATCTCTAAGACCTCAAATAAAATCTAGCTTGGAGAATATATAAAATTGTCCACTCTGTTTCATATCGTCTTGATCAAGTTCTCACATCAACCACCTTTAGTGCTCCTCCATGGTTCACACAAACTACTTACCAGCTGTTCTTTTAAATGCGTGCTCAGCAATGGAAAGATCCCCATATATGTCACTGAAGGTTACTCTCATATAATCAGAAAGCCATGTGCAGGTGGTTGGAAGAACATGGCGTAATCCAGTTAAACCAATTTTTAATATCAATATTAATAGCAATAAAATATATGTAATACACTTACAAAAGTTCCATAAATCATGTGCTTATAGAAATAAATTTTTCAAAATGAAACCACACAGAACGCCTTTCCACCTTCGATCACCCTACTTGTGGCCACCAAGCTGGAACGATGACCGAGCGGTATACTCTAACCAGTCCTACTGGAAATGTGTCTGGTGGCTGATTTGAGGACTCGATCAAGGAGATATGTATAAACAGACTGAACTGTGGGCATTTTTATATACTCCCCAAGCAAGATTTTATTTGAGGAATATAAGCGTTTGCTGCATGCATTTATTTTTATGTATTGTTTAAAGTCCCTGATCATTTGCATGTGTATTAATGTGTTTGTAAAAGTTAAAAATCAAATATCAGTAGTTTACTATTCTAAGTATACAGCACGTCCTGTTCCAGAATATTCCTTACACATGGGTAATACATCCACAAGATGGCGGTGGACTGCAGAAAAACAGCTTGTGGCTCCTCCCGGCCCTATATAAGTCAGGGACCTCCCACAAAATCCCCAGTTTTAATCTGCAGTCTGGACTGCGAAGATAGAAGATGGCTCTCTATATACGCAGGCGAGCGGGGCTTACCAGCCTGTGGCCCTGCAGGGCTATTACCACACGTTCTGGACCCACTGCCTCCCAGCCTCGGCTGACTCGGTTCAGGTGAAGGTAGGACAGCACCCGGGTTAGGTGCTTTAGGAGCACTGCTCCGACCGCAGTCCCTGCTCTGACAGGGTAGGCGGTATAGGCCTGTGGTGAGCTTTGTGGGATGCCCCCTCCCGATCCCGGGGTTCCCCTTTAATCCCTACTCCCCGTAGGTATCTGCCCCCTCCTCTCATTTTGTTTCACTGAGTAGCCCCCTTCCTTCGCTCTCCCTGGAGATCTCGGGGGGGGGGGGGGTGTACGGTATGTCAAGCAGCCTGAATGTTCACTTGCTTGTGCCAGAATTGATATTTGTTGTATCCTGCACATCTTTACTGGCAGCCGCTTCCGCGTGTTTGTACATCGCTCCGCGGACGGCGGCGACACTACCTCAGGCTCTGCCGCGCCATCGTTGGACGGCGGGATTCACGCTCTTCGGGGGGAGGCGGGTTCTGCGGATGATGTTTTCCGCATCACTTCTCTAGTGGCCCGCCCCTCGAGGTATATGCGGACGCCATCTTGCCTCCCTCGTGCTGCGTGTCTGCTGTTTCCTACCGCAGTCCGTGAGTTCCCCTGCGGGGTGGATTGTTATGTATATATATATTTTACTGTATTCTTACGGGGATGTCTTGTGTCTTTCAGGCGGGTAGACCTCATTGTGGTTTCTCCCGGTCCTCCCCCCTTTTAGTTTTGGGCTATTCTATTATATCTCCCACATCCCTAGCGGGCTATTGGGGCATCCCGGGTTGCTATCATTAGCGTTAACCCTATATTGGCCTATTGTGCCACTATAATCACAATATGGAGGCTTCTGGGAATAATGTGCTTGGGGTTCCTTCGGGACAAGCCCGGCTATGTGTTGTGTGTGGAGTATCCCCTATAAGTGATGATGTCAGGGTGTGTGTACCCTGCGCCCAGCAGGTGCTTGCACTGCAGCTTGGGTTGCCTGTTACTGGTGCGGCGCCCCATCTGGCTTCGCCTACCCCCCCTACGCTTACATCTGACCCCCACCGAGGGGCATACTAGCGGGGAGTCTCAACCTGATTTAGCTGCACGGGTGGCCAGCATTGAAAAACATCTTGCTGGGTCTGCCCCGCGTAAGGCTTCTGCTAAGAAGCGGCATTTATCATCCGTGGTTTCCCTCTTCCCTGCAGAAGACGAGGGCCCTTACTCACTCTCTGGTCCTTACCTCCTTGAGGAGGGGGAATTATTTTCTGATTCAGAATCCTCTGAGGAACAACCTAAGATTTACGGTAGTACTGGTACTCCCTTTGGGGAAGACCCGTGGTCCCCTGATGACACTGACAGGCTGCTGAGTCATATTTTTGAAGTGCTTTGTATTTCTCCCCCAGCAGTGGCTCCGCAGCAGCAGGGTGAGCTTTTTCATACGGTTAAGCCACGCTGGGAGTTCCCTGAGGAGTCTCACTTTAATAATCTAGTGCTCAAGGAATGGGAACGGCCTAGCAAGCTGCCAGGAGTGCCTAAGAGTTGGGACAAGAGGTATCCCTTTCCTGCTGATGTTGTTAAGCGTTGGTTATGTCCTCCCGAGGTGGATGCTCCCATTCTCGGGTTGTCCAATACATCTGTCATGCATTCTCCTGATACTACTACCCTGCGGGATGGGGAGGACCGGCGCTTGGACCAACTGGCCTGTCACGCCTTTGCCTGTGTGGGGACGGCTCTGCGCCCGATTTGTGCCTCTGCTATTATGGCTGTTGCCATTAAAGGGGTGCTTAAGTGTCTCTTGGACGGGGCATCTGAGGATGCGGGTAGAGAAGAGTATAGATCTCTACTGCTTTGTGAAGAATTTATTGCATATATTTTGTCTGCTATGGATGATGCCATTAGAATGTGTGGTAGAACTTCTGCCTTGCTGGTGGCTATACGCGTTCTGTTTGTCTATGTCAATGGGTAGCTGATAATGCTGCTAAGAAAGCCCTCACTGGCTTCCCTTTCAAGGGCCTGCGTCTCTTTGGGGAGTGTTTGGATTTGTTTGCCAAGGGTGGCAGGTTGCCTCAACGTAGGAGGCCGTCCCGGTCCTTTCGGGGATGCGGCTCCAGCTCTTTGCTCACGCCTGGAGGCTTCACGTCTCAGACCGGTGGATTCAGGAGGTAGTGTCCTCCAGTTACAAGATAGAGTTTGCTGCCTGGCCGCCCCCAAGATTCATCAAATCCCGGATGGCTCAAAACCCCCTGTCAGCTCAGGGTCTGCGCCTTGCTGTCCAAAACCTTCTGGAGTCGGGGGTCATCTGCCAGGTGCCCTTGAGGGAAAGGGGCAGAGGATACTATTCCAATCTTTTCATTATTCCCAAAAAAGACGGGTCCATCAGACCTATCTTGGATTTAAAGTGCCTCAACAAATTTGTCATATCCAGACACTTTCGCATGAAGACTCAGCTGTCAATTCCCTACGCCCGGGAGACTTCATGACCTCTGTGGACATCAAAGACGCTTACCTTCATGTACCAATCTTTCCAGGTCATCAGAGATTCCTCAGGTTCGCTCTGGAGGATCAGCACTATTAATTTGTGGCCTTACCTTTCGGTCTCACCTCTGCTCCCAGGGTATTCACCAAGGTGCTGGCGGGCGTACTGGCTCTGCTGAGATCTCAGGGCATCCGCAACCTTCCTTACTTAGTAAACATTCTCATCACTTCTCAGTCCTTCCAGCAGGCCGAGCTATCCAGCTGGTGGTGTCCACACTGGAGTCCTTCGGCTGGGTGGTCAACCACCCCAAGTCCTTCCTGTCACCGTCAATGGTGAGGTCTTTTCTGGGCATGACTCTGGATACATGTCAGGTCAAGATCCTTCTCCCTCAGCAGAAGGTGGAGAATCTTCAGGCCCTAGCCAGGCATCTTCTGTTTTCCCCTCATCCCTCCATCCGGCAGGGGATGCAGTTGGTGGGACTGATGGTGTCCTGCTTCGAGGCAGTTCCATATGCTCAGTTTCACATGAGACCCCTTCAAATTCACCTGTTGTCAGTTTGGGATGGGGACCCTCGATCCCTGGATCAGGTGCTGGTTCTGTCCCCCCTGGCCAGACGGCCTTTCTCATGGTGGCTGGACTTAAGAAACCTGTTGGTGGGCAGATCCTTTCTGGCCCCGTGCTGGGAGACAGTCACCAGAGATGCCAGCCTGACAGGTTGGGGTGGCTTCTGGAAATCCCTAAAATTCCAGGTTCAGTGGGGCCCTCAGGAGGCCTACACCCCTATCAACATTCTGGAATTGAGGGCGATAAGGTTGGTTCTCGCCCAACTGACTCCACACCTTCGAGGTCGGGCGGTTCAGGTCCGCTCAGACAACCAGACGGTGATTGCCTACATCAATCATCAGGGAGGGACCTGGAGCAAGAGGGCTCTCAAGGAACTGTCCCTGATACTGTCTTGGGCGGAGGAGAATGTTCCCTGCATCTCAGCTGTGTACATCCTGGGGGGTGGAGAATATGGAGGCAGACTCCCTCAGCAGGGGGACTTCTCGTCTGGGAGAAAGGTCCCTCAGCAGCAGGGTGTTTCTCTCCCTGTGCCACCGTTGGGGTCAGACAGATGTGGATCTGTTTGCGTCCCGTCACATTTACAAGCTTCCAGTCTTTGTCTCTCTGTCACAGGACCCTCTGGCCTTGGCCACGGATGCTCTAGCAATGTCTTGGAAGGGCTTTCAGCTTCTCTATGTGTTTCCTCCTTTCTCTCTGCTGGGCAGGGTGTTGCGCAAGATTGCTCAGGAAGGGGTGCCAGCCATTCTGGTGGCCCCCCCGTTGGCCAAGAAGGGTGTGGTTCGCAGACGTCGTGCAGTTGGCAGTAGATCAGTATGCTCTGCCCAAGGATCCAGACCTGCTCACTCAGGGGCAGCTACGCCATCCCAATTTACAAACGCTGGCTTTGACACTGGCTGCTGAAACCTCCATCTTGATGGAGAAGGGGCTGCCTGCCTCTGTAGTTCATACTATGATTCGGGCTGGGAAGCAGTCCTCGTCATCCATCTACTATAGGGTATGGCATGCTTACATTGACTGGTGTGAGTCTAAGTCACTTCCATGCCGGGTGTTTTCTATCCCCAGGATTCTGGAATTTTTACAACATGGTTTGGATTTGGGTCTTCAGCTTAGTACCCTCAAAGGTCATGTTTCTGCTTTGGCCATATTCTTCCAAAGATCCTTTGCTCACCATCGTCTGGTCAAGACCTTCTTCCAGGGGGTTACTCACGTGTGTCCGCCACGTAAGCCTATGTTACCAGTCTGGGATTTGAACCTGGTCTCATCTGCATTACAAGGGTCTCCCTTTGAGCATTTGTGTGAGGCCCCTTTGTCCATATTGACTCTTAAGGTAGCCTTTTTGGTGGCTATCACTTCTGTTAGGCGTGTTTCTGAGTTGGCGGCGCTTTCTATCAAACCTCCTTACTTTGAGAGACGCCAGGACAAGGTGGTGTTTCGTTTTAAGCCAGGTTGTGTCTGATTTTCATCTCAATCAGGACATTGTTTTGCCTTCTCTTTGCCCTAATCCTAGTAATCCTAAGGAGCGGGGTTTACATTCTCTGGATGTGGTCAGAACTCTGAAGTTCTATTTGGTGGCTACTGAATCCTTCAGGAAGACTGATGCTCTTTTTGTGCTCCCGTCTGGACCTAAGAAAGGTCTGGCTCCACTATCAGCAAGTGGATCCGTCAGGCTGTGGTACTGGCCTACTCTGCTAAGGGGAAGGAGCCTTCCTTCCGTCTTACTGCTCATTTTACTCGTTGCTATTGGTGCCTCTTGGCACCAGGCTTCTGTTGAACAAGTTTGCAAGGCCGCCACTTGGTCTTCTGTTCTGTTCAAATTTTACAAGGTTGATGTTAAGGCCTCAGCTGATGCTGCTTTTGGTCGCAAAGTTCTGCAGGCGGCAGTGGTTTAAACTGTCTGCTATTACTTTTGGGGATCCCACCCTACCTTACGGACACTGCTATTGAATGTCCCATGTGTAAGGAATATTCTGGAACAGGACGTGCTGTATACTTGGAATAATACAATTCTGTGATTACTCACCTGTAGAATTGGTATTATACAATTCTGTGATTACTCACCTGTAGAATTGGTATTATAAGTATACAGCACGTCCTGCTCCACCCCGCCCTTGTTGTCATTATTCTTAGTTACCTCTGTATGGTGATTGTTCTTATGTTCAATTTTGAAGTTATTGTTCTCCCGGCTTCTTGTTAACTGCTTGTAAATACAGGGGATTTTGTGGGAGGTCCCTGACTTATATAGGGCCGGAAGGAGCCACAAGCTGTTTTCTGCAGTCCAGAAATGTATGTATTACCCATATGTAAGGAATATTCTGGAACAGGACGTGCTGTATACGTATAATACCAATTCTACAGGTGAGTAATCACAGAATTGTATTTTTCATTCGGTGGCTGGAGGGCTGTGCTTCCTCCTCTGTCTCCGTAATGAGAAAAATCACTTCCTCATTCAGCTTTCAGTCCCCACCCCACTGACCTGGTACATCAATCAACTTTCAGTAGACAAGAACAGAAACACTCCCTCCCCAGACGTCCCGATTGGCTGCCTCTCTGCAGCTCTGAAACCCCACTTTCTTCTCTCACTCATCACAGTGTGCTTACATCACATCACTGTTGCCACACCCACTGTTTTGCCTTCTTTTTTCTCTGCATCTCCAGTGCTCTAATACTTTTAGAGATAACTTAGGAACTACAGGGTCTTTTTGAAAATGGATTGAGATTTAGGGAGATTTAGGGTGCAACTTTTAGCTTGAGACAATGGGACAACAATCAGGCGCTCACCTTTAGTATATAAGTTTATATTCCTGATATATATTGTTATCTCTAAGTTATCTGTAAACAGTTACATTTTTTGCTCATGGCACAACAGTATTAAGTCACTGTACTAGAGGATTTTCTAGGGCTTTTATATTAGTATTACATATAAGCAAAAACTCTTCCTCAACTGTTCCATCCACAACCTCCTTCTCTAATGTTTTAGGTTTACTTTCTTCTGTGCGGTTTCCGTCCTTTGGTTAACATGATGTCTTGACACAGACAGATGGTACACAATCCATTTCACTTCAGCAGGGCAGTTCACAAGTTACATTTTCGCATCCTCACAAGTACTTCAGCCAAAACCTAGTCTCACCTTCTACAGCTGTTGAGCAGGTCACCACTGAACGTATTTCCCTCTACTGGACACTCTAGGTCAACTTTAGGGCAGCCCTGGCCCTTCCTATCCTTTCAGTTCACTGGTGGCTCTCTGTACTGTGGACTCATTCCTCCCGCTGGGATCTTTGCTACCCTCTCCACTTACATTACATGTTCTAGAGCTTCTAGAACACCAAGCTTAGGGTATGATTCCCCTTAAAGTACCTACTTACTGCTTTTACCTGCTTTTACCTCCTTCTCTCTACAGAAACCCACCCAGACCACACCCACTCCATTGTTAACTACCACCTGCTCCATGTGAATAGAGTGGCCAACTAGTATCTATCCCAGTTCCTATTTAAACTGTTTTTCCCTCTAGAATCCTCTGGCCTCTAAATGACACCTAATCCCATTGTAGTCTGTGTCCCATTTACTTCCACCAAGAGATACTGACATCTGTTGTCCTTTTTCTATCACCACAACTGTTAATTTATTCTATGGCCAAAACATTTAATCTGACACATAAAGTCTCTCTTTAGGCCACTTCTATACTGACCTTCACCAACACCCTACACTGAGGAGCCTAGAAAACGACCAGTGATCTTGGAGAGCCTGCAACAATGCTATAGTGATTGATAAATATAATTGTATGTCTCTCTCAGATTCAGAGCTGGCGCTGATGTACAACGATGAGTCTGTATTGGAGAACCACCATCTGGCTGTGGGGTTCAAGCTACTCCAAGAAGAGAACTGCGACATTTTCCAGAACCTGACCAAACGGCAGCGGCAGACGATGAGGAAGATGGTGATCGATATGGTAATATGACCCTTGAAAACTACATGTGACAAAACTCTTGACTGATAAAAAGTCTCTTGGGAGGGCTTCAGTCATTGGGACTCGTCCCCAACTTGTTGATGATATTTCATGGCTTTGTTTACTGTAACAAGAAACAATTTTCTCCGGATTTGCTTTGGATTTTTTAAGTCCCATGAAAAGCCATTTAGAGCATCTTAAAGCTTAAAGCTGAAGCTTACATATGCCTGTGAGTTGATACAGACAGACGGTTGCTCACATAGAGTATTGAGCGCAATTTATTAGTGTACCTGGGAATACTATTGTTCCCCTCTGTTGTCCATAAAAAATAATAGGCACTATACGGTTTATTCATGGTCGGTGTGCAAAAACGCTCAGGCAGAGTGCAATCGATTCTGCATGCACCTAGGCGCATGATTCATGGCTGCATGCTCATGTGCGCACCAAATGGCAAGCACACAGGAGAAGCGCAAATTGCCTTTTCTTGCACCAATTTGCACCTATGGCAAATGGCCCTGCCCCATACGCATTTGGGCAGCTAAGCGCTTAACTGCTCCCAATGGTCCCCTTTACTGTTTCTCGATAGCAATTTGATTCGTTGTTTTCTGCGAAGCTCTATTCGCCATTTCGGAGTGTATTTTCTGGAGAACCTGTGTTCCCAATTTTTTTGGGGGGCTATTCTGATTCCAGTTAACACTTAATGTTTTTTTTGTCCAAGATGTTCTCTTTAACCCTCCCTTACCTGTTTGTTTTACATATGAGAGCTTTATAATTTAACAATTTTTTTGTTTTTGCTAAACTTTGGGGACCAACTTCCACATTTTTTCGAACAAAAAAAAGGGTTCAGTCCCTAAAAAGAACTTGCGTCTGACACTTTCATTGTTCAAAAACATGCCGATGTGTTTTCGAAATGAATTAAGCCTGTTACTCATTAGAATTTGCTGGAGGAAATTCTCATTTCAAATTGCCACATTCGCGCACGCTTTTCTGCCCTCTAAACGTACCATAAATCAGGCGCTGGAGACAGTTTGGTGCAGCGAAAATGGCGCTAGCAGGAAATTTCGGGTGCAAATTGGCGAATGTTAGTGAAAAACAATGCACATCCCATTTTGATGCCCATTAATCAGGCGGAAGCCCAAGCGCAACTTGGTGCTCCAAAAAACGTGTGCAAATTTGTTTGCACATGACCATGAATCAACCCTTATATGGTGCTTAAACAAGATGATGGAGACACATGCCCTTAGTACTTGTTCACACAATAGACAGTTTGGTGGGACACCAATTAACCAACTTGCATGTTTTTAAGATGAAATCCATGACATCTACGCAAGAATATATAAACCGTATGTAGATTGTGTCTAAACACCCATTCTGCAACCACAAACCAAACCCTAAAACCTCAACTTGCCTTTGTTCCCAAATTCCAAATTTGCAACCCAAACGGAAACCTGCTTTTACTGCCCCCTATCATGTAAGGCTTTGAAACAGAAACATCTTAGCGACTGAGCTTAGAAAGGCCAACCTGCACAGTATGAATGTCTAACATTGAACCCAATCCTGGCCTGGAGCTTTGCCATTCCCCAACCCCGCCCACAGCTGAATTATCAGAATGTGAGCAACCAATAGGTACATGCAGGTACTCTAACCATTGCAAGACTAGTGCAAAACTAGTATGTGATCTACAGAGAAGTGTTTTTTACCAGCCCGTTCGCAATTTGCACCTTACACAGCCAGGCCAACAAGATCATTTATACCCTGCATGAGTCAGATGAATCAGATATAACTTTCATCTGGTCTCAAGCTAAAAAAATCATGTAGAGTGGCACTGATGGTCAATGTTGGATCCTGTTGGCCTGGCTGTGTTTCCTCTGCAGAAAAATGTTTGCTCAGTTGACGGTGCTGGATCATTATGCTTGTTGGTGCAAATAGTAAAGAAAAAAAGTAATTTCTGAGGGACATCTTGTGAAACCAAAACTGTTTTTGGAAATGCATGTCTTTCCTTTTTTCTTTCTGCACTCGGACAAGCAAAACTGTGGCCTTCAGTGTATCCTCGTTGCCTCCCTGCTAATATTCTCTCTACCAAGTTTTGAACTTCCCTTCAGTATGTTGTTCGAAGAACTGCATTGACTAATTGTTAATCGGTGTGTCTTCTTCTTTTAGGTTCTGGCTACTGACATGTCCAAACACATGAGCTTGTTGGCTGACCTGAAGACCATGGTGGAAACCAAAAAAGTGACCAGTTCGGGTGTCCTGTTGCTGGATAACTACACTGACAGGATACAGGTCAATATCTATAAAATCAGCATGGTAGCTGATAATGGTAACATGTAGCATAAGCACTGTTCATACAGCTTTAGGTCCATGGGTCTGGTCTACATGGAACATAGTCTCAAATGGGTCTGACTATTTATGTAAAACTGTCCCAAATTTTGAAGCTAAACCTTCAGTACACTGAGCTTCCTGGGGAACACCAACCTGTAGGAAGTTTTTCAGAATGTTTTTGGAGATCTTCCTCTGATTTTTAAGACTTCATGCCTTAGAGATCTTTAATGAAATTCCTGTCAGGGTCGCTCTAATGCACAAAGTCCAGACTCTGTTTTGCTAATCCCCATCCACATTTGTACCTTGTAACTTACAGTTCCTATTGTTACTTCCATGAGGAGAAGGTGCATGAAGTTTGACTATGGCTCTCCAAGGGTGTCCAAGTAGGTTACATTGGGCACCCCAAAGCAAATTATTCTTGGGGCCCACCCTTCAGCTGTAAAGAAATAATGCAATAATGCATGCTCATGTTGTTGCAGACTGTCAGATATGGCTTATTAATGAAATAACTCAACTCATAATTAAATAACTCATATAACAATTCAGGCAAACCAAAAGCACAGTGTTATTTTTGGACCTTCTGTACTGCCTTGTGGTGGCCCAGGGTCCATGCCTGGGGCCCTCCAAAGTATGCACTGGCCCTCTTGTGGATCAGTCAGACCCTACCCACATGAGGGTAGGAAACCAATTTGTTCATCTATCTGCTAGTTTCTCTGCCATGGATCTGGTCAGTTTTGACAGCTTTTTACATTAAAGCCTTATTCAAATTAAGGTGGAACTCCAGTCATTTTTAGTAATCAAGCTTTTGTTTTCCTCTTTTGGCTCACCTCTGATTTCTCTGTTACGGTAACCCATGACAGGTTCTGCGCAACATGGTGCATTGTGCGGACCTCAGCAACCCGACCAAACCACTGGAGCTGTACCGTCAGTGGACTGACCGCATCTTGGAGGAGTTCTTCAGACAGGGAGACAAGGAGCGGGAGCGGGGGATGGAAATAAGCCCCATGTGTGACAAGCACACCGCCTCTGTGGAGAAATCACAGGTAAAACCTTAACTTGCCTTGTCTGTTCTGTCAAATCACACTGTACTCTGCAATTTCTACATTGAATACAGAGCCCTTATTCAGGGGCTTAAAGCGGACCAAAACCCACGGAACCTGTGAAATACATTTACCCAAAGCCCCTGCCGATACTCCCTTCTTAGGATGTAGAACTAGAAATTGATATTTTTGGTTTTCGAATTGTCTTTGAACACTTTTTTTTGCTGTCCCTCGATGTGAGATGACAAATGATCAGTCATTGCATAGGTATGGCAATGACATCATTGCCACACACGACAATGATAATGAATGAAGGAGGCGGAGTTTTACAGCTAAAACAAGGGCCATTATCTGGGATTAGAGTGAAGCAGGAGCACTAAAAATTGGCAAAAGGCAATTTAGGGGATGCTGGTTAAAAATGTGGGTTTTGGTTTGCTTCAACACAAGGAGGCATTTGTTAACCTAGAAAGAAATCTATTTAATTCTGCGAAGTAGGTGTGTTTGCATGTATTCTTAAAGAGGATCAAGGTGGGCATCCTATTTGCCGATGCTCCCCCTGCTTTTGCTTACAATCTAAAGGTTAAGGGTGGAGGTGAGTGGTTGAGTCACAAGAAGTATGTACTAAGTATGGGAAGTATGTTTTGACTGTAGTCAAGCTTGTGAAGTTGGTTGTTAGATCACAGGCGCATCTGAAAATGTTCTGAGGTACCTTCTGAAGGGTTGGGGAGTGGTGAATTCTCTGGGGGAGAGAATTCCAGAGAAGTGGAGCAGCAAATCTGAAGAGTAGAAAGAGGTTGTGTGTGTGTTGCGGACATGAGGAATCTGGCATAGGCTGCTTCTAGGTTGGTATTTTTGGATAGATGATGAAATGTAGAGCGGAGCTTGGCTGGGGAAAGCTTTGTAGGTTAGATCTGAATTCTTTCAGATATTGGGGTTAGTGTAAGAACTGGAAGAGAGGAGCAGCACTGAAGAAGAAATATAGGTGAATGTGGGGAAAAGTGGGGTTGACAATAGATTGGAGGGGTGCCGGTCTGTTTTCTGGTAGACCACACAATACAGGGTTGCAGTAGTCTAGGGAAGAGGTGCAGTAGAATTTTAGTGGTGTCAGGCAAGAGAAAGGGGTGGATGCGTAAGATGTTTTTGAGTTGAAGACAAAAGGAGGCAGCTGGTAACCTGAATGTGAGGTGTGAATGAGAGAGTGTCAGGCCGGAGAGTTCTCCAATATGAACTCTCCACCAGGAGAGCAGGTTGTTTGGCCAGACCAAGACACGGGAACAATGGAAATGCTCTAACAAGGGTTTTAGCAATAAAGTCAAAGGAAACAAAAAGATCTTCCATTCAGATACAAAAACAAAGGGACAAGAAACAAGGCTAACTAACAAAATATCTAATAAGGAAAACAACGGAAACCCTAAGGTGCTGCCGCATTCACCCAAGGGTCCAGGACAGGTGCTAGCATTCTTCAGAAGCTGAAAGGAGGCCTGCTGCAAGGATTGCAAATGGCGAAGCAGCCTCAGGGAAGCCAGGGAGAGGCCTGCTTGCCACTAGGTTCAAGTTCAGGTTCAGATACAGACTCAGATTCAGAGCGCCAGCATGAACAGCCACAAACAGATTCCAAAAAAAGCACACAAAACCACTTAAATAGGCCTCACACCAAGTGCAGCAGTAGAGGGGGAGAGAGATGGAACTGCAGACAAGGTGACAAATAATGCCAGCCACCAGTCGGACATCAGCCGAACCCGGTAATCTTACAGAGAGAGGAGTCCGGTATAACACCAAGACATGTATTCTGCATCGTGAGCTGTATGTAGGTCTTTCGGGCACAATTGTATGAAATAGCTGTCCCTATGGAGTTCTAAATAATTAATGAAAAAGGCAATAAAACTTCTTGGCGGTATGTTACCATATCTATAGAGGGCAAAAATATTGGTGGTTAAAATATCAAAAGGTCACATAATGAATACAAAATGGTTGTGTAAAGTTTGTAATAAACAACAAATCAATAGAAATGAGAAGATATATGTGTATATAACTATACAATCAACAACCATGAAACCAACAAAAATATATTTGGATATAAATCTATAGCTGTGGGCTGGAGGAGCGTTTTATGTATATGTGTGTGTGCATTGATGACTTGGCCATTGCACTGAAACATAGAAACATAGAAGGTTGACGGCAGAAGGAGACCATACGGTCCATCTAGTCTGCCCTTATGTGTATACTGTATGTGCTCTTTATCTTATGTGTATACTGTATGTTCTCTATATCTTATGTGTATACTGTATGTTCTCTTTATCTTATGTGTATACTGTATGTACTCTTTATCTTAGGATAGATGTGTGCTTATCCCAGGCATGTTTACATTCAGTGACTGTTGATTTTTCAACTACCTCTGCTGGAAGTTTGTTCCAAGCATCTACTACTCTTTCTGTAAAATAATATTTTCTAACATTGCTCCTGATCTTCCCCCCGACTAGCTTCAGGTTGTGTCCCCTTGTTCTATCATTAAGCTTCTTCTTAAAAACACTTCCCTCCTGAACCTTATTCAGTCCTTTCACATATATAAAGGTCTCAATCATGTCCCCCTCTCCCTTCTTTCCTCCAGACTGTACAAATTAAGTTCTTTAAGTCTCTCCTGATAAGTTTTAAGTTTAAGTCCTTCCACCATTTTCGTTGCTCGCCTTTGGACACGTTCTATTTGAATAATGTCTTTTTGCAGGTAAGGTCTCCAGAACTGCACACAGTATTCTATCTGTGGCCTTACCAGGGCTTTATACAGCGGCATCACAACCTCCCTCTTCCTACTGGTGATGCCTCGAGCTATGCAGCCGAGCATCCTGCTTGCTTTTCCCACTGCCTGGCTACACTGTCCACTCATCTTGCAGCTATCAGTAATCAGTATCCCTAAATCTCTCTCCTCCGAGGTCCTGGCTAACACAGTGCTGCCCATACGGTGCTCAGAGCAGGGATTCCTTCTACCCAAGTGCATGATTTTACATTTAGAGACATTAAACTCTAGTT
Organism: Gastrophryne carolinensis; assembly: GCA_027917425.1. NCBI lineage: Eukaryota > Metazoa > Chordata > Amphibia > Anura > Microhylidae > Gastrophryne > Gastrophryne carolinensis. Next base: position 405,517,763 of record CM051238.1, on the reverse strand, counting down.
TCCACAGTTTTGACCATCTATCCAGTAAAGCTAAATCATTTTCCATGTTGCAGACACCTCCAGGAATGTCCACCCTATTACTAATCACTGGTTATTTTTGGGAGGTTTTCTGACAGTTCTTCATCAGAGATTATTTGGTCAAATTATAAAATAAATAAACCAAAGCAAATTGTTCATGTTTTCCTGTGCTCAAAGTCAGCGTGTTTATGTTCATCAACAGGTTGGCTTCATCGATTACATCGTCCATCCACTGTGGGAGACGTGGGCCGATCTCGTTCATCCCGACGCACAGGACATCCTGGACACCTTAGAGGACAACCGGGATTGGTACCAGGGCATGATTCCACAAAGCCCGTCCCCGCCGCCAGATGACCCAGACAAAGACGAAGAGGGCTGCATGGAAAAGTTTCAGTTTGAATTGACACTAGAGGAGGAAGCGGAGGAGTCTGACAAGGACAGGAACAGTGGCATCGAGGAAGAGGACGGCTGCTGTCAGCTCCAAACCCCTGAAATCCAAGAACCCGAGCAGGACATCGAGGAGGACCCCACAACGCAGGAAGAAGAACCACCACTACAGACTGATGACTTATTAAACGACACATCTTCCGCGGACTCCTGAACTTTACTGATGAAACGATAAAAAACTCTTTCAAATCTTATTTAACAACATACAAGGACCTGTTTTACATGGAGATCAAAACGTGCTTAATTTCCAGTTTTATATTTATTTATTTTTCTCTTTTTTTTCTTTTTGGTTTCCTTTTTAAGGTTGTTTTTTGTATTCTCAAGGGGAACAAACACAATTACTGTAGATTCAGATACTTTGCACAGAATAGGAGTTTGTTGCCATAAGTAAGTTACAACACACTCTACAAAAAAAAAAGAAAAAAAACATGTAACATATTTTATTTTTTATTTTTATTTTTTTTTTTTTTTGGTGTGTTTTTGGCTTTCTTTTCAAAAACACTTTTATTTCCCTTTCAAACTGATGCAACAAAGAAACCACGTTTTGTTTCTATTTTTGCGCATGCAAAGGTAAAGCCATTTTTTCTTCTTTTTTTTTTTTCCAGGAAAAAAAAAAATGACCCAACAAGAACTAATGATGTTTTTTTTTTTTATTTAATTTAATACAGTGAAGCATTTTTGTAAGCAACAAAGTGAAACCTACCAGCCCAGCCAAGCTGAGCTCACTCCTGGGAGAGTACTCCTTTAATTTTGGAGTGACGTAGGATTCCTGAGACTGTGGACAAGGTGTGTGCCTTTTATGTACATGTATTTCTGTGTCTTTTGTTGTGTGGCTGACGACACTCCTATGACAAAGGCTTCTGGGTAAAAGACCGCGCCAGTGCTGAGGAGTCCCGTGAATTAGGGGCTGTTTGGTGTGTATGGTGTTTCATTTACCGTGATCTAGTATTAACCTTTCCAAAGCCAGAGAGGAGGGGGAAGTTACTGGGAAGTCCCCCTCTGGTAGCCAAAACGGTAGAAGCGGAAGAATGGAAATCTGTAGCCTCCAAAAGACACTTTTTGGTACAAAAAAGTAAAAAAAAAAATAGTATTTTATTTAATTCTCTTTAATCTCTCGACATAGATATATCTCTATATATATATATAAATACTATATATTTTATAAATGCTAATAATTTATTGATCGCCTTCTATCACACGATCCACGTCAATGCCATAGAAAAGCATAAGTGAAAGGTTTGCCGAAAGTAAAAAGGACTAAGCTATTGGGGATGGAATGATTGTAACTGACGGTCTTCCTTAACGTTCATTTTAGCTCTCCGTTCCAAGGATCGGCAATACGCTCTAAGAGGGGCGGAAAAAATGTATACTTTTTCTAAAAAAAAACAGCAGGTTTATTTTGTTTTTCATATGTTTTGCTTTACTGTTTATGTTGTATTTCGTCATTTTATAACCTTTTTTTTTTTTATTTATTGGAATGTGTTTTTGTTGCCAAACACTTGCATATCTGTAAGCTGCATCCGCGAAAGACTGAGATGATAAATAGCAATTTATATTTTTCACTCTTGTGTTTTACTATTTTTAGCTTTCTTACGCACAAAGTCTGAGAATGACATGAGGTTAAATGATATAGGTTCCCAGGCCACAGCGCTGATGCGAACGACTCAATAAAGCAGCACAAAACCCATTTTTGCCCCACCACCCACCCACCTTGGGGTGATGCAACCAGCTTGGCGGTGGCCTGGGGGGGGTTTACCACGGAGGCCACGGCCATTTGGCATTTTTTAGATCACCGGCCATAGTTTTTCTCCCCCAGCCTATCTAAATGGCTGAGCCCAGAAGCTCGCCACAGCTACAGGGAAGCTGGGGATGCGGCCGCCGGTGAAGACCACTCTGCATGGCTTTGTGGCGCTTTAAGGCTGTACAAAGTTTATGGCATATTTTTTAGATATTTAATGAGCTGTCCTAACATAACCCTTATGACCTAACATAATCCCTATTCAGATTTTAAAGGGATTGTCCAGACATGACACTAATGAATCTTGCTTCGCTATCAAATTCTTCTTCTCCCTCCGACATGGGTGTCTGCCCCTCTGTGTCGGTCAGTTTGTTCAGGACACGCCCACTCCATTCACTGCGATAGAGAGGTTTACTAAACCTTGGAAAGCCCGCATTAATGCAATGAATTGCGTAGGTGTGGGATTCGATCTCAGTACCCTGCAGGATTTGACACAACGGAGCAGGACGAAACAGCTGGTGGGGACAAAGGGGAATATATATCTGGACAGGAACTTTAAATAACTATCTTCTGTGCCAAACTTGGCTCTGTTTCTTGGTCCTTGTTCCAAACAGGAAGTTGAGCTCACTAGGCCAGTATTAGAGGTTCCTGGGTCAAAGACAACCTGAATGCAAGAGCGACCTTTTACCTAACCGCAGAAATTCACTTTGTCCTCATTAACCTTTTATTATTCTCCATCAGGGTCATTTGCCCCAAGCTTTTGGATCCATCCTAAGCATATAGGGCATCCCTCCTAATTCGCTATCCAGACTCCTCCCATTAGCTGCTCCGATCTTCCTTAGGCATTTCATGATTCCGATCATTCGTGTCCCTCAACCCTTTCCAATAGTCCTCCTGCAAGGGACATAAGACCTGATGAGCTTCAGCTCAAATGCTGCCTTAAACTTAACTCTAACCTGTAACATTATCCAAACCCTATAGTAAACCTCTGCACTTCTCCACATTGCATTCTTATTTACCTCCTGATAACTTGGTTGGAGTTCCTGATAATCGGTCATGGAGCTGGGAAGCCAGCACTTCAAAGAACCCATGTAATAGAAGAATCAGCCTTAACAAGATAAATGGGGTGGGCATGGGGGTTCACTTTTTTGCCATAGATCAGTGAAGCAACTGCTGGGTGGGCTACGAACTTGTAGAGCTTTTATTGTGACAATTAAAGCATTTAAATCAATAGGTTAAGACTAGACTCCATATCAAGACGAGTTTCCTTCAAGAGCCTTAAGTGCTAATGTCCTTGCCAGGTGCGGAAGCCATATTGTAGAATGTTATGGTATCAAATACCATCATGAATTAACCAGTGGTTTAGGTTTGAAAACGGCAAAAATGATTTCAACGTGATTGGTTCAAGTGGACCAAAACTTGTGATCTTCACTATCCCGGGCTTCGGTCCTTCCCCCTGGGGCACTCCGGTTTCGGGTGCTCTACTGTCGGAACCCCCCTGGTCGCCAAATCTACACACCTCTCTTCAAGCCCATGGCGCAGGCACGGCTGCTCATCCAATCAGCTTCTCCAGCTGCCCATATTAATGTGCTGCTAGAAAAGCTGAATGATATCCCTGGCCGCACACATCGTCAGCACGCGGCATAACCTGCATCCTTCAGCTGTGGGTGGCCTTGTGCAGCCATTTAGTTGTGGTGGGTGTGGCCACGCCCAACCGAGAAGGGATGCGAGTGATACCGGCGCCAGCCATGCATGGTCCACGGGCACGGGGGAAAGGTAAGAATTGCGGGCAAACACAGAGCTGGGACTGGGATGCCCCGGGGGGAGGGAGGGAGCCGGCTCTGGAGTCTCATAGACTCCAGGGCTGATTTTAACCACATCCTGTTTGGAAGTGTTTTTAAGAGCTCCTTCTAGAGTCAAATGTAAAGGCAATAAACTGAACAAAGATTGGACTGATGATGTTTTTCTTCTGGATGGGGTGACCCCATGATGGGCTGTGAAAATAAATTCAAAACCAAAAACTAAATATATTAAACCCCAACTCAAGACAAAAAAACAACCCCTCCCTGCCCTGGGCATTGCTTATACTTGTACATATGTACTGATTTATTAAAGGGAAATAAGCAATGGGCTGAGGAGCTGAGGCAGAGGAAAGGTGACTGCTGCAGAGGCAGTAAGTGCCATAATGGCACCTAACAGATGAGTGTAAAATACATGGTGGAGATTTGGCTAAAAGGGAAAATCGGCTTTCAACATTATTTTGAAATAGTATCTATTTTTGTTCCAAATGTGCTCAATGTGCTGAGTTTTTCCATTATTTATTTTATTTTTTCTTATATTGGTACATGGAATCTGTTTTCCCTACCTGCAATCGGTGTACAGTTGTCAATTGCAACAAATTCTGTACATCGAGCTCTATATAAAGAGAGAAGTGAGCCCTGTACACACAGAACACTGCTGCTGGGCCTGTGTAAGGTTGAGTGATCTCTGTGTTCGATGTGTAGAAGACGTACTTGTCACTATCTTCTTGTAGATCTTCATGTACAGATTTGGTGTACAGTTGCCAATAGCATTTGCTAACATAAGAAAACAAAAAAAAAACGTGATCAGTTTAGCGCCTTAGGGACGTTCTTTTGAAACAAAAAATATTTTAAAATAATATAATTGGAGATGGATTTTCCCTTTAAGCTCCCGGCTTTGCAGCATTTGCCTGGCTCTCAAACATGGTTATAAAGCATTAGTAGATATTTTAAAGATAATTTTGGCCATGACCATGAAGCCCGCATGGCTCAGTGTGTGATCTTGTTTATTTAGGACTGCACACTACGTTCTGGAGAAGCAGCTTACAGACCTTGCAAGAGACCTTTTTGTTTTTGGTTGTGTTTGCCTTAAGCCGCAATGATTTTGCCATAATCGCAGTGCTCATTCTTTCAGTGTAGCATTTATTATTTGTGTAAAAGGGCTTTCCACTATGAGGAGAATGAACACTAATGTTTTTGTGTATTGTCACCCGCTGTGTTTTCTTTTAGTTTTTCCTCAATATCTCATTCATTACCTTGCATACTTCCAAAGAATATCCTCACAATGTAAAGTATGTGGCGATAGGGACAAGCTCTAAAATGCAGGCTCTGCCTATAATGACCATCGGCATTTTATCTGCTGTGGGTTAGGGGTTTATTCTGTGGCTGACCCAGCTCTTTTTGCTTAGTATTAGTTTCATAAATAAGGGCAAATGTCAGCAAGTTTAGGGCAAGATGAAGGCCTTTATCTGGGATTGTCTCAAGCATTGTGAGCAGAGCAAAGCAGCTTCAATGTGGTGTCATCAAGATGTAGAAAGTCTTGGGTGGTGGTGCAGTCCTTTTTTTATTGGAGTATTGTAGAAAAGAAGGATTCTGATTGGCTTATGTGCCCAACAGCTACATGACCATTCTAAACGTATATTTACAGAATGCTGAAGCGAGTCAGCGGTGAGCTGATTACATTATAATAGCAGGTGTGTGATTGTTATGCACTGTAACTAAGCAGGCTGCCCTTGTTACATAGTAAACGGCAGTCATATAGTTCCACTTTAATAAGTCAACACTTCCTCATTCACAGTGTGGCACCAAATGGCAGTGAAAGCAGCCCAAATGGCATCTGCAATTTGGATGCCCCGCTGTGTGACACCCCCTACGACGCCAGTAATCACTCACCTTTCCCTGGTCCAACGGCGCCTGTGCGGACTCTCATCCAATCAGTGCCGCCACCTGAACTGACGTAATTCGACAAGGCAACTCTGTTGTTAATGGGGAGCAAGAGCGGCTCCATCATCGGGGTGTGAGCGCAGTCCCCTCCCAGCTATTCAGATAGGCTGGGGCACAAGCCACGGGGATGCGGCCGCTCCCCATTTACAATAATCAGAGCTGCTCACCAAATAACGGCAGTTCTGTGAGCGCCTTTTATTGGACGAAAGACCGTGGAGGCGCTGATGGACTGAAAAGAGGTGAGTCTGAATGCGCCAATCTGGGGGGCATGTAACAAAACCCAGGAAAGTGCAAGCAATGGGTTTTGTTCCTCTTAAACAAGGTGACCAAAGGAAACCTTTCAGGTTAGATGTGCAAGCCCACTTTGAAATTCAGATTGGTCACATGATTGCCAGCCATACGTGAATGAGGAAGTGGTTATCATATGGTTATAGTGCTGCTTTAAACAGTTGATCCAACACTGGTAACATAAAATCCACAGTTTAAAGGTGTCTTGGTTAATAGCTTTGCCCATCAGTATATAACCAAGACACCAATAAAGACTGGATTTTATGATACACGTGTCAGATCAACTGTTTACTAAAGCCTTTGCCCATTATTCATAAAAACACTAACAGGAAGTAGTATTATGGTGAATAGCAGCCATATGCTAATTAATTCAGTTACAACTGAACTGTCACATAATGGCCGTTGAAGGTTGACGTGCTCCTCATTGCTGAGCTGTGTGTACTGTAACTCAGGGACTCCTCCTCAAGGCCACCAACAGGCCAGGTTTTGCAGATCTCCACACAGATGCACAGGGGGAGTAAGTAGTGCAGCTGGTTCTATTGCCCCCTTGCTGCACTAATTACTCCACCTGTGCATCTGTGTGGAGATCTGCAATATCTGGCCTGTTGGTGAGCCTTAAGAAGGAGGGTTGGGGACCCCTGTTGTAACTGAATGTATCATCGCCGTGGGAGGGGCTACTTGGCAAGGAGCAATATGGCCGACTGCATGCAGTTCGTGTTTTTATGAATATTGGGCTAAAGCTTTTGTAATAAAAAGAAACGCAGACTGTTTTGGGGCACTGGGCTAGGGATAGAAGATGATGACCTAAACCTCCCTCTGAGTATAGGTGCGCTTTAATGCAGTACAGGCAAAGCTTCCAGGCATGGTCTGTTGGGTTGTAGCCGTTCCCTGGGTATGTAGCAGTCACATGCCTGGCTATTACAATGTAACAGTAGGGAGCTGGCCAGCTTTTTGCAATGTTACAGTAAGACCTGTAGACAAGTCCTGCTTGTTACATTGTACAGACACAGCAGCAAAAGTTTTAAGACTCCCAGCCCTGGTTGCTGCCTCTGTACATTTGAAGTCATGACAGATTAAAAAAAACTATTCTACCCCAATGCAGTTGCGTATATTCTCTTGGCAGCCTCTTCCTCTGTGTAATATAACCAAGCGGCTAGCGTCATTACAAGAGCCAATGTGTGTTGGAGGTAACGGAGGAGCTTATTTGGGGTTCAGGGCAGATGATATGTTGAGTTTATTACAGTATATATTATATAGATTATGAACAAGGGCCGTTATATTAATATAAATGTACAATCCGGAATTGTCAGATAAATATATGGAGAAGTCTTGATATGAAAGCTCTCTGGTTTGCACTTTAAAAAAAAAGCCTTTTCCGTTGACACAAACCTGTATCAAGGAATAGATCAGCCATTTGCTGTTGTTTTCTCTATGTTCACTGTTGGTTGCTTATGTTTTTGTTTGTCCCATGTCAATTTGTCAAAAACACGGAACAATTCTGGAATATTTGCATTATATGGCGGTCCTTTACGTGTTGCTAAGCAATTCATTGATGCTCCTGGCCATTCACAATGCCAGCGACTGGCGGAGTGTTATACAATGTAGAGCCAAACATCCACAACATCTGTAGGAACATGTCAGGGAAACTGCTGCAGATTACTCAAACCATCTAGAGTTCTCATTTCTGAATGGGACAAGCCAGTGGGTACAATTTGCCCCATGATCTATGTTAGCGAGACCCTTTATAGGCAATTACAGCCCAATATGATACCATGGACCATTGCTGGCCAGCTGATCATTATTTATTTCTAAAAATATGACTAGTGAGTGGCACCGGTTCAAGATCTTCTGACTTTTAGGTGTTGAGGGCACTACCTGCAACAGCAAGGTGGGTTAAGGATTTGGTCGGTGTTCGTAAATGCTGAGCTTAAATTTTGACTATCCCGGGTTTTGTTGCATCGTGAATTGGGACACACCACTTTGTGAAACCCATCAGAACGCCTAGCAAAACTCACCCCTTCCCGGTCCAACCGTGCATGTTTGGGGGCTCCCATCCAATCAGAGTTGTTGGCCCTGCATATGTAATGCTCGGTTTACATCCAGGGTGTCGGCAAACGGGAGTGCAGCCGCATCCCCAGCCTATCTGAACACCTGGGGGTCGGAGCGCGCTCACAGACCGAAGATTCTAGGGAGGTGGCCTTTGGATGTTTACATCACTGAGGGAGCCAGGAAGCAGGTGCGTTTTGCAGTCCCCCGGGACGGCTCCACAAACCGATTCAGGATGCCCAGTAAGCCAGTAATGCCTGGAGTAAGCCCAACGGCCGCCCCTGGGGTATTATAAATTCCAAGGCCGGCCTCAATGAGTTTGTTCCGCTTTAAATCGTTCACCATTACAAAGCATAGTCTGAACCAGGAGGCGCTTTCTCCCTTACTGGTGTGAAACCAGCCTTATACACAGGTGTTGTAATAGAGTCTACAGCTCTGTGTGAGCAACGTGCATCAGTGTGGAGAGCAGCAGAACCTGGCGGAGCATGTGTAATATGCTGTAACTACGGAAGGTGAGGAAGACTGTCCTATGTTCAGTTACCAATATTGCTAACTGCTATCAAGTCCCACATGGTCAGCCCCCATGGCTTCTATGATCTATGAGAGTTTGTTGTTATTATGGGGAACTACGGCTTACTTGTAGCTGTTTTTTATGACCTCCAATGCCTTGTTGCTTGTAGAAAATTATTTCCGGCCATTTCTAGGTTTTATTTCCAATCCCCTGAATTATTTATATTTAAAGTCCACTTCTGATGGAAGTGTATATTTTTGTGCCAATATAATTTTTTCTAATGTTAGCAAATGTATATTTTACACCAAGAAGAGTGAAGTGAGTCCTGTACACAGAGAACACTACTGCTATGGCCACTGCTGAAGTGACGGGGCTCACTCAACCTTACACATACCCAGCTGTAGTGTTACGTGTAACTATTTGCAACCGGTTGGTACTGGCAACGTACACCAAGTCTGCACTTGGTGTATGGTGCCAACAGCAACTGATGAAAACGACTTCCATAAAATGCACATTTGCTTACATTAGAAAAAATGTAAAACTACGCTACATCTGCTCAGCACCTTTAAGACATCATTTTGCCACACAAAAATATACACTTTCAAAAATTCAATCGGAAGTGGACTTTCCCTTTAAAATAATGGTTTGGCTTAGCTTAGATAGAAGTAAAGGGAATTCGGTCCAAGGGATTTTTGTCTCCTACTAAAAATTGTGATAACATTCATTGGCTAACTAAATGAATGCAAACTTTGTAACTGTCGATACTATGTATTAATGAATCTTATAGCCGCACAGGAATACAACAAACGGAGACAATACATTGTGACCTTCACCATTCTCTGATTTTCCCGAATTGGGAAAGGTGGGTCAATGTTTTCTGTAACACAGAGAAAGTTCGGGCACACAGGGTACAGCCTTCACTTACTTACATAAAACAATCAGGATAAAGAACTTCTAAATCTAAATCACACCGTATGAAATCTGATTTTATCGTACACGTGGTTTGAGTGCAGATGGCTGATCCTGGTCGTTCCTCTGTAACGCGACTTTCTTGGAAGGAAGCATTGCTTGCTATCTATTGCACAAATATAAGCTTTAATTCAGAAGGTGTGGATCTGTGACACCAATCATCTATGTAAAATGGATGCAGTTGCAAAGGATTTTGGGGCATTTACTCTGATTCTAAATGTCTGGAATAAGCATTGTGGTGTCAAAAACGTCCTAGTGATTGTGTGTGTAAGAGCGCATAGAGCAGAGCTAGGTACTTATGGGCCCCGCTATCATTTTTGGATGTTGTTCTACCTTTAATTATCCTGGCTAACATATTCAACCCTCCATTGGCTATTGAACATCGACTCCTCCTACAGCAGGGTGATGGGTTATGGTTGAGTGACAGGTCCGGTGACTGCATGTAAACCTTGATGTACCCCTATATTAATAGGGAGAGCGAGATATGTTGAATGTATGTTGCAGCTAAAAGCAGGACTACACCCGCCCTTGTACCCCCACCTACGTATCCTAACTGGCCTATTAGATATGGGAACCCTGTTTTGCATCAGTGTGGTGGCAGCAGACTAGCCATTCGTTGCGTCTGCCATCTTTCGCTAAAGTCAAAGTACTAACTGCATGCAGATCACTAGAGAAGCAAATTCATACTGATTCATACTCTCCAGGAGTGTCCACAGAATTAGGCTTTAAAATATGTTGATTCAGCATGCCCCACTGTGTGAACCCCCCAGATCGCACACAAGCCCTTGTAACGTCCGCATCCCCAGCATCTCTGCAGATGTGCGTGGTCCCATGTCCAGTCATTCAGATAGGCCAGAAGTGTGGGGGTGCACACTCTACCGGGGAGCCGGGGATGCGTCTGACAGCGTTTCCTAAGCCAATGCGCCTTTTAAAAACAACGGCTTTAGAAAGCGCTGATTCGGCAAGCATTTACACATACGCTATGGATGAGGTGGGTGGAACGGGTGATCACACAGCGGGGTGTGCCAATCTGAATGGCCCTCGGGGCTAGAACCAATCGCCAGGTTAGTCAACATTCAGGTGATTGGTCACCTTTAAGGAAAATGTACTGAATCAAGGCATACAGCCTGAAAAATTCTTGCCAATGGGGTTTCAGCGGTTCTTTCTTGTCGATACTTTGTGCCTCTGCTGTTATTAACAAGGTCAATGGCTGTATAATGTTGTTTGTTGGTAGATGGGGGGGAGCACAGATAGAGCAGAAAAAAGATCAGATCAGATCCTTTACTTCTTTTTTGTCCCCATGTTGGGGAATATTAGACTCACTTCTCGTCTGAAGTGACAGGGCTGGAAGTTTATCTAAAAGCCATGGGTGAACCAGGAGCGGAAAGGCTGGCATGGAACATGTGGTGATGACACCATGGGTTTATATCCTATTATATCCCATGTAAGGCTAGTGGGATTCTAGATGGAGCATAGAATTCTCCATCGGTAAAGTGACGATGACTGCTATATCATTTGTGAGGTTTTGAGCCACTCTATACTCTTCAGAAGTCAAGCTATCCATTGCCCTGAGGGCCCAAAGATAACCGCATGTTCAGAGGTGTATTTGCAAATGAAAGGGTTCAAAGAGGTTGTGATAAACCAGTGTCCCCCCGAAACTCCTTGAGAGCCACCAATAGGCCATGTTTTGCAGATCTCTATAAAGTTGCACAGATATATATTGCATATAGAGCTGGCTATGACCTGTTGGTGGCTCTCTAAGAGGAGGATTGGAGAACACTGTGATAAACAAATGAGGCACCAGAAAGTTTAGTGTAATACATTGACGATATTACAATAAGCAAAGGAAATGACTTAACTTCAAGCTTGTCCTGAGTTATGTCAATGTAGTTGTGCTCTCCCCTTAGAATGATACAGACAATCAAATGCAGTAATGTTCTCAACAGATGTCTGACAATACTTTTTACATACGTGTATTCCTATGTATCTCTTTAAGAAATACAGACAACCCCAAACTTGTATCACCCTTGTAAGCAGTTTTGTGTGCAGTGGGTGTAAGTCCCCAAGTAATCTAATCTGCAGTGTACGCTTGTGCTAAGTACCAAAATATGTTGTTACAGCTTCTGTTATAAATAACAGTTGTTTTTTTTTTGTATATCTCTTAAAGGGATAAAGCCAAACGAATGTCCCCATAATCACTCTAGTGTAAGTAAGTCCCATCAGAAGCTAAGAGGAAAAATAGCAAGCCAAGCATGTAATTGTGCGTTAATCCTACATATCCATATGTCCTTACCCATAGTCCTTTTCTGGTGTGAAAATCTCCTTTGCTGCATTCCTATTGGCAATACTACAATCCAGTCTGGATTTCCATGTGTCTGTTGAGCGGTGGAGAGGGGCTGGTGTCTCCTCTTAACATTTGCCTTTTCTGTTCCACTTGTCATGTCCAACTCATGCGTTGGGTTCTAAATGGTCAGGTTATGCGGCCGCCTCCACCAAAATAAAGTGATACGGGCTGTGTGGTCTCCTCGCCATCTTATGTAGAATCTGCTTTACACATTGAGAAGACTAGACCATAGTATTGAAAAATCAAAGTGTCTGTGTGAAAAACAAATGAACTATAAACAAAATTGAAACGCCATTTCTGTACACAGTACTGTAGCTTTTGTTTTTTCTAATTTAGACATTGTTATTAAAGAGCCCTCAGACCCACCCCAGAGGGACCATCCAACCCCCCTAAAAAAAAAAGAGGTTGTGGGCCTCCCTGGGGCTGCTGAGAGTTCGTCCCCCTGGTCTGTTGGATGGAGTGTGGCGCCCATCTTCCAGCCCATGGGGGGGTTTTAAGCCTCAATCGAATCCTTTAATGATTCTTGTACAGTTTTTATTTGTTTTCTAATTCTGTCTGAGCGTGGTTGGTTTAAAATAAATGAATTATAAAAAAAACACAAAAACAAATGAAAGTAAATATATATATATATATATATATATATATATATATAGTGGTTTTCCTTTTTGTACATATTGTAATGTTAAGATTGTACATTTACGGGCGGCGCCTCGGCTTTGAGAGGTGCTGATATTGTCAGTGCTCCTGGTGAGACATATAGCTGCATTCTCTGTATATTTCTATGGTGTAATATAGAGCAATCGATAAATGTAGAGTCGTTCTTTCTGAGGTTGTTGTTATCACATTGCACTGTTCTATGTACCAAAATCATGGACGAGTCATGAACAATACATTGCATCTGTTTCAATTGTGTGCGTGTGCCTTGCTTATTGCTCACCCCATGTCTGCCATGACTGATACAGGATGCGAGAGGAGCTGCCGGGTTGTGGAAGGCTCCAATAAAACAATAGTGTTTGGGAATTATCTTTATTTATAGGGACGAGAAGAAAGCAGGAAACCTGGAGGAAGAAAAAGAAGCAGGAACAGGGCGGGAACTGAAGAGGTATCCAGGTGAAGCAATGGCGATGAATAAAACATAGCTTTTACTAGGTATGCATTAAAAACAAGTAACTTCCATCCATAGTGGCATCCCAAAAAAGCATCATGTTTTGGGTCTGCTAGACCCTTTGCTCAAAAACACATTGTATTGTAGTCAAGCTCCGGAGCTTATCTGTTTCCTTTTTTATTTGTTTGCAATTCTGTGTTACAAAAGTTTTTTATGTTAGCAACGAGCACAAACTGATGTGCTTGGTGTACCTGCAGAGACTTCCTGACTCTGGCCTGGGAAGGCAGAGACAATGCTCCACATTCCTGAGCTCACAGGTTTAATCCCTTCCTGCTCTAATTCAGCCTCTTCAGATAGTAACATAGTATGTAAGGATGAATAAAGACTCCATCCAGTTCAGCCTGTTTATCTCCTTCCAGTGGTCTAGTAGCCATAGCTGGAAATGTTATTACATGCCAGGAAGGCATCCAGGCCACGTTTGAACGTTTTTACTGTATCCTTCATTACTACCTCCTTTGGCATAGTTCCTTAGTCTCACTGCTCTTACAGAGAAGAATCCCCTCCTATGTCGGTGGAGAAAGCACCTTTCCTCTAACCTTAGTGGATGCCCTCGGGTTATGGTTACACTCTGGGGTATAAATAGGTGGGACAGATCTTTGTATTGACCCCGAATATATTTATACATAGTTATTAGATCACCCCGTTTTTTTTCTAAACGAAATAAACCTAACTTTGAAAAAGACAATTCTGTGAGTACTCACCTGTAGAATTGCTTTTACTATGCACAGCATGGCCTGCTTCAAGAAGTCCTTACGTATGGGATATTCCGCCACAAGGTGGCGCAGTGTACTGCAGAAGAGTTGTGGCTCCTCCCGGTACCCTATAAAAGTTGGATCACCAATAGACTTCTCCAGCGTTGACAAGCAGTTATTCAAGAAACCAGGAGGTAATAAAGGTAACAAACCCCAACTAACTTGGAACAATCACCATAAAGAGGCAACCAAGAATAACTATAACAAGGGTGGGGTGAAGCAGGCAGTGCCATGCATAGTAAAAGCAATTCTACAGGTGAGTACTCACAGAATTGTCTTTTTCCTATTGCATGGCATGGCTTGCTTCAAGAAGTCCTTAGGTAATGGGACGTCCAATAGCAGTGTCCGTAAGGTAGGGTGAGATCCCCGAAAAGTAGCAGCAGGCAGTTCAAACCACCACCGCCTGAAGTACTTTGCGACCAAAGGCAGCATCAGCAGAGGCCTTAACATCAACCTTGTAAAACTTGGAAAAAGTATGAACAGAAGACCAAGTCGCGGCCTTACAAACTTGTTCAACAGAAGCTTGGTGCTGAAAAGCCCAAGACGCATCAATAGCACGAGTGGAATGAGCAGTAACCTTAAAAGGAGGAACCTTCCCCCTAGCAGAATAGGCCTTCTCCACCGCCTGACGGATCCACTTGCTGATAGTGGACTTAGCCAGAGGCAAACCCTTCCTGGGCCCAGCAGGAAGAACAAAAAGAGCGTCAGATTTCCTGAAAGACTCAGTAGCAACCAAATAAAACTTCAGAGCCCTTGGAATTAGCAGGGTTAGGACACAAAAAAGGCAAAACAATGTCCTGATTGAGATGAAAAGCAGACACAACCTTAGGCAAGAAATCCAGCTTAAGCCGAAACACCACCTTATCCTGATGCCGCTCAAAATAAGGAGGTTTGATAGAAAGCGCCTCCAGCTCAGAAACTCGCCTGACCGAAGTAATAGCCACCAAAAAGGTCACTTTAAGAGTCAGAATGGGCAACACAGCCCCACGGATAGGCTCAAATGGAGGACCTGCAGAGCAGACAACACCAGATTCAACTCCCAAACCAGTAGCATAGGCTTACGTGGCGGACGCACATGAATAACTCCCTGGAAAAAGGTCTTAACCAACCGTTGATTGGCAAAGGATCTTTGGAAAAAAATTGCCAGAGCTGACACCTGTCCCTTGAGGGTACTAAGTTGAAGGCCCGAATCCAAACCATGCTGCAAAAATTCCAGAATCCTGGGTATAGAAAACACCCTACAAGGAAGAGACTTGGACTCACACCAGGCAATGTAAGCATGCCAGATCCTGTAGTAGATAAAGGATGATGAATTCTTCCTAGCCAGAATCATAGTATCAACAACAGAGGCCGGTAACCCCTTATCCATCAAGATGGAGGTTTCAGAAGCCAAGCCGTTAAAGCCAGCGTTTGTAAATTGGGATAGCGCAGCTGTCCCTGAGTGAGGAGATCTGGATCCTTGGGCCAGACGTACTGATCTACTGCCAACTGCACAACGTCTGCGAACCACACCCTCCTTGGCCAACAGGGGGCCACCAGGATGGCTGGTACCCCCTCCTGGGCTATCTTGCGCAGCATCCTGCCCAGCAAAGGAAAAGGAGGGAACACATAGAGGAGCAGGAACTCCGTCCAAGGCATTGCTAGCGCATCCGTGGCGAAGGCCAGAGGATCCTGCAAAAGGGAGACGAATCTGGGAAGCTTGTTATTGTGGGGGGACGCAAACAGGTCCACATCCGGCTGACCCCAGCGAAGACACAGGGAGTGGAACACCTCATTGTTTAGGGACCATTCCCCCATCTGAGACGTCCCCCTGCTCAGTGAGTCTGCCTCCTGGTTCTCCACGCCTGGAATGTAGACCGCCGAGATGCATGGGACATTCTCTTCCACCCAAGACAGTATCAGGGACACTTCCTTGAGGGCTCGCTTGCTCCGAGTCCCCTTCCTGATGATTGATGTAGGCAACCGCCGTCTGGTTGTCCGAGCGGATCTGAACAGCCCGACCCCGAAGGTGTGTGGTCAGCTGAGGAAGAACCAACCTGATCGCCCTCAGTTCCAGGGCATTGATGGGAGCATGAGCCTCCTGGGGGCCCCACCGACCCTGGAACTTCCGAGACTTCCAAAAGCCCCCCCCAACCGGTCAGACTGGCATCTGTGGTGACAGTCTCCCAGCACGGAGGCAGAAAGGTCCTGCCCACTAGAAGGTTCCTTGAGCCCAGCCACCACGAGAGGGACTGTCTGGCCAGGGGGGACAGAGCAAATTCCTGATCCAGGGACACAGGGTCCCGATCCCAAACTGACAAGAGGTGCAACTGAAGAGGTCTCATGTGAAACAGAGCAAAGGGGACCGCCCAGGCCCACTAATTGCATCCCTTGCCGGATGGAGGGATGAGGACACAAGAGTAGAGTCCGTGCCTGCTTCTGAAGGCCCTCCAATTTCTGCTGAGGCAGGAACACCTTGACCTGATAGGTATCCAGAATCATGCCCAGAAAGGACCTCACCAAAGACGGAGACCGTGAAGACTTGGGAAAGTTGATCACCCAGCCAGAGGACTCTAGAGTGGAAGTCACCACCTGAGTAT
Organism: Gastrophryne carolinensis; assembly: GCA_027917425.1. Taxonomy (NCBI): domain Eukaryota; kingdom Metazoa; phylum Chordata; class Amphibia; order Anura; family Microhylidae; genus Gastrophryne; species Gastrophryne carolinensis. Next base: position 405,501,163 of record CM051238.1, on the reverse strand, counting down.
CCTTCTTGGCCTGATGAAGAGACTGAGTTGCAATCAGAATGTCGTCCAGGTAAGGGAGGATGCGAATGCCCTGATTCCACAGCAGAGCCATCACGCCCGCCAGCACCTTGGTGAACACCCAAGGCGCCGAGGTGATATTGAACGGTAAAGCCACAAGCAGGTAATGCTGTTCCTCTAGAGCGAACCTCAGAAATTTCTGATGACCTGGAAAGATTGGCACGTGAAGATAGGCATCCTTGATGTCCACGGAGGTCATGAAGCCGAGCGTAGCGTCTCCATGCGAAAGTGCCCTGAACCTGACAAACTTGTTGAGACCCTTCAAGTCCAGGATGGGCCTCAAGGACCCGTCTTTTTTGGGGACCGTGAAAAGATTGGAGTAGAACCCCTGACCCCGTTCCTGAAAAGGCACCAGGCAAATGACTCCTGACTCCAACAGACGTTGAACCGCAAGGTGCAAACCCTGAGCTGACAGAGGGTTTTGAGACATCTGGGATCTGAGGAATCTTGGGGGCGGCCAGGCTGCAAACTCTATCTTGTAACCGGAGGACATCACCTCCTGAATCCACTGGTCTGAGACGCGGAGCCTCCAGACGTGAGAAAAGAGCCGAAGCGCCCCTCCCCCCCACCCGGATGGGTGAGGGCGCCTCCTCATGCCTGAGCGGGCTTGGGAGAAGGTTTGGGCTTGGAACCCCATGAGAGACCGGGACGACCACGCGATCTGCCACGGCCCCAAGAATCTCAGCAGCTACCCGAGAAGAGGGAGCCACGACCTCCTCTGGGAGCACGAAAGGAGGGGAGGGAAGCGGAGGGCCCCTGAAAAGGCAGAGGCTGTCTCCTATGCTGAGGCAGCCTATCATCCTTGGCTAGAACATCCAGACGCTCACCAAAGAGCCGCAGCCCCCGCAAAGGGGAGCCCAGTGAGAGCCTTCTTAGCAGCAGCGTCAGCTGCCCACTGACGCAACCAAACAGAGCGGCGCATAGCCACCAAAAGGGCAGAGGCCCTACCACTCAGTCATACCGCATCATCCATGACAAAGGCAACAAAATCAGAGCAAAGCAAGAGGGCCCTATAATTCTCCCCCCTCCTACCAGCCAAATCGCCATCAAGGAGATGCTTGAGCTGTTTCTTAAGGGCAATAGCTGTAATGCCAGCGGTGCAGACTGGACGCAGCCCAGCCCCCAAAAATGTAAAAGCATGGCAGGCCAGCTGATCCATACGCCGGTCCTCGCTGCCCCGTAGTGTAGTAGTGTCAGGGGAAGGCATGACCGAGGTGTTGGACAGCCCTAGAACTGGAGCGTTCACCTCAGGGGGATACAGCCATCGCTTGACCAGGTAAGCAGGAAAGGGATACCTCTTATCCAACCCTTTGGGCACCGCGGGCAATCTACTAAGACGTTCCCACTCCTTGAGCACCATATTAGAGAAATGGCCCTGCTCAGGGAACTCCAGACGCTGTTTATCAGGACGAAAGAGCTCACCCTGCTTCCTCTTAGCCACCTCAGGGGGGACAATGTGCAAGATTTCAAAAATGTGAGCCAACAGTATATCAGTGTCATCAGGGAACCATGAGTCCTCCCCCGACGCAGAACCAGGGTCACTGTCGTAACCCTCCTGCTGGTCCCCAGAGGAGTCAGAGTCCTGGAAAAGCTCCCCCTCCTTTAGGGAGTAACGGCCACCAAAAGCATCAATTCCCTCATACTCCTCAAAGAGGGAGGGTGCGGGAGCCCAGGTGGTCCGTCTTGCCAGAGGCCTTACGTGGAACAGGCCTGGCAAGCTGCCTTTCAATGCTGGCCACACGAAGTGCCAGATCAGATTGGGACCCCCTGCTAGTATCCCCCTCACTGGGGGCTAAATGCAGGAACGGAGGGGTGAAACAGCACTCGCCGCTACCACCCGCCCCCCCCCCCCCGAACACACGCCAGGGAGAGGGGGGGAGGAGAGCGAGCAGGCAGCGGCGAGAGCCGTGCCAGGGAGGAGGGGGACCCCAGAACCAGAGAAACAAGGCACACAGTCCCCAAAACACTCACCCCCTCAGAAGCTAGGACAGGAACTCTGCATCCCTCAGTAGGCTCACCATAAAGCCTATGGCTCCTCTACCTTCACCCGATCCGTCAGCCGAGGCTGGGAGGCACAGAGGGTCCGGAAACAGGTGGGAACAGCCATGCAGGGCCGCAGGCTTGGTTGCCCTGCTCACCTGCGCAATATAAAGAGCCATCTTCTATCTTCGCAGTATACACTGCAGGAAACACTGGAGAAGTCTATTGGTGCTCCTGTTATTGTTAGCATACAGCACGTCCTGCTCCAGAATAGTAATAACATGTGGGTAATCCTCCGCCTCAGGCGCCGTGCACTGTAGACATGTAGAAAACAAGCTCCTCCCGGCCCTACATATACCGAAGGACCTCCCACAAATCCCCAGATTTCTCTGCAGTGCTGAACTGCGAAGACATGAAGTATCATGCTCTCGCAGGCGAGCGGGGCTTTACAGCCCAAGGCCCTGCGGGACTATTTCCACCCGTCCTCTTCAGAAGAATATGCCTCCCAGCCTGGGCTGCGCGGGTCGGGTGAAGGTAGGCAGCACCTGGTGTGCTGAACGGAGCTGCGCTCCACCGCAATCCCCCTCCATAGGGTAGGCGGTCAGGCCGATGGTGAGCCTCTAGTGGATGCCCCTCCCGCAATCTTGCCCGTGCCCTTCACAGACTTAGTCCATGGACGCTGTCCGCTTCTCCCTCGCTTCCTCCCGTAACTCGGGGAAAAATAAGGGGGGGGGTATGTGTGGCAGCCCTAGTGTTAGGTATCACGTTAAGACCTTTGGCTTTTAATTTTATTTGGTGTCAGTGTCGCACTTTTGCTATACAGTGCGAGCCGTTTGTCTTTCATTAACAACTGCCTAGTCGGCAGCATCATTTCCAGCGTGTCAGCATCTTATGCATACGCCTCATATCCAACTGTTCTACTTATTTCTGTTGGTTAGAGCTTCGCGCTCTTTGGGGGAGGCGGAGACTCAGCATCATGCGCTCCGCGTCACAGCCTGGCCTGGCCCACCCCTCGAGGTTCGCTTGGCACCATTTTGACTATCTTCGCGCGCACGCGTGGTGTGGTTCGCCTCCTCCCTTGGTCATGTAAGTGCCCTCCGGGGCGGCATGGTTCTATGTCAATCAGGCTGCGCATGGCACTGACTCCACCCCTCTTGTCCCATTATGTCTTTCAGACGCCAGGACTTCGGTGGCTTCTCCCGGCCTAACATATATTACAGCGGGTCCACATAACAAATTCTCCCACATTACTAGCGGGTCTTGGGGCATCTAGGGTTGCCTATTGCGTAAATCCCTGCAGGCATACTGCTTGATACTCACCATATGGAGGCATTCCAGAATTATGTAACCGAGGTCCCTCTGGGACATGACCGGCTGTGTGCAGTGTGTGGTCAGCCCCAGGCTGAGGCTGACAGAGCACGGGTCTGCGGACAGTGTGCAGAACAGGCAGGTTTGCCAATGGCTGCACCTCCCTTCAATACTCCCGTCTCCCCGGACCTAAATATCACTCATGACAAGTCCCACTCGAGCGGGGATGACCTGCAATCCATGCCACGCGTGCTGCCTACGGTGGAGCAGGTGCTTTCTGGATTGGCGGAGCGTATGGGCCCTGGTAAAAAGCGGTCCCTGACGCCTCCTGGCTCCCTGGTTCCTAACGATACCGATGACTCTGCTGATATGCAGGACCTTGACCCTTCTGAGGAAGGTGAGCATGTCTCAGATTCGGGCTCCTCGAACGGGATGCCCGGGGGCTGTGATGATTCTGAGCCCGGTTCTTGGGACCTGTGTGACACAGATGAAATTCTTATTAAGATTTTTGAGGTTTTGTCAATCTCCCCCCCTGGGGAGACCCCCAAGCCTAAGAAGGAGGGTTTCCATACAGCGCCACCACGCTTGGAGTTCCTAGAACAGGAACATTTCCAGAATCTTATATCCCAAGAATGGGAATCGCCTTGTAAGCTTAAAGGGGTCCCAGGGGTCTGGGATTGGAAGTACCCTTTCCCTCCTGATGTGGTTAATTTGTGGTCAGCACCCCTGGTGGTGGATGCACCGGTTATAGGGGTCACAAACCCCCCTTTTATGACGGCTCCTTTTTACCGTACCCTTCGGGATGCTGAGGACCGGCGCATTGACAGACTGGCTTCCCACGCCTTCTCGTGTGCTGGGACGGCTCTGCGCCCGGTCTGTGCCGCGGCCATCACTGCGGTGGCCGCCAGGACTCTTGTCAGAAAAGTACTAGATCACCGCCCTGAGGACCTCCCTTGGGGGGTGTTTAATGCGCTATCAGACTGTGATGCGTTTATGAAGTTTATTCTATCAGCACTGGACGACACGATTAAGATGTGTGCTAGAACCTCTGCCCTTATGGTAGCTATTCGCCACCTGGTCTGGCTGCGACAGTGGGGTGCTGACGAGGCAAAAAAAAAGGCTCTCACTTGCCTTCCCTTCAGAGGACGGTGGTTATTTGGGGCCCGTTTGGACCTTTTTGGTAAAAAGGGTAAAGCACCCTTGCGCAGAAGGCCGCTCCGGCCTCCACGAGACAGGGTCACCCCTCCACCTCCCTACGTTAGTGTCAAACGCGAACCTGAGGTGTGCTTCCAACTGTTCTGCGTGGATTTCCACCATGGGGTGGTCAGGCAGCGCCCTGGGCCCTCTGGCAGGACTAAGTCCAAATCTGCCAAGACCTCCCAAGCATGAAGGGACGCCCTCGCCCTTCTGGGCGAGGGTACTGCTGCAGCAGCTGTCTCCCATCCTTCTGGTGGTTCCAGGAGGTAGTCCCCCTGGACACAGGATAGCTTTTGCTGGGCGGTCCCTCTCAGTGGTTGTCAGGGTGCTTCTAGCCCCTGCTTTTCCCTCAGGAATTGGTGCAGGCCGTACTGGGCCTACAGAGTTTGGGCTTACTTACAGGTTGCCCTTAACAGTATGGGGCTATGGCCTCTATATTAACCCTCCTCCTTCCCTCAACAGTATGAGGCAGTCTGGGCCACGCTGGCCTATGGTAGGCCTGGCAATTCTACTCTCACAGGTAGTCCCTATAGGACACCTCTGTCTTTGGACACAGGCACCCTGTGCAAGGGGGGCTTCCGGCCTCCTGTGAAGTACTAGATCTTCTTAGTTCCCCTTGTGTCTGCTGGACACCAAGACCATTACTAGACGGTGTTGCAGGACCAACCCTGCGGATTGAGGCATTATTTGGGGCCTCTCTTTCGTTCCCAGGCTACTCGCCATGGCACGAATGGGGGTGATGTCTCGGACATGCCTGGGGGGGGGGGGCGTCTGCGTTAGGACCTACCGGGTCGTCTTTCCTTACTCCCCAGTCTCTACGTCAAGCCGAGTGGATTGGTCGGCCAGCGGTGTCCCCTGGGAGTTACTGGATGGTTGCTCAGTCACCTAAGTCCCTTATCCGCGATCCCCATTCCTGGGATTCGGTTCAGGCTTGAGCCTTCTTCTCTGGCAACAAGGGGACTCCTGGTTACGGGGGCTCTGTCCCCCTTTACTGGCATCTTACTTTCACCAGGCGGGATGGCAGCTGGTGGGCCCGTTGGTGGCATATCAGATGATGTCCCTTATATAGCGAGCCCTTGGGCTCTTTGGCACAGTAGGTTATTGAGCTTACATGGGGTTCCAGCACCCTGGGGCTTGGTCTGTGCTCATTCCCCCTTGGTAAGGTGGTTCCTCTTGAGCTGATCATATTCAAGGGCCCCGTCAGGGGGCACCCCCTTCCTTACTTGCATCTTCCAGTGAATGGTCACCTTGGGTACCAAGTCTCGCAGGTTGGCGGGGGAGGGGAATTTCTTCCACAATCCCCCGTGGTTCCTAGGTAGGGTGCCCTAGAGGGTCCAGCTTACCTGCTGGTTTTGTTGAAACGGCGTGCCTTCCGTTGACTCTTGACTGACTTTTAGGATCTGTCTGTCTATTGGGGACTCCTGGTCTGTTGGATGACAATGGCCTGTCTTATTATTGGTCTAGAGATTGAGGCAGGATGCTCCCTCTGGAGGGTCCCTGATCCTGCCTTGGGCGGGGGTCTACGTCCCCTGCTTCTCAGCGGTATTCGCTCCAATGGATGCTCTTTAGCGGCAGGTTATGCTATCCTGGTGTCGCCCTGGGAGCCTACTAGCGTGGCTCTGTTGGGTCTCACTTATAACACAGGGGCTCTGCCCTTGTTTTTACTGTCCCAGAATACTCTGACTCTGGTCATGGGGGCTGAGTTATCTTAGGCATAAACTTGCTATTTTATATGCCTTCTCTTCCTCACCCTACTTGTGGGGTTCTGCGCACGGTCGGGCTGATAGAGAGACCCGTGAGATTGATGGCCTGGATGGCCTTATGAGCTGTGGTTCGCAGATGCCTCTGCTGAAGTCTGCTGACCTGTTCACTCTCTCAGGAGTGCGGTTCTGCCCTTGTCAGGCCCCTTCCTTTGTCGTCCCAATATAAGGTCTCTTGTCTGGGCATTGACAGCTGATTCATTCACCCCTTGGAGACGGGCCTTATCTTCTGGGTGACTCAGTATAAGGGGGGGCTGGGAGCAAGCTTCCCCAGCTTCCCCTTCCTCCGTCTATTGGGGTTTTGTGGTAACCCATATTGATTGGCATGAGTCTTGGTCTCTTCCCTGTTAGACGTTCTCGGACCCCAGGGTTTTTAGAGTCATTACAGCATAAGTTTGGGGTTGGCCCCCCATCTGGGGTGCAGGTTCTGTCCTGGCTGTTTTCCTGCAGGAGTCTGGTTCTGTCTCCCTTGTGGGGAATTCTTTTGGGGATTGCTTAGCTGCATCTCCCAAGTAGTTCCATGGTCCCTGTGGGGATCAATTTTCATTTGTTTACCCTGCGGATTTTTCCTGGGGACTTTTGCTGGATGCTGTCTGAGCTGCCTTGTAGTCCAGGTCGCTTCTCCGGGAGCTCCTGACTCCGTCAGACGTGTGCCTGAGACGGTGGATCTGGTCACTTAGCCTTGGCTCGATGTGTATATATATATATATATATATATATATATATATATATATATATACAGATATATATGTCTATAGGCACCCCATGCCGTGGGGGTGTTCCTTCTTACGCCGGGCCTCTGGTCCAAGTGGTCTGTATGATCATTGTTTTAGTCCTTTAGTCTAACTATGGACTTTATTCTTAATAATACTAACATGAGGGGCTACATTCCCTCTACAGGTGTTGCAATTTTTCCCCATGAGGGTTTCCATGGCCCTTAGGGGGACTGATGCTCTTGGAGTCTGCGGGCGCCTCCTTATGTATGCGCCTGATATCTCCTTCCAGCGCCACTGCGGCCTTTGGATTAATCCTTCTTGGATGTCTCCTGGTCCTGAGTAAAGCCCTTGGCTTCGTGTTAGTTAGGGGTCAGTATTCCCGCCTGGTCGGGTGACCTGTTCTATTTCCCTTAGGGGGTATTACAAGTTTTCCATGAGGCTTCTTTTGCTTGTGGGCTGGTTGGGTCGTTACACTGGCCTATATTCCTCTTTAGGGGAAAGAATCTCCCCTTTTTCAGTTTATTCCGTTATATTGGTGCTTGGGTACCAATGGTCCTTCAGCACCAGGATTTTTTCTGTTGATTCAGTTGCTAGACTTATGGCTTGTCTCTGTTCATACCTTCAAGGCCTTGTTATGAGACTGACATTAGAGCCTCTGCTCATGTCATGCCTGTTGCAAGTTTTGCAGGTGACAACGCCTTTACTGTCCGCTGTGCCCTGTTTTTTCCTGGGGATCCCACCCTGCTTATGGACACTGCTATTGGATGTCCCACATGTTATGACTATTCGGGAGCAGGACGTGCTGTATGCTTAGAATAATACAACTCTTTGAAGTACTCACCTGTAGAGTTGATATTATATGCATACAGCACGTCCTGCTCCACCCCACCATGGTTCACTTGTTCTGGATCCCCTGTATGGTGATTGTTATCAATAGATATTATTACCAGTTTTCTGGGTGGTTTGTTCCTCCCGGCTTCTCTTCTCACTGCTTTTCAATGCTGGGGATTTGTGGGAGGTCCTTCGGTATATGTAGGGCCGGGAGGAGCTTGTTTTCTACATGTCTGCAGTGCATGGCGCCTGAGGCGGAGGATTACCCACATGTTATTACTATTCTGGAGCAGGACGTGCTGTATGCGTATAATATCAACTCTACAGGTGAGTACTTCACAGAGTTGTATTTTTATAGGGTACCGGGAGGAGCCACAACCCTTGTGGCGGAATATCCCATACATAAGGACTTCTTGAAGCAGGCCGTGCCATGCAATAGGAAAATCTTTCAGGGTACTCTAGTTCCTGCACTCTTTTTATTAACTTAGTTGCCCTCCTTTGAATGCGCTCCAGTTCTGATATGTCCTTCTTATGCACTGGTGCCCAGAACTGTACACAGTACTCCATATGGGGTCTGACCAGTAACTTGCACAGGGGTAAAATGATGCTCTGGTTATGAGCACCTATGCCCCTCTTGATGCACCCCATGATCCTGTTTGCTTTGGCAGCTGCTGTCTGTCATTGATTACTACAGTTAAGTTTATTGTTAACTAAGACCCCTAGGTCCTTTTCCATTGTTGTTTTACTAAGTGTTTCTTTATTTAGTGTGTAATCGTGGCACAGATTTCTGTGTTAAACTTCAATTGCCATTTAACTGCCCATTCTTCCAATTCATCTAAATTTGTTTGTAGCTGCCTGCTTTCCTCTTTTATTTTAATTATACACAGCTTAGTATCATCTGCAAAGATTGAGACCTTACTGTTTAATCCGTACCCAATGTCATTCATATATATATTGAAGGGAATTGGTCCCAGAACTGACCCTTGTGGTACTCCACTAGTAACAGTGACCCAATCTGAGTGTGTACCATTGATAACCACCCTCTGCTTCCCATCATTAAGCCAATTTCTCACCTATCTGCACACGTTTTCCCCCAGTCCAAGCATTTTCATCTTTAGTACTAGTCTTTATTGAGGCACAATCTCAAATGCTTTAGAAAAGTCAAGATATATGATATCCAATGACTCCCCCTGATCCAATCTTGAACTTACCTCCTCATAAAAGCTTATTAAGTTTGTCTGGCAGGAGTGATTCCTCATAAATCCATGCTGATACAGAGTAATAAGGTCATTTTCCCCAAGATGCTCCAGGATAGTATCCCTTAAGAAACCTTGAGCTTGCCCACCACAGATGTTAAGCTTACCGGTCTGTAGATCCCAGTTTCCCCCCTAGATCCCTTTTTGAATATTGGCACCACATTTGCCAAGCGCCAATCCCTTGAAACAGCCCCTGAAGTTATTGAATCCACAATTAGAAATAACGGCTTGTCTATTACTGTACATAACTCGTCTATAACTGTACAAGAACACGAGGATATAGGTCATGAGGTCCCGGTGATTTTCAGGGGGCACACACCCTCAGGTTTGTATCTTTTACTGTTTATGTAGCTAAACAATTAATTTGGGGTTAGTTTTACTCTCTTTGGCAATCAGTATTTCTGTCTCCAGCTTAGCTGCCCTTATCTGTTGTTTACATTTTATTGTTTATTTTCTTCTTTATAGTTTTTTAATGCTTCCACAGTCCCTTACTACTGCTTTAAACGTTTAAATGCATTTTTTGTTGTGTATTGCCCCCTTAAACACCTGTTTACACTTGTTTGTAGCCCTTTTATTCCTGTAAGGTATATATCTATCAATGAAAATTGAGGATTTCTTTGAAAGTGTCCCATTTACTGTCCATGCTTTTGTTTTTAAGGACATTTTCCCAATCAATGACGTTTTGTCTTTTACTGTCCAAGACTGTAGATCCGGTTTATCTACAAGTGTCTAACATCAGGAAAGAAAAGGAAGTTTTTAGCACAACAAAAGATTTGCATAGCAAAGTGTACGAGGGGTGGAACCTAATACATTATGATGGTTATTTTGTAGCATCTACACAAATAGCTTTTTGGCCCATACAGGCTTCAGTACTGTAGGGCCCTAACGCAAAGGCTGTTAATTGGGCCACTAATATTAGTCCCAAGAAACTCCATGCTCTGTGTCCAAGACACGTGTTGGTCATTCTTTTTCTGCAGAAAGACATTATTCTTTTTTGGTTTTAAAGACGGCATAATGCATATGACCTAATTATTTGGGTAACAATCGTTGATTTTATCCTTGGCATGACTTGGTTGTCAGTAGGGGGTACTTGGTGTAAAATGGTTGAAGACCAATGGTTTAGGGGAGCTAGTAAAATCAGCTATGACCGAGTATATGATGAGTGCAAACCAAGAGATACTGAAGACAGATGTGCCTTCTCCTCATATATATTCCAGAAGAGGAATCTCAGTTCTATCACTGTCCGCAGAATGAATCGGTTCTGATTGCAGTGGTATGGCCCCATATGGAAACCCACCAAGGATAGACCATCCAGGTGACTTACTGAGAGGTTGCAAACTGCAAGTTTTTCTCCCAACAAGGACACCAGAAAAATTAAGGTAAAGCCATAGCAACCAAGTGTCCCTGATTTGGAGGGAATGTCCTCTTTTAAGTCCATGCCCCCCTGTCCCTCATTTTTCTCAGTTGTCCCTCTTTGAGGTGTAACATGTAGAGCTGCATCAATAAATCATTCATTTGCTTGTTTACTCGTTAAAGGAGATTTTCAACACCCGCAGACCAAGTGGGAGGTATACTGAGCTTTTATGTGGCACCTAGAATGACAGCCTCACTGGGGAATGATGAGGAAAGAGGCATGACCTGCCTGGAGATTGCAAGCATGGTCAGGAATTCCACCACCTTAATCTTTCCTTGTTTGCACACACAAAACGCAAAAAGTGGGTGGTGGGAGGGGAAAGAGATTAAGGGGAGGGAATAGGTGAAGGGTATGGACATCCAGGCACAAAAAAAAAATGACACAAACATACACAATCTTAACCACCACAAAAATTGTGTTGCATTGAAGTTGGTCAGGGATTTCATGCTCCCCAGGACTTCCTGTTTTCAAATGTTAGTTGTTTCTCTAAGATCTTAGGTCACTTCTTCCCATTCTAAACATCACAGAGCTGGGTCCTAGCTCATGTCTGCTGGGAACAAGCAGACATGAGCTAGGACACATTTTCAGGGCCCAGAAATGGGCCCTGCAAGTGTGACAGAACAAAGACTCATCTGGGGGCATTAGGAAAAAAAGCTTACCTGAGCCCTGCGATCAGCTTCTTGTCAGCGGCAGCATTGAAATGGTCCACGGGTGCTCTCTATGGGAGGTGGAGGCCATCTTTCTGTGGCCCCGGCCAAGGACCATTTCAAACGTCATCACCACTGACAGGAAGCAGATCACAGAGCTCAGGTAAGTTTTCCAGCAGCTTCGGCAGCTGCATCCTTTCAGTGATGCTGGTCGATGGACTGCTCAGCTTTTCCTTGTTGGCCTGGGCGCCAAACTCGAACATGGATTTTTGGCTGAAGTCCGTGCTCAGCTTTAGGAACCTGAACTCGCAAAGCTCGGTATGCATCTGAACTTTATGGTTAGGGTTCGCCCATCACTACCCAACAGTCATCCAAAGGATCATCAGAGGGTGTAACTAACGTCAGGTCATAGTATTCAGGTACCAGGGGTGGTTAAAGATCAATCACCACTGTAGGACTAAGTGAAGGTAAGCAGGGGAGCCTTGTGGCCACCCCACCCCACTTTTGTGGACCTTCCCTTTGCTTGAAAGATTTTAGGTCCCTCAAAAAGTCTCCCTTGAGGACATCCACATTTTGAATGCCCCATAGTGTTATAGTGAATAGAATACCCCAGAACTGACTATTTCCCACTTCCAAATTCCGCTTCTGATCCAAATCAGAGCTGCTCTATGCTTATTATTACCGGCAACCAATCAGGTTCATACATGGCATAGGAGGGGGACCTGCAGGTTGCTTTGAGCTGCAGCTTAGCCACAATGTGGGACCCTGGAGGTGGCATTTTAGCCAGGTCATAGGCTTTCCTTTTACTATTACACAAAGAAGTGCCCCAAGATTTTAAGTCCACTTGAAGAATGTATGATGTGTAGTAGCCCTGATGACACTTGTAGATCAACTTCCTGTCTCTGGTAATGAAACAAATATAAAGTTGTTGCTCCTTAATGGGGGTCACCTGGAATCCTGGTGCAAAGAGAACAACCTTATCCTGAACATCCAGAAAACGGTTGAACTCGTAGTTGACTTCAGACGTTCCCACCTAACGTATCATCCCATTTCCATCGGTAATGGAGAGGTCAATATCGCTACCAGCACAAAATTTCTCGGCACTGTGATCACGCAAGACTTGAAGTGAAGCAGGCAAGCTACCGTCATCTTGAAGAAGGCCCAACAGAGACTATACTTCCTGAGACAACTAGCAAGATACGGTATGTCTAAAAGGATCCTAAAGACCTTTTACAATGGTGCCATAGGCTCACTTCTGACCTCCTCCATCACTGTCTGGTATTGAGGGATCACAGCCAAGGACAAGAACAGGCTGAAGAGGATCACCAGGACTGCTGAGCGGATCATTGGATGCCCCTTACCATCCCTGGAGGAGCAATTCACGGAAAGGATCAGCTCAAAGGCAAAAAGAAAAGCTGAGGACCCAACACAACCAGGTCATTCTTTTTTCAAACTCTTGCCCTCTGGCCGGAGGTACCTGGCTCTCTCGACCAGAACCTCTACCTACAAAAATAGTTTCATTCCTCTAGCCGTTAAGGCACTAAATAATATATTATATTATATATATATTATATGTATAATATGTTAAAATGTTAAATTTTCATATTTAATGTTATAGCTCTAACGGGGTACCTCCCTTCCAAGAAGCATTCCTTGTATGTATCCTGTACTTACTTGGCGGTCAATAAAGTATTCGTATTCGTAGTCACAGGTAAGAATAAAAATTTTTTAAACTGGTTCTAATCCCTCCAGAAACAACAAGAAAGTGAGTCAGTAGAGGCAGCAGCCTATTGAAAGCAGATGTTACAATCAAAGGCCACTCGCCCTCATTTCTTCCTCTGGGCTGTTCTCTATCTACAGCAACCTGTTCCTTATGGATCCCTATCTGCAGTATTCTTAGTGTTACACTGTCACCTGCTGGTGGCCAATAGGAACTGCAAACACAAAGCTCCCCCTTCTAACCTTCACATAAATCAATATAAATTAACAATATAAAATTTGCTGCTTAACGCTGGCTCCTAAATTTGCCGGATTCTTCTGTGCTCATCACGCTCCCCAACATAAAGAAATGATTAGAGGACACTTCTCTGGTTAGGAAGGGAGATGCTGCCTAGTGATTGAGGAAAGGAGCGGATGCTGGAGATTGCCGGCGAGTGCGGACACAGGCTCCATTCAGCACCATGGTTTGTTTGTTTTTTTACTTTTTGTTATGATTATTTCTCTCCATTCAATTCAGCGCCATATTTTGACATTTGCATACTGAATAGGATGCTGCATTGGGAAAAACTACTGTGCTGAATGAACCCTCTCTTTAACTTAACCCTGAATAAGAGTCTATCTTATATGTTTCCCACACCCTGTACATACAGATTGTCCACATTAAAATCATCCTACCTGCTTATACTGCATGTTATGAGTCTTTAAACATCCAAGATGGCGGTCATGGAGCATCAGTCAGTCTGCAAACAGGAAGTGTCTTCTGACTGTGTCACTCTGCATTCTGGGATTGCTGACCTTTTCCTGACCCCCAGCTGTGATCTGTCTCTGCAAAGCACAGCTATAACGCCGCCCCCTGTACTTTATCCCGCTCTCCTCTCCTCAGTATGTGTGAGTCAAGATGGCGGCGCCTGTATCCTAGAGTCCTGAACAGAGTTGCAGCCCAGTGGGGGAAAGAATAATAAGTAATTGATTAGAAACTTAATATAAATATATTAATTTTAGATGCTGGGAAATAGTTTTTTAAAGGTTTTGGCTTTTCATTAAATCATGGTGAAGATCTGGTTTAAAGGAGCACTAACTTCAAAAAGAGTCTAATATTACACATACCCCACATTCAAGGGCGTTACTTGAGGGGGTGTGACTGCACCGGGCCCGGGAGGTCGGGGGGCCCCATCATCACCTTTTTATAATATATGTGCTCACTTGGCATCATTTAGAGGAAGCGCCTTTTATCTCTGCTGTTTCAGCCTTTAAGGGGACCAACAGCCTATGCGGCCAGGAGGTTGGTAGTCGCCGATGCTAAATGACAGTCTGAGGGGGCATCTAGAATGCTGGAGCCCCTGGACATAACCCCCCAGAATGCCCATAAATTTCACCTTAACCTTGTTCCCTCGCCGGTGCGTTTGGGCGTCCAGGGTTCACAGGGCAGGACAGTTAAGGTGAGATTTACGGGCGTTCTGGGGGTTATGTGGGGGGGGGCAGCATTCTGGTAACCCGCATGGCGCAGGGTGTTGGTCTGCTTTTAGTTATCTAGTTGCATCGGTTTGAGCTAAAAGACAGATAAATGTTCACTGTATTTGCCATGAACGGGCCCCATTTAAAGGGGAACAAAACTCACCCGGGCCATCATCCAGCCACTGGCCTTCCCCGGGGTATCCAGGATCCAGTATGTGAAACCCCCCAGGGCGCCATGAATAACTTGCCTTTCCCCAGTCCAATGGCACATGTGCGGGCTCTCAGCCAATAAGAGCCGTTTGCCTTGACTATGTCATTTGGAAAACATCTCGCATTGGTATTAATGGGGAACAAGAACGGCTGCATCCTCGGGTTGTGCCTGGACTCCCGCCCCAGCCATTCAGACAGGCCACTGAGGATGCAGCCGCTCTCGCTTCCCATTGAAACCTTCGAGAGACGTTTGCCGGATGACATTGTCAGGGTAAACGGCTCTCAGTAGACAAAACCCTGCACATGCGCCATTGGACGCAGGAAAGATGAGTGAATAATGGTGTCCTGGGGGGTTTACACAGCGGGGTAAAGGAACAAATCCTGGGAAAGGTAAATTCCTGGGTTTTGTTACAATTTAATGTTTGCCCGGGGCCCCATCACATTTAAATAGGTCACTTCCTGCATAACCAGAAAAAGGAGGGGTTACTCTTATGCCCTTGTTGTCGATACGGCTAAGAATTTTAATTTTCCACTTCCTGAATCAAAGAATCCAGCCAAAGCATTATGCGCTGGGTAAAAATACAATTCTGTGATTACTCACCTGTAGAATTGGTATTATGAGTATACAGTACGTCCTGCTCCAAATCTAATACTTACACGTGGGATATACTCCGCCAGATGGCGCTGGACTGCAGAGACATCGAAAATAGGCTCCTCCCGACCCCTCAAATACCCGGGGACCTCCCATAAATCCCCAGCATTGAAAAGCAGTTAAGGAGAAGCTGGGAGAATTAAACAATCCAAACTATCAACTATAACAATGATAACAATCACCATACAGGGGATCCAAGATAATGCAAACCAAGGGTGGGTTGGAGCAGGACGTACTGTATACTCATAATACAAATTCTACAGGTGAGTAGTCACAGAATTGTATTATTCTTAGTATACAGTATGTCCTGCTCCAAATATAATACTTACACGTGGGACACCCAATAGCAGTGTCCATAAAGTAGGGTGGGATCCCCAAGAAAAATCAGCAGCAGACAGTTTAAACCACTGCCGCCTGCAGAACCTTTCAGCCAAAAGCAGCATCAGCTGAGGCCCTAACATCAACCTTGTAAAACTTTGAAAAGGTATGAACAGAAGACCAAGTAGCGGCCTTGCAAACTTGTTCAACAGAAGCTTGGTGCTGAAAAGCCCAAGAGGCACCAATAGCACGAGTGGAATGAGCAGTAAGGCAGAAGGGAGGATTCTTCCCCTTAGCAGAGTAGGCCTGAATCACAGCCTGACGAATCCACTTGCTGATAGTAGACTTGGCAGGAGCCAAACCCTTCCTAGGACCAGAAGGGACCACAAAAAGAGCATCAGTTTTCCTGAAAGGTGCAGTAGCCACCAGATAGTACTTCAGACACCTAACCACATCCAAAGAGTGCAAAACTCTCTCCTTAGCATTGCTAGGATTAGGGCACAAAGAAGGGAGGACAATATCCTGATTCAAATGAAAAGCAGACACTACCTTAGGCAGAAAGTCAGGTTTGAAACGAAACACCACCTTGTCCTGGTGCCTCTCATAGTAGGGGGGCTGAATGCACAGCGCCGCCAACTCAGACACACGCCTGACAGACGTGATAGCCACCAGAAATACAACCTTGAGCGTAAGAATGACCAGGGTAGCATCCTGCACCGGCGCCTGAGGTAATGCCTCCGCCAAGCGCGGAACCAAGTCAGTGCATGGCGGCGGTAAATTTAAAGCAATAAAGACAAGTCAGCGCGGCGGCTGACACAAGAATAAAGACGTGAAAAGGGAAAGCACAGACTGCATAACCTACATATCTATACACATACACCCCCCCCCCCCTCTTTTCCCCCGAAGACTATAAGGAGGATGGCGGCCACTTAAATAGGGCCCACCGATAGGCAGGGGTAAGGGGCAATAGTGCGGGAGGGGCATCCCATAGAGGCTCACCTTATGCCTATAGCGCCTACCCTTTGGTGGGGGATTGCGGTGGAGCAGAGCTCCTAAGCACCTGACAGCGGTGCTGCCTACCTTCACCCGACCAGCGCAGCCAAGGCTGGGAGGCACATTAATAATGGAACGGGTGGGAATAGTCCTACAGGGCCGCAGGTTAATAACCCCGCTCACCTGCAAGTAGAGAGACATTTCTCGTCCTTCGCAGCCCAGACTGCAGAGAAATTCTGGGGATTTGTGGGAGGTCCCCGGGTATTTGAGGGGCCAGGAGGAGCCTATTTTCGATGTCTCTGCAGTCCAGCGCCATCTGGCGGAGTATATCCCAACTGTAAGTATTAGATTTGGAGCAGGACGTACTGTATACTAAGAATAGCATCTACACACAGCATAAGAATCGCTATAGCAATAAGCCAACATTGCAGAACAGCCAGAGTCAGAGGACTGGCTGCTAGAAATGGTCAAACCTCCCCTGTATAATTGAAATCTTCAGAAAGCAGTCAACCCGGATTCTTGGTTCCTGTAAAAGAAAAGCACAAGCTTGGCTCCTTATGCCATTTGCAAAAGTAAAGGTTTTAGTTATTAGACCATAGAGCTTCTTTAAGAGAGCAGAAGATTAAGGCAATTTGGGAGCCAATACTATGCTGGATCAGGTGCCTGGAGAACACAATATCCCTTTAAAGGGGCTCTATAGGCAAAGTGCATAAACTGTCATTCAGCAGCTCACCTCATCATGGCTGCCCCCCTCTCCCTTCCTGTCAGCACACAGCTGCTCCTGGAAGTAGAAACAAGGCAAAAAATAGTGGCACATCCCCTGATTTACTTTTGATATAGAGCACCAATCATAGGGTTCGACTGGTGGTCTATATTTAAGCCCCCCAATCATCAGCTCTGCATGAGCACACTGGTATTCTGTAGCCTGATTCATTACAGCCAACTGGCATTCAGACTCACTCTCTCTCCTCCTTGTGTTTCCCACCATTGCCCGTGGACTTAATTAGCATATGAATAGCCACACTAATTTGCATTTCAATAACTAATTTGTGTTTCAATCACATCCACGCCTAATTAGCATTTCAATCACCAATGGCTGCCTGTGTGCTTGTAGTTGCCACTAGGTGGAACAGTCACAGCTTTGGAACACAAAGCCTGCACCCCCTACCTTCACTATCAGAGTGTGGATTAGAAATTACTCTGCTGGTGTGTATAAATTGATTCTAACCAATGTATACGAACACTGGTCACATCATCCAGAATGCTTGAGATCAGCAAGTGTGGGAATGTGTGTCTCCAAGTGCAATGTGGATTGCACATGCATGGATGTGTGGGAGGGCAAGTGCAGGAGTGCACGTATGTACATGTGCCTGGGAGGGCTGGTTTAGGTGCAAAAGGGGAAGGAGGAGCACCACCAGGGTAATGTAATGCCTGTCTTACAGACCCCACCCATTAGGCTGATTATTATGCAGCATCACAGAGCTGAGGACCACGCCCACTTGCTTCAGGAGAGGAATCATAAAGTGAAACAACCTCGATATCTCGCCCTTATTTATTTCAGTTTAAAAACGGAAAACAGTTTAGGACAGTGCCAAACGTAGCTCGACAATGTCCTAACAATTGCCTTTGGCTGCTGTATCCCTTTAAATTGAATGATCTCAGCAGCCACCCTGCCAGAAGTAGACTCTAGACTCGTGTTTTGTGTGCCTCTGATATGAAGCCTCTCCTGCACTCTACACAGGCTGCCCACATGATGGCGCTGGTAAGTCATGCAGACCTCTGCAGAGCCCTGGAACACCCAGGGACAGCATGCACTTTAGGACCACTTTAAAGTGGACTTAAATAAGTCTTTCAGATCAGGAGTGCCCTATAGGGCATGAGACGACCTGTTTACCTCACTCCCACGCTGGCGATCACGCTCCTGTAGCCCAGGTTTGTGAAGCCGGGAACTGAACTTCCTGGTTCCCACTAGATTGGACTTTATCTTTAATTCGTTCCCAGCAATTTTGTGCCTACAAGCTCAAAGGACACTAACCCAACCCCTTCCCCTCACTGGTAAACCCCACAATAACTGTCTGGGGGAAGCAATAGCTGCCCACGTGTGGTAGTCCTACCCACTACTAATAAGGGGCATGTGGTGGTGCAGTGTCCAGCCATTAGGGGCCCCTATAAGACGGAGTTCCTGGAGAAAAAGGTAAGGGGCATTTCCTTTCCTGGACACTAGGGGGTGAAGCCTGCCCTTCGTTTTCATCATTTGTCTGCAGTAGATTCTGGTTGGCTCGACAGTTCAATACAACTTTGTCTCACTTCTGATGCTTCCACACAAAGGAGCCAAGGTTAAGCTTCAGAAACACCCTGTCCAAATTTAAAGTGTAATTTTGTCCAAATCAATGTTCATTTTAGAATCCATGTTAGGCCTTTGCCAAGATCCCATTGGGGATATTTACCTTGATTTTGTGTTGTGAGCCAAGATGGAGGCATCCATACAGGGTAAGAAAAGTCATGGTCAACACTAGCACAGAGCAACCTTGGCATGTGCTGGGGCCCACTGCAATCCTTGTGTGTTCAGGGCCCCAGTACACAGTGGTAGTGGCAGCATCATGGGGGATGGGGGAGGTTGGAGTGCAGAGGGTGACTGGGATGTATAAAACTTACCTGACTCCTGCGCTCCCCTACCCTTTCTGTGTGTCTCACAAGAGTGACATAAGCCATTGTCTGACACCATGTGGAGGAGGATGGCGACCGAGTGCTGAAAAGCAGGTAAGTAACTAGGCACACTAGCCAAACTTTGGTCCTGCTGTATTTTCAGGGCGAGGGGGAGGGGGGGCTGCACCCTGTATATTCACATTGGAGTTGAGCAGTGGCATATGCTTGTATTCTGCCTTTTAAAATGATCCTATACCTAGAAATAAAGTTTAAATCACCACCTTCTATCCCCAGCCCAGTGCCCCAAAACCCCGTTTTTTTTTTTTTTTTTTTTTTTTTTTTTACTAAAGCCTTTGCCATTCGGTCATCACACTGCTTCCTGTTTTTTTATCAGTATTGTGCAGCCACATGCTAATTATTTTAGTTACAACTAAACAGTCACATAAATCTTAAAGGAGCCACAGCACCGACCTAAAATCTGTCTTTAAATCTGGTTAAAAACACAGGACTCGGTCACACACATCTGCGGAATTCTGCTGAAGCTGCACCACCAAGCGCCAAGGTGCCTCCATGAGGTGCAGCCCTAACCATAATCACTGAGAGCCCCATTTGGGACATACAATGCAATAGATAAATTGGGAGCAGGCTTACCTGAGGTTGCCCTAAAACCTGGAGTGCAGCCCATGGGATGGAAGGGTCGAAGACCTCGCAGTAGTGGGTTGAGTGTTGTGGCTCCTTTAAGATTTTTGTATCCTAATTGCCCTGCTAACGTGCACCTCCCAGGTTAGTTATAAAATGGTCTGAGCGGCTGCCACCCCCCCTTTGTTTCTTTTGATTTTGTGCAAGCACATGGAGTGTGGGGTCTAGGCTGTACTGCGAGATCTTCGACCCTTCCACACCATGGGCTGCACACAAGGTTTTAGGGCAACCTCAGGTAAGCCTGCTCCCAATTTATCTATTGCATTGTATGTCCCAAATGGGGCTCTTAGAGATTAGAGTTAGGACTGCACCTCACAGGGGCACCTTGGCGCTTGGTGGTGCAGCTTAAGCTACTTCTGCAGATGTGTGTGACCGAGCCCTCTGTTTTTTAACCAAGTTTAGAGACAGATTATAGGCTGGCCTGCAAGCTAACTGGGTTGAGTGCTGTGGCTCCTTTAAGACTTTTGTATCCTAATTGCCCTGCTAACGTGCACCTCCCAGGATGTATCATTGCTGGAAAGTGTCAGGGGGCGGGGTGCACAGCCAGGGAGCAACATGGCCAACTGCATCCAGTTCATGTTTTTTGGAAAATTAGGCAAAGGCTTTAGTAAAAAAAAAAAAAAAAAAAGCAGACACAAAAAGCAGGCTGGGGAAAGAAGATGATAAACGTCCTTTCTGGGTATAGTATAACTTTCATGTACAGTCATCAGGTGGTATCCATTCACATTCGACATATTCAGGAGGCTTCCCGGGGAAGGGGCAGTGGGGGGGTACTTCCAATCTATTCATTGTTGGGGAAGAGGAGGATACTTGCTTATTTAAGCTTAGGTCGTATCTGGTGCGTTACTTTAACTGTAAAATAGAACACAAATTAAAACGAAAGGACTGGGACACTGGAGAGGAGACAATGGTCAATTAACACCAGTCACTTATTTAATTAGTAGGTTATATCTTTGGGAATATCTACCATACATTGTGTCCTGACACACCTTAATGGAGCCCACTTTTTCAGCCAAGAACCCACATCTGGAGCCAGCCTGAAATATTTTTGAGATCTACACTAAACATGACCTGAAGGAGAGGTTGAGGAAGCACATCCCTAAAGTACATGCAGCACATTTGAGTCTTGCCCTGATGTTCTTGTATGAATAGCCAACATTCCTTGTTGGCACATATCTGATGTGGATATAATTTCTGTAGCTTCTTTATAATGATGCGCTCATCCACCTAACATCAGTAACGGCAGGAGAGCGTGTAGGCCATCTCATGCATTTAGAGGCTTCGGCACTGAGACTTCACCACCAGTAGAGGAGACACCCCCCCCAAATGCCCTGAGAATAGTTATTATTTTAAGTCTCACCTCAAACACCTAGCAACCTTCATTCTGAATACTTTTTATATAGACATGGGCTGTATTTAAGCTGCACACCACCCTAGACTCTTGATCAGGACACCCATTAATTTACAGTAATCTGTGCACCTCAGACCTCAAGACCATGGCTGGATTACACCTAAAGCGAAGACAAATAGGTAAAAGGTAACCAAACTGGGACAGAAACAGCGTTAACGGAGTTAAAGCAGAGGAGCTCTGCAAAAACTGAAAAAAAAAAAAGTAATGGCCAGGGTTGTAGATTACTATAGAAAGTAGTAGTTTGACACGCACCTCTGGACTTATCTTCCAAATTCGACACTGGAATTCATCGCAAATGTTCTCTAAGTGAAGAAAAATCAGATTTAAAAAAAAAAGGAAACATTCACCCCCCGCATTGTGCTGGCCTAGGCAAGTGTCTGATGGAAGATACAGCCCAGGTAACCACACACCATTTAAAAACAAACCTGATGTCCACAGGTTACATAATAGGCTCCTCCCGGCCCCTCAAATACCCAGGGACCTCCCACAATCCCCAGCATTGAAAAGCAGTTAACGAGAAGCCAGGAGAATTAAAACAACCCAAACTGGTAACTATAACAATCACCATACAGGGGATCCAAGATAATGCAAAACCAACTGTATACTCATAATACCAATTCTACAGGTGAGTAATCACAGAATTGTATTATTCTTAGTGTACAGTACGTCCTGCTCCAGATCGAATACTTACACTCGGGACATCCAATAGCAGTGTCCATAAAGTAGGGTGGGATCCCCAAGTTAACAGCAGACAGTTTAAACCACTGCCGCCTGCAGAACCTTTCGGCCAAAAGAGTCAGCTGAGGCCCTAACATCAACCTTGTAAAACTTTGAAAAGGTATGAACAGAAGACCAAGTAGCGGCCTTGCAAACTTGTTCAACAGAAGCCTGGTGCTGAAAGGCCCAAGAGGCACCAATAGCACAAGTAGAATGAGCAGTAAGGCGGAAGGGAGGATTCTTCCCCTTAGCAGAATAGGCCTGAATCACAGCCTGACAGATCTATTTGCTGATAGTAGACTTGGCAGGAGCCTTTCCTGGGACCAGAAGGGACAACAAAAAGAGCATCAGTTTTCCTGAAAGGTGCAGTAGCCACCAGATAGTACTTCAGACACCTAACCACATCCAAAGAATGCAAGACCCTCTCCTTAGCATTAGGGATTAGGGCACAAGGAAGGAAGAACAATGTCCTGATTCAAATGAAAGGCAGACACTACCTTAGGCAGAAAATCTGGCTTGAAACGAAACACCACCTTGTCCTGGTGTCTCATAGTAGGGGGGCTGAATGGGAAGCGCCGCCAACTCAGACACATGCCTAACGGAGGTGATAGCCACCAAAAAGACAACCTTGAGAGTAAGAATAGCCAAGGAAGCATCCTGCACATGTTCAAAAGGAGCACCCTGCAAGGCTGACAAAACCAAGTTCAAATCCCAAACAGGCACCAAAGTCTTACGAGGGGGACGAACATGAGTCACCCCCTGGAAAAAAGTCCTAATCAGAGAATGCTGAGCAAAGGACTTCTGGAAGAAAACTGCCAGAGCAAAAACCTGACCTTTTAGCGTACTAAGTTGGAGCCCCATCTTCAACCCATGCTGCAGGAACTCCAGAATCCTGGGAATAGAGAACACACGACAGGGAAGAGACTTAGACTCACACCAGTCAATGTAGGCACGCCAAACCCTGTAATAAATGGAAGAAGACGACGACTTCTTCCTAGCCTTTATCATGGTATCCACAACCGAGGAAGACAGCCCCCTCTCCATCAAGATGGAGGTTTCAGCAGCCAGGCCGTAAAAGCCAGAGTTTGTAAATTGGGATGGTGTAGTGAGCAGATCTGGCACCAAGGGCACAGTGTACTGATCTACTGCCAGCTGCACCACATCTGCGAACCACACTCTTCTTGGCCACCTGGGGGCCACCAGAATAGCTGGCACCCTTTCCAGAGCAATCTTGCGCAAAACCCTGCCCAGCAGGGGGAATGGAGGGAAGACATAGAGAAACTGAAAGTCCTGCCATGACGTTGCTAGAGCATCCGTGGCCAAGGCCAGAGGATCCTGGGACAGGGAGACAAAGGCTGGGAGCTTGTGATGGTGACGGGAAGCAAAAAGATCCACATCTGGTTGGCCCCATCGGTGACACAGAGATTGGAACACCCTGCTGCATAGGGACCATTCTCCCTGGCGAGAAGTCCCCCTGCTCAGAGAGTCTGCCAGGAGACTTTCCAACCCCGGGACGTACACAGCTGATATGCAGGGAACATTGGACTCCGCCCAGGTCAGGATCAGAGACACTTCCTGGAGGGCCCCCTTGCTCCGGGTCCCTCCCTGATGATTGAAGTAGGCTCCTGCCTTCTGGTTGTCCAAACGCACCTGAACAGGCAGGCCCCGAAGGTAGTCAACTTTGCCAGAACTAACCTGATCGCCCGCAGTTCCAAGACATTGATAGGTGTGTGGGCCTCCTAAGGGCCCCACCTCCCTTGGAACCGCAGGGACTTCCAGAAACCCCCCCAACCTGACAGACTGGCATCCGTGGTGACCGTCTCCCAGGAAGGGGTAAGAAATGATCTGCCCCCCAACAGGTTCTTTGAATCCATCCACCACGAGAGGGACCTCCGGACCAGGGGGGGAGAGCACACAGACCCTGTCCAGGGATGCTGGATCCTTGTCCCACACTGACAAGAGGTGGAGTTGCAGAGGACCTTCTGTTGAGGAAAGAAAATCCTTACCTGAACTGTATCCAGATTCATTCCTAGGAATGGAGTCACTAAGGAAGGGGACAGTGAGGACTTGGGGTGGTTGATCACCCAACCAAATGACTCCAGGGTGGACACCACCAGCTGAGTATCCAATTCTGCCTGATGTAGAGATTGGGAGGTGATGAGAATGTCGTCCAGATAAGGAAGCACGCGGACGCCCTGAGACCTGAGCAGAGACATCACGCCGGACAGCACCTTGGTGAACACCCTGGGAGCTGAGGTGAGACCAAAGGGCAATGCCACAAACTGGTAGTGTTGATCCTTCAGAGCGAACCTGAGGAACCTTTGATGACCTGGAAATAGAGGAATATGAAAGTAAGCATCCTTGATGTCCACAGAAGTCATGAAATCCCCTTGGCGCAGGGAACTGATGGCAGAGCACAGAGTCTCCATGCGAAAGCACCTGCTACCGACAAATTTGTTGAGGATCTTTAAGTCCAGGATAGGCCTGACCGACCCATCTTTTTTGGGGACTGTGAAAAGGTTGGAATAGAAACCCTTGCCCATTTCTCTTAAAGGAACCTTGCAGATGACCCCCAGCTCCAGGAGGCCTTGCACTGCCTGCATCAGCTCTTGAGCTAACACAGGGTCCTGAGGAATCCGGGATCTGATGAATCTTGGGGGCGGCCAGGCAGCAAACTATCTTGTAACCGGAGGACACTACCTCCTGAATCCACCGATCTGAGACATGAAGCCTCCAGACGTGAGCGAAGTGCTGAAGCAGTCCCCCCACCCGGATGGGTGAGGGCGCCCCATCTTGCCTGAGGGGGCTTGGGAGAGGATTTTGCCTTGGGGCCCCAGGAGGAGACAGGATGCCCACATCCTCTGCCCCTACCCCAGAAATCTCCCTGGGCCCCAGTAAAGGAAACCCCCCTCCCTTGTCTGGCACCACGGTAGGAGGAGGAGAAGGAGCCCTGACCCCGAAAGGGCCGAGGTTGCCGCCTGCGCTGGGGTAACCTGCCTCCCGTAGCAAAAAGGTCCAGGCGGTCCCCAAACAGGTGTAGTCCTTTGAAGGGAAACCCAGTGAGGGCCTTCTTGGCAGCATTGTCAGCAGCCCACTGGCGTAGCCAAACCGAGCGGTGCATAGCCACCACAAGGGCAGATGTCCTGGCACACATTCTAATGGTGTCATCCAAGGCAGAGAGGACAAAATTTACAAAAATATCACAACTGGAGAGTGCATTGAACACCTCACAGGGCAAATCATCAGGGGCACTATCAAATATATTTCTGATAAGGGTTCTAGTGGCCACAGAGGTAATGGCAGAAGCACAGACCGGGCGCAGTGCCGTCCCCGCACATGCAAAGGCATGGGACGCCAGCTGGTCAATGCACCGGTCCTCAGCATCCCGCAGGGTAGTAGTCAGGGGAATGCATGACAGAGGTGTTAGATAGCCCTAGGACTGGGGCATCCACCTCAGGAGGGGATGACCAACACTTTACCACATCAGCAGGAAAGGGATACTTCCTATCCCAACTTTTACGGGAAGTCTACTGGGGCGCTCCCATTCCTTGAGCACAAGGTTATTGAAATGTGCTTGCTCGGGAAATTCCAAACGTGATTTAGCTGTATGGAAGAGTTCCCCCCTTTACCTGGGAGCCGCAACAGGGGGAGAAATGGACAGAACCTCAAAAATCTGGGTCAGCAATCTGTCAGTGTCATCTGGGGCCCAGGGGTCAGAGCCAGAATCGTCATGACCCCTTGGTCTCTCATCAGATGACCCTGTGTCAGAGAAAAGCTCCCCTTCATCCGAGGGTGTATAGCCACAAAGATTCCAAAACTCCTGTTTCCATAGGGAAGAGAGTGACATTAGGCGTTAAGTGCCGCTTTTTTGCAGGGGCCTTATGCGCCAAGGTATTAGCAATCAACTTCTCAACAGTAGCCAGTCTAGAAGACACATCAGGCTGAGAATCCCCACTAGTATGCAACTCAGTAGGAGTGAGATTTAAGCTTGGGGGGGTAGGTGAAGTGATACGAAGTGCAGGCCCAGCCACTGGAAAGCCAGATTGCAGTGCAAGCACCTGCTCAGCCCAGGGTACACAGACCCACGCCTTGTCAGCGTCAGCATGAGGCTGCCCACACACTACACACAGCCGGGCTTGTCACATTATCCTGAGATGCCTCCATAGTCTAACACACGTAAATGCATAGCATACACACCGACCCCCCCCCCCCTTTTCCCCCCCGAAGGCTACAAGAAGAATGAGGGAGGACAGCGGCCACTTAAATAGGGCCCACCGATAGGCAGGGGCAATTGTGCGGGAGGGGCATCCCATAGAGGCTCACCATAAGCCTAAACCTCCTACCCTTTGATGGGGGATTGCGGTGGAGCAGCGCTCCTAAGCACCTAACAGCGGTGCTGCCTACCATCACCCGACCAGCGCAGCCAAGGCTGGGAGGCATATTACTAATGGAACGGGTGGGAATAGTCCTATAGGGCTGCAGGCTAATAGCCCCGCTCACCTACGAGTAGAGAGCCATTTCTCGTCCTTAGCAGTCCAGACTGCAGAGAAAATCTGGGGATTTGTGGGAGGTCCCTGGGTATTTGAGGGGCCGGGAGGAGCCTATTTTCGATGTCTCTGCAGTCCAGCGCCATCTGGCGGAGTAATACCCGAGTGTAAGTAATCTGGAACAGGACGTACTGTATACTAAGAATAAATCTCCAGGTAGTGCATGTCAAACGTTCTCCCAACCAGGGACAGACCTTAAAATCAGCCCAGGCTTTTACTGGCACAGCCCCTCTCCCCCACAAAGTGAACTCAACAGCTGAAACTTGCACTGCAGGGGCAGATTGTGGCCAGGAATGGATATGGTCACTCAAAGCTATGGTAATGAAGCTTTATTATAGGGGCAGATACTGTGCCAGGTCTTGGAATGACAGCAGTCCGGACCCAAAATAGTGTGACTCACCATGAATTTCCCGGTTCTCCTTATGGCCAGCCCACACCTTCTCCCAGCTTTCCCACCAAAACACATCTCCTACTCTTGGTCAAGGCCTACAGGAAGACATAATAAAGGACAGTCCCACTTTGAGGCATTTTGTCCAACTACGAAGCTGTGGGCCAGCAACCGTGTGGTTAGCCTGTCATTACCGATGGATAATAGTGTTACGCAAGTATTAGCCTGCCTAGTTTTTTCACTAAACGCCTTTATATTGATGCTGATTGGTCTGCAGGTCTCCTGACTATTCTATCTTGCCACTTTGTCTCGCATCTCTACATGATTGGTTTGGGGTATTTTTACCTAAATTATATGCGATCAGTGCTGACCCTGAATGCTGATTGCTTGTACCGCGGTGGGCACAGAAGAGGCCTGGAAGTTGAGTGTATCTGGGCTTTCTTGTTTTAACAGCAGTGATGCGCTTCCCCGCTGCTATAAAGTACAGAGGATCTATGGTCATTTTTTACCATAGGTCCACTTTAATCTGGTTAGTAAAAGCATTTTGTCCCACTGTCTCCACCCAAAACTCTGGGGTCATCTGAATGCCCCACTTTAGGGGGAGGGTCTTCCCACTAATGTCCGGATGTTTGGTCAATTTACAACAGAAGCCCAGCTCTGGCTCATTGGGATTAGAATGTATATATTGTCTGAGCGTTAGGGTCAATCACCAATGCTGCAGATATTTGTTCCTCAAAAAAGCCCATGGATAAGCCACACACCCACATGACCTCCCCCAAACCAAGTACCTTGTAAAGTGGCCAGTTTAAATAAGTGCGCCATGTTGAGTCCTCTCAAAAAACGGGCAGTTTAACATAATGGCTCCAAAAGCTCACAAGTATTTGGGGTCACCAGCTTACAGGGCCAATAGCCGCACAAGAGACAACAGAAGACCCAGTGTTTGGCAGCAGCATAAAACTACCTCTTAGGTTCCTTGGCAGCGACACATGACCCAATCTGAACCTGAAATCTAGAAGCAATACGAGAAACACACAACAGGTTGGAAGGTTAAGTCAGATTTCTTATTTACTCAAATAGTTTTATTTATCTTGGCAGCAACTTTTTCTGACAAAACTGTATTTTACATGACAGGTGCAGTGTAAAAAGCAGGTCAGGGCAACCTGTTCTATATACATTGATGAAGTTAGAGGCTATCAGGACTGTGAGTCTCAGTGTGGGATTGTGGGGGGATTTGAACCATGGGCCTGTTAGAGCTTAAAACTGCGCACACACACACACTTGCAACTTTCTTTATAGTTTATAACCAACTGCTCCTTGATGGTTATTGGGGCCAGGGGCGGACTGGCCATAGGGAGACCTGGTGGGCAGCACTGCTTTGAGGCAGTCTGGGCTGCTACCTTTACTAACACTCCCATCCAATCCCAGCCCCTATCACCACTCTATCCCCTCACTCAAGCAACCCCTGCCCATGTCCTCACCCTAATGATATAGCCTCAGTCTTGGAGCACACTGGTTGACTGGCCAGGAGGCAGCAGAGATGCCACTGGCTGGTCATGAGCAGGCCAGGTGCTGGTAAAATCCCCGGCTGATTTCTGGCTCCAGTCCGCCACTGACTGGGGCTGGCCCAGGTTGACCACTCATAGCATAGTCTCCAAAGACTTAGTGAACCATATACATGATTCGAGGTACTTCCAACATGACCCCCCCCCTACATAGTCAGAAAAAGCAGCAGGATGTAGGAAGTTTGAGGCCATGGCTTTTGGATTTGCCCAGCTAGGTCAACAGCCAACAACAGCAGACAATCCCAGGGGCTGCCACCAACCTGGTCACACTGACCACTTATGAGGAGCAATAAAACTGAAAAAGTGCAACGCCTTCAGAAGGGGCAGGGTTACTTTAAAGAATTTTCAGGCAACAAAAAAAAACCTATACTCACCCTTTCCTCCATGCAGCAGCTCTCGCCTTCTCTCAGACATGGAGACGCCCCCGGCCTCGTCACTGTGAGCTGGCATTCACTGCAATGGAAGTGGGCAAGTTCGGTCTTCATGCGGCCCTTTCCATTGCAGAGAATGGAAGGAGCGTGCCAGCTCGCTGTGAATGATGGGTGGTGTCGCCACATCAGCAAAACCGAAAGAGAGGAAGCTGGATCGAACGATCAGGTAAGAGCTGCAGCTTAGGAGTGGTGGGCTGCACGGGAGAAAAGGTGGAGTATTAATTTTTTTGTCTGAAATTGGACTTTAAGTAATAAAGCAACCCAAAGAACATCTGTTTGGTTCCAACAACTTTTGGCCCAAACCGAGGTCCTTGGCTTTGCTTTAGCACCAGAGCCTGCACACTCCACACACGCACACCTCTGAAGAAATAGTTTTACCCTCTCAAAAGTGGACCAAAACCCAGGCTAGTCAATAGTTGTGACTACCCTGGGGGCACTGTGTGAAACCCCCCAGGACGCCAAGCCCATCTCACCTCTTCCCAGTCCCACGACGCGTATAAGAGCAGCAGCTCTGACGGCCGCATCCCCCGCTTCCCTCTAACAGGGGGAATGCCTGCGCCAGCTCATTTGTAAATGCCTGGCGCGGGCACGCTCCCTGTTAGAGGGAAGCGAAGGATGCGGCCGTCGGAGCCGCTGCTCTTAGACGCGCCGTGGGACCGGAAGAGGCGAGATCGGATGATTTGGGGGGTCTCACAAAGCAGGCGCCACCGATCGGGGTGCTCCCAGGGAAAGGACCAAAACCCAGGATAGTCAAATTCCTGGGTTTTGGTCCACTTCAAGGCTACATTTACACCTGCCGTCGCGTTTGCGTCCGGAATTCTTTTTTGCGTTTTTGTTTTAAGAAAACCCCTGTTTCTGAGTCCTATGCCCTGCCTTCCTATTTGTTGAATCCCGTTAATATCTATGAGGCCACAAACACAAAAACACATGCGGTACCGCATATGAAATTGTGTTTGCGTTTTCTGCCCTTGTGGCCAGGGCACAGCAAGGAAAAAAAGCAGCCACAAAAAATTCAGCCTGCTGTGTCCGGCAAATGCATCCCATTCAAGTCTATGGGGCCACAAACTTCGTTTTTCATGCAGTATTACATGTGCTTTGTGTGCGGCGCAATAGATTTTAATGGGATTCAACAGACAGGAAGACGGGGCAGTTTCCAGGTGAATGGTTCCGCACCACTAAAATGGTGTCAGAAATAGGTCAACCAGACCGGTAGCCAGCAACCTATAGCAACCCGGATGCCCCATTGCAGGCTTATATTAAGGCAGGGAATGTGAACTGGTCCACAGATCTGACATCACAAGCACAGAAAATCCATTATCAATGGTAATAAATAACCACTTCATCAACCACCAGCAACTTGATTTATTTTATTAGGAAGGTGGTCAAGAAATGGAGGTTTACCAGCTTTCTCACAATATAGGGCTGATTCAGCACCAAGAATTTTTTTTTCCCCTCACATTCTTTGGGAGAATTTTTTTTTTAGGATTTTTTCCTGCGCGCAATTAAGCACAATATTTAGCTGTGCTAATTATATAAAAATCAAATCTGCACAGCTAAATATGGCGATGAACCGCACTAAGGAATATTTTTTACCCCACAAAAAAACACAAAGCAGAAAAAATTCTCACAGTGCTGAATCAGCCTGTATTTGTTCAAATCTTTTCTTGGAAATTTGGCACCATTATAAAAAAAAACAGCAGATTCACGTCCACGTTGGGAGTTTAAAAGAGGAGCGAAACCCATTTCTGGGTGAGGCAATCTTTCAGACTACAAGGTCGGAGGCTTGCCTGCCCCTATAGAGGGATGCCCAGCTATGTTAAACCCCTGGGGGTGCCCATATACTCGCCATTGCAGCTACTCCGATGGCGCAGCAATCGCCGGTACCATATATGCAGCATCCCTGTAGCTGTGTGCGCCCCGCCTATCTGAATTCTGATAGGCTGGGCGCGGGAACGGGAGAGCCCAGCATGAAAGCCAGGGATGTGGCCAGCTGGCTGGCAAGATCTCATCAAGCACGTCCCCCAATACCTTGATATCAGCCAATTGGCGATCTGAACAGGGCCGGGTGGGCATTGCCTCACCGGGCCACCTCCACAGCGATGAGTTGGAAGAACAGAGCACCCAGAAAAGTGGTTTCGCTCCTCTTTAAAATCTCACATGGGGTGGAAAAGAAAAGACACTTAATATCTTTATCCTATCTGATGTTGGCTCAGTTGATAGAAATGAGCAGCCCACCCCTATTCATTATGGGCCATAGCAGGGGCTGCTTAGAGAAAGCAGTGCTACCTGAACAGTCATCCAAGCAGGTCTGAGACTGGCAAGGTGGGTCAGGTCCACTTATCATTTCCCAATACTCTAGGCCCCATCACCTATTGCTGCCAACAGAGGTTGGGTGACATCACTGATTTAATCAGAGGCCTGCTGACCAGCATCTACGGGCAACAGGGGCAAATTAAGCAGGTAAAAGCCCCCCCCAACACCACCCTACCATCAGCTGGCACACATCTTTCCTTACACTGTGGCTCCACATTAACAATTATCAGTATTAGGCCCTGACATTGCAGCTAAATACAAAGTTTCTGGTAATTATGAAATTCTTAATTATGAAATAACTTATAAGAAAAGAGAAAAAAAACCCACAATACAGCAGCACGTCAAATGCTATAAAAATAGAACATTGCACTTCAGGTTATATTTATAATGTCCCATCCCGCAATAATTAGTTTATTTTTTGCTACTGTTGTGGCCAAAAAACGTATATACACAGACTTGTAATGGCAGAAAGGCTGCCAAATTATATATAATATCTTTTAATTATAAGAGGACTCCAGGGGTAAAAGATCCTAAAATGGGGTTAAGGTAATCCTGATCAGGTGCATTACACTTACCTCTAGGCCCTGTGCAGAAAACGATGGCGCTAAAGCCCTGCTGATATCAAGGCAACATTTAAAGCAGACCTGCAGTTAAAAATAAAATGAGATGAAGTCTGAAATTGAGTTAAATTAGTTAGCTACTGGGTGCTGGTCTTGAGCCCGTTGGGGTCCAATATTCATAAAAAGACTAACAAGAAGCAGTATGAGGTTCCAATGGTATGCCATATGCTATAACTATTTCGCTTTCGAGCTAAACTGCCACATAATGGCAGTTAAGCTTGTAGAGCTTTCAGGTGTATTGCTGTTATTATAACTGATAAGGCTGGCCCCCAATGCTGAGCTGTGTGTACTGTAATTACTGGAAATAATCAGGGGGTGGGGCTGCTAAGCCAGGGAGCAATATGGCCGTCTGCATCGGGTTTGTTTTAGGCAAAGGCTTTTGTTAAATAAATAAACCCATGCTGTTGTGGGGAACTGGGTTGGGGATAGGATCAATTTAATTGGATGCCCCTGCTGCCCTATACAGAGACCCTCCAGTCTTATTTGACTAAAGGGTCTTTTAAACTTAAAGGAATACTAGCGAGAAGTTGTTTAATATTAAAAAGCCATATAAACACGTCAGCTAATGAGAGGGGGGGGGGGCACTAATACACCCGAACTGAATAAAACTCCCACCAAGCTTGTGGTTTATTCTCTCCTGGTAAGAATTCCAAGGGTGGCCGAACCTGTCACCCCCGATTTCCTCTTCCTCTATTAAAATACAAAAACAAGCCTGGCTGTATATTTATTGATGCCGGGTGTATAAGTCCTCCTGCCATTCTGCATATTTTTAATGGATTTTTATCATTGGGACATATTTTGTGATCCCAATTGGGATTCCCGAAGGGTGAGAGAAGGCCTGAAGTCCCACCCTTCATACTTTAAGTCCTGCTTGGAAAAATTGCTTTGCTGAAGTTTATAATTCAAGGGAAACCTGCAAAAAGAACCATGGGGGCTACTATTGCTAGCTTGTGACTATTCTGATCTTCCACCCACAGTCAGACAAACTGCCAGAAATTTAGAATGGGTCAGATTTTCTGACCTTCACACCAGGCCCAGACAAGGTTGTGTCTCCAAGTTGGAGAAGCAGCTTGACCAGAGCATGATTTTTAGAGGTCATTTGACAATAGAAGCCCCATGTTTCTTTGCTCAATAAGTTAGGGAAAAGCTGCTCCAGCAGGTGATGTTCCGTACCAGCAGAAGCCATGGTTGGGCCAATCTTTAAGATCAGGCCCTGGTACTGGGGCAAATTTCCCTCATCACAACAGAAGCTGTGAATGGAGATGCGTCCCATTCCGGCCTACAGCAGCAAGAGGGCCCTTCCCTCAACTGCTCTGGAAAACCAGGGGATGACGTGCTGCAAGTCAGGTAGTTAGTGGGTATACTTTGAATGTTCTTTAAAGCAGATCTATCAAAAATGACTGGAAGTCTGCTGAGTAAACCCCACCCCCGAGGAACACCTGCTGGCTGAAAACTTAGTGGTGGAGCAGCAAATATTACCAATTCCGTACAAGCCAGGTGGCAATAGAGGACACAGACATCCACTGCTCCACTACAGCCTCTGATTGATGGAGGTGGAGCTACTTTTGTGCAGCCGTTTCCTGTGCTCAGTCAGTAAAGTATCGTTACTGCTCCAGCAGTGCAGGTTTTTGGTGCATGTGCACCACTCTGCAAGGCAGCTCCTATAAACTTTTTCAGGGCTTTTTCCAGTGGTGAGCGGAGAATCTAAACTGGGTCAGGATTGAATTCCCAGAGGTTAGTGAAATACTCGCCTTAACCCCATCTAAGGATCTTTTGGACCTGGAGCTCATTATTAATATCCTCAATGGAAATATACATTAAAGAACTTATGTTCCATTTCAATGGCACCTCATATTTTGTTAGCTTGTAATGGCTGCCGCCTCGGTGCCACCGTCTCCCCCTCCATAATGAAAAAATAAGCCCGGTATTGAATTAACACTGCACAATTTCCAGCAAGTTCATCATCTATTTCTTGCAGAGAGAAGAAAAAAAGCAGTTCCCTCGCTGTTTCTCCGGGGGGTCCCCCTCCTTCTGTTTCTTGGGTAAGAGGGATCCACATTGAATTTTCCGGCAAGGCTCCATGGTGACCGCCACACCCACACCACTGCGCCCCGACAACATGTGGGTCACCTCTGTCCACACGTTCTGAGCCGGGTCATAACATTCCACACTGTCCAGAAAGGTGTTTCCATCATATCCGCCTGCAAGGATAACACCACAGATAGGGGTTAACTTCTAACAAATGGAAGTGTTACGTGCACAGGCACCGCAATGTTAAAGTGGACCCAGACCTCAACAAGAGCTCACAGCTTCTAAAACAGTGGTTCTCAACATTTCTAATGCCGTGACCCCGCAATACAGTTCCTCATGTTGCGTTGACCCCAAACCAAAAAATAATTTTGGTGGCTACTAAACTAATTTTGCTACAGTTATGATTCGGAATGTAAATACCCGATATGCATTATGTATTCTCATTGCTACAAATCAAACATAATTTAAACAGTGATTAATCACAAAAACAAAATGTAATTATATGTTGAGAATATTTATTACTAATGCCAATAAATAACATTTCACCATAGCACAGCATGTGTCGAAAACTGTCATTTCTCCGTCTCTTATTGAAATAGGAGGCTGCGGCGGATTGTGTGTTAACTCAAGATTCTCAGGAGCTCTCTCACAAAATCCGCCGCACTCACAATGAAATCAATAGGAGGCGGATTCAATGCTGGAAAACGCTGATTTCAGAAGTTTCCTCATTCAGAATATGGGAAAATAGTGGGAGATATGGGAGATAATTATACATTGGGGAACAGTGTGAACTACATTTTATAGTGGTCTCTTATAGTACAAGACTGATGTAGTTTACACTGTGTAAGTGTCTGGTGCTTTGTGTAAGTGTAAGCTGCTTTGTGTACTGTGTAATGATTACACACAAAGCACCTTACACTTACACAGTATTGTGTGTATGGTGTGTGTACTGTTTTTACACCAGCAGGCTGTCTCGCAGGCGCTCTTGCCTCTCCGCCTCCTAGGCTTCTGTTCTCCGGCGCTTGCTGCGTCCGCCCACTGATGATGTCAGCAAGCGCCGGACACACGTAATGCGCTGCTATGGACTGTGGAGCGTTCCCCCCCGCCCCACTAGGCCCCGGACGGATGATGCAATCACGTCTGCGCATGCGCGCAGGCATTCAGTTTGAAACGCGCATCCATAACGGCGTGCATTCCAGCTGAATAGCGCTGCTGCAGACAGTAGCCCGATTTCTCAGCGGCTAAAGCCATCGGAAATATGTATTTTCCGATGGCTTTAGGCGACCCCTGTGTTTTGCTCGTTCGACCCCCGCTGGGGTCCCGACCCACAGGTTGAGAACCGCTGTTCTAAAAGAATATGCAGACCCCTGCTGTACTACAGAGCCCGGATGGAAGATTCCTAATCCAAAAAGGATGCCCCTGGATCATCATGTACAAAGATGGCGGCTGTCATGCAGACACATGGTGAGGAAACAGGAAGTGTCGCTCTGCATTCTGGGATTGCTGTCCTTTTCCTGACCCCAGCTCTGTCTCTGTATATTAATTTTAGATGCTGGGGAATAGTTTTTTCAAAGGTCTGGGCTTTTCATTAAATGATGCTGAAGGTCCAGTTTAGAGGGTTTAGGCCAACGAGGCAAACTATATAAGCCCTTACCTAGTACATAGATCCTTCCCAGATGAACGGTCACCCCCAGCGCGCTCCTGCGATGTACCATAGGTGCCACATAAGTCCAAGTGTTCTTTTCAATGTCGTACTTTTCCACACTGTTCAGCTGGTCTCGGCCGTCGTAGCCGCCCATGGCATAGACGCTGGTGTCCAGAGCGCACGCCCCTGCAGGAATGGGGAGGGGAGCGAGGTTAGGGTACACAGCTCACACACGGGACAGACATGTAGAGGTATGTAGAGCACTCGGCACTGTCCTAGCAAAACTATAAATCATTACAGCTCTATCACTAGTAACCTCACCTAAAGCAAAGGCCCGACTGAGGAGCCTAATGTAAAGGTGTGGGGGGGGGGGGTCGTTCTCTGACACTCAAGATACTCTTATTTTGGCCAGAATAAAACATTTGATGTATGTGAAGTACAGTGTACTGTCAATTCTTAAAGAGACAGTCCAAACAAAGGGTTAAATTGGCCTGCTGTCTTCTCACATCATGCTAAAAGCCAGGGGGCCACGTCTTTCATTCATCCCGGTTTTATCCTTATAGAGCAGCGATACTCAACTGGCGGACCGGGGCCGAATGCGGACCTTGGCGCCAGATTTCTGGACCCCCGCACTCCGTTGTTTCTGTGTTGCCGTGCTCAGCGCTGCTCCCTTTACTTGATTGGCGTGCTTAGTCTCCCTGCCAATGTCATGGCTCCCTGGTACCTAGCATTGCAATATGAAGTACTGCACGGACAGGAAGTGGCATTGCAAGGTACACACAAACTTTGTTTCTCTGTCTTTTTGCCCCATGCAAACCTGTCCCACTGCCCCAGTTCAGCCCCATCTATGCCTGCCGCACCCAACCGTGTCCCCCCAGCCTTGCCCCATCAATTCCTGTTCCCCTAGCGTTGCCCCATCCATCCCATTGCTGTCCCCTCAGCTCTGCCCCATCTATCTATCCCAGCGGTTTTAGTTTTGCCTGTGGAATCTATAGCCCCCCCCAGTGCGCTGATTTCTAACTATCCACCCCCCACAACAAGCCCCTGCCCGGACCTTCACCTCTCACCCGATGCCTGTATATGGACTTTACAAGAAGTGGTGGAGTTACCCTGTTATAGACCCTCACTTGTGCATGCATGGGTCATCCACGTGTTGCTCTTAGACTTTGAAATCCCCCAAGTGTAACATATTGAGGGGACAGTACATGCCAACAGAAGGGAGCAAGTTCAATAGAGCTGAACAAGAAATGCAAAAGAGGTTAGTGGGGATGTGGCCGCTTAAACGCTCACCTTCATCTCTTCAAGCGGCCAAACGAGGGGGCTCCACTGCACTAGAAAAATAGCTAACCTTCCAAGACCCCAGACCCGTGCCCATGGCCTAATGCTGTAATCCACAGAACGGCAGGACTTCTTAAAACTTTAGTCTTAGTAAGAACAGCCAAACAAAGTTAATGTACAAGAGGAACAAGAGACAACCTGGAAATGATGTGCTGCTCATGGGTTTTGTGCTGCTTTAAAGCGGAACAAAAACACAGGAACGTGACTTTCCTAGGTTCTGTTCCATTCCATTCTATTGTTCCATTCCTGAGGCATCCTGAAGCTGTGTGAATCCCACCAGAGCACCAGTGATCACTTACCTGTCCACGGTTCAAAAGCACACATGCAGCCCCTCGTCCAATGAGAGCCAGCTGCTGTGACTATGTCATTTGGCAAGCGGCTCTCATTGACTTTGATGGGGAGTTCATTGCGCTGCATGCGTGCGCATTTCGCCTTCAGCCTATACGAATGAGGCTGCAGGGGATGCGGTAGCACATGTTCCCCATTGAAACAATGAGTGCTTTTTACCAAAAGTCACGGCAGATGGTTCTCATTGCACCAAAGGCTCCACATGCGCCGTTGGACTGAGGCGCAATTACTGGCGCCTGGGGGGGTTTCACACAGCGGGTCATCCCAATTCAGAATGCCACAGGGAGAAAGCCAGCAGACGGCCCTGGAATCTTTTAGATTTCAGGACGGCCGCTGGTGGGGTTTGCTCCACTTTAAATGCTCAGAACACTCTGTACTCTGAGCACCTTGTGATTCTGTAATAACCCCCCCCCCCCCCCCCCCCCAAACAGTCCTGAAAAAAAAAACCCACTTGTGTGCCTCCAAACAAACATAATTGTGGGTGTCCTGGAAACAGATAACGGGGCCCTGGCACACAGGCTGGGGGCAGGAAGGGTCAGCTGTGTGTGAGCATAACCAAGTTCCTTTTCTCACTGACTGAGCACAGTTAGGAGGTTAATATGACAGTGTAGACAAAACTTAAAAAAGGAGGATAGTAAAAATCCTGTTCCCCCTCAAGATTTGAATAAGGAAAGATATTAAAAGCACATAGTGTAATTCTGTTATAATAAAAGTGGTGCATTTAATGGATAAAAGTTACACTCAAAGATTCCAGTGAATAATATGTTTAGCAATACAAAATCACATGTCCGTTAAGCCCGTATTCGAAGTCTGCACCGTCATGGCCGTCAGGCTGCATGAAGCCTCTGTAATCCGATGTTTACATACACACACCCTGGATGTTTGCTAGAACGCCGACACGTTTCGTTCCCATGTGGAACTTTCTCCAGTCTCCAGACACAGCACTTATTATAACAGTTACGCTATGTGCTTATTGAGAGGTGACAGACTGGAATGAAGCCGGTCTGGTGTACGTTCTGCCATTGATTGTATGTTATTTATCATTGGAATAATGTAAACGCCACCATCACTTGGGATCTGGTAAGCGCTCAAGCTTTCTATCGGTGGGGATATAAGGAAAATTTCCTGGAACTAAATCTTGGGAAGATTTAGGAACTTTTGATTATAAAATGGACTGTTTAGCTCCATGCTATTGTTTTATTAAGGTTTTATTACTACGTCCCCTTCTCTTTGAGTGTGTTTGAGCTTTTATTTTTACTTCTTTATTTATTTATTTATTTTTTTTAGCGATTGTGGTCTAGCTCGGTATCTTGTGTGTGTCAAAAGTAGGCCAAAACCCACCCTGGAGTCTGAGACTCCAGGGCAGACATACTTTCTCCCACAGGGGCATCCAGGTTCGAGATGCCCCACTGTGTAAAACACGCAAGGTTGCCTGGAAACTCACCTATGGTGCATGCGCAAACAGCGGGTGCATCCCAGCTATCCATTTAGCAGGGCATGTGCCAGGCATCTAAATGGCCCGCGCGGCTACGCTCCCTGTTAAAGGGTAGCCGGGATGCGGCTGCCAGTATGCTCGGATCTGCTCGCCTTAGACGAGCTCTAGGACGACTAGATGAGAGGCCGCATATGTGCCGTAGGACCAGGGAGGGGTGAGTGTGATCTGGGGGGTTTCACACAGCGGAGCACCCCCAAATGCGGTGCCCCAGGGGCAAGGACCAAAACCCAAGATGGTCAAAATCCTGGGCTTTGGGCCACTTTAAAACACAGAACAGAAAAAGAAAAAAAAAAAAAAAAAAAAAAAAAGGAAGAAGAAGAAAGTTTCACTCTTTTGTCCCTGTCAGCTATTCTGTGGCACTCCAGTGAAAAAAAAAAATATGAAAAAGGATTTAAACCCATGCGGCCGTGCCGGTAGCTAGCCTCCCCCTGGGGCATCCTATAGCAGGTTGCCCCCCCCCCCATGGGGTCACCGTTAAATTCACCTTTGCCAGGCGACTCCTGTGGCGCAGCGATCGCTGGCAAATCTAGACTTAAATAGACAGGAGGTTCCCTAACACTGGCCGCATAGAGGAACCCTGACTCGGAAGCCCCAGACCCAGTAATCTCTACCCACCTCATCCATGGTCCAGCATGCTTTGCAGCTCCCAGTCTGTGTGGGTGGGATGCAGCCAGCCGGTAGCACCTATGGCACCTTTGAGATCAACCAATCAGTGATCTCAAAAGTGCCGCAGAGTGTGGCTTTTTATTGGAAAACTGGGCCGCCGTCGAGCCAGCTGCATTGCCCGAAGTACTGGGGGGTGGGTGGGAGGGGAGGGGAGGGTTTTGCGTCACTTTAACAGGTTCCCAAATTGTTTTTTGATTGTATGAAAACTTTTCGGAGCTTAGCCTGTGTAAATCTGGTGCATGCTTATAGCGCGGGAGCGAGTGCTCATTTGGGTACCTGTAGACATACAGGGCTATAGATGGGTAACCAATTCTCCTTTCTGGTCATTCTCCAATATAATGTTTCCTGGCATACATACATACATACATAGTAAATGTCATCCGGACAATACTGACCCATCAGAAAAGAAAAAAAAATAAAAAAAAAAAAAAAAGAAGAATAATGACCAAAGCTGATCACTCACCTGCCCCACTCCGTACAATATTCATGGAGGCAATGTTCCGCCACTCGTCAGTCTCGGGATAATAACACTCTGCTGAGTTTAGTCTGTTTGTGCCATCAAAACCACCCATCGCGTAAAGTAGCCTGTTCAGGACAGCCACGCCCACTCCAATCCGCCGAGTCTTCATTGGCGCTACCAGCTGCCACTCATCTTTTTCTGGATCATACCTGGTGAGGAGACAAGACATCTATTGAGCACCCACTGTCAGGTACAGAAAGAGGAGCTCCTTAAAGGGAACCAGTCACCAGGGAGGCTCAGGATAGCAGCTGGAGGCTTCAGCGCGGGCAACAGGTAGGGCCCTGATGCAATCAATAGGTTGTTATTTTTATAGAAGAAAATATGATCTGTGTATGAAGAGCTTGATATACATGCAGTTTCCTCAGAGGGTCAGATTAGAGGACAGAGGTGCTTTAAAGTGGACCAAAACCCAGGGGCACCCAGATCGGTGCATTGTTACGGCCAGCAACCGCATAAAAAAGTCCTCCAAGAACACACCCGGCAACCCCGA
Source organism: Gastrophryne carolinensis (assembly GCA_027917425.1). Classification (NCBI taxonomy): domain Eukaryota; kingdom Metazoa; phylum Chordata; class Amphibia; order Anura; family Microhylidae; genus Gastrophryne; species Gastrophryne carolinensis. The sequence continues at coordinate 405,460,783 of CM051238.1, read as the reverse complement.
CGAAACAAACATCTATTCCCGGTCCTACGGCACATGTGCAGCTACTCGTCCAATCAGCTTGTTCGGATCCACTCAAGTCAGTCTTCGCCTAAGGTGAGCGGCCCCAAGTATGCCGCCGGCATCATCCCCCGCTACCCTCTAAAAGGGAGTGTGCCTACGCCAGCCATTAACAAAATGCCTAGCGGGGGAACGCGCCCTTCTAAAGGGATAGCTGGGATACGGCCCCAGCTTGCGTATTCGCCATTGGACCAGAAAAGATGGTACTCTTATGGGGCGACCTGGGTGGTTTCACACAGCCGGCCATGCCGATTTTGGGTCCCACTTTGGGATGCCCCAGGGGAAACCCAGCAGCAAGCCCAGAAATCTTTTATAGATTCCAGGCTGGCCGTTGCTGGGATTTGTTCCGCTTCAAACCAATTGCTCCCATTCCAGAGCTCATTTTGCTTAGGTTTTTGGTTAGCATTCACAACTTAGCATTATACCAACAGTCATACTGCATACTAGTCACCGGGGGAAGCCCATCTAGGAGGAACATTCCTGCAAGTAATTACACCAGAGGAGCTTACAAAAGGTGGTGTGTGGCAATTACAGATTTTAAACCAGACAAAATGAGGGGATAAAAAGGAGGTGTTGGTGACAGTAGATGAGAGTTAAGTGGACCAAAACACTAGGTCCCGCCACTTGATTCCCTCCTACCAGGGCATCCAGAATCGGGATGCCCTGCTGTGTGAAACCCCTTAGGTCGCTAAGAAACTCACCTTCTTCCCCGGTCCAACGGCGCCAGCACGAGCAGTGGCCGCATCCCTGCTATCCCTTTAGTAGGGTGCGTACCCATGCCAGGCATTTGTGAATGGCCGGCACGGGCACGCTCCCTACTGTTAGAGGGTAGCGGGGGATGCAAAATCTGCCCGATACTTCACAACATCTGCATGGAGCTAAACCCCATTAAATAGCATCACTGATTGCAAGAGAGGGTTAAGGGGAACAATTTACTAAACTTTGAATTTTTGACTGGAGGTCCGCTTTAAGACAGCATTGTATGAGGTATTGAATTGATGCAGGATCCCCCACTTCAAAAAAGTGGACATTCCCTGGGTTTCATTTACAGTAAGCGGCTTCTGAAGCACGTTTACCAGTCCATTAATAATATAGTATAACAATATAGTTTAATAATGGAACCACCACAAATACAGGGCTGCATGTTACAATGATTAGCCTGGATAAGCAGCACTTACATTATAGAGCACCTACCTCTCCACGCTGTTATGATGGAGACATCCATGAGATCCACCCACTGCATAAATCTGCCCATCTATGACTGCAGCGCCCACCCTGTTCCTGGGCACACTCATTGGAGCACAGGGTGACCACTGGTTGTTCATGGGGTTGTAGCAGTCCATAGAATTTGAGTCCTCATTGCAGTCAGGTGCATTGTTACGGCCACCAACCGCATAAAAAAGTCCTCCAAGAACACACCCGGCAAGGCCGCTGCGGGGCAGTTCTAGAGGAGCCAGGCTCAGCCACTCGTTGTCCAATGGGTTGTACGCCTCCAGAAAGTTAAGGGACTGGCGGAAATAGCCCCCAGCCACATAAATAAACTGGGGGACGTTTGGGGTCCTTCCCTGAGGTGGTCGGGTGGGCTTGTGAAGAGTCAGGTCCTGGAAGATCTGGGACAGGTAATCCTGGCAGTGGGTGTCTCCACGCAGGATCTCACAGCGTTGCAGCTGCAGCTTCAGAAACTTTGGGGTAAGTGAATGGCAACGCACAGCCTGCAGGAGGGCCTGAATGTAGGGCCGACGATTCTCACAGTCATATTTGACCCAGTTGATGCAAGCATGGAAGACCTCCGATTCACAGCGCACATTTAGGTCGTCGCGGCTGATCAAATTCACCAGCTGACAGCGGGTTAGGTTGAAAAATTCCTCCTGCTTGGACACCTGGTATAGAGGAGAGACAGCATGAAAATACCTGTAAGATATATTAGGACTACATCAAACAAAGATCCACATGATCTAGGGCAGGGGTCCCCAAACCTCTCCTCAAGGTGCACCAACAGACCAGGTTTTGAGGATCTCCACATAGCCGGCACTATAGCTCAGCTGCAGCACCAATTACCTCATCTGTGGGTCTAAAAAACAAATGACCTGTTGCCTTGAGGAAGAGAGTTGAGGACCCCTGATCTAGGGTAAAGGTGTCAAACACTCTCCTCAAGGGCCACCAACAGACCAGGTTTTGCAGAGCTCCACAGATGCACAGATGAAGTACTTGGTGCTCAGACAGAGCTATAGAAACAGCTATGTGAGATCCACAACATAACATGACCTGTTGGTGACCTTTGGGTAGGGGGCTTGACACTTCTCCTCTAGGAAATGCTCAATATACTGTAAATAAGATGACTTAAAACAAAGACGACATCAGACCAGCCCAGTGAGATATTTTAGAAATACTCCGGATTAGACATTGGTAACACTCAAAAGTCCCAGAGTTCAACACTGAAAGTAGTAACTGCTATGTATGGTAAGGCAACTACAGCATAACACGCCCCCCCAAAGACAAACACACACCAACGCTTTCAAATGGTCAACATAGTGGTGCACCTCGCATGCAGGGGGTGGGGGGGGGGGGGTTTGGGTCATAGGCAACAGACTAAAATGACACTAAAGTGGCAAGTGCCTGAGATATGGCCACTTGGGCACAGCCAGAGATGGACAGCTAATCCTTCAAGGATTAGAAGAGTATAAACACCATCCCAAGAACTGAACTTTTAAACAGAACCCATGTGATACAGCAGCCAGGCTTTAGGCCAGGGTTCTTGGAGTAAGGCGCTGGAAGCTGTGAGCCCAACATGAATCTCAATAAGGGCACTGACAATGCCCAGTCCTGGGGACCATATATCCCCCCACCCCAGCCTCAAGAGCCCCCTAGCTTTAGAAGTGTTGTAGCCTGCCAGACAGTCCATGACTCACACAGTGTTCCGCAAGCCACTGAGCTACAGGCTGGAGATCCTTGCTTTAGACCATCAAATTGCCATGTATCTATACAACACAGGTTACTTACCAGCATATGCACCATAAAACCCCATTTTCACATATCGATCACAGCTGACAGATCACATTACTTTGACTTCCCACTAGCTCAAGTCCTAAAAGCCGAGGTCCATGTCCCCTGGTGTTTGTCCATCTCTCGATTAGCAGAGGTGGATAAACAAAAGTGAACAAGCCCCAGTTGGGAGCATAAGGGCAGGTCTAAAACAGTATTTTTCACCTCCATCCATTCCAGGCCGTCCCGATATCTTCACGAGTGGGACATCCAAAAGCAGTGTCCATATGGGCAGGATCCCCAGTGCGGAACAGCAGACAGTTAAATTTCACTACCCCCTGAAGCACCTTTCGGCAAAAAACAAACAGTCAGCTGAGGCCCTGACATCCACCTTGTAAAAACTAAAAGTATGAACTGAAGACCAAGTGGCGGCCTTACTAACTTGTTCAACCAATGCCTGGTGCTGAAAAGCCCAAGAGGCACCAATAGTTATGATCCGAAAAGGGGGTTCCAGCCCCTTGGCAGAATATGTTTGTACCACCGCTTGTCTAATCCACTTACTGAGAGTGTATTTGGCTGGTGGCAACCCATTCCTAGAATCCTCAGTTAAGACAAAAAGCTAATCCGATTTCCTGAAGGATTCAGTCGCAGCCAGGTAATACCTTACGGCTCTGACCACATCCAAAGCATGGAGGGTCCGTTCTTTAGAATTAGCCCGTGCTGGGCACAAGGAAGGTAAGACAACTTCTTCATTAAGGTGAAAGGAAGAAACGACCTTTGGCAGAAAATCAGGTTTAAAATGAAAGACCACCTTATCTCTGTGCAATTCAAAGTATGGTGGTTTCATACAAAGCGCGGCCAGCTCTGATACGCGATGCACCGAAATGATCGCCACTAGAAAGGCCACTTTGAGAGTCAATATAGACAATGCAGCATCGCTCAAAGACTCGAAGGGAGGACCCTGGAGAGCAGACAGCAATGGATTCAAGTCCCCGCACCGGTAATACCGATTTACGCGGTGGCCAGACATGGGTGACTCCCTGAAAAAAAGTCTTGATCAATCTATGATTGGCAATGGATCTCTGGAAAAAAAATGGCTAAAGCCGAGACCTGACCCTTGAGGGTGCTCAGCTGGAGGCCCAAGTCTAGACCGTGATGTAGAAACTCCAGAATTCTAGAATTTCCGGCAAGGAAGGCTCTTGGCCTCGCACCAAACTCTGTAGTATATCATGGAAGAAGACTTCTTCCGTGCCTGGATCATTGCGTAAATAACAGTGGCCGATAACCCTTTCTCCGTCAGGATTTAGGTTCCAATAGCCAGGCCGTCAAAGCCAGCGGCTCCGTAAATTCGGGTGCCGCAACAACCCCCGTGTGAGAATACCCGGGTTGTCGGGCATGATGTAGTGATCTATTGACATCTGAGCAAACCTGCAAACCAACTCCTCGGCCAGCGAGGAGCCACCAGGATGGCTGGTACACCTTCCTGGGCCATCTTGCGCAGCACTCTGCCCAGGAGCGGAAACGGAGGGAATGCATACAGAAATTTGAACTCCGTCCAAGGGATCGCAGGAGCGTCTGTTGCTATGGCCAGCGGATCTCGAGAGAGAGACGAACCTTGTGATTGGGTCTGGACCCAAACAGATCCGCGTTTGGTTGACCCCAGCGGAGGCACAGAGCCTGAAAGGTCTCGCTGCTGAGGGACCATTCCCCCAAGCGCAAGGAACTCCTGCTCAGTGAGTCTGCCTCCTGGTTTTCCACCCCGGGGATGTAAACCGCCGAGATGCAGGGAACATTCTTCTCTGTCCAAGTCAGAATCCGGATTACCTCCTTGAGGGATCTCTTGCTCCGAGTCCCGCCCTGGTGGTTGATGTAGGCCACAGCTGTCTGATTGTCCGAGCGGACCTGAATCACATGGCCTCTTAAATGGGGAGTCAAGCGTAGAAGAACCAACCGGATTGCTCTCAGCTACAAGAGGTTTATGGGTAACCGTTTCTCCTGCAGACCCCACTGACCCTGGATCTTCTGGGTCTGCCAAACGCCGCCCCAGCCTGTAAGGCTTGCATCCGTGGTAACTATCTCCCAATGGGGAGTCAGAAAGGACTTGCCCACCAGCAGGTTCCGAGAGTGCAATCACCACAAGAGGGACTGCCTGGCCAGAGGGGACAGTGAAAACCCCTGTTCCAGAGATTCCTGCGACCGATACCAGCCGGTCAGCAGGTTCAATTGTAGAGGTCTCATGTGAAATTGGGCGAAGGGTACAGCCTCGAAGCAAGACACCATTAGGCCCACCAAGCTCATCCCCAGTACCAACGGCTGTTGAAAAGTCAGCAAGGTCTACACCTGCGTCTGGAGTCCCAAAACTTTCTGCTGTGGTAGAAAAACCTTGCCCTGCGCGATGTCTATTGTCATTCCCAGGAAGGATCTCACTGTTGAAGGCGTGATAAACGTCTTGGGGTAATTGATTACCCAACCGAAGGCCTCCAGGGTTGACAGCACCGTCCGAGTATCGCTCTTGGCCTCCTGAAGGGACCGGGCCAAAATCAGCGGGTCGTCCAGATAGGGTAACACTCGAATACCCCGACTCCTCAGGATAGCCATGATACCCGCCAGCACCTTGGTGAACACACGGGGGGCTAAGGAGATGCTGAATGGGAGTGCTACAAACTGGTAATGTTGATCCTCCAGTGCAAACCTCAAGAACTTCTGATGTCCTTGGAAGATCGGAATGTACAGATAAGCGTCCCTGATGTCCACAGTGGTCATGAAGTCGCCGGGCCAAAGCGATCTCTCTGCCGACCACAACGTTTCCATGCGAAAATGTCTGACCTTTACTAATTTGTTAAGACCCTTCAGGTCAAAGATCGGCCGCAGCGTTCTGTCCTTTTTGGGAACCGTGAACAGGTTGGAGTAAAAATCCTGACCATGTTCCTGCCGTGGCACAGGGCAAATCACACCTATCCGCAGGAGGTGTTGGACAGCCGCTCTCAAAGCCTGAGCTTTTAACGGGTTTCGGGATATTAGTGAACAGAGGAATTTCGCGGGTGGCCTTACTGCCAGCTCTATCTTGTAACCGGAGGACACCACCTCCTGAATCCACCGAGACGTCTCCAGATGTGAGCAAACAGCAGAAGCTGTCCCCCCACCCGTATGGGTGAGGGCGCCCCCTCATGCCCGAGAAGGCTTGGCTGGGGGTTTGGGCTTAGCTCCCCAGGAGGGGTTGGGCTGGCTGCGGGACCTACCTCTGCCCCAGGTATCTCTGCAGGCACCTGGAAATGAAGATCCTCTTCCTCCCCGAAAAGGACAGATAAGAAGAGGGGTTCCGAAAGGACCGAGCAGGTTTTCTTCTCTGCGGGAGCCTACCATCCTTGACCAAAAGGTCCAGGCGCTCCCCAAACAGCCAGCTTCCCACAAAAGGTAGACTTGCGAGGGACTTCTTGGCAGCCGCATCGGCCAACCACTGCTTCAACCAGAGCGAGCAGCGTAAAGCAACAAGCAGTTCAGCAGGGAAAGGGTACCGCCTATCCAGGCCCTTAGAGACCGACAATCTGTTGGGCCTTTCCCACTCCTAAAGAATCGTATTAGAAAAATGAGGCTGCTCAGGAAAGACCCGACGTTGCCTCTCAGGCCCAAATAAATCACCCTGCTTCCTTTGAGACGCTCTGGGAGGGACAATGTGCAAGGTATCAAACACGGAAGAGAGCAAACTCTGTGTCATCCGGGAGCCAAGAATCCTCATCCGAGGAGGAACCAGAGATGCTGTCGTCACCAGCGGAAAGCAGCTCCGCCGCTTAGAGTGAATCTGGCAACGCACCTTCCTCCGCAGATCCCAAGAAATAATAGAAATCATCATCCGAGTAAATCGGCTCCAGATGCCGCTTCTTACTCAAGGCCTTCTTAGGGGCTGTCAACGAGATCTGCTTTGAGATGAGCCAGACAGTGCGCAAAATCAGCATGTGACCCCTTGCTGGCTCCCCCTTCACTAGGGGCTAACTGCAGCAGCGGAGGATCCGGGGAGGCTGATGGTAACGCAGGGCTAGGGTCAGGAGCAACCGCCCGCTCATGGTCCAAAGCAATGCCTCTGGCGCAAGTGGAACAAATAGTGCTGAATCCGCCCAGGGGATTACGTCTGCAAAAGGGGAAGAGCCTGTCCTGCCCAAATGGGGTGCCCGGCTCACTATCCCCTGATGCCTCCATTATGGTGATTGTGAATAGCAATATTCAATAAGGCTACGAGACACTAACGGCCTAAGCCTAATAGCTGATGCCTCTAATTAATAATGGGGACTGGGAGGATCCACAACCCTTAACTTTAGCCCATGGTCTAAAATAAAGAAGAAAGGACAGCAATTACGAAATTATGTCATGTATTAATATATAAAGACAGGGAATACATGCAATGAACAATAAGGTACAAAGGAGGGACTCACGACACCGCCAGTTCAGAGAGGGATTACTTCGAGGCGCTCCGCAACAATGGGAGACACTGCAGCCTTGTCTCCCCCAGCACGGAGGCCTCAGCAGCGCGCCTCAGCAGCGCGCCTCAGCAGCGCGCCTCGCTCACCGCAGCACTTAGAGAATGATCCGGCGGGGGGCGTCACCGGCGGGCTCCGCCCCCCGTGGCGCGTCATCCGCCAGTTCACCACGAGCGCTGCCTGTCATGGCAGCGACCCCCCCCGTCGCAGCAAGGAGCCGCACACAGCACTGCGGACAGGACCCGCGGGGCGCGTAAGAATGAGAGGAGCGGAGACCGCTCCTCGCTGCGCAGCCAGTGAGGAGCTCTCAATCCTCCCAGTCGCACCAAAGCACAGCAGCACACACATAAGAATAAAGCAAGTGGGCAGAGAGGGCGTATATACAAGAAAATATCTATCAGTGGTTCCCCATCAGGCTCACCATAAAGCCTGTGGCCCAGAGCATGTGCTCTGACAGAACGCCACAGACCCCGGCGTTCACACTACCGTCACGGATCCCTTTAGCAGCCAGAGGCTGGGAGGCAAGGATGGGTCAGGAGAGATCCAAGGGAATAAGGCTCTGCAGCAGGCCAACAGGCTAGGTGGCCCTGCTCTGCTGCCAAGTTCTGAGAGAGTGAGTAACGATCTTATGCAGCCAACTGCAAGATGAACAACTGGGGAATGATAGACGGGCAGCTGCCTTTATAGGGGGCCGGGAGGAGCTACATCTTTGGATCTTGCAGTCAGCGCCCCCTAGGGGCGAACACCCAATCCTGAAGATATCGGGACGGCCTGGAATGGATGGAGGAGAAAACTAGAGTCAGACAATGCCACATTTTCCACCTTGTAGAGCTTTGAAAACACAATGAAGAGTAGGTGGCTATTCTATAGACTTGCTCCTTTGATGCCTGGATGAGACAGGGCCTCAAAGACCTTATTGTCTGTTGCCTTTATTTTTGCAGAGGATTTGGCAATTGACAAACCCATTCGTCCATTCTCCAATCTCAATAATACAGCTCCCCTATGAATTCAACCAGCACCCAATACAAAGCGCCTCTATGCTGTTAATCTCGAAACACTTAAACACTTGTGTGACAAAGGGATCAATTCTCACATTTGATGACTTTTGTAGTGTAGTCACCTTATATCCCCAGCCCAGCGCCCCAAAACAGCCTGTGTTTCTCTTTTTTTTTACCTCTGCCTTTGCTCAATATTCATAACACAAACTGGATGCAGTCAGCCATATTGCTTCCTGGCTGAGCAGCCCCACCCCCAGTGATGATGCCATTAGTTACAGTACACACATCTTGATGAGCACTTCAACTGCCATTATGACATTTTGGAAAAGTTGAATATACCAATGAAACGTGTTAGGCGGCTGGCAAGGGGGCATCACATCAATAAGGATTGGTGTGGGAAAACCCGTGGGCACAGCACGAGCGGCCACAGTGGATGTTCCTGGGTAACCATGTTTTCTTTTTTAAGTTGTCAATACAGCTGTTTTTTGTAAGTGCAATACTTGGAGATATTAAAAGGTTCTACCTTTTTGTACATATGGAGTTGCACTAGATGTCTTTTTATGCTTGCTTTTTATATGTGGTGCACATTTCTGACATTGAACACAATTTGCCGGAATTGAAAGCTGCATTCCTTGAGTGAAACGGTGCTGAATCCGCAGTGTGTAAAGCTGTAATCTCAAGTCACTCTGGTAAGAGTAGATTGGTGTGGTGGTGGTGGTGTGGTGGTCACATGGTATGGAACTTGTAATGTGCATGGATTCTCTTGAAAATTCGATCCCTGTCTTGATCTGACCCAAGCAAAGTGTATTGAGCACGGGCTGTGGGATTTTTGAAAATCTTATCCCTGATAAGAACTGAACGAAGTGCTCTGTGACATATATACATACATATATACATACATATCTTCTCTGGTGGACTTTTGGTGGAATAAAGGGTCCGGCACGTGGAGCAACATCATATAACAACATTTATAGAATGTTGGATAGAATATTTTATATGCAGTGTTTTTCTTCTTTGTAACTGAATTAATTAGCATTTGGCCATTCGCCATAATATTAAATATTGGGCAAAGGCTGAGGTAAAAAAGAAGCTGTTTTGTGGCATTGGCTGGGAATAGAAGGTAACCACAAACTTCCTTTCTGAATAAAGGTGCACTTTAAATGAAACAATACAACATGGCGGCACTTTTATATGCGGCCTGTGGGTGGCACAGTGCAGTTGTCCTTTATCATACAGGGTACCTGCTCAGCACCTTCCATCTAGCATGGACATGGTGTAACAGCTTCAGGCACCATGACTGGGTCACATAAAAATTAGGTTTTAGATGGGTCACCCCAGGTACCATGTTGGACACCACTGAGTTAAGGTGTAAAGTAAATTAATCATTGACTTTACACCATGATATCCATTGAAGTAGTATTTGGGCAGAAATGCTCACAAGGGCAGTGCTGTCTATCCTATTGTATCTTGTATTATTCATTATGAACTCTGTAAAACTGCATTTGTAATAGTCAATGTACTTACTGTATGTTCTTCCCTGTCTATAATTACTACTTAGTACATTGCTACGAAGACGATGGTGCTTTACAAATAAATAATTGATTTTAAAAATGACGCTACATTTCCCTCAGTTAAAAGCTAAACTGTCACATAATGGCAGTTTAGCTTGTTTCTCTTTCATTTATTGCAATTATAACCAATAAGGCTGACCCCCAATGTGAAGCTGTGTTTAACGGAATGTATCATCACTGGAAAGCACCTTGGCTAACCATTCGAACAGCAAACTGCATCCGGTTCGTATTTTTAGGAAAACCTGATCAAAGCGATAAGCTTAAAAAAAAAAAGTAACACTGGGCTGGGGATAGAAGTGACAAACATCCTTTCTGGGTATAGGATCACTTTAAGTGCCATGAGTTTTTTTCTTTGTAACTAGGTTACATGTCCAATAACCTGCAACAATGAGGACACAGTAAGAACCTCACGCAATACAGAAGAGAATGACCCGGCGTAACGTCTAGAAGCAGGGGAGAAATATCCAGTATCACAATGCAAATCAGTGAAAAGGAGTTGCCACACTCCCCGTCTGGAATTCTTAGAAAGAAATAGGAGATCACTTTGCCAGAAGAAAAACAATCTACTATATCCAGGGAATAAAAGAACTAGTGTGTTAATATGCATAAATACACACACAAATCTATACCACATGGCCAAACTTAACCGGACCAACATCAATTTTTACTTTAAAGTGAACCAAAACCCTGCTAGATCAGCCCGGGAATCTAGAAGATTCCCAGGCCAATCCATCCCCTCCCCGCAGGGCATCCAAAATCGGGATGCCCCGCTGTGTGAAACCCCCCAGGTAGCCGGCTGCACTTACCTGAATTCCAGTCCGCTGGAGCCCACTCACACCTAACCGCACACAATGCTCGTAATACTCAACTTCATTACGAGCCAGTGCCAGGAAAGGAGTTCCGCGATTGGCGTGACCGCTCTGCCCGGATCCCGCCCCTATATAGGGCAGGCTGTGGCAGGATATCATCAGTTAATTAAACAGCAGTTCAGCCACAGCCCCAGGAAGGGAGAACATTAACCTGCGCATAATGCGCACAACTAGAGATAGTGCAATAGAACTAAAACCGCCTAGAAGGCTTCAACCACCACCGACACAGTTGTGGTGCCCCACAATAGAAGAGGACAAGAAAGGAAATTTACTAGTGAGTACACAAATTTCCCTTTTCTTACCTATTCGGGGGTACCACTAGTAGCGACGCGTGGGATGTCCCAAAGCAGTACCCTCAATAAGGGTGGGACCATGCAAGAAAAGCTGACTGCATCAACATAACCAAGAACAACGGTACAGACGCCTCAAACTTAGACCCCTGGAGAGGGGTTCACCACCGTCTGCAACACCTTACTCCCCAGAGTGGCATTGGCTGATGCCCTGACATCAAGTCTGTAAAACTTGAAGGTGTGGAGAAACGACCTGGTGCCCGCCATAAAGACCTGTTCCACACCGACGCCTGGTGTTGGAAAGCCCAAGATGCGGCAATCACCCTGGAGGAGTGAGCGGTGACTCGGAAGGGCACCTCCTTCCCCTTGTAGGCATAGGCTTGTATGACCGCGTGTCTGATCCATCTGCTTAGAGTGGACCTGGCAGCCACCAGGTCACTCCTTGGTCCTCCTGGGATCACAAACAAGACATCCATCTTGCGTATCTCTCGAGTAGCAGTCAAGTAATACTTTAATGCCCTCACCACATTGAGGGAATGCAGGAGCCTATAGCGAGCAGGGAGTGGGCACAAGGAGGGTAGCACCATCTCCTGATTTAGATGGAAGGAAGAGACCACCTTGGGCAAAGAAAATACTGCTTCACATGAAACACCGCTTTGTCTTCATCCAGCACCAAAAAAAGGGTGATCTGATCAAAAGTGCTGCCAGCTCCGGAACTTGCCGGATGGAGGTGATCACCACGAGAAAGGCCACCTTCAACGTGAGCATTGCCAGCGAAGCCTCTGCCATGAGCTCCTGATGTGCTTGAGTAATGTCTGAATTACCGTGGAGGACAAACACCTCTCTTACAATATGCTGGTCTCAACAGCCAAGCTGCTAAAGCCAGCCCTGGAGAACTGGGGTGTCGAAGAGGACCCTGATGCAGAAGATCTGAGTGGTTGGGGAGTTGCCACGGGCAAGGCTGAACAGATCCTTAGTGGGAGACACACAGCAGGGCCACCATGTAAGGTTCAGAGATCAGGTAATCTGCTGCAGTGGGGTCCTGATCCTAGGGGCTCAGACCCAGTCGGACGACCCCCGGACCCATGCGCACTTCCCTCACTCGATCCCACGCCATCGGCTTAGGAACAGACTTCAGGCATCTAACAGGGGTCCCCACGAACGCTGCAGCTGGTGAGGGGCTGGACAGAGTTAAAGCACCCACTCACTCCCGGTCAGCACTGTAACAAAAAAAAAAAAAAAAAAAGGCAAGCATCTTCACAGTCCCTTGCAACTGCAAGAAAAGAACTGAGGAGATCCTGCCATAGCCTGCCTTATATAGGCCGGAAGGCGCTAGATTTTTTTCTTGCAGTCCCCATCTATGGCTGACATTAACCCACTCATTGATACTGGTGGTGCCCCTGAATGAAGACAGCGAAGAATGGCCAGGTAGATGACAGTCACGTGACAGCTCAACCAACTTGTCTGAATCGCATAGGACAGAAAAGCGGGGGGTGGGGGTCTGGGATTTCTGCTACATTTCCAGTTACATGGTTCTTGTGGGGGGCGATCGGCCCGGGAATCTATAAGACATCTATAATTTTGACTATTTTGACTATCCTGGGTTTTGGTCCACTTTAGCCAGATTTAGAGACAGATTATAAGGCTGATTGTGAGCTAACAGGGTTGAATGCTGTGGTCCCTTTAAGATTTATATAATTCTAATTTGTTCATTAGATGATAGATAATATGTTCACGTGCATCTCTCAGGTTAGTTAAAAACTGGTCTTCTACTGTGCCAGCATGCTCTGCCCTGCCAGGTACCAGCTGGTACCTTCTTAAAGGCCACAGACGGCACTAATGTACCCACCCACTCTCATCCAATGCTTGAGAGTGGCTGGGTACAACTTTGCTCTGACAACTTACACAGTCTCATAAGAGTAATTGTTCCCTCTCGTCCATTTTGTCTTTTGATGTTCACGGTAAGTTCCCACACAATGGGCCATGTATTGAACAGCAGTGACCAAACAACCCCAACCAATATACCTGGACCTCTCCACACCTCCGCCTTAAATGAATTACGATGGATCTCCAGCCCTCTGGGCTGCTACATCCTGATTTGCGATGCCCATATTGCTTGGTGGCTCATAGTGAGCCTGAAAATCTGGAAGAGTCTCACAAAGTTTGCCGTACATCACCACTCACAAGTTCCACATGATCACAGCAACCAATGGGGATCAGAGCTGCTTGCACGCACTGCGAGTGGTGCTGTTTACCAGCATGGCGAACCCTATTGTTCACCAGAGGTGCACCTTACACACAGGTGAGATTTCTGCCCAGTTTTCATGTTTCCTAGGTGGTTCTAAGTGAGAATACTGCCCAGTTTTTGATCTGCCAGGCTTCCCAAATGCGGGTGACCAAGAGGGTAATAGTTAAAATATGCTTTTAATTTAGGTCAGCTTTAATCAACTGCAAAAAAATAAATAAAAACACGGTTTATTTTGGTGTACAACATTCCAAAGCTCACCTCTCCAAAATGCATGTGTATGTACTCCCGTGCCTTCTGGTGAAGCTCTTGACAGCCGATTTGCTCGGCAAAGTTGGCAATGCCGATGGCGTTACTAGGGTCCAGCTGCTGGATGAGAAAGTCGCAGCACGCTTTAACCACGCTGTCCATCTGATACATGACGGCACCATTCATGACGTGGATGACGCATTTCTCCCCCACAGAGATACTGGCCGTGTAGGCGAACTCCAGCAATCGCTGCATCACCTTGGGATGAATCCCCTCGATGGTGACCGTGGCCATGCCACACTCCATGAGCCCGTTGGTAAACATGGCTCTGAAGACCGGGCTGCTGGAAGCCAGGACGATCTTGTGCGCCATGAAATCCTCCTGCACCTCATTGTTGTATTTGACCCGCAGAGTCACGTCGCAGAGCTGTTTCTCCAGGCGCAGCTCGTTCATGATCTGGAAGGCCTGGTTGGTGTGATCAGCCAGCGTGTAGTGGAACTGGCGGTTTCCATTGTTCTGCGAAGGCGTCACTTCAGCCTGGCACTCGGTAGCATACATTCCCAGCATGACCACCCTTAGCGACACATCATCCAAAGCTGCCAATTGCTTTACAGAAGAGGAAATAAATTAAATCTGCAGTCAGTATTATCCTGCGATCCTAAAATCCTGAGCAATAACAATGTATAATCCCATAGACAAAATTATTCCATCCTTAAATAAGAACTATGAATCCGCAAGTCTACAGTCAAGGTGGAACTTATGTAATTTAATCCATGGCTGATAACCTTAAGATGTCCAAACTGATAAAGAACGAAAGAAACTCCTCCATTCAGGCGGCAAATCGTCCAGCTAAAGGAAATCCAGGAAGGTGACGTCTAGTTCATTTTTTGTTTGGCATCTGCAGACAGGAAAGAAATATATAAGTGGAGGTGATACAGATCAAGTCGTGTACATGTTACACATTGCTGAGATAGCAAAGCTTTGTAAGGTTCAACATCTATATTCAACCAAAGTCATGTCAGGTCTGCTTCGCTTTTTACAGAATACTTTATTCGCCAGGTATATCTGACGATGTGAGTGCGGCTGACCTCGATGGGGACCTCCAAAATATGGCAATATAACTATATACTTATTTTTCTCACTCTGCCCTTTACAGAGTGGTCACGGCCCTGGCCATATGGGTCCATACAGCACTTTAAATCTTTATATGTCATTTAGGCTGTAGCCACCCCTGAGCACACAGCACTTTATATACTTTTATTGTTAATATTAGGAGTATTAGTAGATTGTAGCACCCTTACTGAATTATTGGCACTAGGTTTTTTGGAACGAATCACTGTATACTCTATTGTATACAGGTTTTCTATTAGTTTTACATTATTACAGTGAATCACTGTATATTATATATTATTTTTCTACTATCCTGGATCATATGGGCAAGGTGCAGTAATATGTTATGCATTAAGAGGGCAGTGTGCAATAATATTACATTTTTGAGTGGAGTTAATTAGGTCCCACATTTCTTTGCAGCTGATTTATGCGTTTCTTAATTGTTTTAAAGGGGCTCGTATTTATGTGATGTTTTTTATGTACTTGATTGTTTGACTCATAATTAAAAGGCATTTACGGTACATTCTTTGAAAACTTGGTTGTGCGGCCTTTTTTGATAAGGACCACTTAGGGCTGATCTGGCAGCCCTGCTTTTGTTGTACAATAGATGGTTGACACAATTGTGTATTGGTCCTTTGTAGGCTAGCACCCGTGTACTACCTATGATTGAATACTAGCTGTGCCGAATCCCAACCTTTTTGTGTATAGTTATATCTGGACATATACGAGGAATTTCCTTTGGCCTGAGGCAATCGAGAAGGATGAAAATACACGGTGAGCAAGACACAGTAACAAGAGTTCAAGAACGACAGGTATCAATAGCTATATTTTTAGCAATACAAAAGTATACAATTTTCAACACAACCTTGCATCAGAATGAATAACCATACACTCGATTTAGTAGACGGATGGCTGTTTGAAAGAAGCTCCTTTGGGGTCTAGTAGTCCAAGCAGACTAAAAAGGAAGCAACCAGGATTTATTGGGTTCTTGATGATCTTAAAGAGGAACATCCTCTGCCCACTGGTTTAAATTTATACTCACCGCGCCAGGGCTTGCGTCTTCTGGGTCCCTCAGAATTCGGCCGACCTCCTACGGGCAGTGTCATCTTGGAATCCCATCAGGCACTGTGCATCTCTAGATCTCGCACGTGTGTGGTGCTGGTGCAGCGTGTCAGAAGATGATGAGGACGGCTAAAGCCCCTGCTGTCCTTCAGCAGCCAGCTAGGCATGTGGGGCCAAGACTCGCAGTTTCAGCTGGCACCAACATCCAAAGAGTAAGCAGGGACCGATTAGAGGGGGGGTTAGTTATTTTTATGTCTGTTGTACCACTTTAAAGCAGATCAAAACCCATGGACCATGGCCCTGGAACTAAAAGATTCACACAGCGGGGCAACCATCAGGGTGCCTTGGGGAAAGGGATCAAAACAAGGGATAGTCAAAATCCTGGGTTTTGGTCCACTTTAAGGATGGCTTGGGTTTTGCCTCTACCAGCCCAATTTAATATATATAATTTTAACTAAACATAAATGGAAATAATACAATTCTGTGAAATACTCACCTGTAGAATTGATATTATTTGTATACAGTACGTCCTGCTCCAGATATAATACTTACACTTGGGTTATCCTCCGCCAGATGGCGCTGCACTGCAGAGACATGCAAAAACAGGCTCCTCCCGGCCCTTCAAATACCCAGGGACCTCCCACAAATCCCCAGCATTGAAAAGCAGTGAACAAGAAGCCGGGAGAATTAAACCACCCAGAACTGGTAATGATAACAATGATAACAAACACCATACAGGGGATCCAGAATAATGCAAAAAAAAACAGGGTGGGTGGAGCAGGACGTACTGTATACAAATAATATCAATTCTACAGGTGAGTATTTCACAGAATTGTATTATTCTTAGTATACAGTACGTCCTGCTCCAGATATAATACTTACACTTGGGACATCCAATAGC
Source organism: Gastrophryne carolinensis (assembly GCA_027917425.1). Taxonomy (NCBI): domain Eukaryota; kingdom Metazoa; phylum Chordata; class Amphibia; order Anura; family Microhylidae; genus Gastrophryne; species Gastrophryne carolinensis. The sequence goes on along the minus strand of CM051238.1, from coordinate 405,443,977 downwards.
AGTGTCCATAAAGTAGGGTGGGATCCCCAACAAAAAACGACAACAGCAGACAGTTTAAAACCACTGTCACCTGCATAACCATACGGCCAAGACAGCATGAGCTGAGGCCCTAACATCAACCTTGTAAAAACTCTGCAAACGGTGTGAGCAGAAGGCCAAGGTAGTGGCCTATCAAACCAGTTCAACAGAAGCCTGGTGCTGAAAAGCCCAAGAGGCATCAAGCACGAGTAGAAAAGAATCAAGGCGACAAGAAGATTCTTCCCCTTGCTGGAACAGGCCTAAGTAACAGCCTGACGAATCCAATAGCTACAGTAGACTTGGCAGAAGCCAAAAGACCGAACCAGGGACTAAGAGGAACATCCATTAAGGTAATAACCAGGACCAAGGCCGCCCAACTCCCGAGAGCAGACGAGATCGGGCACACTCAGGATGTAATGACCACAGGCCCCAAGGAACATCAGTTCCCTTAAAGGACACAGTGACTACCAAGGAAAAAAACTTCCAACACCTGATTAAGGAATGCAGAACCCTTTCCTCAGCGTTGCTAGGAAAAAGGCACAGCAGGAATAGCAATATCTCGAATCAATGAGACAAGAGACACCTCCAGATGCAGAGAGTCCGGCTTCAGGCGGAACTCCACCTTATCCTAGTGTATCTCAAGGAATGGGGGCTAGGTAGACAGAGCCGCCCACTAACACACACCTGACCAAGGTAATAGTCACCAGAGGGACAACCTTGAGGGTAAGAACAGCCAGACAGCATCCTGAATAGGACCAAGGGACAAAAACCTGCAAGCAGACAGAATGAAATTAAATTTCAAATCCCAACGGGGACCATAGGATTACATGGGGAACGCACATGAGTACCCCATGAAGGAAGTCTTAACCAAGGAAGACAGAACCAGAGACTACTAAGGCAAGGTGGACAGGGCAGAACCTGACCCATCAGAGTACTGAGTTGGAGAACCAACTCCAAATCATGCTGCAAACACCACTAGCACCCTGGGAACCGAGAACGCCCAACAGGTAAGAGACCTAGACTCACCAAACAATATGGGTACGTCATACCCTACAACGGATGGTAGAAGAAGAGGAAGAAGCTTGCTCCTAGCCTTCCCATAGTCTCAAAACACTGAGACAGATAAGCCTGTCTCCATCAAGATGGATGTTTCAGCAGTCAGGCCGACTAGGCCCGAGTCTGTAGATTAGAGTGACTTAAAGGGAGCCCTGAGTGAGCATAGCTAGCACTCCTGGCAAAAGGTACAGAAACTACTGTCCTTGGTATCATAACCACCCTCTACTAGGGCACCTGGGGGGCACCAGAATCACTGGTCCCCTTGCCAGAGCAAACATGCGCAGAACCCTGCCTAGCAGGGGGAATGGGGAAAAGACATACAGAACCGAACGTCCAGTCATGACGTTACTAAGGCATCCGGACCACTGCCAGAGGATCCTGGGACAGGGAAACAAGGCCGAGAGCCTGTGATAGTGACGGAACACAAACAGATCCACAAATGATAGGACCCCATAGTGGTACAGGGATTAGCACATCCTGTCGCAGAGGGGCTCCACCGGGGCAAATATCACTGATATGCAGGGAACATAGTCTCCGCCCAGATTAGGAACCTAGACACTTCCTAGAGGGTCCACCAGCTCCAGGCCCCTTCCAATGGTTAATGTAGGACACCGTCGTAAGACAGACTGAGCGCCCCCAAACTGGCAGGCCCAGAAGGGAAGTAGTCAAGCGAGACAGAACCAACTGAAAAACGCTCACTGTTTCAAAATCAATAGGCGTAAGGACCGTCTAAGGGCCCCACCACCCCCAGAATCGCAGGGAGTTTCAGAAGAAAACCTCCCCCTTCAACCTGATAGTTTGGCATCCATGGTGACCTTTCCAGGAATGGGTAAGAAGGAACTGCCCCCAGACAGGTTCCTTGAGTTCATCCACTCCAAGAGAAACCTTCTTATCAGGGGAAGGCCCACAGACCCTACTCCAGGGATGCCGGATCCCTGTCCTGTATTAACAATAGAAGTCGCAGAAGGGCCCAAGGGGAACTGAACATAAGGGACCTCTTCCGAGCAAGACACCAACGGGCCCACCAGCTGCATTTCTGCCTAGTGAAGGGACCGGGACAGCAATGAGGGACTGAGCCCATGTGACCCGATTGTCCACTTTATTGCGGAGAAGGGAAGATTCTCATTAGAACCTGATCCAGATTCATTCCTAGTAATGGGATTACCAATTAAGGGGACAATGAGGACTTGGGGTGATTGATCACCCATCCAAATGACTCCCAATGGACGCCATCAGCCGGGTATCCATCTTAGCCTGACGCAGACTGGGAAGTGAGAAAGGACGTCCAGGTAGTCATCGTCAGCACCTGAGTGCGCACTCTGGGAGTTGAAGAGAGGCCAATTAACAAGGCCACAATTATCAGTGTTGGACTACCAACACGAACCTGAAGAGCCTCAGAGACCTGAAGGCACAGGGCTGTAAACATAGGCATTCTAGAGTCCCCCCAGACGGCAAGAAGCCCACTGGGCTCAAGGTGCTGATGGCCCAACTCAGAGTTTCCATGCAGAAACTGCCTGTAATTGGATAATTGCTGTGAATCCAGAATGGGCCAGCCGGACCCATCCTTTTGGGAGACTGTGGAAAGGTTGGTATAGTGGCCCCTGCCTCTGCCTGTTACAGGCAATCTGCAAGAGACCCTCAGACCTAGCAGGCCTAGCATGGCCTGTGCCAGCAACTGAACAGCGGCAGGGACCAGGAGTACCTGTAACTTGATAAAACTGGGGAAGGCCGCACAGCAAACTCTATCCTGTAGCTGGAGGACACAACCACCTGAATCCACCAGAAGGAGGCGAGATGCCTCCTGATAAGAGCAAGGTGCTGCAGCCATCCCCTCACCCAGACGGGCGCCCCATCATGCTTGAGGGGGTTTGGTGAAAGATTTGGACTTAGCCCCGCTGCTGGGGCCAGGGCGTTGTCTGCTGCTTGTGGGGCAGGAGTCTGCACGAAAAATCTGGAAGGACACCCCTGGTTCCTGTTTAACACTAAGGTAGGGGGGAGGAGGGGAGACCCTGCCCCGAGGGGGCCAAGACAGCCGTCTGCGTAGGAGTGATTTGCCCTTTTTACCGAACAGGTCTAGATGGGCCCCAAATAGGCGTTGCCCTCTAAAGGGAAGCCCAGTAAGAGTCTTTTTAGTAGCATCGTCAGCACCCCACTGTCGCAGCCAGACCAAGCGACGTATAGCTACCGCAAGGGCAGAAGTTCTTGCACACATTGTAATAGCGTCATCCAGCGCTAATAGAATAAATTTTACAAATACATCACAATTGGAGAGTGCATTAAACACCTCCCAGGGGAGATCCTCAGGGTGATGATCAAGCATCTTTCTGATGAGGGTTCTAGCGGCCACTGCAGTAAAAGCTGCAGCACAGACCGGGCGCAGCGCCGTCCCTGCACAAGAAAAGGCGTGGGAGGCCAGCAGATCAATGCGCCGGTCCTCAGCATCCCGAAGGGTACTTTAAGCAGGGGTTGTAAAAAAGGGGGGATTAGGGACCCCTATGATCGGCGCATCCACCACAGGGGGTGATGACTAGCAATTAACCACCTCAGGGGGAAAAGGGTATTTCCTACCCCAGTCCCCTGTGTTTCAAGATACCAGGCGCACACCAGTTATCCTCTATAAAAAAATTTTTCTTTTTATTTTGCAATTTTAGGGTCCATATTTAATGCTTATATACAAAAATTCAATAGCACTTCATCTCAAATATACATGGGGATAATAGTACATTAATTGCTACATATTAAGCGCATATGAGCAGGTGGATTGGATGATCATCACATTTGGTATGCGGGCTCTTCCTGTGATAACAATGAGTCACTGCTGTGTAGCCATAAACATACAGCAATCATGTGTCCAAATACCAAATGTATCAACAGTATGAGATCGTTTACAAACAGAGAGCAAAAATATACAAAGCAGTGGTCTATGGTAGTGATATAAAGTTACATTAGGGTGTTTCAGCAAGCACTATATTCATGTGCTGCATAGTTATGCTGCCATTTATACATTAATAAACATTGTTACAAACCATAGCTTAATGAAGCAAAGAAATCTGATATAGGCATACAAAAATGTTATATCTTTACAACCTGTGGCATATAATCAGCAATGTATATACACTCATTATGCTTCAATAGAAACTATGGAGATTAGACCACAGCAAATCACAATCAATCCAACGAAAGATAACAGAATTGTATCAGTAATCAACAGTGCAGTATTACCCCAGTAATCTTAATAGCAAAGGTTTGGGCGGTCCTCCCACGTTCCGGGGATCACGTCCCCTTTCTCAAGGAAATAACACCCTACTGTCTGCAGCCTCACGCGCACTTTTAAACGGATCCCCCCGGCCGGCCATGTGACCTAACCCGGCGTCGCGTCACTTCCGGTGCGGAGCCACGTGTCACTTCCGGTTTCGGCGAGTCCCGATCTAGCAACAGTCAGAGGCTGGGTCGGTGACCTCACAAACTAGGAGGCAACAGATCTCCAGTCTGCGGCTGCGCAGACGCGCGGGGCTCGCCGTACCGGACATTTTGTTGAAGCACAACATATTACTTCTATAATCTTTACAAATATGCATTTGCTTTTTTAAATTTTCGCTCGGGGATCCACTGAAGGGGTTTCTTGATCCGATTTGAGGCTGCAGCACCTATGGAAATTAATATAAAAACATATTAAAATTTTAAAATCAATACTATAGGATATATATATATATATATATATATATATATATATATATCTCACTCACTGGTGAATCTGTCTAAAGTGCTCATAAGCAATATCTGCTCCATTATGGTATCTTACTTAACAACCTTTTAAAGATTATCCTCCACCTTAAAGCATACCTAAATCTCAAATGATAATCTTATTCTATATATCTATATTAAAGCATACCTAAATCTTAGATGTTAGTCTTACTCTATATATTTAGATTAGAGCTTACCTAAATCTTAAATGATAATCTATATATTTAAATTATATACAGTTTATCACAAACGAATTTTTTTATACAATCATGAAATGAACTATTATAAGAACGGCGTAAGATCTATGTCTTCATTTAACTCAAGGGGCGATTTCGTTTTTAAACGATAGATCCAATATAGTTCCCTTTGTAAGATTAATCTCTTTCTGGAGTTCATGATTGTATAAAAAAATTCGTTTGTGATAAACTGTATATAATTTAAATATATAGATTATCATTTAAGATTTAGGTAAGCTCTAATCTAAATATACTTGTAGGCGACTCAGCAGGAGAGAGATTTAAGCCTGGGGAGATAGGTGAATTGAAGCTAGGTGTAGCCACTTGCCGACCAGATTGCAGGGCCAGGGCTTGCTCGGCACAGGGTCCGCAGACCCGTGCCCTGTTTCCAGCATCAGCATGGGGTTGTCCACACGCTAAACACAGCCGGTCATGTCCCAGAGGGACCCCGGTCACATAATTCTGAGATGCCTCCATATGGTGATTATTCAAAGCACAATATGCCAGTAGGGATTTACACTATAAGTAACCCTGGATGCCCCAAAGACCCGCTAGGGAAGTGGGAGAATATTACAAGGCCCGCTATAATTTTACACCGGGCCGGGAGAAGCCAATGGTGTTCACCAGTCTGAAAGACATAAAGGGAATAAGGGGTGTCAGAACCATGCGCAGTAATCAAGGATCATGAAAATCGCCCACGAGGGCACTTACAGACCAAGGGAGGAGGAGGACCGCTACCACGCGTGCGTGCGACCAGCATCAAAATGGCGCCAAACGAACCTCGAAGGGCGGGCCAGATCGGCTGTGATGCGGAGCACGCCAAACCAGCCCCCCCCCCCCCCCCCCCGAAGAGCGCGAAGCTCTGAGATAGTTTCAACGTTGTCATGAGGAGCGAAGTGTATGACACACTTAGAAAAATGATTTGCCAATGAAGACGCCGCAGCGTCTGAGGCGACGCCGCCGCTCGGCGCAGCACATCCAGTAAGGGAAGAGGTGCGCGCGGCGGCAACAGATGCACAGTAAAAAAGCAAAAGCGCGGCTCTGACACCAGGAACACCAGTCAAGGGCAATACTAAGGCCATAAGCGTGTAAACATACACGGAAACTACCACACACACACCCCCCCTTTCTTTCCCCGGGCTACGGGGGGGGGGGGGGGGGAACGAGGGAGGATGGCGACCCTTTGTACAGGGCCGCTACACAGGGCATGGAGCAATAGTGCGGGAGGGGCATCCCCTAGAGGCTCACCATCAGCCTAAACCGCCTACCCTTTGGTGGGGGACTGCGGTGGAGCATGGCTCTGTTAAGCACGCATGGTGCTGCCTACCTTCACCCGACCAGCGCAGCCCAGGCTGGAAGGCACATCACAAGGAGGACGGGTGGGAATAGTCCAACAGGGCCGCAGGCTGTAATAGCCCCGCTCACCTGCAAGAGAGTGATACTTCATGTCTTCGCAGTCAGCACTGAAGAGAAATCTGGGGATTTGTGGGAGGTCCCCGGGTATTTGAAGGGCCGGGAGGAGCCTGTTTTTGCATGTCTCTGCAGTGCAGCGCCATCTGGCGGAGGATAACCCAAGTGTAAGCATTATATCTGGAGCAGGACGTACTGTATACTAAGAATAAGGGGGGGGGGGGGGGGGGTAAGGTCCAATGTGTCCAACATGACCAAAATCAATACAAAGTCTATGAAGCACAGAGTGTCCCAGCAAGATGACCAAATAGACAATAGAGTGTTAAACTGGGCCAAATCCAGCTAAGACTCTATGTCCTTTTGGTCAGCTTGCTTGGACACGCCAGGCCTCGAAGACCTTACAAAGATATGTTTATGGGGGGGTGCGAGCATTGGATGGAGCAGTGCTGAGGATGTGGCTGGCAACCCACACGCAGTGGAAATGATTTCCAAGGTGAGTAAGTGGCGAAACGGGGGGGGGGGGATGGGCTCAAGGGCTTCACACTGCAGGGCATCCCAGAGGAGGGCTTTAACACCTTCCCACTTGCCTGGCAAATAGAAATACTCCATCGTGACATGCGGGAAGAAAATACCCCCTGCGTTTTGAAACTGCAGCGCAAAGAAGTCTATGGGCAGAACAGGTACCGGTATTGTGCTTTACCTGTTCTGCATTGCGGTACCGATAGGGGCAGATACTCACCACCACAGGTCCAACGGTATCTCCAATGCCCACCAGATTAAGGGTGCAGTGCAATATATAGAGCTGGTCACACCCAACACCAACACACACCTTACCTGGTCCCCGTATACCAGCGCATTCCCTCTACGCCATCTTGGTCTGGCTGTAGCAGCTGCCAGATACGCTGATTGACAGGGCCGATTTCCAGGAACAGGTAAGGTTTTTTTTATTTTTTTAAACTTCCTCAGATTAGCCTCAACAGGGGAAGGAGCTCTGGACGTCATATTTATTATTAGCATAGAAGGGATGACGCATAGATTGGAGTTGAAAATACAATAGTAAACTAGATTTTCATTTCCAGGAGGAAATACGTAGTACTTGGAAAGAGCTGCAAGTGTGTGCTTATGCGTGTCTGTGCGCACCTGTACCTGGGAGGGTGTGTGTTAAGTGCATCTGCTGGATTAGGTGAGAAAACAGGGCGCGCACATGTTTGCCGTTTCACCTCTATCAGGAACTTTTTAACTTTTAAACCTAAATTAAAAAACATATCCGTTTCACTCCCCAAAAAACACATAGCACACCTGACAGCCAAAAGCTTCTAAATGCTGTATGCGCCTTATTCGCTGTGTTTAGCAGGTCAAGATGCATTAATTACGGAAAAGTGGATCTGGTGACTAGAGGTTTAGATTCTCAGCCAGGACAAGCTCTTGAACAAGGCACCTTATGCCCTCCTTCCCCAACAGCCCCCCCAGACGTCAGCCCAGCCCCCCGGGTATGTGTGCACTCACACCTTGTGTTTGTCTCACTGCATGTATGGATAAAATGTGGAGGAAAAAAAAAACCTAAGTGTGCACAAGCATACAATACACACACAGCTATAATATACACACTCGCGCTAAGGTAGTAGAAGTGGACAGAATGCAACACAAGCTGAAACTGGATTGCGGCAAGTTTAGACACGTACTGGCTGTCATGCTCCAGGGGTGACTGTATAAATAAGACAGCTCTGCCATAGCACCAGACCCCAACAACATTCTATATTGAGCTGAAGGGGTTAAAGCCACCAGACAGGAAACTAAGCTACAGATAGGAGGAATGATTGATAATAAGGCAACAGCTCAACTGAGGTGCAACCATTTTCAGAGCTTCCCCATGATACCTCCCCAACTTTTTAGGGTGGGAAAGAAGGACAATTGTTAAATGAAGCCAAGCTCCCTCATCAAGGGGTGCATAGGAGACGGGTTGTAACAGTTACAACAATAGAAACACTTTGAAATAGGCAAATGAATCATTTATTGATGCAGATCTGCAAGTTACATCTCAAAGAGGGACAAATGAGAACAACAAAGGACAGGGGGACACGGGCTCAAATGAGGGACAGTCCTCCAAATCAGGGACACCTTGGAGGTATGCTTAACACCCATTGGGGTGGTGGTGACAATTAGGGATGAGCGAATCGGTTCTAACGAACCTGAATTTGCACCGAATTTCAGGAAAAATTCGATTCAGCACGAACCCGAATTTTTGCTGACCGAATTTTCCCTGAAATTAAAAAAAAAAAAAAAATGCCGGCATGGTGGGAGCGGGGAGGCCGGCTGCGCTGTCAGCGGGCGGCGGAAGCCGGCTTTCGCCACCCACCAAGCCCTGAAGTTAAAAAAAAAAAAAATGCCGGCATGGTGGGAGTGGGGAGGCTGGCTGCGCCGTCAGCGGGCGGCGGAGAAATTGAGGTTTACAGGTTCAGCTTATGATTTTTCCTCTGAAAAAAGTGGGTGTGGCCCTTGGATCTGTGATGCTGCATAATAATCAGCTCTCTGCGCTGATAGCAATGTGATGAATCTGCAGGAGGCGGCAGAGAGAGGGAGGGGCCAGCAATCCTGTCCCGCTCTGCTGAACCGATTGGGGGACGGGATAAACAAAGAATATTGGCTGAACCTGTAAACCCTGATCAGCCATATCTGCTTCAATTTAAAAACAAAAAACAGTTTAGGACAGTGTCATATGTAGCCCGACATAATGATGTAACAATTACCTTTGCCTGTAGTATCACTTTAAAACAAACAGCCTAGTACTGGGGCCAGGATGACAGAGAACTTAGCTGGATACAAAAGACGGCTTATTCCAAGCTCCCCAGCTGCCCTCAGACCAGCAAGGGGACAGCACCCAGTGTGGCCGATGTACTCACCTACCCCCAATAAGCGAGGAAGCTTCTGACTTGTGGATGACCACAGGAGAGCGCTGTGGTGCCAGCATGTTCCATGATTGACTCATATGAGAAAGTCCAGGAGCAGGTGCACAGCTAAAGGTAAGCTGTTATTCGGGAGAAGGCGAGTGTAATGGGGCTTCAGGGGTGTTTTACACAGCGGGGCATCCCAATTCAGAATGCCCCAAGGAGTGAAACTCGATTGGTCCTGGAGTCTTGACTACATGGCCTGCAAAGTTTCTCTTTAATTGAGGAAAGGGCTCTTTGCTGTGCAAGCTGTGCACCTATGAATTATCCTCTACCTGAAACTGGCTTTAGCACAGTACACTTCCATAATGTAAAAGAAGTTCTTCCCCCCATTAGCAGCGGTGCGTGATCTACAGCTCTCAGTCCTGCCCTTCATAAAATTGCCCGACACAGCAGATTGTTGTCACAACTTCTAGGAAAGGGAGTGAACCTCGCACGGTATGGCGGCCATGCTGGATGACACAGCAATGTTACGCAACACACTAGATGGGTACCAATGGCACACGCTGCTTATCACTGAAAAGACCGGGCACAGCAAGCCTGAAAGAGTGAAATAACGGGATTTTGGGTACAGCAGAGAAGCCACCAGATATGTCTGGGTCCCATCACAAGACAACTAAGCAGACCTATAGTCATTTCTCCCCCATCAGAACTCTGATAAGGATAGGAGGTTTATATCTCCTGGCCTGGCAATTAAAGTGTGAAACTCTGATGGCAACAAGTATACTCACCTAGGGATTTGATCCCACTGCACATACTGGGGGGGGGGGGGGGGGGGAGCTGGGGCACGCTCGCCACGCTGCAGCGGGTCATGTTGCATAGTTATGTCCAGCAGTGTGTTCTGATTGGACAAAAGCTCAAGCAAGCCTGAGAGCAAGGATTGAAGCAGACCAAAACTCAGAACAAAACCCAGTGCGAACAGCCTTGAATTCTAAAAGGCTCCAGCCACTGGCCTTCCCCTGGCGCATCCCAAAACTCACCTTTGCCCTGGCTCGGAAGGTGATGTAAACAATGCCTGGCTGCATCCCCAGCAACACTGGCCTGAGACGCCAAGGCAGTCAGATAGGCTGGGGACGGGAGCCTGCCCATGTCTAAAGGGAAACTGGGTATGTGGCTCATTATTGCCAAGCACTGCCTCTAAACAGCCGTATTCTTGGCAATAATATGCACAGCATGGGGTAGGTACATTTTTACGAACAATGTGGGGGAGGGGGGTTCACACATTTGAGATGCCCCTGGGACAAGATACAGAACTCAGGATAGTAGTAATACCCAGTTTTGCGCTGCTTTCAGTCACATTCGCTAGTATTCATATCTCTCAGGTGTTCTCATGCACTGGCTCTCCTCCAATCGGCGTAGAACACCCGCCAGTGAGAAAAGATTGAGCCATCTGGCAATCGATTCTGAATAAATGGGGTGTCGGGGCAGCTTCCTGCAGCAGATGTGCACACAGAAATGCCCGAGCCACGTAAGAGCATCAGCCGTGGGAAGCCGGTGATGCTGCTGTGACTTGGGGGGGGGGGGGTCGCAGAATGGGATAGCCCAAAGATAGCGATTCACCCTGGACTAAAGGACTTCAGGCCTGGCACTAAAGGGTTCAGGCCCACTTTAAAATACGTAAACAGCTGATTCTGGAGAAGGGTTCTACAAAATTGGGATGCCCTTGTGTTGTGGACCAAAAACCAGATAAGGGGGAAAAAAATGAGGTTTGGTCTGCTTTAAACTCCCATTCAGGTGTTCACCATGAATTCACAATTCCATCACTGACCAAATTGGGTTCAGTGGGCGTGAATGCCCCCTGTCAAACGCTGATGGTCATCTGGGGCACAAGAGCAGCATGGGAGCACCGGCCAGGTGAGCAGAATCTTCAGATTTGCTGCTGGGATTCCATGCCTCCCAACATTTCAGGGTGGGAAAGAGGGACAATTTGTAAATGAAGACACGCCTCCTCACTGATTGATGGATAGGAGATAGGATGTAACAGGTACAACAATAGAGACACTTTAAATAGGCAAATGAATCATTTATTGCTGCAGGTCTGCATGTTACACCTCAAAGAGGGACAAATGAGAACAACGTGGGACAAAGGGACAGTCCCTTCAAATCAGGGACACTTGGGAGGTATGGGATTCCTGTGGATGGCATTAATATTCATGATGCAGAGAGGGGAGAATACAGTGGTTCTGAGGACTTCTATGGGAAAAGTAAACTGAAGGTCTACTTTAACACTTCCAGATCCAGACATTAAGGATCTGAAACGTATTCATACAGCATCTATTCACATAGAAAGCAACTGCCACAAAAGTAAAATTGTATCCTAGAGAATATGAAATAAAATTATATATATACAGATTTTACAAGGAGGAGTGTGTATAGATGTGTGACCCTCCACCGAAAAAACTGGGCCCGTCATTGGTTTGGAAGGATAATCTTATCGGATACTGAATTTAATCTCCGCGGATGTTTGGTAAGGGTGGCAATTGGCCCCTCTGCAAATGAACCGCTGACCTGGGTCTGTGTGGTAATAAAAGCAATAATGAAACATAACTGTCAGCGAGATTATATAGTAATGAATTATGTGTTGGTGATGAAAGTGCTCTACGGAAAGTGTAAACATATACCTGAGCTCCACCATTGGCCCGGCTGTCATCAGGAATTACAGGTTAATCTGCCCTGATTCACGTGTGTTGGACGACTCCCTGCCAGGGAAAAACATTTCTGGGGAAACATTTTTGCTTTCAAAAAGGACTGTAGGCTGCTCCCAAAAATACCACCCACCCTGGGCATCCTAAATCGTGATAAAAATTCCTTGAAGCCTGAAATCGGGCAAAACACAAGCTCTCCTATCTGGCGAAAGCAATTGCTTCACAGGCAGCCGCCGCCAATAAGTGTGTTGCCCAATTTGGGGCTTCACGGGAAGCCCAATTATACATGTAAAAAAATGTTTTTTTGGGGACCCCCACCCTGCGCCAAGCTTGTAGAATAGTCCTGACCGTTCGCACAAGTCGGATGCAGCAGGCACAGGGCAGACATGAGTGATAAGGCTCAGGTACTCACTTTCTCCACGGCTGGTTAGTCATCGCCATAAAGCGCACAAGAGAGCGACAGCCGAGGTCCTATCAGTTGCCCCTTTGCCCTCTCCTGTTTACAAAGCCGTCAGTGACCCGAGACAGCCACTGCCCAGAAAAAGCGCAATGTCATCCACCGCGTCAACAGCGTGCGAACAATCCAGAATCGTGCAGCGTTGCTCATACTTCTGTACTGTAAAACTTATCTGCTGCTGTTAAACATTTTTACAAAGCGAGAGGTCGGTTACTCTTTTACTTATCTGGCCAAGGACATGTGATGGGGAAAACTCACGTCCTGGGGGGGGGGGTTGGTGACCGAGCCATTTCTTCTGCATAGGTGATACTCTAAAGCAGAACAAAACCCAATGTGGCCAATCCCTGGAATCAAAAAGAAGCTGAGGGTCTTCCCGCCAGTGGCATCCCAAATCAAGATGCACTACAAAACTCACCTTCTTCCTGGTTCCCCCCCTGATGTAAATATTGTGTGGTCACATCCCCAGCATCTTCGGGCTGTGCGCACGCTCCCACCCCAGCCATTTAGATAGGCTGGAGATGCAGACGCGTTAGCTCCCGATTGCTATTAACAGAGCCGTTTGCAAAGCACTACATATGCAAGGCAAAAGGTGCAGACTGGACAAAAGTCCATTCATGTTCTGTAGGACCAGGGAAAGGCGAGTTTTTCTGGGTAATCTGGGGGGGTTTCACAAAGTGGGGTATCTGAAATCAGGAAGCCCCTGGGGCAGAGAACAAAACTCTGGAAAGTCAACATCCCGTGTTTTGTTCTGCTTTAAATCTGTAGTGCAATTCTTCCTGAGGTAGGTGTGGCACTTCTGCTAGGTACTGCCAAGCTGGCGTATTCTACTATACACTGCGTCCCAGAATATAGTGACTGTCACCTGCGGACACACCAGCACACAACTCTGCCAAATCAATTGTTTTTTTCGGAGCATCAAGATGCCGACTAAAATCAGACTCCCAATCTGCAAAGTCCTCAGCAGGCGCCCACAGAAGGTCAGCTAGTTACCATTAGGGTTCTCCAGTGACATACCAACCAGTCCAGTGAGCCCCTTAGCTGATGGTGGTCACATGAGACAAGCAAATTGGCAAGTGGGGGGGGGGGGGGGGGGGGGGTCAGGGCAAGTTTGCTTTCCATTTTTGCAGTCATCCAATTAGGGATATCCACTAGGCGAGACAAAAACAAAATCTTGTAGTTCTAGATCACCATCTCTCAACCTGGGGGTACATGTAACCCAGGGGGTACACATCAATGGTCAGGGGAGCACCAACAGATGGGTCTGACTGGTCTGCTATATTTTAAACAGAAAAGTATTTTTCCTCCTTGCTATTAAAATTGCAACGAGATCCTTGACATTAACTATCTGGGTAGCAATTATAAAACGCCTCCTAGGGGCTACTCAATTTGAACTTTTTGTCGATAGGGGGTACTTGGAATAAAAAGGTTGAGGACCACTGTTCTAGATTACAGTGAAAGGCCTTTATTAGCCAATCATTTTCCATAGGGCAAGCACTCCCCAAATACTTCTGGTGATCAGCTTACAGAGGGGCCCATGGCAGGGGCTTTCTATTCCCATTAGACATAAGCTCAGACTGGCCCACAGTGAAACCTTGGGGTCCATTTGGGACCCAACTACAAAAGTTACCCCTATTCTAACTGTCCTGATTTGTGTTGTACTAGCAGCCCTGGTCCTTTATCCATTGGGGGCCTTCCATTTCTTAGTTTTGGCCATGTGTACAGCCCTAGCATGCAATTGAGGATGTGATAGTAATAGTTACACTGTCCTATGATAGGCGCAGCAGGCAATACTGGAGGTTGCTGGTAATATTTGCATTTATCTGAGGGGTGGCACCCCCTGAATCAGGTTGACTGCAAAGCCCAAGACAACCCAGTCTTGACCCCCTCCCAAAAAGCTTGTTGGGGCAAAGCTTTAAGACTTGTGGGTTTTCAATGCTCAGAGAACACAAGTTCTGAAGAAAATGGACCATTGGCTCAGCGGAGACTCCTTATTTTGAACATTTAGTGTATGTTGCGCAATCCTTTGCTGAAAGTGACACAACAAGCTCACGTGGCAGAACCGTGCTGAGTAATCGCTGGTTGCGCAACACAGGAATACCAGAAATGCTCACCTGATATAAAAAAAAGGGACAAAATGCCGGCTCTGAGTCACTCTGCACACCTATTCTGCATCATTGCTGGCATCGATGCTGTGACTACTGTACTGGTAGTCAAAACATAATCCTGAAATCTCACCCCATACCACGTCTGTCTCTGTACAGCTTGCTTGCCAGGTAACTTCTAACCCAGTTTTTGTCCTGTCAGTACAGGAGTCCAGTCATCGTGTGTATTGTCCATTCACCTCTTGTCTAGTTTTCTTTACCAAAAGCAGGGAGGTACGGACACCAGTCCAAAATGCCTTACACTTGGGAGCAATTCACTCATTTAACATCACTGCATAGTGAGCTATGTGGACCTCAAGGAGTTTGGCAAGTGGGTAGCAGAGGGACAAGTACAGAACGAGGCATCTCCAGAGGTGCAGGGAGCAGCAGTAGGCTAATCACCAAGAAGAATCTAACACAAAACAAGGGCAGCAGCATATTCTTAAACATTGGGGTAATATAGGGTTAAGGGGATCAAGGAGTTCAGAAAATTTTGGTCGTGGCTTCATTTTTTACCTTTTAACCATAATACATCATCAGCATTAAGACTAGCATGCATTCCTTTAGTTCAAAGGAAAGTCCACTTTAGTGGATATTTGCAACAGACTTCAGACCAGAAACACGTTGCCGACTGCAGTCACTCACTTGCCATCTACTGCTTCCCTCATGGTCAGCATCTCAACCAAGTGTGTGGAGTACGAGTGCAGCCTGAGGTGCCCATTATTTTCGATGAGCGCCTCAGCCTGGTTGTATACTCTACCATAAACATATGGCAGGACCAAAGCTTACCATCAAAGCTAAAGCCTGGTTATTTAATGCCTTACCGTGAGCCCTACTGTCCACTGATATTCTTGTTCAACCAAAAGTGAACTTTACCTTTAAACCACAGCGTCCCTCACTCTTAACCCTGAGTTTTACTTTTCAGATATTCCTATCCAACCAACATGAACTTTCCTCCAAAGCCATAGCCTCTAATTTTCCGTTTACACCATAGCATTCCTACTTACTCTTAACCCCGAGTCCTCCAGTTTACCGATATTCTTGTCCAACCAAAGTGAATGTTTGCCCCAAAGCCATAGCCTCCCTCTTTACGCTTAAAGCTGAGCCCTGCTGTTCAGATATTCTTGTCCAACCAATGTGAATGTTCCCTTTAAGCCATTTTCTTCTTTCTCAATTAGTGATCCATGTATCCTCATTCATACCATAGGCACCCATATGAAACATCTTTTCTTTGATTTAAACTCTAAAAAGGTAGCCTTGAATAGCTAAAGTGTTAATTTTAGTTTGCAGTTTAATTGGTAGGTCTCAATTAGGACCAAAAGGTGATAACCAGCGCAAAACTCAGGGATCCTGTGTTAGTGACCCCCCTCTGGACCCTGTGTGTGATTACACTCATTGTTTGTCATTATAGACAGGAGGTGAAGCTCAACGGGACCCAGGAGATGAGAGAAAACTATACTCAGTTTTGAGTAATAATCCATATTGGATAGCTAGAGTTGAGATTTGGAACATGTGGGGGTTTGAATCACCATTTTTCATTGATAATTTCTCATGAGCTCCTACGCACCCAAGTGTGCGCCAACTCTCATTAGACCATAGAAGGTCTGCTAGGTTCACTGCATGGCTAGCTGAACAGGTATATGTAGTCAGATGGAATCGTTTGGCTGTACGCAGAGCACGGAGCATTCATGCATGTGATCACCCTTTGTTAGTCCACCTTGAAAGGAAAGTGTTCCACACAGCCCTGATATTGAACTGCACCATTTTCTCAGCTTACTAGTGAAGCAGAGACCTGGACAAATGCTTATTCCACAAATACAAGTGTCTGAGAACACATCACCACATCACAGACAATTGACCCATTCTGTCCCAGCACTAAACCATGAACACCCACACTACCTTTCAGCAATTCTGAAAAAGCAACCTGGTTCAGAAGGTCACGTTGGAGGGAAAAAATAACACGTCCATCAAGGAGGAAGAGCAGTTCCAAAGTTTCTAGAAGCTCCAAACATTTTTTCTGCTCCAAACATTCTAATGACCCTGGTTATAGCTGCAGATTGAATACTGAACAGATACATATTGGCTCTGTTTTGAATTGTGTGCGTTCGGTTATATAGAAATGACGCCAGCAGTACATAAACATGCACAAAAAAATACACAAAATCAAGTCATCTGGCGGATGTATATGAAATGGCAAAATACTTACCTGACCCCTGTGACCCGGGCTGCTTGACACCGTCAGCTGGGGCCAGCACCTTAGAATGCTGCCTTTTATTTAGCAGTAATCCTGCCAAGTATTATGGGCCTATATCTGCCGAAAAGGAAGCAAGCCAAGTACCGTATATGGATTTAGGGTTATTGACAGTTTATAGACCTATTCTGAAGGCTTATCTTTCACTCCACCAATCCCTGTCCTGCAGCCCGTATACGACCACCAGGTGCAGCACAGCCTGCAGGTGGACATGAGTGTCTCCGTACACAGGACAATAATGAGTTCCTTTATCAAGATCATCTCTAGGCACAAAGATTCTATGGCTGGAATTGAATTATGGCGAAGCTCATTTGCCACGGCTGGAGCTGGGCTTTAAAAAAAGTGTATGTTGCTAAAAGAATGGCAGAGAAACAATGTACTGCATGAACACTAGAAGTAACTTCCATAGAATTACAGGTGGGTCCACGTGACTTATCCACGTGACCATGTTGCAGCTCTGGAGAAATTTCAGGTTGGTTGGTTATTTCAGGCAGTGTGATCACATCTACTGAGAACCCCCTACACCCCCCCCCCCCCAAATAAGACATCCTTGAGTCTCTCTTAGTAATTCCCAATGCGCGTGTACCAGGAGTGTACTAGCTGTGTTCATTAAAGATTTATAAAAATGGTCAACCGTTACACTCACATGAAGGTGTCTCTGACCTCTTTTGAGTTATGCAGGACTTTCTAGCAAATAGAAAGGCAGCATGACCAGGGGGAATGAGCAGGTTCCCTGCCCACCCATTACCTGACATTCCCCTGCCTTCCTGTGTTACCATAACCCGACATGCCCCTGTCCTACCATAACCTCACATCTGTCTGCCTTCCTGTCTTACCATAACCAAACATCCCCCTGCATACCTGCCCTACCATAACCCGACATCCCCATGCCTCCCTGTCCTACCATAACCAGACATCCCCCTGTCCTAATATGACCTCACATCCGAATGCCTCCCCGATTTACCATAACCAAACATCCTCCTGTCTCCCTGTCCTACTAAAACATCCCCCCTGACCTACCACGGCCTGCCTTTCCTGCTATGCTGGGCTCTGGCAGTCCCCCCTGCTCTATCTGCTTCCTATTGATCCTGCCAGTCTGTAGACATCCCCCTGCTATGGCAAAACCTGTCAACACCCTGTCTACTTGCCCTACCATAGCCATACCTACCCCTGCCTCACTGCCTTACCATAGCCAGACCTGCCCCTGCCTTACCATAGCCAGACCTGCCCCTGCCTTACCATAGCCAGACCTGCCCCTGCCTTACCATAGCCAGACCGGCCCCTGCCTTACCATAGCCAGACCGGCCCCTGCCTTACCATAGCCAGACCGGCCCCTGCCTTACCATAGCCAGACCTGCCCCTGCCCTACCATAGCCAGACCTGCCCCTGCCCTACCATAGCCAGACCGGCCCCTGCCCTACCATAGCCAGACCGGCCCCTGCCCTACCATAGCCAGACCGGCCCCTGCCCTACCATAGCCAGACCGGCCCCTGCCCTACCATAGCCAGACCGGCCCCTGCCCTACCATAGCCAGACCGGCCCCTGCCCTACCATAGCCAGACCGGCCCGTGCCCTACCATAGCCAGACCGGCCCCTGCCCTACCATAGCCAGACCTGCCCTACCATAGCCAGACCAGCCCTACCATAGCCAGACCAGCCCTACCATAGCCAGACCTCCCCCTGCCCTACCATAGCCAGACCTCCCACTGGCTTACCATAGCCAGACCTGCCCCTGCCTTACCATAGCCAGACCTGCCCCTGCCCTACCATAGCCAGACCTGCCCTACCATAGCCAGACCCGCCCTTGCCCTATCATAGCCAGACCCGCCCCTGCCCTACCATAGCCAGACCCGCCCCGCCCTACCATAACCAGACCCGCCCCTGCCCTACCATAGCCAGACCCGCCCCTGCCTTACCATAGCCAGACCCGCCCCTGCCCTACCATAGCCAGACCCGCCCCTGCCCTACCATAGCCAGACCCGCCCCTGCCCTACCATAGCCAGACCCGCCCCTGCCCTACCATAGCCAGACCCGCCCCTGCCTTACCATAGCCAGACCCGCCCCTGCCCTACCATAGCCAGACCCGCCCCTGCCCTACCATAGCCAGACCCGCCCCTGCCCTACCATAGCCAGACCCGCCCCTGCCCTACCATAGCCAGACCCGCCCCTGCCCTACCATAGCCAGACCCGCCCCTGCCCTACCATAGCCAGACCCGCCCCTGCCCTACCATAGCCAGACCTGCCCCTGCCCTACCATAGCCAGACCTGCCCCTGCCCTACCATAGCCAGACCTACCCCAGCCTCTTATATTACCATAGCCAGACCTACCCCAGCCTCCTATATTACCATAGCCAGACCTACCCCTGCCTTCTATATTACTATATCCAGACCTACCCCTGCCTCCTATATTCCGATAGCCAGACCTACCCCTGCCTCCTATATTACCATAGCCAGACCTACCCCTGCCTCCTATATTACCATAGCCAGACCTACCCCTGCCTCCTATATTACCATAGCCAGACCTACCCCTGCCTCCTATATTACCATAGCCAGACCTACCCCTGCCGTACCATAGCCAGACCTACCCCTGCCTCCTATATTACCATAGCCAGACCTACCCCAGCCTCCTATATTACCATAGCCAGACCTACCCCTGCCTCCTATATTACTATATCCAGACCTACTCCTGCCTCCTACATTCCTATATCCAGACCTACCCCTGCCTCCTACATTCCTATATCCAGACCTACCCCTGCCTCCTATATTACCATAGCCAGACCTACCCCTGCCTCCTATATTACTATAGCCAGACCTACCCCTGCCTCCTATATAACTATATCCAGACCTACCCCTACCTCCTATATTACTATATCCAGACCTACTCCTGCCTCCTATATTACTATATCCAGACCTACCCCTGCCTCCTATATTACCATAGCCAGACCTACCCCTGCCTCCTATATTACCATAGCCAGACCTACCCCTGCCTCCTATATTACCATAGCCAGACCCACCCCTGCCTCCTATATTACCATAGCCAGACCTACCCCTGCCTCCTATGTTACTATATCCAGACCTACTCCTGCCTCCTATATTACTATATCCAGACCTATTCCTGCCTCCTATATTACTATATCCAGACCTACCCCTGCCTCCTATATTACTATAACCAGACCTACCCCTGCCTCCTATATTACTATATCCAGACCTACCCCTGCCTCCTATATTACCATAGCCAGACCTACCCCTGCCTCCTATATTACCATAGCCAGACCTACCCCTGCCTCCTATATTACCATAGCCAGACCTACCCCTGCCTCCTATATTACCATAGCCAGACCTACCCCTGCCTCCTATATTACCATAGCCAGACCTACCCCTGCCTCCTATATTACTATAGCCAGACCTACCCCTGCCTCCTATATTACTATAGCCAGACCTACCCCTGCCTCCTATATTACCATAGCCAGACCTACCCCTGCTTCCTATATTACCATAGCCAGACCCACCCCTGCCTCCTATATTACCATAGCCAGACCTACCCCTGCCTCCTATGTTACTATATCCAGACCTACTCCTGCCTCCTATATTACTATATCCAGACCTATTCCTGCCTCCTATATTACTATATCCAGACCTACCCCTGCCTCCTATATTACCATAGCCAGACCTACCCCTGCCTCCTATGTTACTATATCCAGACCTACTCCTGCCTCCTATATTACTATATCCAGACCTACCCCTGCCTCCTATATTACTATATCCAGACCTACCCCTGCCTCCTATATTACTATATCCAGACCTACCCCTGCCTCCTATATTACCATAGCCAGACCTACCCCTGCCTCCTATATTACCATAGCCAGACCTACCCCTGCCTCCTATATTACCATAGCCAGACCTACCCCTGCCTCCTACATTACTATATCCAGAACTACCCCTACCTCCTATTTTACTATATCCAGACCTACCCCTGCCTCCTATATTACTATATCCAGACCTACCCCTACCTCCTATATTACTATATCCAGACCTACCCCTACCTCCTATATTACTATATCCAGAACTACCCCTACCTCCTATTTTACTATATCCAGACCTACCCCTGCCTCCTATATTCCTATAGCCAGACCTACCCCTGCCTCCTATATTACTATATCCAGACCTACCCCTGTCTCCTATATTACCATAGCCAGACCTACCCCTGCCTCCTATATTACCATAGCCAGACCTACCCCTGCCTCCTATATTACCATAGCCAGACCTACCCCTACCTCCTATATTACTATAGCCAGACCTACCCCTGCCTCCTATATTACCATAGCCAGACCTACCCCTGCCTCCTATATTCCTATAGCCAGACCTACCCCTGCCTCCTATATTACTATAGCCAGACCTACCCCTGCCTCCTATATTACCATAGCCAGACCTACCCCTGCCTCCTATATTCCTATAGCCAGACCTACCCCTGCCTCCTATATTACTATAGCCAGACCTACCCCTGCCTCCTATATTAATATAGCCAGACCTACCCCTGCCTCCTATATTACTATATCCAGACCTACCCCTGTCTCCTATATTACTATAGCCAGACCTACCCCTGCCTCCTATATTACCATAGCCAGACCTACCCCTGCCTCCTATATTCCTATAGCCAGACCTACCCCTGCCTCCTATATTACCACAGTCCGCCACCCACCTGTCCTAGCATAGCCTGGCGTAACCATAGTCCCCCTTCCCTGGCATGGTGGGCTCCGGCGCTCCTCCCGCCCGGTCTCCTTGCTATGGCTGCCGCCAGTGTATACCGCGAGCTTTCTCCAATGTCTCCCGTGTAACAGACATGCGCGCTGGGGCTGCCCGTGCCTGGCCCGGTTCCCGGGGCCCCAGTGACTTACCGGCCCCCAGCACTCGCCTCCGCCACCCCCGCCGCCATACTCCGGAGCAGTCACCGTGACTAAGCAGCAGCTCCAGCACCAGCAGCGTCACAACCAGAGGTCAGGGGCGGCACAACACACGGCTGGGCGGGGCCATGGCGTCACAGAACCCACAGGGCCGCACTGATTGGCTGGACGGAAGGGGCGGGCATGAAACCCTCTGAGAAGTGAAAGTTCAAACAGAGCAGCTGATCGTCATGAGAGTGGCTCCAGCCCGGGAAGCGCGATGGGGAGAGGTGTGACAGGCTTCTCTGCTGGGCATACACAGGGCCGGGCTTCTCTGCTGGGCACACACAGGGCCGGGCTTCTCTGCTGGGCACACACAGGGCCGGGCTTCTCTGCTGGGCACACACAGGGCCGGGCTTCTCTACTGGGCACACACAGAGCCGGACTTCTCTGCTGGGCATACACAGGGCCGGGCTTCTCTGCTGGGCACACACAGGGCCGGGCTTCTCTACTGGGCACACACAGGGCCGGACTTCTCTGCTGGGCATACACAGGGCCGGGCTGCTCTGCTGGGCACACACAGGGCCGGCCTTCTCTGCTGGGCACACACAGGGCCGGGCTTCTCTGCTGGGCACACACAGGGCCGGGCTTCTCTGCTGGGCACACACAGGGCCGGGCTTCTCTGCTGGGCACACACAGAGCTGGACTTCTCTGCTGGGCATACACAGGGCCGGGCTTCTCTGCTGGCCATACACAGGGCCGGCCTTCTCTGCTGGGCACACACAGGGCCGGGCTTCTCTGCTGGGCACACACAGGGCCGGGCTTCTCTGCTGGGCACACACAGGGCCGGGCTTCTCTGCTGGGCACACACAGGGCCGGGCTTCTCTGCTGGGCATACACAGGGCCGGCCTTCTCTGCTGGGCACACACAGGGCCGGGCTTCTCTGCTGGGCACACACAGGGCCGGGCTTCTCTGCTGGGCACACACAGGGCTGGGCTTCTCTGCTGGGCACACACAGGGCCGGGCTTCTCTGCTGGGCACACACAGGGCCGGGCTTCTCTGCTGGGCACACACGGAGCTGGACTTCTCTGCTGGGCATACACAGGGCCGGGCTTCTCTGCTGGCCATACACAGGGCCGGCCTTCTCTGCTGGGCACACACAGGGCCGGCCTTCTCTGCTGGGCACACACAGGGCCGGGCTTCTCTACTGGGCACACACAGGGCTGGACTTCTCTGCTGGGCACACACAGGCCCGGGCTTCTCTGCTGGGCATACACAGGCCCGGGCTTCTCTGCTGGGCATACACAGGCCCGGGCTTCTCTGCTGGGTATACACAGGCCCGGGCTTCTCTGCTGGGCATACACAGGGCCGGGCTTCTCTGCTGGCCATACACAGGGCCGGGCTTCTCTGCTGGGCATACACAGGGCCGGGCTTCTCTGCTGGGCATACACAGGGCCGGCCTTCTCTGCTGGCCATACACAGGGCCGGCCTTCTCTGCTGGGCACACACAGGGCCGGGCTTCTCTGCTGGGCACACACAGGGCCGGGCTTCTCTACTGGGCACACACAGGGCTGGACTTCTCTGCTGGGCATACACAGGCCCGGGCTTCTCTGCTGGGCATACACAGGCCCGGGCTTCTCTGCTGGGCACACACAGGCCCGGGCTACTCTGCTGGGCACACACAGGGCCGGGCTGCTCTGCTGGGCACACACAGGGCCGGGCTGCTCTGCTGGGCACACACAGGGCCGGGCTGCTCTGCTGGGCACACACAGGGCCGGGCTGCTCTGCTGGGCACACACAGGGCCGGGCTGCTCTGCTGGGCACACACAGGGCCGGGCTGCTCTGCTGGGCACACACAGGGCCGGGCTGCTCTGCTGGGCACACACAGGGCCGGGCTTCTCTGCTGGCCATACACAGGGCCGGACTTCTCTGCTGGCCATACACAGGGCCGGGCTTCTCTGCTGGCCATACACAGGGCCGGGCTTCTCTGCTGGCCATACACAGGGCCGGGCTTCTCTGCTGGCCATACACAGGGCCGGGGGCATCACAAAGTACATCTCGGGACACAGCTGCCTGCTTACGTTTATAGCTATGGGATTAGTCTCTGCCTACCAGGAGATTGGACACTGCACACAGCTGTTCACCTCTGGAGGCTGTGATGGATGTGGAGTGGTCAGCAGCTTCCATATGGAGGAAATACAATTCTGTGATTACTCACCTTGTAGAATTGGTATTATAAGTATGCAGCACGTCCTGCTCCAGATAGTATTCATAACAGCTGGGTTTACCTCCACAAGAGGGCGCTTTACTGTAGAGATGGCAAAAAAGAGGCCCCTCCCGGTCCATATATACCCGGGACCTCCCACTAATTCCCCAGTATAGAAAAGCAGTAAGGGAACCAGGAAAAGCCAATAACAAATTCAACAACGTTAACAAGGAACAACAATCACCATATAGAGGATCCAAGAATAAAGCAATCGGGGTGGGATGGAGCAGGACGTGCTGCATACTTATAATACCAATTCTACAAGGTGAGTAATCACAGAATTGTATTATTCTAAGTATGCAGCACGTCCTGCTCCAGATAGTATTCATAACAGCTGGGACATCAATAGCAGTGTCTATAAACGGGTGGGGATCCCCAAAAAGGCAACAACGCACAGTTCAAACCACTGCCGCCTGCAAAACCTTGTGGCCAAAAACAGCATCCGCTGAACATCAACCTTGTAAAACTTGGAAAAGGTATGAACAGAAGACCAAGTAGCGCCTTACAAACTTGTTCAACAGAAGCCTGGTGCTGGAAGGCCCAGGAAGCCCCAACAGCATGGGTAGAATGAGCAGTAACATGGAAAGGAGGATCCTTCCCCCTAGTAGAACAATGGCCTGACGAATCCATTTACTAATAGACTTAACAGGCGCCAAACCCTTCTTGGGACCCGAGGGAACTCACAAACAAGGCGTCCATCTTTCTGAAAGGCGCAGTAGCCACCAGGTAGTATTTCAAATTCCTGACAACATCCAGAGAATGCAAGGCCCTCTCCTTGGGATTACCAGGATTAGGGCACAAAGAAGGAAGCACAATGTCCTGATTGAGATGGAAGGCGGAAACAACCTTAGGCAAGAAGTCTGGTTTAAAGCGGAAAACCACCTTGTCCTGGTGTCAAAGTAGGGGGCCTGAATAGATAGAGCCGCCAACTCATAAACACGCCGGACAGAGGTGATAGCCACCAAAAAGGCAACCTTCAGGGTAAGGATAGACAAGGCAGCCTCATGCACCGGTTCAAATGGAGGACCCTGAAGG
Source organism: Gastrophryne carolinensis (assembly GCA_027917425.1). Taxonomy (NCBI): domain Eukaryota; kingdom Metazoa; phylum Chordata; class Amphibia; order Anura; family Microhylidae; genus Gastrophryne; species Gastrophryne carolinensis. The sequence continues at coordinate 405,418,893 of CM051238.1, read as the reverse complement.
ACAGACAATACCAAATTCAAATCCCAGACTGGTACCATGGGTTTGCGGGGAGGGCGCACATGAGCGACCCCCTGGAAGAAAGTCTTGACCAGAGGATGTAGAGCGAAGGACCTCTGGAAGAAAACCTCCAAGGCGGACACGTGACCCTTCAAAGTGCTGAGCTGGAAACCCATATCCAAACCATGTTGAAGGAACTCCAGGATCCTAGGAATGGAGAACACACGACAGGGAAAGGCCCTAGACTCGCACCAGTCAATGTAGGTCCGCCAGGTCCTATAGTAGATAGTAGAAGAGGATTTCTTCCTAGCCCTTACAAGAGTATGGACAACCGAATCGGACAGTCCTTTCTCCTTTAGGATGGAGGTTTCAGCAGCCAGGCCGTCAAAGCCAGCGTTTGTAAATTGGGATAACAGAGCCGTCCTTGAGTGAGAAGGTCCGGAACCAAGGGTAGAGCGTACTGATCCACTGCCAGCTGCACGACGTCTGCGAAACACACCTGTCTTGGCCACCTGGGGGCCACCAGAATGGCTGGCACCCTCTCCTGAACCAACTTGCACAGAACCTTGCTCAGAAGAGGAAACGGAGGGAAGAGGTACAGCAGACCGAGTCCCTGCCAGGACAGAGACAGAGCATCCAACCCCAGAGCCAGAGGGTCCTGGGACAGGGAGACAAATGCTGGCAGCTTGTGATTGTGGCGAGAAGCAAACAGATCCACGTCCGGCATCCCCCAACGGTGACAAAGGTATAGGAAGACCTCGCTGTTGAGGGACCATTCTCCTCGGCGAGAGGCCCCCCTGCTCAGGGAATCCGCTTCCAGATTCTCTGCTCCCGGAATGTAAACCGCAGAGATGCACGGGACATTGTCCTCGGCCCAAGACAGAATCAACGACACCTCCCTGAGGGCACTCTTGCTCCGAGTCCCTCCCTGATGATTGATATAGGCGACCGCCATCTGGTTGTCGGAGCGAACCTGTACCGGCTGGCCCTGAAGGTGAGGAGTCAACTGCGCAGCACCAACCGAACCGCCCTCAGCTCCAGGACGTTGATAGGAGCATGAGCCTCCTGAGGGCCCCACAGCCCCTGGAATTGGAGGGCTCTCCAGTAGCCCCCCCCCCCCCAACCTGACAGACTGGCATCCGTAGTGACCATCTGCCAACATAGTGTCAGAAACGATCTGCCCCCCAGAAGATTCCTCGAGTCCAGCCACCACAGGAGGGACCGCCGGACCAGAGGAGAGAGAACAAAGGCCTGATCCAGAGACAGGGGACACGTGAAATTGAGCGTAAGGGACTGCCTCGAAGCAGGCCACCATCTGTCCCACCAATTGCATCCCTTGCCTGATGGTAGGACGAGGACTGGACAGCAGGAAATGAACCAGAGCTTGAAGAGAATCCACCTTCTGCTGAGGAAGAAAAATCCTGGCCTGAACTGTATCCAGATTCATGCCCAGGAAGAGGGTCACCCGGGACGGAGAGAGGGAGGACTTGGGATAATTGATCACCCATCCGAACATTTCCAGGGAAGTTACCACCGTCTGGGTATCCAATTCTGCCTGCTGGAGAGAATGAGATGTAATGAGAAGGTCGTCCAGATAAGGGAGAATGCGAATGCCCCCGGCTCTGAGAAGGGCCATCACCCCCGCCAGCACCTTGGTGAACACTCTAGGGGCTGAGGTGAGACCAAAGGGAAGTGCCACAAATTGGTAGTGCTGGTCCTCCACGGCGCACCTGAGGAACCGCTGATGCCCTGGGAAGACTGGCACATGAAGGTAAGCATCCTTGATGTCTATGGAAGTCATGAGGTCCCCCGGGCTGATCGCGAAACGCAGGGTCTCCATGCGAAGCGTCTGGTTCTGATGAACTTGTTAAGAAGCTTTAAGTCCAGGATGGGCCTGATGGAACCATCCCTTTTGGGTACTGTGAAGAGATTGGAATAATAACCTTGACCTCTCTCCCCCGGAGGGACCAGACAGATGACCCCCATATCCAATAGGCTCTGTACAGCCAGAAACAGACCCTGCGCTGCTAGGGGGTCTAGAGGGATCCGAGACCTGAGGAATCTTGGAGGGGGCCATGCAGCGAACTCTAGCTTGTAGCCGGAGGACACAACCTCCAGAATCCACCTGTCTGAGACCTGTTGCCCCCTGACATGAGCGAAGATCCGCAGCCGTCCCCCCACCCGTAAGGGTGAGGGCGCCCCTTCATGGCTGAGCGGGCTTGATGACAGATTTGGGCTTAGATCCCCAGGAGGATCCGGGACGGGCACGGCCTCTGCCCTTGCCCCAGAAGTCTCCCCTGTGCCCCACAAAGGAAACCCCCCTCCCTGACCTGAATCCACGAAAGGAGGGAGTAGAGGACCCTGAACCCCGAAAGGGCCGCGGCTGTCTTTTGTGTTGAGGCAACTTACCTCCCTTTGCAAAAAGGTCCAAATGGTCACCAAAAAGGCGCAGCCCCTTAAAGGGTAGCCCTGTGAGAGCCTTCTTAGCAGCATTGTCAGCTGCCCACTGGCGCAGCCAGACCGAGCGGCGAATAGAAACAGCCAGAGCCGAGGGCCTGCTACACATCCTAATGGTGTCATCTAAGGCAGAAAGAATATAAGCGATAAACATCTCGCATTGTGATAAGGCTCTAAATTCGGCACTAGAATGATCATCGAGAGAGCTTTCCAAAAGGCCCTTGACCAGAGACCTAATGGCCACTGCAGTAATAGCAGAAGCACAGACCGGGCGCAGGGCCGATCCTGCACAGGCAAAGGCATGGGAAGCCAGCTGGTCAATACGCCGGTCCTCACTATCCTTCAAGGTAGTGGAATCAGGGGAATGCACCACAGAAGTGTTAGACAACCCCAAAACAGGGGTATCCGCTTCCGGGGGAGTTGACCAACATTTAACCCTTCTATTGCCAGCCACGTAAATTTTACGTGGCTGCCTCTCCAACAGTTAAACGCCAGCCACGTAAAATTTACGTGCCTGACTTTCCCCATTAATAGAATAAAAAGTATTTAAAAAAATCACTTATCTGACCCCTTGTTTGATCCGGCTGGGTCTCCTTTTCAGCCAGAGGGGCTCCGATCACCGATTGGGGCTCCTCCGGCTGCAGGGGAGGGCCCGGAATAGGGTGCCCCCCCCCCCGTTTCAGCAGCCGCCGGGATTTGCCTTAAAAAAAAAAAAAAAAAATGACAGTTACTCACCTCCGCACCCGCCGCCTCTCCTCTTCATGGGGGGGCTCCGATCACCCCCCCGCTCTTCCATCTTCTGGAGGGGGCATAACAGCCCTCCTCCCTTTGCATCTTCCGATGGCGGCCGCCATCTTGGATTCTGGCCCCGTCCCTTCGGGGGCGGGGCCGATGACATCACAGCCTGGTGTCTTCCTTTTGCCCCTGACTTGCCATTAACCCTAAAGCTGGCCCCTGCGCCCTGTTCTACAAGCCCCCATAGCTGGTCACAGGCTGGGTAGGGGGGACCTCACGCCATTTTTTTTTTTAAGGGTTTTAACCCTTAACCCCCCAAAAAATGGGGTCCCCCTCCCAGGGAGGGGGACCCCATTTTTTTTTTTTGTCATTAATGTCATTTTTTTTTTAAATTAACCCTATGTTATCTGTAACCCAGTAGGTATAAAAGGCTTCCAGCAGCAGCAGGAGAGCAGAAGCCTAAGTGATTAGCGTGGGACACAGGGATGGATGGGAGGTAAGTATTAAAAAAAAATAATTAAAAAAATTTATTATTTTTTAATAAAGTTATTTTTAAAGTGTGTCTCTGTGTTTTTTTTTTTTTACTTTTAACCCTTTGTGAACTGGTAAGGGATCTACGAGACCCCTATACCAGTTCACAAGGCTCTGGGTCTGGCAAGTCACCTGCGGCTAGTGGGTGACTTGCCATTAACCCCGAGCCCCCCCATTACCTGCCTCCCAAAAAAAAATTCCCCCAAGAAATGGTGTCCCCGCCCCCCCCCCCCCCCCCCCCGTGCAGGGGGACCCCACACCAATTTTTTTTTATTTAACCCTTTATTATGTGGATAGTAGTTGTATTTTATTTGTAAATGTTATAAAGTGCTCTTTTCAGTTTAGGGGATCTCCTGGACAGGAACGGGGGGCTACATCACGCAAAATGGTGAAAAATATCCTGTCAGCAGAGGGTGACAAAGTCTCAAGTAGGCTGGCAGTTAAAAGGTTACAGGTACCTATGCATGTTGGGTATTGTTCTGCTCGGGGGACCTTGCGCTTTCAGATTTAGCTTGTTTTTTCTTATTTGCATATTGATATTTTAGGAAAAGGTGTTTTTTATTCTGCTTTTTTATACATTTTTTGTGAAACCCTGTGCAACCTAAGAATTCTTCGAGATATTACTTCCAGAAAGATGAGCCCACTACAACAAGCTGGGTACGCTTAGAAAGCTTAACGTGTACTTTCAGGGAATATATGGTTTATCGGGGATATTCCAAATGTAAAGGGTTGTTTTGGTAGAAAAAGCACAAGGTGCGCACTTTGTCTGCAGAGCTGAAATTTTGAAGTAAAATTACCGCTATGCGCATGCTTTACTTTGGTGTGTTTGGCAACTCTTTCCTTGACAGAACCTATGCATGTTGGGTATTGTTCTGTTCGGGGCATGTTGCTTTTTAAGATTTTCTGGTTTGCATATAGTTTTTTTTTAGGAAAATGTGGTTTTGATTCTGCTTTTTTATTCATTTTTAAGGAAACCCTGTGCAACCAAAGAATACATTGAGGGATTACTTCCAGAAAACTGCACCCATGTCAACAAGCCTGGTACGTCTAGAAAGCTTGAGGTGTGTACTTCCAGAGAATATATAGTTTGTGGGGGGTATTCCAAATGTAAAGGGTTGTTTTTCTTGAAAAACTGCAAGGTGCGCTTAGCGCGTAGCATAGTTGTATTTTATCTGAAAATCTCCTAAAGCGTTGTTTCAGTTTGGGGGAGTCTCCTGGGCAGGAAAGGGTGTCTAGCTATACATATGTGGTACCGCTGTAACCAGGAGAAATTGGGGTTTCACGCGCAATAAGATTTTATTGACAAACTTACATTTTTTGTTACAAAAAAACACTACAAATTGTAAAAAATAGGGTTTTTTTTTATTTTTTTGTACAATATTCACCCAAAAATTATTGAGAATACACTTAGAAAATGACAAACAAGACATTTCATGTTAAAGCCCAGGCTCTGCTGAAAAAAACAATATATCACTTTCCTGGGAAATCCCTGGAAATCCCTTCAAAAATCACAGTTGAACATGGGGAGCACAAAATAGTGCAAAATGGTCTGGCAACAAAGGGTGACAAAATCTCAAGGTAGGCTGGCGGTTAAAGGGTTAATCACATCCGAGGGAAAAGGGTACCTTTTATCCCATCCCTTAGCGATACCAGGAAGCTGGCTAGGCCGCTCCCATTCTTTGAGAACCAGATTATTGAAATGTGCCTGTTCTGGAAATTCCAAAGTGGCTTTGCAGTACCAAACAATTCCCCCTGTTGCTTGGGTGCCACAGCAGGGAGGAAAATGGAAAGCACTTCAAAGATTTGAGTCAAAAGTCTATGGGTGTCATCAGCATCCCAATGCTCTGAGCCGGCATCAGCGCCAAGGTAATGCTGATCATCAGAAAATTCTGAATCAGAGAATAATTCCCCCTCCTCAAGCGGGGTATAGTCAGATAAATCAAGGAAATCTTCAGTCTCCAAAGGAAAGGCTGACGCAGCAGGCGCCACGTGCCGTCTTTTAGCTGGGGCCTTACGGGCCGCAGAGCTAGCAATCAATCTCTCAATATTGGCCAGCCTGGAAGACACATCAGGCTGAGACTCCCCATTAGTATTGATCTCACTGGTCATAATTAAGCGAGGGGGTGTGGGAGAAGACATGGTGGGCGCAGACCCGGACACAGGCGGCCCAGAGTGCCGCGCAAGCGCCTGCTGGGCGCAGGGTGCACAGACCCGCACATCATCGCTAACAGGGGATGCCCCACACACCACACACAGCCGGGCTTGTCCCGAAGGGACCCCGATCACAATATCTTGTGAAGCCTCCTCAGCCAATGGGAATTATGCTACCCAGGATGCCCCAAATGTCTGCTGGGATAGTGGGAGAATTTAACCACTTAGGCCTCTAATAAAGTTACATGGAACTAATAGAGGGGACAGGACCGGGAAAAACCTCTAAAGCAGTTTTCCCGCCTGTAAGACATAAAAAATACACCCATGAGAATGCAATAAAGTGATAATTAAAAACACACAGCCCGCAGGGGCACTCACGGACCACGGAGGGAGCAGCGATGAGCCAGTCAGGGATCCAAAATGGCGCAGGAAGGATCCTGGAGGGGCGGGCAGCAAGAAGGAAAACGTGCGGAGATGAATGCCCATAATGACACCCAAGTTCTGCTGGGGAGGGCACATAGTGGACGGGGCATCCCAATTCAGGTTCACCAAACCTGGACCACCTACCCTTTGGTGGGGGATTTGCGGTAGGAGCAAGCTCCTGACAAAGCACCAATAATAGGTGCTGCCTACCATCACCCGACCACGCAGCCAAAGCTGGGAGGCAGAATAAAAAGGTGGAACGGGTGGAAATAGTCCTACAGGGTCATGGGCCCAGCTCACCTGCGAGAAGAGAAGCCATCAACTTGACCTTCGCAGCCCACTGCAGAGAAGAATCTGGGGAATTAGTGGGAGGTCCCGGGTATATATGGACCGGGAGGGGCCTCTTGTTTGCCATCTCTGCAGTAAATCGCCCTCTTGTGGAGGTAAACCCAGCTGTTATGAATACTATCTGGAGCAGGACATGCTGCATACTTAGAATATATAGGAAGCCAGTGCCAATCAGGAGAATCTATTTCTGGATCAGGAGTGATACCATGAGATGGGAGACCAAGAATGGCTACAAAGGAAGACCAAAGATGGCTACAGAGGCATACCACGGGTGGCTACAGACGGGGGACCACGGGTGGCTACAGACGGGGGACCACGGGTGGCTACAGACGGGGGACCACGGGTGGCTACAGACGGGGGACCACGGGTGGCTACAGACGGGGGACCACGGGTGGCTACAGACGGGGGACCACGGGTGGCTACAGACGGGGGACCACGGGTGGCTACAGACGGGGGACCACGGGTGGCTACAGACGGGGGACCACGGGTGGCTACAGACGGGGGACCACGGGTGGCTAGAGAGGGAGACCACTGATGGCTAGAGAGGGAGACCACGGATGGCTACAGAGGGAGACCATAGATGGCTACTCAGCAGAGAGCAAGAAGATCTCTGTATGAGAAGAAGAAAAGGATGAGCCACAGGAGCTCGGAGTCCAGAGCTATTCTTGCAACCAGATAAACAAGGATGACTACTAAGATTTAGGCGACCAGGAACAATCCCAGGACAAAGGTTTTTGACTATCCTGGGTTTTGTTCCTTGCTCCTGGTTTGGGATGGAACAAGAAAAATTACCTTTCCACAGTCCTACAGCAAATACAGGGTCTTATCCAATCAGAGCCGTTTGCTGTGCATATGCAATTTCCCGCAAACAGCTCTGTTTGTGGCTATCGGGAGCTACAGAGAGTGCGCTGCTGCACCCAGCCTATCTGAATGGCTAAGAATGGAAGCATGCCTCAGCCAGGAGATGATGGGGATGCAGCCGCCAATGTTTACTTTGGCATGAGAACCAATGTAAAAGGTGAGTTTTCTGGCTTTCACACAGCGGGTCATCCCTATTTGGGTTGCCCCAGAGGAAGACTGACAGCTGTCCCTGTAATATAACTCATTATGGGTTTTGTTCTGCTTTAAGGTTCTCACAGTCCGGTGCACTTTCTGTGCAAGGAGCATTACTGGGGTTCAGGCAACCAGGAACCCTACCTGGATAAGCATTACTTCTGAAAATCAGGGAACCAGGAGCGATACCTGGACAGGTATTACTACTGAGAATCAGGCAGCCAGGAGCACTATATGGCCTTTGTGCGCTAATAGGGTCCAAGTAATATGAAACAAAATCTGGACAGGGAGCATTTCCAACAGCGTTACCTGGATAAGGATCACTACCTGGATTCAGGCAACCAGAAATGCTACCTAGCTAAGGATCACCGATGAGATAGGAACCTTACCTACATAAGTATGTTTGTGGATGTTTTCACTCATCCAGGTCAAACTACTTATAGTAAGTTGTAGGCGCGATCCCACTGCAGTCTTCCGCTTTCCTTTCTGGTCCTAAATGTTCCATGCCAAATTAAAATTAGTGCAGGACTCTCACATGGGGTTATGTGATGTGCCCCTTGCTGCCAATCAACAAGACTGGCAGTAGAGCCGGGAGAGATGCATGCTGTCTGAGGGTGGACTGCATGGGATTAAGCTTTCAATCTGGCAGGTAAGCACCCTTATGCCAGGTAACTGGGTTTGCTGTAATTATCTTAAGGACGCTTTTTTCCAGTCATTCGACTGGCTTTTTCAATTCAGAGATTGGAAGGAAGTCGGATGACTAAAAAAAAAACCTCTTCAAGAAAAACACAGCAAGTCCAGTTGTCTTGATTTAATACTCCAGAGCTACCTGGCATTGCCGGTCTGCGAGGTGTGTGCGGTGCACAGGGTGCCATCCCAGCCTCTCTGTAAGGGGGAGCCAGGAGCTCTTAACTGGAACTGGAGCTCTCTACCCTCCCTCCTTCCTTTCTTTCTCTCTATCTCTTTCTTTCTCTGCCGTCCTTTTCAACTCTATTGCTTTAATTCTGTCTTTCTTTCGTTGCCTCTCTTTAGCTCTATTGCTCTTCAATCCTTTTCAACTTTCTTTCTTTCTTTTTCTCTCTTGCTCTTTCTGTCTCTCTCCCTCTTACACGCACTTCTGCTTTCTCTCTTTCTCCTCTCACTTTGTTCTGTGTTTCTTCTGTTACTCGCTTTCCATTTTGTGTGTGTCTCTCTAGGGGGCACCTTTCTGAAATCTTGCACATGGCGACATTTACCCTATGGGCAGCCCTGCTACCTGGACACAGATCACTGTTGTGGTTTAGGGAGCCAGGAACAGTACCAGGACAAGGAATGCTTGCAAGGTTCAGGCAGCCAGCAACTCTACTGTACCTGGGTAAGGCATTCAGGCTTACATTGCCCACAAAAACGCCCTCCATGCCATCCAGGCGAATACCACTGACCTCAGGTTTTTTTTTTATTTCTTTCCTATGGACCAATATTTGGGAAACTTTCCATGCACCATCCCCCACATACAGGGTTGAGTCTTAGTTGTGTCATCTACTCACTGATGTATGGTTTCTTTCCAATGACCAAAACCACTTTGCCAGAGTAAGGACAGGCCCTTTAATTGGTCCTTTTATTTTAAGCGGGCTTATCAGCTGGTATGCTGTCCCTGAGGTCCGTAAGACTTCAGAGCCGAGCCGACGACTAAGTGACCAATTTGGGATGCTCACTGTGTTAACCCTCCACGGTTGCCCACAATCACTTAACTTTCCGGCACTCCTGAGCCGCAGCCGCAATCTTGACTTCTCTGGAGCTGAGGTGTGCTTGTGTGACCCGACCTTTCAGATGAGCTACATAGCACATGGAGACTAGGGGTGTGGCCGCTCTCCTTTCCCTATACCAACACTCTATCCAAACACAGCACTTTATAATTAATGCACAGCATAAAGCAGTGATTGGAGGAGAGCCCACACATGTGTGCTGTGGGACTGTCGGGAAGGTATTTTCCAGTGACCCCTAGCGGGGTATCCCAAATCGGGATGCCACAGAGACACTGTAAAGTGTACAAACCACCACTGAAAAATAACTAGAGGCCCACTTACACCTCCACCCCCATTTGGGATGCCCTGCAAGCCGTAAATTCGTGGAATATAACTTACCGGGTACCAGGTGACCACAGAGTTCACTGGGCAGGGAGCATGGTACATACACTCCTGCCTGGCACATTTGAGTGGGAAATGGCAGAGTGGCACAGTAGCATGGAGCAGGTGTTGTGAAAGGTAAGTATTTGACCCAATTTTAGGCTTGCTTTTAACTGTGAGTGGGCCATCCAGTTATTTTTTTAAAGCAGAACAAAACCCTGACTGCTGCACGTCCCTTCATCAGGCCTATCTGAGTGGCTGGCATGGGTACACACAGCCAGAAGCTGAACAAGAAACAACATGTGGGATGAAGGAAAAAAGCATAACTACACTTTATATAAAGCCAAAGGGAACTCTGCCCCCCTCCACCGACAGGAATCACAGTGCAGCAGTAGAGACAAATAGTGGGTACTGCAATTCCTGTCCCCTATTGAATGAAGATACAGCAGGGAAATGGGCTAGTATGGCTCATGCAGGGTGGTGGCAGTGTTTATACTGTGTGTCGCACAAACACTCATTTTACTATCTAAGCTATAAATTGTTCATATAAATCTATATGGGTGATGGAAGGTGGCAGCATGGTTTCTGTCCCCCCTCTAGTGGCGTAACTAAATGTGACGGGGCCCTGGTCTGATCAATAAATGGGACCCTAGACAACTGACTGAAACAGCAGAGACAAATGGTGCTTCCTTTTTCTAAATGATGCCAAGTGAGCACAACAATGATACTGTAAATAAAGTGGAGGAGCAACAATGATGGGGGGGCCCCCTGACCTTCTATGCCCTGGTGCGGTTGCACCCTCTCAAGTTACGCCTCTATGTATCCTATAATGACACAGCAGGTTGTCACACCTGAGTTACTGGTACTGGCCCACAGAAAACAACCTGTGTAAGCCTCTGGTGGATATATCTTAAAACTCTCCTAGTCTGTGTTTCTGGAAAGTCAGGTCTGGCTACACTGTAGATAGTGACGTCTGCCTGGGATTTCTATGGAGATTACAGTGAAGTATGTGGAGAGCGATTTCAATCTACAACAAGATCAAAAACCTGTGCACACTTCTTGTCAATAAAACAGAACTGCTGACACATCCTTCAGCAAGACTCAGAGAGAGAGAGAGGCTCCACCCCCTGGGAGGAAACACAAACTGAACAGAGGTTAAAACCCCACCCCTTCCTCCCCATCCCAGTTCTTTGTGTTTCCTCCCTAAGGAACCACTGGACAGAGTGTTGTTCAGACTTCAGCCAATTTTTTATTTTAGTTTATTATTTTCAGACTCCAGAGTTCTGGAGGAGCCCTCTGAGCCTTTGGACATAATCTGGGTGGAGTTCACTCGAAGTTTTTGGGTGGCCAGGGTAATCCCACATAGCCTAAGCACTAGTTGTGTGATATCCCCTTTAAATCCCAGTAACTGAGTTAAGTTTTGGGGTGTGCTCGACCTTTGTGGGACCTCTGGGGTACTCACCAGAGCGATGGATCTGTGATTTTCGGGATTTCACTTGGTTTTTAGCAAAGCACTCTTTTCCCTCCAATTCTTCATTCAATTTTGGGGGCAGAGTCTTGTAATCGTTGACCAGGCGCTCTGACGTCACTTCTGGTCACGGCGCTAACATATGCGGCGACCTGGAAGTGGATAAGCGGCACTTCTCCCCAGGCTGTGTGCAAGACGGAACAGCGCTGACAACAGCGGCTTTAGGGGCAGCGTGGGCAGCGATGCCAGTTCAACATATCCCTCAGCTACAGCAGAGGGGGTGGCGGTAGTAGCACAGGGAGCAGCAGCAGTGATGTCAGTCCACAGCCCAGCAGGGAGTGAGCATCTCGGGCCAAAGGAAACCAGTTCGGGCAATCTTTTTGGCAGCCTTCGGTAGGTTTCATAAGTCAAGTTGGTAAAGTAGAAATCCTTTGAGCTGTTTAACATACTTGCATACACAGGGATATTTTTATTTAAAGGGCTCTGTTTTTTATGTGATTGGTTTTTAGCCTGAAACGCCCAAAGACAAGGACTCTAAGCCCCCTGTGAAACCTGCAGCATTGTTTTTCCAAATACTTGGCAGAGGCTTATGTGTCAGGATTGTAGGCAGGCAAAGGATGTGGACTCAATAGACCTGCTCATAGAGAACTTTACAATGAGGAAAGAAATCGCCTCAATGCGGGATGCCCAGAAATCCTCAGTTTCTCAGCCTGAGACACCCATTGCTACCACACCTGCCCCTCAGTCAGTGGTAGAAGGTCAGGTAGAAAAGTCTGTAATGTCACTTACAGCAACTACCCCGAGTGCTTTTAGTTCAGGTCCGCTTTAGATTGAAGTAGGACCAGAAATGGAAGAAGAAAGAGAGACTAAGCCTTCTTCTCAGGGTTCCTTGGATGAGGAAGCCAAAATGAATCAGTCTGAAGGGGACCCTGGGTATTCAGAAAGATTGCCAGAAGAACTGGCAGGATTACTAGATAATTATGAAATTTGGGGAATTCAGTATTAGGATAAGCCAGGATAAAATGTATAAAAAGTTGGGAAAGACTTCAAAAGTTTTTCCCATTCATTCAGCACTTAAGGCGGTTATTAAGACGGAATGGGAAAACCGAGAGAGAAAATCTTTTATGCCTAACTCATTATTCCTGTTCAACTATCAGGACATGGGGAACCATGGAGAAATGCCCAAGATTGGACGCGCCACTGGGTCAGATGACCAGAGCGGTGGATTTGAGTTTTGTTTACAAGGGGGCATTATGTGATCCCATAGATCGCCAAATTGAAAACATCCTAAAAAGAGCTTGGGATGCTATCTCATTTAAGTTTAGGCCCACTTTGGCGTCTGATGGTGTTTTCAGAAGCATGGAGGTATGGATCAATAACCTTAATGGTTACATTGAGGGCAATATACCTAAGAAGAGTTTACTAGAGACCATACCGACTCTCCTTAGAGCCATCTCCTACCTTACTAATGCTTCAGAGGAAACCATCACAGCCACAGCCTTAGTTTCCTGCATTAGGAGAGCACTTTGGCTAAAGACTTGGTCACTAGACAATGTCTCCAATGCAAAGATTTGTGGCATTCTTTTTCATGGTAGTCTGTTATTTAAAGAAGAGCTAGATGTTATCCTGTCTAGGGTCACTTGAAGCAGGGAAAAAGTTCCCCATTAAGAGGATGAGAATAAGAACACTGGCACAAGTAATAGAGGTAGAGCTACGGTGCGCCTAACTCAGTTTAAACAGATTAAGCAGAAAAAGCATTGGACTCAGGCTAGGCCTCAAAAAAGAGGTAGTTTGCTCTGCAAACCCCTGGAGGGGCCTAAGTCTCAGTCCTGACAACGAACACCCCGTGGCGAGGCAGGCTATCCTTGTTTGTAGCCGCCTGGAGAGTAATCACCCAAAGTCAGTTTGTGCTACGATCACTAGAATGGGGATACCCATTAAAATTTCCGCCCTTCTCTACTCATCCTTTCTGATAACAAAGCTACCAAAAGATGCCAGGAAGAGGGAAGCCTTCCCTCTAGTTCTTGAGGAGATTCTACGGAAAAAATGTGATAGAAGCAGTGCCACCACCCTCTCGGGGCAATCGATTCTACTCTCACATTTTTTTGGTCCCAGAAGCCATCAGGAAAATATAGAATTATTTTGAATCTATAAAGATTAAACAAATTCATTTGATACAAGAAGTTCAGGATGGAATCAATTTATTCCGTAAGGCACATTCTGATCGAGAATGCCCAGATGGTCAACCTAGATTTACATAATGTGCACTTGCATATACCAATTCTGAATTCTCACTGTGAGTATCTGAGATTTGTGGTTCAGACAGACCAAGAAACCTTTCAATACCAGTACAGGGCACTGCCATTCATACTATCATCTGCTCCATCTTTACAAAGATCTTAGCAGAGCCAATGGCACACCTCAGACTACAGGGAATCAGAGTGACCCCTTATTTGGAAGATCTCCTCCTTCTGAACAAGTCAGGGGAATTACTCATAGCAAATCTAGGGAAAACCCTGTCCTCACTGAGAAACTGGGGTGGGTGGTCAATCTGGAAAAATCTACCCTGACATCCAGTCATCTATGCACAATATAGACAGCATTCACCAAAAGATTTTCTTTCCACAGGAAAAAGTAGCCAAGACCAGAGCAGAGTCCCAGAGACTCTTCGCTGTCTCATATGAGAAATCATGACAATCCTGGGTCTTATGACGTTGGCGATTCCTGATATACCATGAGCACAATTACATATGAGAACACTGCAGATGTTCCTTCTAGGTCAGTGGGACAAGCAACAGGACTCACTGGATCGAATAGTCGAATTACAAGCAAGTGTCCTAGAGGACCTCAGGTGGTGAACAGATACAGGGGTGCTAGAAAAAGGAAGAGATTGTAGACAAAGCAACCCATCAGTTATCACAACAGATGCCAGCAGCTGGGGTTGGGGAACCCACTTGGAAAGCCTACAGGTTCAGGGAAAGTGGTCAAGGTCCTTAGCAGCCAGGTTCTCAAATTTCCGAGAACTCCTGGCAGTCAAGCTGGCACTAAATCATAGAAACATAGAAGGTTGACGGCAGAAGGAGACCATACGGTCCATCTAGTCTGCCCTTATGTGTATACTGTATGTACTCTTTATCTTAGGATAGATGTGTGCTTATCCCAGGCATGTTTAAATTCAGTGACTGTTGATTTTTCAACTACCTCTGCTGGAAGTTTGTTCCAAGCATCTACTACTCTTTCTGTAAAATAATATTTTCTAACATTGCTCCTGATCTTCCCCCCGACTAGCTTCAGGTTGTGCCCCCTTGTTCTATCATTAAGTTTCTTCTTAAAAACACTTCCCTCCTGAACCTTATTCAATCCTTTCACATATTTAAAGGTCTCAATCATGTCCCCCCTCTCCCTTCTTTCCTCCAGACTGTACAAATTAAGTTCTTTAAGTCTCTCCTGATAAGTTTTAAGTTTAAGTCCTTCCACCATTTTTGTTGCCTGCCTCTGGACACGTTCTATTTGAATAATGTCTTTTTGCAGGTAAGGCCTCCAGAACTGCACACAGTATTCTAGCTGTGGCCTCACCAGGGCTCTATACAGCGGCATCACAACCTCCCTCTTCCTACTGGTGATGCCTCGAGCTATGCAGCCGAGCATCCTGCTTGCTTTTCCCACTGCCTGGCTACACTGTCCAATCATCTTGCAGCTATCAGTAATCAGTACCCCTAAATCTCTCTCCTCCGAGCTCCTGGCTAACACAGTACTGCCCATACGGTACTCAGAGCAGGGATTCCTTCTACCCAAGTGCATGATTTTACATTTAGAGACATTAAACTCTAGTTTCCACAGTTTTGACCATCTATCCAGTAAAGCTAAATCATTTTCCATGTTGACAGACACCTCCAGGAATATCCACCCTATTACTAACCTTTGTATCATCAGCAAACAGACAAACTTTTCCTACCAAGCCTTCTCCTATGTCACTTATATATTAAAAAGAATGGGGCCCAGGACGGAGCCTTGCGGCACACCACTTGTCACTCGCCTTTGTTCAGATTGCACACCATTTACAACACTCTGATACCGATCACTTTCTGCCAATCAGACAATGCTTCCACAGTAGCCTATCTAAATCATCAGGGTGGGACCAGGTCCTCAGCGCTGATGAACCTGTCAAAGTACATTCTAATACCTCCACAGGAGCAGGTTCAGTTCATCTCGGCAGTCCATCTAAAGAGGACTCTCCATACTCTTGCAGACTATTTAAGTCGAGTCAATGTTCAGCGGAGTGGTGTCTGAACCAAATTGTGAGTGCAGGGGGTCTCCCGCAGATAGACCTGTTTGCCAATGCCAGCAATGCAAAATGCGAGACATTTTATTCACTGACAAGGGGAGAGGGTGCATTAGCAGTGGAAGCTCTAGCCCATCCCTGGCGACTTCCGGACATTAGGAATATGCGTCATCAGGGCCTCATTCTTCATCCGAATCCATCAAGACTTCAACTGACAGCATGGATCTTGAAGAGACCAACTTGAGTATTAAGGGCTGGTGAGCTAGAGTGATTAAAACTCTTCTGGCCACTCGAAAATTGTCCAATAGACGCATCTACACAAAGCTATGGAGATGTTTTTCTTCTTTCAGGGAAGTTAACAAGTTAAAGAAAAGGGATATAGCCATGGTGCTCAAATTCCTGCAGGAAGGGTTTGATAAAGGGCTAGCAGTAAGTACCTTAAAGTGGACCAACACTCAGGATTTTGACTATACTGGGTCTTGGTCCACTTCCCCTTGGTCCACTTCCCCCCCGATCGCTCGTAAAAACTCACCTCACCCCGCTCCTACGGCACATGCGCAGCTGCTCGTCCAATCAGCGCGCTCGGAGCCGCTGTGGTATGCGCGTCCAAGCGACGTACAACCACAACGGCTCCGAGCACCCTGGTGGACGCATCTCGCGCTTCCCTCTAACAGGGAGCGCGCCCGCACCGGCCATTCACAAATTTTTTTTTTGGGGATGCCCCGTGGGGAGGGATCTTATAGATTCCCGGGCCGATCCAGAAGGGTGTTGGTCCACTTTTAAAGACACAGACTTCTGTCTTATCAGTCTTCCTTGATCAGAAATTGAGACAGAATGAACTAATTAGTCGATTGTGCTAAAGGGCTTAATGGAACACCCTTATGAACCCTTAGAAGTTCCAGAAAAGTGGGTGTCTCTGAAATTTTGTTTCCTGCTAGCCATTACTTTTGCCAGATTAGTGAACTACAGGTCGTATCGATGAAGAAGTCCTACTGTTTCGTACTCCCAGATAAAGTCATATTTAGACCTAATCACTTATTTTTGCCAAAAATAGTGACTACTTCTAATAGGTCTCAGGATATAGTACTTCCGGCATTGCCAGCTGGAGCAGGCAAGGAAGAGGAGCACTGCTGACAAACAGCATAGTCCATAATGGAGCACTGCTGACAAACAGCATAGTCCATAATGGAGCACTGCTGACAAACAGCATAGTCCATAATGGAGCACCGCTGACAAACAGCATAGTCCATAATGGAGCACCGCTGACACACAGCATAGTCCATAAAGGAGCACCACTGACAGAGCATAGTTTATAATGGAACATCGCTGAAACAAAGCATAGTCTGTAATGGAACATCACTGACACAATGCGAAATCCCTAATGGAGCACAGCTGACACAGAATAGTCCATAATGGAGCATCACTGACACAGAGCATAGTCTGTAATGGAGCATCACTGACACAGAGCATCCTATACACAGAACCATCAGTTATAGAGTACCACTGACACAGGGGTTTTCATACTCGGGAGGAAATGCTTCTCTGTGCCCTCTGAAACTGATAGTATAGTTCATTTTTTAATGTGTTACTGTAACTATTTCTAAACTGGTAAAGGATCCCAGGGGCTCTTATACCAGTTTAGAGGGTAGGAAAGCTGGCAAGCCGTCTGCACCACCTCCTGGGTCACGGGTGCGAAAAGCCCGGTACCCATCAGCATAGTCCCGGTGTTCCTCCAGGTGTGACAATTTTTTTAAGGCACCAGCGGCTTACCAGCACCTTTAGCCAGTGCTATGTTTTTCTTTGTTTTAATAAAAATGGAAAAAAAAGAAAAACAAACTCCCATATGGCCTTTTTAAGAAAATATTATTATTACAATATTACATCAGAAATAGCTTTATGATCTTATTTAGACTGTAGGCTTGGGTCTTAATTTGCTTTAAAGTGTACATAAAGCCCTTTTACTCAATTAAGCCAGGCCCTGTGGAGCAACAGAAGAAGGAGCAACAGAAGAATCATTGGTAAATCCAGGGATGATAAAAAGCTGTCCGTCCTTGAGAGCCAAGGAACCCTTTACTATTCATGACTTCTGAGCACCTCTCATTCGCTTCTTACCCTCTGTAGAGATAGCCCTGCTTAATCACTCCCAACCTCACCCAACAGAGCATGGAGGACCATACCTGTCATCGCAGAAGTAAGAGCATTCGGTACAAGGACAGAAGAGAGTTCTCCGCCTAATAACCTTTAGACAATGATGGGCGTACAGAAGTTCTGAGTCAACTCTAGGTCCTGTGTCTGAGAAGGAAATAGACCTGGCCAACACCAAAGTGCAAAATAGTATGTTTACGATCCACCCACTTCAGGACTATAAAAGATTCATGACATAAGGTATTTAAGAAGGATTAACCCGATGCAGAATGGAATAGTAGGCAAATTCTGCACCTCTGAACTGCTTGGCAGCAGCAATCTTGCCGCGCCCTTGAGAGACTTGCTTCTGTAAAGTTCCACAGTCAATATTGCCGCAAAGCTCTGTTGTTCCTAATTTCATTGCTCTGCTCACAGCTGAGATCTTTTTAAATGCATAGTATCCACTGACTGAATGCTCTGCAGCAGCAGATGCCATAGAGATAAATTGTAACAGCTTCCACCTCACACAGATTTCCTTTATTAACATTAGCTGTTTATCCATTGTGTTTGTGCAAAATTATAGACAAGCTTCCCTGTGTTTCTGAGGCATATAGCTCCCTCAATTTGTTGTGAATTACTGCTGGAACAGCTCCCTCATTGTCATGTAAGCAAGACTTTCAACTGTGTGGCAAAAATACAATTCTGTGATCTGTAGAATTGGTATTATGAGTATACAGTACGTCCTGCTCCAGATAGATTACTTACACTCGGGTATTACTCCGCCAGATGGCGCTGGACTGCAGAGACATCGAAAATAGGCTCCTCCCGGCCACTCCAATACCCAGGGACCTCCCACAATCCCCAGCATTGAAAAGCAGTTAACGAGAAGCCAGGAGAATTAAAACAACCCAAACTGGTAACTATAACAATGATAACAATCACCATACAGGGGATCCAGGATAATGCAAAACCAAGGGTGGGGTGGAGCAGGACGTACTGTATACTCATAATACCAATTCTACAGGTGAGTAATCACAGAATTGTATTATTCTTAGTATACAGTACGTCCTGCTCCAGATAGATTACTTACACTCGGGACATCCAATAGCAGTGTCCATAAAGTAGGGTGGGATCCCCAAAGGTAACAGCAGACAGTTTAAACCACTGCTGCCTGCAAAACCTTGCGGCCAAAAGCAGCATCAGCTGAGGCCCTAACATCAACCTTGTAAAACTTTGAAAAGGTATGAACAGAAGACCAAATAGCGGCCTTGCAAACTTGTTCAACAGAAGCCTGGTGCTGAAAAGCCCAAGAGGCACCAATAGCACGAGTAGAATGAGCAGTAAGGTGGAAGGGAGGATTCTTCCCCTTAGCAGAGTAGGCCTGAATCACAGCCTGATGAATCAATTTGCTGATGGTAGACTTGGCAGGAGCCAAACCCTTCCTAGGACCAGAAGGGACCACAAAAAGAGCATCAGTTTTTCTGAAAGGTGTAGTAGCCACCAGATAGTACTTCAGACACCTAACCACATCCAAAGAATGCAAGACCCTCTCCTTAGCATTACTAGGATTAGGGCACAATGACGGAAGAACAATATCCTAAATCAAATGAAAGGCAGACACAACCTTAGGCAGAAAGTCCGGCTTGAAGCGGACCACCTTGTCCTGGTGTCTCTCATAGTAGGGGGGCTGGATGGAAAGCGCCGCCAACTCAGACACACGTCTAACAGAGGTGATAGCCACCAAAAAGACAAGTTTGAGAGTAAAAATGGCAAGGGCACCATCCTGCATTTTTTAATACCACAACGTTGTGTATTTTTATTGATTTTTTGGTGAACTTTTCTTGGTGTTGTGTGGATTTGTGCTAAATTCATTAAATAAAGATGTTCCTGTATTTACATTTTCCCTCTGTTGCCAGTATCACTTTCTCTCATTGAGACAGGGCCCACAAGTAACTGTGTGTGTGTGTGTGTGTGTGTGTGTGTGTGTGTATACCTTGAGTACTTATTTGGTTAGTGGGACGCTGGGAATGTTACCCGGCAGCTCTCATGGGAACATATGGTTTTGGAGTCTCCTTGGTTTTAGTCCCTTTGTGTATACCATCCTGCATAGGTTCAAAGGGAGCACCCTGCAAGGCTGACAAGACCAAGTTCAGATCCCAAACAGGCATCATAGGCTTATGTGGGGGACACACATGAGTAACCCCCTGGAAAAAAGTCCTGATTAGAGAATGCTGAGCAAAGGACTTCTGGAAGAAAACAGCCAGGGCAGAAACCTGACCCTTCAGAGTACTGAGTTGGAGCCCCATCTCCAACCCATGCTGCAGGAACTCCAGAATCCTGGGAATAGAGAACACACGACAGGGAAGAGACTTAGACTCACACCAGTCAATGTAGGCACGCCAAACCCTGTAATAAATGGAAGAAGAAGACTTCTTCCTAGCCTTTATCATGGTATCAACAACCGAGGTAGACAGCCCCTTCTCCATCGAGATGGAGGTTTCAGCAGCCAGGCCGTCAAAGCCAGAGTTTGTAAATTGGGATGGCGTAAGGGACCCTGAGTGAGCAGGTCTGGCACCCTGGGCAGAACGTACTGATCTACTGCCAGCTGCACCACGTCTGCGAACCACACTCTTCTTGGCCACCTGGGGGCCACCAGAATTGTTGGCACCCCCTCCAGAGCAATCTTGCGCAGAACCCTGCCCAGCAGGGGGAATGGAGAAAAGGCATACAGGAACTGAAAGTCCTGCCATGGATTGCTAGGGCATCCATGGTCAAGGCCAGAGGATCCTGGGACAGGGAGACAAAGGCCGGGAGCTTGTGATTGTGACGGGACGCAAACAAATCCACATCTGGTTGGCCCCAACGGTGACACAGAGATTGGAACACCCTGTTGCAGAGGGACCATTCTCCCTGGCGAGAGGTCCCCCTGCTGAGAGAGTCTGCCAGCAGATTTTCCACCCCGCGGAATGTACACCGCTGATATGCAGGAAACATTGGCCTCCGCCCAGGTCAGGATCAGAGACACTTCCTGGAGGACCCTCTTGCTCCGGGTCCCTCCCTGATGAGTGATGCAGGCAACTGCCGTCTGGTTGTCCGAGCGCACCTGAACAGGCAGGTGATGAGTCAACTGAGCCAGAACCAACCTGATCGCCCGCAGCTCCAAGACGTTGATAGGTGTGTGGGCCTCCTGAGGGCCCCACCTCCCCTGGAACTGCAGGAACTTACAGAAACCCCCCCAACCTTACAGACTGGCATCCGTGGTGACCGTCTCCCAGGAGGGGGTCAGAAAGGATCTGCCCCAACAGATTCCTGGAGTCCAGCCACCACGAGAGGGACCGCCTGACCAGGGGGGAAAGCGCAAAGACCCGGTCCAGGGACGCAGGGTCCTTGTCTCATACTGACAAGAGGTGGAGTTGCAGAGGCCTCAAGTGGAACGGAGCATAAGGGACCGCCTCGAAGCACGCCACCATCAGGCCCACCAGCCGCATTCCCTGCCTGATGGAGGGATGATGGCAAGATAGCAGGAACTGGACCTGCACAGACTGTCCACCTTCTGCTGAGGAAGAAAAATCCTTGCCTGAACTGTATCCAGATTCATTCCCAGGAATGAAGTCACCAAGGAGGGAGACAAAGAAGACTTGGGGTGGTTGATCACCCAGCCAAATGACTCCAGGGTGGACACCACCAGCTGAGTATCCAACTCTGCCTGATGTAGAGACTGGGAAGTGATGAGAATGTCGTCCAGGTAGGGCAGCACGCGGATGCCCTGAAACCTGAGCAGAGACATCACTCCTGCCAGCACCTTGGTGAACACTTTGGGAGCTGAAGTGAGACCAAAAGGCAATGCCACAAATTGGTAGTGTTGATACTCCAGAGCGAGCCTGAGGAACCTTTGATGACCTGGAAATACAGGAATATGAATGTAAGCATCTTTGATGTCCACAGACGTCATGAAATCCCCTGGGCGCAGGGAACTGATGGCAGAACGCAGAGTTTCCATGCGAAAGCGCCTGCACCTGACAAATTTGTTGAGGATCTTCAAGTCCAGGATGGGCCTGGCTGACCCATCTTTTTTGGGCACTGTGAAGAGGTTGGAATAGAAGCCCTACCCTTTTCTCTTAAAGGGACCTTGCAGATGACCCCCAGCTCCAGAAGGCTTTGCACTGCCTGCACTAGGTCCTGAGCTGACACAGGGTCCGGAGGAAACCGGGATCTGATGAACCTTTGGGGGGGGGGGGCAGACAGCAAACTCTATCTTGTAACCGGAGGACACTACCTCCTGAATCCACCGGTCTGAGACATGAAGCCTCCAGACGTGAGCAGAGTGCTGAAGCCGTCCCCCCACCCGGATGGTTGAGGGCGCCCCATCATGCCTGAGGGGGCTTGGGAGAGGACTTAAGCTTGGAGCCATAGGAGGAGCCAGGGCGTCCCCGTCCTCTGCCCCTACCCAGAAGTCTCCTCGGGCCCCAGTAAAGGAAACCCCCCTCCCTTGTCTAGCACCACGGTAGGGGGAGGAAAAGGAGCCCTGACCCCGAAAGGGCAGAGACTGCCGCCTGCGCTGGGGTAACCTGCCTCCCTTAGCAAATAGGTCCAGGCGGTCCCCAAACAGGCGTAGTCCTTTGAAGGGAAAACCAGTGAGGGCTTTCTTGGCAGCGTTGTCAGCAGACAGAGCGGCGTATAGCCACCACAAGGGCGGAGGTTCTGCCACACATTCTAATGGTGTCATCCAAGGCAGAGAGAACATAAGTCACAAAAATATCACAACGAGAGAGTGCATTAAACTCCTCACTAGACACATCATCAGGGGCACCATCAAGGATACTTCTGAGCAGGGTCCTAACAGCCACAGCCATAAGAGGCACAGACCGGGCGCAGCGCCGTCCCCACACATGCAAAGGCATGAGACGCCAGCTGATCAATACGCCGGTCCTTAGCATCCCGCAGGGTAGTAGAGTCAGGGGAGTGCATGACAGAGGTGTTAGATAGCAGGATACTTCCTATCCCAACTCTTAGGTACACCGGGAAGTCTACTGGGACGCTCCCATTCCTTGAGCACAAGGTTATTAAAATGTGCTTGCTCAGGAAATTCCAAGCAGTATAAAAAAGTTCCCCCTGTTGCCTGGGGGTCGCAACAGGGGGAGAGATAGACAGAACCTCAAAAATCTGAGCCAACAGTCTCTATCAGTATCATCCGGGGCCCAGGGGTCAGAGCCAGAATCGTCCTGACCCCTGGGCCTCTCATCAGATGACCCTGAGTCGGAGAATAGCTCCCCTTCCTCCAAAGGGGTATAGCCAGACAGTTCCAAAAACTCATTCAGCTTCCATAGGGAAAAGAGTGACATCAGGCGTTAAGTGCCGCTTTTTTGCAGAGGCCTTAAGCTCCAAGTTATTAGCAATCAACTCAACACTAGCCAGTCTAGAAGACACATCAGGCTGAGAATCCCCACTTGTATGCAACTCAGTAGGAGTGAGATTTAAGCTTGGGGGAGTAGGTGAGGCGAAACGAATCGCAGACTCAGCCACTGGAAGTCCGGATTGCAGTGCAAGCACCTGTTCGGCACAGGGTACACAGACCCGCGCCTTGTCAGCGTCAATATGGGACTCCCCACAAGCTACACACAGCCAGGCTTGTCCCGAAGGAACCCCGAGCACATTATCCTGAGACGCCTCCATATGGTGATTATAGCGACACAATGGGCAGATAGGGATTGACGCTATAAAGCAACCCGGGATGCCCCAATAACCCGCTAGGGAAGTGGGAGTAATTAACACTAGGCCTCACAAGTTAATCAACTAAATAGAGGGAGTAGGGCCAGGAGAAGCCAAGAGGGTTCGCCCGTCTGAAAGACATAATCAAAGGGGAGCAGTAAGTATACAATAATTAACAGCGGTAAAAAAGCCGCCCGCGAGGGCACTCATGGACCGCGGTAGGTAGAAGCCCGTTACCCAGCAGCCGAAACCAAGCAAAAAAAAAGGGGCCGGCCCGCATGAACAGTGATGCGGAACGCGCCAAAGACAGGCCCCGCCCCCCCTCCCGAAGAGCGCGAAGCCATACACGTGACAAGCAGCCAATGACGGTGCTCCGGCGCCTGAGGTAACGCCGCCGTGTATGTTAATTGCTGGAGAAGGGCAGGGCCTCATTTGTATAAAATAAAAGCAGAAACATTAACCGAGCATTGCTCTTGGAGGCTGACTCTGTAAGTGGCTGCTTGGAAGTGGTGAGTTAAAGCAGGAGTTAAAAGCAGAAGTGCTGAAGCTGTAAGTATCTGCCTTTGATTTCAGATTGTTATTTTAAGTGTTGTAAATTCTACACTTGGTGTTCCCACAAATTGATACAATGGGTTCCATGCCTAACAATGCTGTCCAGTGTACATCTTGTGCTATGTATGCACTTTTTGATCAATCGGTCGATGGTGGATATTTATGCCCCGGATGTCTGCGAATCGCTGATTTGGAAGCCGTCATTCACGATCTAAATAAGCAATTGGCAACACTGAGAGACATTGTTATCATGCAAAAGAGTCTGGATCTCACTGAGCTGGAACTCAATGGGTCAGGGGAGGGGGAGGGTGGTAGTATGGGGGGGGAGAGGAAAAGCAGGAAAATGAGGCAGCTAGCTGGATAACAGTTAGAAGGCAGGGTAGGGGTAAAAGTTACAGGGAGGCTAGCCCTGAACAGACACCTCCAAACAAGTTTGCCCAGTTGGCAGATGAGGAGGATGTTAGCTCAGGGATGGCACAGCTGCAGCAAGACACATCTGTCGGCTCCAGTAAGAAAGGGAGGGGAAATGGGAGAACAGGGCAGGCAAGACAAGTGCTGGTAGTGGGTGACTCTATTATTAGGGGAACAGACAGGGCAATCTGTCACAAAGACCGGGATTGCCGAACAGTGTGTTGCCTTCCTCGGGCAAGAGTACGGCATGTAGCGGAGCGGGCTGACAGATTGTTGGGAGGGGCTGGCGTGGACCCAGGTCATGGTGCATATTGGCACAAATGACATAGGAAGAAGTAGGTGGAAGGTCCTTAAAAATGATTTCAGGGACTTAGGCCGTAAGCTTAAGGCAAGGACCTCAACTGTAGTATTCTCAGAAATACTACCAGTACCAAGAGCCACACCAGAGAGGCAGCGGGAGATTAGAGATGTAAACAGGTGGCTCAAAAATTGGAGTAAAAAGGAGGGATTTGGGTTCTTAGAGAACTGGGGCGACTTCACAGTGGGCTACATGTTCTTTGGCAGGGATGGGTTGCACTTCAATGGGGAGGGTGCATCTGTTCTGGGGGAGAGGATGGCTAAAAGGTTAGAGGAGTACTAAGCACTGGGGGGAAGGGTAAAAGCTATTACAAAGGGGAAGTTAGGAAAGAAAGTGACAGTGTGTGTAGACATGAAACTGGGGGTGGAGAGGGGGGAGGGGTTAGCAAATCTAGCAGGAATAAGGGCAATATACAAAATTATCAAAATTGTCATAAGCATTTGAAATGCATGCTTACAAATGCTAGAAGCTTGACTAATAAAATGGATGAACTAGAACTGATAATAACAGAAGAACAATATGATATAGTGGGGGTAACAGAGACCTGGCTGGATGAAAGCTATGACTGGGCAGTACATTTTCAGGGATACTGTGTGTTTAGGAGGGACCGTAACAAACGCAAAGGGGGTGGAGACTGCTTAATTGTAAAATCCTCTCTACAACCCGCTCTGCGGGAGGATATATGTGAGGGGAAAGACCATGTGGAGTCTGTATGGGTAGAAATACATGGAGGGAGAAACAAAAATAAAATACTGATGGGGGTTTGCTACAAACCTCCAGATTATGGGGGACTTTAACTACCCAGATATAGACTGGGATGCTGAAACATGTGTTTCGCATAGGAGTAATAGTTTTTTTAATCTAAAACAAAAGATGGCTACCTTTCCCAACAAGTACAAGCTCCAACAAGGGGGAAAGCCATATTGGACCTAATACTAACCAATGTACCAGACAAAGTAATAAAGGTACAGGTTGGGGGACACCTTGGAAGCAGTGATCATAATATCATTAATTTCCAATTAGCAGTCACTAGGGTGCCTTATCAAGGAGCCACAAAAACGCGGGACTTCAAAAAGGCAAAGTTTGACCAACTTAGAGATGCCCTACACTGCATTGACTGGGAAAATGTCCTTAAAAACAAAAGCATGGACGCTAAATGGGATACTTTCAAAGGAATCTTTAATTTTCATTGTGACAGATATATACCTTACAGGAATAAAACTATTAGACACATATGTAAACCGATGTAGCTAAATAAAAAGGTTAAGGGGGCAATAAACAACAAAAAAAAAAGGCATTTATACTTTTAAAGCAGGAAGGGACAGCGGAAGCGTTAAAAAACTACAGAGAAGAAAATAAACAATGTAAACAACAGATAAGGGCAGCTAAGCCGGAGACAGAAAGACTGGTCGAGAAAGAGAGTAAAACTAACCCCAAATTATTCTTTAGCTACATAAACCGTAAAAGGTACAAACCTGAGGATGTGGGCCCCCTGAAAAGCAAGGAGGGGACCCCTATAGAGGGAAATGAGGAGAAAGCTAATTTGCTTAAAAACTTCTTTGCTTCTATATTCACAAAAGAATTTGACATGCCGAGTGAAATGCAGGGGAATAACCAAAACCCTCCATTAAATGTCACTGGTCTAACCGAGGAAGAAGTCCAGCACCGTCTCAAGAAGATACAAATCGATAAATCACCGGGACCAGATGACATACATCCTCGTGTTTTAAGGGAGTTATGTACAGCAATAGACAAGCCGTTATTTCTAATATTTGTGGATTCCATAACTACAGGGTCTGTTCCGAGGGATTGGCGCTGGCAAATGTGGTGCCAATATTCAAAAAGGGATCTAGGGGGGAACCTGGGAACTACAGACCGGTAAGCTTAACATCTGTGGTGGGCAAGCTGTTTGAAGGTTTCTTAAGGGATACTATCCTGGAGCACCTTGGGGAAAATGACCTTATTACTCCATATCATCATGGATTTATGAGGAATCGCTCCTGCCAGACAAACCTAATCAGCTTTTATGAGGAGGTAAGTTCAAGATTGGATCAGGGGGAGTCATTGGATATCATATATCTTGACTTTTCTAAAGCATTTGATACTGTGCCACATAAAAGGCTGGTACAAAAGATGAGAATGCTTGGACTGGGGGAAAACGTGTGCAGATGGGTGGGAAATTGGCTTAATGATCGGAAGCAGAGGGTGGTTATCAATGGTACACACTCAGATTGGGTCACTGTTACTAGTGGAGTACCACAAGGGTCAGTTCTGGGACCAATTATCTTCAATATATATATAAATGACATTGGGTATGAATTAAACAGTAAAGTCTCAATCTTTGCAGATGATACTAAGCTGAGTAAAGTAATTAAAACAAAAGAGGACAGCAGGCAGCTAAAAAACAGATTTAGATAAATTGGAAGCATGGGCAGTTAAATGGCAAATGAAGTTTAACACAGATAAATGTAAGGTTATGCACATGGGAAGGAGAAATCTGTGTCATGATTACACACTAAATAAACACTTGGTAAAACAACAATGGAAAAGGACCTAGGGGTTTTAGTTGACAATAAGCTCAACTGTAGTAATCAATGCCAGGCAGCTGCTGCCAAAGCAAATAGGATCATGGGGTGCATCAGGAGGGGCATAGGTGCTCATGACCAGAGCATCATTTTACCCCTGTACAAGTCACTGGTCAGACCCCATATGGAATACTGTGTACAGTTCTGGGCACCTGTGCTTAAGAAGGACATATCAGAACTGGAGCGCGTTCAAAGAAGGGCAACAAAGTTAATAAAAGGAGTGCGGGGGCTAGAGTACCCTGAAAGATTGTCCAAGTTAGGTTTATTTAGTCTAGAAAAAAGATGATTGAGGGGTGATCTAATAACTATGTATAAATATATTCGGGGTCAATACAAGGATCTGTCCCACAATCTATTTATACCCCGGAGTGTAACCATAACCCGAGGGCATCCACTAAGGTTAGAGGAAAGGAGCTTTCTCCACCAACATAGGAGGCGATTCTTCTCTGTAAGAGCAGTGAGACTATGGAACTCGCTGCCAGAGGAGGTAGTTATGAAGGATACAGTAAAAACGTTCAAAAGTGGCCTTGATGCCTTCCTGGCATGTAATAACATTTCCGGCTATGGCTACTAGACCACTGGAAGGAGTTAAACAGGCTGAACTGGATGGACTAAAGTCTTTATTCAGCCTTACATACTATGTTACTATATTATAAAGTTTATATACAAGCTGCATATATGCAAGGGCAGATTTGGTGAGGTCAGGATCCTCATCCTAGATGGATCCACACTGACTTTGCATATTTTTTGGGAACTGGAGGATGATCTGCACACTTTTAGCTCATTTTTTGGGGGAAATAGGGGTCCATGTGTTGCCTGCCTATAAATTTTGGATAAGGGTGGATCTGAATGTTCTCTGCTTATACATTTTTGGAGATGCCCTATGTCCTTTCTGCCTATAAATTTGGGATGAGGGGCGTTCTGAGCATGCTCGGCTTATGTTTGTGGGGTGCCACGTGCACAATGAACTGTCAATACTGATGCTTTCAAGTACTTTGCTGCTTTGTTATTTCAAATCATTTCCAGTTGTCCTATCCTTTAAAAAGGACTAAAACCCACCCTGGAGTCTATGAGAGGGGAGGCATACTTGCTCCCCCCGGGGTACCTCGATCGGGGTTGCCCCGCTCTGTGAAACCCCCCAGGTAGCCCAAAAACTCCCCTTTCTTCCCGGTCCAATGCAGCATGCATGAGCAGCTCGGGACAACACCTGGCATTCGCAATTGGCTCTGCAGTGAATCGGGGGAGAGCGCTTCTACAGCGGCCACCACACAACACATTCATCAATGCTGGACAGGATACTACAGCGTTACTTGTCCGGCCACTAAGCTAGGTCACATTTCCTGACACCCACTTACAGCGTCTACTAGCGGTCGCTCTAAGCACCGCTATACAGACGCATTGCATGGCAATACGTGACGCTAGTATTAAATCAGCCTCCACGTGTCATAAAAGAAAATTGTTTTCTCTAGTAACAATGTGTTTGCGTTAGAAAGTACATCAGCTAGTGAGTTTGGGGTATCTGTAATC
Organism: Gastrophryne carolinensis; assembly: GCA_027917425.1. Lineage (NCBI taxonomy): Eukaryota > Metazoa > Chordata > Amphibia > Anura > Microhylidae > Gastrophryne > Gastrophryne carolinensis. Next base: position 405,390,077 of record CM051238.1, on the reverse strand, counting down.
ATCTGATTGGCTGAGACAGAGACAGCATTCGGCACCTTAACCCTTCCTGCTGTAATTCAACTTCTTTAGATGAGTAGTTGTTAGACCATATTGTTACATGGTCCTGGAGGAATGAAATTGATAGAAGGGCAAACTGTAGAGCCCTTCTATGGCAGACAAGCTGCTGCCGCCTTATTATTGCGTGTACAGCTCCTTTAAAGTGGACCAAAACCCAACCTTGCATTCCCTGAATCGCTCCCCTGTGAAGAGCACCTTTTGCCAATTTGCACTGCTCTTGCTTCACTCTAATCCCAGATAATGGCACCTGTTTTAGCTGTAAAGCTCCGCCTCCATTCATTGCCACTGTTGTGTGTGGCAATGATGTCATACTTATGCAATGACTGATCGCCTGTCATCTCACACCGAGGGACAGCAAATAAATCAATGTTCCAGGACAAATTGAAAAAAGGTAATTTTTTAATGTGAAGCAATCTGAATTTTCCTAAGGAGGGATGCATAGGAGAACTGTTTCTTGTAAGGGGGTTGGTCCGGTTTAAGTAGACTTACAATTTATACCATGCCACCCCCTGTTTTTTTTTTACCTGCTTTTCATTTTTTGCGTGTTTAATCTATACAACTATTAAAAGCGGACCAAAACCAACTGAACATGTGAAATACATTTGGCCAAAGCCCCTGCCTATACTCAGTTCTTAGGGTGCAGACCTAGAAATGGATATTTTTGTATCCCCTGCCATGGACGATTTTACTCTCAAAATGGCGTTATGCATTATGCCTTATGTCAGCTAAATCTAGGCAGGGAAGCTGGGAAAGGAAGCCTCAGGGGTGATTTAAAATGGCCAGGAGAAAAATACAATTCTGTGAAATACTTACCTGTAGAATTGGTATTATACGTATACAGTACTCTGCAACCACACTAGGCCACCCAAGGGCCGCCAGTATCACTGGTTCCCCCTTCCAGCAGAAAACTTGCACAGAACCCTGTTTCCAGCAGGGTGAACGAGGGTAAAACATATAGAAACAGAATGTCCAGCATAAAGTCACGAAGCCTCAAGACCAAGGACAGGACAATCTGAGACAGGGAAACAAGGGCCCAGGACCCATGAAGGTGACGGGCCCAGAAAGATCCACACTAGACGGATCACATGGAGACACAAGAATTAGCACATCCTGTCGCAGAAGGATATCCACCGGAGCGAATATCGCAGATATGCAGGGAACTCTGTCCTCCACCCAGATCAGGATAGATACCTTCCTGGGGGATCATCCTGCTTCCAAGTCCACGCAGATAAATAATACAGGCCACTGTCATCAGACAGACCAAGGGGCCCCCAAATAGACCGAACCCGCAAGGGAGAAGTCCAGCGATATAGAGCCAACCTGAAGGCCTACCTCTTCCAAAATAGACAGGTGGAAGGACCCCTAAAGGCCCCACCTCCCCCGGAATCACAGGGGAATTTAGGAGAAAAAAGTCCCCCCTCCATCGACCTGATAGATTTGGAATCCAATCGCAGGAAGACGCAAGGAAGGGGGCGCCCCCTGATTGGTACCCCTAGTACCACAGTCTCAAGGGTAACCACCGTAGGTGGAAGGGTACACAGACCCAGCTCCAGGGAAGCTGGAACCCAGTCCAGCATTTACAATATGAGTAGCGGAGGAGCCCAAGGACTCTGAGCATAGGGGACAACCTTTGAACAGCCACCAACAGGCCCGCCAGCTGCAATCCAGCCTGGTGAAGAGACGTGAACAGCAAGAGGGACCGAGCTCCTGCAAACATCTTGTCCAGTTATAGTCAAGGAAGCAGGTTCCCGTATGAACCGAATCCAAGTTCAACCCTAGGAATGGAGATACCACTAAGGGGAAAAGGAGGAATTGAGGTGATTGAGCACCCATCAAAAGACTCCCAAAGGACACCCCCAACCGAGTAACAAGCTCGGCCTGACGCAGGGATTGGGAAGCAAAGAGGGACGGCCAGGCAGTTCCTCGTGCGGACGCCCCCTTGGTCTCAGTAGAGAAATCACCCCCGTCATCACCTAGGCGATCACTCAGGGAGCAGAACCAAGGCCAGATAATAAGGCCACAATCAGCAGTATTGGAGCGCCAACACTAACCTGTAAGGTCCTTGGTGCCTGGAAGGCACAAAGGCAATGAAATAAGCGTCTTAGGTCCCTACCGACGGCAAGAGGTCCCTGGACACAGGGCACTGGCGGCCCACCTCAGAGAAACCATGCAGTAAAAAACCGCCTGTGAATGTAAATTCCCTCACCTATGGAAGGCCATAATGGACAGAGTGTCTCAACCGATTGGAGGAATGTGGAAAGGTTAGTGTAGAGGCCCCTGCCTCTGTCTGTTAAGGGCAACCAGCAGGTGACCCCAGACCTCGCAGATCGCGTGTGGCCTGCGCCAACACAAGAAGAGAGGCAGGGACCAGAAGCATCCTGAATATCTCGGGAAGGGGACACCCAGCAGACACTATCCTGCATCCAGAGGAAACTTCCTCCTGACACCATCAGAACGAGGCATGCCACCTCCTGATAGGGGCAAGGTGCTGCGGCCATCCCCTCATGCTTGGGGGGTTTTGGTAACAGGCTTGGACTTAGTCCTGCCGGAGGGACCAGGGCATTGTCTGCCACTCCTGGGGCAGGGATCTATACCAAAAAGCTGGAAGGACACCACTGGTTCGGGTTTGACGCTAACATAGGGGGGAGGAGGGGTGCCCCTGCCTCGAGAAGGCCGAGACCACCTTCTGTAAAGGGGTGTTTTGCCCTTTTTTCCAAACACGTCCAGAGGGGCCCCGAATAGGCGTCGCCCTCTAAAGGGAAGCCCAGTAAGAATCTTTTTCGTAGCATCGTCAACACCCCACTGTCGCAGCCAGACCAGGCGGCGTATAGCTACAGCAAGGGTGGAAGTTCTAGCGCACATGCTGATGGTGTCATCCAGCGCCAAAAGGATAAATCTTACGAATACATCACAACTGGAGAGTGCATTAAACACCTTCCAGGGGAGATCCCCAGGTTGATGATCAATCAGCTTTCTGATGAGGGTCCTGGCGGCCACTGCAGCGATGGCCGCGGCACAGACCGGGCGCAGAGTCGTCCCTGCACAAGAAAAGGCGTGGGAAGCCAGCCTATCAATGCGCTGGTCCTCAGCATCCCGAAGGGTAAGATAAGAAGGGGCAGCAATAAAGGGGGGGTTAAGAACCCCAATGATCGGTGCATCCACCACGGGAGGTGATGACCAGCAGTTAACCACATCAGGTGGAAAGGGGTATTTCCAATCTCAGTCCCCTGGAACCCCTGGAAGTTTACTAGGGCATTGCCATTCTTTGAGTACAAGAGCCTGGAAGTGATCCTGCTCCAGAAATTCCAAGCACGGCGGCGCTGTATGGAAACTCTCCCTTCTGGGCCTGGAAGCCTCACCAGGGAAAGAGATAGACAAGACCTCGAAGATCTTTATCAGTAATTCGTTGGTGTCACACAGGCCCCAAGAACCGGGACCCGATTCATCCTGACTCCTCAGCCCCTCGTCCGATGAGCCCAAGTCAGAGAATAGTCGACCTTCATCATAAAGAGCAAAACCCTGCTCAGTAGTGAACTCTTCAGATTCAGAAGGAATGGGCGAAACCGGAGGTGTCAGGGACCGCTTCTTACCAGGGCCCAAGCGCTCTGCCAACCTCGAAATCACCTGCTCGGCTGTAGGCAGTCTGCGCGGCACGACTTGCTGTTCATTCCCGCTCGAGTGCGACTCATCAGGAGTGATATTTAAGCACGGGGAGAGAGGTGTATTGAAACGAGGCGCAGCCACTGGCAACCCTGATTGCAGGGCCAGTGCTTGTTCAGCAAATGGTCCACAGACCCGTGCTCTGTCCGCATCAGCGTGGGGCAGTCCACACGCTGTACACAGCCGGTCTTGTCCCGGAGGGACCCCAGTCACATAATTCTGAGATGCCTCCATATGGTGATTGTTAATGTAATATACCAGTAGGGATTTACGCAATAGGCAACCCTGGATGTCCCAAAGACCCGCTACGAATGTGGGAGAATTTGTAAGCCCGCTACAATATATGTTAGGCCGGGAGAAGCCACCGGAATCTTCAAGGTCTGAAAGACAGAAGGGGAATAAGGGGTGTCAGGGCCATGCGCCACAGAAAGAATACTAATAATGAAAACGCCCGCGAGGGCACTCACCGACCTGGGGAGAAGAAGGACCGCCAACACGCGCGCACACGGGGATAAACAAAATGGCGTCGACCGAACCTCAGAGGGCGGGTCTAAACTGGGCGTGACGCGGAGCGCGCCACGCCGGGTCCCCGCCTCCCCCAAAGAGCGCGAAGCTCTGAAGCAGCCATTTAAAGGCTCCGCAAGCTAAGCATAGAGTGTGCCAGTAAGGGCATCTGCTAGTGGATACTCGTGAAGTCTAAATACACCGCCACCATTCTGACGCCCGTAGGCGTGCACAAATTAGTTTCCTGCCCAAGATGTAGTATAATAACGCAAGACGTGCAGTACACTATTGCATGTTAAATTGAGAGGGCCAAACTAGAAAGGCAGCGCGGCTCCGACACCCAGTTGCCGGTCAGGGGCAAAAGCATGGCCATAAGCGTGACAATACTGTACACTGTGACCGCCAATGGACACACCCCCCCCATCTTTTCCCCCAAATACGGGGGGAAACGAGGGAGGACGGTGACCCTTAAAACAGGGTCCACCTCTACACGGGGCATGGGACAAGAATGCGGGAGGGACATCCACTATGAGGCTCACCATCAGCCTAAACCGCCTACCCTATGGTGGGGGACTGCGATGGAGCATGGCTCCGTTAAGCACACATGGTGCTGCCTACCTTCACCCGACCAGCGCAGCCCAGGCTGGGAGGCACATCACAAGGAGGACGGGTGGGAATAGTCCAACAGGGCCGCAGGCTGTAATGGCCCCGCTCACCTGCGAGAGAGTGATACTTCATGTCTTCGCAGTCAGCACTGCAGAGAAATCTGGGGATTTGTGGGAGGTCCCTGGGTATATGAAGGGCCGGGAGGAGCCTGTTTTTGCATGTCTGCAGTGCACAGCACCCTCTGGCGGAGGATTACCCAATTGTAAGTATTATATCTGGAGCAGGACGTACTGTATACTTAGAATATCTATGAGGCGGTGTTTCAGCTTTAAAGAGGACCAACACCCAGGGGTGATCGGCCCGGAAATCTATAAGATTCCCGGGCCGATCACCTCCCACCCCGCGGGACATCCGAGATCGGGATGTCCCGCGGGGTGAAACCCCCCAGAAACCCCAAAAACACCTTACCTGATCCGCCGCCGCTTCCGCCGCCGCCGCCTCCCGCGCGCCCCTCCAGACGTGCGCGCGCCCGCGCCGGCCCTCTGTGAATGGCCGGCGGGGGCGCGCGCGCGCCGAGAGTGACGCGCGGGAGGCGGCGGCGGCGGAAGCGTCTTGGACGTTCCTGATCCCCGCCTGGACGTTGGCGGGGATTGGCTGCGGCGCTCACGTGGGAGCGCTGAGAGGTGAGTTTTTTGGGGTTTCTGGGGGGTTTCACACAGCGGGGCACCCCCGATCGGGGTGCCCCGCCGAAGTGGACCAAAACCCAGGATAGTCAAAATCCTGGGTGTTGGTCCACTTTAAGCAGATACAGGAGCAAATGTAAGTGCTGACAATGATTCCGTATTGTGCATGCAGATGGGATAAGCTTTGGGGAGTCTTTTCTTTTTTTCAACTGTGCAAGGCTGTTGGTCCGGTTTAAATGCCTGTTACTTTGTTCTATGTGCATTAGTCGTCTTTCTACGGAATGGACAAGAGGGGAATTCATTGCATGAGAACAGGGAAGTTTTGGCACACAGAAAACAGATCTGAATTGCTGAGTCACTGTGACAGTTCAGCCTTGTTTTGCAGCGGGTGGAATGTACAGAGGTGACATGGGAGGGGGGAGTTTATGTAGTCTGCAGCATCTAGATGTTTCTTGCTAAATCTTTACTGCTACTCTCTGGATTCCCCTTTGCACCTCAGATGGTTTGCACTAATGCACAGAACAACAAACTTTAGAAACAAAACAGCTACAAAAATCCTACTTCTCAGCTATCGGGTTTATAGATTGTGACAGCTACACTATGTTCACAGTTAGCCTGGATTGCAACTCCACAAATTGCCAACCACTGGAACTTATCATTGTGGTAGAATCACATGAGCTCTGCCAAAACAACACCTGCTTCAAGTGGAACAAAACCCAGGATTTTGACTATTCTGGATTTTGTTCCATGCCCCAGGGGCATACTGGTTTTGAATGCCCCGCTGTGTGAAACCCCCGGATCCCCAGTAAATCTTACCTGACTGCTGATCCAACGGCACATGTGCGGGCTCTCGTATAATCATTCCGGTATGCCATGCATATTAAGGATCAACAATGTTTAGACTAGAGCACCGGCAATCAGGTGTGAGAGCGACTGCATCCCCAGTTCCCTTTAGACATGCACACACTTCCACCTTGCATGTGTAGCCTGCATCCCAGCATCTTCCAGCTTATGCATGCTCTGGTGCCCAGGCATTCAGATAGGTTGGGGCTGGAGAATGCTTCAGACCCAGGTAAGCTAAGGATGTGGCCGCTCCCCCATTACCTATGTCAGGCCCTGTTTCCAAACTGCTGTGCATTATAGACCCTTTCCAGGTATTGAAATAAAAGCGTTTATACTCACCTTTTGTCTCTATCCCACACAGGGCTATGCAAAAATACCATTTTGTGAAATACTCACCTGTAAAATGGGTATTATAAGTATGTCACACACCCCGCTTCAGAATCTCCATAACATGTGGGTAATACCGACCTGAAGGGGTGTTCCTGCAGAGATGATAGCAAAAAAGAAAGCCCCTCCCTGATCCATAAATACCTGGGACCTCCCACCCATCACCCAGTATATAGAAGCAGTAAGGTAAGGGACCAGGAAGAGGCAAATATAAATCAAAATAACGCAAAGTTCACAATATAAAGGATCCCAAATACAAGAAGGGCGGGTGAAGCGGGGTGTGTGACATACTTATAATACCCATTTTACAGGTGAGTATTTCACAAAATGGTATTATTCATATATGTCACACACCCCGCTTCAGAATATCCATAACATGTGGGACATCCAATAGCAGTGTCCATAACAAGGGCGGGGATCCAAAACAAGGCAACAATGCACAACTTAAACCACAACAGCTTGCAGAACTTTGCGGCCAAAAACAGCATCCGCTGAGGCCCGAACATCAACCTTGTAAAACTTGGAAAAAGTGTGAACAGAAGACCAAGTAGCGGCCTTACAAACTTGCTCAACAGAGGCCTGGTGCTGGAAAGCCCAGGACGCTCCAACCGCACGAGTAGAATGAGCAGTAACACGAAAAGGGGGACTCTTCCCCTTGGCAGAATAGGCCCCAATGATGGCCTGACGAATCCATTTACTAATGGAAGATTTGGCAGGAGCCAAACCTTTCCTAGGCCCAAAGGGCACCACAAAAAAAGCATCAGTCTTACAAAAGGAAGACGTAACCACCAGATAATATTTCACAACACAGACTACATCCAAGGAATGCAGCGCCCTTTCCTTGTCGTTGCTGGGGTGAGGACATAGAGAAGGCAGAACAATGTCCTGATTCAGATGAAAGGCAGAGACCACCTTAGGAAGAAAATCCGGCTTGAAACGAAAGACAACCTTGTCCTGATGCCTTTCGAAGTACGGAGCTTTAATGGATAAAGCTGCCAACTCAGAGACACGCCTGACCGAAGTGATGGCCACCAAAAAGGCCACCTTTTGGGTAAGTGAAGACAAAGCAATCTCATTCAAGGGCTCAAACGGGGGACCCTGAAGAGCAGAAAGAACCAGGTTCAAATCCCAAACTGGAACAAAGGGCTTCCTAGGAGGCCGTACATGCGTAACTCCTTGGAAAAAAGTCTTGACTAAGGGATGAAGAGCAAATGACCTTTGAAAAAACACCGCCAGGGCAGAAACCTGCCCCTTCAAGGTACTAAGTTGAAGCCCCAAATCCAGACCATGTTGAAGAAACTCCAGGATTCTGGAAATGGAAAACTCCCGACAAGAGAAAGACCTACTTTCACACCAGTCAATATAGGACCTCCAAGTCCTATAGTAAATAGTAGAGGAAGAGCGCTTCCTGGCGCTAATGAGAGTCTGAACCACCGCGTCAGAAAGACCTTCTTCCTTTAAGATGGCGGTTTCAGCAGCCACGCCGTCAAAGCCAGCGAAGGTAAATTGGGATAGCGCAGCCGACCCTGGGTGAGCAGGTCCGGCAGAAGAGGCAGAACGAACTGATCCTCTGCCAGTCTTACCAGGTCTGCGAACCAAACCTGCCTTGGCCACCTTGGTTCCACTAGAATCGCCGACACGCCCTCCAGAGTCAGCTTGCGCACCACTCTGGCTACCATTGGAAACGGAGGGAACAGGTAAAGGAACCCCAGATCCCTCCAGTTCAGAGACATGGCATCCACTGCCAGAGCCAGAGGATCCTGCGAGAGAGACACAAAGACTGGAAGCTTGTGATTGTGACGAGAGGCAAAGAGGTCCACCGCTGGGGACCCCCACCTGAGACATATCGAACGAAACACCGTGGGACTGAGAGACCACTCCCCCTGACGAGAGGAGGCTCTGCTCAGCAAGTCCGCCTCCGTGTTCTCCACTCCCGGGATGTAGACTGCTGAGATACACGGGACGTGACTCTCCGCCCAGTCCAAAATCAAAGACACTTCCCTGAGGGCACTCCTGCTGCGAGTCCCCCCTTGGTGATTGATGTAAGCAACCGCCGTCCTGTTGTCCGACCGGACCTGAACTGGCAGGCCTCTCAACTGATGAGTCAAGCGAAACAGAACCAACCTGATGGCCCTCAACTCCAGAACATTGATGGGCTCGTGAGCCTCCTGCGGACTCCACAGACCCTGAAACTGGAGGTCCTTCCAAACACCCCCCCAACCTGACAGACTGGCATCCGTGGTGACAGTTTCCCAGCACGGGGCCAGAAAGGATCTGCCCTGCGACAGATTGGCCGACCCCAGCCACCAATGCAGGGATCGACGAACTCGGGGAGTCATCAGGAAGGACTGATCCAACGATAGAGGAGACTTGTCCCAAACCTTCAACAGATGAAGCTGAAGCGTCCTTGTATGAAACTGCGCAAAGGGAACTGCCTCGAATGAGGCCACCATTAACCCCACCAGCCTCATCCCTAGCCGGATGGACGGACGAGGGGCCGACAAGAGAAGCCGAGCTAATTCTTGAATCAAAAGAATCTTGGCCTGAGGCAGAAACACCCTGGCCTGCGAAGTGTCCAGAGACATTCCCAGAAAGGTCACTACTCTGGATGGAGAGAGAGAAGACTTGGGGTGGTTGACCACCCAACCAAACCTCTCCAGGGTGGACACCACCATTCTGGTATCCAACTCCGCTTGGTTGAAGGAGGAGGCCATGATCAGAAGATCGTCCAAATAGGGCACAATGCGGATGCCCTGAACCCTTAGCAGAGCCATCACCCCCGCTAGCACCTTGGTGAACACCCGAGGGGCCGAGGTGAGGCCGAAAGGGAGTGCTACAAACTGAAAATGCCGATCCTCCACCACGAACCTGAGAAACCTCTGGTGTGCTGGAAAAATTGGAACGTGTAGATAAGCATCCTTGATGTCTATGGACGTCAGAAAGTCTCCCTGACGAAGAGAGTGAATGGCCGAACGTAGTGTTTCCATGCGGAATTTCCGTGGCCGGATGAACCTGTTGAGAAACTTCAGATCCAAGATGGGTCGGACCGATCCGTCCTTCTTGGGTACGGTGAACAGATTGGAATAAAAACCCCTGCCCTGATCCGAAGGAGGCACTGGGCAAATGACATCCATGTCCAGAAGGTTCTGCACTGCCGACAGAAGCCCCTGCGCCGCCAGAGGTTCTGAAGGCATCCGAGACCTGAAAAATCTGGAAGGGGGGCGGAACTCGAACTCCAGCTTGTAACCGGAAGACACCACTTCCCGGATCCATCGGTCCGAGACCTCTTGATCCCAAACCTGGGAAAAGAGTCGCAGCCGTCCCCCCACCCGCAAGGGTGAGGGCGCCCCCTCATTGCTGAGCCGGCTTGGCAGCCGGCTTGGGCTTAGAGCCCCAACTGAATCCTGGACGGGCACGACCTCTGCCCCTGCTCCCAGAATCTCCTCTGGAAGAAGGGAATGCAAATCCCCTGCCAGATCTGGCCCCACGAAAGGAGGGGGTAAAGGAAGGCGCCCCTCGAAAGGGGCGGCGTTGTTTCTTGCGTTGGGGTAACCTACCACCCTTGGTGACAGAGTCCAATGTCTCTCCAAAAAGCCGTAACCCAACAAAGGGTAGAGCCGTTAGTGACTTTTTGGACATAAAATCTGCCGCCCACTGGCGCAGCCACACCGAACGCCGAATAGTGACCAGCAGCGCCGACGTTCTACCACACATCATCAAAGTGTCATCCAAGGCTGTCAACACAAAAGATAAAAACAGCTCACACCGTTTGAGGCTAAGGAACTCAGCACTACCGGGACGCAGCCCGGAAGAGGTCAACAGGTCCCTAACCACGGACCTGGCAGCCAACACCATCAGCGCCGATGCGCAAACAGGCCGCATGGCTGACCCAACGCTAGCAAAACCATGACAAGCCATCTGGTCAATACGTTTATCCTCTCCATCCTTGAGAATAGAACAGTCAGGTCTATTTAAAACCGAGGAATTGGACAACCCCAAAACCGGCGCATCCACCTCGGGGGGAGATGCCCAGCGCTTAACTGCCTCCGAAGGAAAGGGATATTTCCTATCCCATCCCTGAGGGATGCCAGGGAGCCGAGCCGGCCTGTCCCATTCTTTGGCAATAATTTTGTCAAAATGCCTTTGTGTAGGGAATTCCAAGCGCGGCTTGGATTCCTCAAACAATTCACCCTTCTGCTGTGACACCTCCTCAGGAGGGGAAATATTCAACACCTCCAACATCAGAGCCAGAGCGTGGGGAGTATCAGAGGATCTCCCCAAATCCCCCAGCTCGGCATCAGTGCCAAAGGACTGCTCATCGTCCGAAAAATCAGAATCCTCATAAACTTCCCCTTCTTCTAGCTGGGAATAGTCAGACCAATCCAGATTATTAACATCCTCCGGGTCCTCCGCCAGCGGAGCCGGCGACAAATACTTTCTCTTAGTCGGAGCCTTACGGGCAACCGAGCCAGAGATAATTTTTTCAAGGTTAGCCAATCTGGCGCACATCTCAGATTGCAGCTCCCTGCCCATGACGACGTCGCACGGGGCGCGTGTCAAAGCGGAAGGTGGAGATGAAGCGACCGGCGGTGCTGACCCAGACGCCTGTGGTTCGGACTGCCGCGTGATGGTCTGCTGTGCACATGGTATACACAGAAGTACATCGTCCCCAGAAATGGATACCCCACATAACATACACTTTCGGGGATGCCCCGAAGGGGCCCCGAGCCCAGTATCCGGGGATGCCTCCATAAGGTGAACTTTGTTTAGGAATAGTCGCTATGACCCAGGGAATTACGCCGTTAGACAACCCGGGATGCCCCTTTAATGTCCCGAGTGGGAGGATTTATGGCAAACAATTAACCCAGAGATAAGGATCAGGAGGGACACCCTAAATGCTATTGGCGAACCTCCTGAACCACCATCTGAAAAACAGAACAGAGGGACTGTTTTAGATAAGGCTAATGACAACAATCAAACAGGAAAGAAAGAATGGCCAGAGGCCACTTACAGATCCATCGATCAAAATGGCGACCGTGAGGGAAGATCCAGACGCTCCACAGCAACAGGCAGGGCTGCAGTCAGAGAGGGAGAAGGGGGCGTGGCCAGCGCGGGACGCGCGCGAGGCCAGGCCACGCCCCCCCTCCCCTCCACGAGCTCCGCAGTGGCACCAGCGAGGGCAGGAGGCGGGGAGCGGTGACGCTTCGTCACTCCGGCCCCGCCCCCCCCCAGCCTGCGTGAGGGGAGCTGAAATCACCTCAGAAAAAATGTGCTCAGAGCCGGCCGGCGCCGCAATAGTAAGAAGCGGTCGCCGGCCCGGCCAAAGTAAAAAACACACTGACACACACACAAGGGGAAAAACGGGAGGGACAAGTCCCGGCCCCGCCAACGGTCCGGCACCCGCCGCCCCCCCCCCCCCCAGCAACATGGCGTGAGGTGAATACCTCCGCCATTAACAGAGATGAAGGGAGGAAGGGGAGAAGAAGGCAGCCAGCACCGCACAGGCTGCAGCGTTTTCTATTTAAAGTGATAACACACACACACACTCATGTATGCTGTCCAAATAAATAAACTAAATAAATTTATAAAAAGACGAACACTCCCCCACCCCACCTATGGAAGGGGATCCTGGGAGGGACATAGTATGAAAGTAAGGGACAGGGCATCCCAAACCGGGGTCACCAACCCGGTAATACCGCCTACCCTCTCATATAGGGTCTCACGGTAGAGCATAGCTCCTGAGCACCTAAGGTGCTGAAATACCCTCGCCTGGACCCTCAGCCGAGGCTGGGAGGCATATGGATTTCTGGGGAAAAAGGTCCAAACGGAAATAAATAAATATCGGGCCGGGAGTCATCCCGGCTACCTGAAATCCCCCTGTGCAAGGAGGAGCCATCATCTTCTGACTTGCTCGCCGTCTGCAGAGATGGAAAACTGGGTGATGGGTGGGAGGTCCCAGGTATTTATGGATCAGGGAGGGGCTTTCTTTTTTGCTATCATCTCTGCAGGAACGCCCCTTCAGGTCGGTATTACCCACATGTTATGGATATTCTGAAGCGGGGTGTGTGACATACTTAGAATATCAGAATGCTTCCTGCTAAAGGGGTCAAATGGAAAGCAATTTTTTAAAATGGTTTTGATTACTTTGTTATTTATTTTGATTACTTTACATTATGTGGGCAGAGCTCTGATTTCATATCCAGATTTTGAATTTAAATAAAAAGGAAATTCCTACACTCTTAAATTACATTGTTCTTTTAAAAGAATACCCCTTCAAGTTCTTTAAAATATCTGTATGGTGCTGATGTCCAGACATCAAAACAAAACAGAAAAACGTATACTCACCTTTTATTCCTCGATGGACAATTGCTCCTCGTCCGGCGTTCAGGCACTTACCTGATTGCCCGATTCAGGTCCCGCAAAGCCCACTGCCTCTGTAGTATTTATGATCCGTCACAGGTGTTACGGCTCTGCCCCTCCATTCATTGCAATGGAGAAGTTGTGTCAGGACCTGGCACTCCCCCCTCTATTGCAGTAGATGGAGGGGGCTTGCCTCTCTCACCATTTTCTGTGGATTGTGGGTTGCCGGTTTCCATTGTGTTCCAAAATTATGTCCTCAAGGTGCTGAGCTTAACTGTATTTTTTTTTATTTGTTTGCAACAAAACAGTTTTCTCTAACAACAATAGGTTGATTCAGAGCCCCTTTCTCACCTTTTTTTTGCGTGAATATTTCCATTCTCGTTCATTTTTTCCCCTCGTCAGATTCAGCAAAGCCTTTTTTCTGCGATAACTTTAATGTGAAATGTTTTCATTTTTGCATGATTTTTCGTTTGGTAGCAAGACCTCCGTAAAAATGATGAGAAAGGGGCTCTGAATCAACCCTAATGTGTTTATGTTAGCAATGTACACTAAAGTGGTATGTTTGATGTACCTTGCAGAAATCTCTTGACTGGCTTGCTAATCATCTAATTGGCTGAGGCAGAGACTACAGGTTTTTCATGTTCTGCTCTAGATTCAACCCTTTCAGATAAGGAGGATATAATCTAGTGTTACTGGCAGTGTTCTCACCTGGGGAGGTCATTACTGCTGCTACTGATTTTGCTAAAGCTGCTCCCACTTCAGCAACACAGTGCGAAAGGAATATAAGAAACTTGGAAACACATGAGGATAAGTAAATCACAGGTATGGGGGCACCATCATAGCACAGATGTTTATTTTGCATTCTGGAAGAGGGAAACAATAAGGCGTAACACCAAAAATCTGACAAAAACACATACTGAAATTTCCCTTGAAGACTTTAAAGAACTTCGGACATGACCCCCCCCCCCCACTTAGCTTTTGGACATCCAGCTGCTTTGGGGCCCGATCCTCGCCCCCACTGCCTGTTTAGCCATCTGTAAATGACAGAACGGCTTTAGTCGGCCTCTTCAATGTCCTGCGCTGCTCAGCAACATTTTGCAAGATTTGGGGCGCCTCCATCGCATCCCTACCACAGACACTGTGCCTGTGCGCAGTGCCTGATGGGATGCAAGATGGCACCGTCCGTTGGAAGGTTGCCGGAATCCGAGGGACCCAGAAGATGGATCCCCCGGGGAGGTAAGTAGAAGCTACCCAAAGTTAAAACCGGAGGGGGGGCGGCGGATAGGTGAGGTGTGGGGAAGGATTTAGCCTCCCCCAATGTTCCTCTGTAATATGATTTGGGTGGTGCATCTATTCAGCACAATTGCCCCAGAACAGAATAGTGTCATCTATATATATAATATATATATATGTTTTATTATCAGCAACGACTGAAACCCCTTCTGGCACATAGCATCCCATATGTTAAGGAATAACCCCCTCCCACCCCAATTTATCTCAGGCCCTTACCTGTGGGTGAGTATCTTCTTGGCAGGGCACATGTAATAAATGGCATTTGGATATTTAGCTACATTGCTGACATCAGCAACGTCCTAATTCTCAAGGAGAAAGATTTTATGTAAATAATTTGTCATTAGGAACCTCTCCTTCCACAACACAATGATCAATTGCGTGCTATCTGCGGGGCCTCGGGTGATCGAGTTCACAGGCAGGAGCTGCATTTTAACAGAACACCTATTTATAGGCTGCTCCGCCATGAATGGCTTCTTAGATAACTTTGTCCCGGTCATGTGGTCTTAAAGAAACACCACTGAAATGGAAAATGTTGCTTAGTAAACAAGTTGCTCGGAAGTTATTCTGTATATACAGCTTATTATATGTTTTCACTATTCAGTATTTATAAATAGTCAGTAGTTATTTTTTTGTTTATTGTTATATGAATTTGGATTGATATGCCCTTGCTGTCTGTGACCCCTTAGTGGGGGGACGCTGCCTTACTTCCTGTCTGCAGTGATCCAGTGAGGACACAGACGGCATAAGTAATGGTAACCCTGTCCCACCTGTAACATGTATATTACAGTATTTCTGGACAAAATTAGGTTAAAACGATTCTAAAAGACTCCGCTGGCATTCCCCTGGCGTATCCTAAATCAATGCCCTGTTGTGTGAACCCCTCTCCCCCTGGGGCACAAAAATACAATTCTGTGAAATACTCACCTGTAGAATTGGTATTATTATACAGTACGTCCTGCTCCAGATATAATACTTACACGTGGGTAATCCTCCGCCAGATGGCGCTGTACTGCAGAAGCATGCAAAACATGCTTCTAATCTCTGAGAGCCCATCTGGGACATACAGTGCAATAGATAAATTGGGAGCAGGCTTACCTGAGGTTGCCCTAAACCTCTCAAGTGCAAGCCATGGGGTGGAAGGGTTAAAGACCTTGCAATACAGCCTAGACCCCACACACCATGTGATTGCACAAATTCAAAAGAAACAAAGGGGGGGGTGGCAGCCGCTCAGACCATTTTATAACTAACCTGGGAGGTGCACGTTAGCAGGGCAATTAGCTAACCTGCACCTCCCAGGTTAGTTATAAAATGGTCTGAGCGGCTGCCACCCCCCTTTGTTTCTTTTGAATTTGTGCAAGCACATGGTGTGTGGGGTCTAGGCTGTATTGCAAGGTCTTTGACCCTTCCACCCCATGGCTTGCACTTGAGAGGTTTAGGGCAACCTCAGGTAAGCCTGCTCCCAATTTATCTATTGCACTGTATGTCCCAGATGGGCTCTCAGAGATTAGAGTTAGGACTGCACCCCACAGAGGCACTTTGGCGTAGTGGTGCAGCTTAAGCATACTTCTGCAGATGTGTGTGACCGAGTCCTCTGTTTTTAACCAAGTTTAGAGACAGATTATAGGCTGGCCTGCAAGCTGACAGGGTTGAGTGCTGTGGCTCCTTTAAGACTTGTGTGTACTAATTGCCCTGCTAACATGCACCTCCCAGGTTAGTTATAAAATGGTCTGAGCGGCTGCCACCCCCCCTTTGTTTCTTTTGACCGAAGTAATAGCCACCAGAAAAACCACTTTGACGGTAAGTACAGCCAAAGCAGCATCCTGAATAGGCTCAAAGGGAGCACCCTGCAAGGCAGACAAAACCAAGTTCAAATCCCAAAAAGGGACCATAGGTTTACGTGGGGGACGCACATGAGTGACCCCCTGAAAGAAAGTCTTAACCAAATGATGCTGAGCAAAGGACTTCTGAAAGAAGACAGACAGGGCAGAAACCTGACCCTTCAGAGTACTGAGCTTTAAACCCAACTCTAATCCATGTTGTAGAAATTCCAGAATCCTAGGGAAGAAAGAACTCCCTGCAGGGAACAGACCTGGACTCACACCAGTCTATGTAGGAATGCCATACCCTGTAATAGATGGCAGAAGAAGTTTTCTTCTTAGCCTGTACCATGGTATCCACCACTGAGGCAGACAAGCCTTTCTCCATCAAGATGGAGGTTTCAGCAGCCAAGCCGTCAAAACCAGAGTTTGTAAATTGGGATGGCGTAAGGAGCCCTGAGTGAGTAGATCTGGCGCCTCTGGCAGGACGTACTGATCTACTGCCATTTGTACCACGTCTGCGAACCACACCCTTCTTGGCCACCTTGGGGCCACTAGAATCACTGGCACCTTTTCCAGGGCAATCTTGCGCAGAACCCTGCCCAGCAGGGGAAACGGGGGAAATACATACAGGAGGCGAAATTTCTTCCAAGACAACGACAGAGTGTCCGTGGCCACGGCCAGAGGATCCTGAGACAAGGAGACAAAGGCCGGGAGCTTGTGATTGTGACGGGATGCAAACAGATCCACATTCGGTAGACCCCAACGGTGACACAGGGACTGGAACACCCTGTTGCAGAGAGACCACTCCCCCTGACGGGAAGTCCCCCTGCTCAGAGAGTCTGCCAGGAGATTCTCCACCCCCGGGATGTAAACAGCCGAAATGCATTGAACATTGGCCTCCGCCCATGTCAGAATCCACGACACTTCCTGGAGGGCACCCTTGCTCCGGGTCCCTCCCTGATGATTGATGTAGGCAACCGCCGTCCTGTTGTCTGAGCGCACCTGAACAGACAGTCCCTGCAGGTGATCGGTCAACTGCTCCAGAACCAACCTGACCGCCTGTAGTTCCAGAATGTTGATGGGTAAATGGGCCTCCTGAGGGCCCCACCCGCCCTGGAACCTCAGGGACTTCCAGAATCCCCCTCAACCTGACAGACTGGCATCCATGGTGACTGTCTCCCAGGAGGGGGCTAGAAAGGACCTGCCCTTTAGCAAATTCCTGTGGTCCAGCCACCACGAGAGGGACCTTATGACCAACGGGGGAAGCACACAAACCCTGTCCAGGGACGCAGGATCCTTGTCCCATACCGAGAGGAGGTGAAGCTGCAGAGGCCTTGAATGGAACTGAGCAAAGGGCACCGCCTCGAAGCTCGCCACCATCAGACCCACCAGCTGCATTCCCTGCCTGAGTGAGAGCTGGGGGCACGAGAGCAGGGACCGCACCTGCGCAGTCAGGGCTTCCACCTTCTGTTGGGGAAGGAATATTCGTGACTGAACCGTATCCAGAATCATCCCCAGGAATGGGGTCACCGACGAAGGGGACAGAGAAGACTTGGGGTGATTGATCACCCAGCCGAAGGACTCCAAGGTGGACACCACCCGCTGAGTGTCCAGCTCCGCCTGCTGTAGGGGCCATGAGGCGATGAGGATGTCGTCCAGGTAGGGCAGTACTCGAATGCCCCCTGACCTTAACAGGGACATCACTCCCGCCAGTACCTTGCTGAACACTCTGGGAGCTGAAGTGAGGCCAAATGGTAGGGCCACAAACTGATAATGTTGATCGTTCAACGCGAATCTGAGAAACCTTTGATGTCCCTGTGGAAACACAGGGATGTGAAGGTAAGCATCTTTGATGTCCACAGTCGTCATAAAATCCCCTGGGCGCAGAGAGCCAACGACCGAGCGCAGAGTTTCCATTCGAAAGCGCTTGTGCTTGACAAATTTGTTGAGGATCTTTAAAGTGGACCAACACCGAGAGGTGATCGGCCCGGAAATCTATAAGATTCCCGGGCCGATCACCTCCCACCCCGCGGGACATCCGAGATCGGGATGTCCCGCGGGGTGAAACCCCCCCAAACCACCTACCTTATCTTCGGCGGCGGCCGGCCGCCGCCGCCTCCCTCGCGCCCCTGTAGGCGTGCGCGCGCCCGCGCCGGCCGTCTGCGAATGGCCGTCGGGGGCGCGCGCGCGCCGAAAGTGATGCGAGGGAGGCGGCGGCAGCCACTTGGACGTTCCTGATCCCCGCCTGGACGTTGGCGGGGATTGGACCGTCCAGTCACGTGGGAGCGGGGACAGGTAAGATTTTGGGGCTTTCTGGGGGGTTTCACACAGCGGGGCACCCCCGATCGGGGTGCCCCGCCGAAGTGGACCAAAACCCAGGATAGTCAAAATCCTGGGTGTTGGTCCACTTTAAATCCAGAATGGGCCTGACTGACCCATCTCTTTTGGGTACTGTGAAAAGGTTGGAGTAGAACCCATCTCCCAATTCTGTCAAGGGAACCTGGCAAATAACTCCCAGATCAAGAAGGTCTTGCACTACCTGCATCAGGACCTGAGCCGATACCAGGTCCTGGGGGATCCGGGACCTGATGAATCTTGAGGGGGGCCGCACAGCAAACTATTTTGTAGTCAGAGGTAACTACCTCCTGAATCCACCGGTCTGAGACTTGGTGCCTCCAGACATGCGCAAAGTGCTGTAGCCGTCCCCCCACCCTGGCGGGCGAGGGCGCCCCATCATGCCTGAGGGGTCTTGGGAGGGGCTTTGGGTTTGGTCCCCCAGGAGGAGCCGGGGCGTCGCCCCTTGCTCCTATGCCAGGAGTCTGCACGAGCCCCCGCGAAGGACACCTCTTTCCCCTGCTTAACACCTCTGTAGGGGGCGGAAAGGGGGCCCTGGTTCCGAAAGGGCCGAGGCTGCCGCCTGCGCTGTGGTAACTTACCTCCTTTAGCAAAGAGGTCTAGGCGGTCCCCAAACAGGCGCAGGCCCTTAAATGGAAGCCCCAGTAAGGGCTTTCTTAGCAGCATTGTCAGCCGCCCACTGGCGCAGCCATACCGCACGGCGTATAGCCACCACCAAGGCGGAAGATCTGGCACACAGCCTAATAGCATCATCCGATGCAGACAGGATAAAGTTCACAAACACATCACAATTAGTGCATTAACAGCAGTAATGGCCAAGGCGCAAACCGGGCGCAGCGCCGCCCCACCAAATGCAAAGGCATGGCATGCCAATTGGTCAATGCGCCGGTCCTCAGAATCCTGCAGCGTAGTGGTGTCGGGGGAGGGCATAATAGAGGTGTTAGACAGCCCTAAAACAGGAGCATCGACCTCGGGGGGTGATGACCAGCACTTGACCATATCAGCAGGAAATGGATACTTCCTGTCCAAACTCTTAGGGATCCCGGGAAGTCTACTGGGATGTTCCCATTCCTTCAACACAAGGTTATTGAAATGGGTTTGCTCAGGAAATTCCAGTCGAGCCTTAGCAGTATGAAATAACTCACCCCTTTGCCTAGGGGCCTCAACAGGGAGAGAGATGGACAAAACTTCAAAAATCTGAAGCAGTAGTTTGTCAGTATCATCCGGGGTCCAGTGGTCAGAACCGGAATCGTCATGACCCCTTGCCTTCTCAACAGAAGATTCTGAGTCAGAAAATAGCTCCCCTTCATCCGAAGGGGTATGGCCATAAAAATGTGAAAACTCCTCAGACTCCGTAGGGAAGGGAGCAGAATCAGGGATTATGTGCCGCTTTTTTGGCAGTGGCCTTGCGCGCTAGAGAACTAGCAAGCAATTTCTCAACACTGGCTAGTCTGGTAGCCACATCAGGATGAGAATCCCCACTTGTATTGGGGGTTAGACTCAGGCTTGGGGGAGTAGGTGAAGTGAGGCGAGGTGCAGGCCCAGCCACAGGAGGAGCGGGAAGTACCATTAGCGCCTGCTGTGCACAAGGGACGCAGACCCGTGCATTGTCACCGCTGATAGGTGAGACCCCACAAGCTAGACACAGACGGGCTTGTCCCGAGGGAACCCCGTTCACAATATCCTGGGATGCCTCCATATGGTGATTAACGGGCACAATAGGCCAGTAGGGATTGACGCTGTAAGCTACCCTGGATGCCCCAAAGACCCGCAGGGAAGTGGGAGTAATTATCCTAGGTCCACTGGTAATTAAACCGGGCCGGGAGAAGCCACTGGATTCGATCGTCTGAAAGACATAATGGGAATAGGGATGTCAGAGCCATGCGCAGCAGACAAAAAAGGAAGAAAAACTCATTATATGCGCAATACATGTGCGCATGACCAGCAACAAAAGGGCGCCAAGAACCTCGAAGGGCGGGCCAGAGTGGCTGTGACGCGGAGTGCGCCAAACCGGGTCCCCGCCCCCCCCCCCCCCGAAGAGCGCGAAGCTCTGAAATAGTTTCAAAGATGTCAGAAGAGCAAAGTGTATGGCACACTTAGAAAAAGATTCGCCAATGAAGACGTAGCAGCGTCTGAGGCGACGCCGCCGCTCGTCGCAGCACATTCAGCAACGGAAGGAGTGTGCGTGGCAGCAACAGATGCGATAATAAAAAATGTTAACAGCGCAGCACTGATACCAGTCAAAGACAGTACCAAAGGCCATAAGCGTGTAAACATACACTGACCACCACACCCCCCCCCCCCCCTTTCTTTCCCCCCGGACTACGGGGGGAACGAGGGAGGATGGCGACCCTTTGTACAGAGCCCACTGCTACACGGGGTATGGGGCAATAGTGCGGGAGGGGCATCCTCTAGAGGCTCACCAACAGCCTAAACCGCCTACCCTTTGGTGGGGGACTGCGGTGGAGCATGGCTCCATAAGCACACAAGGTGCTGCCTACCTTCACCCGACCGACGCAGCCCGAGCTGGGAGGCACATCACAGGGAGGACGGGTGGGAATAGTTCAACAGGGCCGCAGGCTTTGATAGCCCCACTCACCTGCGAGAGAGTGATACTTCATGTCTTCGCAGTCAGCACTGCAGAGAAATCTTGGGGGATTTGTTGGAGGTCCCTGGGTATATGAAGGGGCGGGAGGAGCCTGTTTTGCATGCTTCTGCAGTACAGCGCCATCTGGCGGAGGATTACCCAAGTGTAAGTATTATATCTGGAGCAGGACGTACTGTATACTAAGAATACACTGGCTCTCACGGCAATGCAAACCACGCCGGCCTCTTCCGCAGCAACTCTGGTCTGAGACGCCCTCCATTCAGATAGGCTGCGGCAGGACCGCGTCCACATCTAAAGGGAACTGGGGTGAGATGGAAAATTAAATATTATAATGAGTATTAATTATTTAATTCTAGCGGGCTGTGTGCCATCTCTCACATTCTCCGTGTGTGGAGGGGTTTTCACCCCACCATCCTCATATGACTATCGCTAAAGAATGTTATGTCTGCTTAATGAGAAACAGATGTTCTTCATATCGGAACTATACCTTCTATATATATATTTGAAATATTCAATGGATGTCTGACATATGTCCAGGCATGACGGTCATTTTAGCTCCTTTGTCTAAAACTGTATTTAAGCAAGCAAAAGAGCCAGTAATTTGGGCAGTGGCAATCGAAATAGCAGGCCCCTGGTTGACTGAATAAACATTGAATTATCCTAAGACCTTTGTTTCTGAGTCATTCTGAGTGCCATTTCCACTTCAGAGGATGCACCTGACCGTCCGAAAGATGAATTTTGAGGGCAATCTTTTCACATAGCGGGACATCCCAATTGGGCGAGGTACAAAACCCGGGATAGTGAAAAACCTATTTTTTTCCACTTTAGAGAGGAACAAAACTCAAGATTTTCAATTTCCCAGCTTTTGTTCCTCTACCAAGGGGCATCCTGATATGGGATGCCCCACTGTTTTAAAAAAAGTTTCTTAATGCTGGCCCCAAAACATAAATGCAAATTATCCATTTTTTATGCCATGCATATTGATAGAAGCATAGAAATCTGAATAGAGAGACAGGCCCATGCCAGCCATTTAGGCCTGATGCTGGAGGGACGCTGCAGCAGCCTGCACATATGCCAAAGGCTCCAAATTGGGGTCCCGCAAAAAGAGGGAGACCACGAGTCTTGGAAATTTTTAAATTCTAGGCAGGTGATTGCTTCTCTTTCAAGCAGACCTAAACCTTGCAGAGCAACTCTGTGCCAGGGAAGGCCCTGGT
This sequence comes from Gastrophryne carolinensis, assembly GCA_027917425.1. Taxonomy (NCBI): domain Eukaryota; kingdom Metazoa; phylum Chordata; class Amphibia; order Anura; family Microhylidae; genus Gastrophryne; species Gastrophryne carolinensis. Next base: position 405,367,687 of record CM051238.1, on the reverse strand, counting down.
TCTCACTGACACTAAACTGTTCTAACCCAGTCTCACAGATCATCAGTAAGCGCTGCATAAGCGATACCTTTACCTAACAATCCATCCACTGGGGGGGGGGGGGTCAGGATACAGCTGCACAGATCTGTGGCCACCCCATCTTCTCTAGTAGGCAACATGCTTCACTGCAGCGTGCAGCTGCCCCCCACCAGGCTGTGCTCCATGACAGATTTCTTTACCAAATCAGGATCCTCCAGGGGCGATTGTTAGGCCTCTGTCCAGGAACGCACTAACCTTCTTTCCGCATTATCTCCCATGTGAGCATTGTAAGTAAGCAAGTAAAACTCTTTATTATATGTAAATATCTTATGTATTCTAAGCTAAGCTGCTTTCTTTGCTTTCATTTCTGGGTTGAAGCTGAGCAGGCAAGGGCATGTCATGGTGCAGATTTAAAAATTATAAGCACACACTGCTGTGGTCAGCTGGGGGACCGCTGTGGCTTGCCAGGCTCGCTAACGCTGAGAGCTCCAAGGGACAGAGTGGCTGATGGACCCACTTTCTTGCATGATCCTAGAGGAATGAAACTGAAAGGAGGGAAAACATTGGAGCCCTCCTACAGCATCTACCCAGCACTGCTGGATATGGAGGAGAGGCACTTGGAACATGCATCAGGTGAGCTTCTTTCTGCGTTATTATTGTTGATGGGTTAAGTCCCTTTAGAGCCGGCCGACACACAAAATAAGTGTTGGACACACCTGTACCTAGCACAGGGGAGCATCACAATAGCTGATCCCCCCCCCCCCCCCCTCACTAGCACACCAGTACCAGGAAAGATTAAATGGGACCTGTTGAATGGTAAGCTGGAGGCCCGAAATGCCCATATCTGCTTTAGTCTCTATGGCCCCCAGTGCTCCCTGGCCGGGCTGAAGCCAAGTCTGCTCCAGCTAGACCTGTGTACTGGTAGTTACCAGGGTCCAACAAATGTCAAGGTCATGGTAGCCGAGGGTAGGGTGAATGGGACCATAGTATAGGGAGCTGAGCTGAGCAGACACTCAACGGCAAACAGGATAGGTGAACACATCGGTTTGTTTTATTGTTGCAGGGTTATGAAAAGAAAGGTTTACTACTTTAAAGTGGACCAACACCCAGGGGTGATCGGCCCGGGAATCTATAAGATTCCCGGGCCGATCACCTCACTCACCGATCTCGGATGTCCCGCGGGGTGAAATCCCCCCCAAAAAACCCCAAACTCCTTACCTGATCCGCCGCCTCCCGCGCGCCCCTCTAGACGTGCGCGTGCCTGCGCCGGCCGTCTGTGAATGGAATGCACGCCGAGAGTGACGCGCGGGAGGTGGCGGCGGACGCGCTGTCTTGGACGCCGCTGTCACCCGCTTGGACGTCGGCGGGGATTGGACGGCGCGGTCACGTGGGAGCGGGGAGAGGTGAGTTTTTTGGGGTTTCTGGGGGGTTTCAGAGAGCAGGACACCCCCGATCGGGGTGCCCCGCCGAAGTGGACCAAAACCCAGGATAGTCAAAATCCTGGGTGTTGGTCCACTTTAATCTATGTCACGGTCAAATTCACAGGCCAAATAAACTTGCATAACTTGTAGAAAAGGAGACAGGGGTACACTTGTTTTATAAGTATGTTTTAGTGAAAGGGTTAATCAGGCATATGTCCATCAAGCATAGAACACATGTACTCTAGCTTAATAGAACTGTTCAGCACAGGTAGTATTTTATTTCCCAAGTAACAGTAGACCTTTTTCAAGAGGGATTTAAGGTGGCCACCGCCCCACGTTGAACTGAGCTCCTCCTCGTTTTGGAGATCATTTAGGGGGTATCCCAGACTGGGACACGGAATTTCCAGCAGAAGCAAAGGGGCCATCGGGCTGCCAGCTAGTAAAACATGGGAACTTATCTTCATCAGGCGTACATGCCCTACCGTACCCCAATATGAGGGCTTCTCCCTCACACAACAGTCACTACAGAATGTGCCAGCCACACCTTACTGCAGTCTCAGGGGCTCCTCCATGGCATACTGTCGGCCCCTTTGGATCCTCTCCACTCCTAAGGGGCATCTCCGCTGTCACATCCATGCCAATGTCCCCAATGGGTTTCTTCCTGCATGGACCTCCACTATCTCTCTGCAACTTGCTTACACTACAGCCACATCTTCTCACTCATTTTAAACTGCACCTGGGCCTATGCAGTAGCCCCACCAGATGTCGTACGCAGAAGACCACTAAATTCTCCCCCTTAGCATGGTTATGGATGATCTCTCTGTATGTCTCTCTAACTTCCCATTCTCTATACAATGTTGCCTACAGTTTTCCCCCCAAAAAGCTCCCAACCAATCTCATCAGTTTCTTGTTCTCCAAATGTATCTTATGCCCTCCAACTCATCCTAAAGGGGAATCCTACACCCAGATTCTAATAGTCTGAATTCTCTTTTCCATTTATGGTCTAATACTCCCATCTAGTGTTCAAACAGCAACCCTAGTTTCAGTTTAGTGAATTCCCCAGATATTTCCTTTGTTTCTAAGCAACCCCAGAAATGTATGTGGGCTTTAATGTAATGCTATTTTTTTACCTACCACACCAAAAGCATGGTTGCAGGTGTACATACTATGTAGGCAGGGAAGGCAGATAGCATCATAGACCTGAGGACAGCTGCCTTTCCTGTCTCTATGGTGTGTACATAATTAAAATGGAGCAAGCCCCATCAGACATGCAAGTGGATCATAAGCTCTTGTAGCTTATTGAGAGTGCATGTTGAGAAGCCCAACAGAGAGTTCAGCTGGACCCTCGTTCACTGAGATAAGGGTTCTGGCATTTTAATTTATTGGTTGGCTAAAGAGGAAACAAGTATTATATTTTTGCATCAGGCCTTTGGTTTAATGCTGACCTGTCACAGGAGCACCAGACAGGTATAGTGAAGATGATTGTTATAAATACCACAATGTAAGCACTGTCTGTGTATATTTCTCTATAGCAACCAGCCTGCCACACGCTAATCCTGAGAGGAAACATCATCACAAGGGTGATCTGAGGCCAAAAAGTCCCAGGTGCATAAACACTGGTACATGCTGTCTATGACAGCAAGGAAACAATTCTCATGTGGACAGAGGAAAGAAATGCACAAAGAAAATGTTCAGAAAAACAAAAAAAAAATAAAAAATGAGTGCACCTGCCTTAAAAACATTTTTCTTGTGATACGCACTTATGTGAAAGCAATAATAAGGCAGCAGACAGGTCACCTGATGCCAGCCCTACATGCCTTTCCTCCAATTCCTGCAATGGTGGTTAGAAGCCTTAGTTTGCCCTCCTTTAAATTCCATTTTTCTACGACCACACAAAAAAAGCGGTCTAACAGCTACGGTGTCCCTGCGAGCATGTGCAGGCATGGCAAGCCACAGAAATCACGCAGCTGTCTCTGACCACAGTAGAGCATGCACTTGACTCAAAGCTGCACCATGAAATGCCCTTCCCAGCTAAGCCATGACCCAGAAATAGAAGCAAAGCCAGCCTTTTTACTTATATTACAAAAGGTATTAAAGGAGCACTATCGCAAAATAAATAAATAAAATCCAGGGGTTACAGGTTTAGTGTATTAGGGGGGTGACAGACTCCGTCATCCCTGATTTCCTCTTTCTTCCATTAAAATGTAAAAAATCAAGCCTGGCTGAATATATTCTAAGTATGTCTCACACCCTGCTTCGGAAGTAGTCATTACACTTGGGTTATGTCCAGTAGAGGGCGAACTTCTGCAGAGATGACTAGAAAAAAAGAAGTCCCTCCCGGCCCATAAATACCTGGGACCTCCCAAACACCTCCCAGTAACCGTCTCTGCAGACGGCGAGCAAGTCAGAAGATGCCTCCTCCTTGCACAGGGGGATTTGAGGCAGCCGGGATGAGTCGCGGCCCTCTTTTTTATCTATTACCGCCCGGATCCCTTTTTGATTACCCTGCCTCCCAGGCTGCTGGTCCGGGCGAGGGTAGAATGGCACCCTAGGTGCTTAGGAGCTAATGCTCCACCGTGAGACCCTATACTAAAGGGTAGGCGGTTAACCGAGTTGGTGACCCCGGTTTGGGATGCCCTGTCCGTTCCCTTGCTTTCTACTGATGTAGTTGGGGATCCCTCCCTCCCTTTACTTTATTCCCTGGGAGGGGGGGGCTGTGACTTTCCCTTGTCCAGTTGTCATGGAGCATCGGGAAGTAATCCTTCATTCATTGGATATGAGTGTGTGCGTGTGTGTGTTTTTAACTGGGCTTGTTACTTTACTTTTGGTCAGGTTCCTGTCATGGCGGCTGGTGAGGAGGCTGAATGGAGCTCCTCCTCTCCTTGCTGTGAGGGGCGGGGCCGGGCGCTCGGCGCGCTGGCGGAGGCCCGCCCCACTCTCTCTCTCTCTCTGGCTCCGGTCTCCTTGCCTGTGGTCGGGGAGGGGGCGGGGCCAGGCGCTCTATGCGCTGGGGCGGCCCGCCCCACTCTCTTTCTCTGGCGCCCTCTGCGGCGCCCGGTTTATTTTGCTATGAATGGGGAGGGGGCGGGTCCGGGCGCTCTACGCGCTGGCGGCGGCCCGCCCCGCTCTCTCTCTTCGGCGCCCGGGGCCCAGATTGAGGATGGCTCCGGCTCAGAAGAATGCATGTCGAGGTGAGTGCCCTGTGGGGCTTTGCTTGTCTTTTGTTAGGGCGCTTTATCCAGCGCCGGCCTAGCACACTGTGGGATTTTTGTCCCACCTGCCGGTTTCTGGTAGCATTACATATGACACTAGCATGCTATATATGCTTTATCTTCAATATTATATGCAATTTGCCTCATTGTTATTTATACATATATATAATTTCTATGTTTAGCCACACTCTGTTTACTTTTGCTTGTATGAGTGCTTGTCTTGATACCTTATTTATGGGGGCCCCCCTTGTCAATGTGTCCTGGGGTCCCTTGGGCTTGCAAATCCTCCCACTAACGGACTTAAGGGGCATCCCGGGTTGCTTCTAGCGTAATTCCCGCTGGTCATTGCGACTACCATACAAATCACCATTGGAGGCTCCCCTGGATCCGGGCTCTGGCTCCCTTCGGGGCAGTCCCGGCAGTGTGTGGGTTGGGGGGGTATCCCTTGTTGGGGATACTGTGCTGGTGCATACTATGTGTTCAGCAGGCCATAACACGGCATTCGGGGGCCCAGACGTCTGGGTCAGTGCCGCTGGCCTCATCACCTACTCCACCTTAAATTAACCGTACCCCATGTGACATTGTCATTAGCGGGGAGTCGCAATCTGATGTATGTGCTGGATTGGCCAACATCAATAAATTGTTTTCCGCTTGCGGAAGGACCTGTTTCCGGAATCTGACGGCTCTGAGGCTCAGCAGTTTGGGACGCTGATGCCGGGCTTGGGGATGCTGTGGTTATCCCCAAGATCCTGGGCCATTTATTTGAGGTGCTGGTTATTCCTCCTCCGGCGGAGTCCCCTCCGCAGAAGGGAAAGAATTTTTTACTTGAGACCTCTAAGCCTCGTAAGGAGTGCCCAACTCAGTTTCTATTCTAATATGTGATTATTAAGGATCGAGAAGGATCTAGCCGGCTTCCCAGTTTTCCTCAGGAACGGGATAGGAGGTATCCCTGTCCGGTGATCGCGGTGAAGCGCTGGTCGTCTCCTCCCGAGGTCGATGCGTCCGGTACTGGGATTGTCCAATGCATTTGTGGGGCACTCTCTAGACGCCTCCACGATTAAGGATCGTGAGGACCGTCGTTTTGATCAGATGGCTTGACATGCCCTTGCTGGCGTGGGTTCTGCCTTGCGGCCTGTTTGTATTTCTGTACTCACGGTTGTGGTTATCAGGTCTGTGGTTTGGGGCCTGTTGAGGGGTCCCAGCTGGACCCAGCCAGTGCTGATTTGGCAGCGCTTATGCGGGGTGTATAGTCCCTGACCATGGTCTTGTCTGCCTGGATGACACTATATGTCTGTTTGGCGGAACCTCAGCTTTGCTTGTGGCTATACAACGCTCTGTCTGGTTGCGCCGGTGGCGGCTAACATTGGCTACCCTTCGGGGTATGCGGCTGTTTGGAGTCATATTGGATTCAGTTGCGTAAGGAGGCAGGCTTCCGCCACGCTAGAAGCGACGTTGCTCCTTTCGGGGGGCAGGCCCCTCTAATCCTTCCTTTCGCGGTGCCAGAGCTGACAGAGGTGCTGCCTTCTCTATCCTCAGTGGTGAATCCTCTGTTCTCGGGTTTCCTCTGACCCCCGGGCTGTGCAGGGGCCGGGGCTATTGTTCCAACCTCTTTAGGTTTCCCTAACAGGATGGTTCCATCAGAACCATTTTGGTTTTTGAGGCCTTTCTACAGGTTCATCAGATCCCAGAAGTTCCGCATGGAGACTCTGCGCTCAGTCATCAATTCCCTTCATCAGGGGGTTTTCGTGACATTTATAGACATCAAGGTTGTTTACCTTTATGTACCAATCTACCCCGCACGCCAGAGATTTCTCAGGTTTGGGGTGGAAGATCGGCATTTTCAGTTTGTGGCCCTCCCTTTCGGGTTGACTTCGGTGCCAAGGGTGTTCACCAAGGGGCTGGCGGGCATAATGGCCCTTCTCGGAGCCCAGGGAGTTTACATTGTGCCGTATCTGGATGACCTACTCATTACAGCATCTTTTCTATGCCGGGTGGAGATGGCCTCTAGGGTGGCGACGACGCTGGAACGGTTCGGATGGGTGATCACCCACCCCAAGTTCTCTGGCATGAATCTGGATTTCAGTCAGGCCAGAGTGTTCCTTCCTCACCCTAAGGTGCAGAGGGTTCAGGACCTGATATTTGTTCTCCTGGACAATCTTCGCCTCTCTTTCCGGCTAGGGATGAAGCTGGTGGGATTGATGGTGGTTTTCCTCATGAGGTAACTCTAACTCCGTCTATTGCGGACTTGGGATGGCTGTTCCCGGTGCTTGGCTCGGTCCTTTCTGCTGTCTGACAGGGTTCGGCAATCCTTTCAGTGGTGGCTGGAGCTTAGCAGTCTGATGAGGGGCAGATCCTTTTTGGCCCCTTGTTGGGAAGACGGTTACCAGGAATGCCAGCCTGTCGGGCTGGGGAGGTTTCTGGACGGATTTTCAGTTCCAGGGGCTGGGGAGTCTTCAGGAGGCTCACGCTCCCATCTCTGTTTTTGGAGTTCAGAGCTATTTGTTTGATTCTGTGACGCTGGATGCATCATTTACAGGTTTTGCCGGTTCAGGTTCAGTTGGACGATTGAACTGCGGTCGCTTGCGTCGATCACCAAGGAGGGACTCGCGGCAGGAGTGCCCTCAGGGAAGTTTCGCTGATTCTTGCATGGGCGGAGAGCGATGTTCCATGCATCTCAGCGGCATTCATCCCGGGAGTGGATAACACGGAGGCAGACTCCTTGAGCAGGGGATCCTCTCACTGAGGGGGTTGATCTTTCTACCGCAAGGTTTGTCTGATGTTGTGCTTCAGACACTTGTTTGGGCTAGGAAGTGGTCTTCCTTTAACTTCTTCTACAGGACTTGGCGGTCCTATATTGATGAGTGTGAGGTTAGGGCCTTGCCTTGCAAGGTGTTTTTGTTCACTAGATTTTTGGACTTTCGTCAGTGCGGTCTGGGCCTCCAGCTTAAAGTGGACCAACACCCAGGATTTTGACTATCCTGGGTCTTGGTCCACTTCGGTGGGGCACCCCCGATCGGGGTGCCCCGCTGTGTGAAACCCCCCCGAACAACTCACCTCTCCCCGCGCCGACGGACAAGCGGCTCCTCCGCCGCCGCCTCCCTCTTGACGCGCGCGTGCCCGCGCCGGCCATTCCCAGACGGCCGGCGCGGGCACGTCTAGAGGGGCGCGAGGGAGGTGGCGGCGGCCGGCCGCCGCCAAAGATAAGGTAAGGAGTTTGGGGGGGTTTCACCCCGCAGGACATCCCGATCTCGGATGTCCCGCGGGGAGGAAGGTGATCGGCCCGGGAATCTTATAGATTCCTGGGCCGATCACCCGTGGGTGTTGGTCCACTTTAAGTGCTTTGCTGGGGCAGGCCTCTGTCCTGGTGGTCTTCTTCTAGGGCCTTTTGTCCTCAAAAAGCCTTGCGTCTGTTTGGGATTTGAATTTTGCATTTTCTATGCTTACACAACAGATTGCCTTTTGGTGGCTATTGCTTCAGTTCGCTGTGTTTCCATCTCTTTAAGGATGTGCTTCTTCTTCCTTGTGTCCTTCGTCTAGCTTTGACGAGGAGAGGGCCCTGCTGACGTTCTATTTCTTGGCTACTTCCTTTTTCTGTAGGATGGAAGTCTTGTTTGTGGTGCCCTCTGGCCCCCGATGGGTTTGGCGCCATTTTTAATGGATATGTCTGGTCCTTGTGTGGGCCTATATTGCCAAGGGGAGGGTTCCCCTTTTCAGTTTAGTGGAATAAGTTGTGTGACTGCTACTTGGTCTTCTGTTCATACCTTTTACAAGTTTTGGTAAGGTTGATGTGCGGGCCTTAGCGGATGCTGTTTTTGGCCGCGAAGTTCTACAAGCGGCAGGGGTTTTCATTTGTGCATTTTTGGACACTGCTATTGGATGTCCCAAGTGTAATGACTACTTCCGAAGCAGGGTGTGAGACATACTTAGAATAATACCATTTTGTGATTACTCACCTGTAAAATGGGTATTATAAGTATGTCTCACACCCTGCTTCGCCCCACCCCCCCCCCATCCAGTATCTTGGATCCTCTTTGGTGTTACTGTTTTTCTTGTAGTTTTTATTTGCTCTTCCTGGTCCCCTTACTGCTTTCTTATACTGGGAGGTGTTTGGGAGGTCCCAGGTATTTATGGGCCGGGAGGGGCTTCTTTTTTTCTAGTCATCTCTGCAGAAGTTCGCCCTCTACTGGACATAACCCAAGTGTAATGAGGTGCAGGGTGTGAGACATATTTATAATACCCATTTTACAGGTGAGTAATCACAAAATGGTATTTTCTTGATGCCGGGTGTATAAGTGACCCCCTCCTCCCACCATCCAGCATATTTATATGGATTTTGATCATTGGGCCATCACATAACTCTAGTGGTGTGGTTTTGATGCAGGGACATAGAGTTCATGAAATAGCCCAATCCAACATGAATCCCCTTTATAACTCACCTTTCCCGGTCGCATACCCAGCTTCCTTTTGGCTGAGATTGCCATCCATACAGCATGTTGGCAGGAGCATACTTCAGACAAGGGGGAGGCCAGTGGGCTTGCGAATTTCAACACGCACATTTAAAGGGACTCTGTAGGCAAAGTGCATAAACTATCATTCAGCAGCTCGTCATGGATGCCCTCTGCCTTCCTGTCAGAACGCAGCTGCTCCTGGAAGTAGAAACAAGGCAAAGCGTAGTGGCAAACCTCCTGAATTCCTTTGCCATAGACCACTAATCATAGTGCTTGAGCGGTGGTCCATAGCTCAGCCCCCGTTTGTCATCTCAGCTAGAAGAGCAGAATAGTATTAGGCAGCCTGAAACATTACAGCTAGCTCCCATTCCATCCATTTGTACCCTATCCCCATCCCACTTGCATGTACTGACCTGAATTAGCATATGAATGTCCACATCAAATCAGTGTTTTATTCAATGCCGCACCTAATTTTAATCACCCATGGCCACTGTGTGACTGCGGTTGTGATTAGGTGTCACAAAAACAAGCTGTGGAACAAGACAATAGAGCCTACATCCCATCCTTTCACCACGGATCATCAGACTATGGACACTGGGAAAGAGGGAGGTGCACAGCCATGGTGATGAGACCCTGCCCATTATGCTGATTATGTGACACCACAGAGCCAAGGGTCACACCCACATACTTCAAAAGAGAAATCATAAGGTGAAATTGTAAACCTCGATATCTCAGCTATTTCTTCTTCAATTTAAAAACAGTTTAGGACAGTTCCAAACGTAGCCTTGGTATACCTTTCAGATCAGCCAAAGCTGCCATCTGGGCGTGGCTGTAGAAGCAGAAGCATTGTCTGCAATACGGGGAGTGGGGAGTTTATAGCGTTTTGGTCCGCATTAAGAAAATAAAAGGAAGGAGCAGGAGAGGAGTAAGAGCAGACATTGGGTACAGGCAAAATGATGGTGCGTTAGTCTCTTCTCTAAAGCGCACTTTTGTCTTCCAACCAGCACTCAGCAGCTTGAGTGGGTGAGCCCAGCAACTTCAAAATACACGAGGCAAGTGCTGCTACTGCATAACGGCTTCAGCAGCACTGCGGTCATATCAGTGGCCAGGCAGGGTAAAAAAAATAGGGTGACACTTCCAGGAAGGACTCCAGGTTTATGTGGGCCCCAGTGCAATAGTCTCACTGGGCCCCTTGTGGTGCTATATGACACTCATGGTGATAAAGTTGCAAGCATGATGAATACTGCTGAAAATAGAAAGAATAGAATGAATGACAGAAAGAAAGAAAGAACAAAAAAAAAATAAGAATGATAGAAAAATAAAGCAGGAAAGAAAGAGAAAAGGGACGACAAAAATATAAATGGAAAGAAACATAAAAAATAAATGGAAAGGGCAAAAGCATAGAATGAATGACAGAAATAAAAAAAAAGAATGAATGACGGAAACAAGGAGTAAAATAAATGACGGAAAAAAGCAAGCAAGAGAGGGAAGGAATGGGGAAAAAAAAAAGAAGAGATGGGGAAAGAGAGTGACAAACAGAAAAAATAATAGAAGGAAAGAAATAAAGAACAGATGAAAGAAACAAATAATAGATAGAACGAAAAAAACGAAGGAAATAAAAGATCAAGACTAACAAAATAATAGGAGGGAGAGGGAAGAAAGAAAATGAGAATGGCAGAAAGAACAGATAAAAGGAAGGAAACAATAGGACTGTCAGACAGAAAGTAAGGCTCTTCCAATGCCCAATCTCCCCCTGACTGACAGTCCTTGTGGTAGAAACAAATAGATGGAAAGACAGAAAAAGAATATAAGAAAAAAATGAATGGCATGAAGAACAGATAAAAGAAAGAAAAAAGAAAAGAGGGAAAGAGTAAGAAAAAGACTAGAAGGACTGACAGAAATAATAGAAGGAAAAAAGACAAACATGGCAGAAGGAACAGATAAAAGCCACAAAGACAGGATGGAAAGAAAAAGACTAGAAAGACATACAGAAATAATAGGACAGAAAAAAAGGTAGAACAACAGAAATAAAAAGACTATAAGGAAAGACAAATATAGGATTGACAGAAATAATAGAATAAAAAAAGAAATATATGAAACAAAGGAACAGATGGAAAGACAGAAAAAAACAAAGACTGACAGAAATAATAGAAGAAAAGGAATGGCATAAAGAACAGATTAAAGTGGACCAACACCCAGGATTTTCACTATCCTGGGTTTTGGTCCACTCCGGTGGGGCTCCCCGATCGGGGGTGCCCCCCTGTGTGAAACCCCCCAGAACGCCCGGAAACACTCACCTCGCTCCTACGCGGGCGCTCTTCCAATCAGAGCGCTCAGAGCCGCTGTGGTATGCACGAACAAACGGCGTCCAACCACAGCGGCTCTGAGCGCTGGAGGCCGCGTCTCACGCTTCCCTCTAACAGGGAGCGCGCCCGCCATTCACAAGCGGCCGGCACGGGTGCACGCCCTGCTAGAGGGAAGCGCGAGACACGGCCCGCGCATGTGCCGTTGGAACGGGGTTAAAGTTTCTGGGCTTCCTGGGGGGTTTCACCCCACGGGACATCCCGATTTCGGATGCCCCGCGGGGAGGGATCTGATCGGCCCGAGAATCTTATAGATTCCCGGGCCCATCCCCCCTGGGTGTTGGTCCACTGAGAAGTACTGACAGAAAGCAAGGCTCTCCCAATGGCTAATCTGCCCCTGGCTGACAGTCCTCAGTGCTGGTTACTGCACAGGGGAAGAGGTGGGCCCCCCCCAAGGTGCAGGGGCCCTGGCACCTGCCCAGGTATGCCCATTGCTGGCGCTGGTCACGTGGTGGTGCCTCTATAATGGCTGCCCTCATACAGCAGTCACCCACTTGTACCAGCCTAGCGAGCAAATCACTTACAAAGCTGGGAGCGCCCTCACTAGTCCCGTTTACACCGTGACGTCATCGCCCCTCCCCCTAGGCGGTCTCTCCGCCTTTCCTCCCTCTTCTCATAACGAGGAGGCTTCATAACCGGTAACGGGCGGCTCCAGAGAGGTGCGCACCGAGCAGAGGAATAACAAGGCGGGAAATCTCTGAGGTAACTGAGGGGAAGGTATAGGAGCGGGACGTGCAGTTCTGCTGTCGCCTAAACCGCGTCTCCGGGAAGCGGCGCGAGAATTCAAACTCCTCACAGTCGCTGATAGAAGGGGGCGGGGACAGGATGGCCGATACGTGATTGGACGAAGCCTAAACTGTCACTATGGTTATCGAGGCTGGAAACTGAAGCGGGGCCAAATGATTGGCTGAAGGCAGAGGGCGGAGCTAGAAGGGTTTTCTGTTACTTTGTGCTGCTGGTCGAGTTTGGTTGAGGAGAATGTAAAGGGGCGCTCTGGCCTGCAGTGTATGTTGGGGGTCTGAATGGGTGAGCAAGGCGTGACGTCACTACTTTGGGTTGGGTCTGCCGGGCAACGGACCCGACACAATACATTAAAGTGGACCTCCAACTGGAGGGATGCTATGATTGGACTGTACGAACAGCTCCAGACTTACCTGCTCCTGTGTTGCCTCGCCACTCTTTCTGGATGGCGGTAGCTACTAGGGTTGACCCCCATGCTTGAACCCGATTGGCTGGCAGCAGTCACATGGGGTTCCAGACGGACAGGGAATATGGAAGCAGGTAAGTCTCCCTGAGGCATTTCCTTTTGAAAGACGTGTGAAGCACTGCAGAAACCCAGTCATGTCCCAAGCCACACCATTAAAGTGGACCAACACCCTGGGGTGATCGGCCCGGGAATCTATAAGATTCCCGGGCCGATCACCCCCCTCACCGCGGGACATCCGAGATCGGGATGTCCCGCGGTGAGGAACCCCCCCGAAAACCCCCCAAAAACTCACCTCCTCGGCGGCGGCTGCGGTGCGGCGGCAGCGGCCTAATCGGGGTGCCCCCCTGAAGTGGACCAAAACCCAGGATAGTCAAAATCCTGGGTGTTGGTCCACTTTAAAGCAAAAATGACTTAAACTGGACCTTCTCCATGATTTATTGAAAAGCCCAAACCCTTAGAAAACTATTCCCCAGCATCTAAAATGTATATATTCTAAGTATGTCACACACCCCACTTCATTTATTAAACATTACACTAGGGTTTATGCACCGCTAGGTGGCAGTGTTGCAGAGATCTCCAAAAAAGCAAGCAAGCCCCTCCCGGTCTATACATACCTGGTACCTCCCAACAATTCCCCAGTGTTGTTCTCTGCAAGCTGGCGACAAGACAGAAGAAAGAAGTCTCCTGCTTGCAGGTAGCCGGGGTATCCCCCCGGCCCCCCCCCCCCCTACAGTCTATTTCTGCCCGCCTCTTTTATTTCTTATCCCCTGATTAATGGTAGCCTCCCAGCTTAGACTGTAGGTCGGGCAAGGGTAGATGGCACTCAGAGTGCCTAGGAGATTAGCTCCTCCGCTCGACCCCATATTATGGGGCATAGTGGTGATCCGGTTTTTGGTGATCCGGAAGTGGGATGCCCCAGCCCTAACCTTCCCCCTTTAGTTTCCCTTTCCGTTTGCCCCATTCTGGTCTCTATCCCATTCCTTGAACTGTATGTGTGTGTGTGTTTTTGACTGGGACTTGGGGGCTGCTAGCCTCTGTGCCTTTGAGGGGGACCTGGATGACACTGTGGGGCCGGCGGGCGGCGGGGTTCCGCGGCCCGCCGCCCGTTTTCAGGACTGTGTTGGCGGGCGCCATTTTAGGCGCCTGTCGCTCTTCATTCCTTTTGGGCTGTGTGTGTGTGTACTTCGGTGGGCGGGGCCTGATGGCGCACTGCGCCGCCGGCCCGCCGGGGTGCGAGAGTGCCGTGGGCTGTTAGCCCGCTGGTGGTTGTTTGTGCGGGCGGGACGGGCGGCATGAGGGCCGCCGGTCCGCCTGACGGCCTCTGCGGGCGCCATATGCGACGCTCGCGCGGTTTTAGGGGGCGGGGCCGCGTCTGGCGCGGCCCGCGCTGTGTCTGGCTTGTTGGGGGGGGCGTGGCTACAGAGGCCCGCGCTTCGGGCGGCCCGCCCCTCGTCTCCCTCGCGTCCTCTGGCCGGTGGGCGCCATTGTTAAGGTAGGCTGCGGTTTTTGACATTCGGGGCCTGTGTTTGTGCGGCTTCAGCGCTGTTAAAGGGACAGTGTTCATTTTAGGGGGCATTTATGGCTTACAGGGCATTAGGGCATATGACCCTTCTCCTCCCTCCCCCTCCCTCCCCCCCCCCTCCCGTGGGGGTGATGGCAGGGTGCCTTAGCCGTGGTTTTTTGGGCATGCTGACTGGAAGTGTCTTCTTGTGCCCATGTGTTTGTTTTTGCTTGGCCTCGTAGTTCTCTTGTCAGTAGTCTGTTTTGGCGTGATTGTGTGTGCCTGTTTTGACTGTTGCTTTTGTCTTTCAGATCCCGGGATTACATCGTACGGGACTCTCCCGGTCCTATATTCCTGGTTCCTGGGGTTTTGTTGTTATAGTCCCTCTGGCTAATTCTCTGGTCGGGGCTAGTGTAACATATTTGTATATAGATTTATATATATATAGATATATATTGACAGTAAAATCTGAGAGGGGCATCCCGGGTCGCTTACTGCGTAATTCCCTGGGGTCTGCGAATACCATAAATTCACCATATGGAGGCTACCAGAGATACCGGAACTAGTCCTTCGGGGCAGTCCAGGCTGTGTGGGGGGTGTGGGGCGCCCAGGGGATGATGTAATCATTTGTGTTCCATGTGCACAGCGGAACATTGAGCGCCAGTCCGACACCTCAGTGCCTGGGACTTCTTCGACCGCGCCTTCTCCCTCCCCTCCTCGCCTGTTCCGGACCCCGTGTGATGTGGTCGTTGGGGGTGATTCGCAATCTGAGGTATGCGCCCGTTTGGCCAGCCTCGAGAAAATGTTTTCCGCAGTGGTCGCTCAGAAGGCTCCAGCCAAGCGGAAACATCTGTCTCCGCCTCCGCAGGACTCAGATGAGGAAGTTGAGGTTCTGGATTGGTTGGATCGTCCCCTTGAAGAGGGTGAGCTTGTTGAGGAGGTAGAGGATTCCGAGGTTCAGCAGTTGCCGGGCGCTGAGGGGGACCTGGATGAGGGGCCTCCCCTTGATACGTCCACTATTCTGGCCCAAATGTTTGAGGTTTTGGATTTGGATCCTCCGGAAGTTACTCCTCGGCCTAAGGGTCAGCTTTTTGGGGGGTCCAAGCAGCGCTTGGAGTTTCCCAGTCAGCAGCATTTCGAGGACGTTGTCCTTAAGCAGTGGGAGCAGCCTACGCGTCTTGTCGGGGTTCCGCCTAGTTGGCGAAGTATCCTTTTCCAGCGGATTTGTTGAAGCGTTGGTCTGTTTCTCCCGAGGTGGATGCTCCTGTTTTGGGGCTGTCTAATACGGCGGCTGTTCATTTTCCTGACACTACTTCTCTCAAGGACGGCGAGGATCGCCGGATTGATCAGTTGGCCCGTCATGGGTTTGTCTGTGCGGGTTCAGTTTTGAGGCCTGTTTGTGCTTCTGCTTTTTGTCATTGGCGGTTAGGTCTATGGTCAGGGACTTATGTGTGGATCTTGATCCTACCTGTGATGAGTTTCTTGTTCTTAAGCGTTGTGAATCCTTTTTGTCGTTTATTCTGGCCGCTCAGGAGGATGCCATGTTGATGTGTGGCAGGGCTACGGCTCTGTTGGTGGCTATTCGTCGTTCAGTGTGGCTGAGACAGTGGAACGGCTGATTTTAATTCTAAGAGATCGCTCACGGCTCTTCCCTTTCTGGGTTTGAGGCTTTTCGGTGAAAAGCTGGATTCTGTTGCCAAGGGAGGCAAGTTGCCTCAGCGCAAGAAATTTCGCCGTTCCTTTCGGGGGGCGGTCTCCTTCAATCCGTCCTTTCGGGGAGCCAGAGCCGGCAGGGGTGCGGGCTTCTCGGCCTCCAGGGGCGCCAGTTGGCATAGGGGTAGAGGCCGTGGCCGTCCCGTTCACGTCTGGGGCGCCAAGCCCAAGCCAGCTGCCAAGCCCGCTCAGCAATGAGGGGGCGCCCTCACCCGTTCGGGTGGGGGGACGGTTGCGACTCTTCTCCCGGGTATGGGACCAGGAGGTCTCGGACAGGTGGATCCGGGAGGTGGTGTCGGCCGGTTACAAGCTGGAGTTCGATTCCCGTCCTCCTCCAAGGTTTTTCGGGTCTCGGGTACCATCGGATCCTTTTGGCCGCGCAGGGGCTCCTGGCGGCGGTAAGGAATCTTCTGGAATTGGCAGTCATCTGCCCGGTCCCTCCTTTGGAGGTGGGTCGCGGGTATTATTCCAATCTCTTCACTGTACCCAAAAAGGATGGGTCGTTTCGTCCGATCCTGGATTTGAAGTTTCTCAACAGGTTTATTCGTCCCCGGAAGTTCCGCATGGAAACCCTGCGGTCTGCGATCGGTTCGCTTCGGCAGGGGGACTTTATGACGTCCATAGACATCAAGGATGCTTACCTTCACATTCCGATCTTTCCAGCTCATCAGAGGTTCCTTCGCTTTGTGGTGGAGGATCGGCATTTTCAGTTTGTAGCTCTTCCATTCGGCCTCACCTCTGCTCCGAGAGTGTTCACCAAGGTGTTGGCGGGAGTGATGGCCCTGCTCAGAGCTCAGGGGATTCGTATTGTGCCTTACCTGGATGATCTTCTCATCATGGCGCCTTCCTTCAGTCAAGCGGAAGGGGACACCAGCATGGTGGTGTCTATGCTGGAGAGGTTCGGCTGTGTGATCAATTACCCCAAGTCCTCTCTGGTTCCGGCCAGGGTGGTGACCTTCTGGGGATGTCGTTGGACTCTTGCCAGCACAGAGTGTTTCTCCCTCAGGCCAAGGTTCTTTTGATTCAGGAATTGGCTCAGCTTCTTCTTTCCAATCCTTGCCCGTCCATTCGGCTAGGGATGAGACTGGTGGGGTTGATGGTGGCCTCGTTCGAGGCAGTTCCCTTCGCGCAGTTTCACACGCGGACGCTTCAGCTTCATCTTCTGGCGTCTTGGGACCGGCGACCGCGGTCGTTGGATCGGTCCTTCCGGATGTCCCCTCGGGTTCGGCAGTCCCTTCTGTGGTGGTTGGTCTCGGACAATCTTCTGAAGGGCAGGTCGTTTCTGACCCCGCTTTGGGAAACTGTCACCACGGATGCCAGTTTGTCAGGATGGGGAGGTTTCTGGAAGGATCTTCAGTTTCAGGGGCAGTGGGATCCTCAGGAAGGGGGACGCCGGAGGTGGATCTGTTTGCCTCTCGTCACAATCACAAGCTTCCGACATTCGTGTCTCTGTCTCGGGATCCTCTGGCTCTGGCGGCGGATGCCATGGCCCTGAGCTGGGGGGACCTGGGGTTTCTTTATCTGTTTCCTCCGATTCCCATGCTAAGCAGGGTGCTGCGGAAGCTGGTTCAGGAAGGAGTTCCCGCCATTCTCGTGGCCCCAAGGTGGGTGTGGTTTGCAGACATCGTTCGTCCGGCAGTCGATCAGTTCGATCTGCCTCTTCGGCCAGTTCTTCTCACTTCGGGTCATCTGTGTTACCCCAGTTTACCAATGCTGGATTTGACGGCTTGGCTGCTGAAACCTCCTTCTTGAAGGAGGAGGGTCTTTCGGATTCGGTCATTCGGACTCTTGTTAGTGCTAGGAAGAGGTCGTCCTCTTCCATCTATTATGGGGTCTGGAGGTCTTATATTGATTGGTGTGAGGCTAGGTCTTTGCCCTGCCGGGTCTTTTCTATTTCTCGGATTTTGGAATTTCTTCAATCGGGGCTGGACTCTGGTCTTCAGCTGAGTACCTTGAAGGGGCAGGTTTCTGCCTTGTCTGTCCTTTTTCAGAGGTCTTTTGCAAGCCATTCTTTGGTCAAGACCTTTTTTCCAGGGGGTTTCGCATCTGCGGTCTCCTAGGAAGCCTTTGCTCTCAGTTTGGGATTTGAATTTGGTGCTCTCTGCTTTTCAGGCTCCTCCTTTTGAGCCTCTGCAGGATATTGCTCTGTCCACTCTGACTCCGAAGGTTGCCTTTCTGGTGGCCATCACTTCGGTTCGGCGTGTTTCAGAGTTGGCAGCTTTGTCGATTCAGGTTCCTTATTTTGAGAAGCATCAGGACAAAGTGGTTTTTCGTTTAAGCCGGACTTTCTCCCTACAGTGGTCTCTGCTTTTCATTTTAACCAGGACATTGTTCTTCCTTCCTTGTGTCCTATGACTAGGAATGACAAGGAGAGTGCGTTGCACTGTTTGGATGTTGTACGTTGTGTCAGGTACTATTTGCGTACTACGGCTTCCTTTCGTAAGACTGATGCCTTTTTCGTGGTGCCCTGTGGGCCTAAGAAGGGCTTGGCTCCGGCTAAGTCTTCCTTTAGCAAATGGATTCGTCAGGCGATTGTGGTGCCTATTCTGCCAAGGGGAAGGATTCCCCTTTTTTGTGTTACTGCGCATTCTACTCGTGCGGTTGGTGCGTCCTGGGCTTTTCAGCTCCAGGCTTCTGTTGAACAGGTTTGTAAGGCTGCTGCCTGGTCTTCGGTTCACGTTTTTTCTAAGTTTTATAAGGTTGATGTGCGGGCCTCAGCGGATGCTGTTTTTGGCCGCAAGGTTCTGCAGGCTGCAGTGGTTTGAGTTTTATCTGCGTTATTGCCTGGTTGGATACCCGCCCTTTTTGGACACTGCTGTTGGATGTCCCTAGTGTAATGTTTAATAAATGAAGTGGGGTGTGTGACATACTTAGAATAATACCATTTTGTGAATACTCACCTGTAAAATGGGTATTATAAGTATGTCACACACCCCACTTCACCCGCCCTTTTTGGTATCCTGGTTCTTTATATGGTGCAGTTTTGTTATTTACAGTTGAGGGTTACAATTGTTTGTTCCTGGTACCTTGTCTTACTGCTGTTTGAACACTGGGGAATTGTTGGGAGGTACCAGGTATGTATAGACCGGGAGGGGCTTGCTTGCTTTTTTGGAGATCTCTGCAACACTGCCACCTAGCGGTGGGTAAACCTAGTGTAATGTTTAATAAATGAAGCGGGGTGTGTGACATACTTATAATACCCATTTTACAGGTGAGTATTCACAAAATGGTATTATTTTAAGTTTAGTCACTTACTTATTATTCCTTCCCCCACTGGGCTGCAACTCTGTTCAGGACTTTAGGATATGGGCGCCGCCATCTTGACTCAGGCATCACACTTACTGAGGAGAGTGGGATAAAGTACAGGGGGCGGGTTATAGCTGTGCTTTGCTCAGACAGAGCAGAGCTGGGGTCAGGAAAATGTCAGCAATCCCAGAATGCAGAGCGACACAGTCAGAAGACACTTCCTGTTTGCAGGCTGCCTGATGTTCCATGGGCTGCCATCTTGGATGTTTAAAGGCTCATAACGTAGTAGATGTAGGTAGGATGAGTTTTAATGTGAGCAATCTGTATGTACAGGGCGTGGGAAACATAGAAGATAGGCTCTTATTCGCGGTGAAGGTCCGCTTTAATAGTGGCCATATGGCTTCTTGCCTGTGAAGCAGCGCCCCCTGGTGTTATTTGGTGATGATTCATTCAGTCATACACAGCCCAGCTATGGAATGAGAGAGGGGGCGTGGCCCGATCTAATCATGTCTAAGTTAAAGCAGAGAGAAGCCCCCCTACCTACCTCTGGGAGGAGAATAAGGGCTCAGCTTTAGCAGTTATAATGACTGCAATATATCTGAAAGCACTACAAGCTAAACTGCCATATACAGCATCAGTAAACCGGCACAAACAGAAAATCTTTCTTATATGCTCCTGTCCCATATGTTTGTCTAAAGAGCCCCTTCCTCACCTCTCTAGCCTGTCAGCGCTGCTGTGTGATAGGGGCGCTGCTCTTTCCTTTAGCTGAGACATGCTGATCAGCCCCCCCTCATTTTGTTCTGGGCTGTGTGAGACTTGATGAATCATCACTGGAGAACACCAGGGGCCATCGCCGCGCGGCTGGGGAGCCATATGGCCGCCATTTGAGCATCACATTGCATCCTTTTATTATTTTGCTGAAAATATTGCAATGGCTTTAGTGAAAAAAAAAAAAAGCACAGGCCATTTTGGCAGATTGGGCTGTGGATAGAAGGGGGAATATATAAGCAACCTCTCCGGGTATAGGATCATTTTAAAGTGGAGCAAAACTCAGGAATTTGACTTTCCTGGGTCTTGTTCAGTGTCCTCAGGGTACCCCCCAGTTTGCCCATACAAACTCTGCTTCCCATGCTCCAGCAGTGCTTTCGCAGGCTCTCGTCCAATGAGAGCCGCCTGCTGTGACTGTGACATTCGGCAGGTGGCTGTCATTGAAATCAATGAGGCACGTGCGCTGAGGTATGTGCACGCTCCTGCCCTAAGCTAATCTAAATGGCTGGGGTGGGAGCGCTCGCACGACTCTGGGGATGCGGCAGCACCTACTCACTATTGTAAACAATGAGAGGCGCCTGCCAAATGAATCGCAGCTGATGAATTTCATAGGATGAGAGCCCGCACATGTGCAGTTGCAGCGTGGGAAGGTGAGCTTGTGTGGGGTTTCACACCCGGAGAAAAAGCCAGTGGCAGGCCGTGGAATCTTTTAGATTCCAGACTTGCCGCTGCTGGGTTTTGTTCCACTTTAAATGGACCCACACCCAGGGGGGATCGGCCCGGGAATCTATAAGATTTCCGGGCCGATCAGATACCTCCCTGCGGAGCATCCGAAATCAGGATGTCCCGCGGGGTGAAACCCCCCAGGACGCCCACAAACCTTACCTTAACCCCGTTCCAACGGCGCATGCGCGGGCCGCGTCTCGCGCTTCCCTCTAGCAGGGCGCACTCCCTGTTAGAAGGAAGAGCAAGACGCGGCCTCCAGCGCTCAGAGCTGCTGTGGTTGGACGCCGCTTGTACGTGCATACCACAGCGGCTCTGAGCTCTCTGATTGGACGAGCGCCCGCGTAGGAACGTGGGGAGGTGAGTGTTTACGGTCGTTCTGGGGGGTTTCACACAGCGGAGCACCCCCAATCGGGGTGCCCCACCGAAGTGGACCAAAACCCAGGATAGTCAAAATCCTGGGTGTTGGTCCACTTTGACAGTGGATGGTCTTGGGGCAATGCCAACAATCAGGCTGATAGCAGAGCTGTTTTGTGTTGGCAGCCAGGACTCTGTGGGATCAAGGCTGCAGCAGAAAAGTTGCATGTCTGTGAGTCTTTTTCATATCCTGAAACCTTCTGTATTTTCTGCGACCCTGGAGTCGGCGCGCCATCACCCTCTCGTGTTTTGATCCACAGATTTGTTCAGCTACCCAACGTTGACGAAGGACAAAATGTTTCGGAAACAGCTGCAGGAATATGTGGACCTGAGCCAGGAGATTGTAAAGGTTTTGGTTTCCGATGATGCGCCCGCCGTGTTAAAGAAGAGCCTGGACTTGCAGGAGGCCATGGTCAACTCGCTGCTAGACACTGAGGTGCAGGCCTCCGAGCTGATCAGAGGTGTGTCTTTTATCTTTGTCCCGTTATCCTGGACTTGTTCCTCCAACAAGGGACACACTTTGCATTAGAAAAACACATATCTATTTCTGCAGTTAGTTTGGGGTGTGCTCTTCTGCTGACAGTGCTTTCCACTTAAGTGAAATTTTGAGGCTCCGGCATTCACTAACAAAGCCACACTGCTGGGTAATTTCTCCCCTTTGCCCCTCTCCAATCACTAGATATATTATGGAAGAAGAGGGGCCAACAACTGAGATTTGTACGCAGAAAAACATCAAAATGTAATAGGGAGTCAGTGCACATGAATGCTGATATATACAAAAAAAGAACACTGTATATGTGGTAAGGTGGGCGAAATACCCAAAGTGACGTTAGATGGTGCCAGAGATCAGCATACAGTGTTATAATTCACACTATATAATTGGCAGCTATGCAAGCAGACAAATCATTCAACATCATACAGATAAATCAAGTTGAAGTATAACATCGTTCCCTCCTGAGGAAGGTTATCAAAAACCGAAACGTCAAGGGTTACCTCTTGGTGTTGCCTGTAAGATCTTTTTTGCTCTCCTTAAAGTGGAACCAACACCCAGGATTTTGACTATCACCCGCTGTGTGAAACCCCCCCGATCACCCGGAAAACTCACCTCTCCCCGCTCCCACGTGGCCGCACCGTCCAATCAGCGCGGACGGACAAGCAATCTGACAGCAACGGACAAGCGGCTCCTCCGCCCACGCGTCACTCTTGACGCGCGCACCAGCGCCGGCCATTCACAGACGGCCGGCGCGGGCGCGCGCACGTCTAGAGGGGCGCGAGGGAGGCGGCGGCGGAAGACAAGGTAAGGGGGTTTGGGGGGGTTTCACCCCACGGGACATCCCGATCTCGGATGTCCCGCGGGGAGGGAGATGATCGGCCCGGGAATCTTATAGATTCCCGGGCCGATCACGGGAGGGTGATGGTCCACTTTAATCTCTTGGCTTATCCATTTCAACATGCTCCCCTATTGTTTCCTAATCTCTTTGATATCTTATAAAGGCTAAAAGGTGTGCTTCAACCATCCGTATTTTCCTTCTCCAATCACTAAAAGAGTTAAAGGGACTCTGTAGGCAAAGTGCCTACAGCAATGGTTGCCTCTCTCTTCCCATCAGCACACAGCTGCTCCTGGAAGAAGAAACAAGGCAGAGTACTGGGACTCCCCCGAATTTCTTTTGGCATAGCCCACCAATCATAGCATTCGACTGGTGGTTTATAGCTTTGCCCCAGTTTTTGCTGAGCAAAAATCAACACACTAGAATTATGCTGCCTCAGCCATCGGTCTTTCTCCCCTTGTGCCTTCCACCCTCGGCCGCATCCCCATAGTAGCAAATGAATAGTGGCGCCTAATCAGCATTTGACTTGCCCGTGGCCGTCTGTGTGCTTGTGATTAGGTGGCACACTCACAGCTGTAGAACAAGACAAAAGAGCCTGCACTATTGATCATCAGGCTGTCGACTCTGGATTAGAAATTACTCTGTTGGTGTGTATAAGCTGATTCTATCCAATGTACAAGAACACTCGCAACAGGGAGAGAGTTCATCTGAAAGTCTCAGGGCCCGCCATGGAGGAGGGTTTGGAAAACCGGAATTATTCCTACTGGTAATGTAGTTTCCATGACTCCTCCATGATGGGCCGGCATAATACCCGCCTGTAAGAGGACCTGTTCTGGTAAGTACTGAGCAATAGGGGGAGGCGGGTCGTTTTAAACTTTAGATGCTTCCTCTCCTGCAGAAAGGGAGTGGCAGTCTTTCTCAGGGCCCGTCATGGAAACTACATTACCAGTAGGTGTAATTCCACTTTTCCCTCATCAGAAGTATGAAGATGGCGTTGCGGGGGTCAAAAGGTGAGTATAGACTCCCGTAGCTGGTGCATGCTCCTGGCCTGGTCTGGTCACTAAGGAGGAAGCCCGCTTGCTGACTGGAAGCAGCGGCAGCTCGTGTTATCTGATTCCATGCTCCCTTTTTTAGCTACAAAATGGCCTGGCTGCGGACGGGGAGAATGCAGGTAAGTGTCGACCTAAAAATGCCTACAAGTGACTATTTATTTAACATCCTTACTTAGATAGGATTCTGTATTGAATCTGGATACCTCGCTTTGTGAACCCCCTGATGTAAACCTCAGGCGGCCACATGCCCGCACGCTGTAAGCATGCTCCTGCCTCCAGCCATTCAGATAGGCTGGGGATGCGGCCGCATTGGATCTGATTGCCGTAAAGTAGAGCCGTATTGCCGAGCATAAAAATGCACCGCGAACGCAAGCATCCTAGAACCGGTAAGAGGCAAAATTTACATGGCAAGCTTGGGGCGTTTCACACAACGGGCACCCCCCGGGACACTAAACAAAAAACAGTATTAGTTCCATTTTAAGTCCAGACTTTCCCATTAACCCTTTAAATGCCAAGCACCTAGTTTCTACGTGGTTGCTTCTCCTACCGTTAAGTGCCAAGCACATAGAAACGACGTGCCTGGCATTTCCCCCTGCTAGTTAAAAAATAGAAAAAAACCCCACTTACCTCTGGTATCCATGTGAAGCTTGGGGTCCCCTCTTCCACCCCCCCCCCGTCATCCTCCGTTTTCAGGGGGGGGCCCGAAACCCCCCCAAGTTTCCAGCGTTGATTGCGGCTGTAAAAAAAAACAAAAAAAAAAAAAAAACTGTCATTTACTTCTGTCCGGGTCTCCTCTTCACCAGAGGGGGGGGGGTCCGATTTCCCCCCCCCCCCCCCAGCTGCACAGGCTTCAGGTGAGGACCCTCTTCCGGCTCCTCACCTCTTGTAATGGCGGCGATGGCCGCCGCCCTCCTAGCCCCGCCCATTGTGGGAGGAGCGGGAAGGCGTCCCATCTGTCAGATGCCGGTGGTGATCGGTGCAGGGAGGATGAGAGGAGAGGAGGCTCCGATCGGAGCCTCCTCTCCTCTCTTCCGCCCTGCCCCGATCACTATCGGCATCGATCTGAGTGAGCGGCGTGGGACCCAGTATCGGAGGTGAGTACAGTAAAAAAAAAAAAAAAAAAAAATTAAGATTTTTTTTTTATTATGTGTCAGTTTTTTTTTTTTTTTTTACACATTTAACCCCTTGTGAACTGGCAAGGGGTCCATGACCCCTATACCAGTTCACAAGGCTGGGGTGATGGCAAGTCACCTGTGGCTAGCGGGTGACTTGCCATTTACCCCCGGCACCCCCATTACCTGCCTCCCCAAAGCCCAGGGGGGGGGGGCAGAAGAGCCCAGGCCCACGGGCTTTGCGGGCTTGTAGCCTGCAGGGCCAGGGGCCACAAAAGCTGGCCCCTGTGCCCTGTTTCTACAAGCCCTGCATAGCTGGTCCCGGGCTGGTTACTTTGGGTAAGGGGGACCCCATGTCAATTTTTGGGGGGATTTTTAAGTGTTTTTAACCCTTAAAAATCCCCCCAAAAAATGGGGTCCCTCCCCCGGGAGGGGGGGACTCTGTCATTTTTTTTTCTCGATTTAACCCTTTGTAGTGTGGATGGTATTTGTATTTTATTTGTGAATGTTATAAAATACTTGTTTCAGTTTGGGGGGGTCTCCTGGGCAGGAACGGGGGGCTACCGATAATACCATTTTGTGAATACTCACCTGTAAAATGGGTATTATAAGTATGTCACACACCCCACTTCAGTCATTGATTATTACACTTGGGTATTACCCACCGCTAGGTGGCAGCATTGCAGAGAATCTCCAAAAAAGCAACAGGCCCCTCCCGGTCTATACATACCTGGTACCTCCCAATAATCTCCCAGTATTAGAACAGCAGTAAGACAAGGTACCAGGAACAAACAAATGTAACCCTCAAACGTAAAGAACAAAACTTCACCATATAAAGAGCCAGGATACCAAAAAGGGCGGGTGAAGTGGGGTGTGTGACATACTTATAATACCCATTTTACAGGTGAGTATTCACAAAATGGTATTATTCTAAGTATGTCACACACCCCACTTCAGTCATTGATTATTACACTTGGGACATCCAACAGCAGTGTCCAGAAAAAAGGGCGGGTATCCAACCAGGCAATAATGCAGAAAACTCAAACCACTGCAGCCTGCAGAACCTTGCGGCCAAAAACAGCATCCGCCGAGGCCCGCACATCAACCTTATAAAACTTAGAAAAAGTATGAACCGAAGACCAAGTCGCAGCCTTACAAACTTGTTCAACAGAAGCCTGGTGCTGAAAAGCCCAGGACGCTCCAACCGCGCGAGTAGAATGAGCAGTAACACGAAAAGGGGGATCCTTCCCTTTGGCCGAATAAGCTCCAACAATCGCCTGACGAATCCATTTGCTAATGGATGACTTAGCCGGAGCCAAACCCTTCCTAGGCCCACAGGGCACAACGAAAAAGGCATCAGTCTTACGAAAAGAAGACGTAGCACGTAGATAGTACCTGACACAACGTACAACATCCAAGCAGTGCAACGCACTCTCCTTGACATTCTTAGGCTTAGGACACAAAGAAGGAAGAACAATGTCCTGGTTAAGATGAAAAGCAGAGACCACTTTAGGAAGAAAGTCTGACTTGAAGCGAAAAACCACTTTGTCCTGATGTTCCTCAAAATAAGGAGCCTGAATCGACAAGGCTGCCAACTCCGAAACACGCCGAACCGAAGTGATGGCCACCAGAAAGGCAACCTTCTGAGTCAAAGTGGACAGAGCAATATCCCGCAAAGGCTCAAAAGGAGGAGCCTGAAGAGCAGAGAGAACCAAATTCAAATCCCAAACAGGGAGCAACGGCTTCCTAGGAGGCCGCAGATGCGAAACCCCCTGGAAAAAAGTCTTGACCAAAGAATGGCTAGCAAAAGACCTCTGAAAAAAGATAGACAAAGCAGAAACCTGCCCCTTCAAAGTACTCAGCTGAAGACCTGAGTCCAGCCCTGATTGAAGAAATTCCAAAATCCTAGAAATAGAAAAGACCCGGCAAGGCAAAGACCTAGCCTCACACCAATCAATATAAGATCTCCAAGACCTATAATAGATGGAAGAAGAAGATCTCTTCCTGGCACTAATAAGAGTCCGAATGACCGAATCCGAAAGACCCTCCTCCTTTAAGATGGAGGTTTCAGCAGCCAAGCCGTCAAAGCCAGCGTTTGTAAACTGGGGTAACACAGTTGGCCCTGAGTGAGAAGATCCGGCCGAAGAGGCAGATCGAACTGATCCACTGCCAGACGAACGATGTCTGCGAACCACACCCGCCTTGGCCACCTTGGAGCCACGAGAATGGCGGGAACTCCTTCCAGAACCAACTTTCGCAGCACCCTGCCTAGCATGGGAATCGGAGGAAACAGATAAAGAAACCCCAGGTCCCTCCAGCTCAGGGCCATGGCATCCACCGCCAGAGCCAGAGGATCCCGGGACAGTGACACGAATGTCGGAAGCTTGTGATTGTGACGAGAGGCAAACAGATCCACCTCCGGCGTCCCCCATCGGAGACAAAGCGACCGAAACACCTGGGGATGAAGCGACCATTCCCCCCGGCGGGACGAACACCGGCTCAGAAAGTCCGCCTCTGTGTTTTCCACTCCTGGAATGTAAACTGCCGAGATGCAAGGGACATGAGTCTCTGCCCATACTAGAATCAGAGACACCTCCCTGTGGGCACCCAGACTGCGAGTCCCTCCTTGGTGATTGATGTAAGCAACCGCCGTCTGATTGTCCGATCGAACCTGAACCGGCAGGCCCTGTAAATGATGCGTCAAGCGAGACAGAACCAACCTGATGGCTCGCAACTCCAGAACATTGATGGGCAAGTGGGCCTCCTGAGGGTCCCACTGCCCCTGAAACTGAAGATCCTTCCAGAAACCTCCCCATCCTGACAAACTGGCATCCGTGGTGACAGTTTCCCAAAGTGGGGTCAGAAACGACCTGCCCTTCAGAAGGTTGTCCGAGACCAACCACCACAGAAGGGACTGCCGAACCCGAGGGGACATCCGGAAGGACCGATCCAACGACCTCGGACACCGGTCCCAAGACGCCAAAAGATGAAGCTGAAGCGTCCTCGTATGAAACTGCGCAAAGGGAACTGCCTCGAACGAGGCCACCATCAACCCCACCAGTCTCATCCCTAGCCGAATGGACGGGCGAGGATGTGAGAGAAGAAGCTGAGCCAATTCCTGAATCAACAGAACCTTGGCCTGAGGGAGAAACACTCTGTGCTGGCAGGAGTCCAACGACATCCCCAGAAAGGTCACCACCCTGGCCGGAACCAGAGAGGACTTGGGGTAATTGATCACCCAGCCGAACCTCTCCAGCATAGACACCACCATGCTGGTGTCCCCCTCTGCTTGACTGAAGGAAGGCGCCATGATGAGAAGATCGTCCAGGTAAGGCACAATGCGAATCCCCTGAGCTCTGAGCAGGGCCATCACCCCCGCCAACACCTTGGTGAACACTCTCGGAGCAGAGGTGAGGCCGAATGGAAGAGCCACAAACTGAAAATGCCGATCCTCCACCACAAAACGAAGGAACCTCTGATGAGCTGGAAAAAGTGGAATGTGAAGGTACGCATCCTTGATGTCTATGGACATCATAAAGTCCCCCTGCCGAAGCGAACCGATCGCAGACCGCAGGGTTTCCATGCGGAACTTCCGGGGACGAATAAATCTGTTGAGAAACTTCAAATCCAGAATCGGACGGAAGGACCCGTCCTTTTTGGGGACAGTAAAGAGATTGGAATAAAACCCGTGCCCTACCTCCGAAGGAGGAACCGGGCAGACGACTGCTAATTCTAGAAGATTCCTTACCGCCGCCAGGAGCCCCTGCGCGGCCAAAGGATCCGAAGATACCCGAGACCTGAAGAACCTTTGGAGGACGGGACTCGAACTCCAACTTGTAACCGTCCGACACCACCTCCCGGATCCACCTGTCCGAGACCTCCTGGTCCCATACCCGGGAGAAGAGTCGCAACCGTCCCCCCACCCGTACGGGTGAGGGCGCCCCCTCATTGCTGAGCGGGCTTGGCAGCTGGCTTGGGCTTGGCGCCCCAGACGTGAACGGGGCGGCCACGGCCTTTACCCCTATTCCAACTGGCGCCCCTGGAGGCCGAGAAGCCCGCACCCCTGCCGGCTCTGGCTCCCCGAAAGGACGGATTGAAGGAGACCGTCCCCCGAAAGGAACGGCGAAATTTCTTGCGCTGAGGTAACTTACCTCCCTTGGCAACAGAATCCAGCCTCTCACCAAAAAGCCTCAAACCCAAAAAGGGAAGAGCCGTGAGCGATCTTTTAGAATTAAAATCAGCCGTCCACTGTCTCAACCACACACAGCGACGGATAGCTACCAGCAGGGCAGTAGTCCTGCCACACATCAACATGGCATCCTCCTGAGCGGCCAGAATAAAGGACAAGAAGGAATCACACCGCTTAAGCGCGAGAGACTCATCACAGGTAGGCTCAAGATCCACACCTAAGTCCCTGACAATAGACCTAACCGCCAAAGTCAAAAGAGCCGAAGCACAGACAGGCCTTAACACCGAACCCGCACATACAAAACCATGGCGGGCCAGCTGATCAATCCGGCGATCCTCTCCGTCCCTGAGCGAAGTCGTGTCAGGAGTATGCACGACCGCCGTGTTGGACAGTCCCAAGACCGGAGTATCTACCTCAGGAGGGACAGACCAACGCTTCATCAAATCCGCCGGAAAAGGATACTTTCTATCCCAGCTAGGCGGAACACCGACGAGACGCGTAGGTTGCTCCCATTGCTTAAGTACAACCTCTTCAAAATGCTGTTGACTGGGAAACTCCAAGCGCTGCTTGGACACCCCAAAAAGCTGACCCTTAGGCCTAGGAGCAACTGCCGGAGGATCCAAATCCAAAACCTCAAACATTTGAGCCAGAATAGTAGACGAATCGGGAGGGGGGCCCTCAGCCTGGTCCCCCTCAGCACCCAGCAACTGCTGAACCTCGGAATCCTCTTCCTCAACGAGCTCACCCTCTTCAAGGGGACGATCTGACCAATCCAGGTCTCCAATAACTTCCTCATCTGAATCCGGCGGAGGCGGAGACAGATGCTTCCGCTTAGCTGAAGCCTTATGAGCGACCACTGCGGAAAACATTTTCTCAAGGCTGGCCAAACGGGCGCATACCTCAGATTGCGAATCCCCACCCATGACAACGTCACACGGGGTCCGGAACAAGCGAGGGGGAGAGGGAGATGGCGCGGCCGATGAAGTGCTAGGCACCGGAGTGCTGGACTGCCGCTCAATGTTCCGCTGTGCACATGGAATACATAAAATGACATCATCCCCCTGGAGCGGAGCCCCACAACCCCCACACACCTTGGATTGTCCCGAAGGACCGTTTCCGGTATCTTTGGCAGCCTCCATATGGTGAAATTTATGGTATTCGCAGAACCCAGGGATTTACGCAGTACGCGACCCGGGATGCCCCTTTAATATCTAAAAATTTCTTTAAAAATCCTGACCATGGGAATTTAGCATAAAAAATAACCCAATAAATGGACAATGGCCTAAAAACAACCCCCACTAGCCAGGTATATAAGACCGGGAGAGCCCTGAAAGATGGGGGTCCCAGGATCTGAAAAACAAAACAAGAACAACAATCAGTTCAGCACAACAGCACACATGTCAAAATACAGTGCTTATAACAATAAGGCCGTCTCCCCCCCCCTTAAAACACAAGCCCTGGGCTGCTGGATAAACCGTCACCCAAAACAGCGGGATCGGGGCGAGGGGGAGGGGATGGGGGAAGAGAGAGGGAGAGAGAGCAGCCAAAAGTACTGATACAGTTAACATATATGTGCAAAAAAAGGTTATAATACAATAAACGCGGCGGTGCTGCCGCAGGCAAATGTCAGCAAAGAAAAAATGGTACCTCAGAGTTCCTACCACCCGCGGGACCACTTCACAGAAATGGCGGCCCCAGCCAATAGGAAAATGCCAGCACCGTCCAGGAGAGGGGAGAAGAAGGGCGGAGCCATGGAAGCGCGGGAGCCGCGATAACCCCGCCCCTCCCCAAGCGCCAATCACAGAGCGGGCCGCGCAAGACGCGGACCCGCCCCCCACTGTGCTGCAGAGCCGCGGGCGCCGGGAAAAAGATGGCGCCCGCTTCCCCCATGAACGGACCGGCGGAGCAACCGCCCGGTCCCCCCGAGCACCTCGCAGCGAGCGCCGGCCACGGCGCTCCCCGTACAGGCGGCGCAGAGGGCCGCCCGGCCCCGCCCACCGAAAACGAGCAGACAGGGAAACCGCGCCAACGGCGCACCATGACACCCAGGGGGACCACAAACGACGGGCCAGTAGTAAAACGCCCGGCCCGCCCGCACGAAAAGCAGAGGCCCAGCCAAGAATGAAATAAAGAATAGCAGCCCCTGCCACCCGTCCCAGCACACACACACACAACACACAGCCACACTAAGGGCCAGTAAGCTGGGAGGAAAGGGCATACCTTATGTGCAGACTGACAGGCTCGCTAGATGAGCCAGTACCTAACTGCTATGTACAGAGGGGCATCCCACGTCCGGATCACCACTCCGGGAACCCGTTATGCCCCATAATATGGGGTCGAACGGAGGAGCTAATCTCCTAGGCACTCAAGGTGCCATCTACCCTTGCCCAGCCTACAGCCCAAGCTGGGAGGCTGCCAGTTATACAGGGGGAGAAACCAAAAGAAGCTGGGCAGAAATAGACCGTAAGGGGGGGGGGGGCCGGGGTGATACCCCGGCTACCTGCAAGCAGGAGACTTCTTTCTTCTGTCTTGTCGCCACCTTGCAGAGAATAACACTGGGAGATTATTGGGAGGTACCAGGTATGTATAGACCGGGAGGGGCCTGTTGCTTTTTTGGAGATTCTCTGCAATGCTGCCACCTAGCGGTGGGTAATACCCAAGTGTAATAATCAATGACTGAAGTGGGGTGTGTGACATACTTAGAATAAATATGTGGTACCGTTCTAATCGGTAGAAATAGGGCTTTCACATGCAATATGGTTTTCCTTAATAAAATATTTTTATTTAAAATAAAGAAGTCAATTTTCTAAAAAAAATTTTTATTTTTTTTTTACTTAATAATATTGTAAAAAATAAAATTTACAAACAAGACATTTCATGTTAAAGCCTAAACTCTGCTGCAAAAAAAAAATATATATATAATTTTCCTGAAAGTTCCAGCAAAAATGGCGCAAAACATGGCGCAAAATTGGGGAAAAATGACCTGTCAACAGAAGGTGACAAAATCTCAAGTAGGCTGGTAATTAAAAGGGTTAATAGTACCTCTGCATGTTGGGTATTGTTCTGTTCGGGGGACCTTGTGCTTTCAGATTTAGCTTGTTTTTTCTGGTTTGCATATTTATATTTTAGGAAAAGGTGTTTTTTTATTCAGCTTTTTTATAAATTTTTTAGGGAAACCTTGCGCAACCAAAGAATTCTTTGAGGGAATAATTCCAGAAAGATGAGCCCACTACAACAAGCTGGGTACGCTTAGAAAGCTTAACATGTGTACTTTCAGGGAATATATAGTTTATGGGGGATATTCCAAATGTAAAGGGTTGTTTTGGTTGAAAAATCGCAAGGTGCGCACTTTGTCTGCAGAGCTGAAATTTTGAAGCAAAATTGCCATTACGCACATGCTTTACTTTGGGGTGTTTGGCAACTCTTCCACATTGATGAACATGATGTGTGAGCCGCGGTACTACGCTGTATGGGAGCGAACGGTAGCACCAGCCCAGTGCGACCGACTCACACCACATTCATCAAAAAAACAGCCTCAAATATTGCCGGCGCTCAAAATTGAGTCGTTGTAGCACAGAGGTTGTGTGATTAAAGGCTGTTTTTGAACATATATCCTGTACATGTATCCTGGAATTACATTGTTATTACATTGTTACATGAACACTTTAATACCAGACATGTAAGAACAATTCTGCATAAAAATATTATATATCAAAATAAGTTTTCAAAAATGTCATTTTCCAGGCCAAAGAAAAAAATGGGATCAGGAAAGGGATTTAAGGGTGGTCCATAGAAATGTATGGGAGAGCGCCAGGTAGCGAGAGGTAAGACGTGGCGCTCTGCAAGGCTGAACGCTGGCGCTGTATGCTGAGGCTGGGATAATGATGAATCGGACGCTACATGGCGTTGTTCTAGTCGCTCACCAGAATCCGCTTCATAAATGTGTAATTGCGCGCAGTGTCCGGCGTTCCTGCCGCTGCCTGCCGCTGTACAGGCACTACCTAGCGCTATCCCTTCACGAATAAGGCCCTAAGTCACCATGTGTGTGTATATGCGACTAGTTACAGCCATGCCCCCTGTTCGGACTATCTGCTTCAGTCTTGGAATCCCTGACAAGTCAGATTGTAGCGTTCTTGTCTGACATTGCCAAAGCAGCTACAGCAGACACCGCTATGGAGTCCATTAAAGAGGAAGTCCAGTCACTAATGGCTGTACTTTCCCTTTATTAAGCAAAGCAGGGCATCCAAGTAAGGCTTTCCCACTGTTCATTGTCTCAAGCCTGGTGGCCCGGTTTATGGCCGCTATAGAAGGATCCTGGAGGAGGACTAACATCAGCACTATTCTCCATGTTTTGTGGCACTGATGCACAGCAGAGCAGCCTGATTCAGGCTGCCCCACTTCTGCATAATACAGGGAAGTCCAGTTATTTTTTTGGACTTCATGTCTAAAGCCAGAACTCCAATCCTGGTTAAAGAGGTACAACAGCCTCTTTGGATTCAGGGAGGCTGATTTCCTTATCTCTGGGGTATCCCCATTTGGGATTCCTTGCTATTGTCAAACTCCCCGGATCACTGGGTAAAATCACCAGCGTTCCCACAGCGCATGTCACATATTCCCACCATACCGATAGCTGAGGCGTCTACCTGGCTGAGGTGGGTACAAAGTAGTGGGAGTGTGGCCAGCAGTGTGAACTTCATTCAGCTTTCCTAGGCCATCTGACATCAGGTCGGGTAAGGAAGCTATGCATGTAAGGCGAGCACCGATTTGCACATGTGCCAAGGGATTGGCGGAAGGTGAGTTTTTCCGGGCAATCCCTCGGTAAACGCATAGGGGGATATCCAAAATCAAAGTGCCTTGCTGGAGTGGAACCACACCCTGGTGAGCGTTCCTCTTTAATTTAGCCAACCAGGCCATTGGGGTCTTTGAGGTGTTTCGTTTGTGGGTCACCCACGGTTGTAGAGAGACAAAACGAGCCCTAGCTTATGTAAGACTCTAGCTAGCTCTGACCGATTTACATGGGGCATTTCGGGGACAGAGATCAAAACCTATGTTTTGTTCCCTCTTTGGGATGTATGCTGTAAGTCCAGCTCACCGGGTTCACTAAAACGTAACATTTAATTGTAATAATAAAACCATACGTATCCCGTGCAGAGTGTGTATCCATGGTGCCCCAAGCAATAAAGGTTACGCGTTAAGTCACCCCTTAATCCTCGTGGGGACATGTCGCTCCTTATAAATGAGACTGGATTCAGTATAGTGCTGTAACGTGAAGCCATTTCCAGCTTCTACGCTGGAAACAGATTAAGGGGTGACTGAAACGCCCATTCCGGAGAAGGCTGAGTGACGCGGCTGTCTATCACATCCATGGATTCGCTACTCTCAATGTGTGGGAGGGAACGTACGTTTATAATGGAGGTATGGAGGGCCGCCCACCACCCTGACGAAGCTCCGGTGGGCGGAGCGAAACGCGCGTCGGCGGACGGTTGGCCCTCGCCACGTGCTGACCACCCCGCATCCAGCTCTGCCTCTGCACTAAGCCCCTCCAACTGGGAAGTGTTGCGCAACACCAACGTTATGGCGCCAGCGCTCTGCAAGGAAGAACCGCATGCAGCAGCAGCTAAGTACCAGCCTCGGCGAGGCGTTCCGTTAATATGACTATTCTTATTAGAGCGCAGTGGTCTGAATATATAGTGTGATGCTGGCACAAGACGGACTGTCTATACAAGTTACTAAATATATTGCCACGCTGTGTGACTGTCGCACTTGTTCTCTATGAAAGTCTTGGAAGCTGTAAAGTGAGAGACTCACGTGATGACACTTATAGATGTTGAATATAATTCAGCTGGACAGCAATGGAGTCTATTCTTTCTGTGAGGAGGCCTGCCACTATCTCATGTGGATAATCTTGCTTGTCTGCAAGCCTAGAGTAGTGTAGCTGGCCGTTTCCCTTAGGCAGAGTTCAGCAGCGCTGCTAGCGGGGTGGGATACCAGTGTGCGTGGTAGTGTGTGAGTGTGCACGGTGGGCCCCCGTGATTTTAAAGCACCTTTTGTATATTTTTATCAGTGAGAACTTTTCCCATGTGTGTGCTGAAATTGGTACAATAAATTAATGTTTGCTCAGCAATTTTGTCTTCAGCCTATTTGCCAGGCCTACACTTAACCAATTGTTATATATGTGTGTATTTTTGTTTGTGACTGAAACGCGTAACCTTTATTGCTTGGGCACCATGGATACACACTCTGCACCGGATACGTATGATTTTATTATTACAATTAAATGTTTTAGTGAACCCGAAGAGCTAGACTTACAGCATACAATTGATACTATGTCAGGGCTCTGGTTTTGGGAAGGTTAACCTCTCCCTTCCCCAGTGAGCATAAATGGCAGCCTTGTTCCCAGGTATTGAGAACAGGACATGCATCCACCTTTCCCACCTTTTGTTTAACCTTTTGCTTTTCTTCCTCGGAAACCTGAGAAATCTGCAACTCTTTTGTCTGATTCTGGATCTTTATAGTGGTGCAGTGATTATTATTTATATACAGCAGCTTCTTCCATAGTACTGCACAAGGGGTAATTACAGACAAGGTAAAACATACATTGGATGTTACAAAGTTCAAACCAGATGTGATCATGAGACAATAGGAAAGAGAGCCCTGCCCTTGTGAGCTTACAATCTAAAGGATATGGGGGGGTGGAGACAAAAAGGGGCGGGGTCACAAGTGGTAGAGCTTGAGTTTGGCGGCATGCTCCCAGTGAAGGTTATAAGAGTTGCTTAAGTCAGGTTACTTGGTTGTCTGAAGAGTTGAGTTTTGAGGGCACTTTGCTTGGAGCATTGGGGAGTGCTGGATTGAGTGGGGGAGAGCATTCCAGAAAAGTGGAGGCACAGAAGATGGGATGCCCCGCTGTGTGCAACTTCCCCAGGGTGCCGGTAATAACTTACCTTTCCCCTGATCCAACTATGCATGCACAGACTCTCGTCCAATCAGAGCTGATTGTTTTCAATTGGAAGTGTGCACTGCTGCATTCCACCCCAGCCATTCACATTGAATTCACTCAGAGCCGAAGGATGCAAAGGGCTTTAATTGGACGAGAGCCCGCGCATGCCCTGCTGGACCGCGGAGACATGAGTTTTACTGGTCTTTTTGGGGGGTTTCACATAGTGCGGCATTCCGATTTCGGAACCAAACCAGTGAAAGTTAAAATCCCAGGTTTTGTTACACTTTAAATCAATGTATTGTTTTTGAAAAAAAAACAGACCTTCCAGCAAAAGTATGAAGGGCTGTAAAGGCAAGAAAACAAACGGGTCTATTCAGAACCTGGTGAGACAACGCACTTCTTCTTTAGGAGAGAAAATTGCCATTCACTTTCATTATCTTCCTTGTGGCCGATTCAAAGCCAGGTGAAAATTTACACCCAGTAGACAATCAAAGTGAATAACAGTCCTCTCTCCTTTCCTGCCAGTTTTCTCTGAATCGGCACCCAAACAAAAGGCTAGACAGAATATATGGCTTTTTTTTTTTTTATAAATTCTTTATTTTGTTGGTACACGTACAAATTAGTCATCTCAAAAGTACAATACACAGAGAACAGGGCATGTATCAAACATGTCTAAATGTCTCATGCTGAATTATTCCTAATAACAATGTATGCCACTGGGTATCCTTCAGGGGGATATATCTAGCGTAATGGGTACTGACGAAGCCACCTTCGGCGAAACTAGTATACCCTACTAGATGTTACAAGCCAAAAAAATCAAGACTGTATATGTGAGATGCCTATTAGGAAAGACCACTCTATACTGTATTTTTAATTCAAACTGGTGAAGAATCTTTGTATCGTATGTCACCTACATTTGTAGGGCCTTTTGTAATGTAATGTGTCATTTGTGTTTTAATAGAAAGCAATAAATCTTTTTGTCACACACTTTCTGCATATTAGGCACACTTAATTATGTTCTGCTATTGAAACATGGCGTGGTGATTACTATTGAACCCCCACAAGCCCTCAGGGCAACAAAGGAGGTAGTCCAAAAACTCCCTTGTAGCAAACTGGTTTCTCTGACAGAGATAGGGGGTCAATCTATCAACCAGCCCAGAAAACATTTGGAATTCCCATATTCTTGTAACAATATTGCTTCAGGTCAACGGTGGGTCAGGTCATTACCCGGTTTTGGACCACAAGTGGCACAAATCTGGGAATTCAAATACTAGATCCTTCAGGGGGCCCAGGGCCTTCTCAATATCTTGCATTCTCCCCAGGTCACTCGGGGATCTTAAACTCTTCGTGCATCTCCCTGGAGTGACCGGATAAATCTACGAGAGCCGTAATCAACCGTACAACAAGAGGAAATAAGAAAGAAAAAAGGGGGGGGGGGAGTGAGGGAAGGGCACGGGGGGGGGGGGGGGGTGCAACCCCACAAATAAGCCTAAGTATCTACACCGCAGTGAAGATGAGTTTATACTCATCCAATTCAGTGTATTGGATCCAATAGAACCAGGTTGCTAAGTATTTCTCGAAACCAACCTCCCCTGAGGTCATGAGATCCTCGAACCTCATTATCTCGTTTACTTTCAGAGCCCACATTGCTTGGGTAGGGGGGGTCCTCTTTTTTTTTTCCACATTAGGGGGATGCATGCCTTGGCTGCATTAAGAAGATGGTATAACAGGGAGCGCCTATACTTTTTAAGTGGCATCACTGCCATGTGGAGCAAGCACAAGGCCGGATCGTCCGCTATCACCCACCAGCTTCCCAGCCACCTCTCTGACCCCATCCCAAAATGATTTCAGCTTAGGACAAGACCAAAATATGTGCAGCAGGGAGCCCTCCCCGACCCCACATCTCCAACACTTGGCATCGACTCCTGGGTACCATTTGCTGAGAGTTACCGGCACTCTGTACCACCGTGTCAGGATTTTATAACTGCATTCTTGATACCTGGTGCAGATTGACGTTTTGTGTGGCGCCGCCAAAAGCCTGCCAACTTGCTTAGGAGAGAAGGTCCTACCCAGATCTCTCTCCCACTGCCCAACAAACGATGGCGGAACCACGTCTGGAGGATTAATCAACATTTTGTAAATGTAAGAGAGGGTGTGACTCTCCGTCTTTTTACTTGAGCAAAGCTCTTCAAATGGGGTGAGTCCTCTTTGCGCCGTCTTGTGATCTCTGAGTGTGGAAAGAAAGTGTGAAAGTTGCTGTCGCTGCCAAGCCGACCAACTGGGGATCCCTCAGAATATATGGCTTTTAATGGTATAATACAGTGAATGACACAATGTCCGTTCAGCGATGGCCATGTTATACAGAAAAATGCCAATGTTGGCCGCTAGTTGGTGCTATGGGACAGTTATTGGAATCATTCAATGCTTAGAAACAGTTAATGAATCAGCCTCAGTGGTTCATTCTGAATGCTGAATAGCAGCAATTCAGATGAATAACACACAGATAAGGAAGCTCTGTTGATCCATACATCAAAAGCTGATATATGGACCATAGACATTGGAGATAAAAAGCACGTAACACAATATTTAGTTAGTAAGTTGATAAGCAGAGCACCTAGTGGAATGACACCTAATGCACAACCTTTTGATGCGTAACAATAATCTGCATAACTGGAGTTTTGAACCTTTTTTTTTTTTTTCCTGCAGATATTTTGTCCGTAGAAGAAAATGTTGCACAAACTCTTCTGGAAACAGAAGAAACGAAGCAGAAAGCATCCTCGAAACTTCACAAAATCAGCCAGGAGCTGCAGGAGCTCTGTGAGAAAGACGCCTCATTACAAAGCAGCATCAAATATCCTTTGCAATTCACAAAGTCAGCAGAAGGTGGCTGGGCTGCGTTTGTCTGCTCATAAAGCTTTAAAGCACAGTGCTGAGGCCGCTAGCCTCTCCCCGGGCATCCAATAGCGGGATGTCCTGCTGTGTTGAGCCTCCAGGGTCGCTGGTAAACCGTTACCGGCGGCTCCCGCAGCGCTGCAAATGCCGGCCGCCGCATCCCCTGCTTCCCTGTAGATGTGTGTGCTCCCATGCCCAACCTATCAGAATGGCTGGGGTGCGGGAGCGCGTGCAGCCAAATTAAAAGCCGGGGATGTGGTTAGCCAGCGATTGCAGCGTCATACTGCTAATCGGCTATCTCAAAACTGCTGCTGGGCGGGGCTGCAGCGGTTTTCCCGGTTTTTACTTGGGCCGGTGTGGGGGCCAGGGAGTTTAAAAATATGGGTTCTGTTACACTTTAAGAACATAGTTCACTTATTCAGTTGACACTGTTACTTTATTGGTCCAGGAAGTTGTTGAAGCTCTGTGGGTTTTGCTGTTGATATTTTGAGTCCTGAGTTTGTATTTATGAGCTCTTTCCTTGATGACTGGCTTTGCTTTTCCTATACATAACCACATTTCTACAAAAAGAAGTGGAAGAGCTGAAGCTTCTAGAAGATGAAATAGCCGAGGTGGAGAGAGAAGCGCAGGAAGACACCACCGTGGTCATCCCCTCCGCCCTGTAAGTGCAGTCACCATTACTGAGACCTTCAAAATGGGAGCAGAGTAATACTATTATTATTGTTTGTTTATATATCGCCACCTTCACCCATAGCGCTGTACAGAGTAGTAATTACAGACAGGGTAAAAATACCATTTTGTGAATACTCACCTTGTAAAATGGGTATTATGAGTATGTCACACACCCCGCTTCAAGAATCCATAACATGTGGGTAATATCGTCCTGAAGAGGGCGTTCCTGCAGAGATGATAGCAAAAGAAAGCCCCTCCCTGATCCATAAATACCTGGGACCTCCCACTCACTACCCAGTATACAGAAAGCAGTAAGGTAAGGGACCAGGAAGAGGCAAATATAAACAACAACCACGCAAAGTTCGCAATAAAGAGGATCCTGAATACAAAAGGGCGGGTTGAAGCGGGGTGTGTGACATACTCATAATACCCATTTTACAAGGTGAGTATTCACAAAATGGTATTATTCTTAGTATGTCACACACCCCGCTTCAAGAATCCATAACATGTGGGACATCCAACAGCAGTGTCCATAACAAGGGCGGGGATCCTAAACTAGGCAACAATGCACAACCTTAAACCACAACAGCTTGCAAAACTTTGCGGCCAAAAACAGCATCCGCTGATGCCCTAACATCAACCTTGTAAAACTTGGAAAAGGTGTGAACCGAAGACCAGGTAGCGGCCTTACAAACTTGTTCAACAGAAGCCTGGTGCTGAAAGGCCCAGGACGCACCAACTGCACGAGTAGAATGAGCAGTAACACGAAAAGGGGGACTCCTCCCCTTGGCAGAATAGGCCCCAATGATGGCCTGACGAATCCATTTACTAATGGAAGATTTGGCAGGAGCCAAACCTTTCCTAGGCCCGCAGGGCACCACAAAGAAAGCATCAGTCTTAAGAAAGGAAGACGTAACCTCCAGATAATGTTCCACAACACGAACTACATCCAAGGAATGCAATGCCCTTTCCTTGTCGTCGCTGGGATTTGGGCATAGAGAGGGCAAAACAATGTCCTGATTCAGATGAAACTCCGAGACCACTTTAGGAAGAAAATCCTGCTTGAAACGAAAGACAACCTTGTCCTGATGTTTCTCGAAGTACGGAGCTGTAATGGATAAAGCTGCCAACTCAGAAACACGCCTAACCGAAGTGATAGCCACCAAAAAGGCCACCTTTTGGGTAAGAGAAGACAAAGCTATCTCATTCAAGGGCTCAAACGGAGGGCCCTGGAGAGCAGAAAGAACCAGGTTCAAATCCCAAACTGGAACAAAAGGCTTCCTAGGAGGCCGAACATGTGTAACACCTTGGAAAAAGGTCTTGACTAAGGGATGAAGTGCAAAAGACCTTTGGAAGAACACCGCCAGGGCAGAAACCTGCCCTTTCAATGTACTAAGCTGGAGCCCCAGATCTAGACCATGTTGGAGAAACTCTAAAATTCTAGGAATGGAGAACTCTCGACAAGAGAAAGACCTACTTTCACACCAATCAATATAGGCCCTCCAAGTCCTGTAGTAAATAGAAGAGGAAGAGCGCTTCCTGGCACAGATAAGAGTCTGAATCACTGCGTCAGAAAGACCTTCCTCCTTCAAGATGGCGATTTCAGCAGCCATGCCGTCAAAGCCAGCGATGGTAAATTGGGATAGCGCAGCCGACCCTGGGTGAGCAGGTCCGGCAGCAGAGGCAGGGCGAACTGATCCTCTGCCAGTCTTACAAGAACTGCGAACCAAACTCGCCTTGGCCACCTTGGGGCCACCAGAATTGCCGACGCACCATCCAAGGCCAGTTTGCGCAGCACTCTGGCTAGCATTGGGAACGGAGGAAACAGGTAAAGGAGCCCCAGATCCCTCCAGTTTAGAGACATGGCATCCACTGTCAGAGCCAGAGGATCCTGCGAGAGAGACACAAAGACTGGAAGCTTGTGATTGTGACGAGAAGCAAAGAGGTCCACCGCTGGGACCCCCCACCTGAGACATATCGAACGAAACACCTTGGGACTGAGAGACCACTCCCCCTGACGAGAGGAGGCCCTGCTCAGCAAGTCCGCCTCCGTGTTCATGACTCCCGGAATGTAGACTGCTGAGATACACGGGACGTGGGTCTCTGCCCAGTCCAGAATCAAAGACACTTCCCTGAGGGCACTCCTGCTGCGAGTCCCTCCTTGGTGATTGATGTAAGCAACCGCCGTTCTGTTGTCCGACCGGACCTGAACTGGCAGGCCTCTCAACTGATGAGTCAAGCGAAACAGAACCAACCTGATGGCTCTCAACTCCAGAACATTGATGGGCTCGTGAGCCTCCCGCGGGCCCCACAAACCCTGAAACTGGAGGTCCTTCCAAACACCCCCCCAACCTGACAGACTGGCATCCGTGGTGACTGTTTCCCAACACGGAGCCAGAAAAGATCTGCCCTTCAACAGATTGACCGACCCCAGCCACCATTGCAGGGATCGACGAACTCGGGGAGTCATCAGGAAGGACTGATCCAACGATAGAGGAGACTTGTCCCAAACCTTCAACAGATGAAGCTGAAGCGTCCTTGTGTGAAACTGCGCAAAG
The DNA here is from genome assembly GCA_027917425.1 of Gastrophryne carolinensis. NCBI lineage: Eukaryota > Metazoa > Chordata > Amphibia > Anura > Microhylidae > Gastrophryne > Gastrophryne carolinensis. The sequence goes on along the minus strand of CM051238.1, from coordinate 405,325,910 downwards.
GGAACTGCCTCGAATGAGGCCACCATTAACCCCACCAGCCTCATCCCTAACCGGATGGTCGGATGAGGGGTAGACAAGAGAAGCCGAACTAACTCCTGAATCAAAAGAATCTTGGCCTGGGGTAGAAACACCCTGGCCTGTGAAGTGTCCAGAGACATTCCCAGAAAGGTCAGAATTCTGGACGGAGAAAGAGAAGACTTGGGGTGGTTGATCACCCAACCGAACCTTTCCAGAGTGGACACCACCGCTCTGGTGTCCAACTCCGCTTGGTTGAAGGAAGAGGCCATGATCAGTAGATCGTCCAAGTAGGGCACGATGCGGATACCCTGGCCTCTGAGCAGAGCCATCACCCCCGCTAGCACCTTGGTGAACACCCGAGGAGCTGAGGTGAGACCGAAAGGAAGTGCCACAAACTGAAAGTGCCGATCCTCCACCACGAACCTGAGAAACCTCTGGTGTGCTGGAAAAACCGGAACGTGTAGATAAGCATCCTTGATGTCTATGGACGTCAGAAAGTCTCCCTGACGAAGAGAGTGAATGGCCGAACGCAGCGTTTCCATGCGGAATTTCCTCGGCCGGATGAACCTGTTGAGAAACTTCAGATCCAAAATGGGTCGGACCAACCCGTCCTTCTTGGGTACCGTGAACAGATTGGAATAAAAGCCCCTGCCCCGATCTGAAGGGGGCACTGGGCAAATGACAGCCATGTCCAGAAGATTCTCCACTGCCACCAGGAGCCCCTGCGCCGCTAGAGGCTCCGACGGCATCCGAGACCTGACAAATCTGGAAGGGGGGCGGAGCTCGAACTCCAGCTTGTAGCCGGAAGACACCACTTCCCGGATCCATCTGTCCGAGACCTCTTGATCCCAGATCTGAGAGAAGTGCTGCAGCCGTCCCCCCACCCGCATGGGTGAGGGCGCCCCCTCATTGCTGAGCCGGCTTAGCAGCCGGTTTGGGCTTAGAGCCCCAACTGTATCCAGAACGGGCACGTCCTCTGCCCCTGTTTCCGGAATCTCCTCTGGAAGAGGGAAATGCAGAACCCCTACCAGATCTGGCCCCCCGAAAGGAGGGGGTAAAGGCAGGCGCCCCCCGAAAAGGGCGGCGTTGTTTCTTACGTTGAGGTAACCTACCACCCTTGGTGACAGAGTCCAATGTCTCTCCAAAGAGCCGTAGACCAACAAAGGGTAAAGCCGTCAGTGATTTTTTGGACATAAAATCGGCCGCCCACTGGCGCAGCCACACCGACCGCCGAATAGCCACAAGCAGAGCCGACGTCCTACCACACATCATCAAAGTGTCATCCAAGGCAGTCAACACAAAGGATAGAAACAAATCACACCGTTTAAGGCTAAGGAACTCGTTACTACCAGGACGAAGCCCGGAAGAAGTCAACAGGTCCCTGACCACAGACCTGGTAGCCAACACCATTAGCTCCGAAGCCCACACAGGCCGGATGGCCGACCCAATGCTAGTAAAGCCATGAGAAGCCATCTGATCAATACGTTTATCCTCTCCATCTTTGAGAGTGGAACAATCAGGTCTGTTTAAAACCGAGGAGTTAGACAACCCCAAAACCGGTGCATCCACCTCGGGGGGAGATGCCCAGCGCTTGACCGCCTCAGAAGGAAAGGGATATTTCCTATCCCACCCCTGAGGGATGCCAGGGAGCCGAGCCGGCCTATCCCATTCCTTGTCAATGATTCTATCAAAATGGCGTTGCGTAGGAAACTCCAGGCGCGGCCTGGATTCCTCAAACAATTCACCTTTCTGCTGTGACGCCTCCTCGGGAGGGGAAATATTCAGAACTTCCAGCATGAGAGACAGAGCGTGAGGAGAGTCCAAGGATCTCCCTAAATCAGAAAGCTCGGCATCAGCGCCAGCAGACTGCTCATCATCCGAAAATTCTGAACCCTCATCAACTTCCCCCTCCTCTAGCTGAGGATAATCAGACCAATCCAGATTGTCTCTGTCATCAAGATCATCCACCGGCGGAGCCGGCGACAAATGCTTTCTCTTAGACGGAGCCTTACGGGCGACCGAGCTAGAGAGCATTTTCTCAAGGCTAGCCAATCTGGCACACATCTCGGATTGCAGATCCCTGCCCATGACCACGTCACACGGGGCACGAGTCAAGGCGGGAGGGGGAGTTGAGGTGGCCGGCTGTGCTGACCCCGCCGCTTGGGGTTCGGACTGCCGCGCAATAGTTTGCTGTGCACATGGTATACACAGTAACACATCATCCCCAGTAATGGAAATCCCACACAACATACACTTTTTGGGATGCCCCGAAGGGGTCCCAGTCCCAGTATCCGGGGATGCCTCCATAAGGTGAATTTTGAGTGGTCGCTATGACCCAGGGAATTACGCCAGTTAGACAACCCGGGATGCCCCTTTAATGTCCCGAGTGGGAGGATTTGTGATGCTAAAATGGACCCAGGGACCCAGGATCAGGAGAGACCTTCCAATACTACAGAAGATCCTCCTGGATAACCTTCACCTAAAAGACAGAGAGAGACCCATAAGTCCCTACAATAAGACTTAACAGATAAAGAAAAGAAGAAATAAATGAGGCCCACAGGGCCACTCACAAACGCTGCGGTGAACGATCCGCCTCAGAACAATGGCGATTTCTGAGGTGAAGTGAAGAGAAGAAGAACTGCCTTGTCAGGGGCGTGGTCTGCGCAGCCCGCGCAAAGCTGATCTGTGCCCCTTAAGCTGCCTAGTAACAGGGAGCTGCCTAGTAACAGGGAGCTCAGCTCCGCAGCGGCGCCAGTACAGAGGAGGGCGGAGCCGCGGCGACGCGCCGAAAGCCCGGCTCCTCCCCCCCTTCCAGTGTGAATGAAGCGTGAGGGAAGAAGTCCCTCACGCACCAGTCCAGAGACCGGCGCCGCCGACAACCGCGGCGCCGGCTGCCATGACAGCGGGTGCTCCCGCTATCACTAGCGGAGCACCCGCCCCGCTCGCTGCGGCGAGGAATGAATGAGAGAACGGGGGCTGGCCGCGGCAGAGCGCCGAGTGCCAGCCCCGCCCCCCCAAAGCGTGTGAGGTAAAAAAATTACCTCACAGACTGAAAAAACCCCGGCACCCGGCTGCAATGACAGCCGCGGTGCTGCAACATAGTAACAACAGTGCAACCAATTCATTGAAGGATTACTTCCAGACGCTCCACATCAACAAGAGAAAGTGAATAAAGAGAGAATAAAGCTAACCCCTATGAGAGGAACCCCCAGCCCCCATAGTTGGTAAAGGGAAGGGCCCCCCCCCCAGGGGAAAAGTCAAGGGACGGGGCATCCCAAACCGGGATCACCTACCCGGTATGACCGCCTACCCTCTCTTTTAGGGTCTCACGGTGGAGCTCTGCTCCTCAGCACCAGAGGTGCCAATGTACCCTCGCTCGGGCCAGCAGCCAAGACTGTGGAGGCATGTAATCTGAGGTAAATTTTGGGACAAACAGGGGTCCGAGCGGAAATAGACAAAATACGAGGCCGGGAGTTACCCCGGCTACCTGAAATCCCCCTGTGCAAGGAGGAGCCATCATCTTCTGACTTGCTCGCCGTCTGCAGAGATGGAAAACTGGGTAGTGAGTGGGAGGTCCCAGGTATTTATGGATCAGGGAGGGGCTTTCTTTTGCTATCATCTCTGCAGGAACGCCCTCTTCAGGACGATATTACCCACATGTTATGGATTCTTGAAGCGGGGTGTGTGACATACTAAGAATACATACAGTGCATAGACTACAAACAGGATCCTACAGTGCATAGACTACAAACAGGATCCTACAGTGCATAGACTACAAACAGGATCCTACAGTGCATAGACTACAGACAGGATCTTACAGTGCATAGACTACAAACAGGATCCTGCAGTGCATAGACTACAAACAAGATCCTACAGTGCATAGACTACAAACAGGATCCTACAGTGCATAGACTACAAACGGGATCCTACAGTGCATAGACTACAAACAGGATCCTACAGTGCATAGACTACAAACAAGATCCTACAGTGCATAGACTACAAACAGGATCTTACAGTGCATAGACTACAAACAGGATCCTACAGTGCATAGACTACAAACGGGATCCTACAGTGCATAGACTACAGACAGGATCCTACAGGGCATAGACTACAAACAGGATCCTACAGTGCATAGACTACAAACGGGATCCTACAGTGCATAGACTACAGACAGGATCCTACAGGGCATAGACTACAAACAGGATCCTACAGAGCATAGACTACAGACAGGATCTTACAGTGCATAGACTACAGACAGGATCCTACAGGGCATAGACTACAAACAGACAGGATCCTACAGGGCATAGACTACAAACAGGCTCCTACAGTGCATAGACTACAAACAGGCTCCTACAGTGCATAGACTACAAACAGGCTCCTACAGTGCATAGACTGCAAACAGGCTCCTACAGTGCATAGACTACAAACAGGCTCCTACAGTGCATAGACTACAAACAGGATCCTACAGAGCATAGACTACAGACAGGATCTTACAGTGCATAGACTACAGACAGGATCCTACAGTGCATAGACTACAAACAGGATCCTACAGTGCATAGACTACAAACAGGATCCTACAGAGCATAGACTACAGACAGGATCTTACAGTGCATAGACTACAGACAGGATCTTACAGTGCATAGACTACAGTGCATAGACTACAAACAGGATCCTACAGAGCATAGACTACAGACAGGATCCTACAGGGCATAGACTACAAACAGGATCCTACAGAGCATAGACTACAGACAGGATCCTACAGTGCATAGACTACAAACAGGACCCTACAGTGCATAGACTACAAACAGGATCCTACAGTGCATAGACTACAAACAGGATCTTACAGTGCATAGACTACAAACAGGACCCGACAGTGCATAGACTACAAACAGGACCCGACAGTGCATAGACTACAAACAGGATCCTACAGTGCATAGACTACAAACAGGATCCTACAGTGCATAGACTACAAACAAGATCCTACAGTGCATAGACTACAAACAGGATCCTACAGTGCATAGACTACAAACGGGATCCTACAGTGCATAGACTACAAACGGGATCTTACAGTGCATAGACTACAAACGGGATCCTACAGTGCATAGACTACAAACGGGATCTTACAGTGCATAGACTACAGACAGGATCCTACAGGGCATAGACTACAAACAGGATCCTACAGAGCATAGACTACAGACAGGATCTTACAGTGCATAGACTACAGACAGGATCCTACAGTGCATAGACTACAAACAGACAGGATCCTACAGGGCATAGACTACAAACAGGCTCCTACAGTGCATAGACTACAAACAGGCTCCTACAGTGCATAGACTACAAACAGGCTCCTACAGTGCATAGACTACAAACAGGACCCTACAGTGCATAGACTACAGACAGGACCCTACAGGGCATAGACTACAAACAGGATCCTACAGAGCATAGACTACAGACAGGATCTTACAGTGCATAGACTACAGACAGGATCCTACAGAGCATAGACTACAGACAGGATCCTACAGAGCATAGACTACAGACAGGATCCTACAGTGCATAGACTACAAACAGGATCCTACAGAGCATAGACTACAGACAGGATCTTACAGAGCATAGACTACAGACAGGATCCTACAGTGCATAGACTACAAACAGGATCCTACAGAGCATAGACTACAGACAGGATCCTACAGAGCATAGACTACAGACAGGATCCTACAGGGCATAGACTACAAACAGGATCCTACAGTGCATAGACTACAAACAGAACCTTACAGTGCATAGACTACAAACAGGATCCTACAGTGCATAGACTACAAACAGGACCCTACAGTGCATAGACTACAAACAGGATCCTACAGAGCATAGACTACAGACAGGATGCTACAGTGCATAGACTACAAACAGGATCCTACAGTGCATAGACTACAAACAGGATCTTACAGTGCATAGACTACAAACAGGATCCTACAGTGCATAGACTACAAACAGGATCCTACAGTGCATAGACTACAAACAAGATCCTACAGTGCATAGACTACAAACAAGATCCTACAGTGCATAGACTACAAACAGGATCCTACAGTGCATAGACTACAGACAGGACCCTACAGTGCATAGACTACAAACGGGACCCTACAGTGCATAGACTACAAACGGGATCCTACAGTGCATAGACTACAAACGGGATCCTACAGTGCATAGACTACAAACGGGATCCTACAGTGCATAGACTACAAACGGGATCCTACAGTGCATAGACTACAAACAGGATCCTACAGTGCATAGACTACAAACAGGACCCTACAGTGCGTAGACTGGAGGCAGACAGGACCCTACAGTGCGTAGACTGGAGGCAGACAGGACCCTACAGTGCGTAGACTGGAGGCAGACAGGACCCTACAGTGCATAGACTGGAGGCAGACAGGACCCTATAAAGATTGTTATGAAAGCAATACACCAGGAGAGCGAGCCCTGGGGCCCTTACAGTCTAAAGCACTGTTTCTCAGCTTGTAGTACACATACCCCAGGGGGCGCACGGCAGTGTTCTGGGGCAAACCTCCTGGGGGTGTCTGACTGGTCTGGTATATTATTTTACCAGTGAAACCTAATCCTTTCTTGCTTTAAAATGGACCAAAACCCAGCTCGATCGGCCATGGAATCGATAAGATTCCTGCGACGATCAATTCCCTCCTCCTGGGGCATCCAAAACCTGGATTTCCTGCTGTGTGAAACCCCCCCAGGTTGCCCCATACACTTACCTTGTTTCCCGGTCCAACAGCGCATGCTTGGGACACGGCCGCATCCCGGGTATCCCTCTAGCAGGGCCCACACCAGGCATTTGTAAATGGCCGGCATGGGTACGCTCCCTGTTAGAGGGTAGCGGGGGATGCGACCACCAGCGCACGCGGAGCGCGGGCCTTAGACACCGTCTTGGATGGCGTGACGTCAGCCGCTCTGAGCGCGCTGATTGGATGAGCGCATGTGTAGTAGAACTGGGAAGAGATGAGTTTCTTTGGGCGATCTTGGGGGGTTTCACACAGTGGGGCACCCCCGATCGGGGTGTCCTGAGGGAAAGGACCAACACCCAGGATAGTCAAAATCCTGGGTTTTGGTCCACTTTAAAAGTGCCATGCAGTCTGTGGCCTCCTTATTTATAATGTATCACCTCCTTGGGAACCTGTTTGGAACTCCTTGTCACTAGGTGGTACTTGGGGTGGAGACAAAGGGGGAAGGATCACAAGTGGTAGTTATAAAGTCTGGTGGCATGTGCCATAAGGAGGTTCTAAGGGTTATCTAAACTAGGTTGTATGCTCGTCTGAAGAGGTGAGTTCTGAGGGTGCTTTCCAAGCTTGGCCCATTGGGGAGTGTTGAATTAAATGAGGAAGGGCATTCCATAGAAATGGGGAGGCAAGTAGAAGTCCTGGAGGGGAGGTGACCAGGGTGGAGCACAGCAGAAGGTCAGAGGCAGAATGGAGGTTGCTTCTGGGTTGGTATCTCTGGATTACAGATGAAATGTAGGGAGAGAGCTTTGTAAATAGGAGTTAGTAATGTAAATTCTCTGTGAAATTGGGGCCAGTGGAGAGCAGAGGGGATCAGCGTCAGTGAGAGGAGAGGTGGAGGTGGATAAGGGGATAATGTGTGGAGTTTAGAATAGATTGCAGGGGTAAACCACAGAGGAGGGTGTTGGCAGTAGTCTAGTTGGGGTATGATCGGGGTATGCACTAACATTTTGGTGGTTTCAGGTGAGAGGAAAGGACATATGCAGGAGATGGAAGAGGAACATCCAGCAATTTTGCCAGCACTGGAGTGTAAAACATAAAAGGTTGACGGCAGAAGGAGACCATACGGCCCATCTAGTCTGCTCTTATGTGTATACTGTATGTTCTCTTTATCTTAAAAGACTCCAGGGCTGGCCGATCAAGTACCCATGGGGCATTCAATCAGGGATGCCTAGCTGTTTGAACTTTAAAGCAGAACAAAGCCTGGGAATTTGACTTTCCTGGGTTTTTTTCCGTGTCCCTGGGGCATCCCACTTCGCTGTTTGAAATCCCTCAGTTCGCCCTTTGAAAAATACCTTTCCACGCTCCAATGGCACATGCGCAGGCTCTCATCCAATCGGAACTCTTTTAGATTCCACTGGTGGGTTTTGTTCCGCTTTAAAGTGGACCAAAACCCAGGATTTTGGTCCTTTCCCCGGGGGCACCCCGATCGGTGGTGCCCTGCTGTGTGAACCCCCCAGATTGCCACAGCCAACTCGCCTTATCCCGGTCCCACAGTGCGTCTCAGAGCAGAGGGTCTGACGGGCGCATCGCGTGCCCTCGCTCTTTCTGATGGAACACTACAGAGCATGCGCAAGTTTTCTGTTCTACCAGTGGCGGTGCCTGTAAATTAAAAAATACTATGTGAGCAGTATTTTTAAATTTGTTTATAGACTGTTGGTTCATTTTATTTCCCCATGTGCCTATTAGGGAAAGAAATAATGAAAAAAAGTATATATATAATATATATATATTCTATCTTTACTGCAGTGAGATGCAGCAGACCGTTTTCTTATTTAACTAACTTGTGTTGACTTTTTTTCAGAGCCATTCCTTGCTGTTTCTAACAGAAGCCTGTAACAGTCTTAAAAAAGGGAATGTAAAAGTAACAGATATATTTCTATTTCTTCAGGTACATGGCAAAACTTTTCCATTCTGTTACCAAGATCGACTGGGATTACAACAGTGAGGAGACTCTCATAAAAGGCGGTATCCTTTCCTGTCAGCCTGCTCCAGCTGGTAGTGGACGGTCTATTCCCCATGTTATTTTCCACTGATACATTTCTGCTGACACTTTGCATGATGCTGAACAGAGGCGCAGAGCCAGTGACTGCATCTTCCCACTGCACAATATATGTGGAGCTGAGGATTATTTTTGCTATGGCAGCAGATGTAAATTGGGAAGGGGCAACAGCAGAGGTCGCACTAGACTTTTTCCCGAAGTGTAACAATACTCCTCCCAGCGTCTTGGAGGAGTATTTCAGGTCTTGGTGGAGTACAAAATTAGCAGTAAATAAAATGAACAATTGAATGAACAATGCCCATACAATGCCCATACGGTACTCAGAGCAGGGATTCCTTATACCAGTCTGGAGGAAAGAAGGGAGGGGGGGACATGAGTGAGACCTTTATATATGTGAAAGGATTGAATAAGGTTCAGGAGGGAAGTGTTTTTTAATAAGAAACGTAATGATAGAACAAGGGGCCACAACCTGAAGATCAGGAGCAATGTTAGAAAATATTATTTTACAGGAAGAGTAGTAGATGCTTGGAACAAACTTAAACATGCCTGGGATAAGCACACATCTATCCTAAGATAAAGAGAACATACAGTATACACATAAGATAAAGAGTACATACAGTATACACATAAGATAAAGAGAACATACAGTATACACATAAGATAAAGAGAACATACAGTATACACATAAGATACAGAGAACATACAGTATACACATAAGATATAGAGAACATACAGTATACACATAAGATATAGAGAACATACAGTATACACATAAGATATAGAGAACATACAGTATACACATAAGATATAGAGTACATACAGTATACACATAAGATACAGGGAACATACAGTATACACATAAGATAAAGAGAACATACAGTATACACATAAGATAAAGAGAACATACAGTATACACATAAGATATAGAGAACATACAGTATACACATAAGATATAGAGAACATACAGTATACACATAAGATATAGAGAACATACAGTATACACATAAGATATAGAGAACATACAGTATACACATAAGATATAGAGAACATACAGTATACACATAAGATAAAGAGAACATACAGTATACACATAAGATATAGAGAACATACAGTATACACATAAGATAAAGAGAACATACAGTATACACATAAGATATAGAGAACATACAGTATACACATAAGATATAGAGAACATACAGTATACACATAAGATAAAGAGAACATACAGTATACACATAAGATAAAGAGAACATACAGTATACACATAAGATACAGAGAACATACAGTATACACATAAGATAAAGAGAACATACAGTATACACATAAGATAAAGAGAACATACAGTATACACATAAGATAAAGAGAACATACAGTATACACATAAGATACAGAGAACATACAGTATATACATAAGATAAAGAGAACATACAGTATACACATAAGATAAAGAGAACATACAGTATACACATAAGATAAAGAGAACATACAGTATACACATAAAATAAAGAGAACATACAGTATACACATAAGATAAAGAGAACATACAGTATACACATAAGATACAGAGAACATACAGTATACACATAAGATAAAGAGAACATACAGTATACACATAAGATAAAGAGAACATACAGTATACACATAAGATAAAGAGAACATACAGTATACACATAAGATAAAGAGAACATACAGTATACACATAAGATACAGAGAACATACAGTATACACATAAGATACAGAGAACATACAGTATATACATAAGATACAGAGAACATACAGTATATACATAAGATAAAGAGAACATACAGTATACACATAAGATAAAGAGAACATACAGTATACACATAAGATATAGAGAACATACAGTATATACATAAGATAAAGAGAACATACAGTATACACATAAGATATAGAGAACATACAGTATACACATAAGATAAAGAGAACATACAGTATACACATAAGATAAAGAGAACATACAATATACACATAAGATACAGAGTACATACAGTATACACATAAGATACAGAGAACATACAGTATACACATAAGATAAAGAGAACATACAGTATATACATAAGATACAGAGTACATACAGTATACACATAAGATATAGAGAACATACAATATACACATAAGATACAGAGAACATACAGTATACACATAAGATATAGAGAACATACAATATACACATAAGATAGAGAGAACATACAGTATACACATAAGATATAGAGAACATACAGTATACACATAAGATACAGAGAACATACAGTATACACATAAGATACAGAGAACATACAGTATACACATAAGATATAGAGAACATACAGTATACACATAAGATATAGAGAACATACAGTATACACATAAGGGCAGACTAGATGGACCATATGGTCTCCTGCTGTCAATCTTCTATGTTTCTAGAGGTACAGGTAATCTATCCCTAAATCTCTCTCCTCCGAGGTCCTGGCTAACACAGTGCTGCCCATACGGTGCTCAGAGCAGGGATTCCTTCTACCCAAGTGCATGATTTTACATTTAGAGACATTAAACTCCAGTTTCCTCTGTTTTGACCACTTACCCAGCAAAGCCAAATAATTGTCCATGTTGCAGACGCCTCCAGGAGTGTCCACCATATTACTAACCTTTGTATAATTTGCAAAGGGGTAAGCTTTACCTACCAAGCCTTCTCCTATGTCACAAACCTATTAAACTGAATGTGGCCCAGGACAGAACCCTGCGGCACACCACTTGTAACTCGCCTTTGTTCAGATTGCACGCCAATAACAACACTTTGTTACCAATCCTTCAACCATTTGGAAATCCACTGAATTATCCAGGGATTGAGTCCTACCTTCAATAACTTATCTATGAGCTCTGCATGTGGTATAGTGCCAAAGGCTTTGCTAAAATCCAGATAGGCGATATCCAAAGCACCACCTTCATCCAACACTTTAGTGACATTGTCACAGAAATCGATAAGATTGGTCTGACATGATCGGCCCTCAGTAAAGCCGTGCTGTTTCAGGTCCAACAGGTTGTTAATTTTTAGATGAGAAATTCTGTTTTTTTGAAAGGGGTTTCCATTAATTTAACCACTATCGACGTTAAACTAACTGGCCTGTAATTATTGGCTTCTTTGCTCCCCTTCTTATGGATTGAAGGTGGAAAATATTATAATAATAATAATATAATAATTATAATATTATATAATATTATAATAAATATATAATTATTATTATAATATAATAAACAGATGAAGGGAAGAGCAATAGGAGCACAATGATCTCTTTGACCTACTGTACCAACATCTGCTTGTATAAAATTCAGAGGCGGTGACTCCTAACCAGAATGCAGTGCATTTCCTCTGTGCGCCTTTCTTACCCACATTTTGGTCTTCTGACTTGTTTAATGAAGGTATCAGTTAAGTGTTAGGGAAGGGCGTGCAGAATCTTTTGTTTTTTTTTGGTCTAAGGGCCACATTGTCTTATTGTTCCACTTCAAGGGGTCACAATAAAATTTATGCTGCTAAAATGCAAACAAATTACTGCAGGCAAGCTTTAACCTTAAAGGATAAGCTGGGGGTGGGGTGAACAAAAGTGGGAATAGGTGAGACTATTTCCTAAGAGCTTTCCAACAATGCATTGTACAGATAAAAGCTTTGCACACTTAAAGCAGAACAAAATCCATTGTGGCTGGCCCCGCTGTGTTACCCCCCCCCCCCCCCGGGCCGCAAAACTCACCAGGTTCCATTGCCCATGTATACATTGGCGGCCACATCCCTTCATCTTTGGGCTGTGAGCGCACTCCCTCCCACAGCCATTCAGATAGGCTGGAGGTAGACGTGTGCCTGCTGCTGGGGAGCCGAAGATTTATTATGCACGGCTCTGATTGGACAAGAGACCACACATGCACCGTAGGTGAGCTTTACTGGGCTATCTGGGGGGGGGGGGGGGGGGTCACACAGCGGGGCATCCGGGGGCAAAGAACAAAACCCGGGGTAGTCAGATTCCCGGGTTTTGTTCTACCGTAACATGGAAAGATCTGACCTGCCATTGACTTGGCACCTGTTCTTTAGTCGGTGAGGTCTGCAGTCTGTTGTGGGTGTGGCTTTATTTCTGTTGGCCACGCCCATGCACTGTCTATTTTGGTTCTCACCTCTGCAGTTCATTATGTTTCCTGCTTTTCCTTTAACTCTAATCCACAGTCCACTACGGAGGAGAAATCGCTCAGCCTATCAGCATCGACAGCACCCAGCACTCCAAAATATTCATCTGTGATTACCTCTGGAGCCTCATGTCCACTGACTGGGAATGACGCAGATGGCAGTGGGCGGCCCCTGCAGGTCCAAAGATGAAACCCCATTGGTTGCTCTGGGCCATCGCTACAGAGGAGTGGATGCTGGACTAACACTTAATGATCAGATATTAATAGACGGCCACTAAATGTCTCACAACTAACTGGATGAACCAGTTTTTTTTATGCAGCTTTTTTTGTTAAAGCGGACCAAAACCCAGCAGTAGCTGACCTGGAATATAAAAGATTACTGGGCCACCTACTATGACTACATCATTAGCCAGACGGCTCTCATTGTTTACAGTGGAGAGCGTGCGCTGCCGAATCCCCCGCGTTATGTGCACACTCCCATCACAGCCATTCAGATTGGCAGGGGTGGGGGCTTCCCATTCAAGTAAATGCTCTCAATGGAGGAGAGCCCATACATTCAAAATCCTGGGTATTGTTCCGTCTAGGTCTAATGGAAACCCTTTGCTAAGGGGCATCCCAAATCAGGGAGGTATCCCACAGTATAAAACTGACCTAATCCCGCATTGACCAAATCTGGATGCTTTGAGTGCGGATGTTGATTGGCGAATATGATTTTCAGGATTTCAGTACCAGGTATTAAACAGCAGGGCATCGCAATTTCAGATGCCCCCTATGGGAAGATTTACCAAACCTGGAGGATTTTACACTTCTAAAAAGGTCTTGTCCACTTTTAAAGTGGACCAAAACCCAGCAGGATCCATTCCCTCCCCGCGGGGATGCCCCGCTGTGTGAAACCCCCCAGGACGCCCGCAAACCTTAACTGATTGGCGGTCCAACCGCACATGCGTGGGCCGCGGCCGCATCTTGCGCTTCTCTGTAGCAGGACGCGTGCCCGTGCCGGCCATATGTGAATGGCTGGCTCAGACGCGCCCCCTGTTAGAGGAAAGCGCGAGATGCCAGCGTGCTCAGAGCCGATGAGCTTTGACGTGCATAGCTCAGCGGCTCTGAGCTCGCTGATTGGACGAGCTGCTGCAGATGTGCCGTAGGAGCGGGGTGAGGTGAGTTAATCTGGATGTTCTGGGAGATTTCATATAGTGGGGCACCCAGGGAAGTCCACTTAAAGGAAATTGTGGAAACTTGACCTGTAATTTTAAAGCGTAAAAAACCCCAACATGGCTGGCCCTGCAACGTAAAATATTTTGGCCGCTGGGGCATCCTAAATCGGTATGCCTGCTGTGTCAACCAACCCCCCCAGTAGCTGCAAAACTCGCCTTATCTGGTGGCTTCCTGTTGGATGAAGTACGCTCCTGCACCCAGCCATTCAGATAGCTAATCACATCTGGGGATGCTTTCACTCCCGATTGCCGCTTTTTGCCAAGCATTAATATTCACAGTAAACGGTTCTGAGTCAACAAGAGCCGGCACATGTGCCATAGGACCAGATAGAGGTTAGTTTTACTGGGGGGTTCACACAACGGGGCATCCCAAACTAGGATGGCTGGTGGGCGGTGAACAAATGCCAGGGTAGTCACAATCCAGGGTTTTGTAACACTTTAAGGATTGATGTGTACAGGCACCAATGTTAATTCTAGCGAAGTCCTGGCTGTGATATATGAACTGCAGCTTTCTGAAACTCTTTCCCAAACTCTTTTATTTGTCTCTTTACCAGTTTATGTCTCTGTTTTTTCATTCACTTTATTGTAAATAAAGTTAAACCGGACCTTCAGAGTGATTTAATGAAAAGCCCAAACTCTTAAAAAACGGTTCCCCAGCATCTAAAATTAATGTATTTTACGTTTTTAGTCACTAACTTATTATTCTTTCCCCCACTGGGCTGCAACTCTGCTCAGGAATTTAGGATACGGGCGCCGCCATCTTGACTCAGAAGCATCACACTTACTGAGGAGAGGAGAGTGGAATAAGGTACAGGGGGTGGGTTATAGCTGTGCTTTGCTCAGACAGAGCAGAGCTGGGGTCAGGTAACGGTCAGTAATCCCAGAATGCAGAGCAGCACAGTCAGGAGGCACTTCCTGTTTGCAGGCTGCCTGATAAGATGGCGGCTTCCGTAAGCCGCCATCTTGGATGTTTAAAGGCTCATAACATGCAGTAGATGCAGGTAGGATGATTTTTAATGTGAGCAATCTGTATGTACAGGGTGTGGAAAACATATAAGATAGACTCTTATTCAGAGTGAAGGTCCGCTTTAAATAGTTCTTATGTGTGTGTGTCGTCATCTGCTTTTTTGAATGTGTCTTGCTGCGGGGGGGGGGGGGGATTTGGGGGTGACAGTAGAATATTGAGTAGTGGCAATGCTTGCTTCCCTCCGCCTTCATTGCTGAGTTTGATTTCAGGTGCCTATCTATTGAGTGGGAACATTGAAGGTGGACGAAAATACAGATAAATGCAAAAAATCCTTGTGCATGGACAGGACACATCTCGTGAGCTTTCATGGCCAAGTCCACATGAGACCACACTCCCAGCTTTGGAGCTACAGAATAAGACTGCTGCAACCTGCAGGACTACAGGCATCAAGCCTGTATGCAGGGAGGTAATTGTAGTTTTTTTAAAGCAGAACAAAACTCAGGAATTTGACTTTCCCGGGTTCTGCTTTCTTCCCCTGGAGCATCTCAAATCTGGATGCCCACTGTGTGAAACCCCCAAGTTCACCCATAAAAAAACACCTTTCCACGATCCAACGGCGCATGCACAGGGATGAAACCCTGCTGTGCCTACGTAATTCACCAGATGGCTCTTATTGACTTCAATGGGTAGGGCGCGCTGCTGCATACCCCACCTTCCATATGCTCCCTCCCCAGCCTAAACCCATCTAAATGGCAGGGGTGGGAGCGCACACATGATGCGGGAGATGGCTGCTCCCCATTCAAAAGAATGAGACGGCTGCTTGATGATGTAATCACAGCAGGCAAATCTCATTGGACAAGAGCTCATGCTGATGGAATGTGTAAAGGTGAGTTTTTATGGGCGAACTGGGGGTTTCACACAGCAGGGCATTCCATTTCAGCTGGAGACTGGTGGGTTTAATGCTTAGATAGGGGTGTATTAGTCACTTTAAGTGCTGTCCAGGTCGTGGTCCACAAGTATCAGTGTGTGCACAGACTGTCCAACCACAGCCCCTAAATAAATAAATATCCAGCACATGTGCACGGATCCCAAAATGTGAGCTCCTTCTGACAGCCCTGTATCTTTGTGGGTTTGGCATTTAACCCCAGAATTTCTGTTTTTATTTTAACCTATAGCAGTATATGCGCCCTGAAGCTGGCCACCCCAGGCACAAGCCTAGGAATGCCTAATTGGAAATACCACCTTTTGATTGGACAATTGACTTTTTCAACCTCAATGACAAGATACCGTATATACTCGAGTATAAGCCGAGTTTTTCAGCCCACTTTTTGGGCTGAAAA
Source organism: Gastrophryne carolinensis (assembly GCA_027917425.1). Classification (NCBI taxonomy): domain Eukaryota; kingdom Metazoa; phylum Chordata; class Amphibia; order Anura; family Microhylidae; genus Gastrophryne; species Gastrophryne carolinensis. The sequence goes on along the minus strand of CM051238.1, from coordinate 405,309,423 downwards.
AAGCCGCCTCGGCTTATACTCGAGTCAGTGAAAATTTGTGCATCCAGCAAGATGGCGCCTATGCTGGAGAGTGAAGAGGAGAGCGCGGCGGAGGAACCTCAACTTACCGGTGCGTCAGCTGATGTGTCGGAGACTGAGCGAGGGGGCGGAGGAAGCGCGGTGTGGAGATCGGCGGCGGAAGAGCCGCCTCGGAGGCTTCAGAACTCGGCGGGAAGATCAGTACACCCAGCGCGAGGTGGGTGTACCAAGATGGCGGCCGGCGCGCTCCGCGCCGCCACGTCACTGAGGCCCGGGCCGCAGGCGGGGATATCTGACAGCTGCCAGCCGGCCGGCCCAGACGCAGTATGGAGCCGTGAGTGCGGCTCAGAAGAAGCAGAAGGCGCTGATATGAGCAGCGGCATGTCATCAAAACAAGTAATTGGAGGGGGGGGGGGTAATTGATCACTGAAGACCTATTGACAAAGATAAGCTGTCTCTGGGTCATTCCCTATTAAATCTGTGGCCATTTCTACATGTCATAGCTGGAACAGCCGGTTCTCCTTTATGTCGCACAGAACACTGACTGGGGGGAGAGGAGCGGGGGGGGGGGAGGCGGAGTACAGGGTAGATTCAGCCTCAGCCCTATCAAGCCGCCCCCGTGCTGGCTCCCGCACTCACCCTCTGTCACTTCCAGCACTTTCAGCTGTTCCTCCGCTGCCGCCCGCAGCAGACCAAAATCTGTATCAGCCCGTTGATTCCTCAAATCAACTCCAATTCCAATTGAATAAAGCCGCCTCGGCTTATACTCGAGTCAATAACTTTTTCCAGTTTTTTGTGGTAAAATTAGGTGCCTCGGCTTATATTCGGATCGACCTATACTCGAGTATATACGGTAACTCTATTTTTTCAAAGCCAGAATTGAAACAAGTATGGAAAATTGGTTTATTGTTCACTGGTGTATCAAACATAACACTGGTTAGCCAGATACATAGATACATTTATATATTTACAACACAGCAACATTCACATGTATGTACAATCAGCTAATCATTTAGTGGTAACTTCGGCCAGTAGCGTATTTTTTTCCAACGCTAGGGGGAGCCATTTAACACACTATGACCGTTTTGCTCAAAAAGAAACATACAGCATGCGAGGCACTGGCCATCCATTGGAGGAAAAAGCTGATGAAACTGAGCAACAGTCTAACTGTAAATATTCAGCAATTCAGTTTGTTGTTTTTTTTTTTTTTCCCTTCTTGATTTTTTTTTTCCATTATTTTAATGGTGGTTAATATTTTTTTATTTACATATTTCTCTGTACACATATATACAAATAATACACGGGGCTCAGCCCCCGGAAAATGGGGGGGGGGGGGGGGAGTGGCTAGCTAATTTCACTGACCGTAAAATCTAATCAAACAATCTCACTCTGTGGCAGTTGTTGGTGTTGAGCAGATTTATTAAGGATGGAGCATGGAGAAATAGAACAAAATGTAGGCAACATCGGAGCACCGGTCCCATTTTTCAGAAATTTTTCACAAATTTGCCTGCACTGGCTTTCATCCATTTGATTCGTGTTATTTAAAGCAGACCAAAACCTACGAACTTGTGACACTCCATTCTTAGGGCGTAGAACTAGAAATGGATATTTTTGTTTTTCGAATCGTCCTGGAACATTGTTTTTTTGCTGTCCCTCACTGTAAGATGGCAGGCAGCCATTTATTGCATAGGTGTGGTAATGACATCATTGCCTACACAACAATGGCAGTGAATGGAGGAGGCGGAGCTTTACAGCTAAAACAGGCGCCATTATCTGGGGTTACAGTGAAGCATGAGCACTAAAAATTGGCAAATGGTATTCCTCATGGGGAGAGGAATTCATGGGATGCTAGTTAAAAATGTGGGTTTTGGTCCACTTTAAAGCCAACCTAAAGTAGAAAAAAGACATTAGATCCGCTTACACCGTCACCCCCTTGGGCATCCAGATTTGAGATGACTCTCTGGTTATAGTGCAGTAGGAAGCCAGAAATCAGGCAAAATTGCTTTACTGCCCCATGTATGGTACAGGCACGTTCACCTAGTGAGCCCTATTGGTTAGGGGCATATAAGTGAATGGCTGCTGCCTCCAAGGGAACACGGCATCGTATGCTGCCTGATTTCCAGCTTTCTTCTGCTCTTTAACCAGAGGGATATCCCAAATGGGAAAGCAGCAAGGATGCTGGTGCAAGTGGACCTAAAGCCTTTTTTGACTTAAGAGCATCCTATGCTAGGTCATATTTAAGGGATAACTATCACTGGACAGCTGGTCTGGAGATGGCCCTTATGTATTTTCATTAAAGCAGAATTCCAGTCGCAACTTGCAACCCCGCCTGCCACCCTACCCTGGTGCTCAGACCAGCGCCACTCCTCCAGCGCTCCGTATCCAGGCCGCCGACACCTTGCCACAAAAGAACAGAGCTGCATCGCCGGCGCTGTGCTCTATGTGCAGCAATACCCTTAGCGTGCATGGACCCGGGGATTTCTGCTTTGTGTCATTCTCAGTGGCCGGTCGCACAGAAATGGGAGAGTGGCGATGGCCCGAGGATAAGGGTTTTTTTTGTCCCGCCCCGGTCCTGCTTCAGCGCCAGGGTAGGGTGGCAGGGCGCAAGTTGTGGCTGAAATCCTGCTTGAAAGACAATGCTCTGCCTCTCAGATGATAAATCTGTTACTTTCTTCTGCTGCTACATTGAAGGTTTTAAAAAATCATTATAATGTATCACAAACTAATGGCCATCTGTATTAACTGTGCATTAGGAGTATGTAACACATTTATCAGCTGAGGCAGAGAAGTGTCTGTAATGAAAATATATTCAGCCCCAGGCCAGAAGAACTGGCAAATGATAGTTGGACCAAAACCCAGGATTTTGACTATCCTGGCTTTTGGTCCTTTCTCCTCTGGGGCACCCTGATCGGGGGTGCCCTGCTGTGTGAAACCCCCCAGATTGCTGATGCCAAGTCACCTCTTACTGGTCCTACGGCACATGTGCGGCTGCTCGTCCAATCAGTGAGCTCAGAGCCGCTGACGTCATGTCGCCTAAGCCTTCGTCTAAGGCCAGAGGCTCCGAGCGTGCTGGCGGCCGCATCCCCCGCTTTGCTCTAACAGGGAGTGTGCCTGCACCGGCCATCCACAAGTGCCTGTCGCAGGTGTGCGCCCTGCTAGAGGGATATCGGGGATGCGGCTCGCACATGCGCCATTGGACTGGGAAACAAAATAAGTGTATGGGGTGACCTGGGGGGTTTCACACAGCGGGGCATCCTGATTTTGGATGCCCTAGGGCCGATCGGCACAGAGAAAAGCTGGCAACTTTTTGAGCAAGCGCTGCACAAGCAGATATACCCTGACTACTGCTACCCTACGGTCCAGGATGCTTTTAAGCAGGTATCGGTGTGGGCAGCCAGCATGAATCTCCCCCTGTGGAAACCCAGACAGCACAATTCCATAGTTCTTCTTGTTCACAGCTTATGTCAACAGACACTGGGCAATTGATCCCTTGAGGGGGTAATAGCTATAGTGGTAGCTGATGCTGCGCCCAACCTGTGCCAGGACTATGGGTAGCTTACATATCGGAGTACAAACATGAATGATGATACATGATAGATATCAAATCAATGAGCTCCAAACCACTTAAAACTTTATGACGGGTACAAGCGATTTCACTGGTGTGGGCGTCCCATTCCCAGAGGACACTGTTGTCTCTAAACCCTCATGTTTGTGGGATGACTTCTCGGATTTGCTGGTGCTTCTTTCGATAACAGGGAAGAAGCTGAATCTCCCCTTGGTCTCGCCATCCTCGCTGACGAAGCAGAAGAAGCACACAAGCCTCAGAATGGCTCTTCTAATGTCTTTACTGGTAAGCGTGTAGATTATTGGGTTTAAGAGAGAGTTTATCATGGCCAAGCCAAGGAAGTAATCGGCCTTGAAGAGAATGGGACATGTGTTGACCTCGCATGAGACATCAAAGAGAAGTAACACAAAAAGAGGCAGCCAACAACCGATAAATGTCCCAACCACAATGGTAACAGTCTTTAAGAGTGCCATGTGCTTTTGGGACTTCTTCAAGGCCCCTTTTCGAAGTGTGCCCAGTCTTTGACTGTTCATTTGGACTATCCTGTATATGCGGAGATAGAGGGCTACAATGGAGATAAGTATGGACAGGAAGATGGTAATGCACACCAATATGTATGCCTTAGAGTACAGGGGTAGGATGGTGGAGCAGGCTGGCAGGTTCTGAATGCAGTTCCACCCTAAGATTGGCAATATCCCCAACAAAATGGAAGCAAGCCAACACGCAGCAATGAGCCAAGCCATTCGTCCTTTTTTGTCCCGGCTGTAGAGCTTCATACGGACCATGGTGACGTAGCGTTCAATAGCAATAGCCAGTAAACTAAATATAGAAGCAGTCAATGTGACAAAGACTCCTCCTTCCCGAACAAACCACATGGCAGGGGTGAGGCGAAGACTGTTTGCCCCTGATAATACAATATTTACCATGTAGGCAATGCCAGCCAGAAGGTCCGACAAAGTCAGATTGCCAAGGAGGTAGAACATAGGTGCATGAAATTTCTTGTTTCGCCAGAGGGCCAAAAGTACAATAAGGTTCTCCAGGACAATGAGGACACATACCACCAAGAAGACCACAGACTCTGCTTTTAGTCCACCCTTGTATCGGCTGGTGCTGAGCTTCCCGGTGTAGTTGTAATGCAGTGCAATAAGGCTGTTGTTTTGGTATTCCCTGTACAATCGGCTTAAGTAATATTGATGTGGCACGCCCTCCATTTTGCAGAAGCTGGTTGGAACCTCTTTATTTTACTTTTAGTTGGCAGGTTGGTTGTCAGCTGTAGACCAGATCATATCCAAAAACAGAAATCACTACCCTGCCACAAGAGGTCATATATCGATATAAAGTCTGGGCATGAAGCAACAAAATTGGGCTTTTTCCTTTATGCCCATTCTTCCAACAAAGGTACAGAAATACTGTGGGTCCTCGATTCCATCTTTAACCAGACGGGGGCAGCTTTTTCTTCTCTGTTTACTGTATTTTCAGTTTCAAATTCTTTTTGTTTTCTAAATATTAAAAAAAAAAGTATTAGCCTTGTTGTTGAGTAAAGCAAGCTTATTTTATTTCCACATCTACTATACGAGAAATAAAACCACAAACACGCAATGTACGCTACAATATGTTACGCAATCACTTTTCTTATATACAATATATCCATATATACACACAATTACAATTATGCAAACAGCATAAGGACAAATGATTGAGCAACTTTCTGTGTAAGATTTTGTGAAATACCAAAACTGGATCAACCCCCAAATGATGACCCAAATAAAGATAAAATCACCTTCCTAAACTTCCAGCATCCAATGTAGTGGTCAAAAGGTCACCCAATACCCAAGGAGACCCATAGTACCTGTAATCGGTGCTTCTCAATTTTTATGACCCTTATCAAACTAGGTCACATAAAGAGTGGACCTCAAATACACTTAAACAGAACCAACAGCCTGGCATTGTTGGAAAAGAAAGCTCCCCAAACTCCCTTGCCCCATCAGCATGTATGACACTGAAGCACTGAAGATCCTGTATGTGGTTGGCGTTCCGCTCCACTGTCAAATAGGCTACAGGCAGAGCTACAGAAAGATGGCCGCCGTTCTTAGTGCCAGCAGTTCAAGTGACAGCTGCCACTGTCCTCACTCATGGTAGTGGCGGGCATCTTTCTGTAGCCTATTTAACAACACAGCTAAAGGCCGACCACAGATGGGATTGCGGGGCTCAAGTAAGTTGTACATTTTCGGTTAAGCAGCCCATCAACCAGCTTTTCTGGGTTTGGGCCAAATGCCAAACTCAAACACAGACTTCTGGCTGAAGTCCATCTTTGGGTTTGGGAACCCAACCTATTCAGGTTTGGATCTGGAAAGTGACTTATTGGTGGCTCTCGAGGAAATGAGTTGGGAACACAGTGCTAAGATCTTCTCACACATAGCGAAACATCTAGCTGAAAAAACCATGATGAAAAAGGGTCAGAAGGGACGTTGAGGGGCAACGAGGTTCATGTGTGCAGTTCAGGAGACCTTACCTGCAAAAAGACATTATTCAAATAGAATGTGTCCAAAGGCGGGCAACGAAAATGGTGGAAGGACTTAAACTTAAAACTTATCAGGAGAGACTTAAAGTGGACCAACACCCACAGGTGATCGGCCCGGGAATCTATAAGATTCCCGGGCCGAACACCTCCCTCCCCGCGGGACATCCGAGATCGGGATGTCCCGCGGGGTGAAACCCCCCCAAACCCCTTACCTAGAGGGCCGCCTCCCTCGCGCCCCTCTAGGCGTGCGCACGCCCGCGCCGGACGTCTGCGAATGGCCGGCGCGGGCGCGCGCGCGTCAAGAGGGACGCGCGGGAGGCGGCGGGGGAGTCGCTTGTCCGCGGCTGTCAGATTCCTTGTCCGTTGGCGCTGGGAGCGGGGAGAGGTCAGTTTTTCGGGGGGTTCGGGGGGGTTTCACACAGCGGGGCACCGAAGTGGACCAAGACCCAGGATAGTCAAAATCCTGGGTGTTGGTCCACTTTAAAGAACTTAATTTGTACAGTCTGGAGGAAAGAAGGGAGAGGGGGGGGGGCATGATTGAGACCTTTAAATACGTGAAAGGATTGAATAAGGTTCAGGAGGGAAGTGTTTTTAAGAAGAAGCTTAATGATAGAACAAGGGGGCACAACCTGAAGCTAATCGGGGGGAAGATCAGGGGCAATGTTAGAAAATATTATTTTACAGAAAGAGTAGTAGATGCTTGGAACAAACTTCCAGCAGAGGTAGTTGAAAAATCAACAGTCACTGAATTTAAACATGCCTGGGATAAGCACACATCTATCCTAAGATAAAGAGTACATACAGTATACACATAAGGGCAGACTAGATGGACCGTATGGTCTCCTTCTGCCGTCAACCTTCTATGTTTCTATGCTAACAGGAAAGCTATGTTAGATAACCCCACTGGTGGGAAGAAAAGGTATCTCTAAATGTCCAACCTGAACAACGTTGAGGGCAATGGGCTACAAAAAACAGACCCACTCTTGTATTAGTGTTGCGCTATTATTAAAGAGTTTGTATTATATACATACAATATAAAAGAAACAGAAGTGCAACCCCACCCCTAGCTGCCAATTGTCCTGTGACTGTTCTATACCTCAGCCTCTCCAGTGGACTTACCTGTCAACGTCCATTGGCAGCCAGGCATAGCGAGAATCAAGATCTAGGACAGTGATGTGCCAGGCAGCGGCTATACGAGCAGGCAGAGCAGACATGGGAAAGGCGAATCTGCTGACACTTATAATTAGAACGCATTGTTACCTATACCGGCTGCACCGACACGTCCTGTCTTGTAGTCGTGACACTAATCCGGGCTAGTCATAGAAATCAGATGTTTTTCATTTAACCCATTAGTAATAAAAAATGAATTAATTTCATAACCCAGCTGTAGGTTTTAACCTTTTCTTAACAGGCTGCTGTGCCAAGTTTTTCCTCTGATAAGTCTTCACATTTTCCCCTTACAGATATTACGCACTGTATACACTCCAAAATGTATAAATCCCCCCCCCCCCAAAAACTCATATTTACTGAAGGCGTAGAACCTTTAGTTAATAGATTGTATTCACAGCATTCTATTCTCCATTGTAACTAAAGTTTCTAGTAAGAATAAGACAAGATCAAATACTTAACTAATTTGTCATTCTGGCTCAAACTGGAATCCGAGATTAAAATGTTTTTAATTTTTCACTATTTTTTTTTTTTTTACAAAATTTAGAGTACAGTTTAAAATTACCAATAATTAAATAGCATGATCAAGTACTAAGGGAAAGATCTGAGAAATTAATTTATATTTAATTAGGGTTATTACATTACACTTTTCTAAACTAAATTTTAGGAAATATATATATATATATATATATATATATATATATATATATATACACACACATGTATGTATGTATGTCACTTGAAGCTAATTAAATAAATATATACGTATACAATTAATGATGTCATTTTAAATAAACTATCTACATACAGTGTATTGTGTATTATTTTTGTACAAGTAAAAATTATTATGATACGTTCAGCAAAAACAAAATCTGCAAAAAAATGCACATTTCATGTCCCAGCGTGTCACAGCAGTGCTCATATGTACCTCCCTTGGAATTAGTAAGCTGACAGGGAGCCTAAATACCCAAGAAGTTGGATATTTAAGCAGGGACAAAATGGGTTCACAGTGGCCCACACTGTTTTGGGGTCACCTGAGCTGGGTGTAGCCTTCAGAATGCAGCCAACCTCACTCTGGGCACAGGGGGCGCTGCTTTGGTGTCAACTCTTTATGTGTGGCCATATTCTCCCCTGACCAAGACCTGTCTCTGCAATGCAATAGCCACTACTTATAAATGCACTTGCTGACCGGTTAAGAAGCTCCTTGGGGGCAGGGCTTAGCAACTCTTGGGCTGGTAGTAGGCTGGCCGGGACCAGTAAAATGCTGGGATCAATTTTTCCCCAGTCTGCCTTGCTTATGATGAGGTCATCAGACTCACTTTTTGCCCCAATTGAAAATGACCTTAGCTGTGGATTGGATTTTAGTTTATTATATTTGGCAGAATTACAGATTTGATGAAAAATAATAGATATTATTAATAGAAAAAAAACTTAAATGAGGGAGTTAATTACATAACTAATTAATGAGAGACTGGTACTTAAAGAAGATGTGCAACACTGCAGGAAGTAGCCATTTCTGGGACCTCCTCAAGAACCTTTGCAAAGTTGGGCCCAGAGATTTAGATTGTGTGTGGCCCAGAAATGTCTATTATATATATGTTCTATTAAGCATTTTACCATTGTGTAACCACAACAGTGCGTGTGGCATATTAGCTGCGTCCCCACCCGTCGTCTACTCACAAGCCGCTGATTCCCATACAAGGCGGAGGTGCTGTGTTGCAGAAATGACTTTTCAAACCAACATGCAACTTACAGAACAGAGCTTCACAACCACAAACCTCACACTATCACTAATGACATCCTACATACATGTATATACATTAAAATGGGCTTAGAAACCTAGAGACCATACTAGGAGACCATATGGTCCATCTAGTCTGCCCTTAACCCTTATGAACCATCAGAAGGACAGCACGTGTAATAGCAACCTCCTCCTCCCTAAATAGCAAACAGCAGCACCTTTGTGGCTACAGAGAAATTGGTGAAATAATGCTGCAAAATAAAGGCCGAATTGAGATATTTTTCACAAAGAACAGAAGGCTGGGGTAATATAATTATGTAATAATTAATAATTATTAATCTATAATTAATCTATTCTATTTGCCATTATTACCAGGTTTTTTACTGTTTGGTGTCCCTCGTGTGTGTACCATGATTAAGCTTTAGGGGCTCCATCTCAAAAGAAACCCTTAGTTCAGGACCCAACCTAAAAAGCAGATTACATGGCCTCATTGCAGGTGTACCCCTGCTTACTTGCTCTCAAAAAGGAAGGTGGTGCCTCCTCTGCCCTTGCCCCCAACTTTACCAAATAGGTCAATTTACAAAAAGTCTTGACAAGTGATGATAAACCCTGTCTGGGTGCCAGACACTCCATCTGAAGATGCCAAGGGACTGGGGGGTTGTTTGCCTTATTAATTATAGGTACCTGGAGGAAATGCTTGCCACACCACACACTGAACACTACTGCAAGCAACCAAACAATCCCACTTATTCCTGGGAGGCATTTGTGAATATTTACCCAGTGCTAAGGGCGGCAGAGGGGAATGTAGAGAAGGGCGGAGGAGCATCCCCCTCTGCACATCACATAGAGTGAAACCAATGTGCCATGGGAGGATTTGACATCGGATGAACCTGGATAAGTGGAGTCTTATGTATGTAAATGGATTATCTAAGAACTGCCAAAGACAATCTAACCAAAGAAAGCTGCTAGAGAAGGAGCTGTGGAGGGTATATGTGGTGCATTCCACCAGCTCGGTATTAATAGACTGTTTGTTTTCTTGCAGTGACCAGAATGAACAGAGATTCAAAGCGAAGACACGTCTTCTGACTTCCCCCTTTCACCTTCACTGTAAACAATACCCACCAGGAAAAGGAAATCTATGGCCTTCCTGACCCATCAACTTCTCCCACCCCACCCTACTTACATCGTAATATCTGTGCAGCACAGTACATTATTAACACACTAATAATGCTACCTTTATCTAGTATGTTCATCATGAAAACGGCTCAGACTAAAAAGTTACTTTCCAATTTATCAGTTTGCAATGCTCTGCCCTGGTCAACCATTAGGACAGTGATCCCCAGCCCTCTCCTAGAGAGCCACCAATAGGTCAGGTTTTGTGGATCTCCAAATTGCTGGCTTTGTCTGAGCACTAATTACTTCATCTGTGCATCTGGGTGGAGATCGGCAAAACATGACCTGTTGGTGGCTCACAAAGAGAGGGTTGGGGAACACTGCTTTACAGCAACCACAAATACTGTAGGCAAACCACCCAAGCTCACAACAATAGGACCACCAAAAGCTAAAGCCTCTAGCATGTAAAAGCCTCTGAAAGCCAAAACCAACTAAGGTCTGTTTCTTTTGAGCTTTGTGAGCCTTGTATCTATGACTCAGCAGGAAAATACACAGTCCAAAAGCTCAAGCAGCACATAAGATCACCATGCCCAATTATAAGCTACATATAGAGCACACCATCACGGCAGAGGAAAGCATTCTGTTTGGTGATGGATCATGCATTATTTGGAAGGAATCTAGGTTTGGATGCCAGGAGAACCCTACTGTCCCTGTCTGAATGCAAATTGTCTTCTGTGAATTTAGTAGGGGGAGAATAATGGTCTGAGCTGTTTATTTAGCTTTGAGTCCCTTAAACAGGACTGAAATTCGAAAAAGATGAGCAGTTCTACAAGCATTGTCCCTTGGCTGAGCAGCAAGTCTTAGAAACAAGGTTCACAAAGCTCAAGAGGCACAGCCCTTTTCTGATGTAAGATCACTATGCTAGATGTTGTGGATGTCAGGAGAACCTTACCTGTCTGAATGCACATTGTCTTCTGTAAAAATGTAGTGGTGGAAAACTGATGACCTGGGCTGCTTTTATGGTTTTGGCCCCATAAACCTGACCAAAAGTGTAAAAACCTGCTCTACCAAGATGTTCCAGCAGGTATGGTCCCTGTTCTATAATTTGGTATACCCTGTGGTGTTTATGTAAGAGAGCCTGAAATACTGATCCCTCCCCCACACGTTTCAGTGTGGCAGCTAGTTCCAGTTTAGTGGGACCCTTTCAGCTGGCAATCTATAAAACACTATACTTGTCTAATTGTCTAATATGGGAACAACTTGGTTGGTTTCCATCGATTTCACTGACCACCAGAAAGGTCGACCAATATGATCACTATTTTTTGCTCTTAACAACGGAGAACCATAACGCTCCTTGCTGTCCCTACATACTGTCATAGACAGTATGGTCCACCAAAATATCCTCCCTGGAGGACATTGTCATCTGTGAGCTCACTGATAACTTGGAAGAACTAATGATCAGATCTGAGAAGGGTCTGCTCTAAATCAGATAAGAAACTAACACCCAGAATGGCCCATTAACATGGAGCGAATCAAGCAATGAATAATAATTGGTTAATCGTTCGGCCGTTGTATTGGCTGACCAATAAATTCCTCGATCATCGCTTGATGGTTGGAATGTGTAAACAGAAGTCACCCTAAAAAAAGTGTTTTTCTATGAGAATGAGCATTAGCTCTAGCAACCGATTGACCAACAAACCTTCGGCGTCTGAACACAGCTGCTCAATCGCAGAAGATTTGTATGGTTGGTGGCTCGCTGAGCGAACAGCCAATTGATCTGCTCATGTGAACCCAGCCTAAGGACTGAATGGTACAACAGGTCTACCTGGAAGGAAGTGCTGGCTCCTGCTGCAGATCCCCAGATCCTAAATGATGCAGAGACGTCTCAGGGTCATACTTGTTTTTTTTAACAATTTGTAGTTTGACCGTTTCCTGAAACGTGACAGAACAGTTATTTACAAGACAGGAAAGTTTATCTGCATCTATTTATAAGACAGACATTTCTTCACATCCTGATGTAAACATACAAGCTGCACATTTGTCATCTGAAAGGAGATGATCAGATACCAGAAGAACTGATGTGGGAAACAGGACCATCCTCGATTGTCGAAGTAAACCGCATGAAAACTTGTAGAGCCCAGAGTTATGCTAATACAATGACAGCAAGGCTGCTCCTGGCCCCTTTATTATTTTAGGAGTAGCAGACTTGTGTGGTCCTGCAGCCCCTAGGCATTGTTGGGTACACTTGAAGGCCAAACATTGCTGTGCTACTTTATGGGCCTTATTTATCATGTATGTCACTCTTCCTCTTGGCCATAGTGCCAGTTTTGGAGCGCCAGCATTTTTGGCCTTTGTGGAGCTGCGTTGTGGACTACAATGGCGCTAGAAGTCACAGCGCCAAATGCTAATTTACTTTGATTGTTGCACTAGGTATTGACTGGCCTGTGTCACCGCCTGTTGTACCCGACGGCCGATTATCAGTGAGCGCCACTTTGTACCGCCATCTTTTTGGACAGCATATTTATGAATGTTTTCCTCCTTGAAAATATTGATGTATTTTTCATTACAGTTATGAAATCACTGCTGGGGACAAAGGGGGCACAATTTACAGTGCGCTTCAGCTGCGTTTTAGTTGTTGTCCTAATCACACATTGTAACAAAAAGAAGCCACGATAATAGATTTTTTAGAAAAAAATCATTTGCCGACATTAGGTCCTATGTTTTAATTACTGACAAGTCACAATGCAAAAAATGTGTGCAATATGAATTATAAGCATAAAACACTTCAGTTCAATTCTGCCCATTGTGCTCTATGGGGTTTTGACCTACAGCGCCTACTTTCGACTCGTTCTGCTTCAACCAGAGTGCCCAGTGCTGTGACCTTTTGGGCGCTAGTGTTTAATAAGACGCTAGCTGGCGGCCGTATCAGGGCTGCCTGTTTTTTTGTATCTTAAATCACACGCTGGATGCCTCTAAAGCATAAAAAGCGGTGCTGTGTGGTGCTGACGCTTCATAAATACGGCTTCCCAATAGTATCTTACTGCCTGCTGTATACATACCTTCATACCTTCCAACTTTTCAAGGAGGGACAAGTTTTAAATGAAGCCAAAGCCAATGAGCTAGGTGATAGGGTTACAACAATAGAAACACTTTGAAAAGGCAATTTACGCATTTATTGATGCAGATCTGCATGTTACACCTCAAATAGGGACAAATGAGAACAACGAGGGACAGGGGGACACGGACTGAAATGAGGGACTCCAAATGAGGGACACTTGGGAAGTATGTGTATGCTGTAGGTAATTCCAAATTGAGAACTCCATATGTGAGCATTACTATATCCAGGGCTAACCTAAAAGACAAGTACCACCAGGATGCTATGCATGAGTAATCAGCCACCTAAGACTGAGTTCTCAATTTGCTCAGGGTCCTATAGCAGCTGCATTGGTCTGATATATTATATTATATATATATATTTATATATTATAAACCTATAATTGGATATTGCACTCTTTTCTTTGCTGCTGTTCAGACATCTACTTCTTCAAAGGGGAGCAAAACCCTTGCGGCACAGCCCTGCAGTCTAAAAGACTCCACAACCGGTCACTTACCTTCCTCCTCCTACCGGGACATAATGATTTGGGATGCCCCACTGTTTTAAATTCTGCGATCATCTGCAAAACTCACCATTACCAGGAAGTTTTCACCCATGCTCGCATCCCTGACCTTCCTTTAGCTGAGGAGTGCTCCAGTGCCTCCAACTATTCAGTTAGGCTGGAAGCAGGAGCGCACCTCAAACTAGAGGCCCGCAGGCTTGCCCTGTCAGCCCACAAATCAGCCAATTGGTAATCCCAAATATGTTGACTGGGTGTGGCTATGGGGGCAAAAAATACAGTTTTTATTAAAACCGAGAGGCTGCCAAGCCCATTACATCCCTGAGGTTCTCCGGTGGGGGGCACAACCCCTCCCAAATACATTGTGTTGGGCTTCATTTTAATAAAAGGTTTTTAGAGGGTTTTGGTCCACTTTGAGAAAATGAAAAGGAAATGGGACCACTCCCAAATAGGCATGATGGCCGCTGAATCCTCCACAGGCACTATGGCTGCGGAGGTTCTGGTGAGCTGGACTTCCTGTGAACTCGGATAAGAAGTGTTTTTTCTATAACATAATCATATGCTTGCATTTAATTTTCACAGGTGTTTAATGGACATTGTTCTTTAATAAATTAGAGGAAGGCGAGGGTGTGAATGTGAGTAGTAAGTTGACCCATATTTTGGTATACTGGTCCACCATCTATTCATACAGTACAATCCCATGTGATTATAGTAAGCACAGAGCCTCCCATCTGGCACAGCTTTAGAAAGATTTTAGCAAGTGCCCTGTAATGGCATCTAATTATCTACAGAAGAGAAGCTGGCACGGGCCTACAGTTACGTTTACTGGAAGCACCACAATGTGTACAGTCGGCCTCGAGACCTTGTTTACTTGTCAACAAACAAATCCTACCCTTGAATGCACCGGGATCTTCCTGCAAGGGCCACTGTTGCCTCTGCTGTCTGTTAGGCTTTTGGCTGGATGTGTTCTGGGAGAACCTATCCTATGGGTCAGGCAGGCGGACATTTATATGACCTGATATCCTGGTAATAATGACTAAACCTCAAGATAATATATGACATCAGCTCAGTTTAACAGCAGCTGTAGTTTGTGTAGACAACTTAGATGGCAGTTTATGAACGAACATAGATCAACTGTCACAACTGTATTTCAAGGTCACTGTCCTGGGAACCTTGAACTTCAAAGTGGTCTTGACTGCTCAGCTTAAACTCAACTCAGTGCAACACAAGCAATCTTGTCCTACACAGGGGACTCACTTAGATCAGGGCTGGTCTTAGGGTAAGTGTCAAGTGCAAGATTTCAGGATGGTGCCCCCTAAAGACACACACACACATACAAAATGGGGAGCGAGCAACAGTGGAAACACAGAAAAGAGGAAGAAAGAAAGAGAGCGAGAGAGTGAGAAAAAAGAAAGAAAGAGAGAGAGAGAGAAATAGATAGATAAATAGAGATAGAGAGAGAAAGAAATATAAAGATAGAGAGAAAAAAGAATGAAAGATAAAACGAAAGAGAGAGAGACAGATAGAAAGACAGAAAGAAAGAAAGACAGAAAGAAAGAAAGAAAGAAAGAAAGAGTTGAATAGGGTTAGAAAAAGAAAGGGAAAACAGTAGGAACACAGGGGAAAAGAGAGAGAAAGAAAGAAAAGAACTGGAAGAAAGAATGGAGGGAAGGTAAAAATATGGAATAAAGAGAGGAAGAAATTATCAAAAAAGAATGAAGAGAGATGGGGGGCTGTTGTTCCAGCTGAAAACTCCTGGCTCCCCTTTATAGAAAGTCTGGGATGGCGCCCTGTGTGACTGCACACCTCGCACATCCCAAGGGCTGCCCATGTTTTAGATACCTTACCAAAAGCAATGACTTGTTAGGAGCAATTCCTTACTAGGGATAAGCGAACCCCCCCCCAAGTTAGGGTCCAGCAAGTTCACCTGGAATAAAAGTTCAGGTTTAGGAACCTGAATACCAAACCGGTTCCCATTAAAATCATTGGGGTCTCGAACTTTAAGGGCTGTATGTGGCAGGGGGTGCAGAGTATGCAGCAGGAAACGCTGCTATAAAACTTACATCAGCTTACCTCAGCTCCGCATCCTTCCTGTCAGCTGCAGCATCATGTTGGAACAGTCCCCGGCCGGTGCCACAGAAAGATGGCCGCCGCTCCCCATGGCAGTGCTGGTACTTGGACTGTCACTCATGGGGAGTGGCAGCCATTCCAACATGACGCTGCCATTGACCATGGACCGCGTCGATGTGCTGCTCAGCAGCCCATCTACCAGCTTTTCAGTGTTCGGGCCGGACCCCGAACTCAAACACAGACTGACCGATGTCCGTGTGCAGGTTTGGAAACCCGAAATCTCAAGGTTCGATATGAACCTAAACTTTGCAGTTTGGGTTCGCCCATCACTATTACTTACAAAATGCTAAAGCACTAGGACCCGCAACTGTCAAAAATCTAACATTTCTCCCAGCAGAAAATGATCATTTCCATCTTGCAAGGCAACTCAACAAGTTTTTGCATAATGTGGAAAGTGGAAATCTTTATTCCCCACCAAGGAGGACACATGTTTGGGCAGAATAATAATTACACTGGGGTTAGGTAAGTAGGTAAATAGCATATCCAAGGAAGCATGCCATTGACTGCTGCTATCGCGGCAGGGTATTGGTTCCATATTATGCACAGCACAGAAATCACTCTTCTCTGTATTTTAGTGAACTGGGAAAGATCCAGTAACAAGCCTTCTGGGCAGAGAATTCCTGAGAGGGTGCCCCAATCACTGTTGGGATCCAAATTCCAGAATATCATGGGCTCTACATGTAAACTGAATAATGTCCACCATTGTATCTGCATGGATTGCAGAGGTTCCCAACCTAAACTCATCAAGTACTACTTTCTATTTTACAATGATCTCAAGTACCACCATATGAGTCACCTAAAAACCTAAAACCCCTCAAAACCACAATTTATTTTGCACAAAATATACACAAATGTACAGAAATAGTTTTCATCAACTTTTAGAGCAGTCTTATTCTTATGTAGTAAATTAGGTTTTAGTAAAGTATAAAAGGTACAGATCAGTGTGTAGCCTCATCACGTACCACCTGATAGCATCTTGCGTACCACCAGCGGTGCTTGTACCACCTGTTGGGAACCCCTGATCTAGAAATTCTAGAATCTAGAATTTAAGTCCAAATGGCCTGGAGCACCATAGCAGGTGCAAAATTGGGTTACACCTATACTTGCGGGCCTTGCTGACAAATATCCAGCCAGGGCTCCTTTATTAAAATGTAGGCACTGGAAACAGTCTATCAGTAGTAGTAGAGGGACCTCTCAAAAATTTGTCTGAAATGTATTAATCTTGCAAATTTGAAAGTGTCACCAACATTATGAAACTATTTGTTGAGCAGTAATAACTATTGGCTGATTAAAATGGATGCTTACACTTGTTGTCTTCATCCACGTGATATCCAGATCTGGCAATCAGAGTCATCAGCAGGGGAATCTGAAATGAACTTGTGCCTCTTCTCATTCTGAGATTTAGCAGATATGCCGCTATTGTCATGGATGAGCCCTGGCTCCATATATGGCAGCTCACAGCTGGAGGGAGCAACAGTGGCCTTGTATTTACTGGAATCTGAGCAGCCCTCTGGCCAGATCCATAGCTGGAGGGTATATAAAAGGGCCACCATGGCTTGAATACAGTGCGGAAGTTTACATCTCAATAGGGTTTTGTCCCCGGGGTTCTATTCTAAGGAAGTGAGCGCACACATTCTGGAGTGGAGATCTCAAAGCCTGTATTCACTTACTATGTAAATGTTATGGAGTTGTTAATTGTGCGTCAGTGTGTTGGCCTGAGGCTAAGAATAGTTGTACATGGCCACATGTTGCTAACAGTGTGACTGCTTTGACCGTCACTGGCAGGGGCGGACTGGGACCAAAAAACGGCCCTGGACTTTTTGGTCAGACTGGCCCTTCTGTACTGTGCTCGGCCCGGTAAAGTGAGTCAACGCCACTATATATATATATATCTCTGAGCGGGATCGGCCCAGGACCTCCACCCGGGCATCCAAAATCAGGATGCCCCACTGTGTGAAACTCCCCAGGTTACCTGCTACACTTACCTTACTTCCCGGTCCAACACCA
Source organism: Gastrophryne carolinensis (assembly GCA_027917425.1). NCBI lineage: Eukaryota > Metazoa > Chordata > Amphibia > Anura > Microhylidae > Gastrophryne > Gastrophryne carolinensis. Next base: position 405,291,547 of record CM051238.1, on the reverse strand, counting down.
CATGCGCGGGCCACGGCCGCATCCCCGCTATCCCTCTAGCAGGGCGCATGCCCGCGCCAGGCATTTGTGAATGGCCGGTGCGGGCACATTCCCCGTTTGAGGGTAGCTGGGGATGCGGCTGCAGCTCACGCATGCGCCACTGCACTTAGGACGCTGGCTTAGGATAGTCAAAATCCTAGGTTTTGGTCCACTTCAAAGAGTTTTAATCCTTTTCTGTGGGGCGCCCTGATTTGGGATGCCCCATTTTGTGCAACCCCCTCATATCACCAGTAAAACTTACCTGACCAGCGATCCACTGGCTCATGCATGGGTTCTCCTCGCTAAGGGCTGGGTGGAGCTGAGCTGGCTGCCAGCCACATCCCACCAGCCTCTAGCTGGTGCAGACACATGTTTGAACCACGCATGTGTTGTTTGATTAGTGGTCAGGTATTTTTACTGGGAATTTGACACAATGGGGCATCCCAAATCAGGATGTCAGGGAGGGGCCATGTAAATAAGCTTCCATCTGTCCATACAATACATTGCTACACCACAGTCCAGCTCCCCTGTGCGTCCTCAATAGATACTGGGTCATACCATGTGCGGGCGGGGGGGGGGGGGGGGGTACTCAAGGAAAAGAAAATCAACAACCACAAACTGTAAAAATTTTACAAAAAAAACCCCACAAAACAGCAGTGTCCATGCTGCTGGGGCCCCATAACAATACTGGTGCAATGCAAATGCTGAAAGCAAACTTTTTTAATGCCCCTGCTGCCGCCCTATTCTATTACACTCTATTAGGGTATAAGGGAGGATACAGGAGGAGAAGAGCTTACACTCTATTAGGGTATAAGGGAGGATACAGGGGGAGAAGAGCTTACACTCTATTAGGGTATAAGGGAGGATACAGGAGGAGAAGAGCTTACACTCTATTAGGGTATAAGGGAGGATACAGGAGGAGAAGAGCTTACACTCTATTAGGGTATAAGGGAGGATACAGGAGAAGAAGAGCTTACAATCTATTAGGGTATAAGGGAGGATACAGGAGGAGAAGAGCTTACACTCTATTAGGGTATAAGGGAGGATACAGGAGGAGAAGAGCTTACACTCTATTAGGGTATAAGGGAGGATACAGGAGAAGAAGAGCTTACAATCTATTAGGGTATAAGGGAGGATACAGGAGGAGAAGAGCTTACACTCTATTAGGGTATAAGGGAGGATACAGGAGGAGAAGAGCTTACACTCTATTAGGGTATAAGGGAGGATACAGGAGAAGAAGAGCTTACAATCTATTAGGGTATAAGGGAGGATACAGGGGGAGAAGAGCTTACACTCTATTAGGGTATAAGGGAGGATACAGGAGGAGAAGAGCTTACACTCTATTAGGGTATAAGGGAGGATACATAAGGGGAAGAGCTTACACTCTATTAGGGTATAAGGGAGGATACAGGAGGAGAAGAGCTTACACTCTATTAGGGTATAAGGGAGGATACAGGAGAAGAAGAGCTTACAATCTATTAGGGTATAAGGGAGGATACAGGAGGAGAAGAGCTTACACTCTATTAGGGTATAAGGGAGGATACAGGAGGAGAAGAGCTTACACTCTATTAGGGTATAAGGGAGGATACAGAAGGGGAAGAGCTTACAATCTATTAGGGTATAAGGGAGGATACAGGAGGAGAAGAGCTTACACTCTATTAGGGTATAAGGGAGGATACAGGAGGAGAAGAGCTTACACTCTATTAGGGTATAAGGGAGGATACAGAAGGAGAAGAGCTTACAATCTATTAGGGTATAAGGGAGGATACATAAGGGGAAGAGCTTACACTCTATTAGGGTATAAGGGAGGATACAGGAGGAGAAGAGCTTACACTCTATTAGGGTATAAGGGAGGATACAGAAGGAGAAGAGCTTACACTCTATTAGGGTATAAGGGAGGATACAGAAGGAGAAAGAGCTTACAATCTATTAGGGTATAAGGGAGGATACAGAAGGAGAAGAGCTTACACTCTATTAGGGTATAAGGGAGGATACAGAAGGAGAAAGAGCTTACACTCTATTAGGGTATAAGGGAGGATACAGGAGGAGAAGAGCTTACACTCTATTAGGGTATAAGGGAGGATACAGAAGGAGAAGAGCTTACACTCTATTAGGGTATAAGGGAGGATACAGAAGGAGAAGAGCTTACACTCTATTAGGGTATAAGGGAGGATACAGGAGAAGAAGAGCTTACAATCTATTAGGGTATAAGGGAGGATACAGGAGGAGAAGAGCTTACACTCTATTAGGGTATAAGGGAGGATACAGAAGGAGAAGAGCTTACACTCTATTAGGGTATAAGGGAGGATACAGGAGAAGAGCTTACACTCTATTAGGGTATAAGGGAGGATACAGGGGGAGAAGAGCTTACACTCTATTAGGGTATATGGGAGGATACAGGAGGAGAAGAGCTTACACTCTATTAGGGTATAAAGGGGGCGGGTTGACAGGAGGGTTGGTTGGTGGGTATTTAGATGTGCGAGTGGGCAGGTGGTCAGGCAGGTAGGTAGGGAGGTGGGTGGGTGACTGCCACCTCCACGTCAGAATCCGCTGATTCCGCCTGCACATCACTCCAGTCTGCTGCTGGTCCAGGGTCTGGGTAGGTAGGTAGGTAGGTGAGTGGCAGGTATATAGATAGGTGGGTGGATTAGGCAGTTGGATTAATAGGTGGGTGAGTGAGCAGGGTGGGTAGATGGGCAGGGCGAGTAGATGGGTAGATGTGCAGGGCGAGTAGATGGGTAGATGTGCAGGGCAGGGTTGGTAGATGGGCAGGGCAGGGTGAGTAGATGGGTAGATGGGCAGGGCAGGGTGGGTAGATGGGCAGAGCAGGTGGGTAGATGGGCAGGGTGGGTAGATGGGCAGAGCAGGTGGGTAGATGGGCAGAGCAGGTGGGTAGATGGGCAGAGCAGGTGGGTAGATGGGCAGAGCAGGTGGGTAGATGGGCAGGGCAGGGTGGGTAGATGGGCAGAGCAGGGTGGGTAGATGGGCAGGGTGGGTAGATGGGCAGAGCAGGTGGGTAGATGGGCAGGGTGGGTAGATGGGCAGAGCAGGTGGGTAGATGGGCAGGGCAGGGTGGGTAGATGGGCAGAGCAGGGTGGGTAGATGGGCAGGGTGGGTAGATGGGCAGAGCAGGTGGGTAGATGGGCAGGGTGGGTAGATGGGCAGGGCAGGGTGGGTAGATGGGCAGAGCAGATGGGCAGAGCAGGTGGGTAGATGGGCAGAGCAGGTGGGTAGATGGGCAGGGCAGGGTGGGTAGATGGGCAGAGCAGGTGGGTAGATGGGCAGGGTGGGTAGATGGGCAGAGCAGGTGGGTAGATGGGCAGGGCAGGGTGGGTAGATGGGCAGAGCAGGTGGGTAGATGGGCAGGACAGGGTGGGTAGATGGGCAGAGCAGGTGGGTAGATGGGCAGGGTGGGTAGATGGGCAGAGCAGGTGGGTAGATGGGCAGAGCAGGTGGGTAGATGGGCAGAGCAGGTGGGTAGATGGGCAGGGCAGGGTGGGTAGATGGGCAGGGTGGGTAGATGGGCAGAGCAGGTGGGTAGATGGGCAGGGTGGGTAGATGGGCAGAGCAGGTGGGTAGATGGGCAGGGCAGGGTGGGTAGATGGGCAGAGCAGGGTGGGTAGATGGGCAGGGTGGGTAGATGGGCAGAGCAGGTGGGTAGATGGGCAGGGTGGGTAGATGGGCAGGGCAGGGTGGGTAGATGGGCAGAGCAGATGGGCAGAGCAGGTGGGTAGATGGGCAGAGCAGGTGGGTAGATGGGCAGGGCAGGGTGGGTTAAGAGAAACACATTGCACCATTAATTAGTATTAGCATTTAGTTTGAGGTTTATTGGAACACAATACAGCAACAGCATGGACTCACCTGGAGCCACTTCACTGCCAAGTTGGAGAATCCTTTCTGTTGTTGATTCTCCTTCATGGTGTCTGCAGGCTGCTAACTTGTCCTCGTGGGTGAGACAGACACACACACATCTCTCTCTCTCCCTCCCCCCTTCCTCTCCTCGGGCTATGGCTGCAACACACACACTCACACTCAGACTCTCTCTCTCTCTCCCCACTCTTCCCACTCACCGACCTCTGCTGCAGCCATCAATCACAGTTTCTCTTGTCTAATCAGTCACGTCATCCTCTCCCCGCGCTGGCCGGCCAGCATGACAGGAAACGGAAGTGCTGGCCTCTGCTGTGCTGTGCTGTGCTCTGGGCTGTCCTCCGCAGTGAGGGGAAACAAGAGATGAGTTTTTGGTTCCACTGAGCCACCAATGTAAAAAAACAAAATGACAGCTGAACAACGTGCGCGGCCGCGCTCCCGCGCATCTTACAGGCAACACTGCGACTTGTGGCCCTCCCTGGCACCGGCCTACCGGGATTTTGCCCGGTATGCCCTATGGCCAGCCCGCCCCTGGTCACTGGCAACAATAGCACCTTATTAAACTATGACCACAAAGTAGTTGTCACAAGGTGCAAGTATAACAATGAGATGTATCCGAACAATTAAATTTCTCTCTAAAGAAATAGCAAAACCCTAATCAAGGCCAAGGCCCTAATGATCGCACAGCCACTGACAAGGACACTATCTAACAATTTGCACCTCTCTCTTCTGTTACTTTTCGCACATTAATAAATTACCGTAACATTCTCAAAGTACCTAATGAGTATGGATGTAACGAGCCACCATCATATTCACAAGATATCCCAAAGCCACCAGAATTTTCTGGTCTCCACCAACCTCAATGTCTGGTTTCTGAACCTCCCTTCAATGAGATGATATTGATGCAGCATTTTGTTATGCACATGGTTGTTTTATACTGTACCCCCAGATGCCACCTTGTGTTTTCTTTTGAGCAATTTAATACTTCTGATTGGTTGGTGAATTCAATCTTCTAGAAGCTCTGAAATGTTCACTGTTCATCTAAATAAGTACATGTAACTAATACAACAGGAACCTCTAAACATGTACATAAAGTAATATAACAGGTTGTAATACAGATCTAGTGAAGCTCTACTGTGGTGGTCTTCATCTAATCAGGAGACACATGCGGAGGTATGTCAGAGTTGTCCCACGTATCTAGTGAAGTTATAGTATGGTGATTTTTATGGCATGGTAAAGGACAGTGGTGGACTGGGGCCAAAAATCAGCCTAGGATTTTACCAGCCCATGGCTGGCCCGAGACATTTTTGTTGAGGCCCCCCCAACCATGATGCTGGGGCTATAGTATGTGGAGCTGGGGTTCCTTGGCATGTGGGTACAGTGGGCCTGGGTACAGGGGGCTGAGAGGGAGACTATGGGGGCAGGGATTGAATGTGAGTGTTAAAAGGCAGCAGACCAACTCAGAGGCGTAGCTAGGCTTTCTGGCATCCGGGGCAAATATTCAAAATGACGCCCTTCACCTGTTCTCAGACCCCCCTTTGGCGCCCCCCTGACCTGCTGCACCCGGGGCAAATGCCCCCTGCTCCCCCTTAGCTATGCCACTGGGCCAACTGGCCCCAAAGCAGTGCGACGCACCGAGAATTCTCCCGGGTCTCTGTATGGCCAGTCCACCCCTGATCAAGGAGTACCAGGTATACCTAATCTACCTTTACTGAAGCACTGAGCGGTCACACAAAAAGATATTTTAGGTTCTCCTACAAGACACAGCTCCAGGTTGCGAAGGGAGGGGGGCCTGGGCACTGCAATTTCAGTGGTATGGTATGCCAAAATTACAGTCCCCACCAAACATTCACTATTTCCAATACCTCTAATTCCAAATATGCTGGTACTTAGCATTAAAACCTATTTTGGCCAAATAAAGTGGCCCACCCAAGACACAGTAGACCCTGACATTAACCCAGGTTTGTTGGGTTCTGACACCGGACCTCCTACATATTTAGTGGAACTCTATATCTAGTGAAACTCTATTGTAGAGACCTAGAAGCACCATGCACATATCATATACTGTAGCTTAATTGAATCTCTGTGTGGTCTCAGGTAAGGATATTTTAGGTTCCTCAAGGTATCTAGTGAAGCTCTAGTGTGGCAGATTTCATAGAGTGTTGTTGGAACACCATGCACATTGCATCTACTATACCTTTACTGAAGAGCTGAGCAGCCACAGATAAAGATATTGCAGGTTCTGCAACATATCTAGAGAACCTTGAAAGTAGTGGTTTTCATAAAGTGGCCAGGGAGCACCATGCACATCTTATCTACCTTTATTGAAGCTCAGAGCTGCAACAGCTATCATTCTCGTAACATATCCAGTGATGGTTCATGCAGCCCATCAGGAATCTTTGGACCCCATACGACCACTTTGAAGTCATCACATATAGATTATGGGGGATGTAACGTAATGCTTCTATTTCAGTAATGTATTGATAATGCATTCATGTAATGCATCATCAGCCCCTGCACAGCGATAGTAAGTGTGGCAGCACTGAATGCAGGATTTAGTCAGGCCCAGCTTTCTGGCCCATTGGACCTATACTAGAGTCTCGGCTGTCCTGCCTTGATGGCGGACCTGGGTCTATTTGGTGGGCGAGTGACATGTGGATCTCAGCTTGATGCAGACTTTAATAGGCTCATAATATTTTGATTCTATTCTGATATATGTGCTTAGCTTTAGGAACACCTGTTAGATATTTGACATGGCTCCCCTAATGAATGCATTAATTGTACACTATAGAATGTTTTGTAGTGATCTTAGGAGCACCATTTACCCTTGTTAATGCTTTTATGGCCCATACATCAGAATGTAACAGTACTAATAAAGCTTATTCCGGTGGCTTAAGTAGACTGTTGCCACATTTCACGGTTCCCTACAGCCATAAGCAAAAGTCTTGCAGTATAAGGACCTATGGGTAAAAAGGTGGTGCAGAGTATTTTAGATTTTTTTACTTCTGAATTTCACAAGAACGGTAAACTTGCTGATTCTAAATAAAAAGCCATGTAATGCCAATGTACTTAAAAGCCAATCTACTGAAGCTTTTAGTCTATTCATACCTTTACTGCGTCATATGCATCTCAATAGATAGAGCCATTCAGAGGTTGTTCAGTTTATTGCCTTAAGTTATTACTCTGAAGCACTGAATGCCTTCCCCTGGGGCAAACAACCTACTGCTCTACAACTCCCATCTCCATTGTTCATATCTACCCTAGCTTTGGAGCATTCTTCTATTTGTGGCAAACTGCATTGGTAATGAGCAATGTTAGAATGCTTCAATGTCTTTGCTACTGGAGTACACAAGAAATGATCAGGGGCTCAATTGACCATGTGTAAAAAAAGCCTTGTCTGAGCAACAAGCTAAATTCTGGACCTCTGGATAACAGTAACCCCTGCTTCCCCTCTGCTTATTATCCCAGATTAATATACTAATCATTATTAATCTTCATAATTCTATTCTATATTTCTTACAGGGGAAACAACTGGAGAGAAGTCTGGCTCTTCACTGGTGGCTCTAGGGATCATGTCCACTTAGTTCTTTTTGGAATTGACCTCTGATCATGGCTCACTTGCACTTGTTCTAGTGGTATGTGGCTCACCAGCTGACAAAGGCTTGAAGCCATTGATGTGGTGTCATCTGCTCCTCCTGACAAGAGCTCAAATGTATTTCAGCTGTATGACATTCCTCGCTACACATCGCGTGACACATACAGCGCCATGTTGCGTTTAAGTGCCTTTTATAATTTTTCCTTTCCCTCATTTATAATACAAGCTGTTCGAGATACGTTGTTTACAGTGTGAGCTGTTAGTGATACATACAGAAACATTAAAATGTGGACCTGAGGATAGAGAGACCTTCTACATTTAAAGAATGCATCACAGATGGGTGTTATTTGCAAGGTTGAAACAAATGTCGCCCTAGAAATGACCGTAAATGGGAATTCCACAATGAGGTGGGTAGAAAAGTTTGTACTTTGCCTAAGAGATTCAGGGCCGTATTAGTGATTTTGAATTAGAGTTCTGTTGATACCTATTAATACATTTTTAGACAAATCTCAGAGATCAAATCTCAGGGACTTATACCATGACTGGATCAAACATTTGCACCTCAATTTATGTGGTCCTTCAAATGTACAGCCCACAACTTCTTTCAAGAAGGCCAATGTGTGGAGGACATTCTGGTTCCCACAAGGCCACCATCTGCAATTCTAGAACCCCGCTCATTTGTAATGCCAGTGCTCTCTTTTTGCAGACCTCCATTGCAGATACCAAGGATCTCTATGCATATACTCCCATACTATCTAGTTGCCCCTTTTCTAAGCTGCCACTTACCACCAGACAGGGCAGCCATCAGGGCAGAGCAGCCAACACTGCAGTATTAGACCCAAGAGGCCTGGCCATGACAGAGAGGCTCAACCCCAGGCCAAGCAACCCTGCATTGAGCTCTGCTGGCTGCCAAGCTATTGCTGCAACTGCTGATGTTGGATGAGGGTTTCTGCCCCCCTAACCTATATGTGATGGCTGGGTCCCTAGTTTGAACTGGGCCCCAAATTCACTGGGCCCTATATAACCCATAATGTGATGGCTAGGCCCCTAGTTTGAAATGCAGTGTCATATAAAGACAGAATGCCGAGGAGAGTCTGGTAGTCAGTTCCAACTGGGGGTTCAATGATCCCATATTGGCTATGAGGGGGCCCAGACATTGTAGTTGTATGAGACCTAAAAATACCTGATGGTGGCCCTTCCACCAGAGGCTCTTCTGCTACCCTAAACCCTCCTTAAAACAGTTCTTGGTCCCTGTGCATCACCCATACCTTCCAAGGACCCACATATGCCCTTAAGAGTTCGATTTAGACAACCCTGTGGCATATTATTTAATCTGGGCCCCCGTACCACAGACTATTTAGTACCATCCATATCATTTTGCATTGATTTTGAATGGATCTCAGTATATATAGGAAAAGAATGAAATTAGCCTGTCCCTATAATGATGTTATGCCGGTACTGTTCTGATGGGTGCCCAGTGGAAACTTCAGAACTGTGTAAGCCAGGAAGACGTTTGAACTAAAAAGGATTATTTTCTTTGACATTAATGAGCACTGACTGTTGATGTGCTGCGTTTTTTTGTAAACTATTACCAGAGCCATTTATAACGATTCTCACCACTGTCATCCCTACTCTCTTTCCACTCCTTATCTGGCTTGTGTTATAGTTTCACCTCATTATTCCAAATCTTCTGATGCTTGAAATAAATTTGTGTTTTGTGTTTTAGTAATGAGTCGAAGAGGCCATTCTGGTCCTCTATAGAACTTTAGTTTTTTAGCAGTAAGTAAAAGCCCCTATATTTTAATAATGTTGAGCACTAAGTAGGACTGCCTATACTTCAGTAGCTTGAGAGCACTTTAGTAGGAGCACCTTCTTAATACAGAGGGGTCTTGGTACTTTTATAGATCATCTGTCCTAAAGTGGTCACAAACTCCCCCCCACCCACACATGGGGACATGGTGATAAACTGCCCTTATCCTACAGTTTAGCCACATTGTTGGATCACAAAAGTAGTGAAAATATTAAGTTAACATTTTAGTATTGGGCTGAGGGGCATCACAAATTGGAATGACCCCGGGAGGTATCAAAACGGGCCTAAACCCTTATTAGACTTAAAGTGGACCAAAACCAGGGATCTTCACTATCCCAGGTTCTGGGACTCACCTCTGTTTGAGCCCACTTCTTCTGTGTATATTAATGTGTGGCTAGAGAAGCTCAAAGGGTAAACATTTTGGGCACCCTGGGGGGGTTTCACACAGTGGGGCATCCCAGTTCAGGATGCCCCAGGGCAAGCGGGTCTCATAGACTCCAGGGTATGTTTTGGTCCTCTTTAAAGTCTGATTTAAGTGAACATGTCCATTATCATATGCTGCTGTGACTTAGATAATTATAGCTCTTTTGTCAGCACAATCTGGTTAGTCTTCTTCAACCTTAATAATTAAGTCATTTCCGTCTGTATTATAAACTGAAAGTTATTTGTTTTTCCACACACTTCTATACAAAACTTTAGAACTCTAGAGACAGTTGTATTTAAAACTAATGTATGGGAAAGTGCACAAATTCTATGTATGTTATACTTTTGTTGCATCTATGAGATTTTAAATGAATTTCTAAAATAAAGAATATTTATCTAAAGATTTAGAGCATTGAGAGGTGTGGTAGGTATGCTGGGTCTGATAGTCTTTCATTAGGACTTGACCTAGCCCTGAAATTCTTGATTGTATTTAAAACCCCCCGAAATTACAGTAGGCAGCTTCATGGCTCAAACCCATTCTCTGGCATTAAAAATCACTGGGATCACTATTTTCCTATTGTTAGATAAATAATAATAATCATCAGAATTTCCACCAGAACCGTATCTGCAGGACCGCTCTAAAAGCACGGCACTGCTGCCACATTGGATAATTGAAGGGCATTGGGATTGTCCTTTCTTATTGGAGACAAGAGATGTGATGTATCTTTGTCCTTTGACAGATCATGCTAATTTGTATCACAAGCATCAATATTTTTACAGTGAAAATGCCACATTTTACATTGTTAGATTTCTAGACAAAACAAGCCTTTGGTACAAGAACAAGCCTCCTCCAGACCACCAGGCACCAATGGACCTCTGGTGGTCTGCAGACCATGCATTAAGATCTCTGGAGGTCAAGTTTCCAGAGTTGGAATATATTGCAACAGCAAGTTTCTGAACTTTTTTTATAGCATGTGATTCAAAGGAGTAGCTAGGCTTTCTGGCACCTGAGGCAAAGATTCAAAATGGCTCTCCCCACCTGTTCTCAGGCCCCCCTTTTGGCGCCTCCCTGACCCGCTGCACCTGGGGAAAATGCCCCCCCCAACTACGTCCCTGATGTGATTATTCGTCTGCTGTTGGCTAAATCTGAACTTAATCCCACTTCAGCTAATATCTCGAACAGGTTAATGCTTGCATAGCTCCCAAATGCCCATTTTAATTCTAAGAATCTCAGTTATCCCTTTTAAAGCACATTTGTAGGCAAACAAAACAGAAAATCAAGGGTTACATTCCCCCCATGAACACAGCACCATTTTGCCTCCAGTCAGTGGGCCAGGCTGAGTGCACTTATCTCAATGTTGCTTGTTTGGGATGGGGGTAAAAGAACATGGGGTCGAACCGAAGGATCCAATATATGTCTCCGGAGGGTTCTTATATATATCCTGTATAAGTAACCTATAGAAATATATGTGTCCTTTAGACTGTAAGCTCACAAGGGCAGGTCTCTCTCTCTTGTATCTTGTATTCAGAATATTCATTGTGAACTCTGTAACACTGAATTTGTAAAAGTCTATGCATGTTCTGTATGTTCTGTAATTACTTCTTTGTACAGCGCTATGGAAGATGATGGCGCTTTTTAAATAAATAATAACAAAACATTCACTTGCCAACACAAGGTACATTTATTCAAACTAGTTCTACCGTATACACATCTTGCCAACCCTTACTCAGCTATTCCTGAGCCTTTGTGCTCTAAGTTAAGGCGATAGATACCCACATTTTAATCATGGAGCTCCTCTGCTTGACAGCGGTCCCATATCATATAGAGCAGGGGTACTCAACCACTTCTTGTAAAGGTCCAATTCATCCGGCATCTGGTGAGAGGTGAAGGTCCGGACGAGGGGTTGTCGCACGGGAGGGGGCTATAGATTCCACTGGCAAAGCTAAAAAAGGCTGCTTGCCCCCACCCCAAGAACCCTATTGGGCCCTAGGAAAAAACAGGAGCCCCACAGAACCTATAGATTTGGCCCACGGTACACTGCTTTTAACCTCCTGTGCATTCTGTGTAGGCCGTGTACAAGGGTGGACTAGGGCTGAAAATGCTACAGGCAATTTCTGGTAACAAGTAAAGAAGGGCAGCACTGAGCACGGCAATACAGAAGCAACTGAGTGCAGTACTATCAGGGCAGGGGTCCGGAAATCTGGTGCCGAGGTCCGCATTCAGACCCCGGTCCACCAGAGTACCACTGATATAGAGCTTCAATAGGAAAGCGTAAGTATCTCTCTAATACAGGGCAGTGGAGGGAGGAGGGGGGGTTAGAATAGGGCTCCTTTGGATGAGGACCCCCTGGCACAGGGTTGACAGCAAAGGCATTCTGGCTCTCATACATAAGTCTCTTGCATGCCCAATTCTTTTTCTTCAGAAAAGCCCCCCCACGCCTATTATGTGAAACTTACAGCAAATAATAAGCAATAATCTGGGTAAGATATTTACAGATGTGAAAATGGACAACAGAGGAGCATCTGCAGATGTGCATATGAAGTTTTTGCTATAGGATGTCAGGGGAGGCAACTTGGCCAAACTTTAACTTTAAAGCTGGTCTGAAACTACCTTGCACCCAGACCATTCACGACTGCAACCTGACTTAAAGTCTAACTCGCCCAAAAAACAAACTGAAATACAGATAATCTTTAGCTACCCAAACTGCTGCAACACTCTATGTGAAAGTTCTCAATCACAGAGGCCATATTATATTTGAAACTATAACCCAGAGAGCTGGACTCTATACAAAAACAGCAAGACCAGCTGTCTTGGCTTTACTGAAAATATACCGTACTCCTAATGTTAGTATTCTCTATAGATAAGGTAAGAAAACTAAAGCCAGGTGAAAGGTGATGCTATACAGAATGCCAGACTTCCAATACATGAACAGTCCATGGTGACTATTGTAATGAAATACTGTTCTAAATCACTGCAGATAATCTAAATCAGGGCTTCCCAAGCAGTGGTACAAGGATCACCGGTGGTACATGACGAGGCTGCAGTAACTCAACCTGATATGCTGGCGTCTATACTTTACCCAAGTCTGATATGCTCCACTATTACAAAAAATCTTTTTGCTTTCTTATGTACTTTAAAGCAGAACACACCTCAGGATCGTAACTATACTATACTATACCCCCGGGGCATCTCAAATTGGGATGCCCCGCTGTGCGAAACTCCCCAGATTGCCCATAAAAGCGTAGATTTTCCTAGTGCTATGGTGCATGTGTGGGCTCTTGTCCAATCAGCGCTGTATAACGTGCATATTAATGTGTTTGGACCAGAGCTCAGCAATCAGGAGCAAGAGTGGCTGCATCTGAAATGCCCTGTAGACTGGGCTGTGTGCGGGAGCGCTCCTCGGTCAAGGGATGCGGGCTTTGGGGGTGACTCCCAGGTTTTCACACAGCGAGGCATCCCAGTTTGGAAGCTCAGTGTCTTTTATGCAATGGTTTTGTTTCACTTCAAATAGTTGATTTAGTTGGCTGACATCCATAAGTGACACTCAGGTGGTGCTTACAGAAGCACTATAGTGAAAAATGGCCCAATGATGAAAATCCATATAAACATGCTGAATGGTGCGAAGAGGGGTCACTTATACACCCGGCATCAAGAAATATCCAACCAGGCTCGTTTTTTTTTTTTTTTATTTTAACGGAAGGAAGAGGAAATTGGGGTGACAGGTTCTGTCCTGTCAGCCCTGGATTTTATTATTATCAGGAGAGAATAAACCACAAGCTTAGCGGGAGTTTTATTCAGTTCAGGTGTATAAGTGACCCCTCCTCTCTTTAGCCAACGTGTTTATATGCATCTTTAATATTACGCTATTCGCTATAGTGCGCCTTTACGATCATGGAAAGTGGCTCTTGATGAAATAGGGCTGGAAAGCTAAACCCTGGTCTAAATGTTTCTGCTGCAACTGCTTACAAAAACAAAAATTCAATAACGTATACAAAAAATGATTTATGTGTCTTATACATATGTATATATTTTATAAATAAATAACAGTAAAGTTATGGTTCTTTATAAAATATATATATTCATTTTTATATAGAAAATCATTTTTAGTTTTTTACTTGTTTTAAATGTTATATAGAACAATATTCGTTTTTTTTCTCTAGCAATGTTACAGTTCTTCGTAAAATAAAAAATATTCTTCCCTTGCTCATGAAATTATTTTTGTTTGTTTTTTTTTGTTATACATGCCATGTTTTGTCTACTCCCGCTTAGCATTGTTACAGCTAAAATATTCTTCCTTTGTATGGGAAAACTTCAAAACCAACCAAGGCACTAGAACTAAGGCGGTCAAGTTGTCCACAACGATCTATCAAGTTTTATAAGACAAAGAACTTTTACAAACTGGAACAGTCGCCATGACAATGAAATCAATTAAGAAGTTAGCAAGAGAAGGCACCTGATTGGTTGCTGGCTGCAACTTTCCAGTTCGCTTTATCCTTCTCTTTTGCGGTTTGTTTGTAAGTTTGCCGAAAAGATTCCAGTCCAGATTTAAAAAAAAAAAAAGTTTTGCGGTCGGTTTAGGAGTGCGACTTCTGCAGCTAATCCGTCTATTGTGCCATAGAGGGATGATGTCATGACCACCCATCAATTAATCTTTTCTGACAATAGGTGAACAGCGGACACTGATGTGAGAAAACAGGGTTTTAGAAATGCGGGAGGCGAGGGGTTGTCTGCAGAGCTTACATTCAAATCCAGAATCGATAGGGGAGTTATTACACATCTGGATCGAATCTCTCCCAGAAGCGATGGATACATGGTGGGATAAAGGGACGCGGAGAATTTTAGCTGCATTCCAGGGCAATGTGCTGGGGGCAATGTGCTGGGAGAACACAATAGGAATGAATGTTGCATAGAATAATGTATCAGACAGGGATAATGGAGACAGGGCAGAGGTAGAAAGATGCAGGAAGGCTTACCTTGCTCGGCCAGGTTTTGTCTGCTAAATCCAAACTTCAGAGAGGAGATCCCAGCCTTGTGCCTCCTCCAGCCAGCAGATAAGTGTGAGCTCCCTCCTCCTGTATAGAGCTCAGCTCTGCCCGGCCCAGCCTCTGTGCTGCTTCTACATATGAATAGCCTGCCCCATGTCCTTCCCCTAATGCAGCACACCCCTCGCTTCACCTTTCACTGCCAGGCTACACAACTGTCACCCCACCCGGATAGCTTCTTCCATATCTCCTTCTAGCAAGCTATTTACTGCATGTGTCTGAAAGGCAAAAAGTCCCAAACTTTCTCAAAATTGTATTTATAAATAGTGTGACGACCAGGCTGATTCATCACTAACGCCAGGTAGCGACAGAAGAGCGTCTGTAGCAGGCATTTTCAGAGCGTCCGCTAGTAGTCACTGTGCTCGGCCGTGAGTCGCTAGTTTATAGCGACTCAGTCGCTGTGCAGTAATGTTAAATACATTGTGATGAGTCGCTATTTGACCAGTACAGCGCTGTATGGGAGCGCATGGTAGCGACTGCTCATAGCGACCGACTCACAACATATTCAAGAAAAAAACAGTCTCCCAAATCTCTGGCGCAGAAAAATACTTGTTTGAAGCCCTGAGTGCAGGAGGCGGTGTGTTTAAAGTGTTTTTCAGCATCTATCCACTAGTAACAAAGGGAAGACATATGGAATTACATTGTAGCAACATTGTAACATGAACACTTTAATGGCAGACCTGTAATGTCATTTCTGAAGAAATATATAAAAAATTAAAAAATTGTGAAAAAACTGCCTTTTCAATGCCAGAAGAGGTCACAGAATCTTGATTGTGATTTTTTGGAAAAAAAAAAAAAACAAATAAATACCCCATTTAAAGAGAAGAAAAGGTTTGTCAATTGAAATGTATGGGGGAGCGTCAGGTAGCGAGAGGTCATACCTGGCGCTGTGCAAGGCTGAACGCCGGCGCTGTTCGCTGAGGCTGTGAAAATGATGAATCAGACGCTACATGGCGCTATCCCAGTCGCTAAACAGATTCTGCTTGATAAATGTGTAATTGCGTGCCGTGTCCGGCGTTCACCAGTCGCTACCTGTCGCTACCTCTCATTAACCAGCCACTACCTGACGCTATCCCTTCTTAAATAAGGCCCAAAGTGTTAGAAACAGCTTTTTCTATTCTGCAAGCCTTAAAGGGAGTAAGACTTAGGGCCTTATTTATGAAGGGATAGTGTCAGGTAGTGACTCTATAGCGACAGGTAGCGAGAGGTATCGGCAATAGAACGCCGGCTCCAGCACGCAATTACACATTTATGGAGCCAATCCTGTTTAGCGACTGGGATAACGCCATGTAGCGTTAGATTCATCATTATCCCAGCCTCAGCAAACAGCGCCGGGGTTCAACCTTGCAGAGCGCCACATATTGCCTCTCGCTACCTGTCGCTTTCCCATACATTTCAATGGAAGAGCCTCAAATCCCATTTTTCTGTTTTTTGTTTTTTTTAACATTGATACAAGTGTTTAATACATTATTCCTGATTTATGAGTATGTTTTTCCTTGTTTATTTTTAACTTAAAATCAATTTTAGTGTCTGTCCTGAAACCGTGAAAGTCACACTCCTTCAACAATGTCATTCCAGTGTATTGTGTTTGCCTAATGTTATTTTTGGCTTGGAAAAATCATTGTAATCACACAACGACTGGCGCTATGTCCTCCATCCACACAGTTTAGACCGACTGCGTTCGGTCGCTGAGATTTTTTGTTGAATACACTATTGTTTGCAGAGTTTTGAGCGCAATGAGCAGTCTCTGTTGTTCGCTGGATGCTGCGCTCCACAGTTGTTAAATATTGATTTGGCGTGTGTGTCTCTAGCGGCGAACATTGGTATGCGTACGCTTTGCAAACTTTGCGTATCATAGTGATATCATTGGCGTGTCTTAGCGTATTTTTAATGCGAGGAGTGTCAGAATTTTTGCTTTCACTTCCGTTTTTGCAACTTCCGATTTCCCACCTACGAGGATCCATGATGAGGCCCAGACGCCCTGCCAGACCTCTCCCCAGATATTCCTTCGGTTTGGACCCCCCACCCCTCCCCCCTTCCCCCCCTGTCCCCCCTGTCCCTTCAGCATCCCCTGCTCCCCCACAAAGCGAGAAGCAAACACGAAAGAGGGTGGATCCACGTGTAAATGGGCAAGTTGTAAAAGTGAGTTTTTTTTCCCCTATATTTCATAATGTTAGATTGTAAGTTGTTTCAATGAAATTTGTAATGTATTTTTGTTGTATGGGCTTGTTTATTAACTTATGACTTTTTCTTATATTTTTTTTTACTGTGAAATCCTTGATTGTCATTATTGTTTTTTTAATGCTGTCTTAAGTCCTTTATTAAAATAAACCCTCAAATGCAATGTTAGCTTTACATATTGTTTTTTTTTATTTATTTTATTTCTTGTTGTGGTCTAATGTTTTTTTTTTTAATTTTTGTTTTTATAGGATTTCTGCATCAGAGAATACGACTATGCCCTGAGTGCAAAAAGCAGCATAGTGATGGAGGTGCAAGCCACAGTGTCCCGACGCTTTAACACGAAGTTGACGAAAAGGTCTATTATACAGAAGTGGTCGGATTTCAAGCACCGGGACAATGAGGGCGTTTACATGCCTATGCCTCAGGTAAGTGTAACATCACTACATGCTTGTAATTAAGATAATGTAGGTTGAGTAAGGTATTTTTGTGTGATGTGTCCTTCTTTTGCTTTTGTTTCCTCTCCACAGATAAGAGTCCTCCCCTGGGGAAACACGGGAAGGGATACCTCCCCCGCACAAGAGTGGTGGACTCGGATGAGTCTGCAGGGGAGGGTCCCTCTCGTTGATCCCATCTTGAGGACCCAGGGGAGGAAGGGGATGACGCCCCAGGGGAGCATGCTGCTGTGGTGAGGGAAGTATGGAGCCTCAGCCCCTCACAGTCGGACTCAGCTGAGTCTCAAACCCCTTGTGGCCACTCTCAAGTGGGGAGTTCAAGTGGGGAGGAGGATATGGACTCGCCCACACCCCCTCGAGGATCAGGGAGTGAGAGGGAGGAGGGTGGCCCATCGGGTTTGGGATCTGCTGGGCAGATTGTGAGGAGTAGAGGCTCCACGCCTCCACCTCAGAGCCCTCCCTGGGATACCAGCAGCAGCTCATACCCTGGTGAGTGCATTTCTTATTGTTGTTTGTATGTTTCAGGGTGAATCTGTGCTGTTTTAAATATACTGTTCCCTCATTAACTGTTTTTCAGGGCATCATAGAGCCGGCACCTCCACCAGCTATGCTGCAGAGCTTGCACTCGGGCATAGTCGTGGTAAGTGTTTTTGCTTCTCATTCACATGGTGTATTTCATGCAATTTACAAAGACATACACGTTTTAGGCTACACAGCATTATATTGTGCCAGATTTTTCAGCCTCTTCTATAATACAACTCCTGTTCAATGCAAATTCCAGTACTCACAAATAGGAATAATATTTAGTACAGCATGATGCTGCACTGCGAATGTGGTAGTAAATGTGCATCTTGTAGTGCTGCCACATGGGCAAGTCTAAAATATCAATATGTTTATGGTTAATTTACTACTGTAATTGGCATTGCACTGGCAATGTGTAGCAAAATTGACTGGAAAAACTGGACAATGGTATTGGGTGGTCAATGTGGACTACTTAAATGATACAGCTGAACTCATGAACCACTAAATACCATGCTAATGTCTTCAAAACATGTGTTCAACCTTGTTAGAATAATGAACCAAATGTCTGTTTGCAAACGTCCAAAATATTTTTCGCCTGATTTATATGATGCAAAAAACAGGTGGATGTGGAATAATAATATTCAGGGACCAAGCTTATGAAGATTTCTGTTGTGTTTTTGTCTACACAGATGTTTCCACGAAGACGGACCCGGTCACCATACTCCCCACTCCAGCTCCAGGAACCCCCAGCAGCATGGTCTCTAGCCACAGCTGCGATGGTGAGTACAATGACATGTTGGACAAACATACATTTAAACCATATGTCTTGAGAGATGACAACGCATAAGGGTTAATGTCATTAAGGGGTTAAGTAGGAGACATGTAGATGACATTTGCCCTAGCCACATAACTGCATGTATGCATGCTAGATTGGTGTCTCCCCTTTGTTCACATTGAAACACATAATACATTTAGCCTGTGAGTGTGTTAGGTCATTAACAAAATCCTTCAATTGTAAATTGGATAGCTAAAATTGTAAGAGCTGAAGTAATTGTTCAGTTAGTACTATGGACATGAGTACCTTAGGAAACCAGGAACAACACTCTTCCAAAGCCAAGTAGCCCTTAATTTATGAATTCAGATAATGAAAACATATAGGGTAGGGTGAAAATCGCTAATGGAAGGCCACAAACAAAATTAATGTCCAAAAATATTTGAACATATTAGCTTCATGTAAATTAGCCAAACTAAATATCCAAAAAAAAAATAAAAATAAAAAAAAGAAAACTTGGAACTATGTACAAACAATAATGACCTTTTTTTCTACCTACAGCTTGCAATAATGAGCATCGCAGACAGTGGCAGTATGTCCGCCGGACAAGATTTATGCTGCTGGGGAAGAAGAAACAGCCGTAGGGTGGGGGGTATGGGGTTTGCCGCTATGCGGCCTGAACAGTTGGCCATGGTGGCCTATATTTTTTAAAACAATAAAAATTTATATTTTTCTAATGTAATTTGTGGTCAGAACTTCATTTCACACTAAACACACACAATTACACAATAAAATTGGCTAAGTAACCTTATATTGCCTATGTGAGCATAGACAATATAACATTATTGCAAAAAAAAAAAAAAAACATAACAAAACCTTAAAAAGCCCAGACACTATTAGCTTTGGGTGAGCAATTGTACATTGGCTTCATAGCGACTGCAACACAACATATTCACCATTAGAGGCCAGGTTATTATAGCGACGGAGGAGACCTGTAATAGCGCCTGCGGCTGATCGGGGAGGCCACTAGCGGTCACTCATAGCGCCGCTATTCAGACTCTCATCTGTCGCTACCTGCCACTAATGATGAATCAGCCTGCCTGAATCCCCAGCCAGTGGCATAACTAAATGTGATGGGGCCCTGGTGCAAATATTAAATGGGGCCCTGTCAAGGCTCGTAATAGTGTAAACTATTTTCTGTCTTTAAATTCAAATGGACGCAGCTAGACAACTAATGACTGAAATTGCACAGACAAAATAGTAAACTCATTTTCTAAATGATGCCAAGTCAAATCTGATAAATAAGGTGGAGGAGCAACAATAATGGGCCCCTGGTGACCTTCTGGACCCTGGTGTAGTTGCTCCTCCTATAGTTATGCTGCTGTTTCCACCCATGGAAGCTGGAGAGCCGTCTTCTTTTACCCCCTCCACCCCCCCCCCCAGTACTGAGGCAGGATGAGGAGGTTAAAAAGAAAAAAACTTTTACCTGGACCCAGAATATACAGGGCTGGGCTCGGGTGCTTCTACTGCCAGCTTTACAGAACAGCATCCCCCCCCTTTGTGCCACATGGCACTTTAATGGCAGACAGGAGTCTGCACAGAGCAGGGGATGCTGCTGAAGAAAGTGCTGATGAACATTGCTGGGTTCTGGGACCAGGTGGGAGCTTTTTATTAACCCTCTGTCTGGCCTCAATGTCGGGGGCATCCATAATCAGACTATAGAATAGAAAAGACAAACAATGACCGCACCAACAAATTAAATAACAATAAGTGTTCTGAACTGTGCAGGGTTGAAACAGAACAAACTGTTGAGACCATGAAACAAAAACGGGGGATCCCACGTTACCCCCCCTTTGTACCCTACAAGACCAGAAGCACCACTACAAATGATATAAGAAAGTAATTATTAAAGTTTCTTAAAGCAAATATCTACATATATACATAAATACACTACAAGACACATCTAAAATCCTTTAAAAACATATAAAAGACAATAAAGTTAGTATTGCTTGGGCTAGTCCGGGATTTGAACCCTGGACCCTAAGCGAGAATCATACCCCTAGACCAACGAGCCTCTTTCATATGTTTTCAAAGGATTTTGGATGTGTCTTGTAGTGTATTTATGTATATATGTAGATATTTGCTTTAATAAACTTTATTACTTTCTTATATCATTTATAGTGGTGCTTCTGGTCTTGTAGGGTACAAAGGGGGGTAACGTGGGATCCCCCGATTTTGTTTCACAGACTATAGAATAGTTTTAGACAGCATAAGAAGGAGTTAGAACCAATCTAGTTTTAGATTTTATTGTCTGTGATCGTTTTATAGAGTTATAGCCAGGGGTATAACTTTATGCGGCCCTGGTGCAGCCATTTAAAATGGCCCCTTAATGACTTATGCACAAACCTTCCGAACCTTTTACATCATTTGATTACAATTAGACTGAAACAGCCAAAACAAACGGTGCTTCCTATGAGTATACAATGCTGTGTGATCACAAATCTCATACTTAAAGCAGAACAAAACCGCAGCACAGCCTACTGCTGACCTTCCCCCGGAGCATCCCAAATTGTTCTCTTGTTCCGCTTTAAAGTTGAAAAAAACCCAGCACAACTGGCCCTGGAATCTAAAAGGTTCCAGGGCTAGCCACTGTCCTTCCCATTTGGGATGCCCCGCTGTGTCAAACCACCCCGGTCTCGCGCTCAGCCATTTAGATCTGGGGTTGCGGGTGCTCTCACTCCCGATTGCCGTAACAGGGCCATTTGCCAAGTATTTTTTTGCACGGCAAATGGCTCTTATTGGATCAGAGCCTGCACATACGCTGTAGGACAGGGTAAAGGTTAGTTTTATTGGGCGATCTGGGGGGAGGGTTTACACAGCAGATCTGGGGGATGCTCCTGGGGCAAGAAACAAAACACAGCAATGGGCCTTATTCATTAAGGGATAGCGTCAGGTAGTGCCTGTACAGCGGCAGGCAGCGCCAGGTAGCGTCAGATGAACGCCGGAGACGGCAGCAATTACACATTTATGAAGCCGAATTTGGTGAGCGACTAGAACAACGCCATGTAGGCTCAGCGCACAGCATTGGCGTTCATCCTTGCAGAGCGCCACGTCTAACCTGTTGTTACCTGGCGCTCTCCCATACATTTCTGTGGACGATCCTTAAATCCCTTTCCTGATCCCAATTTTTTTTTTTATCCCCAAAAAAAAACACAAACCTTCTGACATGTATTCTGGGCAAGAAAATTACATTTTTGAAAACTTTTTGTATTAATAATATTTGTATGCAGAATTGTCCTTACATGTCTGGTATTAAAGTGTTCATGTTACAATGTTATAACAATGTAATTCCATATGTTTTCGCTTTGTTACTAGTGGATACATGTACAAAAACAGCCTTTAATCACACAGCCTCTGGCGCTATGGGCTACAATTAAATGATTTTGAGCGCCGGCACTGTTTGTGGCTGTTTTTTTGATGAATGTGGTGTTAGTCAGTCGCACTGAGCTGGTGTTATGGTTTGCTCACATACAGCGTAGTATAGCAACTCACATATCATATTCATCAATGCCGGACAGCGACTGAGGCGCTCTGAAACAATGATCTTTTTTGCAAGCCATATCTGCTCTTTAGAGCACCTTATGTGTGGTATATGTTTATCTATAACTGAATGTTGATAGAACAGCACTAAGCACTTTATTGGTATTGTGTGTTAGTTGAATCTAGTTTTATTAGGTTTTAGGATTTAGTTATGGAGCTTTACACTCCCTTCTAGTTCACTGTCAGTTACTTTGGCCCTTATTTATGAAGGAATAGCGACAGGTAGCGACTGGTGAGCGACCGGTAATGACGGGCACCGCCACGAGAACGCTGGCTCCCCACCACAATCACACATTTATCAAGCCAATCCTGCTTAGCGACTGAGATAGCGCCATATAGCGACTCATTCATCATTATTCCAGCCTCAGCCCACAGCGCCAGCGTCCGACCTTGAACAGCGACAGGTATGACCTCTCGCTACCTGGCGCTCTCCAATGCATTTCAATGGAACAATCTTTAAATATTAATAATTAATTGTTATTAATGTTTGTTTTTTTTTAAATGTGAAATATTCTGTGACCACTTCTGCCATGTTAGCTAATTTTTTAAGGTAAAAAAAAAAAAAAATGTGCAGAATTGATATTACAGGTCTGATATTATTGTATTCATATTACTAAATTCTTAAAAAAATTTTTTTTTTTTGTTTCCAAAAATATGGTGGTTTGGGGGTTAAAAAACTACTTTTAACACATCGCCTCCAGCGCTCTGGGCTTTAAACATGCATTTCACAGCGCGAGAATTTTTTGAGCGTGATTTTTTGATGAATATGGTGGGAGCCGGTCGCTCTGACCAGTCGCTATCATGCGCACCCATACATCGCGGAACCTGTCAAATAGCGACTCGTCACCTTGTATTCAACATTACTGCACACCGACTGAGTCGCTGTCAACAACCGAACAACGGCCAAGCACAGCGACTACTAGCGGGCGCTGTGAAAATACTGCTACAGTCGCTCAACTGTCACTACCTGCCTCTATTAATGAATCGGCCTCCCCGTCACTTATATAGAGCACATTGTCTTCTATGTATTTGCTTATATGTTTGGGTGCTGGATTAGTTATATAAAGGGATACATTGTTATAGAGGACTTGCTTCACAGCTAATATATATATATATATAGGTCGACCCGAATATAAGCCGAGGCACCTAATTTTACCACAAAAAACTGGAAAAGTTATTGACTCGAGTATAAGCCTAGGGTGGGAAATGCAGCAGCTACCGGTAAATTTCAAAAATAAAAATAGATACCAATAATGTTTTTGAATACCGTAAAGAGCAAGAAGGAGGGAATGTGGAAAAGAGCAAGAAGGAGGGAATGTGGAAAAGAGCAAGAAGGAGGGAATGTGGAAAAGAGCAAGAAGGAGGGAATGTGGAAAAGAGCAAGAAGGAGGGAATGTGGAAAAGAGCAAGAAGGAGGGAATGTGGAAAAGAGCAAGAAGGAGGGAATGTGGAAAACAGCAAGAAGGAGGGAATGTGGAAAATGTTGGATGTAGAAAAGAGAAGACTGATGCAATCTGAAAAGGAGAAAAAAAGGTAAAGGCGTAAAATAAGAAAGAAAGAATGTGGAAAAGGGAAGGAAGAGTAAAAGAGAGAGATGTGGAAAAGTTAATTACTAATAGTTGTAAATGCTTTACCCCTGCAGTGCACGTGTCCCAGCTTTATCAGTGGAAAAGGCAATATATCCCAGTAGCTGTCCCACAGCCGGAGGCTCTCTATGAAGGGACAGGGGCGGCAGGGGCAGTGTGACAGTGTGACTGAGCTGCAGGTGGGGAAGCTGTGGCCTGGCTCTGGGGAAGGGGACACAGCGGCGCTGTGTGAGGAGACTCCGCGGCGCCGTGCTCCAGTACCGGCTTTTGCCGCCGCCCCGCACTGGCTCCGACGCACACAGGTAAGTCACCCGTCACCTCTGCGTGGCACACACACACACACACACCTACCTGATGAGGGGGACACAAGAGGACCACATGCCCCGCACTGCTCCAGCATCTTGAACATCCTCACTGCCGACGGCGACCATGCGCGGACGGCAGGCGTGGGTGCGCGCCCACGCGCGCGTGCACCTTAGCGGGAACAGTGATGGCCCTGCCCCTTTTTCTCCTCCATTTCGGCCAAAATTTTCACTGACTCGAGTATAAGCCGAGGTGGCTTTTTTCAGCCCAAAAAGTGGGCTGAAAAACTCGGCTTATACTCGAGTATATACGGTATATATATATATATATATATATATATATATATATATATATATATACAAAAAAGAAAAACTTTTTTTTTTTTATACCTATTTTTAGATCAGCTTTTCTAACATTTTTTTTTTCTCCGCCAGTATATATATATTTTTGATGTGTAGATAGTCCATTTAAAGAAAATTTGGTATATATTGAATGTATTTATCTTTATGGAACAAGAGACCTGGAGGCCATGTACCATGTATTAGTGGTTTTTAATGTGTCTTGTGTGTTGATGTTGTTTTAATTGGTAAATGTCACAAGTGAAATAAAATCTATTGTTTTTACATGACCTGGTGGTGTGCCCCAAAAAATCTTTTGGTTTCTATGTTTTCCTTGGTTTTGTTGCTTGCATATATATTTCTTAGAATCCAAGGCGCACCCACCTGGGGAAATCATTGCAGTATAGCATATTGAGTGGTGCCCCTACAGTCTAGTCTGAAACAATGATCCATGGCCGAGCACAGCGACTACTAGCGGGCGCTCTGAAATCCGTTCTACAGACACTCATCTGTCGCTACCTGGCCTTAGTAATGAATCAGCCCGCCCTTCCAAATCCCAGGTCTTCCTTAAGGCAGAGAAGCAGTAGAATGTCCCCCCCTCCTCCCCAAAATTATGGGCCCCAATGCAATTGCAAGCTCTGCACCCCCCTGTATATGTGCCACTGCTGTAGCTTCATTTCTTGTTTGGTCACTAGAAACAGTAAAATCCAATAGGACCGACAGGTGGTGACCATCAGTGGCGGACTGGGGCCAAAAAATCAGCCCTGAATTTTACCAGCCCCTGAGCGGCTCAAAACATCCTTGTTGAGGCCTCCCCCAACCATGATGCTGGGGTTCTAGCATTGGGGCTGGGGTTCCTTAGCTTGGGGGTACAGGGGGCTGAGAGGGAGACTAAGGGGACAGGGACTGAATGTGGGTATTAAAAGCAGCAGCCCAACTGGCCCCAAAGCAGTGTGGCCCACCGGGCATTGTCCCGGGTCTCCCTATGACCAGTCTACCCCTGGTGACAATCTAAATCCATGGATGTCATTAGCACAAATAACGAGCTTCCTGCGTCAGTAAAACCTTTTTCCGCTATGAGAACATTTCATAGTTTCTACATGTTTTTTTTTTTAATCTTCTGTGCTCCTCAGAGTCGGGATTTTGGTGCTGGGTCCACTTTTCAGCTGTGCTCCACTTATAGAACATTTCTAAATAGTGCAGAAATATATTTCTACATATTGAATAAGTCGACTGTAATAGTTCATCACTGACCTTCCAGTAAGTGAAGTTCATCGGCGTGTTTGCTAAATATCCTGAGCACTGATATCCTGTCTGTGAATAGGACACAGCTGTATGCGAATATTTTGGGGCTCTCCCCCTCATCGGCCTTCTCTGAGCTTTGTAAATGATGCTAAAGATCCACAATACCAATATAGAAAGTACAATGGCGTGAAGTCATTTCATTTATTTTCATGATAGATACATAATATACGCTGCAAATGTGTAAGCTGTAAACATGGGTCCTATCTGAAGTCTATGGGGGTTATGTAAGAAGGGATAGCAGCAGGTAGCGCCTCGTAGCGGCAGGCAGCGTCTGGTGAACGCTGGGCTCTGTACACCCCATTCTTTGAAGGCGATTCTGGTGAGCGCCTCTAACAGCGCCATGTAGCGTCCGATGTATTATTACAGGCAGCTCAGCATATAGCTTCCAGAGCGCCAGGTATCACCTTTTGCTCACTGTCGCTCTCCCATACATTTCAATGGCCATTTGCTTGTGTTTAAACAGCGTGTTTGACATTTTTTTTTTGCTCATATCATTGTGTGACCTCTCCTGGCTGCAAACACTTTTAGAAAGTTTTTGATATTTTTATATTTTTAGACAGAATTGTCATTACAGGTCTGGCACTAAAGTGTTAATGTCAGCATGTTACAACAATGTCATTCCATGTGTTTTCGCTTTGTTACTGGTGGATATGTGTTCAAAAACAGACTTTAATCACACAGCGTCTGGCGCTCTATGATATAGCGACCAGATCCAGAGCGTAGACGCTGTGTGTGTGTCCTTTTTTGATAAGTATGGTGTGGAGCGCCGAGAGTTGGTCACACTGAGCTGGCGCTACCTCTCGCTCCTTGCAGCGCTGTACTGGTGTTAGAGCGTCCAATACACATCACATTCATCAATGCCGGCCAGGTTACTACAGAGACTGAGGCCGTTCTGTTACAGCGCCCGATTCCCGCTTACAGCGTCTACTAGCGGTCACTCTAAGCCGCGCTGTACAGACGCTTATCTGCCGATACCTGGTGTTAGTAGTGAATCAGCCTCCACGTTTTTCTATGCTCCTCATCCTGGCACACCAGTGTAATGGAACTAGAGTTGTCACCTGCCCGGTATCTCACCGGCACAGACGGTATTTCTTGCGCTGGGCCAGTACCAGTATTTTATCTTTACCGCCCATGTTAATGGCCAGTGTCTTGAACATGGACGGGGCTCCGGGTGTGACAAAGGCCGGGGGAGGCGTCCTGGCCAGTTCGCCATTGCAGAGCACCCCTCCCCTCTCCTGTTCCCTCTCCTCTGTCCTCTCTTCTCAGCCCTGCCATGATGTCAGCCGTGATGTCATATGCCCTCCCTCATCTGTGTGCTCCAACCTCCACCCACTCTCTGCATTGAAAGAAGGCCACACCCACATGGCCACACCCCCCACAAGGCCGGTATTTTTTGTAGGGAAAGGTGGCAACCCTAAATGGTCAATGGAACACAAATGTGCATGTGTACTGTATGTGTACTGTTTAGGAGCTTATCTTTGGATTGTCTTGCCTTTGGACATAACCAAATGTGTTAGGGACCTGGTGTGAACATTGAAATGGGGCCCTTTCACAGCTCATACAGTATTTTTTGATCTGCCTTTTAACTCAGTTGGATGCAGCAAGACAATGAAACAGCATAAACAAATTGGGCTTCTTTTCACTAAATGAAGTGAGCACAAATAAGATAAATTACGGTGGCGGAGCAACAATGATGAGGCCCCCATGACCCCCTGCCTCTGGAACTCCTGTGACCTGTCTCCCTGGGCTTTGCTGTGTCTCGATATGACTTGTTTCCTTGATCATGATGATTTCTCTCTTGAACTGACACATAAAATCTTGGTTTCCTCTTTGGTCTCAGAACCTGAGCATTGTGCCCATGAACTCGGCCTGTCTATGCTCTTTGAGTTGCCCGCTTGGTCATTCTGCTTCACTCCTGGTTGCCATGCCAAGAACCTGATAACTTGTTATCCCTTGTTGGACAACCCAAGGTGTTCCTGAATCATCCTCTATCCACACAACTGAGGGCTCTAGTAATATTGGGAGCGTCTCCTAGATGATGGGACCTGGGGAGTCTAATTTTTTCAGTGGTTGTACCAAGGGGTCTCTACCAGCTTGCAGAACCCTAGGCTTGCTGATGGCTTGCAGTGCTGAAACTTTCTGGTGTCACAGTGGCTTTGAGTCCCTCGTATTTGGCTCCTCCTGCCATCTAAGCTGGTACCTGACCTGTACAGCATGCATAAGGTCAATATTGAATGGAAATTGGTTTAATTTGTGAATGAGCAATCAAGACTCCAGGCATTCGTCCAATGGAATGCATCAGCTGGCTGACATCACTACACAGACGTCACGTTATGCTGGATGATGGGCCCTCACAATAGTGCACACTGAGCTATCATCACTGAGGACAGAAGATCCTATACAGTGGAGGCCCCAGCAGAGGGACATATGTCTTGAATCCACCTCCAAAAAGGTTGTTGCTGGGCCTGGCCTTGGGGATCATGAAGAATAGGTTCTCATTAAACTTAAACACCTATGACTTCGAGCTGAAAAAGGCAGCTGGGTGCACAGAAATGAGCTTATTTCCCTTTTGCGTTGCAGAAGCACGGAGGAAGGTAAGCAATCCATAATTCTGTGGGGGGAGGTTCACACAGTGAGGCATGAATGGGAAGGGCTAGCCCTAGAGTGAAGAAGGTTTGGTCTGCTTTCATATATGAGGTCACACTGTTCTTCTTTGTAATTCTCCTTTTTCACTTACTTCAACACTGTGAACTGTGTATTTCCCAAGTAAGCCAGATTGGCCTTCATCCTGACCTGACTATGTCACACTATGCAATCCGAGTGCCTCGGGTGCTGCTGTACTAGTGACACCCGAGTGATACCCCATGGCCAATCATTTTTGGTGCAAGAAGGAAGATGCGCAGGAGTAATCAAATAGATCTGATGAGATGAGGCTCACGTTGTGTGTGTGCCTATGGCATATTTTTAACACACAGGTAGGAGCATACATGGCCCTGATGGGACCCCAGAGCCGGGCCCTCATTGTAAGACCCACCCATCAGCAGCAGCAGCACCTCCCATCTACCCACCCCACCCCCTGCAGACACTTACCGGCCAGGATCAGCTGGAACAGTGGAAGGAGGGGACAAGGAAAGTGCGTATGTGGTGCAGGAACGCGACGAGGGCAGAGCGTGCCATGGACAAACAGTAAGTAAGGGATTGGCTGGCCCATAGAAGAAAAAAGCGGCATGGCTGCTTAGGTGAGTATTGAGCTGGCAGGGAGTATACATTCTGAAGCGGTAGTGCAGGTAGCTTGTTCCACGGGCCCGGGGCATGTGTCTGCACTGCCTCTATGGTATGTACTCCCCTGCACACAGGTGATATTATCTTTCTAATAACCCACAGGAAATTTTTTCTAACTCATATGAGACCTTTCCTAACTCACAGGAGTACTTTTCTAACTTATATAAGACCTTTCCTAACTCGCAGGAGAATATTTCAAACTCATATAAGGCCTTTCCTAACTCACAGGAGAACTTTTCTAACTTATATGAGACCTTTCCTAACTCGCAGGAGTACTTTTCTAATTCATATGAGACCTTTCCTAACTCGCAGGAGAACTTTTCTAATTCATATGAGACCTTTCCTAACTCACAGGAGAACTTTTCTGACTCATATGAGACCGTTCCTAACTCACAGGAGAACTTTTCTGACTCATATGAGACCTTTCCTAACTCACAGGAGAACTTTTCTGACTCATATGAGACCTTTCCTAACTCACAGGAGAACTTTTCTGACTCATATGAGACCTTTCCTAACTCACAGGAGAACTTTCCTAATTCATATGAGACCTTTCCTAACTCACAGGAGAACTTTTCTAATTCATATGAGACCTTTCCTAACTCACAGGAGAACTTTTCTGACTCATATGAGACCCCAAATCTCCACGGCGTGCTATAGGCAGAGCGCATTGGGATAGGGAACGCTGCCTCAGTGTCTAATTAATATAACAGGAGCTTGGTAAATAGGGGCTGGACTGTGCTGAACTCTGCAGAAAATCTGAGCTCATCTCAGGCTGCAAGAAATGAAAAAGGTAGAATTACACCACAACTATTATGTGGTAATAATATTACCGGTAATTTCATAAGTGCCAACATACAGCTGTGTGGCGCTTACACAACTGTTTAAAGGGGCATCCGGCCTGGCTTCATGGCAGATTGGATAATGTAAGAGAAGGAAGCCAGACCATTAAAGGGAAAGTCAGGTCATTTGTTTGAATAGAAAAAGGCTTTGAGCCTCCTTTTGATTGTGGATGGTGTTCCTACTGATGGCTTGACCTGGCACCCTGCATGCTTCCCCAATAATTTATGGTTTAATGCTCAAAGAGGAACTTCGGAGTCCCTGGAGTCTAAAAGACTCCTGGGCCGTCCAAGTTCCTGTCCTTGGGGCTTCCTGAATTGGGATGTACCGTGGTGTGAAACATCCCTGATGCCAAATCCACTCACCTTCTCCCGAGCCCTCGTTGCGCCTAGCTGTGGGTGCCCACACACGGCCTTTCTGATTGTACAGCACGGGCACATCTCAGCTGCAAGGTGAGCAGGGGATGAGGCTGGTGGTGCACTCGGCTCCCTTCGCCACCATTTGGGTGCTTTTAGCCGTCCAGGTGGCTTAGCGGTCAGCGGCGCAGAAGGGCGCAGAAGCCGAGTGACAGCAAGCTTGAGCCTGCCCCATGGGAGCGGCTGGCCAGTTTGGGATGCCACCACATGGAGGAATAACACAGGGAAAAATGTAAATTATTATGTGTTGTTGCTCTTTAAAGAGTTCATCCATTGTGGTACATCCATTCCCAATTAAAGCTAGGACCCCTCACAACCACTGAGACCTGGGGCCTTATTTATCAAGGGATAGCACCAGGTAGTGTCTGACTAGCGCCAGGTACCGCCATCTATCGCCGGCTACCGACTCCAGAACGCCCGGCGGCGGACACAATGACGCATTTATCACGCTAAATGAGGCTAGCGCCGGCGAGAGCGTCAGCTAGCGCGGGATTCATCATGTAGCCGACTGCAACGAACAGCGCCGCTGCTAATCCCATCACAGCGCCAGGTATGACCTGGCGCTCCCTGGCGCTCTCCAATGCATTTCAATGGAGCAATCTTTAAATATTCATAATTAATTGCTATTAATTTTTTTTTTTTTTTTTTAATGTCAAAAATTCTGTGCCCACTTCTGCAATGTTAGGTTTTTTTTTTTAAGGTAAAAAAAAAAAAAAAAAAATTTGTGCAGAATTGATATTACAGGTCTGATATTAATGTATTCATATTACAAAATATATTGAAAAACTTGTATAATTTTTAAATCAAAAAATATGGTTGTTTGGGGGTTAAAAACTACTTTACACCCATCGCCGCCAGCGCTCTGGGGTTTCAACAAGCATTTCACAGCGCGAGAAATTTTTGAGCGTGATTTGTTAATGAATATGCTGCAAGCCGTTCGCTCTGGCCATTCGCTGTCAGGCGCACCCATACAGCGCGGAACCTGTGAAACAGCGACCCCTAACCACGTATTCAACATTACCGCACACCGACTGAGTCGCTCTCAACAAGCGAACAACGGCCAAGCACAGCGAATACTAGCTGGCGCTGTGAAAATCACGCTACTGGCGCTCATCTGTCGCTACCTGGCGCTATTAATGAATCGACCTCCTGTTTTTTATGGGACCAGCTGCAGGAAAATGTCTGTCTTTTGGCAGATGAGGTCATCATACTGTTTGTGAATGCTTCAGTAATTTAAGACAGTGGCATTACCAGTAGAGGGATCAAACCATGACACCATGCAATGAGTGGGGTGCTTATCAGAATCAGATCAGAATCAGGTTTATTTCACCAGGTGCAGATATTCTATAGGCACCATGAATTCATTGTTGCAGAGGGGCTACAGGGCTATAATGGGTAGGGAGACTAACAGTTAACATCCCAGCAGACGCAGATGAAGGAATAGAGTGCAGCAACAGGATAAAAAGGTATTTGGTTCTTGGAAGTGGGATTATAGAGATAGAAAGAATAAGAGAAACTGCTTGTGCCAGGTACCTCCCACCCAGGCAGCCATTGCAGCACTTAATGTGGTCCCTTGACTAAGAATAGAGAGTAGCATAAAATAAGGTTAGAATGTAATGTAGTAGTAGTAAAAAAGAAAATAGTGTAGTGCTGAAGACTAGTCAGGGCCGGATTATTAGGGGGGAGCAAGGACCGCATGCTCCGGGGCCTCCACCACCTGCCCTGCAAAAGGGGCCTCCACCAACCTTTGGGTTATGGTCTGGTCCAGGAGGTTTTCAGTCTTTCGTCTGATGGGCTGCGGGGCCAGCAACAAAGCTATCAGCGACAGTGGCCCCCCCCCACGCCACCACTATTCAGTACAGGCTTAAAACTGGTAGCTATGATCTGTTCTTTTAAACTATGTAACACTAAGGCCCTTATTTAACAAGGGGTAGCGACTGGTGAGCGACCGGTAATGACGGGCACCGCCACGAGAACGCCGGCTCCCCACCACAATCACACATTTATCAAGCCAATCCTGCTTAGCGACTGAGATAGCGCCAGATAACCACTCATTCATCATTATTCCATCCTCAGCCCACAACGCCAGCGTCCGACCTTGAACAGCGACAGGTGTGACCTCTCGCTACCTGGCGCTCTCCAATGCATTTCAATGGAACAATCTTAAAATATTCATAATTAATTGTTAATATTTTTTTTTATGTGAAAAATTTAGTGACCACTTCTGCAATGTTAGATATTTTTTTTAAGGTAAAAAAAAAAAATAAATAAATTTGTGCAGAATTGATATTAAAGGTCTGATATTAATGTATTCATATTACAAAATGTTTTTATAAACTTGTTTTTTTTGGTTTCCAAAAATATGGTTGTTTGGGGGTTAAAAAACTACTTTTAACCCATCGCCGCCAGCGCTCTGGGGTTTAAACAAGCATTTCACAGCGCGAGAATTTTTTGAGCGTGATTTGTTAATGAATATGGTGGGAGCCGGTCGCTAGGGCCATTCGCTATATTCAACATTACTGCACACCGACTGAGTCGCTGTCAACAACCGAACAACGGCCAAGCACAGCGACTACTAGCGGGCGCTGTGAAAAAACTGCTACAGTCGCTCATCTGTCGCTACCTGCCGCTATTAATGAATCGGCCTCTAAGTTAGTTTTACAAGGTACCCTGTAGACATTTGGGAAGACAGCACAAAGCCATGATTACTACAAACTACTGCAAAAAGTAGTTGAAAATAATAAGAGGGGTCACAAAGAGGCAAAAATAACATTAATTATTCCTTGTCTGTTATGGGAAGTTAGGCAACATTAAGTCATCCCAACAGGATCACAGGCTGCTGTAAATTTGGCCATAAGGGTTCAATAAATGGTGCAGTAGAGTTAAAATTACATAGACAAATTGTGAAAATGTGTTTTTTGTTTATTTTATTCTTCTTTTTCACAGACTGTTAATCTGGTGCTTTTTTCAGTAGACAATACTGGGCAGATGTTTATAGGCACATGTGGAAACAATGTTATGGATTGGATTCAAAATAATGGCATGAACTTTTTTTTAATCAATCATCCTAAAAAGTACAATAAGCAAAAAAAAAACCTTTGCCTGTTACCCAACAGCAATCCTCTGACACTTGCACACAGCGTTTAAAGGTCATTGACAGTAGATTACAGAAGAAACGCTACAGGTCCACTGCAGAGCTTTGTTCTTTTGCAAATAATCCCTGACCGGCTCAAAGATGATATTGAGATCAAGGCTCAGACATGCTATGATCTGCTGCACAATTTCTTGTTCTTCTTTTCATCACAGGTTGGTGGTCATTTTCATGTTACAGAATAAAGTAAGGACTGGTCAGATGCCTCCTCAATCATATGATGGATAAGAAATAATGATGGAACCATTAGTCAGAAATGTAGCTTCAAACATAAATCCTACAGAGTGTTTTAATGAGACCTACTCAGTGAATTTGGAAAACGTCCTTCACCACTATTACCTTAGGCAGGCCTGCCAGTAACCACTAGGAACCTGGCACAGCATCTACATAGTGAAGAAGACAAAAGTCTTCACTGAAATATCCCAAAAATGGATTCTGCAGCATGCTTCTATCAATTCTGAAAATGTCCTCCACTGCAATTAAGATTGACAGGAACCACTAAGACCCTGAGACAGACATCTACATACAGGAGAAGTCTTTTCCAAACAGGGAAGAATGCTTCTCTGGGACCTGCAGACTATATTATGAAAAAGTTCTTCACTGCATTTAGCTCAGAACTGACAGGTTCCACTTGGACTCAGCATCTACTGTACATACAGAAGAAACGTTTAATGAAAGAATTCTCCAAATATATGCCCAACAAAGTGATTCAATGAGAACTTCTTCTAAAATGTCCTTCAGTTCTATTATCTCAGCACTGGGAGGAGCCACTGCAGTCATGAGATAACAACTTCTTCAAACATGGATTCCACAGGGTGCTCCACTGAGGCCTGAATTATGAAAATGTCCTTCACTGCTGGGAGGAGCCACTACAGTCATGAGATAACTATCTATATACCGGATAAGTATTTCTTGAAAGACTTCTTCAGACATGGATTCTACACGGTGCTCCACTGAGGTCTGAATTATGAAAAATCCTTCACTGCTATTAAGACATTGTCATAGCAGACGGTTCTCATTGAACGAGAGCCTGCATATGCACAATTGTATCGTGGTGAGTTTTTGGGGGGATTCCTGGGGTGTTTCACACAGCGGGGTGGGTTTTATACCGCTTTAACATGCAAGAGCCTACCATGCTATTTCACACATGCTCCTAAAATACACTTTTGTCTCCATCCAAGGGTCCCATATGCCTCTGTCAGCAATCTATAATATTCAAACATTCAACCTGCCAACCTGGAGCCTAACCATACTGTTCAAAGACCCCTATAAACATTTGCCTACCCAATATACAGGCCTCACCCATTCATTCATTCATTCATTCATTCATTCATTTAAGAGGTCATCCTAAATCCTTCTGGATGACCCACAATAACTATACCTTTTACCTACTGATACCACTGCTTATATTGTCCAGTTCTGTACCATATACAACCTTGCAGGCCACTCGTATAATCTGAGGGGGAGACAGGCTGCCATGTATACCACCTTGCGGCCTTCCATAAAGTCCAGGGACCAAACATATCCCGTTTTGGCTCAACCATAATGTCTACTGGTCTAAACATAACATAGAAATAGATATAGCTTGGGCACCAGAATGTGAGATGATAAGATGTTCTTTATAAAATAAAAATACTTAAGAAATAAACAGTGGCACTTATAGTTTTCCAATGGCTGCCTGGGCCCCAATTACAGCTTGAAATTGCAGAGGTCCCATAGCAGAGACACAGCCATACTACCCTATGCCCTTCAGCACAGGTCTGATGCTCTTCCAGCGGCAACCCAGAGGCAGGGGTATCGGTATCTTACCACCACCTAATTTTTGAACTGGTATAGTGGCACTTACCACTATACTACTTAGCGTTCTCAAGTAGAGCCAAAGTGTAAACTCTTGTTACAATAAAAACATGGTTGCCAATACCCCCCCAAATACTCACAACCCACCTTATTGGAATCAGGGAGCAGAAGAGCTATGTATGCATTGGGATGGGCCCGGGTACATAGTGGGGTCCAGGGTACCCCTGTAAGTGTACCAGAAGCCATGGGCATTAAGATGAAAAAAAAACGCCAACCCATGTGTCCAATTTCGTATGCCCAATAGACATTAATGGTGTTTTTACCCAATTTGCCAAAGCCGAATAGAGGTATGCTCAGCTCATCCCTACTTATATGTATAGCAATGGGCACTCAGGTGAAGGTCTTTTTTTAGGTCAGAGTATGTTAGGTATGGAGTGACCCTTGCTTTGGGAAACACATTTTTCAAAACTGTAGAACCAGTTAGTTAATAATATCCTTTCCATCTTGTCTGTCCTGTATTCCAGCTGTGCACCAGGCTTCCCTGTGGCCAAGTGGGGTTAAATATGGTTTAATTTCTACACTTAAGTCTCAAACATCCCCACACCCAGTTCGGCAATGCACCTCTTTACATCATAAAGCCCAGGGAACAAAAGCTGTTTGAACTTAAAGAGAGTTCATTATGCTGCCAAAGCTTTTGCTTGCCTGAGGGGATGAGCAAATGAACGTGCTGTTTACATGGACATTATCTTCCCCAAACGGCCATTTTCCATTAGAAAGGGTGTAGCATGACCACCCAATAGGGGGCTTCCATATTGATGCTACTGTGCTCCTCATTCCAGAGGATGGCTGATTGACCGTGATTATTAGTGAAGCTGCTTGTTCCTCGTTCAAGGGCAGAGCAACAGCTAGGAAAAAGTGTTGTCATGCTGTATGGAATTATTTATCAGTGCTTATGGTTAAGAGTATAGGCAGTTAAAGTGCACCTATAGTCACATATCACTAGGGGTGTCCGAAAAAAAACATTTTTTTCCTCAGATGATACTAGTATTGATTTTTTCTTTTTAGTATTGATTCTGGCTTTCCCCCCTGCTACAGAGAAAGAAAAGTAAAAAAAAAAGCACTCACCTGACCCCTTGTTCGATTCGTCCTGGTCTCCTTTTCACCCGGGGGCCTATGACGCCCCTGGGTTCCTCCGGCTGCAGGAGAGTGTCCAGAATACGGCACCCCCCACTCCAGCCGCCTCCTGTAAAGAGAAAAAAAAATGTCATTTACTACTCACCCTCTCCCCCTGCTTTTCCGACGGGCACCGGAATCTTCACAACTACCCCCCTTTGGGCAGACGGCGTCACCCTGAAGGCGTCATCCCGCCCCCGACTCTACAGCTGTCAGATGTGGTGATCGCCGGCAGAGGAGGAGAGGTGCAGGGGATCCTCTGATCCCTTGCTTCCCCCCTCCAATGGTCACCGCATCTGTCATTGGAACGGCGAGGGACAGAGAAGCTGACAATTGAAGGTGAGTAAAGTAAAAACATTTTTTTTTTTAAATAAATAGCATTTTTTCTTATGTGTGGTGTCTTTTATTTTACTGTTAACTATTTGTGAACTGGACCCATGAGACCCCTTTACCAGTTCACAAGGCTCGGGGGCTGGCAAGTCACCTGTGACTAGAGGGTGACTTGCCATTAACCCCCCTCATTACCTGCCTTCCAAAGCCCCGGGAGGGGGACAGAAGGGCCCGGGGCCATTAGGCTATGCCGGATTGTAGCCTGCAAGGCCAGGGGCCACCAAGCTCAATGGGGGGGGATCCAGCTTTTTTAGGAAAATGTGAGGTCTCGCAGGGCTCACTGATGGTGTGAGGGGGTGAATTAAATTAGTGTCCCTGTGAACCAGAAGGAGTTTAGGTCTGCTTAAGATGGAACAAACCTGGGCCTAGCTTGGTACAGTTAAACCCCCTCCCTGGGGCCCCACTGTGTGAAACCCCACCAGTCGCCCAATATACATACCTCGCGGGTGAACCTAAGGCGCATGTGCGGTCTGCGTAGGCATCTCTCAAATCTTTCTAGGTCAAAAACTGAATGGCTGGATTGTCCGCACACATCCATAGAGGGATGTAGAATGTAGAGCTTATCGGGAGCTCAGCTGAGCTCCTATTTAGTTATCTTCACAATAATATGTGCAGAGAAAGAAGCAGATTGGAGCAGAGCAGTAGCCAGGCTTTCTGGCACATGGGGCAAAGATTCAAAATGACGCTCCCACTTCTTCTCAGGTCTCTGTTTGGTGCCCCCTCACCTGCTGCACCCGGGGCAAGTGTCCCCCCTGCTCCCCCTAGCTACGCCCCTGGATTGGAGGAGAGCTGCGTCTGCGCTGTGGGAACGCTGGTGAGGTGTGTATATTGGGTGACTAGTGAGGTTTCACACAGTGGGATATCCCGAATCTGGATGCCTTAAGGGTACGGACCAGATCCCAGGATAAAGTGGACCATCTGCTTCGGTCCACTTTAAAGGGTCTAATTAAATTATTTTTGGGGGGTTAATAAAAGTTATAATATAGCCTTAAAGCAAACCAAAACATAGGATTTTCAGAGAATGCCCCCCTACCCCGTGTGTGAACACCCCTGTCCTGTACTCACCCCAATCTAGTGATCCCAAGACACATGCACAGCCTCTCCTCCAATCATAATCCATTGTGGCGCATAATAATACACAGCAATGAATTATGAATAAATGATTTGCCGAGCATCTCTTGCTGGCGGCTCAATCTGGCTGTGCTGCCAGCTATTCAGATACGCCTGGCATGGGTGCACACAGTGGATGGAGGGATGCAGAGGATGCTGGAGAAGGTCCATGTTCAATGGGATCGGCAGTTTGCGGTAGGTAACAGGCTCACCAGTGGGATTTCACACAAAGGGGCATCCTAAGGTTGGACTTTTCCTGGCTTCAGTTTGCTCGAGCTCTTTTGTTTTTGCTGTCATGATTCATCCAGCTTTTATTACAAAAGACAAACCCTTCACCTGACATTGTCCCAACACGTGGCCTCGGCATAGCGTGCATTCTGCAGAAGACACCTAATAAGCATGTGAAGCATTTTATTCCCTCAGGAGGTCTCTGACCTTCCCCACATACGTTTTCCTCATGACTAGAACATGCTGGTAACAAAAGAAAACCAGTGTGTATGTTTATCAAAACTTGTTTTTTTTGACTATCCTGGGTTTTGGTTCTGTGCCTCGCTGTGTGAAACCCCCCCGATTGGTGATGCCAACTCATCTCTTCCTGGTCCTGCAGCGCATGCGCGGCCGCTCGTCCGAGCAGCGCGCTCAGAGTCGCTAACGTCCCGTCGTCTAAGCCTTCGTCTAAGGCCAGCTGCTCCAAGAGCACTGGCGGCTGCATCCCCCGCTTCCCTCTAGCAGGGAACGTGACCGCACCGGCCACTAGCAAATGCCTGCCGCAGGCACGCACTCTGCTACAGGGATAGCAGGGATGTGGCCATGGCTCGTGCATGCGCTGTTGGAATGGGAAACAAGGTAAGTGCATGGGGCGACCTGGGGGGTTTCACACAGGTTTTGGAGGCCCCCGGGGAGAGGGAATCGGCCTGGGAATCTTATAGATTTTGGTCCACTTTAATACAGAATAAAACCCAGGAAGGCTGGTCCGGGAATCTAAAAGATTCTATCCTGAATTGGGCTGCTCCGCTGTGGGAAACCCCCCAGGTTGTTGGTATTCCCTCACCCTTCCCCAGACCATCATTGCATGCGCTGGTCCAATCAGAGCCATTTGCCGTGCCTATGTAATTCAGCAAATAGCTCTGATTGTTTACAGTGGGAGTGGGAGCAGGCGCATCCCCTGCATCCTCGAGCTCTGCGCCTGCTCCCTCCCCAGCCAGTCGGATGAAAATCTTACCTTTCAAATCGCCCCCCCCCCCCCAGCAAAATCGAGCCCTCGATTGGCCACCGTGGTCAGCTACCCAGGCTTAAATATAATTCATTTGATCAAAGCCCACAACTGGACTTAGTTCTGACCAATGTGGAACTGGTGTCTGAGGTTAGGGTGGAGGAAAATTTGGGGTGCAGTGACCCATCAATGCCTGGTTAAAACAGACATTGTGCATTCCTACACTAAAATCGAAGTGCTAGATTTTAAAGTGGCACCACATATCAGATTGCTGGAGGCCCCCTCACAATTTCTACCGCAACACCCCGAAATGATTACCTTAAAGCAGACCAAGGGTGTTGGTGGCAGCCAGTTTAATGACACTCTGGGGGGGCATCCTGAACGCTGGAGCCCCCCCGCACATAACCCCCCAGGACTCCCATAATCCCGCCGCGATTGGCTACAAATTAGGTGACTGAATCAGAGCAGCATCTTAAAGGCAACCACACAACTACACGTGAAACAAACTAGCAAAAATAAAAGGAAGAAAGTCCTCTGGGTTACTAAGGAAGTCAGCACTATAAGATAAGACGGCTGCATATGTACAAAGAAAGGGGAAGTATGGCTGATGAGGAGATGTATAAAATTAACCCATAGAAAAGCTAATTTTAAAAAACTGATTATAAATGCTGCTCAAAAGAGGCAAAAGGAGGAATAAATGGCCAAATCTGTGAAGGTGGGGGGGGGGATAAAAACGTTTTCCGATATATTGGCCACAGAAAGAAGAAAAACTGCAGTCTCAAAAATTGGGAGAATTATTATGATGGAGATAAAATTGGCTGACAATCTGAATAGCTACTTTTGTTCAGTATTTTGAGATGGAGGCTTTAAAACCCATAGCAGGCCTGGCCATAGCATAGAGAAAGCAGCAAAAAAGCCAGCTCACCAACCTCACTCTGCAGGCACGGATAGGGAGATCCCAGGCAATCTTCCACAACGCGTTTCAAGCCCGTAGGCTCTTGATCATACAGTGTAGGATTAAGAGCCTACGGGCTCGAAGCGTGTTATGGGTGCTGTGTCCATGATTTTCACATCTGGGCCAACTTTTGCTTCCACTAGAATAAACATTTTTTCCTTCCATTGGCTAATTTTAATGGCGTAATTAAAAGTTAAATGGCCATAGCATAGCCTCCAGCTGGGAGGGTCTAGCTCTTGAGTTCTTGGAAAATGGGTCCAGATGGCATTTGCCCCAGAGTTTTAAGAGGTTACTGCACCTATTTACGTAACCGTTCCCTTTAAGCAGGTGATTGGAGAATGGTCAGTATTGTACCAAACAATAAGAAGGAGAGTGGAGCAGAAGCCAAGTAACTATAGGCCAGGTAGTTCATCTGTAGTGGTGGAAGTAATGGAAACCTTTTAAAATAAAAAAACAGATAATTTTAACAACCTGTTGGACCCCAAACAGCCTGGCTTTACTGAGGGCCGGTCATGTCAGGCTAATCCTATTAATTTCTTTGATAATAATAATAATAATTTCTTTGATAATGTCACTAAAGTGTTGGATGAAGGTGGTGTTGTGGATATTGCCTACCTGGATTTTAGCAAAGTCTTTGGCACTGTACCACATAAAGAGCTCATAGATAAGTTATTGAAGTTAGGACTCAATCCCTGGATAATTCAGTGGATTTCCAGCTGACTAAAGGATCGGTATCAGTGTTGTTGTTAATGGTGTGCAATCTGAAGAAGGGCGAGTTACAAGTTGTATTATGCAAGGCTCTGTCCTGGGCCCCATTCTTTTTAATATGTTTGTAAGGCACATAGGAGAAGGCTTGGTAGGTAGTTTGCCTGTTTGCTGGTGATATAAAGGTAAGTAATAGGGTGGATATTGCTGGAGGTGTCTGCAACATGGAAAATAATTTGGCTTTACTAGATAACTGGTCAAAACAGTGTCATAAATACAGACAAGGTAAAACATATTGTACAATGAACATTACAAACAAGTTGCTACAAGTTCAGACCAAATGTTGTGAGAACTGGAGTCAAAAAGAGAGAGATCCCTGCACTTGGGTAAAAGAATCCCCACTCTGAGTATTGTATGGGCAGTTCTGTGTTACCCAGGACTTTGTAGGAGAAATTACTGAAAAGTGCGAAAGATGAGCTGTAGTCAGACGGTAGGGAAAGCACACAGGATGGTCGGCTACATAGCTCGAGGCATCACCAGCAGGAAGAGGGAGGGTGTGATGCCGCTTTATAGAGCCCTAGTGAGGCCATAGCTAAAATACTGTGCATAATTCTGGAGACCTACAAAAAGACACTGAAATAGAATGGATCCGAAGGCGACATCAATGGTGGAAATACTCCCGTTGTTGGTACACCCACGATTGGTACCGCCGCTATAAGACAGTATGAGGGGGCATCCAGAATGCTGGAGCCCCCCACACATAAGCGCCCAGAATGCCCATAATTCTTACCTTTAGCAACGATGCGCGCCGGGAATCCAGCAATTGGCTGTCGAGTCTCACATGAGGATTTGGGTTCGGATTCCCGGCGAGGATCAAGGTGAAGGTAAGGATTACGGGCATTCTGGGAGGGTTATGTGTGGGGGGGCGCCCCCCTACTGTCTTATAGCGGCGGTACCAACACCTGTGTCTGCATGGGTGTTGGAACGCATTAAGCTCAAAACGTATCAAGAGACTTAAAGTGGCACTATAGTCAAGTTAACCAACTTCCTCGCTCATTCTATGACTGCCGGTGACCAATAGGGTTTGTCAAGTGGGCTTGCACATCAAACCTGAATGGTTGTTGATGGTCACATGACTGGCTGCCATTAGTTGCCAAACATGTGAATGGGGAAGTGATGACTTGACTGAGGACAGAAGGGAGAGGGGAGAGAGTTAAAGAGGAACATCGGACTGAAAATAACAAGGGGCTGATCCCCCCTCCCCGTTGGCCCCTACTTCCCTTTTGGATGCTACCGCGGCCTGCTGTGGTGACTTTCGGCTGCTTCAGGGCCCGATCACTGAACTTCAGATCTTCACCCAGAAACCACCTAGAAGATGGATCCCTTGGCCAGATGAGTAAATTCTTCACAAAAGTAAAACCAGAGGGGGGAGCAGATCAGTGAGGCTTGGGGGAGGTTTTACCCTCCCCCGATGTTCCTCTTTAATACTACTGCTCCCTGGAGGTTGCCTCGGGAGACAGGCATTTGAATGGAGCAATTAACCATGTAAAAGTGCAGTGTTATGCTCCTAAAAAAACAGGCAGACTGGCTAGACTGGCCCTTTAAAGAGCAGAAACTACAAACGTCAGGTACACTTCACTTGGTTACTCA
The DNA here is from genome assembly GCA_027917425.1 of Gastrophryne carolinensis. NCBI lineage: Eukaryota > Metazoa > Chordata > Amphibia > Anura > Microhylidae > Gastrophryne > Gastrophryne carolinensis. The sequence goes on along the minus strand of CM051238.1, from coordinate 405,249,053 downwards.
AAGTCAAGTATAAGAACAAAAGGGTTCTGTAAGGGTTACAGTGGGGGTCAGAAGCTTTTCTATAAATACGGATTTGCACGGAGCATGACTTACACCGACATGACAGTATAATATGGAGGCTGCGCACATGATATATAAGGAATGTCGCAGGATATATAGGATGACATTCCCAGGGGGAGCTTCAGGCATTCCACAGGTGCTGTCAGTAACATGCTGCCTGTAGACAGGATTTAGACGCACAATCCAGTTCAACTGCATTCATCAGTCACACGCCCCGGCCTAGCTCCATATCCTTTTTCATTTGCTTTCATTTTTCTAGGTTTTCTGACTGCTGGAATCCCCAGGGCTGTTCATGAGATTTTTATAGTTAAGTCCAAAAATGTATGGACAGAAAAGTGAAGAAAAAAGAAAAATATACTCAGCCTACAAAAAGTACCTCGTTAGTTCTTCACTTTTCTACTATTACTACTACTGGCTAACAAGGTGAAACACAATATTGCTGGACACTTCAGAGAAACAGGAATTAAAACCGTTCATGCAACCATTCTGCCAGCAATGTGGACCTACACACTTTCTGTTCCAGGGAAGTTCCTGAACTGCAAGAAAGTTAAGATCACTCCACTACCTCCTGCCATTCATATACATGTTAAAAAAAAAAAATACTTACCTTTTACTTTTGTAGCTTCATCCGATGAAGGAAGCACCAATGACTGACCGCAATGGCGAAAGCTAAAAGCCAAATGGAACTCTGGGATGGTGGGTGGGGGTGGGGGGTGATTTCAGTCTAGTCTAGACCCCGGAACACGGTTGCCATGGAGGGTTTAAATCCATTTAACCTGCCCCAGTAAGTGTAGTTCCTATATGGCACTGTTTCTCAACTTGTGGTACACCTACTCCAGGACGTAAACAGCAGTGTTCAGGGGCACACCAATAGGAGGTGTCTGGTATTTTATTTTAACAGTGAAACATTATCCATTCTTGCTTTAAAAGTACTTTGAGGTCTGTGACCTACTTACCCTGGGGGTACTTGGTTGGAGCTTCTTGACACTTAGTGGTAACTGGCATAAAAAAGTTTAGAAAAACTGCTCTAGTGCATTGTTTCTCGACCTGCAGAACACTGCAGATTAAAGGGGAGAGTAGTGATGTTTAAGGGTGCACAAACATGGGGTGTCTGATGGTACTGTGGTGTTTCTTCACATCAAAACATTATCCCTACTTACTTTAAAGTGTTGAAAACCTTTAACCTTTTTATTTTGGTAACATTTATGTTACTGTAACACACCCATGCTAGGTCCATGCATTGGGGGATATAGTACTCAACTGGGCTACTGCTTTTTGAGCAAGGCCCAGGGTGGTTGGCCAAAGGGGGAGGGTTAAGTACCCACTCAGAATAAAGGCGGGTGGTCACTCCAGTCACAGAGGATAGGGGAAGTCCTTTCAGTTTCAAAGCGAAGGGATGCTCCTGTGCTTATCAGGCAACAGCACACACAATAGGCAGCATTTTGTCGCTGCCACACTGCATATCCCACCATCTTGCTTGGTTTCCTGCTTCTCCATCTAGGGTCCCTCTCAGGCCTACTCTTGCTCCATGAAAGTTCACCCAGGTGATCACCGGCTCTTCACATTCATGGGTGTCAGGTATAATACCTGCACCGCCCTCTTGCCTGCCTGGCACCCCCTTAGGGTACCCAGCTGCTCCTGGCCACTCACTACATTCTTTTGGCACTCCAATGCCCACTTCCCATGGCCTTACCACACTAAGAGTGACTGTATCTTGAATAGTCATTTATGAAATCACTATGTACCTGTTGCCTCCAGGTGTAGGTCAGTTTAGGGGACCATATTCATCACTGTGAACTAGGTCAAGCGGTTTGGAAGCTGTATTCTGACTGACTTTAGGAAGTGTTGCTCTTGTAACTTTGGATTTGATGCAACATTAAACAGTAACTGGACAAGGGGATACTGTTAGATCCTTTATCAGATTTCCCTTTTGTAGTTCCTGTATGCATTCTGTGACCTAAATACCTGTGCCTCATGTGTATACATTGTGTTTATCGGTGCATAGTCTCATCTTTTCCTTCACTGTGTTGGGATGATACAGATGATCATCCAGTTTGGCACTTGCAATCGTCTGCTTGCTATCCAGGATAGAACACTTGTCACCTTGGAATCTTACAAGGGGTAATTTGGCTGTCAAACGCTTCACATATAAGAGTCCTCCATCTAAATCAGGAACATAAAGCACATCTTTTACATGTATGGCTAAATTGTTTCCCGCATCATTAAGACATACAAGGGCTCCATGCTCATATCCTTCTGCATGTATTTTGCTTCTATCTGCAAGGTAAATAGTCTCCATGCACCAGCCTTGAAATGTATGGTTGCCTGTCACTTTAAATGTGGCATTCCAGTTCCCTTCACATGGATCAGAAATGGTGGCTTTGACCTTCTTAATATAGGAAGGACACTGTCTCATTTGCTCTGTTTTCCATATAGAACAGCCTCTCTTTATGTGTCCTTGCTTGTTGTATCTATAGCACACACTGGTTTCCTTCCTGTGTAACCTTGTGCCTGTAGCTGTTAGAGCTGTTCTGGTGTCGGTTGCTGCTCCTTTATTCGCAGATACTCATCTATCAGCTTGATCTTTCCAAATGCTAATGTCAGATCTGTCTCAGGCCTTTTCTCCAGAGCATTGATCAGTGTCGTGTATGTATTGGGTAAGCTGCACAACAAAATGGCTGCACGCGTGACTGCCTGTTATATTCTCACTAACTGATTTGATTTGTGTGATCACTTCCAGCATGGCATTTATATGGTCTTGTATGTCCTGCTCTCTGCTAAGCATCGTTTTTTAAAGTTTCCTCTACAAAACCAACTTTCTGTTTAAACTGGAACTCTCATGCCGTCTATTTAGTACACCCCACATGACTTTCACTGTATTCTCACTGTGCATGTGAATACGCTGATCGTCTTCTCCTAGTAAACTTATGGTGGCCTGTTCCTGTCTGTTTTTCATGTCCCAGTTCTGATAATTATCCTGTGGCCTCTCTGTAATGATAACCTTCCACAAGTCATCTCTGGATAATAGCATTTCCACTTTAAACTTCCATAGCTGATAATTGTCATTGTTCAGCTTGGCCACTGAGAGTTTAAGCTCTGAGCTGCTGGTCATTCTCCCTCTCTCATATATAAGTATATAAGTATAACAGTCTTACTTGTATATAGGAGATGTCTTTGTGGAATCCTGTAGGCATTTTATCTCCCTACGGCGTTCTCAAGCTTTTCCTACCATACAGCCATCACTTCCAACCATGTGCTGATGAGCGCATCTAGCTCAAAAAATGTTTAGAAGTCGGAAGTGATGGCTTTGTATATATTAGAAAATATCCTCAGGCATTTCACACTTAGACGGCTCTTTATGGGTGCTTGAGATAATTTGATTTGCATGGCTTTGCCTATTGCTAAGGATCATGGGAAAATACTGGTATTCATGGCAGGGTTGGCTTTAGGTTAATTTTCACCCTGTGCAATATATCAGAATGATGCCCCCAGAACATACATACATACAAAGATAAAGACTGGTCTTGGAGCAAGTAGTAGACGAATGATGAAGGGAATAGAGATGCGAATGTGTAAAGCAGAGGGAAATACATGTAGGGAACTCTGAAAACAGAGAGAGAGAGCAACAAATGAAATAGGGAAGAGGAAGAGGTAGAGATGAAGGAATGCAGTTGGATGGACCACTGGGGGGAAAAAAAGAGGGAATGCTAAAAATAAGGTAATACTGGGGTGGTGGAAGAGAGGGATGAGAAAGGAGAGAATATGGGAAAATGAGGAAGGAAAAGGTAATGTGGAAAGAGTAGGAAGGAATAAGGAAACGAAAGAAAAGAGAAAATTAAAAAAAAAATGGAATGTGGAGAAATAAAAAAAGAAAATGCAGAAAAAAGAGAAAAGAAGGGAATGTGGAACAGAGAGTGAGGAAGAGAGTGTAAAAAAGAGAAGATGTAAATGTGGAAAAGACAGGGAAGGAGGACATTTGGGAAATGAAAAGAAAAGAAAAAGGAGAGAATGTAGAAAAGCCAGTGAAACAGGAATGTGGAAAAGAAAAAGGAGATATTTGGAAAAGGCATGAGAAATGGAAAACAGAAAAGAAAATGAGATAATGTGGAAAAGAGGGTGAAGGAGGCGAATGTGGAAAAAGAAAAAGAAGCAGATAATGTGGAATAGAGGAAGGATGAAGGGAACATGGAATTAAAAATCAGAGATTTGGGAAAAAGAAACGGCGGGAATGTGTAAGAGGGGGAAAGAGTGATGGTGAAAGGAGAGGAGCTGGAAGAAAGTTGGAAAGGGGAGATTGAAGGAAGGTATAAAAGAAAATGGAGGAGGTGATGTGAAAAAACATAGGGAACAAATTAGTTAAACGGAGGGAGGTAGGTGTGCAAAAAGAGCTAATGAGGGATACAGGAAAAGAAGAGGAGATGGAGGGAGAGAGAGAAAGACCTGTTGAGCGAGCTAATGACTTTTTCTCTCCAGGGGAGCCTGAATGGGGCCTTATTACTGAGAGTTTCGGATAGCACCCTGCGCGGCCACACAGCTTGCACACCCCATAAGCCAGCCATTATTCTGTCACCATGAAAGTACTTTATTGTAAATTGTGGACCAATCACCAGGATTTTGACTATCCTAGTTATTGGTGCCTGCCCCACGGGCATCCCGATGTGTGATGCCCCCTGTGTGAAACCCTCCAGATTAACCGCTTTCAATCACCTTTCTGACATTCTTTCCCACCACGCATGCACGGGTGCTCGTCCAATCAGCGCTTTATGCGGCGCATACTAATGCGCAGCGTAAAGCCACTAATTTGAACTTTGTGTCAACATAGGCACGCCAGCAGACGCATCCCCGGCTCCCCTGTGGAGTGCAGGTGTCTGAGCGTCTCCAACCTAGCTGAATGGCTGGGCGTGGGGAGCGTGCACAGCTGCTCGGAAGCTGGGGAAGCACCCACGGGTGAAGGCTGCGTAGTGAGACCCGCCAGGATCCGGTAAGGTTACCGGTGCCCGGGGGGGGGGGGGTCACACAGCAGGGCATCTGGTGGAGAATGACCCTGGGGCATGCTAGTGGCTGGCCCTGGAATCTTTTCCAGCACGGCCACGTGCCTGTCCCTAAAGTTGTCCCCTCAGTTCCCCCGAGGCAGAGAAGCCTTAATTAAACTGGACCAACACCCAGGATTTTCACTATCCTGGGTGTTGGTCCACTTCCGCGGGGCACCCCGCTGTGTGAAACCCCCCAGAAAGCCCAAAAAACTCACCTGACCCCGCTCCTATGTGACTTGCTCAACCAATCACCGCCGACGGACAAGCGAGGTCCGTCAACGACAAGGTGAGAGCGCCCACCGCCGCCTCTCGCGCGTCCCTCTTACAGGGAGCGTGCCTGCGCCGGCCGTATGTGAATGGTGAAAGGGTGCGTGCCCTGCTAGAGGGATGCGTGAGAGGCGGCAGCGGGGCGCGCATGTGCCGTTGGAACGAGGATCAGGTAGGAGTTGCGGGCGTCCTGGGGGGTTTCACACAGCGGGGCACCCCCGATCGGGGTGCCACGCAGGCAGGGAGCTGAATCTTATAGATTCCCGGGGCGATCAGCATCGGGTGTTGGTCCAGTGGACCAAAACCAAGGATTTAGACTATCCTGGGTTTTCATCCTTTCCACCTGGCCCCCCGATCGGGGGTGCCCCGCTGTGTAAAACTCCCCAGATCGCCGATGCCAACTCACCTCTTCTTGGTACTACGGTGCATGCGCACCCGCTCATCCAATCAGCACGCTCGGAGCCACTGACGTCTCTTCGTCTAAGCCTTCGTCTAAGGACAGCGGCTCTGTGCGCACTGGCGGCCGCATCCCCCGCTTCCCTCTAACAGGGAGCATGCCCGTGCTTGCCATTCGCAAATGGCTGGTGCGGGCACGCGCCCTGCTAGAGGGATAGCAGGGATGCGGCTCGTGCATGAGCCATTGGACTGGGAAACAAGGTGTCACGGACCGGGTGGAGCGGACTCGGGTGTGGATCCGCTTTAACTGTGGAACCGATGGTGGGTACCGTGTCAGGGGAGCGGAGTCTAAGGGGCCACCGGTATTCACCAGAGCCCACCGCAAGGCAGGTTGGTCTTGTGCGGCGAGTGACCCCCAGGTCGCTACCCCCTAACAGCGGCCCAGTCCCACAGTCAGCCGAGGTTCAGTGAGGTACACAAGTGGCAGGCAAAAAGGCGTAGTAAGTACAGGCAGAGATCGGGGCTGGCAGCACAGGTTCGCGGTAAAGGTGAGTAGCCGAGGTCGGGGCAGGCAGCAAAGGTTCAGAGTCGGGGACAGGCAGAGGTCGGTACACGGGTGAGCAATCCAAGAATGTCTGACTTTCAACAAGCATGGAGAGACCAAGATCCGGCACTGAAGGAAAGGAAGTGCCTCTTTAAATAGGGGAAGTAGATGCAGGATTGGATGAGCAGGCACCAATCAGTGCTGTACAGGCCCTTTAAATCTCAGGAATCTAGTGCGCTCGCCCTCTAGTGGATGGAGATGTGCGCGCACCTGAGCATGTGAGGAGGAAGCATTGGGGGAAGGGAGAGAGCTGCAAAATGGATGACGGCTGCATGCAGCCATGGAGGTAAGTGAAGTGCTGCTAGATGGGCGTGCGGCGCTCGCCCTAACACAAGGTAAGTGTGTGGGGCCACCTGGGGGGTTTCACATCCTGATTTGGGATGCTCTGGGGGGAGGGAATTCCCGATTAGATTCCCGGACTAATCGGTGTGGATTTTGGTCCACTTTAAGCCACTCTTGTGCTTTTCAGAGAAGTCACAAATCACAGCCTAGCCAGCCAGAAGCCCATCCTTCAGCCAAGTGTCACATGACATGTTCCCCAGGATTAGCATGGCTGTCTTTGGCTGTATATGGGGTGTGTATGGGACACACATGGATGACAGTCTATGTGACAGCTGCGTCTGGTAACAGCAAGCTATTTTCAAGCGTATCTGGAATATTTCATGCGTGTCCTGACGCTCCTGCACTAATCCCCCTGTATCTCCAAACAGAACAAGACCACATGGCTAGTTCTCCCCACAGTCCTTCATGGCAGACGGCTGGACAAGTGTTGGAGAGTGTGACACATCATAGGAGTGATGATAACCTCGTGACCCCGGAAGCCCTCTGCTTGTCTGACCTAAAGTCATTACAACTGACCCTACTAATTAGATTAGCAGCTCAAGAGAAACCAGTGCAGAGACCACGAGAGATGCTTTATACATGGAAGACTGCAGACCACATGAGAGCACCCGATCCTTCATACATGGAAGACTGCAGACAACAGGATAGCACCCGATCCTTCATACATGGAAGACTGCAGACCACATGAGAGCGCCCGATCCTTCATACATGGAAGACTGCAGACCACATGAGAGCACCCGATGCTTTATACATGGAAGACTGCAGACCACATGAGAGCACCCGATCCTTCATACATGGAAGACTGCAGACCACATGAGAGCACCCGATGCTTTATACATGGAAGACTGCAGACCACATGAGAGCACCCGATGCTTTATACATGGAAGACTGCAGACCACATGAGAGCACCCGATCCTTCATACATGGAAGACTGCAGACCACATGAGAGCACCCGATCCTTCATACATGGAAGATTGCAGACCACATGAGAGCACCCGATCCTTCATACATGGAAGATTGCAGACTACATGAGAGCACCCGATCCTTCATACATGGAAGACTGCAGACCACATGAGAGCACCCGATCCTTCATACATGGAAGACTGCAGACCACATGAGAGCACCCGATCCTTCATACATGGAAGACTGCAGACCACATGAGAGCACCCGATCCTTCATACATGGAAGACTGCAGACCACATGAGAGCACCCGATCCTTCATACATGGAAGACTGCAGACCACATGAGAGCGCCCGATCCTTCATACATGGAAGACTGCAGACCACATGAGAGCACCCGATGCTTTATACATGGAAGACTGCAGACCACATGAGAGCACCCGATCCTTCATACATGGAAGACTGCAGACCACATGAGAGCACCCGATGCTTTATACATGGAAGACTGCAGACCACATGAGAGCACCCGATGCTTTATACATGGAAGACTGCAGACCACATGAGAGCACCCGATCCTTCATACATGGAAGATTGCAGACCACATGAGAGCACCTGATGCTTCATACATGGAAGACTGCAGACCACATGAGAGCACCCGATCCTTCATACATGGAAGACTGCAGACCACATGAGAGCACCCGATCCTTCATACATGGAAGACTGCAGACCACATGAGAGCACCCGATGCTTTATACATGGAAGACTGCAGACCACATGAGAGCGCCCGATCCTTCATACATGGAAGACTGCAGACCACATGAGAGCGCCCGATCCTTCATACATGGAAGACTGCAGACCACATGAGAGCACCCGATGCTTTATACATGGAAGACTGCAGACCACATGAGAGCACCCGATCCTTCATACATGGAAGACTGCAGACCACATGAGAGCACCTGATGCTTCATACATGGAAGACTGCAGACCACATGAGATCACCCGATCCTTCATACATGGAAGACTGCAGACCACATGAGAGCACCCGATCCTTCATACATGGAAGACTGCAGACCACATGAGAGCACCCGATCCTTCATACATGGAAGACTGCAGACCACATGAGAGCACCCGATCCTTCATACATGGAAGACTGCAGACCACATGAGAGCGCCCGATCCTTCATACATGGAAGACTGCAGACCACATGAGAGCACCCGATCCTTCATACATGGAAGACTGCAGACCACATGAGAGCACCCGATCCTTCATACATGGAAGACTGCAGACCACATGAGAGCACCCGATCCTTCATACATGGAAGACTGCAGACCACAGGAGAGCACCCGATCCTTCATACATGGAAGACTGCAGACCACATGAGAGCACCCGATCCTTCATACATGGAAGACTGCAGACCACAGGAGAGCACCCGATCCTTCATACATGGAAGACTGCAGACCACATGAGAGCACCCGATGCTTCATACATGGAAGACTGCAGACCACATGAGAGCACCCGATGCTTCATACATGGAAGACTGCAGACCACATGAGAGCACCCGATCCTTCATACATGGAAGACTGCAGACCACATGAGAGCGCCCGATCCTTCATACATGGAAGACTGCAGACCACATGAGAGCACCCGATCCTTCATACATGGAAGACTGCAGACCACATGAGAGCACCCGATCCTTCATACATGGAAGACTGCAGACCACATGAGAGCACCCAATCCTGGCCAGCCCCTATGCAGGATGCAGGGCCTAAGGAGTGTCAGACAGAGGCTGATTGGCCAATGGGAGGGTATTTCTTTCTTTCTTTATTTCTTTCAGTCCTTCTATTCTTTATTAATTCCTTCTATTGTTCTTTCTTTTTTCCCTTCTATCTTTTCTTTGTTTCTTTCATCTGTACTTTCTGCCATTCTTTCTTTCTTTCTTTTCCATCCTTTATTTCTTCTTTCTCTTCTTTCTTTTTTTACTTCTATCTTTTCTTTATTTCTTTCATCTGTACTTTCTGCCATTCGTTTTCTTTCTTTATTTTTTCCATCTTTTATTTCTGTCTGTTGTTATATTATTTGTAGAGATGAGCGAACTTTTGAAAAATTCCGACAAAAATCGTTTCGACCCGAATAAATTCGCGACGAATCGCTATTAAAAACGGCTATTACTGAGCCTCCTAGAGCCTCAATAGGGTTGTAAACCATTCTGCCTTGCTGTAACACGCACAGGATGCGTGCTGGGTTAGTTAAATAATACTTTGAAGAAATATCACATGCAGATCAGAGGCATCGCTAATAGAATCGCAGAGCGGCACAATTGAATTCAAGAGAGTTGAAGTGGCATCACTATGAGGGGCAGGAGCCCAAACATTGCTTTAAAGAGACACTGGAGTTGGCAGCAGCAGGAGCCCAAAAATTGGATGAATCACACCCTGGAGTTGGCAGCAGCAGCAGGAGCCCAAACATTACTTTAAAGAGACCCTGGGGTTGGCTTCAGGAGCCCAAAAATTGGATGAATCACACCCTGGAGTTGGCAGCAGCAGCAGCAGGAGCCCAAACATTACTTCAAAGAGACCCTGGGGTTGGCTTCAGGAGCCCAAAAATTGGATGAATCACACCCTGGAGTTGGCAGCAGCAGCAGCAGGAGCCCAAACATTACTTCAAAGAGACCCTGGGGTTGGCTTCAGGAGCCCAAAAATTGGATGAATCACACCCTGGAGTTGGCAGGAGTTGACAGCAGCAGCAGCAAAAGCCCAAACATTACTTTAAAGAGACCCTGGGGTTGGCTTCAGGAGCCCAAAAATTGGATGAATCACACCCTGGAGTTGGCAGAAGTTGGCAGCAGCAGCAGGAGCCCAAACATTACTTAAAAGAGACACTGGGGTTGGCTTCAGGAGCCCAAAAATTGGATGAATCACACCCTGGAGTTGGCAGGAGTTGACAGCAGCAGCAGCAGGAGCCCAAACATTACTTTAAAGAGACCCTGGGGTTGGCTTCAGGAGCCCAAAAATTGGATGAATCACACCCTGGAGTTGGCAGGAGTTGGCAGCAGCAGCAACAGGAGCCCAAATATTACTTTAAAGAGACCCTGGGGTTGGCTTCAGGAGCCCAAAAATTGGATGAATCACACCCTGGAGTTGGCAGCAGCAGCAGGAGCCCAAATATTACTTTAAAGAGACACTGGGGTTGGCTTCAGGAGCCCAAAAATTGGATGAATCACACCCTGGAGTTGGCAGAAGTTGGCAGCAGCAGCAGCAGGAGCCCAAATATTACTTTAAAGAGACCCTGGGGTTGGCCTCAGGAGCCCAAAAATTGGATGAATCACACCCTGGAGTTGGCAGGAGTTGACAGCAGCAGCAGCAGGAGCCCAAATATTACTTTAAAGAGACCCTGGGGTTGGCTTCAGGAGCCCAAAAATTGGATGAATCACACCCTGGAGTTGGCAGGAGTTGGCAGCAGCAGCAACAGGAGCCCAAATATTACTTTAAAGAGACCCTGGGGTTGGCTTCAGGAGCCCAAAAATTGGATGAATCACACCCTGGAGTTGGCAGCAGCAGCAGCAGGAGCCCAAATATTACTTTAAAGAGACACTGGGGTTGGCTTCAGGAGCCCAAAAATTGGATGAATCACACCCTGGAGTTGGCAGAAGTTGGCAGCAGCAGCAGCAGGAGCCCAAATATTACTTTAAAGAGACCCTGGGGTTGGCCTCAGGAGCCCAAAAATTGGATGAATCACACCCTGGAGTTGGCAGCAGCAGGAGCCCAAATATTACTTTAAAGAGACCCTGGGGTTGGCTTCAGGAGCCCAAAAATTGGATGAATCACACCCTGGAGTTGGCAGAAGTTGGCAGTAGCAGCAGCAGGAGCCCAAATATTACTTTAAAGAGACCCTGGGGTTGGCTTCAGGAGCCCAAAAATTGGATGAATCACACCCTGGAGTTGGCAGGAGTTGACAGCAGCAGCAGCAGGAGCCCAAATATTACTTTAAAGAGACCCTGGGGTTGGCTTCAGGAGCCCAAAAATTAGATGAATCACACCCTGGAGTTGGCAGGAGTTGGCAGCAGCAGCAACAGGAGCCCAAATATTACTTTAAAGAGACCCTGGGGTTGGCTTCAGGAGCCCAAAAATTGGATGAATCACACCCTGGAGTTGGCAGCAGCAGGAGCCCAAATATTACTTTAAAGAGACACTGGGGTTGGCTTCAGGAGCCCAAAAATTGGATGAATCACACCCTGGAGTTGGCAGAAGTTGGCAGCAGCAGCAGCAGGAGCCCAAATATTACTTTAAAGAGACCCTGGGGTTGGCCTCAGGAGCCCAAAAATTGGATGAATCACACCCTGGAGTTGCAAGCAGCAGCAGGAGCCCAAACATTACTTTAAACAGACCCTGGGGTTGGCTTCAGGAGCCCAGATATTGGATGAATCACACCCTGGAGTTGGCAGCAGCAGCAGCAGGAGCCCAAACATTACTTTAAAGAGACACTGGAGTTGGCTTCAGGAGCCCAAAAATTGGATGAATCACACCCTGGAGTTGGCAGAAGTTGGCAGCAGCAGCAGCAGGAGCCCAAATATTACTTTAAAGAGACCCTGGGGTTGGCTTCAGGAGCCCAAAAATTGGATGAATCACACCCTGGAGTTGGCAGGAGTTGACAGCAGCAGCAGCAGGAGCCCAAATATTACTTTAAAGAGACCCTGGGGTTGGCTTCAGGAGCCCAAAAATTAGATGAATCACACCCTGGAGTTGGCAGGAGTTGGCAGCAGCAGCAACAGGAGCCCAAATATTACTTTAAAGAGACCCTGGGGTTGGCTTCAGGAGCCCAAAAATTGGATGAATCACACCCTGGAGTTGGCAGGAGTTGACAGCAGCAGCAGCAGGAGCCCAAACATTACTTTAAAGAGACCCTGGGGTTGGCTTCAGGAGCCCAAAAATTGGATGAATCACACCCTGGAGTTGGCAGCAGCAGCAGCAGGAGCCCAAATATACACTGGAGTTGGCTTCAGGAGCCCAAAAATTGGATGAATCACACCCTGGAGTTGGCAGAAGTTGGCAGCAGCAGGAGCCCAAAAAATGGCCTAAAGACATAAATATGTTTTGCACCATTTGGAAAGTGTAAAACGTGGCACCATGCTGAATCTAGTCGCATGCATCAGGCATTGGTGGGTGGAAATCCTGGCTGATCCATCCCTGATTCATTTTGACAAAGGTGAGTCTCTCCACATTTTTAGTTGACAGACGAGTTCTCCTCGCCGTAACTATGGCCCCCGCCGCACTAAACACCCGCTCAGATGGCACGCTACTTGCCGGGCAGGACAGCTTTTCCAGGGCAAACTCTGCTAGTTGCGGCCACAAATCAAGTTTGGCTGCCCAGAAGTCCAGCGGATCCTCAAGGTGTGTTGGCATGGTCATGTCAAAGTATGACATGACCTGCTGGTTGAGGTCCTGCTCCAGGTCTTCCTGCTGCTCATGAGTAGCCTCACTATGCGGGTGTAGAAAGCTACTCATTAGCGACTGAAGACTGAGGCTGCTGCTGCTGATGGAGCTGCTGCTGCTGCTCCTGCCAACCCCCCCAGCGGCCATGGCAGTGGAAGGTGAGCGCAGAGGTCCCCTCGAGTCAGACCTGCGAGAGTATGGACCATGGCGCAGATAGGCATCGGCCAACTGCCTACGTAGAATGTCTTTGTAGTAGTTGAGTTTGTACTCCCTTTCGGTGGGTTTAAAAAATGCCCCCATTTTGTGCCGGAAGCGAGGGTCCAATAAGGTGGACAGCCAGAAGTCATCCCGCCGACAGATGGAAACAATTCTGGGGTCACTACGCAAGCACGTGAGCATGCTTCGTGCCATTTGCGCAAGTGACTCGGATGGACTACCTGTCTCCATCTCCACTGCATACTGCCACGGTGTGCCCGGGTCCTCTGTCTCGCCTTCCTCAAAAACCTCTAGCTCCTCTGGCTGCTCCTGCTCCTCCTCTCCTGTCCGCTGACTAGATAAACCAGCCATTTCGCCAAGCCTAAACTGTGTTTCGCTGGGCAACTCCTCCTCCTCCTCCTCTTCCTCCTCCTCCTCCAGTTCAGCTCCAACGGGGTTCATGTGGCCGTAATATGTAAACGCCATGTCTCCAGTGCCCTGACCAGCCATGGTTTCCAACATGTGCTGTAGTACATGAAGCAGTGGAATCACGTCGTTCATCCCGTAATCCTGCCGACTGACAAATAAAGTGGCTTCCTCAAAGGGCCTGAGCAAACGGCAGGTGTCACGTATGAGCTGCCACTGGTTGACATTGAAGTTACACAGGGGAGTCCCCCTATCTGCTTGGATCATCAGGAAATCCGTGATGGCTTTTCTCTGTTCATATAATCGGTCCAACATGTGAAGGGTGGAATTCCAACGGGTGGAAACATCGCAAATCAGACTATGTTGGGGGATACCATTCTGACGCTGTAGCTCAAGAAGGGTGTGTTTGGCGGTGTAGGAGTGGCTGAAGTGCATGCAAAGTTTCCTTGAAGTTGTTAGGATGTCTTGCAGATGGGGGGAACACTTCAGAAACCGCTTGACAACCAGATTGAAGACGTGAGCCATGCAGGGGGCATGGGTCAGGCTTCCTTGGCGCAGTGCAGACAAAATGTTCTTCCCATTGTCGGTAACCATGATTCCCATTTTAAGTTTTCTCGGAGTAAGCCATGTTTGGATTTCCTGATGAATACATTTAAGCAGTTCCTCCCCTGTGTGACTCCGTTCGCCAAGACAAACCATGTGAAGCACTGCGTGACACCTCCGTGCCCTGCACACATGGTAGACTGGAGGGGCACTGAGACTTGAGCCTACAGTGGAGGGTGAGGAGATGGCGGAGGATGAGGAGGCCGAGTCGCACGGTGTCACAGGTCCAATGGGCAGAGAGCGCGGAGGCCGAAGCGGCGTGACCTGTCCAAGTTGCTGCTGCAAAGGGACCACATTCACCCAGTGGGCCGTAAACGACATGTACTGCCCCTGACCGTAGTTACAGCTCCAGATGTCGGCGCTGCCATGTATTTTGCTACACACCGACAGGCTCAAGGACTGGCCCACCTTCTGTTCAACAAAAGTGTGCAGCGCTGGTACTGCCTTCTTGGCAAAGAAATGACGGCTTGGGACTCTCCACCTCGGCTCGGCACAAGCCATCAGTTCTCTGAAAGGTGCAGATTCCACCACCTGAAAAGGGAGCGACTGCAGCACCAGCAACTTGGACAGGAGCACATTCAGCTTCTGCGCCGTAGGATGAGTGGGCGCATACTGCTGTCTCTTGGACATGGCTTCGCTGATGGATTGCTGGCGGGATGCATGACTTGGAGGAGGAGGAGCAGGAGCGACAGAGGATGGGTGTGACGCACAGCTGCCTTCGGCTGAGGTGCTGGAGCCTTGGCTGGCAGAAATTGGGAGCTCACTTGGTGAGGAAGCAGACTGGACCACCCCTTGGGAGCCTCGGTTCTCCCAGGTCGTTTTATGGTGACGCATCATATGTTGACGCAGGGCCGTGGTGCCAACATTTGGACCCTGGCCACGCTTCACCTTTTGCCTACATATCTTGCATGTGGCCATGTTACCCTCCTGCGGATGCCTCAGGAAAAACTGCCACACTGCCGAGTAGCTACTTTTCCCACCCCCTGGCCTCACTGATTCACTGCTGCTGTTGCCAACTCCAGGAACCCCTGCTCCACTACCTCCTGATAAGGTAGACTGCCGCACAGCAGGTGCTCTACCCCGGCCCCGGCCCCGGCCGGCTCCAGCCTTTGGAATTGTGCCCCCATGCTGACTGCTACCACCTTGCTGCCTCAGCTGCTGACTCCGGGGCAACCTGCGCCCCTCTTCTCCTGATGATGACGATGAAGCCCCTTCCTCACCCGGCTCCCAAGTGCGATCGGCTTCATCGTCATCATCATCATCACCGAGTTGTGGCTGTACGTCACTGATGTTCGTGGATTCGTCAACAGTGTCTGGCGCAGGAGCTGGAACGCTCGCAGCACCCACGACACTGTCCACATCACTATTTGTCTGCCTAGCTAAAGAAGCCACCTCCATTTCTTGGCTGGGCAGTAGCTGCTGACTGTCCTCCTGTATCTGATCGTCCTCCTCACTAAAGAGTGGAGCTGAACCCAAAGCATAGGATACGTCGCTGGGGGAGGGAACGGCGTAGGACAGAGGCAATGGGAGGACAGGGACTGCTCTCGGGGCATGCCAACTCAGGGTTGTGTCGGAGGAACCTACCGACCCTAGACTGGGGGTCTCAGATGTAAGTTGTGATGATGTTGTTGATGAGCGCGTCAGCCAATCTACCACGGCAGATGCGTTACTGGTGGAGACCCGACCGCTAGCAGATACTGGCAGATTAGGTCTCTCAGCGTGACTCCTGCTGCTACTGGCCCCCAGTCTGATGCGAGCTCTGCCTGCGGAATCTTGGCCTCTGCCACTCCTCTTTTCACTTCCAGGCACTTGTCTGCCCGACATAGTCTAACTGGCGTGGTAGTAGGTGATATTTAAAAAACCCCCGGGCAGCGGTGGGTCTATATGAAACAGAATATAATGCACACCAAAAGTGAGCAGTAACACTCAGCCTCCAACAGGCCTGCTTAGTGTAAATAAGAGAGCTGCTTAGTGTAAATAAAGAGGGGTATGCTATGTTACAGAATGGGATGCCTCAACAGAAGTGCACCTGGCAGGCAGCAGTAAGCCTATGCCCAGCAAAAGTGTCTTTATCAGGCTAATTTCAAATATAATAAGAGCAAATGGTTATATGGTCTTAAACAGAGGCTGCTGTAGTCACAGAATGGGATGCCCCAAAAAAGATCCAGTAGTGCTATGCCCAGCAAAAGTGTCTTTATCAGGCTAATTTCAAATATAATAAGAGCAAATGGTTATATGGTCTTAAACAGAGGCTGCTATAGTCACAGAATGGGATGCCCTGGCAGGATCCAGAAGTACTATGCCGAGCAAAAGTGTCTTTATCAGGCTAATTTCAAATATAATAAGAGCAAATGGTTATATGGTCTTAAACAGAGGCTGCTATAGTCACAGAATGGGATGCCCTGGCAGGGTCCAGAAGTACTATGCCGAGCAAAAGTGTCTTTATCAGGCCTAATTTCAAATATAATAAGAGCAAATGGTTATATGGTCTTAAACAGAGGCTGCTATAGTCACAGAATGGGATGCCCTGGCAGGATCCAGAAGTACTATGCCGAGCAAAAGTGTCTTTATCAGGCTAATTTCAAATATAAGAGCAAATGGTTA
Organism: Gastrophryne carolinensis; assembly: GCA_027917425.1. Taxonomy (NCBI): domain Eukaryota; kingdom Metazoa; phylum Chordata; class Amphibia; order Anura; family Microhylidae; genus Gastrophryne; species Gastrophryne carolinensis. Next base: position 405,232,195 of record CM051238.1, on the reverse strand, counting down.
TATGGTCTTAAACAGAGGCTGCTATAGTCACAGAATGGGATGCCCTGGCAGGGTCCAGAAGTACTATGCCGAGCAAAAGTGTCTTTATCAGGCCTAATTTCAAATATAATAAGAGCAAATGGTTATATGATCTTAAACAGAGGCTGCTATAGTCACAGAATGGGATGCCCTGGCAGGGTCCAGAAGTACTATGCCGAGCAAAAGTGTCTTTATCAGGCCTAATTTCAAATATAATAAGAGCAAATGGTTATATGGTCTTAAACAGAGGCTGCTATAGTCACAGAATGGGATGCCCTGGCAGGATCCAGAAGTACTATGCCGAGCAAAAGTGTCTTTATCAGGCTAATTTCAAATATAATAAGAGCAAATGGTTATATGGTCTTAAATAGAGGCTGGTGTAGTCACAGAATGGGATGCCACAAAAACCAGAGAGCATGCACAGCAAAAGTGTCTTTATCAGGCCTAATTTCTATGAGAATAAGTGCAAATGGTTATTATGGTATTAAATAGAGGCTGGTGTAGTCACAGAATGGGATGCCACAAAAACCAGAGAGCATGCACAGCAAAAGTGTCTTTATCAGGCCTGATTTCTATGAGAATAAGTGCAAATGGTTATTATGGTATTAAATAGAGGCTGGTGTAGTCACAGAATGGGATGCCACAAAAACCAGAGAGCATGCACAGCAAAAGTGTCTTTATCAGGCCTGATTTCTATGAGAATAAGTGCAAATGGTTATTATGGTATTAAATAGAGGCTGGTGTAGTCACAGAATGGGATGCCACAAAAACCAGAGAGCATGCACAGCAAAAGTGTCTTTATCAGGCCTAATTTCTATGAGAATAAGTGCAAATGGTTATTATGGTATTAAATAGAGGCTGGTGTAGTCACAGAATGGGATGCCACAAAAACCAGAGAGCATGCACAGCAAAAGTGTCTTTATCAGGCCTGATTTCTATGAGAATAAGTGCAAATGGTTATTATGGTATTAAATAGAGGCTGGTGTAGTCACAGAATGGGATGCCACAAAAACCAGAGAGCATGCACAGCAAAAGTGTCTTTATCAGGCCTAATTTCTATGAGAATAAGTGCAAATGGTTATTATGGTATTAAATAGAGGCTGGTGTAGTCACAGAATGGGATGCCACAAAAACCAGAGAGCATGCACAGCAAAAGTGTCTTTATCAGGCCTGATTTCTATGAGAATAAGTGCAAATGGTTATTATGGTATTAAATAGAGGCTGGTGTAGTCACAGAATGGGATGCCACAAAAACCAGAGAGCATGCACAGCAAAAGTGTCTTTATCAGGCCTGATTTCTATGAGAATAAGTGCAAATGGTTATTATGGTATTAAATAGAGGCTGGTGTAGTCACAGAATGGGATGCCACAAAAACCAGAGAGCATGCACAGCAAAAGTGTCTTTATCAGGCCTGATTTCTATGAGAATAAGTGCAAATGGTTATTATGGTATTAAATAGAGGCGGTGTAGTCACAGAATGGGATGCCACAAAAACCAGAGAGCATGCACAGCAAAAGTGTCTTTATCAGGCCTGATTTCTATGAGAATAAGTGCAAATGGTTATTATGGTATTAAATAGAGGCTGGTGTAGTCACAGAATGGGATGCCACAAAAACCAGAGAGCATGCACAGCAAAAGTGTCTTTATCAGGCCTGATTTCTATGAGAATAAGTGCAAATGGTTATTATGGTATTAAATAGAGGCTGGTGTAGTCACAGAATGGGATGCCACAAAAACCAGAGAGCATGCACAGCAAAAGTGTCTTTATCAGGCCTAATTTCTATGAGAATAAGTGCAAATGGTTATTATGGTATTAAATAGAGGCTGGTGTAGTCACAGAATGGGATGCCACAAAAACCAGAGAGCATGCACAGCAAAAGTGTCTTTATCAGGCCTAATTTCTATGAGAATAAGTGCAAATGGTTATTATGGTATTAAATAGAGGCTGGTGTAGTCACAGAATGGGATGCCACAAAAACCAGAGAGCATGCACAGCAAAAGTGTCTTCATCAGGCCTAATTTCTATGAGAATAAGTGCAAATGGTTATTATGGTATTAAATAGAGGCTGGTGTAGTCACAGAATGGGATGCCACAAAAACCAGAGAGCATGCACAGCAAAAGTGTCTTTATCAGGCCTAATTTCTATGAGAATAAGTGCAAATGGTTATTATGGTATTAAATAGAGGCTGGTGTAGTCACAGAATGGGATGCCACAAAAACCAGAGAGCATGCACAGCAAAAGTGTCTTTATCAGGCCTGATTTCTATGAGAATAAGTGCAAATGGTTATTATGGTATTAAATAGAGGCGGTGTAGTCACAGAATGGGATGCCACAAAAACCAGAGAGCATGCACAGCAAAAGTGTCTTTATCAGGCCTGATTTCTATGAGAATAAGTGCAAATGGTTATTATGGTATTAAATAGAGGCTGGTGTAGTCACAGAATGGGATGCCACAAAAACCAGAGAGCATGCACAGCAAAAGTGTCTTTATCAGGCCTGATTTCTATGAGAATAAGTGCAAATGGTTATTATGGTATTAAATAGAGGCGGTGTAGTCACAGAATGGGATGCCACAAAAACCAGAGAGCATGCACAGCAAAAGTGTCTTTATCAGGCCTGATTTCTATGAGAATAAGTGCAAATGGTTATTATGGTATTAAATAGAGGCTGGTGTAGTCACAGAATGGGATGCCACAAAAACCAGAGAGCATGCACAGCAAAAGTGTCTTTATCAGGCCTGATTTCTATGAGAATAAGTGCAAATGGTTATTATGGTATTAAATAGAGGCGGTGTAGTCACAGAATGGGATGCCACAAAAACCAGAGAGCATGCACAGCAAAAGTGTCTTTATCAGGCCTAATTTCTATGAGAATAAGTGCAAATGGTTATTATGGTATTAAATAGAGGCTGGTGTAGTCACAGAATGGGATGCCACAAAAACCAGAGAGCATGCACAGCAAAAGTGTCTTTATCAGGCCTAATTTCTATGAGAATAAGTGCAAATGGTTATTATGGTATTAAATAGAGGCTGGTGTTGTCACAGAATGGGATGCCACAAAAACCAGAGAGCATGCACAGCAAAAGTGTCTTTATCAGGCCTAATTTCTATGAGAATAAGTGCAAATGGTTATTATGGTATTAAATAGAGGCTGGTGTAGTCACAGAATGGGATGCCACAAAAACCAGAGAGCATGCACAGCAAAAGTGTCTTTATCAGGCCTGATTTCTATGAGAATAAGTGCAAATGGTTATTATGGTATTAAATAGAGGCGGTGTAGTCACAGAATGGGATGCCACAAAAACCAGAGAGCATGCACAGCAAAAGTGTCTTTATCAGGCCTGATTTCTATGAGAATAAGTGCAAATGGTTATTATGGTATTAAATAGAGGCTGGTGTAGTCACAGAATGGGATGCCACAAAAACCAGAGAGCATGCACAGCAAAAGTGTCTTTATCAGGCCTGATTTCTATGAGAATAAGTGCAAATGGTTATTATGGTATTAAATAGAGGCGGTGTAGTCACAGAATGGGATGCCACAAAAACCAGAGAGCATGCACAGCAAAAGTGTCTTTATCAGGCCTAATTTCTATGAGAATAAGTGCAAATGGTTATTATGGTATTAAATAGAGGCTGGTGTTGTCACAGAATGGGATGCCACAAAAACCAGAGAGCATGCACAGCAAAAGTGTCTTTATCAGGCCTAATTTCTATGAGAATAAGTGCAAATGGTTATTATGGTATTAAATAGAGGCTGGTGTAGTCACAGAATGGGATGCCACAAAAACCAGAGAGCATGCACAGCAAAAGTGTCTTTATCAGGCCTGATTTCTATGAGAATAAGTGCAAATGGTTATTATGGTATTAAATAGAGGCGGTGTAGTCACAGAATGGGATGCCACAAAAACCAGAGAGCATGCACAGCAAAAGTGTCTTTATCAGGCCTAATTTCTATGAGAATAAGTGCAAATGGTTATTATGGTATTAAATAGAGGCGGTGTAGTCACAGAATGGGATGCCACAAAAACCAGAGAGCATGCACAGCAAAAGTGTCTTTATCAGGCCTGATTTCTATGAGAATAAGTGCAAATGGTTATTATGGTATTAAATAGAGGCTGGTGTAGTCACAGAATGGGATGCCACAAAAACCAGAGAGCATGCACAGCAAAAGTGTCTTTATCAGGCCTGATTTCTATGAGAATAAGTGCAAATGGTTATTATGGTATTAAATAGAGGCTGGTGTAGTCACAGAATGGGATGCCACAAAAACCAGAGAGCATGCACAGCAAAAGTGTCTTTATCAGGCCTGATTTCTATGAGAATAAGTGCAAATGGTTATTATGGTATTAAATAGAGGCGGTGTAGTCACAGAATGGGATGCCACAAAAACCAGAGAGCATGCACAGCAAAAGTGTCTTTATCAGGCCTGATTTCTATGAGAATAAGTGCAAATGGTTATTATGCTATTAAATAGAGGCTGGTGTAGTCACAGAATGGGATGCCACAAAAACCAGAGAGCATGCACAGCAAAAGTGTCTTTATCAGGCCTGATTTCTATGAGAATAAGTGCAAATGGTTATTATGGTATTAAACAGAGGCTGGTGTAGTCACAGAATGGGATGCCTCACAGCAGACTTAAGATCAGTTCAGTATATATGCACAGTTAGTTAGTGTAAGCAGCCTGAAAACGCTAACAAAGCAGGCTGGATGAAAAAAAAAAAAAAAACTGACAGCCTCCGATTTTCCATTCCTTTCCCTGTTTTCCGCTGACTTTCTGTCTGTCTCCTGTCTGTCTCCTGCCTGTCTCCAGCCTGTCCCTGTCTGTCCCTGCCTGTCTAACTGTCTCTCCCTCAGCTACACAGCGTTCTGTCTCTCACGAATGCAATAGAGAAATGAGGCAGGAAAGCAAGATGGCCGGCCTTAAATACCGCTGTGACGTCACCGGGCTTGCTGGCTGCTGATAGGCTGCATGTGACTGTCCCAGCATACACTGCCCCAGCTTACATGTCTGGACATGTCCCGTCCACCATCTTAGAATGCCTGTAATGTAAATGAATGGATGTTAAAGGAAAACTTCGAGCGATCGAATCGCGGGGAAATTCGGATTCGATCCGAATCGAATTTTTCCTGAAATTCGGATCGAATCCGGGTTCGTCCGGATCGATTCGCTCATCCCTAATTATTTGGCTCTTTCCTTCTCATCTTTTTCTTTCCATCTTTGCATCTTTTCTTTGATTCATTTGATGCACTTTCATCCATTTGTTATTTCTTACATTCTCACATCTTTCCTTTGTTTCCTTTTTTTATCTGTTCTTTCTGTCATTTATTTTCTTTCTCTCTTCTGTTCGTTCTGACACTCCTTTTATATATTCTTTCCTTTTACCATTTTTTTTGTCTTTCCTTCTATTCTGGCATGGCAGGTTATGTTTGGGTTAGGTTTAGGTGTTACAGATTTTTGGGTTATGTTATATCTGCCCATCAGGATCTACCAAGAAAAGGTGAAGGGGAAAAAGGCAAAGGCAAGAAACAATTTGCTCTAGAGATGGTAATGTGGAGGCTGATTCACTGCTAGTGCCAGGTATTGCCAGATGAGCATCTGTATAGCGGCGTTTAGAGCGACCACTAGTAGACGCTGTAAATGGGTATCGGGCGCTGTAACAGAGCATCTCGGTCGCTCTAGTAACCTGGCATTGATAAATGTGATGTGTGTTGGGCGTCCTAACAACAGTACAATGCTGCAGCGAGCGAGAGGTGGCGCCAGCTCAGTGCACCAGGCACTTGGCGCTCCACACCATATTTAACAAAAAACTACACACACACAGCGCCGGCGCTCTAAATCTGGTCGCTGTAGCATAGAACACAAGACGCTGTGTGATTAAAGTGGACCAACACCCACCCCTGATCGGCTCGATCAGCTCCCTCCCCGCGGGGCATCCGAAATCGGGATGCCCCGCTGTGTGAAACCCCCCAGAAAGCCTCTAAAAACGTACCTTATCAGCGACGGATAAGCCGCCGCCTCCTGCGCGTCCCTCTAGCAGGGCGCGCACCCGCGCCGGCCGTTTGTGAATGCCCGGCGCGGGCGCGCGCCCTGTAAGAGGGACGCGCGAGATGCGGCGGCTTATCCATCGCCGCTTGTCCGTCGCCGATAAGGTAAGATTTCAGGGGCTTTCTGGGGGGTTTCCCCGATCGGGGTGCCCCGCGGAAGTGGACCAACACCCAGGATAGTGAAAATCCTGGGTGTTGGTCCACTTTAAAGTCTGTTTTTGAACACATATCCACCAGTAACAAAGCGAAAACACATGGAATGACATTGTTTTACCACTGCGACATTAACATTTTAGTGCCAGACCTGTAATGACAATTCTACATAAAAATATAAAAAGTAAACACAGTTCCTAAAAGTGTTTGCAGCCAGGAGAGGTCACACAATGATTTGAGCAAAAAAAAAAGTAAATTGCCAAACACGCTGTTTATACACAACTAATGAGACCCCATTGAAATATATGGGAGAGTGCTACAGAGCTCCAGGTACTACATGGCGCTATGGAGCCTAGAGTGCTGGCGCTATACACTGAGCCTCCTGTAATAATACATGTGACGCTACATGGCGCTGTTAGAGACGCTCAACAGATTCGCTTTCTTAAATGTGGTTTTGCGTACAGCGCCCGGCGTTCACCAGATGCTGCCTGCCACTACAAGGCGCTACCTGGCGCTATCCCTTCTTAAATAACCCCCTTAGTGTAATTAGCTCAGGGTGTGGCTGGAGCAATTTAGACAGACTATACCAATTAACTCCAGCATTAGCTTTAGATCTTTGTTTTACAGTATCTTTTGCTGAAAATTCAGAGTTGAAGGCACCTTTTCCATTCGTGTGAGGAAAGAGACAATCCCCATGAATGGGGTGTTACTGGCCCCAAGTCAGGAATGTATTAGCCTCTTGTATATTGTGGTGAGCCTGCTTTGGGGTGACATGCCATTCCCTGAGGTTGGAGGCGTGTGTCGCTGTGCACCCCGGGAGCCGGCCATGGATTTGGAAAACACAAACTCCAGCCTGGTGAGCAGACGTGACCTCAATTCAGGGAAACTCTACAAACGTCCATTGTTGGCGTGTCTGAATAATTAGGGTTTTGTATGGCTCTGCCATTAAATAAAGATGTGGAACAAAAGCGCGCCACGCTGTGAATGGTGTGTCACTCCGCAGAGGCTCCTGTGCTGCCAGGTCTGACTACGCTGCCTCTGATATCATCATACACACATGGAGGCTGATTCATTACTAGCGCCAGATGAGCGTCTCTATAGCGCTGCTTAGAGCGACCGCTAGTAGAAGCTGTAAGCGGGTATCAGGCGCTGTAACAGAGCGCCTTAGGCCTTTATTTATGAAGGAATAGCGACAGGTAGCGACTGGTGAGCGACCGGTAATGACGGGCCCCGCCACGAGAACGCCGGCTCCCCTCCGCAATCACACATTTATCAAGCCAATCCTGCTTAGCGACTGAGATAGCGCCATATAGCGACTCATTCATCATTATTCCAGCCTCAGCCCACAGCGCCAGCGTCCAACCTTGAACAGCGACAGGTATGACCTCACGCTACCCGGCGCTCTCCAATGCATTTCAATGGAACAATCTTTAAATATTAATAATTAATTGTTATTAATGTTTTTTTTTTTTTTAAATGTGAAAAATTCTTTGACCACTTCTGCCATGTTAGATAATTTTTTTAAGGGAAAAATTTTTTTTTTAAAAATTGTACAGAATTGATATTACAGGTCTGATATTGTTGTATTCATATTACAAAATTATTTAAAATACTTTTTTTTTTTGGTTTACAAAAATATGGTTGTTTGGGGGTTAAAAAACTACTTTTAACCCATCGCCGCCAGCGCTCTGGGGTTTAAACAAGCATTTCACAGCGCGAGAATTTTTTGAGCGTGATTTTTTGATGAATATGGTGGGAGCCGGTCGCTCTGACCAGTCGCTATCATGCGCACCCATACAGTGCGGAACCTGTCAAATAGTGACTCGTATTCAACATTACGCCACACTGACTGAGTCGCTATCAACTACCGAACAACGGCCAAGCACAGCGACTACTAGCGGGTGCTGTGAAAATACCGCTACATGTCGCTATTAATAAATCAGCCTCCCCGTTGTTGTAGTAACCTGGCCGGCATTGATGAATGTGATGTATGTTGGGCGTTCTAACATCAGTACAGCGCTGCAGGGAGCAAAATGTAGGGCCAGCTCAGTGCATCTGGCTCACGGCGCTCCACACTATACTTATCAAAAAACTACACACACAGCGTCGGCGCTCTAAAGCTGGGCGCTGTAGCATAGAGCGCCAGACGCTGTGTGATTAAAGTCTGTTTTTGAACACATATCCACCAGTAACAAAGCGAAAAAACACATGGAATGACATTATTTTAACACTGTGACATTAACACTTTAGTGCCAGACCATGACAATTCTGCATAAAAATATAGTCCAAAAAGTTTCTAAAAGTGTTTGTTTGCAGCCAGGAGAGGTCACACAATGATTAGAGCAAATAAAAAAAAAAAAAAAAAAAAATGGTCAAACACACTGTTTAAACACAAGCAAATGAACGGCCATTGAAATGTATGGGAGAGCGACAGGTAGCGACAGGTGGGGCTGTACCTGGCGCCGGCGCTATACGCTGAGCCGCCTGTAATAATACATCAGACATTACATGGCGCTGTTAGAGGCGCTCACCAAATTCTCTTTTTTTTGTGTACAGCGCCCGGCGTTCACCAGACGCTGCCTAACGCTACGAGGCGCTACCTGGCGCTATCACCAGGAAAAAGAGCCATGATGACTAACCTTATTGATAAAACTAACCGGAGATATTCTGCACCTCTTTGGTCTGGAGATCTTATCCACTTCACCCCCAGGTAGGGTTCTTCCCTAGTTCTTCCATCATCGGATCACAAACTGGTGTTTTTCATCTCTGCACTCTTCCTTTTTGCTTCTTTGCTTTTTTTATTTACTTTTCCTATACTCTTTGGCTCTTGTCTTCCTCCTTCCCTTTTCTTCTTCCTTTTTTTCCTCTCTTCTTCCTGATGTAGGATGCCCCCGTGTGAAACCCCCAGATCGTCACCTTTCCGGCATTCCTACTGCGCTCATCCAATCAGCGCTTTATGTGGCGCAAACTAATGCGCAGCATAAAGCCGCTGATTTGAGCGTGCCGCTGGCCGCAACCCCTGTGGAGTGCACGCTGCCGAGCGCCCAGCCTAACCGAATGCGCACAACTACATGGAAGCTGGGAATGCATCCGCAGGCGAAGACCTTCCGCTTCTTCTTTCTTTTTTCCTCTCTTATTCCTCTATTTCTTTTAGTACATAGTTCATTGTTTCTATTCTCTTTTTTTTCTCGTTTTGTTTTTTTTCTTCCAATGTTTTACTTTGGCCCTTATTTAAGAAGGGATAGCGTCAGGTAGTGGCTGGTTAATGAGAGGTAGCGACTGGTAACGACTGGTGAACGACGGACACGGCACGCAATTACACATTTATCAAGCAGAATCTGTTTAGCGACTGGGATAGCGCCATGTAGCGTCCGATCCATCATTATCCCAGCCTCAGCGAACACCTTGCACAGCGCCAGGTATAACCTCTCGCTACCTGACGCTCTGCCATACATTTCAATGGATGAACCTTTTCTTCTCTTTAAACGGAGTATTTGTTTTTTTTTTTATCTCAAATAATTCTGTGACCTCTTCTGGCATTGAAATAGCAGTTTTTTCACATTTATTTTATTTTTTAAATATTTCTTCAGAAATGACATTACAGGTCTGCCATTAAAGTGTTCATGTTACAATGTTGCTACAATGTAATTCCATATGTTTTCGCTTTGTTACTAGTGGATAGATGCTGAAAAACAGACTTTAAACACACCGCCTCCTGCGCTCTGGGCTTCAAACAAGCATGTTTCTGCGCCAGAGATTTGTGAGGCTGTTTTTTTGCTGAATATGGTGTGAGTCGGTCGCTATGAGCAGTCGCTAACATGCGCTCCCATACAGCACTGTACTGGTTAAATAGGGACTCGTCACAATGTATTCATCATTACTGCACAGTGACTGAGCCGCTGCACTTTCACATTCCCTCTATACATGTTCACTCTTTTTCACATTCCCTTCATCTTTCTCTTTTTTCCACATTCCATTCTTCTTTTCCCTTTTTTTGCACCTTTTCTCCTTCTCCTCATATCGTTGCTCTCTTCATCTCTCGCTTTCGCTTTCATGTTATATTAATCTCTCCTCCACTTTCCCTCTATGCTCCTCATACTTTCTGTCTAACCATAGTGTTGTCATTGTGTTGTATATGTGCAGTATGTATGTGTTTGGGGGCATCATCTATTCATTATTATCACTTAAAGTGGACCAAAACCCAGGATTTTGACTATCCTGGGATTTGGTCCCTTCCCCCGGGCCCCCCGATCGCTGTGTGAAACCCCCCAGGACGCTGAGACCAACTCACCTCTTCCTGGTCCTAAGGCGCGTCTAAGAGCAGCAGCTCCGAGCGCGCTGACGGACGCATAACAGGGAGTGCGCCCATGCCGGCCATTCACAAATGCCTGGCGCAGGCACGTGCCCTGCTAGAAGGATAGCGGGGATACACCTGCGGCTCGCTTATGCGCTGTTAGACCAGGAAACAAGGTAAGTGAATGGGGCGATCTGGGGGGGTTTCACACAGTGGGGCATCCCGATTTTGGAATCCCCGGGGGGAATCGCTTGGCGTGGGTTTTGGTCCACTTAAAGCGGACCTTCACCCTGAATAAGAGCCTATCTTATATGTTTCCCACACCCTGATTGCTGACATTAAAAATCATCCTACCTGCATCTACTGCATGTTATGAGCCTTTAAACATCCAAGGCAGCCTGCAGACAGGAAGTGTCTTCTCACTGTGTCTCTCTGCATTCTGGGATTGCTGTCCTTTTCCTGACCCCAGCTCTGCTCTGTCTGTGCAAAGCACAGCTATAACCTGCCCCCTGCACTTTATCCAGCTCTCCTTTCCTCAGTATGTGTGATGCTTCTGAGGCAAGATGGCGGCGCCCGTATCCTAGAATCCTGAACAGAGTTGCAGCCCAGTGGGGGAAAGAATAATAAGTAAGGGACTGAAAACTTAAAATAGATTAATTTTAGATACTGGGGAATAGTTTTTTAAGGGTTTGGGCTTTTCATTAAATCATGATGAAGGTCCGCATTAAATGCTAACAGGCCAATCAGCTGTTCTTGTTCCCTGGCACTCGATAGACAGAGCTACAGCACTGTGGGCATCTCTGCGCAGCCCGTCCAGGGAACAAAATGAATACAATTGTTACAAAATGCTACAAAAATTGTAACTTTTAAAATGACTTTGATACAGTGTTAAATAAAAGAAAAAACAAAGCAGCGCTGTGTATGTGTGTAAGGGAACAGAAAGGGTTAATCCCCAAGAATTTGGCCAACAATGGAGGAATCAACTCTGACTGACCTTAATTCTTACCCACAGTGCTTTGCAGCGGCTTGTATAGCGAGCAGAGAAGGTGCGTGTGAGGGGACCACAAAGCATGTAGAATGAAGGAAGAGAAGCAAAGGAGAACGCAAAATCATGTTTGTGGGGCCGCCATAGATACAGGAAGCAGCTTCAGTCTTATAGGCTGATTCATCATTAGCGCCAGGTAGCGACAGATGAGCGTCTGTAGCAGGCATTTTCAGAGCGCCCGCTAGTAGTCGCAGTGCTCGGCCGTGAGTCGCTACTTTATAGCGACTCAGTCGCTGTTCAGTAATGTTGAATACATTGTGAGGAGTCGCTATTTGACCAGTACAGAGCTGTATGGGAGCGCATGTTAGCGACTGCTCATAGCGACCGACTCACACCATATTCAGCAAAAAAACAGCCTCACAAATCTCTGGCGCTGAAAAATGCTTGTTTGAAGCCCAGAGCGCAGGAGGCGGTGTGTTTAAAGGCTGTTTTTCAGCATCTATCAACTAGTAACAAAGCGAAAACATATGGAATTACATTGTAACCACATTGTAACATGAACACTTTAATGGCAGACCTGTAATGTCATTTCTGAAGAAATATATAAAAAAATTAAAAAAAATATGAAAAAACTGCTATTTCCATGTCAGAAGAGGTCACAGAATTATTTGTGATTTTTTTTGAAAAAAAAAAAAACCTGTTTAAAGAGAAGAAAAGGATCGTCCATTGAAATGTATGGGAGAGCGTCAGGTAGCGAGAGGTCATACCTGGCGCTGTGCAAGGCTGAACGCCGGCGCTGTTCGCTGAGGCTGTGAAAATGATGAATCAGATGCTACATGGCGCTATCCCAGTCGCTAAACAGATTCTGCTTGATAAATGTGTAATTGCGTGCCGTGTCCGGCGTTCACCAGTCGCTACCTGTCGCTACCTCTCATTAACCAGCCACTACCTGGCGCTATCCCTTCTTAAATAAGGGCCTTATTTTACACCTTTTATTCATTTGTCAAATATTAAAGAGATCCTAAAGTCTCTTTAGAAATGCTCCCCTGTGCTCAGTCATGGTGGGAGGTAAAAAAAAAACTGTGTTGATTTATTAAAAAACAAAAACTTTGGCAAATAGAAAAACACTTTGGGGCTTATTCATGAAGGTATAGCGCCAGGTAGCGCCTTGTAGCGGCAGGCAGCGTCTGGTGAACGGCGGGCGCTGTACGCAAAACCGCTTTATGAAAGCGAATCTGGTGAGCGACTCTAACAGCGCCATGTAGCATCCGATTCATCACAACAGGCAGCTCAGCGTATAGCGCCGGCGCTCTAGCTTCTGGAGCGACAGGTATTACCTGTTGCTACCTGTGGCTCCCCCATACATTTCAATGGACGTTCCTTTTCTTCAGTTCAAACAGGGTCTTTTTTTTTTTGTCTCAAATAATTGTGTCACTTCTTTTGGTTTAAAAAAAGTCATTTTTGAAAACTATTTCGACTTTTCATATTTTTATGCAGAATTGTCATTACAGGTCTGTCACTAAGGTGCTCTTTAACAGCGCCCAATAGCCAATCACAGTGTCTACTAGCGGTCGCTCTAAGGCAGCACCTCTGTACAGACACTCATCTGCCGATACCTGGCGTTATTAATGTATCAGCCTGCCCATGTCACAGTGTTACAACAATGTCATTCCGTGTGTTTTCTCTTTGTTACTGGTGGATATGTGTTCAAAAACAAACTTTAATCTATGCTACTGCATTCAGCTTTAGAGCGCCGGCACTGTGTGTGTGTGTGTGTGTGTGTAGTTTTTTGATAAGTATGATGTGAGTCGCCGAGAGTCGGTCGCACTGAGCCGGCGCTACCTTTCGCTCCTTGCAGCGCTGTAGTGTTGTTTGAGCGCCCAACACACATCACATTCATCAATGCCAGACAGGTTACTAGAGCGAATGAGGCGCTCTGTTACAGCGCCCGATACCCGCTTACAGCATATACTAGCGGTCGCTCTAAGCGCTGCTATACAGACGCTCATCTGCCGATACCTGGCGCTAGTAATGAATCAGCCTCTTTGTTTCTAGCATGAGGCTTCCTGTGCCACACCGCCATCTGAACACCACAAAGCATTGCCCTGCATTGGTGATGTAGGTGGTGGCTGGACAGACTGAGCATCCCCTGCCGGTCCAGCAATTTGAATGGATGCTGGTGTGCATGCACATAGCGGGGGGGGGGGGGGGGGGCATCATCATCACTGTGGCCACCCCCAGGAGCATCAGGGGAAGGTGCTGGAAATGGTTACAGAGCTTTTTTTTTATTTAACCCTTCAGTCTGACTCACCGGGGGGGGGGAGGTGACTAGGGCAGGAGACACCGGAGTGAGATGTTGGCTTTTAATTGGAACAAAACCTAGGATTTTCACTGTCCTGGGTTTTGTTAATTGCCCCCTTGGCATCCTGATTTGGAAACCTCCCATCTTACCTGTTCTGCTAATCTCTTTCAATCAATTGGGCTCACCTCCCAGGGGTGTAGCTAGTGGGAAGCAGCGGCTGCAGAAGGTCAGGGGGGCACCAAAGGGGTGCCTGAGAACAAATGGGGGGCATCATTTTGAATATTTGCCCCGGGTGCCAGAAAGCCTAGCTACTCCTCTGTCACCTCCTATTAGTTTTCTATGCTGTGCTAATTAATAAGCGGCATAGAACGCTGAATGATTGGAGAGCAGCACGCATTTATTAGGCCGCTCCCCTCTAGCTGTGCGTACCCGCACCAGCCATTCAGAAAGGTCTGGAGGTGTGCGGATGAATAAAAAATATCTAACATGGCAGAAGTGGTCACAGAATTTTTGACATTAAAAAAAAAAAAAAAAAAAAAATTAATAGCAATTAATTATGAATATTTAAAGATTGCTCCATTGAAACGCATTGGAGAGCGCCAGGTAGCGAGAGGTCATACCTGTCGTGGTTCAAGGTCGCTCGCTGGCGCTGTGGGCTGAGGCTGGAATAATGATGAATGATTCGCTATCTGGCGCTCTGTCAGTCGCTAAGCAGGATCGGCTTGATAAATGTGTGATTGCGGAGGGGAGCCGGCGTTCTCGTGGCGGTGAGCGTCATTACCGTTCGCTCACCATTCGCTACCTGGCGCTATCCCTTGTTAAATAAGGGCCAACATTTCGTGATAGTGCTCCTTTAAAGTGGACCAAAACCCAATCCAGATTCAGGATGCCCTGCTGTGTTAAACCCCCGAGGTCGCCTGGAAACTCACCTTCTCTCCCGGTCCAACAGCATATGTGTAGCAAGTCCAAAAACCCAGGATAGTCAAAATCCTGGGTTTTGGTCCACTTTAAGACTTTAAAATGCAAATGAAAAAAGTTGTCACATTACTCCTTTTTTCATTAGAAATATTAGGGCAAATTAACTGATTTGAGGCCTTAGAGTGAAAGAAGAATTGTTTTTCCTTTTCAGCAAAAAAATAAATGCTAGAAGTTCCTGTTTTCAAAACAATGTATTTTGAGAGTGAAAAAAAAGCCCCCTATAGCTTGGTGAATTATTTGCAGACAAATGGCAGAGGTTCCGCTTGCTGTGTTTTGAAGACAAAAAAACGGTAGTAAATCTGAACAATGGCATCAGCTATGGCCCACGGTGGTACAATTGAAGGCCCCAGATAGCTACAGTCATCTCCCAGGAACAGGGCCGGCTCCAGGTTTATGTAGGCCCATGGGCGGCATGGCCTCAGTGGGCTCCTTTGTGGTGAAGAGTTGCCTCAAATCACTGAGGCATGTCCCAAATCTGGATGATCATGCTATTTGGATCAAAACTCTAGTTTTGGTCTACTTTGAAGCGCACCAAGCCCTTTGAACCTGACTTCGGAGTCTAAACGAATCTAGATTGTACTGATTTGGATGCCCCTGTGTGTGCCCCCCCCCCCCATTTATTCATTACTTTACTGGAACTGGTGAATGCACTGTGGGATCGCCAGTTTAAGTTAATGGCCAAACCAGGGAGGTTCTTTCTCAAATAGGGGCATCCCAAATTGAGATGCTCCTGTAAAGTGGACCAAAACTCAGGGGTGCAATTGCTTGCTTAGTGGGTATGCCAGTAATTAGAGATGAGCGAACTTCTTGAAAGTTCGATTCAGGCGATTCGCCGAATTTCCACAAGAAATTCGGGTTCGCCCGAATCGAACTTTCACGAATCGCTCATCTGAAAAAAAAATGCCGACATGGTGGGAGCGGGCAGGCCGGCTACGCCTGTCAGCGGGCCGCCACCGGCCTGCTGACAGCGTAGCCGGCCTGCCTGCTCCCACCATGCCGGCATTTGTTTAAAAAGCAAACACTTACCTGCATGGTCGGAGCGTGGAGGCCGGCGCCGCTCTCAGGCGCCCTCTGATGACGCGTCCTCTGATGACGTGTCCTCTGATGATAGCTGAGAGCGGCGCCGGCCTCCACGCTCCACGCAGGCCGGCTGCGCTGTCAGCGGGCCGGCTTCCGCTGCCCGCTGACAGCGTAGCCGGCCTGCCCGCTCCCACCATGCCGGCATTTTTTTTTTTTTTATTTCAGGGAAAATTCGATCGGCACGAACCAAAAAAAATTCGGGTTCGTGCCGAATCGAATTGTCCCTGAAATTCGGAGCGAATTCCGGTTCGTCCGAACCGGTTCGCTCATCCCTACCAGTAATCCCAGGGGGTTTCACACAGTAGGGTATCACAGATTGGGATCCTCCAGGGATAGAAAATCTTCATAGGGGGAGCAATTCAGAGGATGCTAGTTAAAAATGTGGGATCTGATCCACTTTAAGTCTGCCCTGAGCAAAATTGATTCAAGGGAACACTACAAGTGGATTGAAGAGCTTGACAGAACTTGAAACCTAATGGTTTGAAGAACTTGATAGGATCTACTTGTTACGTTCCCTGAGAAAGCCAGTCTTTGGCGAAATGTGTAAGAATCAGAAAAGCTTTCTGTACAATTTCAGATATTATCAGTATAGTTTGAATGTGAAATGTTTTATGATTCTGTAAATGAGTTTAGAACGGGTTGATTGAGACCAAAAGCAACAAGAGCTAAAAGTGGTTTTCATGAATAGTAGCTCCGAGATAATCCTCAAGGCACTCCTCTAATAAAAGGACCGGTTGGGGTAGGGTGATAGCAATGGTGGCTTTTTTACAATTATAAAACAGGGTTGGACTGTGGGCCAGGGATATCTTAGTGTCTGGGCTGGACAAGTCAGTGAACTGGTTTCACCTTGGTGTAGTTGGGATTTTTGGAGGCATCACACACTGATAAAGGGAAGAGTTGCAGGAGGAAGATTCATGAGGACAGGAGAGGAACAGGAATGGGGCTGTGGGAGAATCCGGGCAGTGCGACACCAGAGCGGGAAAGGGGGAGGAAAGCGCATTGAAGAGGCGGACAAAGAAATGGGAGACGCCATTCATATGTAAACCGTCATGAAAAGCTCCATAATGCGGCTATGGAAACACTCGGCCTCCTCCCTGATTGCCCTGAGTCACCCTCCTTTATCTACTGTAACATGGGCTTCCCACTCCCTCCAACATCCCCCCCCCCCACCTCGCACACTGAAAGATTCCCAGACATCACAATGAGCCTGAATAAAATCAGAGAATGGCAGAAGCAGTTAACCTCTGCCTGACAGGACATGGCAACCTATTTAAAGGGAGCCCGGGGTGCAAAAAGACTCTGAAGCTACCAGAACTGACCATGTGTAGGCTTTAGAGTGGTGATCAGCCATCCTCCCCAGTGATATACAAACATAGCATACAGCTTGAGTGCCTGGTGCAACTGATTTACCCTCCCGTTCCTGGCTGGTGACCAAAGGCAGAGTGGCCATAGGGAGTATCATCCCAGACCTACTCATTCATCCCGCCATTTCCAGACCTACAAATCTATCCCCCTTCTCACCCCCCCCCCCGAACCCTACTCATTCCCCCCAAGCCTACTCATCCCACTCAGCCCTACTAACCCCAAGTCCTCCCCACTCTCCCCCAATCCCTACTTATCCACCCTCCCAGTCCTACTCATTCTCCCCCTCTCAGGCCTATTCATTCCACTCTCCCAGCCCTACTCGTTTGCTCCCACTAGCCCAACTCTTTATTTCTTCTGCCAGTTCTACTGATTTACTCCCCCCTCCCAGCCCTACTCAATCACCCCCCCCCCTCCAAGCCCTACTCAATCACCCCCCCTCCAAGCCCTACTCATTATCCCCCCCTCCCAGCCCTTCTCATTATCCCTCCCTCCAAGCCCTTCTCATTATCCCCCCCTCCCAGCCCTTCTCATTATCCCCCCCTCCCAGCCCTTCTCATTATCCCCCCCTCCCAGCCCTTCTCATTATCCCCCCCTCCCAGCCCTTCTCATTATCCCCCCCCTCCCAGCCCTTCTCATTATCCCCCCTCCCAGCCCTTCTCATTATCCCCCCCCCCAGCCCTTCTCATTATCCCCCCCCCAGCCCTTCGCATTATCCCCCCCTCCCAGCCCTTCTCATTATCCCCCCCCCCTCCCAGCCCTTCTCATTATCTCCCCCCCTCCCAGCCCTTCTCATTATCCCCCCCCTCCCAGCCCTTCTCATTATCCCCCCCTCCCAGCCCTTCTCATTATCCCCCCCTCCCAGCCCTTCTCATTATCCCCCCCCTCCCAGCCCTTCTCATTATCCCCCCCCCTCCAAGCCCTTCTCATTATCCCCCCCCCCAGCCCTTCTCATTATCCCCCCCTCCCGGCCCTTCTCATATTCGCCCCCTCCCAGCCCTTCTCATTATCCCCCCCTCCCAGCCCTTCTCATTATCCCCCCCTCCCAGCCCTTCTCATTATCCCCCCCTCCCAGCCCTTCTCATTATCCCCCCTCCCAGCCCTACTCATTGTCCCCCCTTCCAGCCCTACTCATTACCCCCCTCCCAGCCCTACTCATTACCCCCCTCCAAGCCCTACTCATTAGCCCCCCCCCCCCCAGCTCCACACATTTATCCCCCCATCTAGCACCACTAATTAATCCCTCCTTCCAGCCCCATTTACACAACCCTCTCTGGTCAATGTGTTACACACCATATTTCACCACTGGTCAACCCTCTTCTCAAAAGGCTTGGCCCGGGAATGGATTCAGAAGCAACTGCACACACAGGCAGAATCTATAAGTGCGCATATGATCCACTGCGAAGAAAAGTGATTGGTGCATTCTGCCAACTCTGAAGAAAGAGCAAATGTTTGATGCAACGCAAATGCAAAAATTGCCCGTTGATCAGTAATAGATAAGACAGGAAAGCAAGTCAAATGACTTGGGCAATTTTTAGGTGCCTGGGAGTCGGTAGGTGGGCCAGTAGTGAAAACCCTTCTGCTTTGGGCGTAGCTATGATTTAAAGGCCATTTGTGACCTAAATAAACATTTTACCCATCTCCTATCTCAAAATACTTCCTTAATCCCTTGAGGTCCACGTTTGGACCGTCCCACAGGAGAAGAGGAGAACTCCTCAGTGGGCCCATGTTCAGGGGCTGTAACCTTGGGTTACTCAAAAGGTTACATAGTTACATAGTTAATACGGTTGAAATAGGACATATGTCCATCAAGTTCAACCAAGGGTGTTGAGTTAAGGGAAGTTATTTTTTATTTAATTTTTTTTTACTGATAACAGCTAATAGTAACTGTTAATGTTATTTTCTTCTCAATAAGCATCTAATCCTTTTTTGAAGCTGTCAGCGGTTGATGCTGTAACAAGCTTCTGGGGGAGGCTATTCCACAGATTTATAGTTCTTATGGTAAAAAATGATTGTCGCCGCCGGAGAATTTCTTTTTTTCCAGTTAAAGGGAGCGTCCCCTTGTCTTTAGAGAGGATTTTACCTGAAATAGGGTTTCGCCATATTTTTTATGTAGAAAAAAACCCTGAAAGACAGGGTGGATCCAGTCAGTGGTATTGGTGGGCTCAACATACCCCAGTCCAACACCATGTGGATCCTTCTGTTGGGTAGCAGCCTTGTCTTCTGATCTGATGCCTGATAATCTGGGCTGGAGTCCTCAGGTCATTGTGTGACAAAAAAGGGGACTTCTTCTGCTGTCAGCATATGACTGCCTCAGCTGGGTTAGGTTAGTATAGACTGAACTTACTGAATTTACAAAGCGGCTTCTGTGGTTCTAACCCTTTCCTCTCTCTAAAGGGGAAAAAGTCTACTTTTTATAAAAACACGTAACCATTGTATATGTTTATAGGATTGTGTCACAGAAGGATGTTTTTAATAGATGGATGTTATTGTCTTCCTTTTTGGCATTTACAATGTTATATGTAAGTGCTACACACCCTCCCACACCCAGCCTGGCAGTGCGCCGAGCCCTTTACTCCATCATCATGACATGCCATGTAAACAGGCTAATGGAAGAAGGCGCCCCATGCGCACTTTGTCCATCCTATATATGGCTCTACAGACACCGTCATATAGAAGTTCAGCACCAGACATTTTTAACATTTTTAAAGGGCATCTGAAAGCTGATGATACTCACCTTACCTCCGTTGCAGCACAATGATCAAGGTGCTTTTTAGGACTTTTTCTAGGGAAGGGCGAGCAAGGTGATGGCCCTGGACACCAAGGTCATTGGGGGCAGCTTTATCCCAGCCATCCTGGTTTCTGCAGATTAGTTGGACCCATGGGGAGGGGGCACTGCCTGGTGCTAAGGTAGAGGGACAGTATGGCACAAACCTGACATCATAAAAAAACATTGTATAGGGCTTGATTTACTAAAAGGCTGATTCATTACTAACGCCAGGTATCAGCAGATGAGCGTTTGTATAGCAGCGCTTAGAACGACCACAAGTAGACACTGTAAGCAGGTATCGGGCGCTGTAACCGAGTGTCTCAGTCGCTGAAGTAACCTGGCTGGCACTGTTGGGCGCTCTAACACCAGTACAGCGCTGCAGGGAACGAGAGGTAGCGCCAGCTCAGTGCGCCCGATTCTCGGCACTCCACACCCTAATTATCAAAAAACTTGGCGCTCTAAATCTGCCCGCTATAGCATAGAGCGCCAGACGCTTTGTGATTAAAGTCTGTTTTTTGAACACATATCCACCAGTAACAAAGCGAAAACACATAGAATGACATTGTTATAACACTGTGACATTAACACTTTAGTGCCAGACCTGTATTGACAATTCTGCATAAAAATATAAAAAGTAAACACAATTCCTAAAAGTGTTTGTTTGCAGCCAGGAGAGGTCACGCAATGATTTAAGCAAAAAAAAATATCAAACACGCTGTTTAAACACAAGCAAAAGAACGGCCATTGAAATGTATCGGAGAGCGACACTGAGCGAAAGGTAATACCTGGCGCTCTGGAAACTAGAGCGCTGGCGCTATACGCTGAGCCGTCTATAATAATACATGTGACGCTACATGGCGCTCACCAGATTCGCTTTCTTAAAAGTGGTTTTGCTACAGCGCCCAGCGTTTACCAGGCGCTGCCTGACGCTATGGGGCACTACCTGGCGCTATCCCTTCTTAAATAACCCCCTATGTGTGCCAGCACAGGGAGATAAAGCCACCGGCTATCTAGCTGGTCTGTGCCGAGGTAAAAGTGATTGACCACCTAGATGAAAAAATTGGACTCACCTTTTGTCCCCCACCGCTGATTAGCAAGACTACTGGCTGGGTCCGAACACCAGTACCCAGCACTTCTACATTAGGATCACACCCTTTCGCCCTCAATCACAGGGGGGGGGGGGTCATGTCCATGCCCTCTCTATTATTTGATCAGTGGCAGAGGAGGCCAAATCTGTGACAGCAGAGGCAACTGATGTCATGGCATGATGTCATGTGACGTGCCACACTGCAGAGGCCCACTGATGTTCTCTTACCCAAGAACCCATGTAAACCTGGAGCTAGTCGTGCTCACACCACCAGTTAGAAAAGTAGCAAGAGAAATCAGTGTTTAAATATTTTACTGCTATATTTCATTTACATGTAGATGTATGTGTGTGGATATCATCACAGTTACAAAATATAAAATAGATCACATTAAAAGCATGTATATATTTTAAAAAAATGTATGTTATTGTAAAAATAACATAAAAAAGATTATTTCTTTTCAAAAGCTCAGACACAACGATCTCAGCACTGTAAAATAAATAATGTGCTATAACGTAAAAGTTATTCAAGTTTAAAAAATCTCAGTAAATAATATATACATATATATATATATATATATATATATATATATATATATATATATTTCCAATAAACATTTTTTTCATTACAAATAACATTGATGTCCATTGCAAATATTCCAGCGATGTTTCTAAGTTTCCTATTTTGTATGTTTCACCCAAAAAATGGCTTCATCAGGGAAGGTAACAAACTGCATACTCCAAGCTTGTTGTCTTTGTACTAAAAGGAACTTGTATTATATTCTTGCTAGGAATGTGGGAAGCCCCTAAAAACATCTAAAAAGTCCAATGAAAAGGCTGCACAACCCAAAGTGAACCATACAAAAACACGAGAGACAATATAAAAACAGAACAAACTGACCGGGCTGCTGAGGTGTGAGAAGCCTCTCAATCAATAATGTAATGACCCTGGCAAACTGCCCCTTTGAGACAATAGCCTCGATACAAAGACACATTCGTCCGGACTTCCGTAGCTGTCTGTGAAAGTTTTAGTGGGTGTTAGTCTTTTTTTTGTTTTTTTCGTTCATTTTTCATTCGTACGAGCGTTCGGGAAAATGTGTATATGCGCTTTCGATGAACGGAAGCAAATCGGAACATTTCCGTTAGTTCGGATCATTTTCCAAACAAAATCTGATATTTTTCGTTTGTTCAGATAACTTCCGTTGTTGGGATGGGTTTCCGTCTGATTCAGAGAGCTGATTTCTGATGGACCACCACCCTATAAATCCGTTTCATTTCCGATCCACTTACGGGACCTTTGAGGGCTCGGATTGCTATTGTTGAACATGTTTTGCGGCTATGTGGAGGAGTCTGCGCACCTTTAGCACCAAGGCATTGCATGTATCAGCATGGCCGAGGCCATAAATTGTATAGCAATGCATACCTATCAATACATTTCATGTATGCCTTATAGATGCATTTTAATACTGACCTTAATTAGTCCTTAGCATGTAAACATTTATTTTCCCACACATCCATATAATTGCTATATTTTTTTAGACTCCTTTTTTAGATGTCTTTTGTGAATTATATTTGGATTGTTGAACTTGAATCTTAATTTGTTGTAGGAGTTATTGTTTTAGTCGGTTACCTTTGCTTTGTGTAATTATTTTATATTTGGTTGCAGGAACCGCAAGATGTGCCACTCGCACAACATACAAGCAGTGTTTGGTCCAGCTATTCGATTCCTCAGTGTTCTTGCAGGGCATCCAGGGTCGTCCCATGATGCTTATATATTGCAGAGCTCCGGCTGGTGGATGGCTCCTGGGTAAGTTTGCTCACATTCCATCAATCCATTTTCACTGTATGGCAATGAATATAGTTGATGACTCATGTCTTAACCTATGGCTGTTTTTAGCCCTTGATGACATGTTAAACAATATTGTAGCTTAGAATGTGTATTTTATGTTATTATTTTTAAATTCTTTCAGGGGATTCTGGATATCCACTCCTGCCCTTGCTCCTGATGCCCGTTCTTTGCCTGCAGAATGCGGGCCAGGGGTTCTCTAATCGGGCACTATGCAAAACCCGGCCTGTGGTGGCGAGGGCCCTCTGGCTTTTCAAGTCCAGATTTAGGTGTTTGGACCATACAGGGGGGGGGGGGGCACTGCAGTATGACCCCATCCAGGTTATACCAATATTTTAATTTAAGTTTTTTAACAGGGACCACATGTGCCAAAGTGGCACAACTGAGTGTCAGGGTCCTTCAGTTGGTGGATGAGATGCAGGAGCTGCGCAACTCGTTGGGACCACAGATGAAGAATAATGTTCTGTGGCCTACCATTGCTATGTATTTTGTTTTTTATAGTTGTAAAAATTAGAAATTTTCTAAATTTTTACAAATTTTATATTTTATGATGGAATCCAAAATAAATGTTAGTGTCATTTCATTTACAAAATACATTAACACAAAACTAATGGGCCCAGAAATATTTAAAGATGAATATTCACATGACCTCGAAGTGATTTGGGTAAGCTTTAGGGACCTAAAATGCAAGAAGAACCTAACCGCGAAGTGATTTGGGTAAGTTTTAAGGGTTCAAAAGGGAAGATGGAGGATAGTGCTAAGTGGTTAGGGTGAGCTTTAAGGGTCCAAAAGGGAAGCTGGAGGATAGTGCTAAGTGGTTAGGGTGAGCTTTAAGGGTTCAAAAGTGAAGCTGGAGGATAGTGCTAAGTGGTTGGGATGCGCTTTAAGGGTTCAAAAGGGAAGATGGAGGATAGCGCTAAGTAATTTAGCTAAACATTGTAGTAGAAGTGAGGGTGGCAAATATTTAGGCGAGCACTCTAATGAGTTATGTTTGTTGTGCGCAGGCGCAAGATCGTAAGGATTTCCGTCCGGACGATTATTTTTGGGTAAAGGGAAACAGAATCTATCGGGAAACGTAAAGGATTCGTGTGAGGATACGATGGGAAAAGAGCAAAAACGAAAGCCTACGTTGATACCTGAGAAAATGAATCAGAAAAGTCTCGATGGAAAATGACATCCTCGTACTCGTACTCTGGCATAGGAACGGACGGAAACTTTACAGAAGGTTTAGAAGACATGCATAGAATCGCTCGCACATTCATACGAGAGCGGGAACATTTGAAAATAATACGACATCGGCACTAAAACTGAAGGTTTTTTTCGTCTCTCTGAATCGAGCCTAATGGTCCTCATGAGGCTACAATTGTACCTTATTGACACAATAAATATACCACCAAATAAATAATTATTAATTAATTCATCATATGCAATGTAAGGTGTCTAGTGCTAAAGTGCATAAAAAGGAAATATACAGGATCAGATGAAGGAGGGGGAACAACAAGGAATAGGAGGGATATTACTGTATATATCAAGACATGCAGCCTAGTGTACCCTAAGAAATTAACGCCACATAACCTGTTCCTGACCAGGCTCTGCTGCATGCTCAATATATCTGGTGATATCCCTCCTTTCCTCCATCTTCCTCCTTGTTGGGACCAATATGAAAGAATAATAAACCTGTCCAGCATTGAAGCCTGATCCCATGACGGAACCAATTAATTCTTTTTAATTTAATCAGGCAAATCAATACCAGCATAGGGTTGGGGGATGGGACAAGGGTAGTTGTTTGATTGCCCTATGGTTTTCTTTACAAAGAGGATAGGGGTCCCACCTTTTCTCCTGCATTGTTCTTGTTGCCCAGTATTTCCCCCCGAGTGCTGTCCTGTACGCGTGAAAGCATGCTAACTATTCCCAGATTGATTGATTTGGTGGCCAGGATGACTGACGAGACAGTATTACAGACTCTGCCAAGTGCAAGATTTGATCATGTTTATATAACCTCAGAGTTTATCCACTGTCTGTGACCAATAAAATTAGACCTGTGCCAATAAAAGGGGGTTAGGTGTCTATTTCTTCTATGGAGACGGGAGCTGGCCCCTTATATATAATCCACTTAATGAAACCCACACATTTTGTGAACTGTGGAAACAATATGTGTCTGTGTCCTGGGGCAGCAGGGATGCTACTGCTGAAAGCTTCATCTAGAGACCCCTCCTCCTAATCTGTTCTGCTTCATTCTGTACTGTCCTTATCCAAGCGGGTATTTGCTGGTTTTCACTAGATTCACAGAACATACTAAGCTTCTTGGTACAGCAGCATCTAAATTACTTTTGTCATAATAACCTGTTAACACCTTCATGATGTCCTCTGCAAAGAAAAGTGCCCTCTGCCTTTTACTCCTGAATCAGTTCTTTTTGGTCTCTTTTAGCCACTGTATTAAGTCTAACATAGCTGTTTCTAAAGTGGCTTACTCTTCTTCAATAGTGCTCTCAAGCCTTACTCCCATACAGCCATCACTTCCAGCGTTGCAGTGAGCCCAGATGCCAAAACACATTTCCCAAGTGTAGGATTTGGTGCCTGTAATAAAATAAAATCTTGGAATTGGAATAGCTAAGAGACGATTTGTTGAGCTCCACCTACTCGGTAAGAGTGATGGGTAATTGTGGAATTCTTGGTTAGCTGGTTCCATGTGAACTTGTCTTCTTCTGGTTTTAAGTAAGTGCACTTTTCCTCAGTTCATGACTTTATATTTGAACACTTTTATTTTGGCCCCAGTACATTTCGATCTAGGCTGATGTTCATTTGGGACCAGATGTTTTCAGCTTATAATATTTTAGATAAGGCAAGTTGTTATTTTAGAGGTAGGGTGAGAGGATATAGTTAGAATCAGCAACCATCACAGTTATATAAGATTAAACATATCATTTTACACCACTCTACCATTGCAATTATCACTACCATTACGCGATCACATGTGCTTCCACAATTTGCCGGCCTTTTTTGCTGCGATCGCACTTGCAGTTGCTATTTCCTATTGAATACCGATTGTAGGGCTTTTACGGGGCGATCCCGATATGAACAGGCATGAATGCGCTACCCATTCATGCCCGTTCATATTGGGATCACCCCGTAAAAGCCCTACAAGCGGCAAAGTGATTGTGAGGCGATTGCGGTCACCCCGCTATCACCGCACTGTGCGAAATGCGCCTTTTTAGAGATGGGGCCTGTCAGAGATAGGGCCAATATGATATTTCATGTTCATTTTCCTGATGCCTTAACAAAAGAGGTGTTTCAATAGCCATCTGCCATCAACCCAGAGGTGAATCCTCACAGCAAGCCCTGCTGTCAGGATGCGTGCAGACCTTGCTCCACAGTAGGCCCAGCTTCAAGACACCATCCATGTGCATTTCACACTTCTAACCTGAGCTGCAGCCACAAGGTCTGGCCCGAAGATGACCCCATAAAGAAAAACTGCCAATAACTTGGCTGCTCTCTGTCTCAGCACTAAGCCAGGTTCATAACCGAAACCGGGCCCGAAAGCAGCATGAATGCATACTCGACCCATCGCCATACCTAGTGTGGAACCCGAGGAAATGGAGATCTTGGGTTCTGGCCCATCTAGTCTAACTTTGGACTTTCCAGGGGCCCCACGGCAAGTTCAAATCCCAAACCAGAATCGTACGTCTGTCCATTCAGAAGTTATGCCCAAATTAATTGACTTCTGCTCTGCACCGACCCCCCCTCCCAAGCTTAATTTGGGTAACCAATTAAAAAATAGCTCACCTGCTTGGCACTAGGAGCCCAACCCCCCACTGGAAGTGCTGTAAATTGCTGCCACAAAAGAAAACATTTTTTACTCTTTAGTCACCTGTTATGAGTTGGTTTAGTGCAAGCTAGCAGCTGGAGCTCTTTAAAGTCAGTAAGGAGTGGAAGAGTTATAGAAATGAGTGAATAGCTGACGTAAATTACACTAGATGGCAGTATGTAGGGCCTAGTGCAGGATAGGAACAGATTAGGAGTAATTGGATTAGAGTTTAGGTGTTAGGCCAAGCAGTAAACAAGAAATAGCTCCAACTGGTAAGATTTCTCAGGAAGCCCTGGCACATATCGAACATATATGATGTGTGTAAACCATGTGACACCACTGCTATATAGTTCAGACTGGGTGGAACCAGACCTAATAAAAGTTAGAGTAAGAGGTCCTTAGATGGTTTGTCAGAAGAAGAAGAAGGGAAACAGTGAATCAGCCAGGAAGCAGAGGAAGGAGGATAGATCAATGGCAGCCCAAAGGAGTTCAGGAGGGAGATAAGGTCTGGACACATATAAAGAATTGGGACCAGCTGTGATCAACCCACTGCTAAACGGGACAAAAAACTCCTATTGCAATGCAAAGAAAAGCAATTTGTGTTGCTGTATTACAAGCTTTGGTGCATCACCTTCCGGAATGTGAATTAAGAAGAACAGTGCTGTATTTTTATGAAGTCTGGAGTTAGTGCGCCTAGCTAGAATGTGAGTAAAAGTACCTACCCTGCACCCAGGAATAAGTGTGGTGGAGGTCCCCATAAGTAACTGTAGATCAATATTTGCCATTGGTAAAAAATGAAAGAGCCCTCCCACCTTAAGCCGACCCTGCCTACACCCCCCACCTCCCACTTGGCTTACACTGGGTATCCTTGGTCCCAGAAGACTGTTCTCCTCCACACTGCCAGGTCCATGTAGGTTACACAGTCACTGCTGCAGTGTGCACACTGGGTTGGCTCCAAGTTTTATAGTAGATTCAGAGCACTTAACCCACTTTTTCTCTTTTGACCATAGACGGACTGTTCATTTTCTCTGCTGTGTCTGACTTGGTATGACTTTGGTGGAGTTGTCTCAAACGTGACAGATTAATACTCTTGGGTGTGGAACTTCGGGTCCTTGCAATAGAAATCTCCTACTGATCATCTCCTACTACTGAGTTTAATAAGAACTATATCAATCGCTTCTAACACAGAGTAATCTAATAGTGGGGGGAGTGAAGTGATGAAGCTCCATAAACCATTCATATATTTATTTAACCATATATTTCTGTGGGCAGGTAGCTATAGCCTCCAGAGCATTGAATATCCTTCACACCATTGAATTTTTGATTGAATATTTAATCCACTTTTTCAATGTGAACACACTTTAAGGTGAAAGTCAAAATCAGTTTTCAATATCCTGCATACCATTGAAATTTTGATTAGATATTTAATCGCACTTTAAGTCGAAAGTCAAAATCAACTTTCAAACAAATAGTAGTAGAGATAACCTTTAATTAATATAACGGCCTTAAGCTCTAGTAAGTCACACTAATTTAAAAATAGGGCATTCAGCTTCACAGTTAGACCACCTGCAAACACCATTTACTAGTTATCGTTTCGGACAGATTTTAAACCAATATTCAATAACATTTTCGATGTGGATGCACATCTTTTCTTTTACAATAATTTTTATTGTTTATAGAAAAGCAGTAGTAGACATTACAAGGTTTGGATAAAAACATTCTGTGGACTTCGTCAGTAACAGCATGTACATGTAAAATGACAAAATCAGCATGCATAGAAAGTTCACTTTACATAGTCCAAGAAGAAGAAGGGTGCAAAATATAAAATTTCAATTAAGCATAATGTTACATGTATACTGTGGTTATTATAAGAAACAGCTATGATCATTTTGTCAGTGACGAGGCATAGCCTCTACCTATATAATATATGCAGTTACATGAAAGCCGAACAGTGAGAACACAGAGAGGGGGTGAGGGTAAGGAGGATGCACATCTTTTAAGTAGAAAGTCATAAGTTTTATCATTTGTGATGACGATGGCTCAAGTTAGTCACATTAAATAAAAATAGCTCATCCAGCATCACAGGAAGACCACCTGCAAACACCCCTTGCTGGTTATTTTAATAATCCATGGACAATTGAATTCTTAAACCAATATTTAATAAAATTTTCATAGTGAATGCACTTTTTAAATCTAACAATTGATATTGGAGATATCTGTAATGATTATATTGGCTTTAAGCTCTAGTTAGTCACAATAAATCAAAAATAGCAATGTCAAGCTTCACAGAAAGACCACCTGCAAACACCACACGATGTGACCATTAGCGAAGGCTTTTATCATCAGTATCCAGATATAGTCTGAAGCTCTCATCAGCCACGCACAATCCATCCAGATCCCTTCACTGACAAAGTTGTGATGAGAAGCAGAGCTAACTTTTATCCCAGGCTCTATGCAGACATGACTGTGAAACAAGGCTTTATATGGAGCTTTGAAGGTTTCATAAGGTATATTTCACTGAGACTAGTCCTTTAGCCGGGGGCTGAGCGAGGTCTCCCATGAACTTGTGCTGGTCATCGAGGGTCTAAGTCTTTCCCAGCGCTGGTTACAGGCCGGAACTGTCAAAACATTGTGACTACAGTCTGCTGTCCCGCGTGACCTCATTTAACAAACCCTTGGGGACAGTGGGACAACTATACGGATATCACGTTGTCACCACCTGCCACTGCAGCTTGCTTAAAGAAGATTGAGGACTGGAGCAAATATATATATATATATATATATATATATATATATATATATATCCAAACACAATTGTGTCACCCAGTGGAGCTTGGGACGCCCTATGTCTTACCCCATCTATAACACATTTTAAATAAAATCCAGCATGGATTTCTGACAGTTAATCTGTTCATGTAACCAAAATAACCTCACTTTCCAGTTATGAGAAATATCTGGGACGGCAGACAGCCGCATTGTCTCGCTTCCAGATTGTTCCCTGGCGTGCTTGCATATTGTCTGTGATGAGGTTCTGCTCTAGTTCATTCACCGTACCAATAAATAAGCATAATATATGGGCCCTGTATCTTCAGTTACTGAACCTGCCAAGAATAACACATCAGTTCTAGGACTTCCTAGGCCTCCAAGAAATAATGTTTCAGGTTGTAGCAGTTGTCAAGCTAATAATGTAAAGTAAAACATGGGATGTAAAGTGCTTCATTCTGGGACTGACACGCAGGGCAACAGCGGAAACTCCCAGTGAGTCTCTAAGCCCCACCTTCTATTGGTCCCTTCCCAGGACTGGCATCAGCTCTGGGCTTACCTGGGCAAACGCCATTTTCAGGGGCCCAATAAGACTCATCCGGATGATTCTCCGGTGGGACTAGTGAGCCAGTTGTGTTGACTAACTCAGAGATGGCCTCTGGACCAATGGGCAATCAGTGGCAATGGAGAAGGTAGAGAGAAACAGAGGGCAATTGGTGGCAGCTCTAAAGACTAGAGGACAAGAAATGGTGGATTCTTCAGCAAGACAATGATCAGGGTACAATTGGCAGCAATAAAGGCAAAGGGCAAAGACAAGAGAATGATCGGTGGCAGAAAAAAAGGTGACAAGGACTAGAGGATAATTAATGGCAAAGGCCTGAAAGGCGAGCAACTGCAAGGAAGGGCCCATAGGTGCCAGCAGAGCTGCAGACTTACATAACATAACGTAGCACGTATTCACTGCAAAGGGGCCCACATAGACCTTTCCTGGCCCTTGTCCTGGGCACCCTGGTTCACACGATGGTTACAGCCCCTGCTCTGTCTATTGAACTTTGGGGAACTACAAGGTCAACCTTTCCTTGGGGTGGACTGGCCATAGTGAAACCCATGAGAGTTCCCGGAGGAGAGCAATGCTTTTGCCTTCACTAAAGAACCCCTGTGCCAGGCCCAATCATACCCCCTCCCCTCCCAGAATAGAAACCCCGGCTTATGTACTGCTCCA
Source organism: Gastrophryne carolinensis (assembly GCA_027917425.1). Taxonomy (NCBI): domain Eukaryota; kingdom Metazoa; phylum Chordata; class Amphibia; order Anura; family Microhylidae; genus Gastrophryne; species Gastrophryne carolinensis. The sequence goes on along the minus strand of CM051238.1, from coordinate 405,201,486 downwards.
AAGCTACAGCCATAGATTCATAGCTGTGGAGGCCATTCAAGGGGAGGGAAGATAAATAGACCCTAAGAGTTTTTAGGGCTTCAGATTCATTTTAATGTTGCACATATATTTCTTTGGTAGAAGCAGCAGCTAATACTGGATGACGCTGTTTTGCAGCAGAAGAACCTATCCAATCCAGGTAGAAATTGGAGTACCACCAACCACGATGATATTGACCAGGGTCAGCTTCAGATCTATGTGCGCCCTTGGGTAAAAAGAGTTCCTTTGCAGTATGTCACATGACATGCCACATCATGTCATGTCACTATTCAGCTCCGCTGGGTCAACTGTTGCCACTGATCACCCTCCTGCCTCTGCCTTCTCCACTGCCACCAATAGTCCTCTAGTATATGCTGCTACAGATTAGCTTCTGGTCCTTTCTCCACTGTTACGAATTCCCCTTCTGTGCTTACTGCTTCCTCCAATGCTGCTAATCATCCTCTAGTCCTTGCTGCTACTAAAGGGTCCACCTGTCAATGGTCCCCTGGTCCTTGCCACCCTCTCCACTGCCACTGAAGGCTCCACCACTGCTGCCAATTTTTCTCTGGTCCTCACCACCTCCTGAGCTGTCACTAATCGCCATCCATCCCTGCTGATCATACTTTGCTCCTAAGGTGAGCCACAAGCAGGTCTGCATATGGGATTTCAAGCTCAAAAGTCCAGTGGGTGGAAGCCAATCTTCCCGTGGTCTAGTCTGACCTTGAGTCAGCCTCTCAAGATGCCAGGGACCACTGCAATTGCCAGGGTATGCTCAATAGTGATTGCGCAGACTTAAATGGCGGCCAGTGATTGCACACAGCCAGGGGGAGCAGGGGACCATTGATGTATCAAATGCATCAAACACAAACCTCTTGGTCTGATTTACATTTTTGAAAGAGCCCAGCACTAGCCAAAATGTTTTTTCTATTTTTACTTGTAACTGGATTAACTAGCATAGAGCTGCCATTCTAACATCATACTGCTTCATGTGTTTTTATGAATATTAGGCACAGGCTTTAGTAAAAAAAAAAAAAAAGAAGCACAGGCTGATCTATCTATCTATCTATCTATCTATCTATCTATCTATCTATCTATCTATCTATCTTTGTATCTATCTATCTATCTATCTATCTGTCTGTCTGTCTGTCTGTCTGTCTGCCTACCTGTCTGTCTGTCTGTCTGTCTGTCTGTCTGTCTGTCTGTCTGTCTATCTATCTATCTATCTATCTATCTATCTATCTATCTATCTATCTATCTATCTATCTTTGAATCTATCTATCTATCTATCTATCTATCTATCTATCTATCTATCTTTGAATCTATCTATCTATCTATCTATCTATCTATCTATCTATCTATCGCTCTCTCTCTCTCTCTCTCTCTCTCTCTCTGCCTCTCTTTATCTATCTATATATCGATATATCTAATCTATCATTTAATCGTCCCCCCCACCCCCACCCCAGGTATCCAGAATAGGGATGGGATGTCCATCGGCTAGAGGTCTAGTGATATGCCAGAAAAATGCTAATTTGCCATATCTATTTTGACATGCATTCTACATTCACAAGCAGCCAATGGGGTGCAAGCTTGTCTGGTGAACTTTACCGGTCGCAGATGAACCTGTGAGCATGTTGCCTCTGATGGGCTCAATAGGAACTGAAGAAGTTTCATTTTCTGAAAAAGTATGGACCACTAAAGAAGGTATATTGTTCCCTGGGTTGCCCCACTAATTAGTAGGACAATAGCATCATACCCTTTTAGTTGGTCCATGCTTTTGCAGAGACTGGGTGCTTCTTAGGCTCCTAACCTTGGAAAACCTGTCCAAGGGAACATGTGGTCTAAAGTGTCTAAAGCCTCAGTCACTTGCTTTAGTATATTGTTTTATAGAGGTGTCAACTGCATCAGGTCAGGAGGCCCCATCATAAGTGCTCCACCTCCTTGTAACTAGCTATATACCCAATATGCATTATTTAAATTAACTGCTGTTGAAACATTCGATAAATAAAACAAGGCAACAAAAGCAACAATTTGTCAACTGCTATTAATACATAACACTTCATAGCACTACAGACAATGTCCTTATGTGACCTAATGTGGTGCCCTAGTATTATATTTGCAGAAGGGCTCTATAACCTTTACTCATTAGCACTTCTTTCAGTATTTGATGGCTTCCTTTCTGACACAAAACTCAAAAAACAGATTTCACCAATGCAGAGATTTTATCTGATGTGACGTTACATCTGCCCACAGCATATCACTGATTGAGGTGGCACCTTTCCCAGTAGAAGTATGATTGTACCAGGGCGTCTCCGTCTAGCCCATCACCCCCCCCCCCCCGACTGTGAATCAGTGTTCTGATAGCGGGATTCTGTGTAGCTGCTTCCTGCACTATGTGTAATCCCAGGGGAATTGTGCTGTAAGCTAAGAGGAAACTAAGAGGGTCACATTCCCAGGCCTCTGTATTCTTCTTCAGTATAAAAGACCCAAAAACTTCCTGAATCATCATGACCTCCATGGCCCAGGATGATCTAAGGAGCCAGCTAATTTCAATAATGCAAATTATATACAAACGACCCCAAATCCAGCTATTTATCTTATTTTATCTATCTATTTATCTATCCATCTTTCATTTAAAGGGAAGGTCCAGTTTCGATGACCTAAAAACATCTATCTGTTTATCTTATATGATTAAATAAATCTATTGGTCTATCTATCTATCATTTTATCTATCATTTAATCTATCTATCTATCTATAATTTAATCTATCTATCTATCTATCTGTCTATCTTTCTTTCTTTCTTTCTTTCTTTCTATCTATCTATCTATCTATCTATCTATCTATCTATCTATCTATCTATCTATCTATCTATCTTTTAATCTATCTATCTATCGATCTATCTATCTATCTATCTATCATTTAATCTATCTATCTATCTATCTATCTATCTATCTATCTATCGATCTATCTATCTATCTATCAATTATCTATTTATCTATCTATCTATCTATCTATCATTTAATCTATCTATCATTTTATCTATCTATCATCATTTTATCTATCTATCTATCTATCTATCTATCTATCTATCTATCTATCTATCTATCTATCTATCATTTAATCTATCTATCATTTTATCTATCTATCTATCTATCTATCTATCTATCTATCTATCTATCTATCTATCTATCTTTCATTTAATCTATCAGTCTATCTATCTATCTATCTATCTATCTATCTATCTATCTATCTATCTATCTATCTATCTATCTATCTTTTTATCTATCTGTCTGTCTATCTATCTATCTATCTATCTATCTATCTATCTATCTATCTATCTATCTATCATTTAATCTATCTATCATTTAATCAATCTATCTATCTATCTATCTATCTATCTATCTATCATCATTTAATGTATCTATCTATCTATCTATCTATCTATCTATCTATCTATCTATCTATCATTCTATCTATCTATCTATCTATCTATCTATCTATCTATCTATCTATCTATCTATCTATCTATCTATCATTGTATCTATCTATCTATCTATCTATCTATCTATCTATCTGTCTGTCTGTCTGTCTGTCTGTCTGTCTGTCTGTCTGTCTGTCTGTCTGTCTGTCTATCTATCTATCTATCTATCTATCTATCTATCTATCTATCTATCTATCATTGTATCTATCTATCTATCTATCTATCTATCTATCTATCTATCTATCTATCTTTCTATCCCCTTGAGGCACCCCAATTTGGGATTCCCATGTCCAGCTGTAAACACAAAAACATCTATACTCACCTTTTGTCCACCACAGCTCTTCTGTCAGGCTACAGTGTTGTAAAACTTACTGATCACAAGATCTCACTCACCATCTATCTATCTATCTATCTATCTATCTATCTATCTATCTATCTATCATTTTATCTATCTATCTATCTATCTATCTATCTATCTATCTATCTATCTATATATCTATCATTTAATCTATCAATCTATCTATACAAGTGTCTGCGCCGCTCTCTAGTCGGGCTTTTCTTCCTTTCTTGCTCCGCCGTGACGACGCCCTCACCATCAGTCACAGTGAGCTATTCCCCCTCCCACCATCCATGTTCCAATGTTCTTTAAATCATCAGATGTCCAATAACCTATAGACTGAGGAGGTATATATTTGGACCAAGGGGGTATTTTTGAAAATAGTAAGTGTTCCAATTGCCTGTGGGGCTATCACATGTATGGGAGAGGTATCTATTTGGTCTAAAGGTGCTTGCACAATAAGGGAGAGATACGTAAGCAAGCACTAAGAATTTGGCTGGGCCCCAAAAAACCCTTATATATTAAGTACGCACATTGTTAAATATGGTAACAAACTACAGCTATTTATAGCTTAAAGAAACAAGAATAGAAATAATCCTCCACATACAAGTAAAATCGCATAGATACACACTAGAGGAAAACAAATTAAAACAAAAAAAATGACTATGCCCTTCTCTACACACAATGAACCACTAATAAATACCTATAGTAAAGGGCATAAATACATAATAATAATGAAAAAAAATATAATCAATCTGTAATGCCCCAAAACAATAAATCCCACCAGTAATCAATAAATCTAGACATCTTCTATATAAGCATCAATATATGCAATAATAATTAGTAAATATTTTCACTACCACAACATGTTTTAAAGCATGGATAACCATTAATTATATCAAGCCCAAATACCATATAAAGTGCTATAAAGGATTCCTTGATGAAATCATGGGGAGGCCGATTCATTAATAGCGGCAGGTAGCGACAGTTGAGCGACTGTAGCAGTATTTTCACAGCGCCCGCTAGTAGTCGCTGTGCTTGCCCATTGTTCGGTTGTTGATAGCGACTCAGTCGGTGTGCAGTAATGTTGAATACAAGGTTACGAGTCACTATTTGACAGGTTCCGCGATGTATGGGTGCGCATGATAGCGACTGGTCAGAGCGACCGGCTCCCACCATATTCATTTAAAAATCACGCTTAAAAAATTCAAGCGCTGTGAAATGCATGTTTAAACCCCAGAGCGCTGGCGGCGATGTCTTAAAAGTATTTTTTTTAACCCCCAAACCACCATATTTTTGGAAACCAAAAAAAAAAAAAAATGTTTAAAGAATTTAGTAATATGAATACAATAATATCAGACCTGTAATATCAATTCTGCACAATTTTTTTTTTTTTACCTTAAAAAAATTATCTAACATGGCAGAAGTGGTCACATAATTTTTCACATTTAAAAAAAAAACAAAAAAAACATTAATAACAATTAATTATGAATATTTAAAGATTGTTCCACTGAAATGCATTGGAGAGCGCCAGGTAGCGAGAGGTTATACCTGTCGCTGTTCAAGGTCGGACACTGGCGCTGTGGGCAGAGGCTGGAATAATGATGAATGAGTGGCTATATGGCGCTATCTCAGTCGCTAAGCAGGATTGGCTTGATAAATGTGTGATTGTGGTGGGGAGCCGGCGTTCTCGTGGCGGTGCCTGTCATTACCGGTCACTCACCAGTCGCTACCTGTCGTTATTCCTTCATAAATAAGGGCCATAGATTACTACAATCTGGTCATTTAACAGCAGCTACAGATGAACACACCACTGGCTTTGCTGTCAAGTCATTTTTTGTTTCCATTTGCAAAGGTTGCGTTATAATTTATTTGCCTCTGCTGGGATCAGAAAACTAGAAATGTAGGAACATAAGATGTTAAAGGCAGAAAATGCTATCATGGTTCTTACGTATAAAAGATCAACTTCCCATACCGGGAGTCGAACCCGGGCCGCCTGGGTGAAAACCAGGAATCCTGACCGCTAGACCATATGGGAACTGTGTGCACAAGATTCTGCGGCCATTCCATGGCCATAGCTGAAGGATTGCCAAAGGAGACTTTTGTTGGGTGATGGGCCCCTCCACATTCCTCAAGCTGTTCCTTGCCAAAGCAAGGCAAGTGCTAAGAAATCCCAAGGCTTTTTTTCAGGAGCCTTTCCCTCTTTAAAAGTACAGTGATAAAACAGAGCAGGTGTGAACCTGGGCAACATGGAGAAGCTTTCTAGGCCTAAAAGTGAAATCATTTAGCACCCCAAAAGGCTTACGCATTGCTGGAGGTTTGAAAAGTTACCCTTCTGTACGAGAGTCTCTAGCAAGGCCAGACCATACGGCAGAGCTTGGACAGGCTCGTCTATGCAGGTGAACTTCCAGATAAAAAGCTAATGACGTGCCAATCAGTTGGGATTTTTGGGTGGACTTACACCCTGCTAACTTGCACCTCCAGCATGCCTTGTCATTTGTAAGCTAACTATAAGGGAACATGCCTCAGGGAACGATCTCCGATGCTATTGCTTCGATTTTCCACCACAGTGGGCCAAAAACGAAGGCGTATCAGGAAAATCACCTTTTGCTTGCCAAAGGAGGACATGGCACATGCAATGTGGAAATCTCCCTGGGCCACAGGCTGCCACAAGCCCGGCTAGCTCAGTCGGTAGAGCATGAGACTCTTAATCTCAGGGTCGTGGGTTCGAGCCCCACGTTGGGCGTATGCTTTTTCCATTGAGCCGCATATTCACTAGCTATAAGGGCACATGCTTCAGGGAGGCGCCACTGAGTGGGGAACGATCTAAGGTGCTATTGCTTCGATTTTCGCCCCCTGTGCCCCAAAAAATGAAGGCATAGCATGAGAACCACCTCTTTGTTGCGAGAAGGCGACTTGGCAAATGCAATGGAGCAATCTCCCTGGGGGCGCCGGAGCACCCCAGCACGCAAGCCCGGCTAGCTCAGTCGGTAGAGCATGAGACTCTTAATCTCAGGGTCGTGGGTTCGAGCCCCACGTTGGGCGTACGCTTTCTTTTCCCTCACTGTGCCCCATATTCACTAGCTACAGGGGAACATTGCCTAGTTTTTTCCTCAACTAAACACTTGCATTGACCAACCTGGGTTCCTTGCTCCAATCATCTAGATTACTACATTCGGGTCCATTGACAGCAGCTACAGATGAACACGCCACTGGCATCGACCGACCTGATGAGCACGCCGCTGGCATTGACCAACATGGGCCCCATGCTTGTTTTCACTTCCAAAGGTTGCTTTAATATTCATTTGCCTCTGCTGGCATCAGAAAACTAGAAATGTAGGAACCTGGGATGTTAAAGGCAGAAGATGATATCATGGTCCGAGCTGACCTGCCCTTACATATAAAAAGAGCAACTTCCCATACCGGGAGTAAAACCCAGGCCGCCTGGGTGAAAACCAGGAATCCTAACCGCTAGACCATATAGGAACTGTGCACCTGATAGTCTCTGGCCATTCCATGGCCATAGCTAAAGAATTGCCAAGGGAGAGCCACAAAAGGGCTCGTGAAGCAGCTGACCAGGTAAACCAATCCAAAAAGCTGAACCGTGCCCAGCTTGTGTCATGAATTGCCTTGTTAGTGCAGTAGGTAGTGCGTCAGTCTCATAATCTGAAGGTCATGAGTTCGATCCTCACACGGGGCATAGTTTTTGCTGTTCCTGATCTGATTCATTGACACCCAAAAATCTACCGTTAGGCCATCAAAACCGCAAAATTCCTCAAGCTGTTCCTTGCCAAAGCAAGGCAAGTGCTAAGGAATCCCAAGGCTTTTTTTTCAGGAGCCTTTCCCTCTTTAAAAGTACAGTGATAAAACAGAGCAGGTGTGAACCTGGGCAACATGGAGAAGCTTTCTAGGCCTAAAAGTGAAAACCTTTAGCGCATTGCTGGAGGTTTGAAAAGTTACCCTTCTGTACGAGAGTCTCTAGCAAGGCCAGACCATACGGCAGAGCTTGGATAGGCTCGTCTATGCAGGTGAACTTCCAGATAAAAAGCTAATGACGTGCCAATCAGTTGGGATTTTTGGGTGGACTTACACCCTGCTAACTTGCACCTCCAGCATGCCTTGTCATTTGTAAGCTAACTATAAGGGAACATGCCTCAGGGAACGATCTCAGTTGCTATTGCTTCGATTTTCCACCACAGTGGGCCAAAAATGAAGGCGTATCATGAAAATCATCTTTTGCTTGCCAAAGGAGGTCATGGCACATGCAATGTGGAAATCTCCCTGGGCCACAGGTTGCACAAGCCTGGCTAGCTCAGTCGGTAGAGCATGAGACTCTTAATCTCAGGGTCGTGGGTTCGAGCCCCACTTTGGGTGTGTTTTTTTTCCATCATTGAGCTTCATATTCACTAGCTTTAAGGGAACATGCCCACATTTTCTAACACCAGCATTGACCTACCTGAGTTCCTTGCTGAAATCATCTAGATTACATTCTGGTCAATTGACAGCAGCTACAGATTTTTTCAGGAGCCAGTTCCTCTTTACAAGTACGGTGATAAAACAGAGCAGGTGTGACCCTGGGCAACATGGAGAAGCTTTCTAAGTCTGAAAGTGAAAACATGTGGTGCCCAAAAGTCTTGCTGGAGGTTTGAAAAATTACCTCTGTATGAGAGTCTTTAGATAAGAAGCTAATGATGTGTCAGTTGGGATTTTAGGGTGCACCTACACCCTGCTAACTTTCACCTCCAGCATGCCTTGTCGTTTGTAGCCTAGCTATAAGGGAACATTTATAGCAAGTGCCAGACCATATGGCAGAGTTTGAACAGGCTCGTCTATGCAGGTAACCTTCCAGATAAGAAGCTAATGATGTGCCAGTCAGATGGGTCAACTCTAGCATGCCTAGTCATTTGTAGCCTAGCTATAAGGGAATATTTTTGAGTGAAAACCCAAAATAGCAAGCGCCAGACCATATGGCAGAGCTTGAACAGGCTCTCCCTATATCCTGCACCCTTCAGCCCCAGTACCTCTCTTAGTAATAATATGGCTGAAGATGAAAATGCTATTCCTTAAAACTTGTCTGTAAAATGAGCTGTCAGCGCGAATCAAAACTGTAGAGAAGATAATAAATATATGTAAGGAATGCACAAAACACAGCATAACGCACATCCCCTTACTTCCTCTCAATGGAATCCCGAGTAATTGTTGGCGTGCTCCTTCATATGGGCACCCCGTGGACCTTGCATATACACTCACTACACTGCATCCATTGTATGTTCTGTATGACAGCCGTGTGCACTGATCTGGGCTCCTATTATATGTAGTCATGGAGCCTGGAGACCTCCTGTAGAGACTGTAGTAAATACGGGTTCCCTGCACATGCTCTATGCGCCCTCCGGGACAAACAGCAAGTGACCCTGTAGCGCTGGGTCAGGAGGCCGCTCTAGGATAGGCTCGTAAATTCTGCACATAAGCCTTTAATTGATTTTTCAGAAACGCCAAAGTGGAGATGATGTTCAGTGTTTGTATTATTTGGAGCCTTATTTAGGAAGTGTTAGCACCACACAGCATTGCTTTTTTGGCCTCAGCGTCCTTCAGCATCTTATTTAGCATTAGCACCGAAAAGAATGCAGCTCTGGACTTTTTTTGCTTAGGAATGTGTAATTTGGAGAACAACAACTAAAACACAGCCAAAATGCACTGTAAAGTTTGTCCTCTTTGTCCCCAGCAGTGATTTCTGGTAACTGTAATGAAGAAACGTAGACCAGCACCAGTGCTGGGATAATAGGTGCTGGGATAATAGGTTCAACAGGGGCTGACATAGGCCGGCCAACACCTAGGGGCAACAATCAAAGCTAATTAGTAGCATTCTGCGCAGCGGCTGCTAGCGCATATGTAGTCCACAGCGCATCGCTAGATTAGACGGGAATGTCCGCACCGCAAAGCTGGCGCTATAGCCACAAGAATTATGCCAACAGGTGCACATCATAAATTAGGCCCTTAAAGTGGACCAAAACCCAGGATTTTTCACTATGTGAAACCCCCCAGATGTCCCGGATTAATTCACCTCACCGCGGTCCTATGTAGCATGCGTGGCCGCTCGTCCAATCGGCGCGCTCAGAGCCGCTGAGCTATGGACGTCTAACCCAACGTCTAAGCTCAGCGGCTCTGAGCGCACTGGCGGCCACATCTCGCGCTTCTCTTTAATTCACAAATGGCCGGCGCAAGCATGTGGCCTGCTAGAGGGATGGCAGGGATGTGGCCGTGGGCCGCGCATGCATGTCGGACCAGGATTAAGGTAAGTGTAGCGGGCGACCCGGGGGGTTTCACACAGTGGGGCTTCCCGATTTTGGATGCCCTGCGGGGAGGGAATGGATTGGCCTGGAAATCTTATAGATTGCCGATCCAGCTGGGTTTTAGTCCACTTTAAAGTGGTACCACAGGCAAAGATAATTGTTAGACTATTATGTTGGACTACATTTGGCACTGTCCTAAACTGTTTTCCATTTGTAAATTGAAGAAGAAATGGCCGAGATATCGAGGTTTACAGTTTTACCCCTGTACAAGTCACTGGTCAGACCCCATATGGAGTACTGTGCACAGTTCTGGGCACCTGTACTTAAGAAGGACATATCAGAACTGGAGCACGTTCAGAGAAGGGCAACTAAGTTGATAAAAGGAGTGCGCAAGCTAGAGGACCCTGAAAGATTGTCAAAGTTAGGTTTATTTAGTTTAGAAAAAAGACGCCTGAGGGGTGATCTAATAACTATGTATAAATATATTCGGGTCAATACAAGGATCTGTCCCACAATCTATTTATACCTCGGAGTGTAACCATAACCCGAGGGCATCCACTAAGGTTAGAGGAAAGGTGCTTTCTCCACCGACATAGGAGGGGATTCTTCTCTGTAAGAGCAGTGAGACTATGGAACTCAGAGGAGGTAGTAATGATGGATACAGTAAAAACGTTCAAAAGTGGCCTTGATGCCTTCCTGGCATGTAATAACATTTCCAGCTATGGCTACTAGACCACTGGAAGGAATTAAACAGGCTGAACTGGATGGACTAAAGTCTTTATTCAGCCTTACGTACTATGTTACTACTATGTTACCTTATGATTTCTCATGTGGGCGTGCCCCTTGGATCTGTGATGCTGCACAATAATCAGCATAATAGGTGGGTTCTGTAAGACAGGAATTCTCATCACCCTAGCTGTTCTCCCAGTGTCCACGGTCTGATGATGCAGAGCTTTAGACCACCAGCTTAGCCCTATTATTGGTGGTCTATGGCAAAGGAATTCCGGTGGTGTGCCACTACTCTGCCTTGCTTCTACTTACAGAAATAGCTGTGTTCTGACAGGAAGGGGGAGCGCAGCCATGATGGGGAGAGCTTGCTTAGTTTCCCTTCAAATAGAACCTGGGTGTTTTTTAAAGAGCAAAGATATCCCACATTTATTTAGATGATATTTTGCTTTTTAATAGTAATAATGTAATACTTCTCCAAATGTTTTCTGTAACCCCCTGAATGGGATTTTTAGGATTTTTCTTGCCACCCATCTATACAGCTCAGGTTTGTGGAGTGTCCAGGCCTGGAATGTCCTATATACAGTTCTCCTTTCCTTATCCCGCCATTTGCTCCGGCTTCTTTACAGGTTGTTTGTGCTGCTCCCGATTTCTTGCATGGACCATGCAGAGATTTAGAAGAGATCCTACAGGAGTATCTGACATGAACTGAAGAAAGAAAATGTAAGAAATGTTAGTGAGTCCCTTAATCCTGTGCAACAGTGTTACTGTACTGGTTTGTCACTCAAGTCCAAAGCAGAGTTTCTCAACTATGCCCACAAGTATCCCCAATAGGCGATGTTTTATTGCATCACCACAGTCTCATGAAATACAATTCAATACCAGTGTGCAGCCAGAGTGTAGTTATGCAGGGACATGGTCAGTGGCTGCTGTGACAGGTGCTACTTTTGGTTGTGTGGTCACTGGTGAACAAAGAACCTATTGTTCGGCCACAGGAGACTCTTGGACATCATCCTGACATTTAGTAGCAACAGGGCAGCAGATCAGCTGTTGTCAAGGGTAAGCACCAGGGCAGCAGATGTGGTGTGGTCAAACATGACTAAGGGACAGCATAAGGATAGCAGATGGGGCATGGTCAAACGTGACTATGGGTCAGCATCAGCACAGCAGAGGAGGCATGGTCAGATGTGGCTACAGGACAGCAGATGGGGCATGGTCAGACATGGCTAGGGGGCAGCATCAGCACAGCAGATGAGGCATGGTCAGATGTGGCTACAGGACAGCATCAGGACAGCAGAGGAGGCATGGTCAAACATGACTAAGGGACAGCATAAGGACAGCAGATGGGGCATGATCAGACATGACTATGCATCAGCATCAGCACAGCAGAGGAGGCATGGTCAGATGTGGCTACAGAACAGCAGATGGGGCATGGTCAGACATGGCTAGGGGGCAGCATCAGGACAGCAGATGAGGCATGGTCAGACGTGACTATGGGTCAGCATCAGCACAGCAGATGAGGCATGGTCAGATGTGGCTACAGGACAGCATCAGGACAGCAGATGAGGTGTGGTCAGACGTGGCTAAGGGACAGTATCAGGACAGCAGATGAGGTGTGGTCAGACGTGACTAAGGGACAGTATTAGGACGGCAGATGAGGCGTGATCAGACATGGCTAAGGGACAGCATCAGGACAGCAGATGAGGCATGGTCAGACATGGCTAAGGGACAGCATCAGGACAGTAGATGAGGCGTGGTCAGACATGGCTAAGGGACAGCATCAGGACAGTAGATGAGGTGTGGTCAGACATGGCTAAGGGACAGCATCAGAACAGCATATGAGGTGTGGTCAAGGGTTAAGGAACAGTATCAGGAAAGCAGATGAGCCATGGTCAGACGTGACTCAGGGACAGCATCAGGACAGCAGATGAGGCGTGATCAGACGTGGCTACAGGACATTATCAGGACAGCAAATTAATAGGCATGACTATGGGACAGCAGATGAGGTGTGGTCAGAGGTGGCCAAGATACAGCATCAGGAAAGCATATGAGGTGTGGCCAAGGGTTAAGGAACAGTATCAGGAAAGCAGATGAGGCGTGGTCAGACGTGACTAAGGGACAACATCATGACAGAAGATGAGGCGTAGTCAGACCAGACTATGGGTCAGCATCAGGACAGAACATGAGGCGTAGTCAGACATAACTATGGGACAGCATCAGGACAGCAGATGAGGTGTGGTGAGACGTGACTATGGGACAGCATCAGGACAGCAGATGAGGTGTGGTCAGACGTGACTATGGGACAGCATCAGGACAGCAGATGAGGTGTGGTCAGACGTGACTATGGGCCAGCATCAGGACAGCAGATGAGGCGTGGTCAGACATGGCCAAGAGACAGCATCAGGACAGCAGATGAGGCATGGTCAGACGTGACTATGGGACAGCATCAGCACAGCAGATGGGGCATGGTCAGACGTGACTATGGGACAGCATCAGGACAAAAGATGGGGCATGGTCAGACATGGCTAAGAGACAGCATCAGCACAGCAGATGGGGCATGGTCAGACGTGACTATGGGACAGCATCAGGACAGCAGATGGGCATGGTGAGACGTGAATATGGGACAGCATCAGGACAGCAGATGAGGCGTGGTCAGACGTGACTGTGGGACAGCATCAGGACAGCAGATGAGGCGTGGTCAGACATGGCTAAGAGACAGCATCAGGACAGCAGATGAGGCATGGTCAGACGTGACTATGGGACAGGATCAGGACAGCAGATGAGGCATGGTCAGACGTGACTAAGGGACAGCATCAGGACAGCAGATGAGGCATGGTCAGACGTGACTATGGGACAGCATCAGGACAGCAGATGAGGCGTGGTCAGACATGGCTAAGAGACAGCATCAGGACAGCAGATGAGGCATGGTCAGACGTGACTATGGGACAGGATCAGGACAGCAGATGAGGCATGGTCAGACGTGACTAAGGGACAGCATCAGGACAGTAGATGAGGCGTGGTCAGACATGGCTAAGAGACAGCATCAGGACAGCAGATGAGGTGTGGTCAGACATGGCTATTGGACAGCATCAGGACAGCAGATGAGGTGTGGTCAGATATGGCTAAGAGACAGCATCAGGTCAGCAGATGAGGCGTGGTCAGACATGGCTAAGGGACAGCATCAGAACAGCATATGAGGTGTGGTCAAGGGTTAAGGAACAGTATCAGGAAAGCAGATGAGCCATGGTCAGACGTGACTCAGGGACAGCATCAGGACAGCAGATGAGGCGTGATCAGACGTGGCTACGGGACATTATCAGGACAGCAAATTAATAGGCATGACTATGGGACAGCAGATGAGGTGTGGTCAGAGGTGGCCAAGATACAGCATCAGGAAAGCATATGAGGTGTGGCCAAGGGTTAAGGAACAGTATCAGGAAAGCAGATGAGGCCTGGTCAGACGTGACTAAGGGACAACATCATGACAGAAGATGAGGCGTAGTCAGACCTGACTATGGGTCAGCATCAGGACAGAACATGAGGCGTAGTCAGACCTGACTATGGGTCAGCATCAGGACAGAACATGAGGCGTAGTCAGACATAACTATGGGACAGCATCAGGACAGCAGATGAGGTGTGGTGAGACGTGACTATGGGACAGCATCAGGACAGCAGATGAGGTGTGGTCAGACGTGACTATGGGACAGCATCAGGACAGCAGATGAGGTGTGGTCAGACGTGACTATGGGACAGCATCAGGACAGCAGATGAGGCGTGGTCAGACATGGCCAAGAGACAGCATCAGGACAGCAGATGAGGCATGGTCAGACGTGACGATGGGACAGCATCAGGGCAGCAGATGAGGCATGGTCAGACGTGACTATGGGACAGCATCAGGACAGCAGATGAGGCGTGGTCAGACATGGCCAAGAGACAGCATCAGGACAGCAGATGAGGCATGGTCAGACGTGACTATGGGACAGCATCAGGGCAGCAGATGAGGCATGGTGAGATGTGACTATGGGACAGCATCAGGACAGCAGATGAGGCATGGTCAGACGTGACTAAGGGACAGCATCAGGACAGCAGATGAGGCGTGGTCAGACATGGCTAAGAGACAGCATCAGGACAGCAGATGAGGCGTGGTCAGACATGGCTAAGAGACAGCATCAGGACAGCAGATGAGGCGTGGTCAGATGTGACTATGGGACAGGATCAGGACAGCAGATGAGGCATGGTCAGACGGGACTAAGGGACAGCATCAGGACAGCAGATGAGGCGTGGTCAGACATGGCTAAGAGACAGCATCAGGACAGCAGATGAGGTGTGGTCAGACGTGACTAAGGGACAGTATTAGGACAGCAGATGAGGCGTGATCAGACATGGCTAAGGGACAGCATCAGGACAGCAGATGAGGCGTGGTCAGACGTGACTATTGGACAGCATCAGGACAGCAGATGAGGCGTGGTCAGACGTGACTATGGGACAGCATCAGGACAGCAGATGAGGCGTGGTCAGACGTGACTATGGGACAGCATCAGGACAGCAGATGAGGCGTGGTCAGACATGGCTAAGAGACAGCATCAGGACAGCAGATGAGGCGTGGTCAGACATGGCTAAGAGACAGCATCAGGACAGCAGATGAGGCGTGTTCAGGCAGGACAACCAGTCAGCAACAGGAAACAGATCAGGTGTGGTCAGACATGGCACAGGTCAGCAACAGAACACTAAATCAGGCTTGTTCAGAGACACACTGCCAGTACCATCAGGGCTGTGCTATTCCTGGAGGTGGCTTTTAAATAACATCCAATCGTCGAGACCCCAGGTCTGCTGTTTTACCCCACTATGATGTAACAGGAATGCTGAAAGATGGTTGTCCAGGAAGAAGTGCTTTCTGTGACTGTCACTGCCGGGCAGTTGTAATTGTGGTTTTAGGCCATCAGGCTTAATTTCCTGTTTGGTAAAAACCTAGGACACAATATCATCCTGAGAGTCCTGAAGAGGTAGATCAGTGTAGCAAACTAGACAGGGCCGTATTAGGTGATCATGGTGCCCTAGGCACTTTAAGTGCTTGGGCCCTCTTGTGGTGTATATAAAAAAGTGTGGAAGGGGAGATGGTGCAATGGTTTAGATGCAGAATATGTGTGTGGAGGAGGGAGAGGGTGCAGGGGGTGAAATGCAGAGAAGCAGGTCAGCTCTTCTGACATGCAGGAGTCACATGATCACAGAAGTGGAGGGGAGATGCTCTGGCCTGTGTTCAACCCCTTGCACCCTCTCCCTCCCTTCACACAAATACACTATGCGTCCTTCTGTGGATGGGGTGGGCTTGTTAGAATGCATCAGTATTCCGACTATGGGAGTTTAATTTATTTTCTTTACTACGGTAGTAAGGGCACTGCCCCCCTCCTGGTTGTCACCCTAGGCACGTGCCTAGGGTTGCATAATGGGAAATACAGCCCTGAAACTAGTGAGGACATTCTGATGATCAGGGATGTGATGTGGGGAAAGAACCAGGGCGTAAGGTGTAATTACAAATAATGGGGATTGAATAGGGAGACATTTTATGCCCATTGTTTTGTCACAACTATGAATAATACTCTGAATAACTCCAGTATACTAAGGGGTTTATCCATCAAGGGATAGCATCAGGTAGCTCTTCGTAGCGGCAGGCAGCGTCTGGTGAACGCTGGGCGATGTACGCAATACCACATTTATGAAAGCGAATCTGGTTAGCGACTCTAACAGCGCCATGTAGCATACGATTTATCATTACAGGCAGCTCAGCATATAGCACCGGCGCTTTAGCTTCCAGAGGGCAAGGTATTACCTGTCGCTACCTGTCGTTCTCCCATATATTTCAAAGGACGTTCCTTTTATTCTGTTTAAACAGGGTTTTTTTGTTTCTCTCAAATAATTGTGTACCTCTTCTGGCCTAGAAAGAGTCATTTTTAAAAACTTTTATGACTTTTTATATTTCATATTGTCATTATAGGTCTGTATTAATGTCACAATGTTACAGCAATGTAATTCCATGTGCCTTCACTTTGTTACTGGTGGTTATGTGTTCAAAAACAGACTTTAATCACACAGCGTCTGCCGCTCTATTCTATAGCGACCAGATCCAGAGCGCCTACGCTGAGTCTGCTTTTTTGTTGAATATGGTGTGGCGAGCCGATTGCCAGACACACTGAGCTGGCGCTACCTTTAGCTCCCTGCAACGCTGTACTGGTGTTAGAGCGCCCAACATACATCTCATTCATCAATGCCGGTCAGGTTACTACAGCGAATGAGACACTCTGTTACAGTGCCCAATAGCCAATCACAGCGTATACTAGTGGTCGCTCTTAGCGCTGCTATACAGACGCACATCTGGCAATACGTGGCGCTAAGAGTGAATCAGCCTGATAGTGAGCTAAAGGAATATAAAAGCTGTTACATGACAGAATTCATTTATTGTTGTTTTAAGGATAATAAGGTAATAAAGCATACAAAATGTAGAAGAACTTAGGCCCTTATTTAACAAGGGATAGCGACAGGTAGCGACTGGTGAGCGACCGGTAATGACAGGCCCCGCCATGAGAACGCCGCTCCCTCCCACAATCACACATTTATCAAGCCGATCCTGCTTAGCGACTGAGATAGCGCCAGATAGCCACTCATTCATCATTATTCCAGCCTCAGCCCACAGCGCCAGCGTCCGACCTTGAACAGCGACAGGTATGACCTCTCGCTACCTGGCGCTCTCCAATGCATTTCAATGGAACAATCTTTAAATATTCATAATTAATTATTAATTTTTTTTTTTTTTTTAAATGTGAAAAATTCTGTGACCACTTCTGCCATGTTAGTTAATTTTTTTAAGGTAAAAAAAAATAAATAAATACATTTGTGCAGAATTGATATTACAGGTCTGATATTAATGTATTCATATTACAAAATTATTTAAAAAACTTGTTTTTTTTGGTTTCCAAAAATATGGTTGTTTGGGGGTTAAAAAACTACTTTTAACCCATCGCCGCCAGCGCTCTGGGGTTTAAACATGCATTTTACAGCGCGATCATTTTTTGAGCGTGATTTGTTAATGAATATGGTGGGAGCCGGTCGCTATGGCCAGTCACTATCATGCGCTCCCATACAGCGCGGAACCTGTCAAATAGCGACTCCTCACCCAATATTCAACATTACGGCAAACCGACTGAGTCGCTATCAACTACCGAACAACGGCCAAGCACAGCGACTACTAGCGGGCGCTCTGAAAATGCCGCTACAGTCGCTAAACTGTCGCTACCTGCCGCTATTAATGAATCGGCCTCCCCTATATTACTAAAATAAATGACAGTACCTCCGACGAACTGGACAAAACCAGGTGGTTTCCTTAAAGAAGTGGCTGTCTTAACACCCCCCTATTACTTTGCCTTATAGCAGTTAAAATAGTAACACTGTGGGGTAGATTGTGACGCCTACTTAAACTGGACCTGCAGCATCATTTAATGAAAAGCACAAATCTTTAAAAACTATTCCGCAGCATCTAAAATGAATACATTTTATGTTTTTACTTTCTCCCACTGAGCTGCAACTCTGTTCAGGACTTTAGGATATGGGCGCCGCCATCTTGCCTCAGAAGCATCACGTACTGAGGAGAAGAGAGGGGAGCAAAAGTGCAGGGGGGTGTTATAACTTTGCATAGACAAAGCAGAGCTGGGGTCAGGAAAAGGACAACAATCCCAGAATGCAGAGCGGCACAGTCAGAAGACACTACCTGTTTGCAGGCAGCCATGTGCCACCATCTTTGATGTATAAAGGTTTTTAAAAAAGTGCAGTAGATGCAGATAGGGTGATTTTTAATGTGGGTAATTTGTATGTACAGGGTGGGGGAAACATACAAGATAGATTCAGGGTAAAGGTCCAGTTTAACCTTATAAAACCTTCAGTTTGGGCTGTGGCTTGTGGTATGTTTAATTATCATACACGTGGGATTTCACATGTTCAGCCCAACTAATATTGTCTGTGGCTTTATTAATTGCAGTTAGTTTATGCTTTGCATTTCATCTCATGTCTCTGTTTTCTCTCCAGTTATCACATATGGTTTTGTTTATCCATCAAAGTTCTTTATCTGGCCCAGAATCCCAGCGCTCGGGGCACGCTGTCCGGCGCTTTCCACAGGCATTCCTTCTTAGAAGCTCATGTTCATTGGTTTCCTGATAATGAATGAGGCACAAAAATGTCCAACATTTATGAGCTGATTATGGCTTGGAATTATAATTAAAAGATGTAACATCAAAAGATTAGCATTTCTTCCAGCATTGAGTGATTGTCTTTTTATTTTACACTGGATATTGAGCTTTTCTTAAAGTGGACCAACACCCAGGATTTTGACTATCCTGGGTATTGGTCCACTTCCGCGGGGCACCCCGATCCTCTCCCCATCTTTGCCCTGTTTCCCTCTGCACACCATCACTGCCATGTTCTTTTCTGCAGAGCTCTGGGTGGCCCCATGCAAATGCATGGGTTGTGTGGTGGCAAAGCATGCCACTGATAGTACCTGATGGGTTATGATGTCTAGGGGCATGATGGAAGCCCCTTAATGGCTAAGTCTGCTTCAGAGAATTGGGATAGCCATACAGTAGACATATAAAGATCAATTACTTTACTCAGCAGAGCCACAATACTTGTGCACTACTGAAAGAAACAACAACATAAAGGCCCAAACTGAGAACACACAAGAGACACAAAAAGACAAGCCCCGGGCAGTCCCTTGGTGGGGGCTAACAGGGGACTTGACTTAGCAGGGCCCAAATACGTATGCACTAGTGACATCAGATACAAGAGATACAGCCACACAGAGGTAAGCAAGCTTCATTATTCTGACACTCCAAAGGTCCCGTTCAGATTAGGAGGACAGGAGCTAGCTGTGTGAAACCCCCGGGGTCGCCGGAAAACTCACCTTTACCGGCTACTCCTGCGACGCTGCAATCGACTGACCACTGCATCCCTGGCTTCCCTGTAGCTGTTCGCGCTCTGGTGACCAACCTATCTGATACACAAAGTGGGTTTCGATAGGCTTTAAAAAGAAGGAGGCCCTCATGAAAGAACCTCAGGTGTAAAAACATAGGAGAACTATTTTCAACTGCTATTAGGACATCAGGGGTGAGGAGGACGGATCCCGGAGCAGAGCCCATCTCGTGGTGGCATATGGTATAACCTATGCCTGGCAACTATATAATTCTAAGTGGATGTGGATGGGAGCTTCTACAATCGTTTAACAGCATTTGCACAGTGCGTTATTGATTTGATTTGGATATCATCAGGAGTGGATGCATATAGAAACCTTACCCACGTGGTTTAAGATAATTTGAAAAATGCTGTTCTGATTTGAAGCTGGTAAGAGTTTGCACTATCGGTGGAGGATTTCTCTTGCACCTTGTTGCGTGAAGTGTATGCACCGTGGGATATTACACACTGGGCTACCGGCCAGCTTATTTTTATTGCTCTGTGTCTATTTTTATTTTTAATCCATGTAGACTGATCATCCTTCATTGGAAAATAGTGAGTCAGGGAACTGGGATAAATCACTGTGGTCTCAGCCACCACCATGAAGTCATTAATTGGAAATCAATAACACTCGTAAATTTAGAGGTTAAGGTTTGGTATTTCAGTGCAAAAAACATTTCAAAACTCCAGGTACCAAACATAGAAAATAACCATTTAAACAGATCTACCAGATAAAGCCAAAGAAAAATGTCAAACTTGTGCAGTCCATATAATGGCACCAAACTTTCCTAAACTGGAACAACTTACAGCAGATCAATGTTAGATTATCCTTGGACTGCTCTCGCCTTTTGCTCCAGTGACCTTGTCATTTTGACCTGATTACCCATTGATCTTGGTTCTCTTTGACTTCATGACTTGACCTATGGTTTTGTTTCCCAATTAGAATTCTTTGCTGGCTGACTTTAAACCCTTGGACTGTTCATAAGGTTTATCAACCATATCTGTCCGTCTCTTCACTTTGGCCTGTCCTCTGATCTGTGGAGCCTTTTCCCGACTTTGGCTCTTGACATTACCCTCGCTATTTTCCTAAGTGGTTAAAACATGGCCGACGGACTAAAATTCCTCATCCATCCCCAGCTATAGAAACCTTGAGTTAAACTCCAGGACCCCTCAAATGGAACTCTGTCTACAAGTTGTTTTGGAGGCAAAGACACTAGTGTAGTGGAAGTATTCCTGGTCTTTGTGTTTTGGAA
Source organism: Gastrophryne carolinensis (assembly GCA_027917425.1). Taxonomy (NCBI): domain Eukaryota; kingdom Metazoa; phylum Chordata; class Amphibia; order Anura; family Microhylidae; genus Gastrophryne; species Gastrophryne carolinensis. Next base: position 405,180,392 of record CM051238.1, on the reverse strand, counting down.
GTGTTTTGTACTTTGGGAGTGCTCTGATACTGTTGAAGGTCTGGACAATTTAATATATGACAGGAAAACTTATATCAGTGATTTATTTGCGAGTAAAAAAAAGAGATTGGGACAATCAGTCTTCAGCTACATTTTATTTTAGGATTACATTTTCAGATCAAGCTTTTTTTGGTAATACAAGATTGTTGTGGATGGGGGCTGGACTTTGGGCCGACCCATGAATTAAACAGGCCCTTTGGAAACTTGATTCCAGAGCTTTGCTGAGCTGCCACATCCATCAGACCTCTGGTGTCTCCTCTCACCTCAGTCAGGTCACGCTTGCTATGGCTATGGAGTTGCTTAATAGCACAAGTGATTATAAAAGTTGACGCTGGACTAAACAATCTGAAATACTTCATAAGACGATGGAGACAGCTGTATGTGCTGGGACTGATTTAGAGTTTATGGTGCCTCAGACTAACTTTTGAACTTTTCCAAGTCACGCTAGAGAGAAGTCTAGCATAGAATGTTTTTTTGTCAATTTGATAAATTGTGATGTTTATTTGAGGTCTCCACTTTACTGGGTGCTCAGAAAAAGCTCTGATGTTATATGGGAATTACTCGATAGGATCCAATTTTAACATCATAACCACTGGTGTGGTTTAAAAGCAAAACATTGTTCTTGGTTTAAGATAGAGTAGAGTTCGAATGGGCCATATTATTGCTCATTTGAAGCCCGTGGCTGCCGGGATGTCTGGCCTCATTTTCATTTTATACACTGGGGGAAAAGTTCTTCAAAGAAGAATTCTGGTTAATCCGAAGTAAGGCAAAGACTCCAAAAAAGCTTGATCCAATTTGCAATTAGGAAAAATATACCCTCTCCCTGGATCAATATTCACTTACTATTATTGTTTGTTTATAGGGCGTCATCATAGTCTGTGAAGCTGTGCAAGATAGTGATAGCAGAAAGGAAAAGACAAAAAAAATACAACAATGCATATAATGCACATGGTATTATGAGTCACATTTAAGTGGCCTTAATCGTAGCTAACTGGTGTGGGACGGCATAGATGCCCTTCCCAAGCTTGTAACGATGCTGTCCCACACCCCCGGTAGCTAGGATGTGGGCATGGGACCACTTCACTAAAGTGAAACAAATCCTACGGAGATCGACCCGGAATTTATAAGACTCCTGGCCCGATTAATTTCCTCCCCTCGGGGCATCCAGAATCGTGATGCCCCACTGTGTGAAACCCCCCTGGTTGGCCATAAACTCACCTTCCTACCGGTCTAATGGTGCATGCGCAAGCAGTGGCCTCATCCCCTCTATCCCTGTAGCAGGGCGCGTTCCTGCTCTAGGCATTTGTGAGTGGCCGGCACGGGCATACTCCCCGTTAGAGGATTGTGGGGGATGCGGCCACCAGCGCGCTCGGATATGCTCGGATTAGACGAGCACCCGGACAAATGAGCTAGAGCGGATCCGAGCGTGCTGATTGCACGAGAGCACCCCGCATGCATCATAGGAACTGGGAGGAGGTGAGTTTGTTTGGGCAACCTGGGGGGTTTCACACAGCAGGGCACCCCTGATCAGGATAGTCAAAATCCTGGGTTTTGGTCCACTTTAAAATGGGTGTTGTTCCAGGTGCAGGGGAGACATCCCAATTGCAATGCCCCCTGTGTATTATGAGAGTTAATGCAAACAATTAAAGGATGCACAGCATGTTACTGGAAAATGGGTATTGTTCTGGTTTAACTAAATCTTACTCCATGCCCCCCCCCATCTAGTGACATCATTAGTCACAAATGGGGGAATCCTCCCCCCCATGGTATAAAATCCTCCCTGCCCTGGCAGCCTGTTATAAGCATTGATGGCTATAGGGAAGGCAATAAGGACTGGAGGGTGATTGGTGGCTATAGGGAAGGCAATAAGGACTGGGGGGTGATTGGAGGCTATAGGGAAGGCAATAAGGACTGGAAACTGATTGGAGGCTATAGGGAAGGCAATAATGACTAATGACTAGGCTTGTCAATATTAGCTAAGACTTGGCTAGGGGTCAAGTCTAACCAAAAGGAGCCGAGCAAGCCAGTGTCCGCATCCCTGCTGCCCTCTTGCAGGCCCTTGGCAGGCATTCCCAAATGCCTAGTGTCAGTGTGTGCCCACATAAAGGTACAGCTGATGGCAGTCGTGGCTTGTGCAAGCACCGTTGGATCAGGGAGAGTTTTAGCGTGACTCAGAGGATTTCACACAGGGAACACAGGGGAGGGAATCAAGCAACCCTGGAGTCTTTTGGCCCCCTCCTGCTTTTGGCTATAGGGAAGGCAATAATGACTAGAGGGCATTGGAGGCTATAGGGAAGGCAATAAGGACTGGAGGGTGATTGGTGGTTATAGGGAAGGCAATAAGGACTGGAGGGTGATTGGTGGCTATAGGGAAGGCAATAAGGACTGGAGGGTGATTGGTGGTTATAGGGAAGGCAATAAGGACTGGAGGGTGATTGGTGGCTATAGGGAAGGCAATAAGGACTGGAGGGTGATTGGTGGCTATAGGGAAGGCAATAAGGACTGGAAACTGATTGGAGGCTATAGGGAAGGCAATAATGACGGGCATTGGAGGATATAGGGAAGGCAATAAGGACTGGAGGGTGATTGGTGGCTATAGGGAAGGCAATAAGGACTAGAGGGGATTGGAGGCTATAGGGAAGGCAATAAGGACTGGAAACTGATTGGAGGCTATAGGGAAGGCAATAATGACTAGAGGGCATTGGAGGCTATAGGGAAGGCAATAAGGACTAGAGGGCATTGGAGGCTATAGGGAAGGCAATAAGGACTAGAGGGCATTGGAGGCTATAGGGAAGGCAATAAGGACTGGAGGGTGATTGGTGGCTATAGGGAAGGCAATAAGGACTAGAGGGGATTGGAGGCTATAGGGAAGGCAATAAGGACTAGAGGGCATTGGAGGCTATAGGGAAGGCAATAAGGACTGGAGGGTGATTGGTGGCTATAGGGAAGGCAATAAGGACTAGAGGGGATTGGAGGCTATAGGGAAGGCAATAAGGACTGGAGGGTGATTGGTGGCTATAGGGAAGGCAATAAGGACTGGAGGGTGATTGGTGGCTATAGGGAAGGCAATTAGGACTGGAGGGTGATTGGAGGCTATAGGGACGGCAATATGGACTGGAGGGTGATCATCAGCAGAAGATGACCCATTTGTGGCAGCGGAGCTGAAAGGTGACATCATGTGATAAACTACTTAGAGGCCCACTAAGATTCTTTTGCCAATGGACCCCCACAAACCTGGAGCCGGCCCTACCTACACAGATGCCAATGGGGTGGCTGGAAAAGCAGCACCCTGGCAACAGCAGACCAATTCCCGCTGGACCAGGAACTCTAAACTGCCAGACCTAAAGAGAGGATGCCGCCTGGTGAGGGAGGAGGAAGACACTGTATCCTGGGCTCTTACGGCTGGAGGATTTCCGAATCAAATTATCCCCACGCTCCTGCTTATCACTACTCATTGGCTGGTAATGAGCTGCCCAGGGTCACATAACATCAGGGATTAGACTTGTACATATAATTCTGTGTAGCCCCTTTTTCTACCAGGGTCCTGACACGTGATGAGGTGATTTTCTTTTTGACTTTTTTTTAACTCCCTGATTTGTTTCTTTTATATGAAGCAGTTTCATATGAACTGTTAAAGGTTAATCAAAGTCAGTGGGTATTTCCCTACCACCAGCTTGAGGCAGGATGTGAAATTGTAGTGCGTCTTACCTTCTGTCACAAGTGTATGATGGTGACTCAGACATGGGTGGCATGAGATGGCAACCTGTAATATAAACCAGTAAATGGCAAACGCCATGACCGTCCTCAGAACCCACACCAGGAATTCACTGCCTAACTCTGGTCCCTTCCTCCCTAGATCAACGAATTGAAAAGAGATGTGATAATGTAATGTCAGCCATTGTATCCTGGGGCATCCTTCTGTTTCACTCTGTAGCCCCACCATACCAGTCCTGTGCTAATACATGTGTTTTGCTGCTGTTGCTTTAGCATCAACCCTTTACATAATAAGCTTTAAACTATTGCTCCTGGATATGTAAAAGAACCTAATCAATAACACTAACCCTACTAACAAAATCTTAATTGGACCAACCCCTCCCTGGCAGGATCCTCCCAAAGCATAATTTAAGGGTTAGGTGAGCATATTCTCTGTGGGTCTTTCTCTGACTGGGATCAAAAGCTTCTGAAGACACTGTGGCATCTGGAATCGACTCCAGTAGGACTTTTCTGGCCATCTAAGCGGTTTACTTTGCTGCAGGCTGCATATCACGTGTATGAGGTGGTGTAAAGTGTTGAAGGGACCACAGTTCCTCACAGTTCAGATGGACCAATATACAGACAGGACTCCACTTTTTAAAGTGGACCAAAACCCAGGATTTTGACCATCCTGCCTGGGCTTTGGTGCTTGTCCCCAGGGCTCCCAGATTCAGGATTCCCCAGGTCGCCCAGTAAAACTCACCTTTCCTCAATCCTATGGCACATGCATGAGCCCTCACCCAATCAGCATGCTTGACTACACTCGTCAATATTAGCTAAGACTTGGCTAGGGGCCAAGTCTAGCCAAAGGGAGCCGAGCAAGCCAGTGTCCGCATCCCTGCTGCCCTCTTGCAGGCCCTTGGCAGGCATTCCCAAATGCCTAGTGTCAGTGTAGGCCCAGATAAAGGTACAGCTGATGGCAGTCGTGGCTTGTGCAAGCACCATTGGATCAGGGAGAGTTTTAGCGTGACTCAGAGGATTTCACACAGGGAACACGAGGGAGGGAATCAAGCGACCCTGGAGTCTTAAAGACTGCTTTTGGTGCACTTAAAAAACAACTGTAGGCAATGTATTCCTCTCCTAGAGCAGAACACAACTCACCGTAATACAACAGAAAATGTCCAGTCACAATACAGGTTCTCATTATGGCAGATTTCACACTCTTTGGAATGATGGTCACAGCTGGACCTAATCCCAACGATAAGTATGGGATTCAGCCTGGGTTCTTGGGGCTGCCACAGCTCTTCAGCTACAAGACACTAACTCATTAAACATCCTTTGGTCTGACTCCAGCTACATCCTGGTCCGTACCCTTGCACATGTCTTACGTGTTCATGGACACACTCTACATATGTCAGGGCTTTCTTCTAAGCCTGCTTGGACCAGTTCTAACAGCTTCTTTTTTCAGTTTTTTCCCTTCTTGTTTTTAGCTATTCACTTTTTGATCTAGGGAAAGAAGGGAGATGATCTGAACCGGCATGGCGCAGTTCTCTCACTTGAGTAGCCCCACAGTCCTCCCAGAGAGAGGGGCCTGGGTGGCGACCAGGCAAGGAACCCATTTCCACTGTGAAACAGAGGAAAGTCTCGCCCTAACGTGAGAAGAGCCTACGTTTCAGGAGTGTTTAAGAGCCATCGGGTCTTCTAGAACAGCATTTTTTGGCCAAGTACCCCATAGACACAAGAAGATTCAATTAAGTACTCTCAAGGAGAAGATCAATGCTGAATGTTACCCAAATGAGTAGGTCATAAGTCTAGAAGCACTTTTAAAGCAAGAAGTGATAATGTTTTACTGTTAAATATATTAAACCTGAACTACCAGACCCCTCTGTTTGTGCACCCCTGAAAATAACTTTGTAACCCCTGGGGTATGGGTAGTGCAGGTTGAGAATCCATGTTCTAAAAGAAGTGGAAAAGGAAATGAGCCAATAACTCCAATATTTGAGACCAATGTACTTTATGATGTTTTTAGATAATAACACTCAGTATGGACTGCAGGGGGGCAGGTTATAGCTGTGCTTTGCACTGACAGAGCAGGGCTGGGGTCAGGTAAAGGACAGCAATCCCAGAATGCGGAGCAGCACAGTCAGAAGTCACTTCCTGTCTGCAGGCAGCCAGAAACTCTACGGGCCGCCATCAAGAACGCAATACCGTGAAAAAATGGCCCAACAATAACAATCCATATAAATATGCCTGATGGCGGGAGGGCAGATCACTTATACACCCGACATCAAGAAATATCCAGCCAGGCTTGTTTCTTTTATTTTAATTGAAGGAAAAGGACTCATAGACTAAACCTGCCACCCCTGGATTTTGTTCCTACCATGAGAGAATAAACCACAAGCTTGGCAGAAGTTTTATTCAGTTTGGGTGTATAAGTAATTCCTCCTCTTATTAACAGATGTGTTTATATGGATTTTTAACATTACACAATTTCGCGACAGTGCTCCTTTAATGTGGGCAATCTGTAAGTAGGAGGTGGGGGAAATATACATGATAGGCTCCTTTTCGGGGGGAAAGTCCACTTTAATTGTCTGTAGAGGTAAAGAGGTTCTCCAGACTTAAGTCAATACCAGCCACAGGAGGTGGGAAACTTCTCTTTATCTTAGTAAATAAATAAAAGAGTTATTTTATTCAATAATAGGGCCGCCCCAGTTTTCTGCAGTTTTGGGTGTAACATTTGGCTGCCGTCCATACTGAGCTGCTTGTGACTTTCTACCATGAAGTATAAGAAGTGTCAGCCGCAGTGGTTGGGTGAAGGTAGGTGTCGGTGTTGGGGCCTGCATGTGTTGCCGCTGTAAAGCCTGGGGCCTTTCACTGTGATATTTCTGTGGTCGGTACAATGGTGCAGTGCTGCCATTATTGAGGCAAAGACACACAAGCTAAATGGTGTTGAACAATGTCTGGGCTCATGAGAACTCTGAGGTGGAAAAGGTGACAAAGCCACACTATGACTTCTGAGAAAATCTACTTTTAAGTTGCTCTTCTGTTGTTTGCAGGCAAATTCACCCTAAATATGTAACACTGCTGGATGTATATGTATATGACTGACCCTTAGCCAGTGGCGTAACTGAATGTGACGGGGTTCTAATGCAAACATTAGATGAGAACCCTTCTCGGCTCATACGGTAAACTTTTATCAGTCTTTTAACTCAAGTGGATGCAGCTAGATAACTAAAGACCGACACAGAAGAGAAAAATGCTGCCCCCTTTATCTGATGCCAAGTGAACACAAATATGATGGATATGAAATAAGTGGAGGAGTAACAAAGATGGGGTCCCCTGACCTTCTGGGCCCCAGTGTGGTCTCACCCCCTGCAACCCCTCAAATGATGACCCTGCCCTTAGCTAGTTCATACTCCTGGCCTTATTTAGAAACAGTAGATTGGCATCTGTATGGCATACAGATCCCCACAGATCCATTCCATGCTTCCTAATTTGTATGCTGCATGTAAAATGTACCACCAGGTGTATAACTATCTTCCACAAGAAATTACAGAGACCGGGCAACACCAAGGCCCTAGAACGGTAGGATTTTGCCAGCTTTAGAAACAACAGATTGGCATTGCACGCTGCTGTTAAGTGTATGGCCTACAGATTCCCCCAAATCCATTCCATGCTTCCTAATTTGCATGCTGCATATATAATTTCACCACCAGGTCTCAATTCAATTTAGATCAATTCATTTTATTGTTCGCCAAGTACATCGTGAGAGAAACAAGGAATTCTTTTTGGCATATACACAGTGCAACAGATATTTACAGTTCCATAAAAATTGAAACGAGATACAAACTACATTGAATACAGAGATGCAAATGCTCTTACATAGAGCAAGTGAGCCTGGGCCTATAACGCCTGGGTTTTGTTAAGGGTGCGGATAGCCAAAGGAAAGAATCCCTTCCTAGATCTAGAAGTCCTGCAAGTTGGTACCGCAAGGATTTGCCCAGATGGTAGATACTGGAATAGGTTGTGTCCAGGGTGAGAGGGGTCCCGAAGAATCTTCTCCCCCCGTGAGAAGATTCTAAGTCTGTGCAATTCCCGCAGGGATAGTAAAGGTGCTCCAATTATTCTTTCTGTAGTGTTGATTGTTCTTTGGAGTCTGCACGTGTCTTTTTTAGTTGCTCCCTCAAACCAGACAGAAAAGTAAAAGCATAGTTCTGAACCTTCAACCACATTAAAGAAGAGCACTAACAATCTTTATGACAGTCCCGTCTTCTTTAGTTGCCTTAGGAAAAACAGTCTCTGTTGTGCTTTCTTCAGTACTGCCAAGATGTTCTTTTCCCAGCCGAGGTTGTCAGAGATGATCACGCCAAGACCAGAGATGATCACGCCAAGACCAGAGATGATCACGCCAAGAACAGAGATGATCACGCCAAGACCAGAGATGATCACGCCAAGACCAGAGATGATCACGCCAAGAACAGAGATGATCACGCCAAGAACAGAGATGATCATGCCAAGAAACTTCTGGTGTATAACTTCTTCCACCATATCTTCCACCAGAAATGACAGAGACCAGGCCACAACAAGGACCCTAGGCCTAGTGCTGCTGCATGTTTGGAGGCATCACTGACCTACTATTAATAGAAATTTACAGTCTACATGGCCACAAAGGCAAAAGCCCATTTTACCACTATGGTAAATGGTGTGATGGTGGGATAATTTGTTTTATTGCTAGGGCTGCTATTGGTCCCGATTGGCCCAATCTTAGGACAGGACCACCAGCCTGAATGGCAATGCCTAAATGTGACGGGGCCCTGGTGTGAACATTAAATGGGGCCTTTTCAAGGCTCATACAGTAAATATTTTTGAGTCTTTTAACTCAGTTGGATGCAGTTAGAGAACTAAAGACTGAAACAGCAGTGCTGAATGATGCTTTCTTTTCTGTAAATGATACTAAGGACAAAACTCATTAATAAGATAGCCGAGTAACAATGATGGGGCCCCCCGACCTCCTGCGGTCACACTCCCTGAACCCCAATAATTAACTACGTCCACTCCTGCCCCCCCCTCGGCCCAGTCTTCCTCTGATCAGATCCCACGCTGATTAATTGCATGGCACGTTGCGTTCTGTCTCTTGTGCCTCATTACTGGATTATCTTGGCTTCCTGTCATCACGTCTTCTCGTGTCCTTGTTGCTGACATCACTCATTTGCCTTTTCCTCTCCGAGTGACACTTCATTCTCTGCAGCTTTAGGGCCTTTAAATAAACACTGAAGCTTGATGACCACGTCCATCCCATAACCCTCCATTTCCATTTATCTTCCATCAGTAAAATTACAGGGATGGGACCACAGCAGAAACCCCACGACGTCTTTGAAATTTCAGAACTGTTTAGACTTTAGAAAGCCACAAAGTAACCATAAATCTTTTCTATTCTCCCTCCAGCTCCTTACTACAGAGTGCCTTTGTTATGGAGAAGACTTTCATGAGCTTGTGAGTGTGGCACCTAAGTGATTTTATTATTATTGCCATTATTTGCTCTTTAATGTCATGTATTACGATCACATTCTGTAGTAGGTATGTAGGGTGTAATGGACAAATGGCTCAGGATATTCAGGTGATCCTTTCCAATACAAGGCCTTTTTAGGGACAGGGCTTATCTCCAGCAAGAGACTGTGGAATAGCAAGCAGATTCTGTACTAATGAACTGCATGAGGGCAGCCATCTTGCCCCCATTTTGACAGCCCTGCTTTTAAAGAAAACATTCCCACAGTCAGAATTACCCTATCGTTGAAATGATGCTTTATTTCCAACAGAAGTAAAAAGTCATCAGCTGTAATGACTCATCCTGCTCAGAAAGCTCTTAAAATTATATTAACATTATAAACAACTCTGCGACAGCTGATGCCATTGACTTACACTGATACTTGGGCCCTTATTTAACAAGGGATAGCGCCAGGTAGCGAATGGTGAGCGAACGGTTATGACGCTCACCGCCACGAGAACGCCGGCTCCCCTCCGCAATCACACATTTATCAAGCCGATCCTGCTTAGCGACTGACAGAGCGCCAGATAGCGAATCATTCATCATTATTCCAGCCTCACCCCACAGCGCCAGCGAGCGACCTTGAACAGCGACAGGTATGACCTCTCGCTACCTGGCGCTCTCCAATGCATTTCAATGGAGCAATCTTTAAATATTCTTAATTAATTGCTATTAATGTTTTTTTTTTTTTTTTTTTTTTTTAAACGTCAAAAATTCTGTGACCACTTCTGCAATGTTAGATATTTTTTTTAAGGTAAAAAAAAAAAAAAATAATTTTGTGCAGAATTGATATTACAGGTCTGATATTAATGTATTCATATTACAAAATGTTTGTAAAAACATGTTTTTTTTTTCAAAAAATATGGTTTGGAGGTTAAAAAACTACTTTTAACCCATCGCCGCCAGCTCTCTGGGGTTTAAACAAGCATTTTACAGCGTGAGAATTTTTTGAGCGTGATTTGTTAATGAATATGCTGGGAGCCATTCGCTATGGCCATTCGCTGTCATTCGCTCCCATACAGCGCTGAACCTGTCAAACAGCGACTCCTAACCCCGTATTCAACATTACCGCACACCGACTGAGTCGCTGTCAACAGCCGAACAACGGCCAAGCACAGCGAATACTAGCGTGCGCTGTGAAAATAACGCTACTGTCGCTCATCTGCTACCTGGTGCTATTAATGAATCGGCCTCCCCGTTACATTCATTCCCTCCAGCAGCTGGAGTCAGCCCCCATTACCTGTCAGCTACAGCGAAAGAAATACAACCATGGCTTCTCTACTTTCACTCTGGTGCACCAGAGAGAAGGAAAACGTGCTGCAAAAAGTCCTGCCTGCTGCACCAGGGCACCAAACACACCACATTAAAGTCTATAAGGCTTCAAATGTGAATGCAAATGCATTTGTAATGTGGTATCACATGCATTTTGGGACACTATAGATTTTAATGGGATTCAATGAGAAGGCAGGACCTAGGAGCCGGAAACAGGGATTTTTTTGTAATGCAGACAAAAGGCCGAAAGCAAACAAAAATGTGAAGAAAAACACAAACACAAATTGGAATTCCTACCGCAAACACTGCTGCAAAATGCATGCTGCAAACGTGACCGGATCGATGTGAACAGTATGTAAGTGTGTGTAACATGACAGACATGCTGATCCCTTTTCTGAAGTAAATCTCTCTCTGGTGTGGGCTGCTTATAGCAAAATGCCAAGTTCCAGACAGTCTGCCCTGTGTGGAGAAACAATACCACACAGGTAAACTGCAGCCTTGCTGACCTTGCAGCCAGCAAGAGAAAGATTTCTTCTAACATTCTGTATGGAAATGTATTAAATCTCGTTCTGGCTGGTTGGGATGATCAGAAGGAAGCTCCAAGCTCAACTGCAGTGTGTCTGTGTGCTAGCAAAGGCTCTCCCCCATCCCCCCACTCATGCTTATGAGTAAACAGAGCAGGCGCAATCAGGTATAATCCAAGATGGCTGCTCCCAATTCTAGTAATGCAGCTATTCCACAACATCTGCATGGGGTTAAGCCCTCTCAAACAGGATACACCACTCATCGTCTAAGGGGGGATTTAGGGGAGCAATTGACTAAGCTTTATTTTCTTGACTAGATGCCCGCTTTAAGTGAGGTGAGACTGACTTCCGGTTGGACATGGATGGGGTTCCGCTCAAAGCTTGTTATATTGTTTCCTCCAAAGGCATGCTGGAACTTCTATGTATAAAAAAATAAAGAAACTCTATGCTTCTTTTGTGCCTCAGTGGCCTGCTGACTGATCTGCTGCCATCTGTATTTTTACTCAAGACTATTATGCTTTGCTTCATTTATACAAGATGTAGGTGATAGGCAACCCATACCTACCACCTAGGTGGCACTTAACCAATTAGAATATAAAAAGAGTTACTTGATGAAAAAAGGATGGGCTCATGGTTTACAGCTTTGTGGTGGACCTATAATTATTGCTAGATGTTTCTGTTTAAAGCGGAACAAAACCCACCTGCAGGCTTTCCTCTGGAGCATCCCGAATCAGGATGCCCCACTGTGTGAAAGGCACATGCGTGGGCTCTCGTCTAATGAGAGCCGTCTGCCACTACTATGGGGGTTATTCATGAAGGGATAGCGCCAGGTAGCGCCTCGTAGTAGCAGGCAGCGTCTGCTGAACGCTGGCCGCTGTACGTAATACCACATTTATGAAAGCAAATCTGGTGAGCGGCTCAGCGTATAGCACCAGCCTGGCTTACACAGCGCCAGGTATTACCTTTCGCTCACTGTCGCTCTCCCATACATTTCAATGGGCGTTTATTTGCTTGTGTTTGAACAGCGTGTTTGACAATTTTTATTTATTTATCTTGCTCATATCATTGTGTGACCTCTCCTGGCTGCAAACAAACACTTTTAAAAACTTTTTTGACTTTTTCTTTTTTCTGCAGAATTGTCATTACAGTTCTGGCACTAAAGTGTTAATGTAACAGTGTTAAAACATTGTCATTCCATGTGTTTTCACTTTGTTACTGGTGGATATGTGTTGAAAAACAGACTTTAATAACATAGCATCTGGCGCTCTATGCTATAGCGACCAGATTTAGAGAGGCGACGCTGTGTGCGTAGTTTTTTGTTAAATATGGTGTGGAGTGCCGAGTGCCAGAAGCACTGAGCTGGCGCTACCTCTCACTCCCTGCATCGCTGTACTGGTGTTACAGCGCCCAACATACATGACATTCATCAATGTGAGCCAGGTTACGAGAGCGACTGAGGCACTCTGTTACAGCGTCCGATACCCGCTTACAGCGTCTACTAGTGGTTGCTTTAAGCGCCGCTATACAGACACTCATCTGCCGATACCTGGCGTTAGTAATGAATCAGCCCCCCCGTCATCCAGCAAACAACTCTCATTACTTTCAAAAAGGAGCCGCATCCCCAGCATCTCCGGCAGTGTGTGCCTATCTAAATGGCTGGGACGGGAGTGACCACACCGCCAGGGATGTGGGGGATGCAGCGGGGTGTGCTCCCCATTAAAGTAAATGACAACTGTTTACCGAAGGATGTAAGCATGGCAAACAGCTCAGACTGGCACAGTGGGAACGAGGAAGAGGTGAGTTGTACCGGGTTTTCTGGGGGTTACACGCAGTGGGGCATCCCAATATATCATCCCACAGGGGAATGGAACAAAACCCGGGAAAGTCAGAAATTTTGTTCCACTTTAACAGAGCAAACAGGTCTAGTAGGGGAGAAATGTGGCACCTTTATAATCTAAACTAGCGGTCCTTAATTGTTTTTTAATGAAATACCACTTTCCCTTTTCTAATTATCTCAGGTACTATCTTGGTGATATGTATGGGTTGTAATATATGTGCATAGTTTTAATCATCTTTTGAAGAAGCTTTGTATTGTGCAAAGCAGGCTTGGGAAAATATTAAATGGTGATGGGTTAGGGTAAAGCTCAGGCTCCAGCCTTCCTAAATGCAGCCTGATGGCATCTTGTGTACCTCCGGTGGTTGTAAAACATAATTTAAACCTGTATAGTATTAATGCCTCAGCTGTATATATTTTAGTAAAGGCTTTTATAGGTTTGCTAAGCCTGCAAGGATATACTGTATATAGGGTATATTTGATAGGGTATACGGTATTTTTGATCTCCTGCACTTAGTATTAAATAATGTGAAATTAATAGATAAACCCTGGATTCATACATGGGCAGGCTGATTCATTACTAGCGCCAGGTATTGGCAGAAGAGCGTCCGTACAGAGGCGCTAAGAGCGACCACTAGTATAAGCTGTGATCGGCTATCAGGCACTGTTAAAGAGTCACTGTACTAACCTGGCCAGCATTGATGAATGAGATTTATGTTGGGCGTTCTAACACCAGTACAGCGCTGCAGGGCGTGAACGGCAGCGACTGCTCAGTGCCACCGACTCTCAGCGACTCACACCATATTCATCAAAAATCCACATGCACAGAATGCCGGTGCTCAAAATTGCGGTGTTGTAGCCCATAGCGCCAGACGCTGTGTGATTAAAGTCTGGTTTATAACTTATATCCACTAGTAACCAAGCGAAAACATATCGAATTACATTGTTATAACATTGTGACATTAACACTTTAATGCCAGACCTGTAAAGATAATTCTGCATAAAAATATAAAAAAATCTAAAAAGTTTTCAAAAATGAGTTTTAATAGTCCAGTAGAGGTCACACAATGATTTCATAAAAATATATAAAAAGAGAAGTAAAGTAACGTCTATTGAAATGTATGGGAGAGCGACACGTTGCGACAGGGAATACCAGGTGCTCTTGAAGCCATAGCGCTGGCGGTATACGCTGAGCCGCCTGTGATGATGAATCGGACGCTACATGGCGCTGTTAGAGTCGCTCACCTGAATCGCTTTGATAAATGTGGTATTGCGTACCGCGCCCGGTGTTCACCATTCGCTACCTGTCACTACGAGGCACTACCTGCCGCAATCTCTTGATGAATAAACCCCTGAGTCTCATTGTTGGGTAATTTAATGTTGATTATCTTGGTCATTGTTTTTATTCTGGATTTTCTTTTGTGCATTGCTTGGATATGACCCTGCTTAATGCATCAAGGGGCTGTGCATTCTTTAGCTCAATCCTTTGTTGATTAATTAGACGGAAAACAATTAAATTCTCTACTAGGGGATGCAGGGGATGGACTAAGTATATACTGTATATTGAAGCCACCCAGATTATAGCACAAAATTAAAGGCAGGAACACAAAGGTAGAAACTGTTATGAAAGAAACAGCCAGTCCCCTGCTGGTTAATGATAGCTTCCCATAGTTTCATGAGAATTTTCACTGAAATGGGACAACAGGAAACCCAATTAATACCCCCAGCCAAATTGCAGTACTGCCTTTTTCAATGACAGGGTGGTATGCCCTAATTAAAGAAAAAAACTCAATTTAGAATGCTTTTAACACCAATGAGGCCTTTTTAGACCACTGTGAGACCACCTCTGCAGGTAATATGAGGGCTCAGACACACACTTTGGGTAAGGTGTCAAGGTGTAATTTTAAAGTGCCACTCTTGGCAAACATTTGAGAAGTTTTGTGGATAGATTAGGTTTGTTATGCTCCCTTTGTCTCCATTGGTGGGTAAATCTCGTACTTCTTATTTTGGATCTATACACACAGAAGTTCATTTCGGGTTTATCTGATCTCATGATGGCACCATGCTGTCAATATTATTAAAAAAAGGGGAGATCTAGGGGGAGCTGAATCACTAAGGTCCAAGAAATGGGCAATCTAAAGAAGGCTATGAGTAACCATCCCCCATTTAAGACTTGTGGGTGCTCACAATAAAGCCAGGGGGTACTGATGTTGAAGTAGACAATACAGAAGAACTAAAGGCACTCCATGAAGTCTTCTACCCAATATTGTGGGGTCAGCCAGGGCCCTTCCTGGGGAAACAGGACAGCAAAAGGGAAATTTCAACATGAAAATGTCACACAGGCTTTTCCTCCAGTAGACACAGCACATGCCAACTCATGCAAATAGGCATCTGGACATTAAGCTAGGCCTAGTTTAGGATCTGTTTGCTTTTTTCTTTGCTTGTTTCTAATGCAGATGCCTATGGCAATAAGTCCCTTAAGGGGAAGTAATTTGCTTATGGCTAGCTGCCCCCCTTGTAGCACTGCTAAACTAGCCCTCCTCCCCACTAGTCCTACCTATTATACAAAGGCTTCCTTTTTGATCCCCACAGTTATAAGTTTTCCAAGTTTGGTCAAAGACACAGCAACTAGTGTTGAGCGAACTTGAACGTTCAAGTCCGTGCCTAACTTTGCGAGTTCGGGTCCCTAACACAGCCAGTGTTGTCACACAGTCTGTTATGGGGTGATGGGGGTTCTGCCACACAACCTGTTATAGGGAGATGGGAGGCTTTTGCCACACAGCATGTTATGGGTTGATGGGGGGGGTTCTGCCACACAGTCTGTTATAGGGTTATGGGGGGTTCTTATTTTTTATAATAAAGTACACATAAGTACTTTCCCTACCCCATTTTTGCAGGGTATTCTCCCTGGTATTACCCCCATTTTGCAGCCCTCTACTCCTTACTACCCCCCATTTTACAGCAATTTTTGTGTCACCAGGTTAAGTTACCCATTGTTTGCAGTGGTGTTCTGGTTTGGGTTTGGGTCAAGTTCAGGTACTCAAACCAAACTTTTGTTTAAACTTTGGCCAAACTTGCTGAACTCGAACTTCTACAGGTTCACTCTTCACTAACAATAACCCTTCCCCAATTCTATTCAAAACTAAAGATTTTGGCTTAAGTTCAAATTTAATGAAATATATCCTCCACCACAAAAGCCTTGGGATTTCAGCATTCCAGGTTTGGAATCCTGGAAGTGACTTTTTAACCTGTTATAAACATGGCAGTCATTAGATCATTCTACACAGAGCAATCCGCCACAAGTCCTCCCTCCATCATGTACGTCAGCGCCATTAGTCTTCAGTGCCATCTTGTTATCAGTAGGGAAGTCAGCTGCTGAGATTGAGAGCAGTCACATCCTGCCATTGTTCCAAAGCAAGGCTGGGCCATATTCCTCAATCAAAACACACACATCTTAAGAACAAGCACATTTAGCCCTGTAATGGCATCCGGCCACTGAAATGTAGCGGAGAAGAAGGAAAACTTGCATACAAAAGTAACGCTTATGAAAGACACCCCCCTACTACTAACATATTCCCTTTAAACGAAACATATTTATTTAATTGACCCTCTTCAAACTATCATTCATCGCACAGTGAAAGTGGTTCTAACTTAAATCCTTAGTTTTAGCAGAGGTCAAGTAACTCTTCTTTTATTAGCTTGAACATATAAATTACCCCTCACATACTTATGAGGTGTGGACCCCCTACCCCCTTTTAATAATGGCAGAGCCCAAGAAGACCCTCTTTGAAAATGAAGGGGGCTAATAGTTCATCCTTATTCTATGTCATATATCTTGCGAAACCCCTCGAAGAATGAAAGAATTAATTGTCTAATTGTTACAGAAACTGACAAATATTTGGCCAAATTAAGAATTCTTAGTTCTTTTAAGCCCCTTCAACCCATTTTGTGCAAGTAGGAAAATGCAATTTAGTTCCCTTAGCTTTGTTTTTCCTAATAACCTCCAGTAGAAGGCTCCAAGTCTTGCCTTGCATTCATATCTGTGTATTGCCTTGTCGGAGTATAGTTGCTCACATGTACAAAGATTAAGGTACACATGCTCTATTCCAGAGGTGCTCAACCTTTTGAAGAGCGCGGACCACTTAAATGAATTGGAACCTGGTCGAGGACCACAAATTATATGTTCAGAATTATTTCATTTGGAATAGTATAATAAAGATTTTTCACAACAATCAGGATACCAACTGTTTCCACAAATTCCACTTGTATGTCCTTCCAGCACACCCCTACATTCTTATATAACAATACCCATAACTTAGCACTGCACATGCTGATTGGCTTCTATCTCTGAATATACAGGTCTGTATAAACCCATCAGTCTCACATCTTAACCATGTTCCCAAAACTCAACCCATCTGAGCTCCCACCAATGCTAAGCATAGAATTATTAGAGAAATAATTGGGCAAATGATTTCCAAGAAACTCTGCCAAATATTTCACACAGGGCTGTTGTACAATCAATGTCACTGCTTCTTTCCAAGACACTTCCCTCACCTCTGTTTGCAAATGTGCTCCTTCTATATCAATTCCCATGCAATTGCCCATCCTTACTGTGCCCCATTTAACTATCCTTACACGTCAGTTCTTTTTGCTTCTCCCACTTTCCCCAAAGCAGTTTGGGGAAAGTGGGGGCCACATCAGATGGCTCTGAGGACCACATGTGGCCTTGGGCTGCATGTGTTCTATTCCCATTAAATAGTGGTGCACCCTGACCAAAGACACCAGTTGTGCATCTTCATCTGCCTTGGTACTATATCCTGAATCAATGAACCTTTATGTTGCATATATGACTCAGGCCTGTCTACTACTACAAACATGTTCTGCCTGCCCACCACCTCGGATCATCTGTGACAGTTGGGGGGCCAAGGTCTCATAGCTTGCGAGGCAGGTACTGGAGCCCAGAACCCAAGACCAGGCCCTGCAGCTCAGAATTTAAGGCCAACTCAAGCTTCTCTAACTAAAGCTACTTAGGGAGCCCAAGGATGGGCTACTGGGGAATCAAGAGTCTACGTAGGCAAGCAATGATTCCCTTGTGCAAGTGGACTGACAGGAGCTAGATGGCAGAAGCAAGAACAGACAAAAGCCAAGAGTGTGGGTAGGCAGTGATTATCGTAGCCAAAGTCTGTAGCCAGGGTCATTGGCAGGTGCCAAATAGGGTAGTCAGTAATCCAGGTAAAGATCAGTAAGGAATCAGATGAGACAGGAATGAACGTTCACTCCAGGAACAGAAGCTCAGCGTGATAGCAATCTAAGATGTTCTTCTGGTGCCATCATGGCACCTATGATCCCTATTTAAAGCCTTTGCGCATATACATTGCACACAAAAGAAGTTGTGTGTGAATTGGAGACACAAGGTCGCATGTTCACATTTCAAATGGCCCCATGAAAGTCTGATTGCTCTGCTGCTTACTACTTACCCTCAGTTCTGATGGAGAAATAGGCAAAAAATCTGAAAGTACAAGTTTTCATTTTGAGCTATAAGGGAGAGTTGGTTTGAATGGCGATTTTTGTTTTTGCATACTGCTGTCCTTTAATATGTTGAGGGCTTTTAAACTCCTCTTCTAACTCTTTTAGCCTTTTAATACTGTATAGTGCAATAGGACCAGCTTAATTATTGCAGCAACCCTCTAATTATGACAGACTTAAAGTGGACCAACAACCTTCTTGATCGGCCCGGGAATCTATAAGATTCCCAGGCCGATCCGATCCCTCCCTGCGGGGCATCCAAAAGCGACCGCGCATGCGCCGTAGGAGCGGGTGAGGTGAGTTTTATCGGGTGTTCTGGGGGGTTTCACATAGCGGGGCACCCCCGATCGTGGTGCTCCACGGAAGTGGACGAAAGTGAAAATCCTGGGTGTTGGTCCACTTTAAGCCATGGAAATCTAGTGCTAGTATCCCCTCCGCAATCCATATAAAAAACAAAGGGACACTCACCTTTTGTTCCCTGACTGGTGGTCAGCAACTCACTAGATGTCTAGATCACTCCCTTAGGCATGAACAGTCGGAAATAAATCCATGTCGGGCTCACATCCTTGCCATCAGTCACAGGAACGCTGCCACACCCACTCCATTCATTGCAATGGAGGGGGTGTGCCGAGGTCTGGTGCCGCCAACTGTTGTTCGGGCTCTGCGCTGTGGGATGCCACCCAACTCTTAGGCGAGTTGCTGACTGCTGGAGTCAGATCAATCAGCTGCAGGGGACAGAAGGTGAGTGACATTTTTTTTTATATGGGTGGGCAATCACCTCAATTGTGAAAATGAGTTAACCCACTTGAACCTCCTTATTCTGGAACCTTTTGGACTGCTTTAACCCCCTATCAGTTTTGCAGTGAGAAAAGGAGTTCACAGCTTTGTCTGAGCAGACTGCTGATCCTTATGGCCCTGGCCATTGTGCACAGTTTTTCCATGTCTGAATGCAAGTCGTCTGATCGCACACTCGTTTTATCGATTTTACCTTTGAAAATCTTACCATTGGGTAAAGGGGTGATCGTGTCAGCCTACAAACTGCTATCTGAACCAGAAGCGGTGAGACCTCCGAAACATACGGCATACTGGAGTGACGACCTTAATTTGACCCTATCGGATGGGGAATGGAGGGCGGTATGGAGGCACACCTTCTCAATCTTAATGCTGGTGCTCAGGAGGTCAACACAAAGGTCCTCCTTCGGTGGTACCTCGTTCCGCAAAGAATTCCCAAATTCTGCCCCTCTTATCCGCGGGATTGCTTCAGAGGCTGCGGGCTCCCCGGTACTTATTTGCACACTTGGTGGGACTGTAGGATAGTAAAACAATTTTGGATCAGAGTCCTCTATGTTATTAATAAGGCCACCGGGCTAAAACTGAATCTATCTCCTCCTTAACCTGAAACCCTCTCACTGCACAAGAACCCAGTTTGACCTCATAAGGCACATTAATACGGCAGCCAAGTTGATTATAGCCCAGTCGTGGAAGAAACCAGTCATTCCCAGGGAAAGCCTTATCACCCGGGTTAACAAAGTCATGATGTTAGAGAAGATGGCGGCCACGATAAAGGGGGATTTTGCCCCCTTTTTATCCACCTGGGAAGGCTGGATTTCTCATTTTCATCCGGGAGGTCTCAACTGTGTTCTCCTTACAATTTAGAACCCTGCCTTGTCTCTCCTCGCGGTACGAACGGAGGCCTGGAACCCACCTTTTACCCTCCTTCTTGTCCCCCCCTTTCCCACTTCCTTTCCCTTTACTTCACATCTCTTGTTCTTTCTCTAAGCTTTTCTTTTGACGATGCTTGAGAAATGTTCTTTTCATCTTTTTGGATAATTTTTTTTGTCAGCGTTCTGTTTATAATGGTCGTATCCTTCTATACGATTGCTAATTATTGGCGCTTTTGTATGGCCTCGTGCGCAGTATGGAAAATGCCCAGACTGTAGTCTTACGCTGTTTTTCCTTGCTTTTATTCTAATAAAAACTATGATAAAAAAAAAAAAAAAGAAAATCGTACCATGGAAATTTACCATTAGAGGGTTAATCCACTCAATGTTCTAGTGGTTGGAGTGACCAGGGCTTTCCAAAGTAGTCCTGCTGTTCTGGGAGCACAGTGTTGCTTCCCTCCAGTGTTCGGCATCTGTTATTGTTTTGTCTGAAGGGGGAGTTTTATTGAGTTGTAAAAGACAATAAGAATTGTATGAAGTATGAAGCTGAAGAGTCCCTGCTGAGCTTACCCTCTGTTATTAATTTCTCATAGATGGGGGAAGCTTGCTCGCCTGCTCTATACATTAAAAGTGGCATCACAATACCAGGGACAGCATGGGATAACTGTATCTCTAGTTTGAAATAGGCCCCAAGGCAAACAACGCCATCTAGGGGGTAGACTATAGAGCCAAAATTTTGCTGGGGCCCCTCATATTACACAAGGTGAGGAGTTGGACTAGCACATGAACCTCATA
Source organism: Gastrophryne carolinensis (assembly GCA_027917425.1). Taxonomy (NCBI): domain Eukaryota; kingdom Metazoa; phylum Chordata; class Amphibia; order Anura; family Microhylidae; genus Gastrophryne; species Gastrophryne carolinensis. The sequence continues at coordinate 405,159,503 of CM051238.1, read as the reverse complement.
TTTGGAGTTGGTCACCATCATGCAGTCACATGGACACCTAAATATTTTCTATTAAAGTTGACCTCCATGCAAATATTCAATGTTTAGTAAATTGCTCCTCTAAACACCCTCTCTCGCAATCAGCTATTTAAGAGAGCTTAATTCCATGCAGAGGCAGTGGAATAGCAGGCATATTCTATGCTAATGAACTGCGTGGTGGCAGCCATCACAATTTGGCAGGCCTGCTGCCGATCCTTCAGGGTGTTGGTCCACTTTAAAGTGGACCAAAACCCAGTGCGATCGGCCTGGGTATCTATAAGATTCCCGGGCCAATTGATTCCTTCCCCCCGGGGCATCCAAAATTGCGGCGCTCTGATGTGTGAAACCCCCCAGTTTGCCGCGTACACTTACCTTGCTTCCCGAGGCGGCATCTCCGCTATCCCTCTACTAGGGCGCATGCCCGCGACAGCCATTTGTGAATGGCCGGCGCGGGCATGCTCCATGTTAGAAGAAAGCGGGGGATGCGGCCGGCAGCAAGCTTGGAGCTGCTGGGCTTTGACGCTGGCTTAGATGGCAAGCGCGCTGATTGGACGAGCGGCCGCACATTCCCCGTAGGATTGGGAAGAAGTGAGTTGTGCCCCACCGAAGTGGACCAAAACCCAGGATAGTCCTGGGTGTTGGTCCACTATAAAGTGGACCTCCATGCAAATATTCAATGTTTAGTAAATTGCTCCTCTAAACATCCTCTCTTGCAATCAGCGATGTAAGCTATTTAAGAGAGCTAAATTCCATGCAGAGGCAGTGGAATAGCAGGCATATTCTATGCTAATGAACTGCGTGGTGGCAGCCATCACAATTTGGCAGCCCTGCTTCTGAAAACAACAGCCCTACAGTTAGAATTACCTAAATCTTATTGACATATTGTTTTAGTTACAGCCAGAAGTAAAAAGCCATCGGCTGTAATGACTCATCACTGCTCAGAAAGCTCTTAAAACATTGTATCAACATTGTACACAAGTGGAGGCCATTGAATTACATTGATACATAGTTACATTCATCCCCTGCTGCAGCTGGTGATTCAGTGTGTGAGTGTAACATGACAGACATGCCGATACCTTTTATGAGGTAAATCTCTCTGTGTTTGGTGTGTGTTGCTTATAGAAAAATCTCAAGCTCCTGACAGCCTGTCTTGTGGGTGGAAACAGATAAAGAGCCTTATTTATGCTCAATATCTCATAGAGCCCAATGGGCAGAACTAGATTGAAGTGTTTAATGCTTATAATTGATATTAAACACATTTATTTGTACAGAACTTGCGTTGGGACTTGCCAGTAATTGAAACACTGGACCTAGATGTTTTTTTTCGTTTCGGGTTATTAAAGATTAAAAGATTTTAATGGCTTCTTTTGCTTAACAATGTGTAATTAGGACACCAACAACTAAAATGCAGCTGGGACACACTGTAAAGTTTGTCCCCTTTGTCCCCAGCAGTGATTCCTTGTAACTGTAATATTAAAACACTGATCAGTGCTGGAAAAATACGTCAAAGATTTTAAGGAGGAAAAAAAGCAAAAATATGCACCGGAAAAATGGCAGCGCAAAGTGGCGCTCACTGGCGCTGGGATAATCGGCCAGCAGGTCCAACAGAAGCTGACATAGGCCGGGCAATACCTAAGGGCAACAATCAAGGCTAATTAGTTAGCGTTCTGCGCAGCGACTACTAGTACCAATGTAGTACACAGCACAGCGCCAGATAAGACAGGAATGCCGGCGCCTTGAAGCTGGCGCTAAAGCCATAAAAATGATGCTAAAAGGCGCACATCATAAATAAGGCCTCTCTGCTTGGTTGGGCGATTCCTATGGAAATTCCCAGCTCAACTGTAGTGTGTCTATGTGTATGTATGAAAAGGTTCACCCCATACCCCCATTCATGCTTATGTGTAAGCAGGGCCTCCAAGATGGCCACTCCCATTTCATTCTAGGAGTGCAGCTATTCCACCACATCTGCATTGGGTTAATCCCTTTCAAACAGCATATGCTACTGATCATCAAAGAGAGGCTAATAACTTATTTTCTTGATGGGGGGTCTGCTTTAAAGTGGACCAACACCCAGGAATTTGACTATCCTGGGTATTGGTCCACTTCCCCAATCCGATCGGAGTGCCCCGCTGCGTGAACCTATAGATTCCCGGGCCGATCCTTCAGGGTGTTGGTCCACTTTAAAGTGGACCAAAACCCAGTGCGATCGGCCTGGGTATCTATAAGATTCCCGGGCCGATTGATTCCTTCCCCCCGGGGCATCCAAAATTGCGGCGCTCTGATGTGTGAAACCCCCCAGGTCGCTGCATACACTTAAAAAAAAGAAAAATTTTGTGCATTCTGGTAAACTCAACTACGGCTGGTTGCAAAGACCGGGGCATCCCACAGCCCATGAACGTGAGAAAAAAGAGCTAGGTGATCAGCACTCCTAAAATATAACCTTTAATGGCTTCCTTATAAAAAATACTAATACAAAAACAGCGGTCAAATTGATAAAATCAAATCCCAACAGCAGTGTCTAACGCGTTTCGGACAGCGTGTGGTCCTTAATCATAGATGAATTGATAAAAGAGTATGGACATTTATATACATAGCACCTAACAACACTTACCTCACGGAGACCGCATTGCAAACAGCTTCCGGGTGGAGAGCTGGGTGACGTCAGCGGCGGCCACGGCGGCGCCCCGGCCAATGGCAAGCCAAGAGTCAGGACCAACCAGGAGAGGGAGAAAAACGTCCCCCATTGGCCAGCTGGAGGCCAGGCCGCGCCGTCGCCACGGCAACCATTGAGACGCCACACAGCGGATGTAAACACCAGCAGGCACAGCGCCTCTGCCCATGACAGTACGTGGCCTCCGCTAATAGCAAAAAGCGGCGCCCCCGTCAGCGACAGGGATACCCGGCTAGCCCGATGGGGAGGGAAGAAAAACCTCCCCATAGAAGTCAACCGGGGTCCCCCTGCAACAGAAGCGGGGAAGCCTCTCCACCCACAAAGAAGCTGAGGCCAGATGGGAACAAATCGGTCTCCATGGGGGAAGTGTGCAACCTGCCATCACAGTAATATCACGGCCCTATGATACCAACAGTAATATTGATGTGGGTCATATATTATGAATTAAAATAAAATAATAAAGTGCCCGTACTACACAGTAAGGTACACGGAGCACACAACATCAAAACAGATCCAAAATATTCTTGCCCACATTAAAGTGTCTAGAAAAGGGGGCAACCATTATGTTCATGCAGGATTGCCCAAAGTCCACAGTAATACCATATGCCCCATGCTCATCACATAAATAAATAAATTAGGTGAAAAACCACCATGATGATACGATCATAAAAGAGAGCATGGTCACAAGGGTATAGATGTGGTTTCAATAACTAGACAGACAAAGAAAAAAATACAGTTCAAAAAGAATCAAGCTTACATGAACCATATACCAAGGCAGTTAACATATAAATCAGACAATGTAAGCGACAGATTGGAGCAACAAGGTACAATGGCTCCAGAGATGATAAATGTTACATGAAACGTGAATACAAAGCTCTGACACATGATAACCTGTAAACAAGAAAAAAGAGGGAAAAGAAAGAAAGGAAAAAATCGCCAGAGTATACCCCACATTGATAACGCTAGAAAAAAGAGAGAGAAGAAAGAGAGAGAGGAGGAGGGGAAATAGGTTAAATAACCGCGTACACTTACCTTGCTTCCCGGTCCAATGGCGCATGCGCGAGCCGAGGAGGCATCCCCGCTATCCCTCTACTAGGGCGCATGCTCGCGACAGCCATTTGTGAATGGCTGGCGCTGGCACGCTCCATGTTAGAAGAAAGCGGGGGATGCGGCCGCCAGCAAGCTTGGAGCCGCTGGGCTTTGACGCTGGCTTAGATGGCGAGCGCGCTGATTGGACGAGCGGCCACACATTCGCCGTAGGACTGGGAAGAAGTGAGTTGCGCTCGGCAATCTGGGGGATTTCACACAGCGGGGTGCCCTGGGGGAAAGGACCAAATCCAGGATAGTCAAAATCCTTGGTTTTGGTCCACTTTATTTACACTCATTGTCTTTGTACCAGTGCGCCAAACCCTAGGTTAGGAGAAGATCATTATTATGGCAGGAGTTAGGCTTTAAATATTGAAACATTACAATCTTTAAAGCGTCCCTGTTAAATCCTATGCCATCCTCTTGTATGGCCTAGGTGGGGGGCCTGACTTTCCTGCACACACAGAACATGGGAATATATCTCCCCTGTGTGGAGCAGAGATAAGCGTCGCTATCTTATCTGGCCGCCTGGTGTCGGGGCATCTGGCCTGGTATCGGCTCCTGCACATGGCAGGTTATCATTCGCCTGTGAAAGAAACACACAACATTTTCCCAGACCTGGTCACCACTGTCTCAGTGCAGACAACTGGCCGCGCAGCAAAGGTGCCATCGTGTTTTTCAGAACAAATTGTTTTAACATATTACATTTAGGGGTTTATTCATCAAGGGATAGCGCCAGGTAGCGCCTCGTAGCGGCAGGCAGTGTCTGGTGAACGTCGGGTGCTGTACGCAACACCACATTTATGAAAGCGATTCTGGTGAGCGACTCTAACAGTGCCATGTAGCTTCCGATTCTTCATCACAGACGGCTCAGAGTATACCACCGGCGCTCTGGCGCCTGGTATTACCTGTCGCTACCTGTCACTCTCCCATACATTGCAATAGACGTTACTTTTCTTCCCTTTAAACAGGGTTTATAATTGTGTGACCTCTCCTGGCCTAGAAAGAGTCATTTTTTAAAACTTTTTGGATTTTAAATATTTTTATGCAGAATTGTCATTACAGGTCTGGCATTAAAATGTTCATGTCACAATATTGCAACAATGTAATTCCATGTGTTTACGCTTTGTTACTAGTGGATATGTGTTCAAAAACAGACTTTAATCACACAGCTTCTGGCGCTCTGGGCTACAGCAACACAATTTTGAGCGCCGGCGCTGTGTGAGGCTGTTTTCTTGATGAATATGTTGTGTGTCGGTCACACTGAGCAGTCACTACCATTCACTCCCATTTATCGTGGGAGCAGAGGTCAAATGTTAGAACCGGATTTTGCTCTGAATTGGGCTGTGGCCCATTTGAAAGGAATTCCGACCACTAATTCTGCCTCTGGGGAACCAATGACAGATGCCCGCTCCGGCAGAATCGCCTCTCAAAGTTCAGGTCATCATTGATTTCTATGGGGACCAGGTTCGGGTTCTCTAGAGCCCCAGGGAACGTCTGCTCTAATTAACAGAACAGAGGCTGCTCAGATTTGGATTCCCTGTAAGCATGGGAGCAGGTAAGCCATAGTGCTGCCATGGGATACAAAGGTTGATAAAATATCGAGTTTCACGTGGGTGACACTTAGGCCCTTATTTAACAAGGGATAGCGACAGGTAGCGACTGGTGAGCGGCCGGTAATGACGGGCACCGCCACGAGAACGCCGGCTCCCCACCACAATCACACATTTATCAAGCCGATCATGCTTAGCGACTGAGATAGCGCCATATAGCGACTCATTCATCATTATTCCAGCCTCAGCCCACAGCGCCAGCGTCCGACCTTGAACAGCGACAGGTATGACCTCTCGCTACCTGGCGCTCTCCAATGCATTTCAATGGAACAATATTTAAATATTAATAATTAATTGTTATTAATGTTTTTTTTTTTTTTTCAATGTGAAAAATTCTGTGACCACTTCTGCCATGTTAGATAATTTTTTCAAGGTAAAAAAAAAAAAAAAAAATTGTGCAGAATTGATATTACAGGTCTGATATTATTGTATTCATATTACTAAATTCTTAAAAAAATATGGTGGTTTGGGGGTTAAAAAACTACTTCTAACATATCGCCGCCAGCGCTCTGGGGTTTAAACATGCATTTCACAGGGCTTGAATTTTTTGAGCGAGATTTTTTGATGAATATGGTGGGAGCCGGTCGCTCTGACCAGTCGCTATCATGCGCACCCATACATCGCGGAACCTGTCAAATAGCGACTCGTCACCTTGTATTCAACATTACTGCACACCGACTGAGTCGCTATCAACAACCGAACAACGGCCAAGCACAGCGACTACTAGCGGGCGCTGTGAAAATACTGCTACAGTCGCTCAACTGTCGCTACCTGCCACTATTAATGAATCGGCCTCTAGAGCCCCAGGGAACGTCTGCTCTAATTAACAGAAGAGAGGCTGCTCAGATTTGGATTCCCTGTAAGCATGGGAGCAGGTAAGCCATAGTGCTGCCATGGGATATAAAGGTTGATAAAATATAAAGTTTCACGTGGGTCTTATGACACTTAATACTTATTTTGAACCTTCAGTATTGTTGATACAAGATACAAGGCCATATCTGCCCAATGGGTTCACCAACAGCATTGTGACATTTATCCAAACCCTCTCTGGCTCTATTGCAATTCAGTTCTGGCCTTAGTGGGGCCTCACATTAGGGGGTCCCATGAAATATAACTCATGTCAGTGATATGTCAGGTGGTGGCAGGCCTGTAGCTTGACACATTTTGGTCATCATGTTGAGCACCATAAACCATCCCAAATTATTTTGGGAAGCCTGTCCATCCCGCAGTTGGCTCACTTTCATCTCTGGACTATGCAATAAGCGTAAAGCAAGCTGAGAGCAAAGGAATGCTGAACATGATGATGGAGGACAGCTGGGGGCGCGCCGAGGAAAGGAGGGGACAATGATGGGATCAACAGACCAAAGGAAAGGATAAAGTCCCCGACAAATAGATTAGTAAAACATCTGATTTATTGTGTGACAAGTCTTCAACATTTTCCTATTCTATTTTTTTATTTTATATTGCATTTCAGTCTTAGAAGCATCACAAATCCCCGGACTGCCGCTTTCTATATTGTCCTGTGGAAGCTGTCATCAGTATCATGATTTAAAGAGACGCTCTGTTTTAAAGTGAATCTGTCACTTCCATCTGCAACTAAATCCCAGACAAAGTCACAGCTAATCCTAGAATTACATTAGGGGGTTATTCATGTGAAGAGTTTGCCGTATTCTTTGGAGAGCTCTCCATACGTGGAGGCCAATTTATCACTAGCGCCTCGTAGCGCCACTTGAGCGTCTGTGGAGAGATGCTATTAGCACCTCAGCCCCAATGCTGGCCACAGGCAGACGACATTGTTAGGCCCTTATTTATGAAGGAAAAGCGTCAGGTAGCGACTGGTGAGCGGCCGGTAATGACGGGCCCCGCCACGAGAACGCCGGCTCCCCACCACAATCACACATTTATCAAGCCAATCCTGCTTAGCGACGGGGAGGCCGATTCATTAATAGCGCCAGGTAGCGACAGATGAGCGACTGAAGTATGGCGCTATGAGCGCCGCTAGCGTACGCCGCGGGCGGTAGCGATTCGCTATAGCAGGCCTCCTCAGTCGCTACCTGGCGTTGTTGGGAACAACGCCTACATTGCTGAATATGATGTTGGAGCTCAGCTTTGTAGGCGCTGTCAGTTTGACCACGCTATTCAACACAGCGCCTGCGCTTTGCTTTGCTGTGGGCTTGAAATCAAGTACCTTCAGAATTAAACACATTGCAACATGTTTCTTTGGTTTTTTTTTATTTTGTTTTGAAAAGTAAATAAATTTAACTTAAATGTTCATGAAAATCAAAATGCCCGTCATGGTGCATCTCGGGGTGCCTGAAAAAGATTAAAAAGTGCAATTAGTATATATATTTAAATTGGCTTTTTCGCTGTAAAAAAATATTGCATTAATTGGTAACCAACATTTGGGTCAAACTTGCACACCAACCCTAATTGTTATGTTGTTCAGCTTCCACCCCCCCTTAGAGTGGTTTTGGTCATCTTACACCCCCCTTAGAGTGGTTTTGGTCATCTTACACCCCCCTTAGAGTGGTTTTGGTCATCTTACACCCCCCTTAGAGTGGTTTTGGTCATCTTACACCCCCCTTAGAGTGGTTTTTGTCATCTTACACCCCCCTTAGAGTGGTTTTGGTCATCTTACACCCCCCTTAGAGTGGTTTGGGTCATCTTACACCCCCCTTAGAGTGGTTTGGGTCATCTTACACCCCCCTTAGAGTGGTTTGGGTCATCTTACACCTCCCTTATAGTGGTTTTGGTCATCTTACACCCCCTTATAGTGGTTTTGGTCATCTTACACCCCCTTAGAGTGGTTTTGGTCATCTTACACCCCCCTTAGAGTGGTTTTTGTCATGTTACACCCCCCTTAGAGTGGTTTTGGTCATCTTACACCCCCCTTAGAGTGGTTTGGGTCATCTTACACCCCCCTTAGAGTGGTTTGGTTCATCTTACACCTCCCTTATAGTGGTTTTGGTCATCTTACACCCCCCTTATAGTGGTTTTTGCCAAATTATGATGGGAGGTCAAATAAAATTTCCCGGTAGTGCAGTACTTGGATTAGAGTGAAGGGTAGTTAGCTTACCGCAAAAAAGGAAGTGATCATCCTTTCCCTTAGCTCATCGTCAGTCTGGGTGTCCTCACTTCTTTCTGCGGGCAAGTTGGGGATTTCGGGCTCCAGTGCTGTCTCTTCAGGGGATTGAATTCTGTGGCATATGCATATATTGTGGAGCACACAGCAGGCGAGGATGATCTTGGAGACCTTCTGTGGACTGTACAGCATCTCTCCTCCTGGGCGTGCCAAACATAGAAAGCGTGCTTTCAGCAGGCCGATGTTTCTTTCCACAATGCTTCTGGTCTTGCGGTGTGCTGCATTTTAGCGTTCATGGGCAGAGGTCTGTGGGCTCCTGACCGGAGTCAGCACCCACGTTCTCTGCCCATATCCCTTGTCCGCTGTAGAAAAAACACAAGGAGAGAGACAGCAATTAGTACTAGTACATGTTTTGGTTTTCATTTTTTATAATTTGGCTTACTAGGCCATGTCACGGCCACCTCCTTACCTGACCTTCGTTCCCCCGCCGACTCCTCTCGGCGGGCTGCACGTCCGTTGCAGCCGGCGGCGGGTCGGCGTCGCTCCTGCCCGCCCGCCGCTCGGCTGTCACGAGCAGCCGCTCAGGCGGCTTCCGGCCCTGCAGCGTCGGGAGCGGGCGCGCCGCTCTCTGTGCGGCGCGCTCCCGGCGCGCGTCTCCACACGCGCGCGCGTGCTCGTCTCTCCACTGTCTATGCCCTCCGGCGGCGCTGCGCACAGCGCACCCGCCGGAGGTGATTGTATTAATTGTTTTGAGCCCTGGCCAATAAAGGGCATGCGCCCAAACACCTGCCTCCTTACATCTAGTTGGGCCAATGAGCCCGTACTATTCATTACTTGTGCCCTATCACAGTGTCCCTATTCAAACTGGGCAATCAGGCCGGAGATCCCAGTTTCCCCCAATCCCTGCACTCCTCCCTTCAGCCTATCCAGTCAGCTCCCTCCGTATATAGGTGTATACCCTGCAGTTGATCATTGCCCGTTATAGCGTGCTACTGGGTGCGATTTGGATTGCTCTCTCCTTGTGATTTTGCCTTGTTCTCGACCATCCCTGATTGCCGCCTGGACCGACCTTGCTTGCCCCTTGACTACGATTCTGCCTGCTCCTTTTGTACCGCGAACTTCTGACCTCCCGTTGTGACCTTTGGCTTGCCCCTGACCATTCTTCCGTCTAACCCTTCTGTACCGTGCCTCCTCGGATTGACCACCCGTGTATGACCCTGTCCGTTTTCACTACTCAGTCTTGTCCTTGGATTCATCTACCTTCCCCTGCATAAATCAGCATCCTTTGTGCTAATAAGACCTGGGGGCAACCGTGTCCGGTGAGGCGTGTCTAGCGTCCCGGCAAACGGGGGCTTACTATAGGTGAAGAAAGCAGCGGAGATTGGGGGTTGCTGGTTTATTGGAAGGTGGGTGTCTCCGGGACCTGACATTATAACGGGCCCCAAAAAGAAGAATATCTTCTAGATGGAAGAATTGATCCAACAGGTTCAAGCTATGGCCACTGCCATTAATCAGCTGGCTCAACGAGTGGCCGCGCAAGAGAATCGTCAGATACCTGCGCCAACGGATCCTTCTCCGACCGTCGAGCCCAAGATCCCTCTCCCCGAGAAATTTTTGGGGGATCGGGCAAAGTTTTCTAACTTTAAGAATTCTTGCGAACTCTACTTCCGCCTTCGACCCCACGCATCTGGATCCGAAGCGCAACGCGTTGGGCTAGTCATTTCACTCCTCCAGGGCGACCCACAGACCTGGGCGTTTGGTCTAGCTCCGTCTGATGAAGCCTTGCAGTCGGTCTCTTCTTTTTTTTCGGCCATGGAACTACTGTATGCTGACCCAGATCGGGCCGCGACGGCGGATTCTAAATTGCGGAACCTGAGACAGGCCAAACGTTCTGCTGAAGAATATAGCGCAGAATTTCGGCGGTGGGCTGTAGATTCTCAGTGGAACGATCCGGCTTTATGTAGCCAATTTAGAATTGGGCTCTCCGATAACGTCAAGGACATCCTGGTGAACTATCCTTTGCCTAAAAGCTTAGATGAATATATGCAGCTGGCCATCAGGGTGGATCGACGCCTTCGAGAAAGGCGCCAGGAAAGAGGCAAGGACCAACCTTGGGGGTCCTCGCGTCAAGAGTCAAGCTTTAAGGGGGCAGCCGTTTCCTCCCCTTCTGTGTCGCATGAGGAACCGATGCAGCTTGGCGTTACCCACCTCTCTCAGGCGGAGAAGGTTCGACGCAGATCCCAAGGCCTCTGCCTCTACTGTGGTAATCCGGGTCATTTTGCCAAGACCTGCCCAAACAAGGCTCCGGTGGCGGGAAACTTCAACGCCTAGATCTTGCAGAGGGACCTCTTCTAGGCGATCAGGTATCGTTCCCTCCAGACAATCGTGTACTCTTACCTGTTACACTCTCTTGGGGTCCGTCCCGGACTATTGCCTCCGCCTTCATCGATAGTGGAGCGGCTGGCAATTTCCTGGATAGATCCTTAGCCATCACTCTAGGGATCCCGTTAATCCCATTAGAAAATTCCCTCCGGGTCCTGGCGGTCAACAATAAGCCCATTGAGGGGGGGGTGGTCTCCCACAAGACCCCTTGGGTGAGTTTAGTCGTAGGATCTGCCCACTCGGAAGAAATAGAATTTTTGATTATTGAAAGTCCCGTCTCCCCTATCGTGTTAGGATTTCCCTGGTTAAAAGTCCATAACCCCGTGATAGATTGGAGATCGGGGGATCTGGTGAAGTGGAGTCCTTCATGTCAAAGTCGCTGTTTTTCTATATCCCTTAGGACCACACCTATTGTCCTTGATGGGTTACCTCCAGTCTATGCAGATTGGGCAGATGTATTTTCAGAGAAATCCGCCGACATTCTTCCACCCCATAGGGCCTACGACTGTCCTATTGACTTACTCCCAGGTACTATGCCCCCTAGGGGGAAACTATATAATCTCACTAGATCCGAAGAGCAGGCCATGAAAGATTATATCACCGAAAATCTCCAGAAAGGGTTTATCCGTCCTTCCACCTCTCCTGCCGGTGCTGGGTTCTTCTTCGTCGAGAAGAAGGACGGCGGCTTACGCCCCTGTATAGATTATCGTGGGTTAAATAAGATTACTGTAAAAAATAGATATCCTCTACCATTAATCAATGACCTTTTTAATCAGGTCTCTGGGGCCCAGGTCTTCACTAAGTTGGACCTTCGAGGAGCATATAACCTTATTCGCATACGGCAGGGGGATGAATGGAAAACGGCCTTCAATGTAAAGGATGGGCATTATGAATACTTAGTGATGCCGTTCGGGTTATGCAATGCTCCTGCAGTGTTTCAAGATTTTGTCAATGACATATTCCGTGATTTTTTGGGTCAGTTTCTCGTGGTCTATTTGGACGACATACTGATTTTTTCCCGCTCTCTGGTGGAGCACCGTCAACATGTCAAAGCGGTGTTGCAGAGATTGCGGGAAAATCGTCTGTATGCTAAAATCTCCAAATGTGTTTTTGAAATGTCTGAAATCCCGTTCCTAGGATTTATAATCTCCAAGCGGGGATTGGTGATGGATCCTTCCAAGGTTTCTGCTATTTTGGAGTGGGAACAACCCAGAACCCTAAAGGCGCTTCAGAGATTTTTAGGATTTGCGAATTTTTACAGGCAGTTTATAAAGGGTTTCTCGTCCATTGTGAGTCCTTTAACAGATCTCACTCGTAAGGGCGCTTTTGTTGAGGAGTGGCCTCCCTCAGCTAAAAACGCCTTTCAAGTGTTAAAGGAGACTTTCACCTCCGCTCCCATTTTGATACATCCCGACACCCGGCTTCCATTTCTATTAGAGGTTGACGCCTCGGAACTGGGAGTAGGAGCTGTTCTTTCTCAGTATGCGGGCAATCCTGAGAAACTACATCCCTGTGCATTCTTTTCTCGGAAGTTTTTACCTGCTGAACGCAATTACGATGTTGGGAATAGGGAACTATTGGGTATTAAACTGGCCTTTGAAGAATGGCGCCACTGGCTAGAAGGTTCCCTACACCCCATCACGGTGTATACTGATCACAAGAATCTGGAGTATTTAGAGTCTGCCAAGAGACTCAACTCCCGTCAGGCGCGATGGGCACTCTTCTTTTCTCGATTTAATTTTATTATCACTTATAAGCCGGGGAAGAAGAATGCCAAAGCAGATGCCTTATCCCGTAATTTCGGGGATTGTAAGGACCAGAGTGGTCCTCCAGAATCGATTTTGCCTTTGGGTTGTGTTGTGGCTGCTCTTCTCCCTGACCTGTCTAGCTCGTTGGTACCATTTCAGGGTGATTCTCCTCCGGGTAAACCCTCTGATTGTTTATTTGTTCCGCCTCATTTGCGTCTGGCCGTTTTACAGGAACTACATGATGCCAAGTCAGCTGGTCACTTAGGTGTTCGTAAGACTTTAGCTATCGCCAAACGTCATGTCTGGTGGCCCACCATCCGACGCGATACTTCCGCCTTTGTCGAAGCATGTCCGGTATGTGCTCGTAGTAAGACCACTCATGGATCCCCTGCGGGACTATTAGTTCCCTTAGAAATCCCCGCTGAACCATGGTCGCACATATCCATGGATTTTATTGTTGATCTTCCTCCATCACAGGGGAATTCTGTAATTTGGGTGGTGGTGGATCGCTTCAGTAAAATGGCACACTTTATTCCTTTGATAAAACTTCCGTCGGCACCAGATTTAGTACAGCTATTCATTAAGCATGTTTTTCGCCTCCATGGTTTACCACAGAATATTGTCTCGGATCGAGGAGTTCAGTTTGTATCTCGTTTTTGGAAAGCTTTCTGCAATCGGTTAGGTATTAAAGTGTCGCTCTCTACCGCCTATCACCCGCAGTCTAATGGACAGACCGAACGGGTAAATCAATGTTTAGAACAATATCTACGCTGTTTCGTCTCCGATCGCCAAGAACAGTGGGCGGAATTCATCGAATTTGCAGAATTCGCCTTTAACAATGCGCCGAGTGAATCCACTAGGTTTTCGCCTTTTTTTTGTAATTACGGCAGAAATCCTAAGGCATCATCTTTTTCTGGTCCTTCCTCCAACTTGCCGGCCTTGGAGGAATGGCTACGAGAAAGAACAAAGGTGTGGGCTGAGATACAGACTAACTTAAAGAAAGCCTCTAGAACTCATAAAATCTTTGCGGACCGACATAGGTCGCTAGAACCACCATTTCAGGTGGGTGATTTGGTCTGGGTCTCTACTAGAAATATTGCCCTTCGGCAACCCTCGTCCAAGCTAGGGCCTAAATTTATCGGTCCGTTTCCTATTATTGATAATCTAAGCGACGTTACCTTTAAGGTCAAGTTACCTTCATCCATGAGAATTCCGTCATCCTTTCATGTTTCTTTGTTAAAATCTGCCAAAAATATTCAGGTGTCGTCTCCTCCTCCGATCATAGTGGAAGATGGGCCTGAATATGAGATTAATAGAATACTCGACGCTCGGGTGCTTCATAACTCTTTACAGTATTTAATAGATTGGAAGGGGTTTGGTCCAGAGGAAAGGTGTTGGGTACCGGCCAAGGATGTCCATGCCAAAACCCTTATTAATAGGTTTCACCGGGAAAATCCGGATAAGCCTGGTAAGGGTCCAGAGGCCCCTCGTGAAGGGGGGGGTAGTGTCACGGCCACCTCCTTACCTGACCTTCGTTCCCCCGCCGACTCCTCTCGGCGGGCTGCACGTCCGTTGCAGCCGGCGGCGGGTCGGCGTCGCTCCTGCCCGCCCGCCGCTCGGCTGTCACGAGCAGCCGCTCAGGCGGCTTCCGGCCCTGCAGCGTCGGGAGCGGCCGCGCCGCTCTCTGTGCGGCGCGCTCCCGGCGCGCGTCTCCACACGCGCGCGCGTGCTCGTCTCTCCACTGTCTATGCCCTCCGGCGGCGCTGCGCACAGCGCACCCGCCGGAGGTGATTGTATTAATTGTTTTGAGCCCTGGCCAATAAAGGGCATGCGCCCAAACACCTGCCTCCTTACATCTAGTTGGGCCAATGAGCCCGTACTATTCATTACTTGTGCCCTATCACAGTGTCCCTATTCAAACTGGGCAATCAGCCCGGAGATCCCAGTTTCCCCCAATCCCTGCACTCCTCCCTTCAGCCTATCCAGTCAGCTCCCTCCGTATATAGGTGTATACCCTGCAGTTGATCATTGCCCGTTATAGCGTGCTACTGGGTGCGATTTGGATTGCTCTCTCCTTGTGATTTTGCCTTGTTCTCGACCATCCCTGATTGCCGCCTGGACCGACCTTGCTTGCCCCTTGACTACGATTCTGCCTGCTCCTTTTGTACCGCGAACTTCTGACCTCCCGTTGTGACCTTTGGCTTGCCCCTGACCATTCTTCCGTCTAACCCTTCTGTACCGTGCCTCCTCGGATTGACCACCCGTGTATGACCCTGTCCGTTTTCACTACTCAGTCTTGTCCTTGGATTCATCTACCTTCCCCTGCATAAATCAGCATCCTTTGTGCTAATAAGACCTGGGGGCAACCGTGTCCGGTGAGGCGTGTCTAGCGTCCCGGCAAACGGGGGCTTACTATAGGTGAAGAAAGCAGCGGAGATTGGGGGTTGCTGGTTTATTGGAAGGTGGGTGTCTCCGGGACCTGACAGGCCACATATTTGAGGCAAAATACTTTGACATGGTTAATTATTTACCCAGTAGCCAGCCAGCTGGCATTACGTTGTTCTCAAACTTCCGGCACAGGACTGTCCGCTGCAAGACGTAAGAATCGTGGCATGAGCCGGGGAACCCCGATCTCACCGCCCGCAGCTTCATTTCATGGTCACAGACCACCATGATGTTAAAGGAATGAAATTGTTTTCTGTTTCGGTAATACAGCTCCTGTGCACGGGGAGGGCGGAAAGGGATATGTGTACCATCAACGCACCCTAGCACATTCGGGATCCCTCCCATTAGATAGAAAGCATGTTTTATTTTGGCAACCTCCTCCTCATCCTCAGGAAACTTGATGTAAATTGGGATTAAATCACAAATTGCCAGAACTACCTGGATTAATATGCGGCTCATAGTAGCCTGGCTTATCCCGCTGAGGAGGGCAGAGGTTGCCTGGAAGGTCCCTCGTGCCAAAATATTCAGAGTGGCACACAGGCGTACTATGCCTGGAATGGGTTGAGTGCGTTTGGTGGATGGCTCGATTTTGTGCTTAATCTGATCATATAGGGACTGTAGTGCAGCACGATTCAGACGGAAGCGGCTCCTGATCTGCTCGTCACTTAAGTCCCATACTGAAAGGCGGATTCCAAAGGAGCGGGGTGCCCTAAGCCTCACAACACCCCACTCCCTGTCCTCCTGCTCTTCCAGCATACGCATACATCCATTCACCCAGACACCATACATCACCCTCTTATCCATCACACACACTCAACAGATATACAAAATCAAACAAACAAAAACAAAAACCACAAACACACCACACACACAAACAATCACACTCCTCACACACTCACTACAATGCAGCTCACCACAAAACCAGAAGTATAGTGGTCCAAACCACCAGCCTGCTGAAAAGCAGCTTTCTAAGTTAGGCACAACCAAGAGGGGAGTTGCTGCACAGCCCACAAAAGGCCCCAAAATCAAGCCTCACTTGCTGTATGCTCCACAATATTTGCATATGCTAACAAAATCAATCTCCTAAAGAAACAGCACTGATGTCAGAAATCACCCAACAAGCCACAGAGAGTGAGGACCAAACCCAGACAGACACTCAAATGAGCTAAGGGAAACAAGCACCACACCACAGCCTTTGCCACAGTGTAACAATACCAGAAGCTTTCAAAATCCTTCCATTTATACTTCACTTTGAAAAAGGACAGGTCCGCTTTGCCGCCTTTTGCGTTGCTCTGCTATTTCCGGGTGCCAATTAGCTGACCCAGGTGTGCGTGAAACGGAGTGCGCACGCGCATGCTAGTAGCGCTACTAGCGTACGTGAGCCGAAACTTGCGTGCATTAACGGACATGGCAGAAAATTCAGTGGTGGGCCAATGAAAGGTAAGCTGCTGTTTATTTAAATAGCCGTTAGGATAGCCACATGTCACAAGTGTTTCATATACATGAGTACATTGTTGTATTTGGTTGTGTGTTGTTTGGTTAATGAGGTCTGTAATTAGTTAATTGGCTAACACACATGCTTCAGTCAGTGCAGTGGAGGTGTGGCTACAAGCACCTGGCCAGTATGTGTGAATCTATTAAGTGGACTGGTTTGTGATTGGCTGTTAGAGCACATAAAACCTGGCCAACCCAAAGAGAGTGCGATGCCATTCTGTAGTCTGCATGCGTGCTTGTTGGTTGTGTATTGGTGTGTGTGTGCAGCTACAGGATGGAGCCAAATTCAGGACATCTGCCGGCCACAGCAGGCCCAAGTAGGAGTGTGGTGGGTGCTGTGCGCAGACCTCCCTTACGGAAAAGGGCCCAGCCTGAAGGTGGTGCAGCACCCCAGGCTAAGCGCCCAGGTGCCAAGAGGGAGCCTGAATTTAATTTGGCGGAGAATAATCATCTTGTGCGCCTTACCCTTGCTAAATGGGAGCTGATATTTGGCTCCCAAAGCAAGTCAATAGGCAAACAAGAAAGAAGCAAACTGTGGGATGCCATTGGTGTTGAGCTTAGTAGCACTGCTCAACACCCACGTAGTGGCCCATCCTGCAGGAAACGCTTCTACACTTTGAGAGGGGCCCTTATCAAAAAGATGAATCACGATCTTGATGTGGACAGTGGGACCATCCAGGCTCCAAAGAGTACCTACAGGCCGTATGAGGAGATGCTGAAGGCCAAAATTCCACTTGCTCGGCTGCAGGGTGTGGATCCTGGGGATGACACCACAGGTTGGACTGAAGGTACATATTTTCTGCCTTTTTTTACAAGCTAATGTTAATGTATGTGATTTGCATTTTCTCTTTCTGGCCAACTAACAGTAGGACCTGTGAAGTAGTACATTATACCTCATAAATGTTTAACTTTCCTGTCTGTTGCTTTCTGCATAGGTGCACATGGTGCTGTCCAGGATTTGGCTCAGGACACACAAACTCCTGCCCTTCAACCAACCTCAAGCCTAACCCAGTCTGCCATTGAAGGTATTTACCACTAATTTAGGTGCTGGTTGTTTGGGGACCAAATGGGTGTGGGTGCAGCTCAAACAATAGAGTGGGGCACTGTTGAGGATTAATAATATGGACCTGCGGCCTAATTTCACGCCCACTTTAACCCTCACAGCAACTAACTAACAAGGCCCTAACATGTGTAGCTATGTTGGAAGGCAGAGATGTGTGGCCATAT
The DNA here is from genome assembly GCA_027917425.1 of Gastrophryne carolinensis. Lineage (NCBI taxonomy): Eukaryota > Metazoa > Chordata > Amphibia > Anura > Microhylidae > Gastrophryne > Gastrophryne carolinensis. Next base: position 405,141,737 of record CM051238.1, on the reverse strand, counting down.
ATCTGCATATACATGTGTAAGCCACACTGGCCTTGATTAGTGAATATTAGTGAATGAGCTGCTCACACACACCTTAATGCATGTTTGATTTTTGACCGCACATTACCAATGGCTCAATGTTTGCTTGGTTTTTGCCTAGCTGCCCCGCCATTGGCCCCAGCATCTCCTCAGGAGCCAAGCTACTCTTTGGATGTCGGTAAGTGCAAGTGTCAACCTTGCTTTATCCGCTTTAACCCAAGTGCATGTGTCTCATTCCTCTTTTTTATTTGTAGGCCAAGTGACTGGTTCATCTTTGGACCCCACTTCCGATGTTGCAGGTCAACAGGACCCTGTTGGTGTGTATAGCAATACATAATGTATCCTTTATGCTGTTTATGTTACACTGGTTCTATTTGGTTAGTCTAATAATCTACATGTTTGCTCTGTCAACTTGAAGATGCCTATTTTGAGGGCTTATTCCATCCACAGGGTCAGTCTAATAGTTTTTGGAGTGATTGCAATGCATTTTGTTACAAATATTTTTAGACAAACATTCACCCAAGTAGTAATATTTTGAGACATTAATTGTGTTTTTTAGTTGGCCAGAATATCGGAAGTGGCTGTCCGGAAAGGGCCCTTCACGTTCAGGCTGCCAGAGATGAGGGTAAGTTGTTTTGGCTTGATGATCTAGTATGTATTTTGGCTCTACTTTTGTGGCACTTTCTTCAGGCAACTTGTGTTTCCACATGTATTTTCAAGGTCAAAGCTCGAGTGAGGGCCCCACTCCAGACATCTGGGAGATTGCGGGTATGTGTAATTTTAGCAATGTGTCTGATCTTATTTGGCCCAATAATTGCCTCATATTCCTCTAACATACATGTTAGCAATCTGAGTTTAACAGATACCTTTTGGCTAGTGTGTAATCTGGCACTTTGTGGAGGTATGGCCTCGATAGGCTATCCATGTTACATTTGAGTTTTGTCCACTGACCTACTAACCTGACTTTCCTGTTTAGCATATGCCAACTTGCCGGAGATCTCGGATGTGGATTTGCCCCTCTCTGGCAGCGATACCCCGCTCCTACCTGTGCCGGACGACACGGAGATAACATGGCTGATTTAGAGGACCAATAACCACATTGCCATGTTCGTGGGTAGGCGATGAACCAACATGTCACATTTCCTTTCTTGGTCGTTTTTGCAGGAGGCGGGACCAGAACCCCAAGCTGGGACCTCTTCCCAAGTGCCATGCGGCCAAGCTTCCGAGGCTCAAACAAGGGTAAGTTGTATTGTGACAGTTTTGGCAAATGATTTGGAGGGGCATAGCTGCATTGGTTCTGTTTGACTAAAATGTTGTTTTCTATTTTGTTAGCCTCAAACCACAGCAAGAGGAGGTGTGGCACCAACAAGTCAGGATTTTTATGAGCTAGGGGTCCGGATGCTGGAGGACTACAGTTGCCAACAGCCGCGTGATGGAACTAATGAGCGCATTGCGGCGTTGGAACATCAGGTGCTGATGTGTCAGCAACAAAATGAGGCCCAGCAGCGCCAGATCGACCAGTTGCTCCTAAACCAACAGCAGAACCAGGAACTTGGTCGCCTCGGCAATCTAATGGAGCAATCTCTCCAGCGACAGGACCAAACTTTGTTGTTGATACAACAGCTCATACAACAGCAGTCTATATTTTTTACTGCACTGTTGTCCCCCAACACCGCCCCTAGCAATGACTCCCAACCTCCCCGGCCACCCAGCCAAGAATATTAATTTGTTTGTGGTTATATTTTTTTTCTGTAAATAGATTTGATTAACCCACCTCTAAATTGTGTTTTTCCTAAGACATAGCTAAGAACACAGTCAGGGATGAGTATCTTGATCTACATATGTAAATGTAGTTCCAAATTTATGCCACACATTTGTGACCATAGCTTACTATGGTTTACACATTAAATGGCTCCAAAGGTATGGCAAAATTTACACACAAATGGGTTTGTAGACACTTAAACTATGCTTGACAAGGCACAACACTGTAATTAGCAAAATATAAAAATATTTATTCCAAAGGTGGGCAACAGGCCCAACATTGGCCCACAAAGGGCCTCCAACAAGGGGCCAGTCATCCCCCCACCCTAACGACGCCGCCGCCTCTTCTTGGCCAGCAGCATAAGTTTCAGACGCCGGATCGACTGCCACAGTCTGCGATGCTGGTTTTCACAAGCTGTAGAGATGTAGAAAAAAAACAGATTTAATAAATGGAATGTGACCTCAACAGACACAGATGTAGCAATGTAATGTCAGTGGGTCCAATTAGCTGACACTCACATTAACATTGTTGCCCACTGTGCCCCTAGTTGTTAATATTATATGAGTACTAGTGGCTGGCTTAAATTTGGCCACCACATCCCAAGCATACATTTACTCTTAACTCTTGGGAATCAAAGAAGGTATAAGTCCCAGTGTGGACATTTATGTGTTTAGTCACAGCCAAACATCAGGGCCTAAGTCCTAACGAGTAAACTAGTTTGGCCAAGAATCTTAGAGGTCACGACCTAAGCAGGCCCATTTGGTTGTGTCTAAACCACAAATTGTCTCTATGTGGCAAACTCAAGAATGTGAGGCAACAATCAAGCATGCAGACAGGCATGTAGGATTGTTGCCCAAACACATGTAACCGAGATGTGTGTTAAATTTACACATAGGTACATTGTAAATGTCTGCAGATTTGACTAGAAGACATAGGGTTCACAAGTCTTTAGGCATATGAAGTGGGATGTACTCACCATCGCAGCTGTGGCGGGGGCCCATGCTGCTGGCCGTCCCTGGAGCTGGGGTGGGGAGGATGGTCACTGGCTCCGTCTGCGTAGCAACATCTGTCAGGAGAAAGTAAAAGAGAAAAGCAAAATTAGTGGGCCAATGACACCTGACTATTTGACATCCATCTGGTTAGGGAGTCTGAAAAATCAAATGCTTGCATGGTTACATACATGTTGTCCAACATTAGCATATTTCCAGGTCCATGAGTTCATGTAAATTATTTATGGTTGCAACATGGACCCCTAAAGATAATGTGCCAATAACCTTGACAGTGCAATGTTAAGGACTAATTTGCAGTTGATTGTCGAATGTTACTAGTGTGCAACATGTGTTAGCCGGAACAACTTAACCAAATAACACATTTGCTAGCCCCCATCATGGTGTGGGCAGAAACATAGGGGTGGTTGCCAGTTGGCTAGCACTGTAGTGGGGTTTGTGATGTTAATGTACATTATCAAACCAGCTTGTACTATGGACCAGGAAACATGTGTCTCTTAAAAGTGGGCCAAGACCCAGGATTGATACTATTCTGTGTTTTGGTCCACTTTGGCAGAGCACCACAATTTGAGTGAGACACCGTCCGCCGACGCTGCCTTCCGCACATCACTCCTCCAGTGTGTGCGCACGCGCAGCCCATTAGGAAACAGAGAGCGCAGGCGCACACACATCTAGAGGGGCACGCAGGAGGCTGCGCTGGTGGCTTCTGCCACCCCCAATGAGGTAAGGAGTTTGTGGGGTTTTTTGGGGGGGGGCCCTGGGTGAGGGAGGTGATTGGGCAGGGAAGCTTCGAGATTCCAAGCACAATCAACAGTGGGTGTTGGTCCACTTTAAGGAATGTCATAACATAGGGAATGTGATGGATAACAACAAACACTTACCATGACTATGCCCGTGGAGAAGGCGTTGCCAAAAGGCCGTGGAGGTGCCGCCTATATGATGCCCTGCAAACTAGAGAGGAATGGCAAGGGCTAAGTACAAATGGCCAGATGAAACCTGTCACAGACTAACAATGACAAAATGTGCACTCACCAGGGGATGATCCGCCACTTGAAGCCCAGGGAGGGCTCTGAGGAGGAGGCGGGGAGCCTCGGCTCCTCACACTCTGCTCGGAAGATCCCCCAGCCAAAGGGCCACCCTCCTCCCTCTCACTCCCTGCTCCTTCAGGGAGTGTGGGAGAGTCCATTCCTTCCACCCCACTTGGACTCCCCACTTGAGAGTGGCCCCTTGGCTGGTGAGACTCCTCAGAGTCAGAGTGTGAGGAGCTGAGGCTTGATCCTGCCAGCCCCCCAGCAGCACACTCCTCTGGGGCGTCATCCTCTTCCTCCCCTGGGTCCTCCAAATAGGATCCGCGAGAGGGACCCTCCCCCGATGACTCCCCCGAGTCCGCCTGCCTGGTTCGGGGGAGGAATCCCTACCCACGTTTCCCCAGGGGAGGACGCTTATCTGTGTTGAGGGGGTGAAAGTAAATAATTAATATTAAGACCACAAATGGACACAGCTTAGCAGATGATTTAAACTAAAGTATAAACATAGCATAAGCTTAAACTTACCTGATGCGTAGGCATCATATAGGCGGTACACGCCTTCAGGGTCCCGGCGCTTGAAGTCCGACCACTTTTGTTGTATGGCTCGGACGGAGAGCTGGGTGTTGAAGCGCCGGGACACTGTGGCCTTCACCTCCATGGCTATTCTTTTTTTCCCCCCACGGGCATAGCCATACTGCATCACGCAGAAATCCTATGAGAAATGAAAAACAAACACAAATCAATACATGACATCAGAACAATGGCATAAACAGTTATACTGAGACCAGATTAAAGTGGACCCACACCCCGGATTATCACTATTCTGGGTTTGGGTCCACTTTGGTGGGGCACACCAATCGGGGGTGGTCCGCTGTCTGAAACCCCCTTGGAAGGCCAGAAATACACCACTGACCACGCTCCCACGTGACTGCGCCAGGCTAGCACAGCGCTCTGCGCCGCTGTGGTATGCGCATCCAAGGCCATTTGGACGTGCATACCAGCTCAGCTGCCTCTGAGCGCCAAAGGACGCGTGTGGCGTTTGACTCTAACAGGGAGGGCGCCTGCGCAGGCCATGAACAAATGTCTGGCGCAGGGGACCACCCTGCTAGAGGGAAGCGCAAGACGCATCCGCAGCTCACGCATGCACAGATGGGACGGGGCTGAGGTAAGGTTTATGGGCCTCCAGGGGGGTTCATCCCCGCAGGACATCCAGATTGGGGATGCTCCGCGGGGAGTGATCAGATTGGTCCTGAAAACTAATAGATTTCAGGGCCAATCCCCCCTGTGTGTTGGTCCACTTTAAACATAAAATGCAAGAAAAACATACTCACTTTGACCACCTGGCCATTAACGCGGCTATCCACTCTCATCCGTTTTTTTTTTGCATTCCCAGGAGGGGAAGGGGTGGGAGGGGTGCTAGGTGGGGGAGGTGAGGTAGGTGGGGGAGGGGTGGTGGGGTCAGATTCGGAGGAGGAGCTGGGGAGGCGCTGAATCCGTCTCCTGGGCAGCATGGTGGAAACGCTAAGGAGGAAACAGGAACCGGATATGACCAAAGCGACAGGGACACAAAAAAAAAAAAAAAAAAACGCTTTAGGTGGCTTTGAAACACAAAGGAGGAAACCGGAACCGGATATGACCAAAGCAACTGTGAAATAAATTTCAAAAAAAACGCTCCGCGCACCAGGAACAAGCTAATATCAGCTATGTGCAAGCTAAGTGGCGGAAAAAGTAAATTGACGCATTACAACAAGCTATTGGCCTAAGCGCTAGTCATTTTTAGCTTTAGGTGGCTTTGAAACGCAAAGGAGGAAACCGGAACCGGATATGACCAAAGCAACTGTGAAATAAATTTCAAAAAAAAAGTTCCGCGCAACAGGAACAAGCTAATATCAGCTATGTGCAAGCTAAGTGGAGGAAAAAGTAAATTGACGCATTACAACAAGCTATTGGCAAAGACGCCATTAATTATTAGCTTGATTTAGCAGGGGGTTCAAGATACTGTAATGCATAGGTCCTTGAAAACCAAAAAACTTGGTGCTGAAAAAGACAAATCTTATTCCTTCATAAAATCATCACACAATAAAACTATCCAACTACATGATAATGTGGCACACAGGAGAATGCATAACGGGTTGTTATGAGCTTGTACGCCTGAATAAATCCTGCATAATGTGGACATGCACGCTCACAACTACAGTGTATTCATTAAGAACGACTGGGATCGCGGGAAGTGAATTCCTGGAAAATGGCAGAAAGGCACATGTATGAACAACACAGCGCCGCACAGCGCAGCACAGCGACGCTCGCGCCGCCACATAGCGAATCAAAACAGCGACTGCACAAACTCTGACCACCACAGATTCATCAAGGACAGGGCTGCCGAATAGCTTGGGCGCTGACAATTTCGAAGAGCGAACGTGACCACCAAACATGACTGGCTAAAAAGTAGCTTTACAAGACCCGTGTGTGGTGAAAACAAGCGATTTTGAGCCCAATGAGTTTTGTGGGAGGAGATGCATTTTAGATGTCACTCACAACATTACAGTGTAAAAATAACAACTTTCTTCAAAAAAAGAAAAATAACTAGCCAGATTAATAAAACATATCCCAATAAACATGTGTTGAATTTTGTGCCAAAGACAAGAACACAAAAACCACTTAAAACAATCATTGCAGCGTCTGCCATTGAAATGTATGGGAGAGTGGCAGGTAGCGCTAGGTTATACCTGTCGCTGTGATGGGATTAGCAGCGGCGCTGTTCGTTGCAGTTGGCTACATGATGAATCCCGCGCTAGCCGACGCTCTCGCTGGCGCTAGCCTCATTTAGCTTGATAAATGCGTCATTGTGGCCGATGCCGGGCGTACTTGAGTCGGTAGCCGCCGTTAGCTGGCGGTACATGGCGCTCGTCAGACACTACCTGGCGCTAGCCCGTGATAAATAAGGCCCTGAGATAGCACCATATAGTGACTCATTCATCATTATTCCAGCCTCAGCCCACAGCGCCAGCGTCCGACCTTGAACAGCGACAGGTATGACCTCTCGCTACCTGTTGCTCTCCAATGCATTTCAATAGAACAATCTATTCAAAATATATAAAAAATATAAAAATATTCATAATTAATTGTTATTTTTTTTTTTAAATGTGAAAAATTCTGCGACCACTTCTGCCATTTTAAATAATTTTTTTAAGGTAAAAAAAATAAAAAAAAATGTACAGAATTGATATTACAGGTCTGATATTAATGTATTCATATTACAAAATTATTTAAAAAACTTGTTTTTTTTGGTTTTCAAAAATATGTTTGTTTGGGGGTTAAAAAACGACTTTTAACCCATCGCCGCCAGCGCTCTGGGGTATAAACATGCATTTTACAGCGCGAGAATTTTTTGCACGTGATTTGTTAATGAATATGGTGGGAGCCGGTCGCTATGGCCAGTCGCTGTCATGCGCTCCCATACAGCGCGAAACCTGTCAAATGGCGACTCCTCACCCAATATTCAACATTACGGCAAACCGACGGAGTCGCTATCAACTACCAAACAACGGCCAAGCACAGCGACTACTAGCGGGCGCTCTGAAAATGCTGCAACAGTCTCTCAACTGTCGCTACCTGCGGCTATTAATGAATCGGCCTCTTAGTGTGTGGCGCTGTAGGTTACCAGTGGCGCTGTGTCTAGCGATAGTGACAGGTAACGGCTGTGGGGAGGGCTAGAATTAATCAAAGGATGCAAATGAACAGCGCCACCACGGGTGCTGTGAATCCACGATACTCAGACATATAGCGCCATGGGCAATACAAAAAAAGGATTTAACTGGGGATGGCTGCACAGTGATCAAGCGAAAACACATGGAATGACATTGGGGACATACAAATGACATGACGCATGGTTGGCAGGCATGAAAATGCAAGTTAGCAGTACTTAAGTACAATAATATAATAAAAAATATTAAGAACAGGCCAGGAATCCCATGTCACTTGACTGAGCAAATAAAAAAAAAGCTAACTATAAGTCACCCAAACAAAACGGGACTGGAATGGCGAATTTTAGTCTATGAGAGAACAACACTATGGGGGTTATTTTAGAAGGGATAGCGGCAGGAAGCGCCTCGTAGCGGCAGGCAGCGTCTGGTGAATGCTGGGCGCTGTAAGCAAAACCACATTTAAGAAAGAGAATCTGGTGAGCGACCTTAACAGCGCCATGTAGCGCCACATGTATTGTTACAGGCGCTCAGCGTATAGCGCCGGCGCTCTAGCTTCCAGAGAGCCAGGTATTACCTTTTGCTCAGTGTCGCTCTCCCATACATTTCAATGGCCGTTCATTTGCTTGTGTTTAAACAGCGTGTTTGTCATTTTTGGGGTTTTTTTGCTCAAATCATTGTGTGACCTCTCCTGGCTGCAAACAAACACTTTTTGACTTTTTATATTTTTATGCAGAATTGTCATTACAGGTCTGGCACTAAAGTATTAATGTCACAGTGTTAAAACAATGTAATTCCGTGTGTTTTCGCTTTGTTACTGGTGGATATGTGTTCGAAGACTTTAATCACACAGCGTCTGGCGCTCTATGCTATAGCGACCAGATTTAGAGGGCCGACTCTGTGTGTGTGTATGTGTAGTTTTTTGATAAGTATGGTGTTGAGCGCAGAGTGCCAGACGCACTGAGCTGGCGCTACCTCTCGCTCCCTGCAGCGCTGTACTGGTGTTAGAGCGCCCAACATCACATTCATCAATGCTGGCCAGGTTATTAGAGCGACCACAACACTAGGTTACAGCGCCTGATACCCGCTTACAGCGTCTGCAAGTGGTCGCTCTAAGCGCCGCTATACAGACCTCATCTGCCGATACCTGGCGTTAGTAGTGAATCAACCTCCACACATTTTTTTTCATCATGAATATGACTTGCTGGTGGCCCTCATGAAAAGCACCTGGTGTCGCTACGTGGCGTTGGCGTTTCTTAATTAAACCCCTTTGACTAAATGAATACACTGTGGGAATTCATTAGAAAGCTTCTGCGCCTCATTTGGAGAGACTATACACCCAAAAACTCAATCAGATTCAACATATTTATGGAATCCTGGCCAAATGAGGTGGTGAGCTGCCCCACGTGACAGTGAGAGAGCTTTCCACACATAAAGCAGACCAAAAGTAGTCCACCTGGCCCCAGATTCTAAAAGAATATAGGGTTGATTCAGATCCCCTTTCTCACCGTTTTTTTGGAGGTCTTGCTACCAACTGAAAAATCATGCAAAAATGAAAACATTTCACACAAATAATCTCGCAAAAAAATAGCTGAATGATGATGAAATGCTGAATCAGAAGCATTTCAGATCATATCAAAATAGTCGAGAGTGAAAATCACACAAAAAATGGTGAGAGGGGGGTTCTGAATCAACCCTTATATGCCCGGCAATAGCGCTCCACAGGTGCATCCCAGGGATGCCTTACAGTGTGGACCCCCTCCACTGTTTACCATATACTTGATCCAGCAATCCTATGGCACATGCATGGGCCACTGGTGGCACCCCCTTCATGCCAGGTGTTATAGAGGGAATGTGCAAAAGAAAGTGAAGGAGGGAGGATATGTGGAATAGAAAACAGCAGGGGATGTGAGAAAGAGTGAAAGAGAAAGGGAATGTGAAAAGAAAGAAAAAGATGGAGAAAATGTGGAGATGAAATAAAGATGGGGAAATGTGGAATGAAAAGAGGAAGTGGACGTGGAAAAGAAAAAATAAGGAATGTGAAAAAGAGAGTTAATGTGGAAAATAGATAAAGACAGATGGATGGTGAAAAGAAAAAGAAGAAAGGAATATGCAACATTAAAATAGTGGGAAATGTGGAAAACGTGTTTTTGTACATATATGGCCATCGTATGCTTGCACACACACACACATAGGACTATTTACTCCGGAGTTAATCTATCCATGCGGGAATGTGGAAACCAAAAAAAGATGATGGGAATGTGGAAAAGATGGGGATGGAAGGAAAGGGGGGCTGAGGTGAACTGGAGGTGCTCTCTCCCCTCCCAGGACAAAACACATTAGGGTCAATTTAATTCAATTCAAACTAAGGCCCTTATTTATGAAGGAATAGCGACAGGTAGCGACTGGTGAGTGGCCGGTAATGACGGGCCCCGCCACGAGAACACCGGCTCCCCACCACAATCACACATTTATCAAGCCAATCCTGCTTAGCGACTGAGATAGCGCCATATAGCAACTCATTCATCATTATTCCAGCCTCAGCCCACAGCGCCAGCGTCCGACCTTGAACAGCGACAGGTATGACCTCTCGCTACCTGGCGCTCTCCAATGCATTTCAATGGAACAATCTTTAAATATTCATAATTAATTGTTATTAATGTTTTTTTTTTTTTTTTAAATGTGAAAAATTCTGTGACCACTTCTGCCATGTTAGATAATTTTTTTAAGGTAAAAAAAAAAAAAATTGTGCAGAATTGATATTACAGGTCTGATATTATTGTATTCATATTACTAAATTCTTAAAAATTTTTTTTTTTTTTAGGTTTCCAAAAATAGGGTAGTTTGGGGGTTAAAAAACTACTTTTAACACATCGCCGCCAGCGCTCTGGGGTTTAAACATGCATTTCACAGTGCGAGAATTTTTTGAGTGTGATTTTTTGATGAATATGGTGGGAGCCGGTCGCTCTGACCAGTCGCTATCATGCGCACCCATACATCGCGGAACCTGTCAAATAGCGACTCGTCACCCCGTATTCAACATTACTGCACACCGACTGTCGCTGTCAACAACCGAACAATGGCCAAGCACAGCGACTACTAGCGGCGCTCTGAAAATACTGCTACAGTCGCTCAACTGTCGCTACCTGCCGCTATTTATGAATCGGCCTCTAATTTGTGCACATTTTTGGGAGCGCCAAGTCGTGCTTGGGCTTCTGTGTGATTCATGGTTCTCAAAATGGGATGCACATTTGTTTTTGCGCCAATTTGCACACTAACATTCACCAATGTGACAATTTGCGCCTGAAATTTTCCGATAGCACAATTTTGGCGCACCAAACTGTCTCCGGTGGCTGATTTATTCTATGTTTAGAGGGTAGAAAAGAGTGCGGAAATTTAAAGAGGGAAATTTCAGCAAAAAAGCTTATATAATTATGAAAACATATGCCAGCATCGTCCGGCATGTTTTTAAACAATGAAAGTGTCATTCACAAGTTCTTTTTAGGGATTGTACCATTTTTGGGTTTTTGTTAGAAGAAAAAAATGATAAAAAGTTGTCAAAAATCACAACAATTAAGCACAATTAAGGTCCAAACAATAAAATGTGTGTAACGGCCGGAGGGTTCCTACACAGGAACTCTCCGCCGGGGGACGCAGGGGCAGAGAGTGGTCAGAGCCAACTACACAATGACACAATAATTTCAGAAAAGGGGTTTTATTAATAAAGGGAAACAGAAATCTCTTAATATCAGAATAAGCAAGGCATATGGACATAAGGTAAACTAGGATAAACTAAATAACTAAACACAGGGATTCCTCGAGGTGCAGATGCACTCACCACAGAACACATAGACAAAGATCCAGATCAAGGAGTAACCAGCAAGGACTGAGACGGGGAGGCCGATTCATCAATAGCGCCAGGTAGCGACAGATGAGCGACTGAAGTATGGCGCTATGAGCGCCGCTAGCGTCAGCCGCGGGCGGTAGCGATTCGCTATAGCAGGCCTCCTCAGTCGCTACCTGGCGTTGTTGGGAACAACGCCTACATTGCTGAATATGATGTTGGCCCTCAGCTTTGTAGGCGCTGTCAGTCAGTGTGACCACGCTATTCAACACAGCGCCTGCGCTTTGCTTTGCTGTGGGCTGGGAATCAAGTACCTTCAGAATAAAACACATTGCAACATGTTTCTTTACTTTTTTTAGTTTTTATTTTGTGTTGAAAAGGAAATTAAATTAAACCAGATATTAGAATGTAAATGCAAAATAAAACATAATTAAACACATAGCCACATTTTAATTTATTTTATTTATTTTTTAAAGAAAAAGGAAATACAATTAAACCACCAATGAGAAAGAAAATGAAAATAAAAACAGAACAGAGAAAGAAAAGGAAAATAGAAAAGGAAACTAAAAACAGAACTGAGAAAGAAAAGGAAAATAGAAAAGGAAACTAAAAACAGAACAGAGAAAGAAAAGGAAAATAGAAAAGGAAACTAAAAACAGAACTGAGAAAGAAAAGGAAAATAGAAAAGGAAACTAAAAACAGAACTGAGAAAGAAAAGGAAAATAGAAAAGGAAACTAAAAACAGAACAGAGAAAGAAAAGGAAAATAGAAAAGGAAACTAAAAACAGAACAGAGAAAGAAAAGGAAAATAGAAAAGGAAAATAAAAACAGAACTGAGAAAGAAAAGGAAAATAGAAAAGGAAAATAAAAACAGAACAGAGAAAGAAAAGGAAAATAGAAAAGGAAAATAAAAACATAAATGAGAAAGAAAAGGAAAATAGAAAATGAAAATAAAAACAGAAATGAGAAAGAAAAGGAAAATAGAAAAGGAAAATAAAAACAGAAATGAGAAAGAAAAGGAAAATAAAAACAGAACTCAGAAAGAAAATGAAAATGAAAATAGGAATTAGAATGCAAAGGAAACTTACAACAGAATTAAACACATAGCCACATGTATCTATATATAGTTGATTTTATTTTAACACTAATAAAAAATAAAAAAAGTAACAGAAAAGAAAATGAAATTCAAAAGTCAAACAGAAAGGAAAAAGCAAAGTAAAGGGCATGAAAGTTTGTAAAGTTCAAATTAGGGATCAGGGTGCATCTCTTGGTGCCTGAAAAAATAAGAAAAGTGCAGTTAGTATAGATCTTTAAAGTAGTATTGTTGTTGCAAATAAAAAAATGCATTACTTGATAACCAACATTGGCGTCTTACACCCCCCTTAGAGTGGTTTGGGTCATCTTACACCCCCCCTTAGAGTGGTTTGTGTCATCTTAAACCCCCCTTAGAGTGGTTTGGGTCATCTTACACCCCCCTTAGAGTGGTTTGGGTCATCTTACACCCCCCCTTAGAGTGGTTTGGGTCATCTTACACCCCCCTTAGAGTGGTTTGGGTCATCTTACACCCCCCCTTAGAGTGGTTTGGGTCATCTTACACCCCCCCTTAGAGTGGTTTGGGTCATCTTACACCCCCCTTAGAGTGGTTTGGGTCATCTTACACCCCCCTTAGTGTGGTTTGGGTCATCTTACACCCCCCCTTAGAGTGGTTTGTGTCATCTTAAACCCCCCTTAGAGTGGTTTGGGTCATCTTACACCCCCCTTAGAGTGGTTTGGGTCATCTTACACCCCCCCTTAGAGTGGTTTGGGTCATCTTACACCCCCCTTAGAGTGGTTTGGGTCATCTTACACCCCCCCTTAGAGTGGTTTGGGTCATCTTACACCCCCCCTTAGAGTGGTTTGGGTCATCTTACACCCCCCTTAGAGTGGTTTGGGTCATCTTACACCCCCCCTTAGAGTGGTTTGGGTCATCTTACACCCCCCTTAGAGTGGTTTGGGTCATCTTACACCCCACCTTAGAGTGGTTTGGGTCATCTTACACCCCCCTTAGAGTGGTTTGGGTCATCTTACACCCCCCTTAAAGTGGTTTGGGTCATCTTACACCCCCCTTAGAGTGGTTTGGGTCATCTTACACCCCCCTTAGAGTGGTTTGGCTCATCTTACACCCCCCTTAGTGTTTCTTTGGGCTCATTTTGATGGGAGTTCAAATACATTTAGCCAGTAGTGCAGTACTTGCATTAGAGTGAAGGGTAGTTAGTTTACCGCAAAAAAAGAAGTGATCATCCTTTCCCTTAGCTCATCGCCAGTCTGGGTGTCCTCACTTCTTGCTGCGGGCATGTTGGGGATTTCTGGCACCAGTGCTGTCTCCTCGGGGGCTTGAATTCGGTGGCAAATACAAATGTTGTGTAGCACACAGCAGGCAAGGATGATCTTGGAGACCTTCTGTGGGCTGTAGAGCATCTCTCCTCCTGGCCGTGCCAAACAGAGAAAGCGTGCTTTCAGCAGGCCGATGGTTCTTTCCACAATGCTTCTGGTCTTGCGATGCGCTGCATTGTAGCGTTCATGGGCAGAGGTCCGTGGGTTCCTGACCGGAGTCATGACCCACGTTCTCTGCCCATATCCCTTGTCCGCTGTAGAAAAAACACAAGGAGAGAAATAGCAATTAGTACTAGTACATGTTTTTTTGTGGTTGTTTTGTTAAATTTGGCTTACTAGGCCACATATTTGCTAAATACATTGACATGGTTAACTTATTACCCAGTAGCCAGCCAGCTGGCATTTCGTTGTTATCAAACTTCCGGCACAGGACTGTCCGCTGCAAGACGTAAGAATCGTGGCATGAGCCGGGGAACCCCGATCTCACCGCCCGCAGCCTCATGTCTGGGTCACAGACAACCATAATATTTAGCGAATGGAAATGCTTCCGGTTTCTGTAAGACAGCTCCTGTGCACGGGGAGGGCGGAAAGGGATATGTGTACCATCAACGCACCCTAGCACATTCGGGATCCCTCCCATCAGATAGAAAGCATGTTTTATTTTGGCAACCTCTTCCTCATCCTCAGGAAACTTGATGTAAATTGGGATTAAATCACAAATTGCCAGAACTACCTGGATTAGTATGCGGCTCATAGTAGCCTGGCTTATCCCGCTGAGGAGGGCGGAGGTTGCCTGGAAGGTCCCTCGTGCCAAAATATACAGAGTGGCACACAGGCGTACTATGCCTGGAATGGATAGCGTGTGTTTGGTGGATGGCTCGATTTTGTGCTTAATCTGATCATATAGGGACTGTAGTGCAGCACGATTCAGACGGAAGCGGCTCCTGATCTGCTCGTCACTTAAGTCCCATACTGAAAGGCGGATTGCAAAGGAGCGGGGTGCCCTAAGCCTCACAACACCCCGCTCCCTTTCCTCCTGCTCTTTCAGCATACACATACATCCATCCACCCAGACACCATACATCACCCTCTTATCCATCACACACACTCAAGATATATACAAAATAAACCAAACAAAAAAAAAAAACCACAAACACACCACACACACACAAACAATCACACTCCACACACACCCGCTACAATGCAGCTCACCACAAAACCAGAACTATAGTGGTCCAAACCACCAGCCTGCTGAAAACCAGCTTTCTAAGTTAGGCACAACCAAGAGGGGAGTTGCTGCACAGCCCACAAAAGGCCCCAAAATCAAGCCTCACTTGCTGTATGCTACACAATATTTGCAGATGCCACCAAAAACAAGCTCCTAAAGAAACAGCACTGATGTCAGAAATCACCCAACAAGCCACAGAGAGTGAGGACAGAAACCAGACAGAGGCTCAAATGAGCTAAGGGAAGCAAGCGAGCACCGCACCACACCACAGCCTTTGCCACAGTGTAAGAATACCAGAAGCTTGAAAATTCCTTCCATTTATACTTCTCTTTCAAAAGGGACAGGTCCGCTTTGCCGCCTTTTGCGTCGCTCTGCTATTTCCGGGCGCCAATTAGCCGACCCAGGTGTGCGTAAAACGGAGTGCGCACGCGCACGCTAGTAGCGCTACTAGCGTACGTGAGCCGAAACTTGCGTGAAATAACGGACATGGCCCAAAAATCAGTGGTGGCCCAATGAAAGGTAAGCTGCTGTTTTTTTAAATAGCCGTTAGGCTAGCCACATGTCACAAGGGGTTGAGATACATCAGTCCATTGTTGTATTTTGGTGTGTGTTGTTTGGTTAATGAGGTCTGTAATGAGTTAATTGGCTAACACACATGCTTCAGTCAGTGCAGTGGAGGTGTGGCTAGAAGGAACTGGGCTGTATGTGTGAATCAATTAAGTGGCCTGCTTTTTGATTGGCTGTTAGAGCACATAAAACCTGCCCAACCCTAACAGATTGTGATGCCATTCTGTAGTCTGCATGCGTGCTTGTTGGGTGTGTATTTGTGTGTGTGTGCAGCTACAGGATGGAGCCAAATTCAGGACATCTGCCGGCCACAGCAGGCCCAAGTAGGAGTTTGGTGGGTGCTGTACGGAAAAGGGCACAGCCTGAAGGTGGGGCAGCACCCCAGGCTAAGCGCCCAGGTGCCAAGAGGGAGCCTGAATTTAATTTGGCTGAGAATAATCATCTTGTGCGCCTTACACTTGCTAAATGGGAGCTGATATTTGGCTCCCAAAGCAAGTCCATAGGCAAACAAGAAAGAAGCAAACTGTGGGATGCCATTGGTGTGGAGCTTAGTAGCAACTAACCCACGTAGTGGCCCATCCTGCAGGAAACGCTTCTACACTTTGCGAGGGGCCCTTATGAAAAAGATGAATCACGATCTTGATGTGGACAGTGGGACCATCCAGGCTCCAAAGAGTACCTACAGGCCGTATGAGGAGATGCTGAAGGCCAAAATCCCACTGGCTCGGCTGCAGGGTGTGGATCCTGGGGATGACACCACAGGTTGGACTGAAGGTACATATTTTCTGCCTTTTTTCCAAACCTACTGTTAATGTATGTGATTAGCATTTTTTCATTCTGACCAACTAACAGTAGGACCTGTGAAGTATTACATTAGAGCTCAAACATTTGTTACTTTTCTGTCTGTTGCTTTCTGCATAGGTGCACATGCTGCTGTCCGGGATGTGCCTCAGGACACCGAAACTCCTGCCCTTCCAGCAACCTCAAGGCTACCCCAGTCTGCCATTGAAGGTATTTACCCCTAATTTTGGTGCTGGTTGTTTGGGGAACAAATGGGTGTGGGAGCAGCTCAAACAATCGAGTGTTGCACTGTTGAGTATTAATAATAATACTTGAGTTGAGTATAATTAATAATGCGGCCTAATTTCACGCCCACTGTAACACTCACAGCAACTAACTAACAAGGCCCTAACATGTGTAGATATGTTTGAAGCCAGAGATGTGTGGCCATATATCGGCATATCAATGTGGAAGCCACACTAGCCTTGATTAGTGAATATTAGTGAAAGAGCTGCTCACACACACCTTAATGCATGTTGTATTTTTGCACGCACATTAACTATGGCTCAATGTTTGCTTGATTTTTGCATAGCTCCCATGCCCTTGGCCCCAGCATCTCCTCCGGATCCAACCTACTCTTTGGATGTCGGTAAGTGCATGTGTCCACCTTGCTTTATCCACTTTTACCCAAGTGCATGTGTCTCATTCCTCTTTTTTCTTGGTAGGCCAAGTGACTGGTTCATCTTTGGACCCCACTTCCGATGTTGCAGGTCAACAGGACCCTGTTGGTGTGTATAGCAATACATAATGTATCCTTTATGCTGTTTATGTTACACTGGTTCAATTTGGTTAGTCTACTAATCTACATGTTTGCTTTGTAAACTTGAAGATGCCTCTTGGGAGTGCTTGTTGCCTCCCCAGGGTCAGTCTATTAGTTATTGGAGTGATAGCAATGTATTTGGGCGGACATATTTTTTGCCAAACATTCCCCGTAGTAGTTTGATGAATATTTAGAGACATTCCTTGTGTTTTTTAGTTGACCCGAATATCGGAAGTGGCTGTCCAGAAAGGGCCCCTCAAGTTCAGGCTGCCAGAGATGAGGGTAAGTTGTTTTGCCTTGCTCTAGTCTGTATTTTGGCTCTACTTTTGTTGCACTTGCTTCTGGCAACTTGTGTGTCCACATGTATTTTCAAGGTCCAAGCTCGAGTGAGGGCCCCACTCAAGACATCTGGGAGATTGCGGGTATGTGTAATTTAAGCAATGTTTCTGATGTTATTTGCAAAAATTATTGCCTCTTAGTCCTGTAACATACATGTTAACAATCTGAGTTTAACAGATACCTTTGGTCTAGTGTGTATTTTTGCACTTTTTTGAGGTATGGCCTCGATAGCCTAGCCAGGTTACATTTGAGTTTGGGCCACTGACCTACTAACCTGATTTTCCTGTTTAGCATATGCCAACTTGCCGGACATCTCGGATGTGGAATTGCCACTCTCTGGCAGCGAAACCTCGAGCCTACCTGTGTCGGAGGACACGCAGGTAACATGGCTGATGTAGACGACCTAGAACCACATTGGCATGTTCGTGGGTAGTGGATGAAGCAACATGTCACATTTCCTTTCATTGTTGTTTTTGCAGGAGGCGGAACCAGAACCCCAAGCTGGGACCTCTTCCCAAGTCCCATGTGGCCAAGCTTCCGAGGCTCAGACAAGGGTAAGTTGTATAGTGACTGTTTAGGGTAATTATTTTGAGGGGCATACCTGCATTGGTTCGGTTTGACTAAAATGTTGTTTTCTATTTTGTTAGGCTCAAACCACAGCAAGAGGAGGTGTGGCACCAACCAGTGCTGATTTTTATGAGCTAGGGGTCCGGATGCTGGAGGACTACAGTCGCCAACAGCCGCGTGATGGAACTAATGAGCGCATTGCGGCGTTGGAAAATCGGGTGCTGATGTGTCAGCAACAAAATGAGGCCCAGCAGCGCCAGATCGACCAGTTGCTCCTAAACCAACAGCAGAACCAGGAACTTGGTCGGCTGGGCAATCTAATGGAGCAATCTCTCCTGCGCCAGGAACAATCTCTCCAGCGCCAGGAAGAATCGATACAGCGCCAGGAAGAATGTCTCCAGCGGCAGGACCAAACTTTGTTGTTGATACAACAGCTCATACAACAGCAGTCTATATTTTTTACTGCACTGTTGTCCCCCAACACCGCCCCTAGCAATGACTCCCAACCTCCCCGGCCACCCAGCCAAGAATATTAATTTTGTTTGTTTTGGTTTGTGTAAATATATTTGCTTAACCCACCTCTAAATTGTGTTTTTCCTAAGACCTAGCTAATAACACAGTCAGGGATGAGTATCTTGATCTAGATATGTCAATGTATTGGTCAATTTAGCCCACACATTTGAGACCATAGCTTACTATGGTTAACACATGAAATGGCTCCAAAGGTATGGCTAAATTGACACACAAATGGGTTTTGAGACAGTTAAACTATGCTTTGCAAGGCACCACACTGTAATGATGGTCATCAAAAAATTTATTTGAAAAACATGGCCAACAGGGCCAACATTGCCCAACAAAGGGCATCAACAGGCCAGCCTTCCCCCCACCCTAACGACGCCGCCGGCGCCTCTTCTTGGCCAGCAGCATCAGCTTCAGGAGCCTGATCTCCCGCCACAGTCTGCGATGCTGGTTTTCACAAGCTGTAGAGATGTAGAAACAACAATTTATTAATAAATTGGATGTGACCTCAACAGACACAGATGTAGCAATGTAATGTCAGTGTGTCCAATTAGGTGACACTCACATTAACATTGTTGACCACTGTGCGCTTATTGGTTAACATGATATGAGTACTATTGACTGGCAGGAATGTGAACAACACATCCCAAGCATACATTTACTCTTAAAGTGTACCAACACCCACCGGTGATCGGCCCTGGAATCTATCAGATTCCCGGCCCGATCACCTCCCTCCCCGCGGGACATCCGAGATCGGGATGTCCCTGGGGGTGAAACCCCCCCAAAACCCCAAAATCCCTACCTCAGTTTCGGTGGGGCAGGGCCGCCGGGCCCTCCCTGGCGCCCCTCTAGACGTGTGTGTGCCTGCGCCGGCCGTCTGCGAATGGCCGGCGCAGGCACGCGCGCGTAAAAAGGGGCGCGGGGGAGGCGGAGGAGGAGCCAATTTGCCGTGGCTTGTTCGTTTGCTGGAGTAAAAGTGAGTTCAGGGGGTTGTCACACAGCGGTGACGATCAGGGGTGCCCCACCGTAGTGGACCAAGACCCAGGAAAGTCAAACTCCTGGTTGTTGTTCCACTTTAACTCTGGGGAAGCAAAGAAGGTATAAGTCCCAGTGTGTCCATTTTTGTGTTTAGTCACAGCCAAACCTCAGGGCCTAAGTCCTAACGAGTACATGAGTTTGCCCTATAATGTTAGAGGTCCAGACCTAATAGGGCCCATTTGGTTGTGTCTAAGGCAAAAATAGTCTCTATGTGGCCTAATGAAGAATGTGAGGCAACAATCAAGCATGCAAACAGGCATGTTGGATTATTGTACAAACACATGGAATCTAGATGTGTGTGAAATTAACACATAGGTACATTTTAAATGTCTGCAGATGTGACTATAAGACATAGGTTTCACAAGTCTTTACGCATATGAAGTGGGATGTACTCACCATCGCAGCTGTGGCGGGGGCCCATGCTGCTGGCCGTCCCTGGAGCTGGGGTGGGGAGGAGGTTCTCTGGCTCCGTCTGCGTAGCAACATCTGTCAACAGAAAGCAAAAGACAAAAACACAATTACTGGGCCAATGACACCTGACTATTTGACATCCATCTGGTTATTGAGTCTGAAAAATCAAAGGCTTGCATGGTTACATACAGGTTGTCCAAAATTAGCATATTTCCTGGTCCATGAGTTAATGTCAATTAGTTAGGGTTGCCACATGTATCCCTAAAGATAATGTGCAAATAACATAGACAGTGCTATGTAAAGGACTCATTAGCAGTTGTTTGGCTAATGTTAATAGTGGGCCACATGTTTGAGCGGGAACAACTTAACCCAAGAAAAGAAATTAGAACACCCATCATGGTGTGGGCAGAAACATAGGGGTGGTTGACAGTTGGCTAGCACTGTAGTGGGGTTTGTGAGGTTAGGGTACCTTATCAAACCAGCTGTGACAATGGACCAGGAAACATGTGTCTGTTAAAAGTGGGCCAATACACAGGATTGCAGCAAATCTGGGTTTGGGTCCGCTTTGGCAGAGCAACACAATTAGCGTGAGACAACGTACTCCGCGGCCGCTGCCTTCCACACATCACTCCTCGAGTGTGTGCGCACGCGCAGCCCATTAGGAAACAGAGCGCAGGCGCACACACATCTAGAGTGTCACACAGGAGGCTGGGACGGTGGCTTTGGCAACCCCCAAAGAGGTAAGGAGTTTGTGGGGTTTTTTTTGTTGGGGGGGCCCTGGGTGAGGGATGTGATTTGTCATGGAACCTTCAAGAATCCAAGCACTATCAATGTTTGTGGGTCCACTTTAATGAATGTCATAACATAGGGAATGTGATGGATAACAACAAACACTTACCACGACTATGCCCGTGGAGAATCCTTCGCCAAAAGGCCATGGAGGTGCCGCCTATATGATGCCCTGCAAATTAGAGAGGAATGGCAAGGGCTAAGTACAAATTGCAAGATGAAACCTGTCACAGACTAACAATTAAAAAATGGACACTCACCAGGGGATGAAGCGCCACTTGAAGCCCAGGGAGGGCTCTGAGGAGGAGGCGGGGAGCCTCGGCTCCTCACACTCTGATCAGAAGATCCACCAGGCAAAGGGCCACCCTCCTCCCTCTCACTCCCTGCTCCTTCAGGGAGTGTGGGCGAGTCCATTGCTACCACCCCACTTGGACTCCCCACTTGAGAGTGGCCCCTTGCCTGGTGAGAGTCCTCAGACTCAGAGTGTGAGGAGCTGAGGCTTGATCCTGCCAGCCCCCCAGCAGCACACTCCTCTGGGGCGTCATCCCCTTCCTCCCCTGGGTCCTCTAAATAGGACCCGCGGGAGGGACCCTCCCCCGATGACTCCCCCGAGTCCGCCTGCCTGGTTCGGGGGAGGAATCCCTTCCCACGTTTCCCCAGGGGAGGACGCTTATCTGTGTGGAGGGGGTGAAAGAAAATAATTAATATAAAGAGCACAAATGGACACAGCTTAGCAGATGATTCTGCAAAAAGGCTAAACAGAACATAAGCTTTAACTTACCTGATGCGTAGGCATCATATAGGCGGTACACGCCTTCAGGGTCCCGGCGCTTGAAATCTGACCACTTCTGCTGAATGGCTCTTATGGACAGCTCGGTGTGGAAGCGCCGGGACACTGTGGCCTTCACCTCCATGGCAATGTGTTTTTTCCGTCCACGGGCATAGTCATATTCGGGCACGCAGAAGTCCTATGAAAAATGATCAAACAAACTAAAATCAATACATGACATCAGAACAATGGCATAAACAGTTATACAGAGACCAGATCAAAGTGGACCCACACCCAGGATTATCACTATTCTGGGCTTGTGTGCACTTTGGTGGGCCACACCAATTGTGGGTGGTCCGCTGTCTGCAACCCCCTTGGAAGGCCACAAATACACCACTGAGGGCGCTCCCACGTGACTGCGCAAGCCAAACACAGCTCTCCGCGCCGCTGTGGTATGCGCATACAAGGCCGTTGGGACGTGCATACCAGCTCAGCTGGGTCTGCACGGCAAAGTACGCATGTGGCGTTTGACTCTAACAGGGAGTGCACCTGCACACAAACTTAAAATATGTCTGGCGCAGGGGTACACCCTGCTAGAGGTAAGCGCAATAGGCATCCGCAGCTAACGCATGCACAGATGGGACGGGGCTGAGGTAATTTTTAGGGCCCTCCAGGGGGGGGCATCCCAGCAGGACATCCACAATGGGGATGCCCCACGGGGAGTGATCAAATTTGGTCAGAAAACAAAGAAATTTCTGGGCCAATCCCCCCTGTGTGTTCTGCAACTTTAAAGCTAAAAATACACAAACCAAATACTCACTTTGACCACCTGGCCATTTACGCGGCTATCCACCCGGGTGCGCCTTTTCTTTGGAGGCCCAGGAGGGGAAGGGGTGGGAGGGGTGCTAGTTGGGGAAGGTGAGGTAGGTGGGGGAGGGGTGGTGGGGTCAGAGTCGGAGGAGGAGCTGGGGAGGCGCATAACTCGCCGTCTGGGCAGCATTGTGGAAACGCTAAGGAGGAAACAGGAACTGGAAATGACCCAAGCGACATTGGAAAAAAGTAAAAAAAAAAAAAAACGCTCCGCGCACCAGCAACAAGCTATTCTCAGCTATGTGCAAGCTAAGTGGCGGAAAAACTAAAATGACGCTTGAAAACAAGCTATTGGCATAAGCGCAAGACATTTTTACCTTAAGGTGGCGTTGAAACGCAAAGGAGGATCCCGGAACCGGATATGACGCTAGCAACTGTGCTTCAAAATTCAAAAACAAACATGCGCGCAACAGGGACCAGCTAATATCAGCTATGTGCAAGCTAAGTGGCGGAAAAAACATTAAAATGACGCTGCAAAACAAGCTATTGGCATAAGCGCTAGACATTTTTACCTTAAGGTGGCGTTGAAACGCAAAGGAGGATCCCGGAACCGGATATGACGCTAGCAACTGTGATTCCAAATTCAAAAACAAACATGCGCGCAACAGGGACAAGCTAATATCAGCTATGTGCAAGCTAAGTGGCGGCCAAAAATTAAAATGACGCTGCAAAACAAGCTATTGGTATAAGCGCTAGACATTTTTACCTTAAGGTGGCGTTGAAACGCAAAGGAGGATCCCGGAACCGGATATGACGCAAGCAACTGTGCTTCAAAATTCAAAAACAAAGATGCGCGCAACAGGGACAAGCTAATATCAGCTATGTGCAAGCTAAGTGGCGGCAAAACATTAAAATGACGCTTGAAAACAAGCTAGGGCCCAAGGCGCCACGAATTATTAGCTTGATTTAGCAGGGGGTTCTACATACTGTAATGCATAGGTCCTTCTAAAGCATACACCATTGTGCTTAAATATACAAATCTTATTCCTTCCCAAAGTCATCACACAATCAAACTAGACAACTACCTGAAAATGTGGCACACATGAGAATGCATAACGGGTTGTTATGAGCTGGTACGACTGAATGTTAATCCTGCAATATGTGGCCAGGCACGCTCACAACTACAGTGTATTCATTAACAACGACTGGGGTCGCGGGAAGTGAATTCCTTGCAAATGGCAGAAGGGCACATGTATGAACAGCACAGCGCCGCACAACGCAGCGCAGCGAGGCACACGCCGCCACATAGCGAATTAAAACAGCGACTGCACAAAAACTGACCAACACAGATTCATCAAGGACAGGGCTGCCGAATAGCTTGGGCGCTGACAATTTCGAAGAGCGAACGTGACCGCCCAACCTGACAGCCTACAAAATAGCTATACAAGCCCCGTTTGTGTGGAAAACAAGCGATTTTGAGGCCAATGAGTTTGGGTGGAGGAGATGCAATTCCCATGTCACTCACAACATTACATTGTGAAAAATAATAAAAACTTAAAATACATATAAATAACCAGCCAGATTCATAAAACATATCAATATAAACATGTGTTGAATTTTGTACCAAAGAAAAAAACCCAAACCCTACTCCAACCAAAGCTTTGTTTTTATATAGGGCCTGGAAGGGCTAAATGTGAAAAAAAAAGGCGATGGAGCAACATGGGGCCCCTCTGCCTTCCTAGGCCTAGGTCCAGGTGCCTGCTGTTCAGCCCTTGAACCTTTGGATCACGGTACCAGTACCCTATGCTTGATCTACTGGGTTGGTAAGCTTTGTTTTATTGTAAAACAGTATTTTTTTTTATTTTTTAAGGGACCCCTAAGGGAAGTGGGAACCTCTGGAGCTATTGTATCTGGTATTCAGGAGTAACAAATTCCGAACACTTGGATCTGTCCAACTGGACGGCTGGTGAACCAGATAGACCCAGATCTGCCGCGCAAAAGGGGTTTAGGCTGTTTTCATTACTTCTCCTTTGAAGAAAAAAGAAAGTCACATTTAGCCCTTCCAGGCCCTATATAAAAACAAAGCTTTGGTTGGAGTAGGGCTTTAATAAATCTGGGCTTAAGTATAGGAATTTCTATAGTCAGCGCAGGTTTTATTCCGGCTTTGGTGGCCATGCTGTGTAAATAAATGGGGAAAGGTGAAATAACATGCTGAAGCAGCTGCAGAGCCGCTCTGCTGCGTAACTGATTATTTTTCTAATCGTCACACCCCATTACAGAGAGCCACAACAAAGCACACACAGGGTGCTGCGGTGGAAAGGAAGCCACAGGCTTTGTCTGCTTTATCCTTCACTATGGTCAAGTGCGGCCCATGAAAGACGCCGTGCTCGCTAAACAAGAGCTGACTTTCTTCCTGAGACGCGCTGTCCCTTGTGCAGTCACGTTCTCTCTCTGAAATCAGAATACTGGACATCGGCACTAGAGATGAGCGAACTTTTGAAAAATTCGATTAGACGGATTGTTTCGACCCAAATTTATTCACGACGAATCACTATTAAAAACGGCTATTTCTGAGCCTCCTAGAGCCTCAATAGGGTTGTAAACCATTCTGCCTTGCTGTAACACGCATAGGATGCATGCTGGGTTAGTGAAATAGAGTTGGCAGCAGGAGCAGCAGGAGCCCAAACATTGCTTGAAAAAGACACTGGAGTTGGCAGCAGGAGCAGCAGGAGCCCAAACATTGCTTGAAAGACACACTGGAGTTGGCAGCAGGAGCAGCAGGAGCCCAAACATTGCTTGAAAGACACACTGGAGTTGGCAGCAGGAGCAGCAGGAGGCCAAAATTGCTTGACAGACACACTATAGTTGGCAGCAGGAGCAGCAGGAGCCCAAACATTGCTTGAAAGAGACACTGGAGTTGGCAGCAGCGGCAGCAGGAGCCCAAACATTGCTTGAAAGACACACTGGAGTTGGCAGCAGCGGCAGCAGGAGCCCAAACATTGCTTGAAAGAGACAATGGAGTTGGCAGCAGGAGCCCAAACATTGCTTGAAAGACACACTGGAGTTGGCAGCAGGAGCAGCAGGAGCCCAATCATTGCATGAAAGACACACTGGAGTTGGCAGCAGGAGCCCACAAATTGGCCTAAAGACACACTGGAGTTGCAAGCAGCAGCAGGAGCCCAAAATTGCCAGAATGGCACACCCTGGAGTTGACAGCAGCATTAAGAGAACATATACAGATTTTCGGCACAGATATCTTATCCGAAGAATATTAATAAAAAGTAAGAGTAACGTAAAGCATTTTCTCAATAATAACTTGTGGTCTGATGCGGAGGAATGTCTGTAGCTGGCGAGCAGCGCCTTAAATCTGTTTTGCACGATCCATATTTCTTTAGTGTTGGTCTGGCCCCATGATCAATCTACTCTAATGCATCAGGCATTGGTGGGTGGAAATCTTGGCTGATCCATGCCCGATTCATTTCCACGCAGGCCAGTCTCTGAAAAAAAAACATTTTTGAAGCATACTGGAGCACATTGAATTGCTCTCATCAGAGCATCACTTACGCACATCTAAGAGTTTCATCATTTTGTTTGTGTTAAAGTCTTCAGGGCCTAGTTACTACTTAGTGAAAGACCATAGATAGTTACACACCTGCTGCTCTTTTCGACAAATCCTGTTTTAAGTGTAGTGTAGCGTTTTGTCCTCCCCTCATATATGCACTAAGTATGTCAGGCAGAGAAGTGGCAGGATGGGCACAGAGAAGTTGCAGAGGCCTAAATTCATCAAGCAGAGGTTGCAGCAAACTAGGGGTGAGTGGCCTCAGGAGTCTCAGTGAGGACTGATCTCCTGGGATCAGCTAGCGGTCATGTCTTGACCAGCAACCCATCTGCCATCATCCATTGGTTAACACGATCATCCACTGCATCACAAGTGACATCTGACACCCCCAGTCAACTGTCGGTTATGTCTTATGCTTAGGGTTCAGCTCTACTATTCAGTGAGGACGATCTGATAATCAGAAAAATCAGCAGCTACTGCCCAGCCCAGAAGTGAAGGAGACACTCGCCGCTTCTTCCACTAGGCAGGCAAGTAGTGATGAGGAGAGTGGCGTGGGAGGTGGTGTTGCAAGCGTTTTGGCTTCTTAAGCAGACACTGTTGAGGAACCTGAGGAGGACATCAGTGAGTTTTGAGGGCACTTTTAAAGGCTTAGAGTGATGGAGAGTGACAGATTTAGCGGCCAGCATGGTGGCAGAAGGGGAAAGTATGGAGGCAAATGTGCTCGGGGTAGACCACTTGTGTGGCAGGCTATCTTCCCAGGAGGTAGTGGAAGAGGGTCCCTGGAGTTGGCATCGGTGGCGGCAGCAGCAGCAGTGAATTATTGCGGACTGTTGGTAGGTAAAATCAGCTACAAGGCCATGTGGCAGTTTTTCATCAAGCATCCTCAGGAGGTTAACATGAGTATATGAAAGATGTGTAGGCAGAAGGTGAAGTGTGGCCAGGGTCCCAATGTTGGACCCACAGCCCTGCGTCAACATTTGCAGCATCCCCATAAAGCGGCTTAGGAGAGTTGGCTCCAAAGTGGTGGTCCAGTCTGCTGCATTACAATATATGGGCTCCCTATGCTGCTGCCAACTCCTGGGTGTGTCTTTCAGGCAATATATAGGCTCCCTATGCTGCTGCTGCCAGCTCATATGTGTGTCTTTCAGGCAATATATGGGCTCCTAATGCTGCTGCTGCCAACTCCAATGTGACTCTTAAAAGACGCATGATAGCATATTTGGGATGCCCCCCGGTTAAAGGCAATGACTGCTGGCAATTTGACAAAGTGACTTTCTTTACAAAATGCAACCAGTTAATAGACAGGTACTCTTGAAATATTACTTCTAGTGTTTGGGATGCTCCCTCCTCACATACAAAGGAGACCTCCCTTGATTGTGGAAAAGTGACGTTAATTATAAAATGCAAGCCGTTATTAGACAGGTACTCTTGAAATATTACTGCTAGTGTTTGGGATGCCCCCTCCTCACATACAAAGGAGGCCTCCCTTGATTGTGGAAAAGTGACATTAATTATAAAATGCAAGCAGTTATTAGACAGGTAGTCTTGAGATATTTATGCTAGTGGTTGGGATGCCCATGTGGGCTGGGGTTTTTACAGCAGACACAGAAACAATTCAAACTGCGATATATTTATGAGAAATAGCCTTTAAAAGCTGCTTTAGTGTAACAGATAGGGTCAAATGTGCTGGTTTGGGATACCCTGAGTCCTGGTGTTTTTACAGCACACACAAAAACAATTCAAACTGCAATATATTTATGATAAATAGCCTTTAAAAGCTGCTTTTGTGTAACAGATAAGGTCAAATGTGCAGGTTTGGCATACCCTGTGGCCTGGTGGTTTTACAGCAGGACAAAAACCAATAAAAAATTCAATAGCTTAATAAACCTGAGGCTGAACAAGCTTATTTAGTATAACAGATAAGGTGCAACGTGCAGGTTTGGGATACTCTGTGGCCTGGTGTTTTGGCAGCAGGCAAAAACCAATTCAAAATGCAATAGCTTAATAAAGCTGAGGCTGAACAAGCTTATTTAGTATAACAGATAGGGTGCAACGTGCAGGTTTGGGATACCCTGCGGCCTAGTGTTTTGGCAGCAGGACAAAAACCAATTCAAAATACAATAGCTGATTAAGCTGAGGATGAACAAGCGTATTTAGTATAACAGATAGGGTGCTACGTGCAGGTTTGGGATACCCTGTGGCCTAGTGTTTTGGCAGCAGGACAAAAGCCAATTCAAAATGCAATAGCTTAATTAAAATGAGGCTGAACAACACTTATTTAGTATAACAGATAGGGTGATACATGCAGGTTTGGGATACCCTGCGGCCTAGTGTTTTGGCAGCAGGACAAAAACCAATTCAAAATACAATACTTTGATTAAGCTGAGGAGGATCAACAAGCGTATTTAGTATAACAGATAGGCTGCTAAGTGCAGGTTTGGGATGCCCTGCGGCCTGGTGTTTTTTTTTGTTAAAGGCAGACCAAAAACCAATTCAAAATGAAATACTTTGATTAAGCTGAGGAGGATGAACAAGCGTATTTAGTATAACAGATAGGCTGCTAAGTGCAGGTTTGGGATGCCCTGTGGCCTGGTGTTTTTTTTGTTAAAGGCAGACCAAAAACCAATTCAAAATTAAATACTTTGATTAAGCTGAGGAGGATGAGCAAGCGTATTTAGTATAACAGATAGGCTTGGGATGCCCTGCGGCCTGGTGTTTTTTTTGTTAAAGGCAGACCAAAAATCAATTCAAAATGAAATACTTTGATTAAGCTGAGGAGGATGAACAAGCGTATTTAGTATAACAGATAGGCTGCTAAGTGCAGGTTTGGGATGCCCTGCGGCCTGGTGCTTTTTTTGTTAAAGGCAGACCAAAAACCAATTCAAAATGAAATACTTTGATTAATCTGAGGAAGGATGAACAAGAGTATTTAGTATAACAGACGGGCTGCTAAGTGCAGGTTTGGGATGCCCTGCGGCCTGGTGTTTTTTTTGTTAAAGGCAGACCAAAAACCAATTCAAAATGCAATACTTTGATTAAGCTGAGGAGGATCAACAAGCGTATTTAGTATAACAGGCTGCTAAGTGCAGGTTTGGGATGCCCTGCGGCCTGGTGTTTTTTTTGTTAAAGGCAGACCAAAAACCAATTCAAAATACAATACTTTGATTAAGCTGAGGAGGATGAACAAGCGTATTTAGTATAACAGACAGGCTGCTAAGTGCAGGTTTGGGATGCCCTGCGGCCTGGTGTTTTTTTTTTGTTAAAGGCACACCAAAAACCAATTCAAAATGAAATACTTTGATTAAGCTGAGGAGGATGAACAAGCGTATTTAGTATAACAGATAGGCTGCTAAGTGCAGGTTTGGGATGCCCTGCGGCCTGGTGTTTTGGCAGCAGGACAAAAACCAATTCAAAATACAATAGCTTGATTAAGCTGAGGAAGGATGAACAAGCGTATTTAGTATAACAGATAGGCTGTTAAGTGCAGGTTTGGGATGCCCTGCGGCCTGGTGTTTTCTTTTGTTAAAGGCAGACCAAAAACCAATTCAAAATGAAATACTTTGATTAAGCTGAGGAGGATAAACAAGCGTATTTAGTATAACAGATAGGCTGCTAAGTGCAGGTTTGGGATGCCCTGTGGCCTGGTGTTTTTTTGTTAAAGGCAGACCAAAAAACAATTCAAAATACAATACTTTGATTAATCTGAGGAAGGATGAACAAGCGTATTTAGTATAACAGATAGGCTGCTAAGTGCAGGTTTGGGATGCCCTGCGGCCTGGTGTTTTTTTTGTTAAAGGCAGACCAAAAAACAATTCAAAATACAATACTTTGATTAAGCTGAGGAGGATGAACAAGCGTATTTAGTATAACAGATAGGCTGCTAAGTGCAGGTTTGGGATACCCAGGTGGGCTGGTGTTTTTTTGTTAAAGGCAGACCCAAAAATATTTAAACTAATCCAGTTATATTATGATAAATGCTTGTGTATAACAGATAGGGTTAAATAAGCCACTGCATAGATGGCATGCACAGTGGCAAGGCAGATTTACAGCACAAAGAACTGAAATTGAATTGAAAACTGATCTGGCTAATGACAAAAAAAATTTTCACTGTCACTTCTAAGCTGTCCCTGGCTGGATGGTTCCGGTTTTTCCCTATCTTTCCCTATCTTTCCCTGGCTCTGTCTACCTCACTGTCTGCCTCTCTGACTCTCCCTGCCTGTCTGTAAGTCTCTCCCTGTCTGCAGCAACCTCCGTTCTGTCTCCAATGTAAGGCTGAAATGCGCAAAAAGGAAAATGGCCGCCGGTTTATATAGCACGGTGACGTCACCGGGCTTCCTGGCTGAGATAGGCTGTATGTGACTTACCCATGATACCTTGCCCCAGGGGGTATGCCTGGACATGTTCATCCACCATTTCAGAATGCCTGTAATTGAAATAAATGGAGTTTAAAGGAAAACTTTGATCGATCGAATCGCGGGGAAATTCGGATTCGTTCAGAATCGAATTTTCCATGAAATTCGGAACGAATCCGGGTTCGTCCGGATCAATTTGCTCATCCCTAATCGGCACCACTCATGTACTGAGGGATGCCCCCACTGGCTGTACTGAGGGATGCCCCACTGGCTGTACTGAGGGATGCCCCACTGGCTGTACTGAGGAATGCTCCTATTGGCTGTACTGAGGGATGCCCCCACTGGCTGTACTGAGGAATGCCCCCACTGCACACTGTCTGTAAAGGGGGGATTTTAGCACACCATTTGGTTTAGAATATTTTCTTTCCTAAGCCGCGCTGTCCCTTGTGCGGTCACACTCGCTCTCTGAACTCACAATACTGGACATAGGCACCACTCATGTTCATTGTCAGTCTTGTTTAGTAAAGAAACTAGTCATCATGTGTAAGGCAAAGCAACATAAATGCAGCTCTTGGACTGTGATGCAGAAAATGAATGAATGATTACTTCTGCGCCCTCAAGTTGCTTTGCCTTGGAGCCCAATTCAAACTAGGGGCCTAGCCATCACATATAGGCTACAGGGGGGCCCAGGCTCTATACCGTCTATATTGTGTCTGGGCCCCCCATAACATATAATGTCACGCCTGGGCTCCTTGTTTGAACTACAGTTTTGTTACAGTATATAGTCTGAAAACTTGGGCCCAGTTCAGACCAGCAGCTCAGCCATCACATAAAGGGTTAGATGCAGACCCCCATCATCTATGTGATGGCTGGGTCACTAGTCTAAACGTCAGTTTTACATATGGTCTGAATGCTGAGTTTGCTCGGGGTCAGAGGCCCATTTCTGACTAGGGGCCAAGCCATCACATATATGTCATGAGGGGCCCAGCAGGGAAGCTGAATATAGCAGATACAGATAATACCAGCTCAGTGCAGGCCCAAGGGCACTGGTAGACTGGGGCTGAAATTCAGCCTGGGAGTTTACTGGTCCCCCACCAGCCCACAACATCTTTTTTTTATTTATCCAAACTGGGCTCAGCACAAGGGAAGGAGGTAACTTGTACACTAGACTTCAAGTTGTTGATACTGTACAATAAAAATCTGTATTCCTTTGCCCTTTTTGACCCCAGTGGGAAATGCACTCTCTTGTTAGCGGATGATCCTAAGAAGCCCAGTGCATGCTTTGGATCTTTGGG
The DNA here is from genome assembly GCA_027917425.1 of Gastrophryne carolinensis. Taxonomy (NCBI): domain Eukaryota; kingdom Metazoa; phylum Chordata; class Amphibia; order Anura; family Microhylidae; genus Gastrophryne; species Gastrophryne carolinensis. The sequence continues at coordinate 405,110,161 of CM051238.1, read as the reverse complement.
TCTTTCAGGGAAAGAACAGGTTGTGCGGAATTATCCTCTTCCTGTCTATAAATCCTCTTACAACCCTAGTTCCTGGATGCAAAGATGGGTGACCCTTACTTCTGGGACCTTCAAATGCTGGAAACTCACAGACTTTAAAGGGAAAGTCCAACTTGGTAGATCTTTCTACCAGACCCCAGACCAAGAGTGGCGTTTTAGCGAGAATGCCCCCTGCTTACCTACAGCTGCTCCCAAGGTTTCTATTTGTACCCCGAACGTCCACATTTTGGTGAACCATGTGCCACGTCTGGCACTTTAGGCTTCAGTCTTGCTGGATGTGTATGGGACCTGGCTGAGTCATAATTCTGACTGGGCCTTGGTGCAGCATTGCTCATACTATAACCCTATTCCTGTCACAAGGATCAGGGCCAGATTATAATTGGTGCCATGGAGCACCTGCCCTGGGTCACCACAGCTCAGTGGTTCCCTAGTCTTAAGCACCATTATCACCCAGGGCACATAAGGGCTGGATTATAAGTATTATATCTGAGGCCCACACCTCCAGCATTTGCCATAGCGAAGGGGGTCCTTCACTGCTTCCCAGTGGGTCCCTGATCCAATATCAGTGACCCCCCCCCCCCCCCCCCACATTGTGGCACTGCTATGCTGTATTTTTTTGCAGTCATTGTGATTTAGTGGTTAACTGATCTGCGCTGCCTCTATACCTTTTTAAATCAAAGCATATGTGGTTCTGGCTCCACCTGGAGACTTCCAATATGAAGTGCTTCTAGGTTTTACATCATCAAGCTGCCTCAAAAGTCTTCAGTTAGTTGGCACTACAAGGACTCGGCATATGAAGGCCTCAAGAACAGTCACCTTGGTCTGGGCTCGTACTTCACACATGCCCTCTTCAGGTTGGATGCCAGAACTGCAGGACCTGGAGATTTTTTGGCCCTCTGGTGTGAGATAGATGCTCTGAGAATGAATACAGGTAAGTAGGGTGCGCTCCATGCCTTACCAGCACTCCTGGTCTGGGGTCTGTATGGAAAATTCACCAAAGCACCAAATCCACCAAAGAAGACTGTAAGAAGGCCGCAATCAAAAGAGAAAACCCCTGAGAAGCCATAGAAGCTGGAAAAAAGGCTTCTGGCAAGTAAAAAAATGTCACCCCTATGTTTTATTTTATTATTAATGAAAGTGGTGAGTTAGAAAGCGGAGTAGTGTTTTCAACCCACCATGTGTTTCTCATTAGCCCTTCAAATAACCTGCACCCTCTCTTTGGCATGGAGGTATGTACTAGTCTGTTGGCCATCAACATCGGCCCTGCTCCAGGGGTGGCTATTTTTAAGAAACACTCCTCTCCTGATAGAACACTGAGCCAATGCTGAAGGGCATACAGGCTGGTATTAGCATAGGCCTAGTCCCGCTGCTGCTCCACAGGGATACCAGCCTCTAAGCTTTGTACACCAGGCTGGAAGCCCTGGCATGGGGTTTGCCCCCCAACACTATTTTTAAAAGAAAAAAGCTTTAAATATTTGAAATGTGTAAAGTCCCACAGTCCTGTTTTTGAATAACAGAGACCAGGCTGGCCTTTGCTTTGCCCTTTTTATGCTTTCCTAAAGTGAGAATAAAAAGTAAGCCAATGTGAGATGTAATAACAGGTGTCAAAAATAATTGAATCACTTCTGACAGTGTTCCTCCCGTTGTCCATTTTTACATCTAATAATAATCACTAGGGATGAGCGAATCGGTTCTAACGAACCTGAATTCGCTCCGAATTTCAGGGAAAATTCGATTCAGCACGAACTCGAATTTTTAGTGGTTCGTGCTGACCGAATTTTCCCTGAAATAAAAAAAAAATGCCGGCATGGTGGGAGCGGGGAGGCCGGATGTGCTGTCAGCTGTCATTAGAGGAAGCCGGCGTTCTGCCGCCCGCTGACAGCGCAGCCGGCCTCCCTGCTCCCACCATGCCGGTAAGTGTTTGCTGTATAGTGGGAGCGGGGAGGCCGGCTGCGCTGTCAGCGGGCGGCAGAACGCCGGCTTCCTCTAATGACAGCTGACAGCACATCCGGCCTCCCCGCTCCCACCATGGCGGCATTTTTTTTTCCATTTCAGGGCTTGGTGGGAGCGGGGAGGCCGGCTGCGCTGTCAGCGGGCGGCGGAAGCCGGCTTCCGCCACCTGCTGACAGCGCAACCGGCCTCCCCGCTCCCACCAGAGATGAGCGATTCGCTAAAGTTCAATTCGGACGAACCCGAATTTCTCGGAGAAATTCGGCGAATCGCCTGAATCGAATTTTTGAGAAGTTCGCTCATCTCTAATAATCACATCTGACTGTCCCTCCCACAGAAACACCTGGGGTCCAGCTGCTTTGGCTTCCGAGCCATAGGAATACCTAAGCTTTTTGCACCAGGCTGGTAGCCCCAGAAGGGGGTGGGGACAACATGTTTTAAATGAAAAAAATATATTAAGGGGGGTATTTAAGAAACTATAGCGCCAGGTAGCGCATTGTAGCAGCAGGCATCGTCTGGTGAACGCCGGGTGCTGTACGGGAAACCACAATTAAGAAAGCAAATCTGTTGAGCGCCTCTAACAGCACCATGTAGCGTCACATATATTATTAGACAGCTGCTCTAGGTTAAGGAGTGCCAGGTATTACCTTTCGCTCAGTGTCGCTCTCCCATACATTTCAATGGCCGTTCATTTGTGTTTAAATAGCGTGTTTGGCAATCATTTTTTTTTTTTTTGCTCAAATCATTATGTGACCTCTCCTGGTTGCAAACAAACACTTTTATGCATTTTTGGGATTTTTTATATTTTTATGCAGAACTGTCATTACAGGTCTGTCACTAAAGTGTTAATGTCACAGTGTTATAACAATGTCATTCCATGTGTTTTTCGCTTTGTTACTGGTGGATATGTGTTTAAAAACAGACTTTAATCACACAGCGGCTGTAACTCTATGCTACAGCGCCCAGCTTTAGAGCGCCGACGCTGTGTGTGTGTAGTTTTTTGTTAAATATGGTGTGGAGCTCCGAGAGTTGGTCGCACTGAGCTGGCGCTACCTATGGCTCGCTGCAGCATTATACTGTCGTTAGAGCACCCAACACACATTATATTCATCAATGGCAGCCAGGTTACTACAGCGAACCACAACGCGGGGAGGCTGATTCATCATTAGCGGCTGGTAGCGACAGATGAGCGTCTGTAGCAGCCATTTTCAGAGCGCCAGCTAGTAGTCGCAGTGCTCGCCCGTGAGCCGCTACTTTATAGCGACTCAGTCGCTGTTCAGTAATGTTGAATACATTGTGAGGAGTCGCTATTTGACCAGTACAGCGCTGTATGGGAGCGCATGTTAGCGACTGCTCATAGCGACCGACTCACACCATATTCAGCAAAAAAACAGCCTCACAAATCTCTGGCGCTGAAAAATAATTGTTTGAAGCCCAGAGCGCAGGAGGCTGCGTGTTTAAAGTCTGTTTTCCAGCATCTATCCACTAGTAACAAAGCGAAAACATATGGAATTACATTGTAACAACATTGTAACATGAACACTTTAATGGCAGACCTGTAATGTCATTTCTGAAGAAATATTAAAAAAAATATGAAAAAAACTGCTTTTTCAATGCCAGAAGAGGTCACAGAATTATTTGTGATTTTTTTGAAAAAAAAAAAAACATTTAAAGAGAAGAAAAGTATCGTCCATTGAAATGTATGTGAGAGCGCCAGGTAACGAGAGGTCATACCTGGCGCTGTGCAAGGCTGAACGCCGGCGCTGTTCGCTGAGGCTGTGAAAATGATGAATCAGGCGCTACATGCCGCTATCCCAGTCGCTAAACAGATTCTGCTTGATAAATGTGTAATTGCGTGCCGTGTCCGGCGTTCACCAGTCGCTACCTGTCGCTGCCTCTCATTAACCCGCCACTACCTGACGCTATCCCTTCTTAAATAACGGCCTAGGTTACAACGCCCGACACCCGCTTCCAGCGTCTACAAGTGGTCGCTCTAAGCTCTGCTACATAGGCGCTCATCTGTCAATACGTGGCGCTAGTAATGAATCAGCCTCTATGGGCCTGATGCAGAGCCTCCTCTGAACTGCCCTTAAAACCTTCCGATTGTCCGGGTCTCCCGTTTGAATCGTGGCTCAAATGTGATGCAGAGCCTCCGTCGGAATGGCTCCCTAACTGATCCGTCAATTTCACTTTACTCGGAAAGCTTTTTTTGCCCTCTCGGGTGCCTTCAATTTGATCGGGGCTCCTGTTCACGTTCACACGGGCGGGCCGTTTTTCCCTGATTTTTCCTGCCTTTTTGAACGTACCTGCTTGGTTTCCGTCGTATTTGACCTTCCATTTTGGTGTTTTTTCCAAGTATACTTACATCTCCATGGCTCTTCAGTTGCCAATCAGGCTACACGCAAGCGCACATCCCTCAAACTCCCTTGGAATATGCATATGGCCACAAATGCAAATGTGACACACATCTTTTTTTTTTTTTGTTTTTTTGTGGGTGTTTCCTTGTCCTTAATGCATACCTTAATCATCTAGTAGATCCTTCTTCCTTGTCCTTAATGCATACCTTAATCATCTAGTAGATCCTTCTTCCTTGTCCTTAATGCATACCTTAATCATCTAGTAGATCCTTCTTCCTTGTCCTTAATGCATACCTTAATCTCCTTGCTTGTTCCTTCTTCCTTGTCCTTAATGCATACCATAATTGTTTGTGCGTTTTTCTGAATTATTGTTCCATATCTAAACCTTTGGTGTCATGGAAATGTGTGCTGATGTTGTGTGATTGTACTTTTGCAGGAAAGCCAACTCTCAAAATATGTTATTTTTTTTTATTATTCAAAGGTTTTTTTTGTTTGGTTGTTATTTTTTAGGTTTTTTTGGGGGGCGGGGGTAAAACATTAACCAATATTTACAATTTTTTTTTTTTTTGTTAAAATTATGCCTCGGGGTCTTCGGGATGTCTTCTTTGATCTGTGAATGAAAAACAACATTAGTTTAGCATTGTTTTTTTGGTTTGGTTGGGCGTGGTTTTTTTGGTGCCCATATCCAACCGGACCTTCTGCGTGATTTCATGAAAAGCACAAACTATTTTTAAAAGATTCCGCAGCATCTTAAAATAATATATAGTAAGTTTTTAGTCAATTAATTATTATTATTTCCCCCACTGGGCTGCAACTCAGTTCAGGAATTTAGGATACGTGCGCCGCCATCTTGACTCTGAAGCATCACACTTACTGAGGAGAGGAGAGTGGGATAAGGTACAGGGGGTGGGTTATAGCTGTGCTTTGCTCACACAGAGCAGAGCTGTGCTCTGGAAAAGGTTGGTAAGATGATTTGTAAGGTGGACAATCTGTATGTACAGGGTGTGGGAAATATTTAAGATAGACTCTTATTCAGAGTTAAGGTCCGCTTTAAGTGCTTTTTTAATAAAAAATAATTTGGAAATGTTTCTGAATTTTAGTTTTCAAATGTAATTGTTTGCTCATTTTCTTTAGTTTAAATAAACACCACTTACAAGGTTTGGGCCGCACATTGCGTCGGGGGGCGGAGTCTCCCTTCAGCCTCCCTCTGTTGCTGTTGTGAATCTGTATGGATGACAAACACACTGATATTAGAGACTGTTGTTCTTTCATGAATAGAATATTAAGTTAGGCTTCTAGGTATCAATCTACTCACCTTCCCCAGCAACCTCTTCCTCCTCGCCCCCTTCCTCACTCATCCCTTGGGATGTTCCAGCGACGTCTGAATCTACAACAATAGGGCACATGAGTATCTGTATTTAATGCATGTATTTCAACATATCTAACTATATTTCCCTTACCGGAGTCAGGTTCAGCCTCTGTTCTGCTCGACTCCCTGCCGTCAGATCCCCCCCTCCCCTGCATGCTGAGGTCCAGCGGCTCCTCCGAGTCACTTACAGAGGAGGGGGTGGCCGTTGACCCTGGCGGTGGGCCACCTACACCTTCACCTGTTTCGCCCAACACTGGGCTGCGTGTCCTGGTCCGGGTGGGGCGGAACCGTAGATTCCATTCATGGGCTGAAATACAAACACAATCATTAAACCACGCCCAGGCGATGCCAGGGTTATAGGTGCATTTACATTTTCAACACTTACATGGGAAATGTTTTGCGAAGTACCGCCTCACCCGGGGCTTATGCCTTCTTTTTAAATCAGACCAGTGTTGGGCGATCTGGGTGAAGGTATAGGTGGTTTGGGTTCGGCGTTCTATCGCCTCCACCACCTCCAGGGCCAACGTCTGTTTGGCATAATCAGACGGCAGGAAGTCGTAGCGATTCCTCAGCATCATCTGTTAGAAAAAGAGACAAGGACACACCATTAATCCACAAAATACATTAACAAGTTTCCTGGCCTAAATCAAGTCACTTTATTAACCTCTTGCTGCCTCACATTGCCCTAGTTCTGCTATCTGCATGTAGGCTAGTTTGTAGCTGCGTACATGTGTTAAACTAAGGTGGGCTGGTCTGTAAGGTGACAAACTAAGTTGTTTCAGACTATTCTTGCATTTTTTTCTTTTTTTATTACAAGGAATGTGTGCGCGCACATAAACGCACGCTCGCTCGCTCGCATACTCACATCCATGATGAGCTCGTCCTGCTCCGTTGTAAAGACGGCGGGGGACATCTTGGCTTCTTTTTAAAATTCTAGCTCTGACGTTCCCCCGCGGTGACGTGCGTGCGTGCGCGCAGGCGCGCAACCGCAGTTGTAAAAATATTTAAAGTTCAAGGCACTCCGCTTGGTGTGGGATACCATATCAATATGGGCAGACCTAAAGGGAGCACAAAGAGCCAGCCGCACACATGCCTCATCCTAAATAAAACACAAAAGCAGGCACAAGACACATGTAGAACATGCACCAACTAAAACGGTGGGGACTCCACAGACACAGGCACATTCCCCAAAACGCAGGAGCAAGGAGACATTAACCCATTCTCAACCACCGGCCCAAAAACCACACACGACTCCCCAGATAGCCAACCATCTATTTCAAGTGATGCAGGGGACAACACACACCCATGTGGGCGATAACCACGCCGTGGGTCCCTAACAGGCCGTTTTTGATAAGCACAAAGCATGGCTGTTGCCAATGCTGTTTGGGTACATTATGGTGTTCTGTCCATCGAGATACTGAACAAATCAAGCGGACAGTTGTGGACCTGAAATCATATAGTTGGCCAAAAATGGACATGCGCCGGCAGCAGAGGTAAAGGCCAAATGCATTTAGAGTCGCTTTGTGACCAGCATGTAACACTTATTAGGTGTGATTTAATCTTCCCCAGCCTGCAGACAGGGGGTGGTTTCAAGAAAATACATTGGCCACAAGGTCAGCACGGATTGTGTGTGCTGGCCCACTTGGTGTACCAGTGTAAGGAGGGGTCTGCTCGTCAGAAATAGGTAAAGGTTCTGCACCCAGGTCAGTATATCGAGCAATCCTGCTTCTAATGGCAAGGTTGTGCAGGACCCCACAAGCAATAATTATTTTGATAACCTTGCCAGGCTGATACTGAAGAGAACCCCCACTGTGATCCAGACATCGGAAACGCATCTTCCACAACCCAAAGGCACGTTCCACCACAGAGCGAGACCTCCTATGGGCTGTGTTGTAGCGCTCCTGTGCCTGGGAAGATGGGTGCAGGATGGGTGTGAGCAGCCATGGTAACAAGGGATAGCCTGAGTCACCTGCCAAAATACAAAAGACAAACATAAGGTGGATGCCTAAAAAAAGGTTTAGGTGTGCATAGAAACATTAGTACACAGGGACAAATAGGTGAGCTAGGTATGGTGGGAGGAATTGACATTTTTACTGAGCCTACAAACACATGCAACCTGTACACTCCTTAAAAATGTCTGCGTAATGCTACTGAGATAAGAGGGCCAGAACATAAGCCAAGAGTGGAGAATACTTTCACCCATTAATTAAACCAAAAACCTTTTCAAGTTTCCAGGAAAGGTCTCACAGATTAGTGGGGTAGTGGCAAATCCACATTCAAACCTGGGGGCCAAGAAATACAACTTTAATACACATACCCAGTAACCATCCTCCAGAAATATCTCCAGATTGAAACCGTTGATAGAGGCTGGAGTTCCTCAAAATGTGCGCATCATGCGTGGACCCAGGAAAGCCAGCAAACAGACTGAAAAATTGAAGATCAGGGCCCGCCACTGCCTGAACATTGATGGAATGGCCCATCTTCCTGTTCCTGCACCAAGCAAAACACAAGTGGAATTAGTGTGAGCCATAAAAAATGTGTGAGAACCAGAAAAAAAGCAGACCCAAACCACATACCTGAACAAGATATTCCTGGTCCGCAGGGGGGATGAGCGAGACATGTGTGCAATCGATTGCACCAAGGACGTTGGGCATGTTGGCTATGTTATAAAAGCCCAACTTAACCGCATTCCAGGCTTCCCCTGGAAAAAAATGTAATTCTGTGCCAGGGTAGCCATGCCATCCAAAAACTTGGTTAGGCTGCGGCTCAGCGTAGACTGGGACATCCCCAGGGAGAAGGCACCCAGTCTCTGGAACGAGCCGTTCGCCAAAAATTGCAGGCAGCCAACCAATTTGGTCATACCTGCAATTGCATGCCCCTTTCTTGTGGTGGGGGCTAACCATGGCCGCAGCTCGCTATACAAGGCATGGAGAGAAACACGGTTAAGGCGGGTGAGCTCGAATAGGTCAACGTCACTCATGCCATCGATGTCCAAAGGCGTGCGCTGCAGCCTGGTTTCTGCCATACTCAGAACTATCAGACGGCGTAGCTGGCGCCTTTGATGTTGGCCCACAGAGGAATGCATTCCCAAATAGCACGGAGCTCCAATACGGCTGGTCAGACTTGCCGTAAGTGAAGGCTCGGCGGCCCCGTTTTATTAGGGTGGTTTCAATCGGAAATCAAGGCTCTGCATCACTGAAAAAAACGGACCAATGAACGAGGCGTCCGTTTTCCCGGGAAACAGCCTCGTGCGAGCCGACAATCGGAAAGGCGGCTGAGCGCACACCTGAGCGCATAAACGCACACTAAAATCAACGTAGCACCCTTTCCTGACCCGATCAAAGCTCAAAACCAACGGGGAAACGCACGGGGGAGCTGAACGGGGAGGCTCTGCATCAAGCCATATATGTTTTAAAGTTCCACAGTACTTCTTTTAAATGACAGAAGCAATGCTGGGCTCTGATACTTTCTAAGCTGGCCTAAAGTGGGAATACAAATATATAAAGTGAAAACAGGTGTCAAAAATACCTTTTCAGGAACCCCCTTATTTTTGCACAAGGCAGGAAAAAATATTTGTTTTCTTTCTAAATTGTCCAATGTTTAAAAACAAATATGTATTTTCTTTCTAAATTGTCCAATGTTTAAAAACAAATATGTATTTTTTTTTAATCAAGAGCCATCCCTCCTTCCTCATTGAACTACATTAGAGATGCTGACTGCTTCTTCCATACAGCCGATTTTTCACAAAGCTCTGTCAGAGAGGAAGTCCAGATCTCTAATAGCCATTTATTTCTCGTCTGCCTATAGATCTTGAGTGGCGCTATCCTATATCATGTCTATGATGGTGGCTGAGATTCTCCCAGAATCCTTCAGGCTCCCCAGTGAATTCCCAGCTGTGTCTTTCAGCTGTGCACCTCTCATTCTTAGAGCCTCTGCACAGGAATAATAGGGACAGTTAAGTCACTGAATCCCTATTATAACAGCAGCTGGACCAGGCTTCCCTTTCAGGAATAAAACGGGTTTAAGTACTTGGCACGAGATGAGTCACGATGGCAGATCTTGTGTCCGGGGCAGGAATTCACTCTAAGGAAGTTGTATGTTTAGGGATGGGCTGTGATTTATACATTTACTTAAATGTAAAGATACTTCCGTAGTCTGTGTCCAGATTCATATCTCGGTGGCTATGCTGCTATTTCCTTCTCTGTTGATAAATTAAACCCAATGCTGATTTTAACTTTGGATCAAAGCGGGAGAGGGGGTTGCAAAAGCCATTTGTTAAGCCATTTGTTCTTCCGAGGATTAATTGAACATGATGTGATTTATTTAGAATGATAACCCCTCTGAACTTATTGTAAAAGTGCAAGTTCACCTAAAAGTTTACCCTTCCCTCCCACGTGCTTAGCCCAATTTGCACAATAAGTTAAAGTGGGCCAAAAGCCACATTTGTAACTAGCATCCCCTGAATTGCTCCCCCATGAAGCACCGTTTTCCAGTTTTTATTGCTCCTGCTTCACTCTAATCCCAGATAATGGCCCTTGTTTTAGCTGTAAAGCTCCGCCTCCTCCATTCATTGCCATGGTCGTGTGTGACAATGATGTCATTGCATTGACTGATCCCATACTATCTTACACAGAGGAACAGCAAAGAAAATGTGTTCCAGGCCGATTCGAATAACGACAGGGGCCAAAATCACAAGATTAGTGGGTTTTGGTCCGCTTTAAGACTTAAAGTGGACCAACACCCAGGATTTTGACTATCCTGGGTTTTGGTCCACTTCGGCGGGGCACCCCGATCGGGGGTGCCCCGCTGTGTGAAACCCCCCAGAAACCCCAAAAAACTCACCTCTCAACGCTCCCACGTGACCGCCGCAGCCAATCCCCGCCAACGTCCAGGCGGGAGGCGGCGGCGGCAGAAGCGGCGGCGGATCAGGTAAGATGTTTCTGGGGGGTTTCACCCCGCGGGACATCCCGATCTCGGATGTCCCGCGGGGTGGGAGGTGATCGGCCCGGGAATCTTATAGATTTCCGGGCCGATCACCCCTGGGTGTTGGTCCTCTTTAAAGTGGACCAAACTTATGAAATATAAGCCCCTGCAAATACCCCCTTTTTAGGGTGTAGAACTAGAAATGAATATTGTCGCTCTTCATGTCGTTCTGGAACATTTTTTTTGCTGTTCTTTTCTGTAAGTTAGCAGGTGATCAGTCATTGCATAGGTGTGTCAGTGACATCATTGTGGGAATAAATGGAGGAGGTGGAGCTTTACAGCTAAAATAGGCGCCATTATCCAGGAGTAGAGTGAAGTGGGAACATTAAAAACTGGCAAAAGCTACTGTTCATGGGGGCAGCAATTCAGGGGATGCTAGTTAAAAATGTGGGTTTTGCTCCGCTTTAAGAAACAACTCATTAAGGTGGGCAGATAATCTGTATGGAAGCTGAAGCCAGGACCTTGAGACAGGTTGGTCACCCAGTCCTATGCAGCAGTGTGACTGTACTGACCTATCGCTCAAGTCCAAATGTCACTTAAACCGGACCTTCTCTCTGAAAAAAGTCTATCTTATATGTTTCCCCCACCCTGTACATACAGATTGCTCACATTAAAAATCATCCTACCTGCATCTACTGCATGTTATGAGCCTTTAAACATCCAAGATGGCGGCACATGGAGTCTAAGGCTGCCTGCAAATTGGTCTGGCAACAAAGGGTGACAAAAACTCCAGGTAGGCTGGCAGCGAAAGGGATATATATATATATATATATATATATATATATATATATATATAGTAACGACTTTAATGACTTTATGACTCTAATTACAGGACCATGGTGGAAAAGCTGCATTTTATTACTTTTCTATTTAAACAATTTGTTGCACTCCATCTTTTTGTGATGCAATCTATGCAGGATGTCAACACACAAATATTACACAATGGGCCTTATTTAACAAGGGATAGCGCCAGGTAGCGAATGGTGAGCGAACGGTAATGACGCTCACCGCCACGAGAACGCCGGCTCCCCTCCGCAATCACACATTTATCAAGCCGATCCTGCTTAGCGACTGACAGAGCGCCAGATAGCGAAGCATTCATCATTATTCCAGCCTCACCCCACAGCGCCAACGAGCGACCTTGAACAGCGACAGGTATGACCTCTCGCTACCTGGCGCTCTCCAATGCATTTCAATGGAGCAATCTTGAAATATTCATAATTAATTCATATTAATGTTTTTTTTTTTTTTTTTTTTAAATGTCAAAAATTCTGTGACCACTTCTGCAATGTTAGATATTTTTTTAAAGGTAAAAAAAAAAATTGTGCAGAATTGATATTACAGGTCTGATATTAATGTATTCATATTACAATATGTTTATAAAAACTTGTTTATTTTTTGTTTCCAAAAATATGGTTGTTTGGGGGTTAAAAAACTACTTTTAACCCATCGCCGCCAGCGCTCTGGGGTTTAAACATGCATTTCACTGCGCGAGAATTTTTTGAGCGTGATTTGTTAATGAATATGGTGGGAGCCGTTCGCTATGGCCATTCGCTGTCATGCGCTCCCATACAGCGCGGAACCTGTCAAACAGCGACTCCTAACCCCGTATTCAACATTACCGCACACCGACTGAGTCGCTGTCAACAATCGAACAACGGCCAAGCACAGCGAATACTAGCGGGCGCTGTGAAAATAACGCTACTGCCGCTCATCTGTCGCTACCTGCCGCTATTAATAAATCGGCCTCCCCGTATCACAAATGAATTGGCCTATGTTTATATCTATGTTCTGTTATGTCCCCCAAGCAGTCTGCTGACACCCTGCAGAAAATCAGAAGGTTCAAGCCTATTGATTCCAATGGCCACACACAGCCAGAGCAGGATGGGACGGTTTCACAGAGCGGGGCATCCCAGTTCGGGGCAGAGGGAACCAACCAGCTCTAGGGTCTCAAAAACTCCAGGGATGGTTTTGGTCCGCTTTATGGAAAGGGTGATTCCACATGGGTTGAAACAGCGGGCTCTGCCGAATTAGAATGTTCCCTGGGGGGGGGGGGGGGCGAACCCAGTCACCCCATGACTATGACCAAAGGGAAAAAAAGAGTAGTCTAGACAATTACTTAATAGCTGAACAAAACCCTGTCCCCTGACCCCCATGCCCCCATCAGCGAAAATGAATCTGGCTTGCCGATGATTGACTGTTCTCAAATGTTCCGGCTGTTGTGAAAGAGGCAGCTGGCCACATCCCTGACTTCCCTCTAGTCTGAGGCTCCCACCCTCAGTTTATCTGAGTGGCTGGGTGCTGGTGCATTCCTCAGCTACAGGGAAGCTAGGGATGCAGCCACGGCCCATGATCGTGTGAGTAAGATTTGTGGGCAATTGCAGAGAGGGTGAGACTGCGGGGCATCCTGAATCAGGATACTCTGGTGGCAGCCAAGTGTCCGGCAGCTTTTTGACTCCAGGGCTGAACGTCAGGGGATTTAATCAGCTTTAAGTGAGAGCTGCACTATAGCAATGTAACACACGGGCAGGCTGATTCATTATTAGAGGCAGGTAGCGACAGATGAGCGTCTGTAGCAGGCATTTCAGAGCTCCTGCTAGTAGTCACTGTGCTCGGCCTTGGTTCGCTAGTTCAGATCGCCTCAGTCGCTATGCAGCATTGATGAATACGTTGTGGGGAGTTGCTACATGAGCAGTACAGCGATGTATGGGAGCGAATGGTAGCGACTGGTCAGTGCGACCGACTCACACCATATTCATCAAAAAAACACCTCACACACCGCCGGCGCTCAAAAATGCTTCACTGTAGCCCAGAGCACCGGAGGCTGTGTGATTAAAGTCTGTTTTTTAACATGTATCCACCATTAACGAAGCGAAAACATATGGAATGACATTGTTATAACATTGTAACATGAACACATTAATGCCAGACCTGTAATGTCAATTCTGCATAAATATATAAAAAAATAAAAAAGTTTTTAAAAATTGCCTTTTCAAGGCCAGGAGAGGTCAAAACATCATTTGAGAATAAAAAAAAAATAATAATAATAAAACCCCCCTGTTTAAAGACAAGTAAAAGAATGTCCATTGAAATGTATGGGAGAGCGCCAGGTAGTGAGAGGTAATACGTGGCGCTCTGCAAGGCTGAACACCGGGCGCTGTACGCTGAGGCTGGGATAATGATGAATCGGACGCTACATGGCGTTATCCCAGTCGCTCAACAGAATCGCTTCATAAGTGTGAAATTGCGTGCTGTGGCCGGCGTTCTCATGTCGATACCTGCCGCTACCTGTCGCTTAACAGCCACTACCTGTCGCTATCCCTTCATGAATAAGGCCCATAGTGTAATCACATACATGTGAACATAGCCTAACTGTAATCACTATTGCTCTTTAGCAGCTACATGAATGTTTTTATGGTACTTAGGCATATTATAGCCTTCCCCCAAATTTCTGCAAGCATTCACATTTTAAAACACATTCAATTGCATGATGGGAGGGTCTTGTCATTGGCTAGTTTACAGCATAACCTATTATCATTGACAGTGAAAGATTTAGAAATGCCGGGGTTCTCCTTTGAATGCTTACAAAGACTGCTACCTGTGTGGTCATATTAGAGACATATCAGCCTTCTACAGTGACATTGAAAATGTTTATTGTGATCTCATAGAAAATTCATTGACTCTCCAACGCCAAGTATTCAGACCACAGACATGAGCACAGGCCAGATTAGTGATGTCAGTGCGGTTCCTGATCTTGTGGATTTTGGATTGTCTTGGATACGGAGTCATTATGGAATACATGGAAAATCACTCAGCTCCGATAGCCGACACGGCAAATGTCTTTCTCAGATGGGAAGTTTTGTCCAGGACATCATGTCCGAGTCGGAATTAAAACAAATATAAGATGTAGTCTATTATATATTGAAATCATCCAGGCTGCTAAAACAAGGCAGGGAAGCCATCAGAGCAGTAAAGGCATGACTAACGTATGGGGGTAAAATCACTACCATACAGGGGCCCTGGAAGCCCCATTTATTGTATACTAAGGGGCAAGCTATACATGGATACAACATGTTTGTCCTGGGGGGGGGGGGGGTTGTGGTGGCGATGACATACATGAGTTCCACAGAAAGATCTTCAGGACCAAGGAAATGTTTTTTGCTAGTTCATACTGTGCCTGGCCTTTAAAGTGGACCAACACCCAGGATTTTGACTATCCTGGGTTTTGGTCCACTTAGGTGGGGCACCCCGATCGGGGGTGCCCCGCTGTGTGAAACCCCCCCGATCGCCGCAAAAACTCACCTCTCCCCGCTACCACGTGACCTCGTCCGGCCAATGACAGCGCTCAGAGCCGCTCTGGTATGCGCGTCCAAAGCCGCTTGGACGCGCATACCAGAGCGGTTCTGAGCGCTGTCATTGGCTGCGTCTCTCGCTTCCCTCTAACAGGGAGCGCGCCTGCGCCGGCCATTCACAAAACGGCCGGCGCGGGAGCGCGCCCTGCTAGAGGGAAGCGAGAGACGCGGCCGCGTCTCGCGCATGCGCCGTTGGATCGCCGGTAAGGTAAGGTTTGTGGGCCTCCTGGGGGGTTCCTCCCCGCGGGACATCCCGATTTCGGATGCCCCGCAGGGAGGGATCTGATCGGTCCGGGAATCTTATAGATTCCCGGGCTGATCCCCCCTGGGTGTTGGTCCACTTTAAGCCCCTGTATGTGGAACCAGACCCAAAGAGTCCAAATAGGCGCAATCTCAGTGTTCAGTACAGACATTTCCGCATGGAGACAATTTTTTCAGTAATAGAGCTTCTTCCGCTTATTCCTGGAATATCTTCATCAAACTAAGGATTGGAGAAGGGTGGACAGCCTATTTGTTGAGTTCTCAGTACCAAGGAAGGGTCAAAGAGTCTCTAAGACAACACTGTCGAGGTGGATGAAGTATACTATTAAGATGGCCTATCATGATAGTATTGTACCAGGTAGAAATTTTACACATTCAACAAGAGTGTTCCACATCTTGGACAGAGCAAGCTGGGCCTCTATTGAACAGATCTGTAAAGCGGCCACTTGGTCTTTAGCCCAGACTTTTGTAAGGCATTACTTGCTATATCAGCAGGATCAGTCTTTCAGCAGAAGTTTTCTTCGGGCTTTCTTCCCACCCAATAGAGGTAGATCTTGGCTATTTCACACGTGTATGCTGCCCGGAGGACGTTTTGAGAAAACTTAAGTTAGTTTTTGATTGCTTTGAAAGTGTCAATAGAGTTGAATAAGGTGTTTTAGTTAGATTATTTTGGGGTAATCTATTGTAGAGAACTTCACTACCTACTTGGAGAGATGTGCTACTCAGAACTTCCCCACTACAACTACTGCCTAACTTTGCGGTGGAGACATTTTTAACGTGAGGTTGCAAAGTTCTGCAAGTGAACCCTTATAATGTATTGTAGGCATTCACTTTTAAAGTAGACCCCCCGAGTCAATGAAACCTTGTTGTCTCACCTTGGGATGCCTGACCACATTTCAGCCCTAGAAAATTTCCCAAAACTATGGGAACACTTAAATGTCCCACTTGCTGACATTACTAAAAAAAATATCCCACCCAAGCCAGGACATCTGCTCAATTCACAACTGGGGTTCTGCTCCAGCTCGTAAATATCCAAGTTGGAGATATCCAAGTTGTATTTTATGTGTAGCACAGAAGGCTGCAGATATTTGACAGAAGGAGACCATATAGTCCTTCTAGTATGCCGTTATGCGTAGATGGTATGTACTCTTTATCTTAGGATATATGTATGCTTATCCCAGCATCTATCCTACAAATATCCTATATTTGTTCCTCCAAAGCCTGTTGATAAACCACACCCCCTACCAAGCCCATTGCCCTTTAAATTGGTCAGTTTAGCTGGGAGGCCGATTTATTAATAGCGCCAGGTAGCGACAGATGAGCGGCAGTAGCAGTATTTTCACAGCGCCCGCTAGTATTCGCTGTGCTTGGCCGTTGTTCGGTTGTTGACAGCGACTCAGTCGGTGTGCAGTAATGTGGAATACGGGGTTAGGAGTCGCTGTTTGACTGGTTCCGCGCTGTATGGGAGCGCATGACAGCGAATGGCCATAGCGAACGGCTCCCAGCATATTCATTAACAAATCACGCTCAAAAAATTATCGCGCTGTGAAATGCTTGTTTAAACCCCAGAGCGCTGGCGGCGATGGCTTAAAAGTAGTTTTTTAACCCCCAAACAACCATATTTTTTGAAAAAAAAAAAAAAAAAAAGTTTTTATAAACATTTTGTAATATGAATACATTAATATCAGACCTGTAATATCAATTCTGCACAATTTTTTTTTTTTTTTTTTACCTTAAAATATCTAACATTGCAGAAGTGGTCACAGAATTTTTGACATTTAAAAAAAAAACAAAAAACATTAATATCAATTAATTATGAATATTTAAAGATTGCTCCATTGAAATGCATTGGAGAGCGCCAGGTAGCGAGAGGTCATACCTGTCACTGTTCAAGGTCGCTCGCTGGCGCTGTGGGGTGAGGCTGGAATAATGATTAATGCTTCGCTATCTGGCGCTCTGTCAGTCGCTAAGCAGGATCGGCTTGATAAATGTGTGATTGCGGAGGGGAGCCGGCGTTCTCGTGGCGGTGACCGTCATTACCGTTCGCTCACCATTCTCTACCTGGCGCTATCCCTTGTTAAATAAGGCCCTAAGTGTTCTACATGTAGTTTCACAGAAATGGTCAGTTAACCGGTGGTCAATAGGGTTTGCAGGGCTGGCGTGCTGGCACCATGCAGGGGGCGCATACACAACCGCTTGGGTCCCATTTAGTCACTGGTGGTAAAGTGAGAAGGATGTGGCTACAGACTGCTAATGCTGCTGGAGCACAGAAGTGTAAGTTCTAATGCCAAGCTTTGGGTATGCAACATCCTTATTATATTGATCCAGCTATTAAAGGGTAAATCCACTTTTGATGGTATTTTAAAAGCTTCCAATCTAGTGTGCCAATATGATGTGCTGAAGGTGCTGAGTTTATCTATTATTTTTTACTTTACTATATTTTTGCAACTTATTAAATAAAACAGTTTTCCATAGCAACAATGTGTTTACCATAGAAACATACATCAAAGTGGTGTTCAGATGTACATTTCAAAAGCTTCCTCACTCTGGCTTGCTAATCATCTGATTGGCCGAGGCAGACAAATTTAACCCCATCTGCATTATTTCAATCTCTGCAAATAGGGGGAATCAGTCTTGTGTTCAAGAAGCTAAAGGGTTACTAGCTGCATTCTCAAGTGAAAAGGGTGATTGCAGCTGCTTTGTTTGGCCAAAGCTGCTAATAAACCTACCTGTTACAGTTGAAGGATTTTGGGATTTGTAGTGAGACAAGGATACTAGGAGCTTTACTGAGGGGCAAAAAAGCCACTCGTACTTTACCAAAATAGACACACAGGCAGAACACCAAAAACCTTACAAAAAGGGTGTTTCCTTCATACTTTAGTAACAAAAAAACAAAACACTATACTCACCTTTCATCCAGTGCAGGCTATTGCTGCTGGTGCTGGTTCGCATATAGTGAGTATAGTGTTTTTTTTTTTACTAAAGTTTGACTTTAAAGAGGCCATAAAGACCAACCAAAGCCTTGTGTGTCTAATTATTTCTATGAGGCATCTAAATCGGGATAAATCAGGGGTGGGGGGTAAAATCTGCAGCAATTGTGGCTTAAAGTCCACTTTAAATTATTATGTTAAACACTCATGGTAGGACAGGTAAGACTAAGGGGCTTCCATCCTGAAACACGTTGCCTGTGATCTGATCACACAGGGATCATGTTTTAATGGACGTAAGTGATGGTTATAATTTAATGGATGGCGTTAGGAACAGGACTTCTATGACCCGCTGTGGTCCATCCTTGCTCCCTATGTTCAAGCAGTTTTCTTCCTGAATGGAAGGACACCCTGACCTCATAGACCTTTATACCTCTCGTGACTTTGGGTTAGATGTCACCTTATCATCTTCTTCAATACGATCTGTATGGAAGGAGGCCTGGGATCAAAAATCAACCCGGGTTTTTACCACCCCAACCAGCCCATGAGTAGCCCAATAAACCCCCAACTGAGCCCAAATTTCCTCCAAGGTTGACCCTATAGCAAAGCAGGAACTGGTCATAAACAGGGATGATTATGGCCAACTTGATGCTAATGAAACTATAGTAGTGAGGGCAGATACTGTGGCAGGGGTGGCTATGCCCCAAACAGTCATATTTGTGAGGTTGTAGCATTGGGGACAGAAATGGGCTGTGTAGGAAATAGTTGGGCCAAGTACAGGGCTTCTGGGAGGGAGACTAGATGGACCTTATGGTCTCCTTCTGCCGTCAACCTTCTATGTTTCTATGTAATGGACCAAGTTAGGAGCAGGACTTTATATTTCTATTTATGACCGGCTGTGGCCCATCCTTGTTCCCCAAGTTCAGCAAGGGGCTCAAGCAGTGCTTTCTTCTTGAATGGAAGGACACTCTGACCTCATAGACCTTTATACCTTCTGTGCCTTTGGGTTAGATGCAACTTGATCATCTGCTTTAATAAGATCTGTATGGAAGGAGGCCCTTAGCTCTATCCAGTTCTGGCTCGGGACCAAAAATCAACCAGCCCAAACAGCCAATGAGTAGCCCATTAAACCCCAACCGAGCCCCAATTCCCTCAAAGGTTGAACCTATGACAAAGCAGGAACTGGTCATGACCAGGGATGGATATGGCCAACTTGATGCTAATGAAGCTATAGTATAAATAATAACAATAATAGCATTAATAATAATTTTAGTAATAATAAAAGTAATAATAGTTATAATTTTTTTAATGTTTTTCTCATTGTATAAATTCTCCCCTATGATTTTTTCATGCGTGCAGCTCCGCGATATCCTTCCTGGTTTTTGGGATTATTCAAGCCTATATTTATGTCAGTGCCGTGGCTAAAGAGAAGAATTTCTGGGCTGAGCACCCCATAATTTAAGACATGGCCTCAGCCTCTTTCAAATGTTTCGTTCACAGGATATTTCTTTCCATTAACAAAAAAAAAAAGCTGACATGGCCACAAATAAAACCCTCCCAGTGGATGAGATGCTTCTGTGTGTATATAGGCACAATGTAACCCTTTCAGCATGATTTTACCACTTGTACAGTCGGAACGTTCTATGTGTGTCATGAGGTTTAACCCATGTGTTTTCTGTTAAATTATCTACTTGTTTGGTTACTGTAGACAGGACAGAAATCAATACTTGTATTATAGTATCTCTCCAGCCATTAAAGTGGACCAAAACCCAGGATAGTCAAAATCCTGGGTTTTGGTGAATGGCTGGAGAGATACTACAATATGGGTATTGCTTTCAGATAGCGGAAGTCAATTCACCTCTTCCCGGTCCTACGGTGCATGCGCGGCCGCTCATCCAATCAGCGCGCTTGGAGCCTCTGACGTCATGTCATCTAAGGCTTCATCTAAGGCCAACGTCTCCGAGTGCTGACGGCCGCATCCCCCACTATCCCTCCAAGGGACGCCATTTTTTTAAAAATAATTGATCGCAGCAGGAGTTGCAAAAAGGTAAATGAATTTTTATGTGCAGCAATCTGAATTGCCCCAGGGAGGCATATGAGCACTGTGTGTTGTAAGGGCATTGGTCTGGTTTAAAGAGGCCATAGAGATCTATCAAAGCCTTGCTGTTGAGACTGACACAGGAGAATGGGCGACTGGAAAGGAGGGTGAGTATTACTGTACTGCTATTTTATAGGGGTTTTGTTTTATTTATTTTTTATTGAAATGGACTTGCGGAGACTATCATAACCCCAACATCCTTCACCCCTGGAGATTAGGGATGCTCTTCTGCTTAAAGTGGACCAAAACCCAGCTGAATAGGCCTGGGAATCTATAAAATTCCCGGGTCGATCAATTTCCTCCCCGCGGTTGCATCCGAAATTGGGATGCTGGCAATTGTGAAACCCCCCAGGTCGCCTGCTACACTTACCTTTATCCCGGTCCAACGGTGCATGGGTGGGCCATTTGTGAATGGCCAGCGTGGGCACACTCTATGTTTGAGGGAAGCGCGAGATGCGTCCGCCATCGCGCTCGGAGACGCTGAGCTAAGACGTTGTTTAGACGTGCATAGATCAGCGGCTCCGACAACGCTGATTGGCCGAGTGGCCGCGCATGCGCCGTAGGACTACGGTCAGGTGAGTTCATGCGAGCTATCTGGGGGTTTCACACAGTGGGGCCCCCCCTATCGGGGTGCCCCGGGGGAGTGGACCAAAACCCAGGATAGTCAAAATCCTGGGGTTCGGTCCACTTTAGCGCTTTGCGCTTTTGTGTTGTCTTAGCCAGCCATGTGACCTGCCGGTGACCAATAATTTGCTAGTTTGCTTATAAGAGGGGTAGAATGGGACCAAAAATCAACCTGGGATTTTATTAGTCTACAAGCTGCTGAGCCCCGCTGGTCTTTGCCCTTGGGGCATCCCAATTTGCCTCAGAGGCCCCTCAAGCTTGCCTCAACAACGTTCCCACGGCACATGCGTGGGCTCTTGTTCAATCAGCAGCGTATGGCGGCATAGGGCAGAGACGTAGCTAGGCTTTCTGGCACCCGGGGCAAAGATTCAAAATGACACCCCACACCTGTGCCCCCTTTTGGCGTCCTGTTACGGTCCTGTTTCATACAGAGCTCCTGTATACAGAACGTAGAGCAGCTCAGTTATCCAGCTGGGAGTGGGAGTGCCCCCGGGTTAGGTAGATGCAGGGGTTCCTGGGTGTATTCACACAGCGGAGCCTTCCCAAATCGAGATTCCCCAAATTAGCCGGCAGTGGAGTCATTTAGACTGCAGTGCCAGCCATCACAGGTGGTTGGACCTCTTTAAAAAAAAAAAAACGGGGGCGTGGCCTGGCGCGGGTATGGAGTGGCAGCACTAGTGAGAGCTCCTGACCGCACCTGGGCTTTTTTTCGCATTTATTAGGCAAGAGGACACCCTAAACCCCTGAAAATGCCCGGGAGAAAACACAAGAAGAGAGGGGGCGACAGGGGTGCGCCGCAGATCGGCGGCGGCAGAGGCAAAAGACCGGCGGTGAGCTTACCCGGCACGGATGACAGAAGGCGCGGAGAAGGGACGGTGTCAGCCTCGTTGTCGTCGGCCTCCTCGACGGGGAGTTCAGCCGGTGAGGAGGAGGGGCGGCCGGAATCGGGCTGTGCAGCGCGGGGAGCCGAGACGACTCGGAAGCCAGACAGAGAAGCGGCCCCAGCCGGAGACCGCGCTGTGAAAGAGACGGCGGCGCCGGTCAAGATGGCGGACAGAGATGACGAGCGGAGGAGTCCCCCCCCCCTTCCAGGCGTGCGAGCGGTGGTTCCAGGAGTGCCTGCGGGTACCGACGGTGTCGCTCTGGATGGGGGTCCCGGCCACAGTAGCGCTGGAGTGGAGCGCGGGACCGACGACGACGCCGCTCATGGTAGAGGTGAGAGCACACAGAGGGAGCTGGGGCAAGATGGCGGCCTCACCAGAGTGGCGTGTGGCGCCGGGCAGACCCTGAGGAGCGACAGGAGGGGAGACTTGACCCCTGCACGGGAGGGGATGAATGACTCACCACCCACCAACGTTATTGAGCACATAGCATATGCCAATGAGTCCCGGCCTACACAATCCAGTAAATGGCGGGAAGCAGCTAGCACCAAGCTGGGGAGGTTTGCATTCCTCCCAGGGGCTGGGGACGCGGATGATCATGCAGCCCCCAAAGAATCACAGGGGCCCCCTGGCTTCCTTGGTCAGCCACAGGCGGCTGCTCTCCCCCAAAGACACAGAAGCCGCTCCAGGGCTAAAGAGGGGAGAGGCCCCAGACGCGAGCACGGGGCTGCTAGTACTATGAGCGCTGCGCGCACGGCTAGCCCCTCTTCTCCCCTACCTCCTTTAAACACCTCAGGGACCTGGTCAACTCCGGGAGACATATCCACCCTCAGTCCCCCGAAGATGATGGCGCTCTCACACCAAGAACCCTATGATCCCCTGGAGGGGTTCTCAGCGTCAGAGGAGATTGCTCTTCCTCCCCCTGACACATCCCCAACGTGGTCCCCCCCAGAAAGCTCCAGAGGAGGCACTAACGTCGTGTCACACGCCAGCAACATACATAGTGAAACCCTTTCTTTTTTGCGGTCCATCCCGACCAGGGCTGACTTTGAAGCGCTCATATCTAAATATGAATCGGCCTATAAGAATTGAGGGGCGTGAGGGGCCAGATTCGGGCCCTTGACTCCAAGGTCGCATCCCACCAATCAGCTAATGAGGGGGCTATCGCTGACCTGGCAAAACGCGTTGAGGCACAGGATTTGCAGATTCTCCAGCTCCAATTACAACATGACGATCTGGAGAATAGACACCGGAGGAACAATCTGCGTCTTCGGGGCATCCCGGAAGCCTCCTCAGGCGAAGATGTTAAACAGATCATCACCACCATATTCAATAGGCTACTCGAGAGAGACACCAACACCCCGATTGAGATCGATAGAGCGCACAGGGCCCTGGGCCCCCGCAGCCCAGATCCAGCGCGCCCGAGGGATGTAGTATGCCGGATCCACTTCTACAAGATCAAGGAGGAGATAGCTAGAAGGGCCTGGAGACATGGGCCCGTGGACTTTGACGGGGCCAGCATTCAAATATTCCCGGACCTCTCCAGACGGACTTTACAAATGAGGAGATTGCTGCGGCCAGTTTTGGAAGTTGTTAGGGGCGCCGGTGCATCGTATCGCTGGGGCTTCCCATTCCACCTAATCGTGTCCAAGAACCGGGAAACGTTCCTCCTCAAAACACACCACGATCTAGAGGGCCTTTTTTCCTTCTTGGGCTGCGATCCAATCCAGGCTCCAAACTGGCTTCTTCCGCATTCGGAGCAAGTCCAGCTGCGGTCAAGAGGGGGACCCCCACGCAGATCCAGAATGTCCAGACCCCGAGTGAGACGCGAGGGTCGCCCCGGTCCCACGGACAGTGAACTTTGACCAGCTTCCTTTGGACCGCTCAGGAACTGTTGTGACTTTTTAGTTGAGAGTTTGTTACAATCCATTACCTGATTGGTCCTTTGGCCTTCGGATCCTCTTGCTCAGGTGAAAGCTTTGTTTGTTACGTGCCCAGTTGGTCTTTGAGACGTCCTCTCCTGACCCGTAGTTAGACACAACCCCCACCTAGGCCGTATCGACTCGCCCCCGACAGGAGGTGAGCCGATATTTTGAGCATTTGCTCACTAGAATTGTTCCCCCCGGCCCAGACGGGCAACTGTTCTGTTTTGTTGTAATTTACTGGTTACCCTTCCCCCTCAAACCCCCTCCTTTCCAATCCCCCCAACTTACCCCAACTCATACCTGCCTGGTTGTCCAGGAGCCCCCCTCCACCCCACTTACTCTGTTCCCCCCCCACTCACTCCCCTAGTAAGCCCATTGCTCGCCTACGAACAGAGCACTCAAGCCCGTGATGGGTGAAGTGGTGATTAGCTCCTTCAATGTGAAGGGCCTTAATATCCCCGAAAAACGATCAAAAATTCTGTACGATTTGCATAAGCAGAAAGCCAAGATCATACTCCTCCAGGAAACCCACTTTAAGACGGACCATATCCCTAACATCCGGGACAGATACTATACGACGTGGCACCACAGCCCCAACCCGGAGGGGAAAACGAAGGGCGTATCAATAGCGATCCACAAATCGCTGCCCCATGAGATCCTGGATACTAAGTCCCACCCCCAGGGCAGATTCCTGTTTCTAAAAATTAGACTCTTTAACAAGATTTATACCATTGCTAATATATATGCCCCGAACACAGATCAGGTCCCATTTACCCTACGGACCCTTAGAGGGTTGGAGGAATTTGCGGAAGGGGTGATTATTGTTGGGGGGGACCTAAATGTCACCCTTAATCCCTTGTTGGATTCTTCCGCCGGGAGGGCTTCCGTGTCGCTGAGCAGAATTAACAACTTGAGGAAAGCGCTAGCTAACCTCCACTTAGTTGACGCGTGGAGAGTGCTAAACGGCACGAGAAGGGACTACACTTTTTTTTCTCATCCAGCTGGATCCTATAGCAGGATTGACTACCTGTTCACTAGTCATCACGCGCTAGACTGGGATCCCAGGGCGTGGATTGGACCCATTCTGTGGTCCGACCACGCCCCGATCTTTATCTCATTGTCCCTTCCCGGCCTCACCCCTATGCGTTGGTCGTGGAGACTTAATGATAATCTGCTCAGCGATGCGGCCTGTTCCTCTGAAGTGGAGCAAGCAATAGAGTCCTTTATGGAAGATCACAAGAATGACCCCACCCCTCTGCCTTTCCAGTGGGAAGCCCTGAAATGTGTTCTCAGGGGGGTGCTCATTAAGCAGGGATCCAGAATCAAGAGGGAAAGGACGGCCCTTATTGGGAAAACGCTAAATGATATCCACACCCTGGAGTTGGAACACAAGAGCAAGCCAACCAATACTAAACTCCTGGAGCTTCAGGAGGCGAGGGAGAGGTTGCAGAAACTTTACAACCAATCCTATCTGGGCTATAGGGACAGGGGTAGAGCGCAGTTATACAGAATGGCAAATAAATGCGGTAGGCTGCTGGCTAGGACCCTCAACCCCCGGCCCACTGCCACATATGTGCCGGCGGCGAGGACAATTGACGGGGATTTGGCGCAGACCCCCTCAGAAATAGCTTCCACTTTCAGGGACTATTATAACTCCCTCTACAACATCCAAGATTCCCCAGGCTCCCCTCCTGCTGCGATAGAAGATTACATAGCTAACACCCCACTACCTCCAATCTCCTTAGAGGAAACGGAGCACTTGGAGAGACCGTTCTCCACCCTGGAGGTGGCTGAGGCAATAAAAGAATCCCCGATAGGCAAGTGCCCGGGCCCAGATGGCTATACCCCAAAATTTTATAAACACTTCGAGGCTCGCCTAACGCCGTTTTTAACAAGGGTTTTTAACTCCATAGGAGACAGCTGTCCCTTCCCTAAACAATCTCTGGAGGCCACGGTTTCGGTGATCCCCAAGCCGGGCAAAGATGGAACGATATGCGGCAATTATAGGCCGATATCGATAATTAACATAGACCTGAAATTATATGCAAAGACCATTGCCCTAAGGTTGCAACCGTTGCTCCCGCACTGGATACATTTGGATCAGGTGGGTTTCGTGCCGGGGAGGGAGGCCAGGGACAACACCAATAAACTGTTCACCCTGATCTCATATATATCTTCATCCAAGACCCCTGCGTGCCTCCTCGCCTGTGACGCGGAGAAGGCGTTCGACAGGGTGAAGTGGGAGTTCATGGCTGCCACGTTGAAGCAGGCTGGTGTTGGTCCTGGCCTCCTCTCTAAGATTATGGCCTTATACAGTAATCCCTCTGCTAGGGTCAGAGTAAACGGCCTTCTTTCAGACCCATTCCCTATCAGCAATGGCACGAGACAGGGCTGCCCCCTCTCCCCACTCCTTTACGTTTTGACAATGGAGCACCTGGCGATAGCCATACGCCAAAATCCGGATATTAGAGGCATTCAAATAGGGGAAGAACACCTTAAAACATCCCTGTTCGCTGACGACTTAATGCTACATGTCGCAGCCCCCCATATTTCTTTCCCAGTTCTTCTAAAAGAATTTGACCGCTTCGGCGCGGTAAGCAACTTTAAAATCAACTTCTCTAAAACTGAAGCGCTCAACCTCTCCCTATCCCGCCAGGAAGTGACCCAACTAGCAGTAAACTTTCCATTTAAATGGAAAACACAAGCCATCAAATATCTGGGCATCCACATACCAGCAGATCTGTCCAAGATCTACGAATTAAACTACGCCCCACTACTGACCAAAATAGGCCAGGATCTGGAGGCTTACACTAAGCGCCCACTATCTTGGTTTGGTAGGGTCAACAGCCTAAAAATGGATATTCTTCCGAAGCTCCTTTATCTCTTCCAGGCCGCCCCGATAGGCTTGCCGAGTAGTTTTTTCAGAAAACTGAAGTCAATGTTCTCGAAGTTTGTCTGGGGTTCCTCTAAACCTAGGATAAGGCTAGCGACACTTTCCAGGGCCAGAGGGGAGGGCGGCATGGGACTGCCCGACCCGAAGACTTACCACGCAGCCGCGGTCCTCCAGAGAGTGGTAGACTGGACTCGGAGAGGGAAAGAGAAACTATGGGTTCAATTGGAAAAGTCGCTTTCCAGGTTTAACCCCTCCACTGTAGCCTGGGCGGCCCCTCTAACTAAGGCGCAAAAAAGTGCCTTACCCTTCCTGATGCAACAGTTCCTAGACATATGGGACCCCCTTCAAAATAAATACAAGCTAGTACGTAGGCCAGGCCC
This sequence comes from Gastrophryne carolinensis, assembly GCA_027917425.1. Classification (NCBI taxonomy): domain Eukaryota; kingdom Metazoa; phylum Chordata; class Amphibia; order Anura; family Microhylidae; genus Gastrophryne; species Gastrophryne carolinensis. Next base: position 405,083,122 of record CM051238.1, on the reverse strand, counting down.
ACTTACCCCGATCTTTGACAACCCAGCCTTCGAACCAGGATTAGCATCCAAAAGCTTTCTCATTTGGGAGGCCTCCGAGGAGCCCACTGTGAGTCTAGTGATGCAAAACGGGGCTATCCCCTCCCTGGAGGACCTGAGGGTTAGAGCAGGGAGTAAACATCTCTCATGGCTTCTACATAGACAACTCTACACCTTCCTATCTTCTAACGATATGGTTGGGAGGATAAGGCAACCCCCCACAGAATTGGAGTCCATGATCACACAGGAAGCCCCGCCAACCCACACTATCTCAGGACTCTATAACCTCCTCATTAAATCGTACCACTCCGGGCCCCCGAAATTCATAAATAAATGGGAGAGGGAATTGGGTGTCGAGTTCTCAGAGGCCGACCTGAGGAAAATATACGCCTGTACCCTCGGCTCCTCCATTGCTACTCCCATTAACGAGCGTAACTTCAAGATTCTAACCCGTTGGTACAGGTGCCCTGTAGACATCCACAGATTCGCAGAGGCCACCCCTAGCACATGTTGGAGATGTCAGAAAGAGGAGGGGACCATGACCCACATATGGTGGAGCTGCCCTGGGATTAAGGCTCTCTGGGACGAAATTTTCTTCATTTACGAACAGGTGTCGGGCACTCTCATCGCCAATACGCCCCAGTCCGCTCTATTGTCACTTACCTCTAACTCTGTGGCAAAATTCAGGAAAGACGTATTACGTTTTTTCCTGGCCGCCATGAGAACTGTTATCCCTAGACACTGGAAGAAAACAGACCCCCCCACGCTGGCGGAATGGGTCCAGGAGCTGGAAGCGATCCGTTACCTGGAGAGCCTAAGTGCTAGCGATACTACCTCTAGTAGGAGTCACATGATGGTCTGGGCGAGCTGGTTAGACTACCGCGACACACATCTGCCGGCCCTTCTGCAGTCTCATGAGTAGTGGCGGACTTGCTACACTGCGGAAGCTCTACTGCCGCCCGTTAGGCTGGCCTAGATCATCAGCAAGGGGGGGGGCCGGCCCAAAATTATCTTTAGATGTAGGGACTGGATCCCCGATCCACTTGTCCCCCGGTAGCAACAGGGCGTCTTCCCCCCGCTCTCAGGGTTCTCGGTCCCAGTTTGGGCGGGTGACTGGGAGGTGGTGGGGCAGACGCTCTACCCTTAGTTCTGTTTCTCCTTGGTTTGGACTCGCTCCTATTTCACCTACGAGGGGAATTCTTCCTTCCCGGCGAGTGTAGCATCTGGGCGGCACATAGCAGGGAGGGGATCTGGGCTTAGTCTCCCTCTAACCTAATGGTCTAAATATGGAGTATAAATGTAGTTAATGATTTTCCTCTAATGTCTGAATGTTGTACTATACCTTACTGTTTCGATATGTCTGTATAATGTCCCCAACCCTCCCCCCCGCCTCCCTCCCCTCCTTTTTGCCTTTTGTATCCTCTCCCTTCCCCATCCTCATCTGTTCTAATGTTTTATAACTGAAAATCAATAAAATTTGATTACACTAAAAAAAAAAAACATACTGGGCCATTGGTATACTGTTGGTCCTGCATCACAAGGTAAGCATATCAGCCAACTGGGGGTTTTCACACAGTGGGGCATCCCAAATAGGGATGTCATCACTAGATTCCTTGTTGGAATAGGTTTCCTATATTATCTGAATATGGGGCCCAGTTCAGCTATTATATTGGTTATCAGAAAGGCTCGGACATTGTTGTTGTAAGGGACCCACAAATTCATAATGGCAACCAGGGGTGGACTGGCTATAGGGAGACCCTGGATAATGCATGGTGGGCCGCACTGCTTTGGTGCCAGTTGGGCTTCTGCTTTTAACACCCACACAATCCCTGCTCCTTAGCCTCCCTCTCAGCCCCCTGTACCCAGCACCACTGTACCCACATGCCAAGGAACCCCAGCCCCCAATGCTATAGCCCTGGATTCATGGTTGGGGGGGGGCCTCAGCAGAGAAGACTCAGGCGGCTGGTAAAATCCAGGGACGATTATTGGCCCAGTCCACTGCTGATGGCAACCCTGGGTCACCCAATCAATGGTGGCTTTTTCTGAATTGTGCTTCATTGTTATCATTATGCATCTTAAGAGACCTTTCTGCTTAAAGTGGACCAACACCCAGGATTTTGACTATCCTGGGTTTTGGTCCACTTTGGGGGTGCCCCGTTGTGTGAAACCCCCCAGAACGCCCGGAAACACTCACCTCCCCACACTCCTACACGGGCGCTCGTCCAATCAGAGCGCTCAGAGCCGCTGTGGTATGCACGTACAAGCGGTGTCCAACCACAGCGGCTCTGAGCGCTGGAGGCCGCGTCTCGCGCTTCCTTCTAACAGGGAGCGCGCCCGCCATTCACAAACGGCCGGCGTGGGTGCGCGCCCTGCTAGAGGGAAGCGCGAGACGCGGCCCGCGCATGCGCCGTTGGAACGGGGTTAAGGCAAGGTTTGTGGGCGTCCTGGGGGTTTTCACCCCGCGGGACATCCCGATTTCGGATGCCCTGCGGGGAGGGATCTGATCGGCCCGGGAATCCGATCCCCCCTGGGTGTTGGTCCACTTTAAAGAGACATTCGAGACAAAAGGTTAAATTACCTTGCTTTCTGCTTGCCTCATTCTGGCTCTCAGGGGCTGCATCTTTCATACACCAGAACTTTGCATTCCCTGATAAACCCTATTGAACTTGCTCCCTTTTGCTGACTCACCTTTCTCAGTCCACATAAAGAATTCACTTCTGCAAACTGAAAAATGCATAGATGAGTCATGCTCTGCTGCTAAAGAGGCAGGCAGAAGGGAGGCAGTTCACTAGGACTTATTAAGAAATATAAATGATGAATGATGGTGGAATGAAAGGTGCAGCCCATGACATCTAGCACAGGGAGAGCAAATGTAACCCTTTACATGGCATGTCCATTAAAAGAAGCTATATAGCAAAAATGGATGTAGACATGCTAGTGAGAGAAGGGGTCACTTATTGTTCCCAAATGACATTTTTTTTCTCTACTGGTGGACGTTTTTTTATGGAGCGTAGCGTTCTACTTTCATAGGGAAAACTAACTGCTGGTCCACCAAGCCAACCTGTGGGGAACAGCAGTGTTAACCACACTAATATCTGCTTATAGCATTGCATAATGGGTCAAAGCATCAGATAAACTTTAATAGCAATAAGCTGTTGGGAACAGGCTGTTAGAGTTGAGCAGTTCTCCCCTATAGAAGCAGAACGACCCATTCAAAGCCCATTGTCCCTAAATCTTCCTCCTTCTAATAAAAGAAAAATAACACGTTTGCCTGGATTTTTTTAATGCAGGCTGTTTATCTGACCCCTCCTGTATGCTAATTTTTAATATTGGACATTTTTTTCCAAATGTGCTCCCTTCAGAGTCCTATCGTTTATGTATTTTTGTTCTCCTAACACTACAATGATAAAGTAGAAAGAAGATGGGTCATAATTATATTATAATATTCATTTTGTATTATACGCCACCTGCACCACTTAGCGCTTTATAATAACATTACTAATAATACTCCGGTAAAAATGAAGCAGCTCAGACGTAGCATCTGTGGACTTGGCGCAAGCAGTTCCCATGTGGACAATGAAAGTAGACTATTAGCACAGAGGAGGTGTGCGCTTCCTCACCTGTTTCCTGTCCCGGGGCTTCCAGACACTGTGACTAATTGAGAGCGGACTAAGGGCAGCCAGATAACTTCCCAGCATTTCCTTCAAGCTCTACGGAGTGGCTCCTTATATCATCACTCCAGCCAAAACCTTTTTTTTGTGTTGATGGGGGAGGAACCAATGTCATAGTCTTTTGGTCATTTGTGATCTCATTACAAACCTTAGGTTCTGTTCACACCTCTGCTCTTTCTCTGCATTGTTGCGCTTTGTTGCAACGCAGTTACAATGCAGGAGAAACATTATACATTATTCTAGATGGAATAGTTCACATTAAAAAGAGTTGCAGACACTTTTCAGATTTTCATACACTGCCTTTAAAAAGTGACAGCTTGCGGTCACGAAACGCGTAGGCTCGTCTTCGAGGGGGGGGCGCTTGTTGCCTATGGATACCATGGATATGTAAGATTGCACATTTTATTGTATGACATGTATTTTTTATTTTTATATTGCGTTTTTGCACTTAATTGATTATGAACTGATAGGGATGGATGCACTTTTTGCAGCACAGACACTTTATATGATATATGAAGTAAGTATTACATTAATTATATGAAACATTAGTATATAGTATATGTACCGTATGTTTCTACCCTGTCTGTAATTACTACTTTGTAAAGCGCTACGGAAGATGATGGCGCTATATAAATAAACAATAATAATAATAATAATACTATATAGTTTAATCACGATTTAGTTAGTATATATTGGGTAACAGCGCTCCCTCCTGGCAGACAGAGAGAATACAGTGTCTTCTATGTATTTTAATGCACATTTTGAATTATGTATTGTCTAGTTTGGCTCAATAAAAATATAGATTTTTGTTGTCATGTTTGAGTGCAGTTGTTAGTCTCTGGCTGTAGCTCTTCATTTGGGGAGTCTGGGGCATCCCCATTTCTTTTTGTAATAGACTTTTCAGACCAACATTGTAACACTGCAGGTCAATAGAAGTCTATAGCAACGCAAGCGTAACGCATGTATAACACAGTGTACATTGGGGGTCTCATCCCCTGCTTTACTTGGGCCCTTATTTAAGAAGGGATAGCGTCAGGTAGTGGCTGGTTAATGAGAGGTAGCGACAGGTAGCGACTGGTGAACGCAGGACACGGCACGCAATTACACATTTATCAAGCAGAAAGCCGGATAACGCCATGTAGCGCCTGATTCATCATTATCACAGCCTCAGCGAACAGCGCCGACGTTCAGCCTTGCACAGCGGCAGGTATGACCTCTCGCTACCTATCGCTCTCCCATACATTTCAATGGACGATCCTTTTCTTCTCTTCAAACAGGGTTTTTGTTTTTCGTTTTTTTTCAAAAAATCACAAATAATTCTGTGACCTCTTCTGGCATTGAAAAAGCAGTTTTTTCACAATTTTTTCATTTTTTATATATTTCTTCAGAAATGACATTACAGGTCTGCCATTAAAGTGTTCATGTTACAATGTTGTTACAATGTAATTCCATATGTTTTCAATTTGTTACTAGTGGATAGATGCTGAAAAACAGACTTTAAACACACCGCCTCCTGCGCTCTGGGCTTCAAACAAGCATTTTTCAGCGCCAGAGTTTTGTAAGGCTTTTTTTTTCTTGAATATGTTGTGAGTCGGTCGCTATGAGCAGTCGCTACCATGCGCTCCCATACAGCGCTGTACTGGTCAAATAGCGACTCCTCACAATGTATTCAACATTACTGCACAGAGACTGAGTCGCTATAAACTAGCGACCCACGGCCGAGCACTGCGACTACTAGCGGGCGCTCTGACGCTACCTGGCGTTAGTGATGAATCAGCCTGCTAGAGTCTGCTCTTTATTCCTAATGCCAAATTGACTCTAATGATGAAATGTAACACGTGATGATCTGAGGAATCTGCTTACTCTTTGCCTATTAATTGTGGGGTTTGGGGAATCTGCTTGTCCATTGCTTATTAATTGTGGGGTCTGGGGGGATCTTCCTGCCCTTTGTCTATTAGGTGGGGGGGGCTGCCATTGCTCTGGTATCTATCAATGAACTTGTAGGTAGCTGCAGTGTTACGGTTTATGCCTCTATTACTCAAGCAAGTGCTGTTTTATTGGAGTTTGGCTCCCTCTAGCGTTTGGTAGTGGGCTTCATGTTCACTCCTTTACACGTTTTTGCAGTATGTCACTGTCACTTTGGGGTTTATTCATCAAGGGATCCCGACAGGCAGCGTCTGGTGAACCTTGGGGCACTGTACGCAAAACCACATTTATGAAGGCGATTCTGATGAGCGCCCCCATCAGCGCCATGTAGCGTCCGATTCATCATTACAGGCAGCTCAGCGTATAGCACTGGCGCTCTAGCTTCCAGAGCAACAGGTAATACCTGTCGCTACCTGTCGCTCTCCCATACATTTCAATGGATGTTCCTTTTCTTCTGTTTAAACAGGGTTTTTTGTGTTTAATTTTTTTTTGCTACAATCATTGTGTGGCCTCTCCTGGCTGCAAACAAACAATTTTAGAAACGTTTTTGAATTTTTTATATTATTATGCAGAATTGTCATTACAGGTCTGGCATTAAAGTGTTATTGTCACAATGTTAAAACAATGTAATTCCATGTGTTTTCGCTTTGTTACAGGTGTATATGTGTCCAAAAACAGACTTTAATCACATAGCGTCTAGCGACCAGATTTAGAGCGCCGACGCTGTGTGTGTGTTTTTTTGTTGAATATGATGTGAGTGGCTGAGAGTCGGTCGCAATGAGCTAGCGCTACCTTTCGCTTCCCTGCAACGCTGTACTGGTGTTAGAACGCCATGTAGCTGTCCATGGTACGCTGCACTCTATATAAAGCACCTCTTTGGTCATCAGTCCCTGCTGGAGATTGGCAGTGATCCCCATCGCTCATTTGAGCGCAAGAATTAAATAACAAAGAACTAAAGACTCAAAGAAAGCAGAAGACAAAAGAGAAGTAAAAAGATACACTGGATTGCATCTGAACACAGTACACACAGTGGGGTATCCCGATTCTGGATGCCCCAGAGGAGGGAATCTAGCAGTCCTAGGAAGGGGCTTAGCTGGAGAGAGTTTTTTAGGGCAAGAATGTTAAAAATAAATCTTTTCTTATAGATTCCAGGGCAGTTGGGTGGGTTTTGGTCCACTTTAAAGAAAGAGTCCAAGCTTTTTTTACCCCCCAACGGCCCCTGTTCTAATCCTGATCCTGTAATGATGTACAAGGTAGAAATTACAGACAGGGTAAAATAAATATACTTATAATACACAGGATAATATGGGTCCAGTATGCGAGAGAAGCAACAAATACCCCCTGATACTGGAGCACCTTCAGAGATTGTGAAGTGGGTGATTTTAGTTAGATGATAGGCTATCCTGAACAGTAAAGTATTGAGGGGACTTTTGAAGGTTTGGAGAGTAGGGAAGTAGGCAAATTGTATGGGGAAGGGTTTGAAGAAACGCAAATCATGTATACCTGAGGCCGCACCCTATAGGACCACGCAACACGCTTTCCTAACCCTTGTCACCAGTGGCCAACCCAGTGGCCTAAAAGATCCAGCCTGGGCACAGACACACACTGATTATCGGTTAATGCAAACAGACACCTCAAGTTAAATGTATATTTTAATGTGTTAGGCTCACTAGACAATTATTACAAGCATATGATTGTTGTAAAAATATTACACATGCAGGTCTGAGAGCAGAGTACAGGTTACAGGTGGATTACAAGAAGAGATATTACCTTGATGCCTTCAAATGAGAGATTGGCAGGACAGCCACCGAGGGCATGAATCCATCTGCTGGACCCTGGAACCAGTCCTTATTAGGGTTGCCACCTGGCTAGTATTTGTTTTTTTTACTGATAATTGTAATTGCGAGTCTACTTTTCCCATTCTCAATTACCAACACGAAAAATGCGGGTAGGCCAGAGAAAGGGACAGATGCAGCAGATGTTTTTAAGTTGGAGATGATAGGAGGTGGCTAATGACCAGTGTCTGGTGCTGGTGGCTAGGCAATGTATGACCATGCTCATCACAAAGAATAAGGAGCTCCTTGGTCTGGGCTTGTGCTCCATATATGATTCCTTGAGGCCAGAAGCCAGAATGGTGGTACCCAGTGTCAGATACTGGCAGGTAAGAAGGGGAGCCACTATAGCACACCTGATCTGTAATAAAAAAAAAACAAGGCAAGTCAATTACCGGTAAACAACAAATACCAGCACCGCCAGGCCAGTGGCCAGTAGAAGGAAAAATAAAAATACCGACCAAGTGGCAACCTTACTCCTTACCAGGAAAATTGAAAAGCTTTTCCTAGATTGGGGTCTGGTATTCAACCCCCAGCTGGACACTCCCAATGCCCCTTTGGGCGGGGTATCTAGCACCTCCTCTGTCTCTGACCATCTTTAGAATCTGTTTTGGGCATAATTTTTTAACCAAGGCCAGTACCATTCTGATTCGGGTGTCATCTTGCTGGCTAGGTGTGGGGCACCTGGAGAGTCCAAGGATGGGGTTCCTAGATGGGTCAGAACCCAAGATCTCCCTTTCCTCATGTTCCACATTAGGTATGGAGCAATCCGGGCGGTTTTAGTTCTGTGCCTGGCTTTGTGCTGAGACACTGGACATTGCCAGTTTTCCTGACTGAGGAAAGTGGTTGAGGGTTCGAAACTGTGGCTCCATCTCAGGCCAAAAATGTGAAATTCAGGGATGGTCTCTGAAGCAGGGCCCCCCGGGAAGCCAGGCCTGCACGCATCCTGACAGCAGGGCTTGATGTGAGGATTCACACCTGGGTTAGCTATGGATATTGTAACTCAGGTCTTTTAAACCAGGCATCAGGAATAAAATAAAATCAGATATTTGCCCTATTCCTGGCAAAGGGCATTTGAGAGGAGTGTGACATTCCATAGATGAGACTGGGAGGAAGTGATCAGGGTTGTGGACAGGACCCTGCGAGAGCGAGGGCTACATGGTATCTATGAACTAGCAATGAAATGTAGGAAGGGGCTTGGCTGGAGAGAGATTTTTGGGTTAGAACTTTAAAATTAAATCTTTCAGGTGTTGACAGGTACTACGGAGACTGACAAAGAGGAGCAGAAGTGGAGATAAGTGTTGAGAATAGATTGGAGGTGTGGATGGGCAGACCACGCAGATAGTCCTACAGAAATTCTAATGCTCTCAGGCCAGAGAAAGGGACGGATGCAGCAGATGTTTTGGAGTTGGAGATGATAGGAGGTGGCTAATGACCAGTGTCTGGTGCTGGTGGCTAGGCGATGTACGACCATGCTCATCACAAAGAATAAGGAGCTCCTTGGTCTGGGCTTGTGCTCCATATACAGTATGATTCCTTGAGGCCAGAAGCCAGAATGGTGGTACCCAGTGTCAGATACTGGTAGGTAAGAAGGGGAGCCACTATAGCACACCTGATCTGAGGTTTAATTAAAAAAAAACAAGGCAAGTCAATTTCCTCTTAAATTGTTTCCTTCCATAATTACAATCTAATCTTCATTTAATTAATGCCAGGCTGGCAAGTAAGTGACTCACCTGCTCAAACACATGACTAATACACAACATTCACACAACAGACCAGCAGCCAGGACACTTGCTGAGTCTAGACGGAGCACATTCATATGTGTCAATGATGCATGTTACATTCACACCACATCTGACTGCCACATACAATCTTGTCTTGGACCTTGAGCACTGTCGTTTCATAACATGTTAACACCGTATAAGACTGCGTCCTGTGTATTAGTCAGCGGTTAAACCGAACCTTCACGCTGAATAAGAGCTTATATGTTTCCCACACCCTGTACATGCAGATTGCTCACATTAAAAATCATCCTACCTGCACCTAGTGCATATTCTGAGCCTTCAAACATCCAAGATGGTGGTTCATGGAGCATCAAGCAGCCTGCAGACAGGAAGTGTCTTTTGACTGTGCTGCCCTGCATTCTGGGATTGCTGTCCTTTTCCTGACCCCAACTCTGCTCCGCCTGTGCAAAGCACAGCTATAAACCCCCTTGCAGTTTACTCCGCTCTCCTCTCCTGAGTGTGTGTGATGCTTCTGAGGCAAGATGGCGGCGCCCGTATCCTAGAGTCCTGAACACAGCCCGGTGAAGGAAAGAATAGTAAGTGCCTAAAAACGTAAAATAAACGTAAAATATATATTGACCCGACGGGATACACCACTCATTACTGGCCGTGAGCAAAAGCCTGGTAAGGCTCGAAACGCGTTGGTCACAGCCTGGGGGGGTCATCCTGTTTCATATATTAGTAAGCACTTTTCATTTATGATATGTTTGGCACTGTTGCACTTTAACCTTGTACTGAGGCTTTTGATATCTTGCACTATTAATATTTATTGTTTGATGTTGTTTATTTGAGATGTATGCACTTAGCACAGTCACTTTAGGTTATTCATGTATGTATATGTTGTATAGATGTAGTATAGCTATATGGATTAATAGCATTATAGACATGTTAGGAATTTAATAGGAGTGCAGGCTCCCCCTGGTGGCGCAATTTCTTATGGCACGGTTATCTTGTTTTTAACATGTGTGTTTTTAAGTACGGTAAGTACAATAAAATTCATTAGATTATGATTGTTTGAGTGCAAGAGTCAGTCTCTGTGGGGTTCAGATTTGGGAGTGGGTGGAGGCCATTCCATTATAAATTGTGTGCATCATTTTGGGGCACACCCCACAGGGCAGTGCACCTAGTATTTATATTTGTATCAGTGCCGCCCCAATTTTGCCACTTGCCCCAGTGGCTTTCTTTTGTATCAGATGCTTGGGAATATTTTTTAAGGGTTTGGGCTTTTCATTAAATGATGTTGAAAGTCCAGTTTAAATAAATTGAAGAGCAGCCTATGGTCCTGCATTCTGGTCTGACACAACCCAAAATCAAAGATTCTGCTTTGGTAGATAAAATAGTGTCCTGGGGACCAGGATAATGTGGTATAAGCAGGTCATGCACAGTGTAAATAAGAGCTATTGACCAAAACACGTCATCCTGATTCATGATGTTCTGTACATTGAAATTTAAATGCCAGTCTTAATAACATAGTGCTTCATGGGAGTAGCCTTGATGGGAATACTGCAGCATGCTGCTCTACTTACTTTAATGTAGTCCAAAACCAATAATTTTGACTATCGTGGGTTTTGGTCCTTGCCCCAGTTGGGGTTCCCTGCTGTGTGATCCCCCACGGTCCCCGAACAAACTCACCTCTTCCAGGTCCTACAACGCATGCGCGGGCGCTCATCCAATCAGCACGCTCGGATCCGCTTGTCCAGGAGCTTGTCTAATAAGAGAAGATCCGAGCACGCTGGTGGCCATTCACAAATGCCTGGCGCAGGCACATGCCCTGCTAGAGGGATAGCAGGTTTACTGCCACTGCTCGCACACTTTGGATCGGGAAAGAAGGTGTGTTTATGGCGACCTGTGTTTCATACAGCCGGGCTTCCCAATTCTGAATTCAGGGGGGAGCAATCAATCGGCCTGGGAATCCTATAGATTCCTAGGCCGATCTCCATGGGTTTTGGTTCACTTTACTTGAGAAGAGAAGGGTGGGGGGAGTGCTTTGTCTCATACATCTCAATAGAAGACAATGGGGTGTCATGCCGAAGTAATCCCATCATGGCTGCTCTTATGAATTACAAGATTTATGGCCCATTTAGACGGAGGGATTATTGAGCGAGAAATTGCTAAAGCAACCGCAATTTAGCTAATATGGCATCGTGGAAGCAGCCGCTGAGATCAAGCGATGAACGAGAATTGGTTACGGTAATTGGTCAGCCATTGTATTTTTTCGGCTGACCAAAAGTTTCCAGTTTATTGCTTGATGGATGGAATGTGTAAACAGAAGTCGCCCTAAACAAAAAGTTGCAATGAGAACGAGCGATTGCATCAGTGAACGCTCTAGTGACCACTAAAGTGACCAACAAATCTTCAGCGTCTAAACACATTCGCTCCATCACAGAAGATTTGTATGGTCAGTGGCTCGCTGAGCGAACAGCCAATTGATCTGCTCGTGTAAACCCAGCATTATTTAGACTGGGCTGACCTTTACAGTGGACCAAAATTATCGCTATCCCAGGTTTTGGTCCTTCCCCCTGGGTGAAACTTCCCAGATTGCTGGACAAACTCTCCTTGAGCCCACAGCGCAGATGTGGCCACTCGTCCAATCAGCTTCTTTCCCCATGCATACTAATATGCGGCTGTAGAAGTTTGGGATGCCCCAGGGGAAAGATTAAGTCTGCCCCAGAGACTCTGAGACTCCAGAGTGGGATTTGCTCCACGTTAAGTTTGAATCGTCCAGTGCTGGAACTTTCTCTGGATTACCAGTACTGCATATGGTGCCAAACTCCATTCTCTCTCCTCTGCCCGAGACATTTTGTGTTTTGTGATGATCTGTTAATTGTTTGTTGTTTGAATTTGACATTTTCCAGGTTGATATATGAACCTAAATTCCACGTCTTATTTTATGCTAATATTTAGTTTATACACGTTAATATAATTTATTGTTGATTGGTTATTTATTCTAAAGAATTATATATCCCCACCACATAGTTGTATTTAATACGTAGAAACTTCTTCGTCCAATAAAATGATTGTGGTGTAATATTATAGTTTTATAAAGCGCCATAATCTTCTGTGAAGTTGCACAGGGTAGAATTTACAGACAGGGTAAAACAAATAATATCCCGTATTTTTCCCCAAGAGCTGGGGGCAAATGCCTCTGCGTCTTATGGGGAGAATGTACCCACTATATGTGTGTCAGATCCCCCACCCCCCAATCCCCAACTGCTGCTGAGGCTGTTGAAACAAAAAAAAATTTACCTTGTGATCAGGAAGAATCCAACAATCTTTGCAGCGGCAGTCGGGGATTGCCGGTGTTCTGCATGCTGCCTGTTATATGGGGGAGAGGGGATTCTACATGCTTCTTATTTTTGGGATTGGGGGGTGATCTGCCGCACTGTATTTTATAGGAAGGATTCTGCATGCTGCTTACTATTGGGGGTTGGGAGGTCTGCCACACTGTATGTTATAGGGGGATTCTGCATGCTGCTTGCTATTGGGGGGGGGGCTGTCACACTGTATGTTATAGGGGGATTCTGCATGCTGCTTGCTATTGGAGGGGGGGAGGGTCTGCCACACTGTATGTTATAGGGGGATTCTGCATGCTGCTTGCTATTGGGGGGGGGGGCTGTCACACTGTATGTTATAGGGGGATTCTGCATGCTGCTTGCTATTGGAGGGGGGGAGGGTCTGCCACACTGTATGTTATAGGGGTATTCTGCATGCTTCTTACTATTGAAGATTGGGGGGGGGGGGGGTCTGCCACACAGTATGTTATAGGGAGATTTTGCATGCTATTGCTATTGGGGGGGTTGCCAGACTGTATGTTACAGGGAGTATTCTGCATGCTGCTTGCTTTTGGGGGTTGGGGGGGGGGGGGGTCTGTCACACCATTTGTTATAGGGGGATTCTGCATGCTGCTTGCTATTGGGGATTTGGGGGGGGAGTTCTGCCACACTGTATGTTATAAGAAGGATTCTGCATGCTGCTTGCTATTGGGGATTGGGGGGGGGGGGGGGGTTTGGGTCTGCCGCACTGTATGTTATAAGAAGGATTCTGCATGCTGCTTGCTATTGGGGATGGGGGGGGGGGGGGGTCTGCCACACTGTTTGTTATAGGGGGATACTGCTTACTGATTTCTGTTGGGGGGGGTCTGCCACACTGCCTGGTATAGTGTATATCCACATTGCCTGTGGAACTAGGGGAGTTCATGCACAGTCATATTTTGGGGGGAATCTTCCATGTCCTGTTAGGTTCGGTGGAGGGGGGCCTCACTATTTGGTTCAGAATATATTTTTTCATATTTTCTTCCTCCAAATTCAAGGTGCGTCTTATATGGCGAAAAATATGGTACTTATAATACACATGGTTTAACAAGTCATATATGGCAAATACAAATACACATTGATACTGGAGTACAAAATGTCTGGGGTCGGCTCCGTCTAGAGGATAAGCGAGTGGAGACAAGAGTTTGGCTCACAGGTAGTAATATGTTTTCCTGAAAATAACACAGGGTCTTGTATTAGTTTTTGTTCCAAAATGTGGACTTATTTTCAGGGACTGTCTTATTTTCCATAAACAATATAAAGTTAGGTCCATAAATATTTGGAAAGCAACAACATTTTTCTAATTTTGGTTATGTACATTACCACAGATGAAGTTGAAGTTCAGAATTTCAGCTTTCATTCAGTGGGTTGAGCAAGAAAATTGCATAAAAAATGTGAGGCGCTAAAACATTTTTTTAACACAATCCCTTCATTTCAGGGGATCAAATGTAATTGGACAAATTAAATATTTGTAAACAAAATGTTAATTTCTAATACTTGGTTGAAAACCCTTTGTTTGCAATGACTGCCTGAATTCTTGATCTCATGGACATCACCAGACATTGCTGTTTCTTCCTTTTTAATGCTCTGTCAGACCTTTACTGCAGCGGTTTTCAATTGCTCTTTATTTGTGGGTCTTTCTGTCTGAAGTTTAGTCTTTAACAAGTGAAATGCGGCTCATTTGGGTTGGGATCAGGTGACTGACATTCAGGAATATTCCACCTCTTTGCTTTAAGTTGCAGCATCTACATCTGCATCTTCACTGCTCTGCTGGCAACCAATTCATCGGGCTGGTGTGTTACACAGTGTTTTGTGCATTGCCAAGCCTGCTGCCAGTTGGTAGATACTTGGGATGTGCTCATACACATAGTGAAAATTCACGTCCAACCTTTGCATTCGTAGGGAAAACAAAAATGGTTGGCATTATGGGGAGGGGAATGCAGCAGCTACAGGAAATATTGGTTGGAGATCTATTTTTGGACCCTCTTTTGCTAAATTCTTTCTGTCTGAAGTTTAGTCTTTAACAAGTGAAATGCGGCTCATTTGGGTTGGGATCAGGTGACTGACATTCAGGAATATTCCACCTCTTTGCTTTAATAAACTCCTGGGTAGCATTTGCTTCATGTTTTGGGTCATTGTCCATCTGTCTTATGAAACGCAGACCAATCGGTTTGGCTGCATTTGGCTGGATTTGAGCAAACAGTATCCAGAATATCTGAATAGCTCAGAATTCATCCAGTTGCTTCTGTCCTGTGTCACATCATCAATAAACACTAATGACCCAGTGCCACTGGCAGCCATCACACTGCCTTCTATACAGTGTCTTATGTATAGAAGTGGTATTGGGAGCAAAGGATAGGTCAAGAAGAATGAGGATGGCGCAGTGGCCTTCAGATTTAGCAGTTAGTGGATCATTAGTAACTCAGATGGTAGTAGTTTAAGTGGAGTTACTGGGATAGAATAAAGGTTCGAATAGGGAAACGGTAGGAAGTTAAAGTGGACCAACACCCAGGGGTGATCGGCCCGGGAATCTATAAGATTCCGGGGCCGATCACCTCCCTCACCGCGGGGCATCCGAGATCGGGATGTCCCTCGGGGTGAAACCCCCCCAAAAGCCCCAAAAAACCTTACCTTATCGGCGACGGATCAGCCGCCGCCGCCGCCTCCCGCGCGCCCCTCTAGCAGTGCGCGCGGCCGCGCCGGCCGTGCCGGCCGTTTGTGAATGGCCGGCGCGGGCGCGTGCCCTGTAAGAGGGATGCGCGGGAGGCGGCGGCGGCGGCTTATCCGTCGCTTGTCCGTCGCCGAAAAGGTACGTTTTTGGGGGCTTTTGGGGGGATTTCACCCAGCCGGGCATCCGAGATCAGGATAGTGAAAATCCTGGGTGTTGGTCCACTTTAATCGTGTCACCCTGTAATTTTGTTTGTGTTACTACGGACACTTATGGGAGCCTAGTAAAGCTTGTTTTGTATGTGGTTCTAGCAGACACACCTCGGATAGTGGGAACAGTCTGGTTATTTGTGGTCTAGGTGCACTGGAGTGTGCCTGGCTAAAGTTGGCAGAGGAACTGGATGGTTCATCACTGCATCCACTTTCCAGGATGAAATATAAGTAACTATGTTTTACCTAATGCCAAACTGGCCTTTATGGCTATTATTTTCCCTGTTCCCAGGTAACCCTCAGGGTGCCTATCTGCTGGAATTTCCTTAGCAAGCCAGAAAATTCCTTCCTAATTCCTTTGGTTGCAGCATCTACATCTGCATCTTCACTGCTCTGCTGGCAACCAATTCATCGGGCTGGTGTGTTGCGCAGTGATTTGTGCATTGCCAAGCCTGCTGCCAGTTGGTAGATACTTGGGATGCGCTCATACACATAATGAAAATTCACGTCCAACCTTTGCATTCGTAGGGAAAACAAAAATGGTTGGCATTATGGGGAGGGGAATGCAGCAGCTATAGGAAATATTGGTTGGAGATTTATTTTTGGACCCTCTTTTGCTAAATATAACCATGTCTATGTTGCTACCCATTGTTAACTTGTGCTCTACTGCACGGGTAAGGGGTCAAATTCTTTTTCAGTTAGGGTCATGGATCTATATCAAATAGAACGGGTCCAAAGGCGGGCAACGAAAATGGTGGAAGGACTTAAACTTAAAACTTATCAGGAGAGACTTAAAGAACTTAATTTGTACAGTCTGGAGGAAAGAAGGGAGGGGGGGACATGATTGAGACCTTTATATATGTGAAAGGATTGAATAAGGTTCAGGAGGGAAGTGTTTTTAAGAAGAAGCTTAATGATAGAACAAGGGGGCACAACCTGAAGCTAGTCGGGGGGAAGATCAGGAACAATGTTAGAAAATATTATTTTACAGAAAGAGTAGTAGATGCTTGGAACAAACTTCCAGCAGAGGTAGTTGAAAAATCAACAGTCACTGAATTTAAACATGTCTGGGATAAGCACACATCTATCCTAAGATAAAGAGTACATATAGTATACACATAAGGGCAGACTAGATGGACCGTATGGTCTCCTTCTGCCGTCAACCTTCTATGTCTATGTTTTTCTATGTTTTTCTATAAAGCCTGGACAAGATGGGGGTCTCGCTCATCTATATACCCATCCATCCACACATCCATCCATACAGTTACACGGATGACAACATAACATCTAACAGAAATAACAGAAACACAGAAGACACATGGTGATGATTGTGGTCAGAAGAAGTGCTGAATCTGGTTCAAGTCTCACTCCGCTGTTGGGGGGTTCTGAAAAAAAGGGGATAAAATGTCAACGTGGTTTCTGGCAGGAGGAGACGCAATCAACCCAATAGCCCCTTAATTGCCCATAAAATGGAGTGCACTAAGAGCCTGACTAAATCATGTAGAAGAAGGGGCTTGAGGATCTGGCACAGCAGTGGTTCATCCCTCTGGAAAGTGGGTTTAAGATATGTATTGTTTTCTTACAGCCTACATCTTGAACTGACCTCTTAACCCTAAAAATCTGAAGTCGATATATAGCACAGAGGGTGGTGTATTAGAAAGGATGACATTTTGGCAACAGAAATAATAATCTATCCCTGACTTAGATGTATAAAAGGAATACTTTTTTTTTGAAGAGCACAGTACCCAAATTATGGTTAAAGAGTAGCATTTTCTTAATTTGAATATGCATCAAGCTTACCTTGTGCCGAGTCATGTTGCAATGTTAATGATGCTATATAAATAAACAACAATAATAATACAACTAATGAATGGGGATTCTATTTTAAGGAGAGGATAACACAGTTGATCCCTAAGCACAAGAGCCAAAGAAAGCCAAAAAATCTACCTGTGGTTTCCCCAATTTAGTCCCACAAACCAAAATGATAAAGCCAATTAGCATATAAAAAAGCAAAAGGCAATGCATTTATCTGTTGTCATGTCTTACCCCCCTCCCTCCACAAAAAAAAGGGGGCACTTGGGGTTCAACTACTCCAGGTCCCCTTATCAGCAGCCTATACCTCCCAAGGCTTTAGTGGCTAGGTGTGTGTACTAAATGTATCCTTTAGGTTGTAGATTGCCCTGGCTGTTGGAGACTATGGCCTTGATTCTGTAAAAGTTGAAAAAAATTATCTTGCTAGTAAAACAAGAAGCCTGAAAATTTCAATATTGCCGAATTGTGAGCTAGGATGAAAATGAAAGTCAATGGCACTTTTTACTACAGTATAAAAGGAGTAAAAAGTTAACTACTTTCATTAGGAAAAGTTGCTTCTTGTATTGTCTTCCTAGCTGGTGATTCAGTAATTAACATTGACATTGTCATGCTTTTTTCTACTTAAGTAATTTTTTTTACTACCAAGAGTTAAGTTGTCATGTCTTACCCCTCTCCCTCCACAAAAAAGTAGGGGGCACTTGGGGTTCAACTACTCCTGGTCCCCCTGCAGGCAGCCTATACCTCCCAAGGCTTTAGTGGCTAGGTGTGTGTGCCAAATGTATCCTTTGGGTTGTAGATTGCCCTGGCTGTTGGAGACTATGGAATTGATTCTGTAAAAGTTTAAAAAAATTACCTTGGTAGTAAAAAATGTCCTATAGGTGCAAAAAGCCTGAAAATGTCACTGTTGCTGAATTACGAGCTAGGATGAAAATGAAAGTCAATGGCACTTTTTACTACAGTACAAAACGTTTACTACTTTTCTTAGGAAAAGTTTCTTCTTTTATTGTCTTTCTAGCTGGTGATTCAGTAAGTGAGGAGCTTTTCTAAAACGGAAAGTATTTGCACAGTACAAGGACAGATTGCATCTTTCCTTGAAGCAGGTGGAGCTATGCAAATCATCTCTTTATGTCATCCAAGGCCCTTAGAAGGCCCAAGGATTAGCTTTAAAGTTACACAGCCAGACACATCCAAACACAACTAGTGGACAAGTATTTCGAGCTTTAGGCTTTCATCAGCACTAGGGCAGATGCCCCTGGCTGTATGGGGGGTGAGACTTGGTGAGTACCAAAACATAGTCGCAAGCCAGTGGAGAGACCCATGTTAGGCTTAATATAGAGGGGCTAAAGAGACCAAAAAACCCTCTAGGAGCTTTCCTAAAACAGAAAGTATTTGTACAGTACAAGGACAGATAGCATTACCCATCTATACTTGCAGCAGGTGGAACTATTCAAATAATTTCTTTATGTCTCTGTGCCATCCAAGGCCCTTAGAAGCACTAAAGGTGCAATGCCAAGGATTAGCTTTAAAGTTACACAGCCAGACACATCCAACTAGTGGGCACGTGTTTCAAGCTCTAGGCTCTCATCAGCCCTAGGGCAGATGTTTCTGGCTGTTTGGGGGGTGAGACTTGGTGAGTACCAAAACAGAGTCGCAAGCCAGTATGTGGAGAGACCCATGTTAGGCTTAATATAGGGGAGCTA
This sequence comes from Gastrophryne carolinensis, assembly GCA_027917425.1. Lineage (NCBI taxonomy): Eukaryota > Metazoa > Chordata > Amphibia > Anura > Microhylidae > Gastrophryne > Gastrophryne carolinensis. The sequence goes on along the minus strand of CM051238.1, from coordinate 405,064,191 downwards.
CAGAGACCAAAAAACCCTCTACTTAGGTAAAGAAAGAGAGGAGCTTCCCTAAAATGGAAAATATTTGAACAGTACAAGGACAGATAGCATTACCCATCTATCCTTGCAGCAGGTGGAGCTAATCATCTCTTTATGTCTCTGTGCCATCCAAGGCCCTTAGGGTAATGCTATCTGTTTTAGTAAGTGACATTGACATTGTCATGCTTTTTTTCTACTCATGATTTTTTTTGCTACCAAGAGAATTTGGGTAGAAAAGAATTCTCATGGTACTAAAAAAATCGATTCATGAGAAAAAAGCCTGAGAGTTTCATTGTTGCTGAATCACCAGCTAGGAAAACAATGAAAGTCAATGGCACTTTTTTACTCCTAAGAATAGTAGAGAACTGTTTACTCCTTTCTACACTGTAGTAAAAGCTGCCATTGACTGGCATTGCCTTTTTATCTGGTGATTCAGTAACAGTGACATTCTCAGGATTTTTTCTCATGAATTTAATTTTTTACTACCTTGAGAATTTTATCAACTCCCACTGAATCAAGGCCTATGTCTATTATTCCCTGCCAAACAGGAGTATTTCTCCTTAAGTTAGCAGAAAACATACCATTTCCAACTTGTTTGTAGCTGCTTCAACTAAATATCAAGTAGAACCTTACTCTGTGCCTCAGCAATGTTATTCAGATGACCTTTAGCAGTGTCTATTTTTCTTTGGAATATGGCTGTGATGTAAAGAATGAGGCATATAGCCTGAGATAATATATCCAGCGTTGCCCTTCCACAGATGGGGTTTCCTCTCTGGTTTTAGTCTTCCATGCTAGATCTGGAGTAAAATAGGCAATGCTAAAATGAAAAAGGGGTCATATAAACAACATTGTTGACACGCACAGCAAGGTTTCCCATGTAAAAAGTAACGTTTTATTTACCCGAAGAAGCTGTTACAGGCTAAAAACATTAGGAGTAGAGTGGAACATCCCTAAATTGAAGGATGAAGCCACAAAGGGCAAACTCTTGTTTGCCAATGACCCTACTAGGAAAGCTCGTGGACAGTTATTGTCTTATTTGTCTGGGATGTATATGTTTTTAAAGTGTAGGTATATGTGTTTTTAAGGGTACTGGTCATGAGAAAAAGAAAAAGTAAGTTTAAATTGGACCAAAACCATCCTTGGTAAATTCCACCTTGTGTCATTCCCTTCTCTACCCACTCATGCCGCAGACATTAAAGCATGCCAGAGCACAGGCAGAAGAAAAAGCCAGGGTCAAGCTGCACGTGTCATAGGCCAAAGGAAATATGGTGATTCTGTTGGGTCCCGGGGAAGGGGGGGATCTAGAGTATTTTCGATATAATTACAAGGATGAATTAACCAAATAAAATGACATCTCTTGGTGACATGACAAAAAATCATGCGAAAGGCCACACAATAGAATATAGGGTAGCATACTCAAGTCTATTGAAGTGAGGGTGGAACTCAAGGGGGTAATGTGTATAATATTAGAAAAGTAGTAGGTAACTGAGATTTTGGGGAACCTGTAGTAAGATACTGATAATACATAGGTAAAGTGAAACTCAGCTTAGTTGAATAAGCTTACATTACTCTGAGAGGTTCCTGTTCAGCATTGGTAGATTGGTGAATCTTTAAGCCCAGGAAATGGGACATGACATAAATGATGCCCTATGACCGCCCTGGCTCCAGGTTTATGTGGGCCCTCAGGCGGCATGGTCTCAGTGGGCCCCTTTGTATAGAGCATCACGGGTTGGGATCTAGAAATTCCATGGCCAAAACTAAGAAGGGCTGCTTGCCCTCCAACCCCCTATTGGAGCTGGTTTTTAGTTTGGCCCCACATGATTGGGCGGAGTATTGAGGAAGAAGGATGGACATAACACGATGGGCAGGAATGGATGGGGCAGAGATGGGGGGACAAAGATGGATGAGACAGAAAGACAGAGAAAGGAAGTGTGTACACTGTGTAACTTGCATTACCTTCTTCCAGCGTGTGCAGAATTTCCTGTTGCAAAGCTGGGGCCAGGTCGCAGGGTGATGACATGTTTTTGGAGCGGGGCTTGCAGAGAGACTCAGCTTTACCGGGCAGCGCTGATCATAGACACACAAGCCAGTGTAGGGCTGAGCAGAGGTTAAAGTGGACCAACACCCAGGATGTTCCGTGGGGTGAAACCCCCCAGAAAACCCCCAAACTCCTTACCTGATCCGCCGCCGGAAGCGGCGGCGGATCAGGTAAGGAGTTTGGGGGTTTTCTGGGGGGTTTCACCCCACGGGACATCCCGATCTCGGATGTCCCGAGGTGAGTGAGGTGATCGGCCCGGGAATCTAATAGATTCCCGGGCCGATCACCCCTGGGTGTTGGTCCATTTTAAGGGCCGGGGCTACTGCACCACCAGTGAAAGAGCGTGCAGCTCAGCTTCGATACCAGGTTAGTGATGACCCGGCTCGCTAAGGGGAGGTGGCGTAGGGGCAGTGTTAGTGGCAAAAAAAAAATGAAGTTCTTTAACCACATTGTACCAGCTGTCAGTGGGACCCCGGCAGCTGACCAGCCTTGCCGGGTGCTGACGCCGGCCCTGACCCCCTACTTCAGTAGCAGAAACAACATGGTTTGATGCCCCTCCCACATATTTACAATAACATAAGCTCTTCCGAGTATTGGTACACTAACATTAAATGGAAGCCAGGGGCAATATAATACTCTTTAAAGACATACTGTAAATAAAGTATAAATATCCTTCCACTTATTATTACTTACTTTGAATATCCAGCTTTTGTGGCAAGCTTTGGGTAGTAAACTTAGCTTCACAGATGAACGTCATACCATGCATCTCTTTGGTGACTGCGAAGGTACAGGCAACATTTGGATGACCCTCATTTTTAATGTTGCAATGGTTGAAAGTCACGTTGCCCTTGATGGTTAATTCCACATCCCGGCAGTTATATGGCAGCATACACATGATGGTTGTATTCTGACCCTCAGAGAGGTTATCTTCGAAATGCAAAACTGGGACTGGCAGGGGACCTGGTGAAAGGAACAGTTCCACTCTCATAAGAAGTGCTACAGGATTCAGTATTTTGATGTCACATTACATACCCAATCGTGAAAAGTTTTCTGGGGCAGGAGTGACTTAATTGGAATTAAAATCACCACACTCAACACTAGAATACATATTTAACAATATAGAATAAATATAATATTCCATGCTATCAGGTCATAGTAAAATTGCAAGGAATAATTAAATATACAAAATAACATCTGTTGAGAGGCTTCATCAGGGCTGCTTTGTTCCGTCTTCGTTCGCCTAGCGCATACAGCTTTAGTGGCTTGCGCAATGAACGGCTTGCGTTTCCCGTCCTCGATTGTTTTTTGGGCATTTTTCCATGTGCCTTGCTGCCAAAAAGTTTTGCTGTCCAGCAAAGTCCTACTAGTTCCCTTTGGAAAATAGCTGTTTTCTTACCTTAATTTAGCGTGTTCAATACGTTTTTTGTACACATTTCCATAATGTGTACGTATACATATGGGAGGGGCCTAAGGGGGTGGCACAGGAAAATCCCCTGTAGGCCCCTCCTCTTCTGTGCTATCAGCAATGATGTCAGAGAGATTCCATGGAGGCCATGCCTCCAAGTATAAAAGCCGGCTACCCTGCCGTCACTTCGCTGGGTAGCAAGAATGAAAGACCTCTGTTCCCCCTTCATCCAAAAAAATAAAAAAATAAACCCCCAGGCAGTTTTAAATGTTTAATTGAAAAGTCACAATTAGTTAAACACCTAAAACGGGAAAATACAATTAAAGTAAAAAATCAAGCTATTGTTCGGTAAATACAAATTTTATCTAACCAAAAATGCTAAAGAAGTTACCAAAAAATTTAAAAAAATAAACCCCCAGGCAGTTTCAAACGTTTAATGGGATGCATTTAAAAGCTGCATTTAGTAAAACACCTAAAACAGAAAAATACAATTAAAAAGTAAAAAGCCAGGCAATTGTTTGGTAGATACAAACGTTATCCAACCAAAAATGCTAAAGAAATTACCAAATAATATAAAAAAAAGTTTTAATGTTAAGTGGAATGCCATTAAAAACACATTTATTAAAACAGTTGAAACCTGAAAAAATACAAATAAAAAAAAAAGTCTGGCTATTGTTCATTTGATAAAAATTGAACAAGATATGCAGCAGACACTGTGGCAGTATCACCCTCATCCTCTTATAGCAGACACTGTGGCAGTATCACCCTCATCCTCTTATAGCAGACACTGTGGCAGTACCACCCTCATCCTCTTATAGCAGACACTGTGGCAGTACCACCCTCATCCTCTTATAGCAGACACTGTGGCAGTATCACCCTCATCCTCTTATAGCAGACACTGTGGCAGTATCACCCTCATCACCTTTATAGCAGACACTGTGGCAGTATCACCCTCATCATCTTTATAGCAGACACTGTGGCAGTATCACCCTCATCACCTTTATAGCAGACACTGTGGCAGTATCACCCTCATCATCTTTATAGCAGACACTGTGGCAGTATCACCCTCATCATCTTTATAGCAGACACTGTGGCAGTATCACCCTCATCACCTTTATAGCAGACACTGTGGCAGTATCACCCTCATCATCTTTATAGCAGACACTGTGGCAGTATCACCCTCATCATCTTTATAGCAGACACTGTGGCAGTATCACCCTCATCATCTTTATAGCAGACACTGTGGCAGTACCACCCTCATCATCTTTATAGCAGACACTGTGGCAGTATCACCCTCATCATCTTTATAGCAGACACTGTGGCAGTACCACCCTCTTCATCTTTATAGCAGATACTGTGGCAGTATCACCCTCATCATCTTTATTGCAGACACTGTGGCATTAACACCCTCATCATCTTTATAGCAGACACTGTGGCAGTACCAACCTCTTCATCTTTATAGCAGACACTGTGGCAGTACCAACCTCTTCATCTTTATAGCAGACACTGTGGCATTACCACCCTCATCATTTTTATAGCAGACACTGTGGCAGTATCACCCTCATCATCTTTATAGCAGACACTGTGGCAGTATCACCCTCATCCTCTTATAGCAGACACTGTGGCAGTACCACCCTCATCATCTTATAGCAGACACTGTGGCAGTACCACCCTCATCCTCTTATAGCAGACACTGTGGCAGTACCACCCTCATCCTCTTATAGCAGACACTGTGGCAGTATCACCCTCATCATCTTTATAGCAGACACTGTGGCAGTATCACCCTCATCCTCTTATAGCAGACACTGTGGCAGTACCACCCTCATCCTCTTATAGCAGACACTGTGGCAGTATCACCCTCATCATCTTTATAGCAGATACTGTGGCAGTATCACCCTCATCCTCTTATAGCAGACACTGTGGCAGTATCACCCTCATCATCTTTATAGCAGACACTGTGGCAGTACCACCCTCTTCATCTTTATAGCAGATACTGTGGCAGTATCACCCTCATCATCTTTATAGCAGACACTGTGGCATTAACACCCTCATCATCTTTATAGCAGACACTGTGGCAGTACCAACCTCTTCATCTTTATAGCAGACACTGTGGCAGTACCACCCTCATCATCTTTATAGCAGACACTGTGGCATTACCACCCTCATCATTTTTATAGCAGACACTGTGGCAGTATCAACCTCATGATCTTTATAGCAGACACTGTGACAGTATCACGCTCATCATCTTTAAAGCAGACACTGTGGCAGTATCACCCTCATCATCTTTATAGCAGACACTGTGGCAGTATCACCCTCATCATCTTTATAGCAGACACTGTGGCAGTATCACCCTCATGATCTTTATAGCAGACACTGTGACAGTATCACGCTCATCATCTTTAAAGCAGACACTGTGGCAGTATCACCCTCATGATCTTTATAGCAGACACTGTGACAGTATCACGCTCATCATCTTTAAAGCAGACACTGTGGCAGTATCACCCTCATCATCTTTATAGCAGACACTGAGGCAGTATCACACGGAATCGTTATTAAATATGTAAATTAATATTTTGCGCTACTGTACCATGATCCCAAACTTATTGCCCATGTTTTCGCTGTTATATTTACATATTATTAGTCTGACTTCTGGACCAAATTTGCAGAATAATAGACCAGGGTCATCTAGCAAAGCTGGCACAGATATTGCGGTTGACCGGCTTGTGGTAGTGAAGGGACCCCACCACTGGTTAGGGTCATAGGACCTGTATTAATGAACATGTTATGTGTGATTCCAGCGGCAGTGACATCAGACGGGCTCACATGTTACAGGTTTCCTCATAGCAAGCTTTTACCTTAAAGCTGTGCCTATGCTTTTATGTATGTGCAAAGGAGAGCAGAGATAATTCAGGAAGAGGTGGGGGTGAATATTGGTGGCGAGATGTGTGGGAAACACAGGTTAGCAGAGCTGTGTAGAGGTTAGATAGGAAGAAGGGAGGTGAGCAGATGTGATGTGGGTAGAGATAATACAGAGGGGGGGGGGGGGTGAGAGTTCCACTATTTCCTCCTGAAAACTCTTCTGGGGGTAATAGTGGGCTCTAATGTACCTTACTCCACTCACCGTGATTAAATTTCAGTGCTGTTTATTTACAAGTGCAGATATATCACATTTGTCATTGTGTATATACAGTTTCATTTACAGTGCATTATTCTGTTCATACAAATTATATGTTCTTTTTGTTACAGCACAAGTTAAATAATTGTTGTCCAGATGATTGTATTTTTTCTGTAAGTTACCCCTAGGGAAAATTCTGCTTGGGGTATTCTCCCTGGGAGGAAATTCCTGGGGTGGTACCGCAAAGTTTGTAGCAAGTTTCTTTCGGGTTGTTATTGTAGCAAGCTTTGGCCCTCTTATACGGTTTGTAGCAAGTGTAGTTTGGTTCCGTCACAGACGCGTTTCGCCTATCGGCTTCATCAGTGTGCGGACCTTGGCTTGATTCCAGGGTTCATTTGCGTACTGGCTGTCAGTGGGTGTACCATCTCCCTTTGGTTCTTCGTTACAGTTTGTAGGTTGTTAGGGTATTGAGGTGCGGGTGCACTCGTCGTCCGGCACCCTTCCTGTCGCTTTTGGAAGGGTGGTGCATCGGATTCAGTAGCGTGTCAGCAAGTCAGCCTGCTGCAGTGTTCAGGTTTGTTTCTGTGTTCCCGGCTAAGTAGCATGTCTGAGCACGCAGGATAGGAACCAACAGGCACCAGCAGCACCTACCAGTCCCCTTCCCCAACCCCCCCCCCCCCCATTAATGGGTAAAGATAAGGCAGAGAGAGGTGAGTTGGGCAGAGTTGAGATGGGAAAAAGTAAGTATAGGTATGGATAGCCTTAGGCGTATGTAATGGGCAGAAACCTGTTGCAGCACTACAAGTAGGAAGGATTAGAACCCTGTCAGAGGAATAGCCCTGATGGTGATAGAAATCTGTCAGATGCAGTTCTTGGGCCCATTACATCATGGAACCACATGATGGCAGTGTTTCCTAAGAAATGGGTCTCTTAGATTCAAGTAATTTAAGGTACTTCTTGAGGTTAAGTAAACAAGGCCTTGACCAGATGGCATTGGCAACATTAGCTGTCCTGCCATTGGCCGAGCTTTGCAACTGTTGGTGTAAATGGAAACCTTATATAAAAGGGAGACCAACCCTTCTAGAGAGTTCTTGGTTCTGTTCTAGATGGTTCTTCTTGGTTCTATTAATGTAGTGAGGAGCAAAGAGGGAATCCTGCTGTGATTTGCTGGATTGTATTACTGGACTTTGCTGTATTATACCGAGGATGGATGCATCAAATAAAAGCCAAGTGGATTCACCAAAGAGTGTCCTTTCTGGATGCAAGCAGCTATTGCAGAAGTAAGTGCACCTCCACCCACACATGTCCGCACCAATATGGGATACCCTACCCTAGGTCCAAGGATCCCCCTCTCTCCCCAGGTGCGTGCCCCCGGCCAGGTACGTGCCGGCTACACGTAGGTGAGGTGGGCATGGCTGAGAAGATCAGAGGTGGAAATGTAGGCAGAAATATGGTAGCAAGAGGTGAACAGAGGTGAGACGGGAACAGAAGTGATGGACAGAGATGAGCAGAGGGGGGCAGAGTTACGTAATTGGGAAGAGGTGAGGAAATAGTTAAATACAAGTGAGCACAGCTAAGGTGGTAAAAGTTCAGCAGAGGTTAGCTGGGAAGAGTCTACAAAGGCATCTCCAGACACACCTAGCACAAGCAACATACCAGTAGCACATGTGTGTCACTCACCTCTTCAGAGAAGGTAATCAGTGCCTCAATTCCTGCTTCTGAAATTAGTGATACGCTGCCCTCTAATGGCCAGTCACTTGCACTACACTCAAGCTCAGCACTCCAACTCCCTACGAGTACCGGAGGTCATAACTGATGGCTCCTAAATCACCCAACAACAGCCAGTGTGGTAGAATTTCCCCTGTGCGGAATCCCCTTACGCTGCCCCCCTCTCTGATATTCTATGGGCGGTGTCATTTTTTAGAATAAATCATATACAGGGAGTCCCAGCACTGCATGAGTCTCCCTGGCCTCCATGAATGCTGTATGACACAGATGTCGTTCTGTAAGCGAAGGCCGGAGACTCACGGAGAATCTTGTAGTGGTGGGACGTGTGAGTATAAGCACATTGCCTGCTGGCGCACTTTTTATCAGAGGCCCTTTGGCATATGTTTTATTTTAAAAAATGACACAATATGGGGTCCCCTCTAATGATCAGTGGCATAAGCAGTATGAGAGGGCTTAACCCCATGCACATGTGGAATGGCATAAAGGTTATTCACTCTAGAATAACATGGGGGCGGCCATCTTGCCACACACCTGATAGTCCTGAAGAATTAGGGGGGGGGGGGCTTTGCCAGCAGAAATTCCCAGCAATTTGAGAGAGATATATGCCTGAATATATGAAACAAGGTAAAGCTTGACTGTCATTTCTCACACATGCAAACACTGAATAAACAGCTAATGTAGCAAATTAAATCTGTGTGAGGGAAGCTGTTACAAGGCAACCTTATGGCAGCTGCAAAGGGCATTTAGTCAGAAGATACAATATATTTAGAAGGTGTGAGCAGCTAGCAAAGCAAAGATGAGTCATTACAGCTGAAGGCTTTCTACTCCTGGCTGGAAATAAGAGATGATTGCACAGAGCTATGATGCAATTTTGAGAATGACTCAGTGGGACTCAGTTTTTCAGAATCAGCTTCTTATGTGTGGCAAAATGGCCGCTTCCATTCATTTTTAAGAGAGCAAAATCTGCCTGCTATTCTAAACTTCTGCATGGTGTTAATCCCTCTCAATAAGCTTATGCCACTGATTGCCTAAGAGGGGGCAATTTACTAAGCTTTTTTTGGACAGGAGGTCTGCTTTAAACAAAAAGAGAAAGCACAGCTCACCAATAGAGATGGACAAACCCGAACTACAAAGTACAGAACTTTGCGAGTTCGGGTTCCCAAACCACATCAAGGATTTCATCCAGAAGTCCGTGTTCGGCATCCAACCCTAACACGGAAAATCTGGCTGATGTGCTTCTGAGCAGCCAATCAACCCACTTCACCTATGGTTGCAGCAGCAGGAAGCTACCCGATCCTCTCCTGTCAGCGGCAGCAGAGCGGGCTCCCATGAGTGAGGACTCCTGGGCGGCCATCTTTTTGTAGCCCCAGCTGGGGCCAGATTCAATTGCTGATGCTGCTGCCGCTGACAGAGGAGGTTCAGGCAGAGGGAAGTCACAGCAGTGCTCTTCTGCTGCATACTCTGCACCCCCCCCCCCCCGCCCGCCACAGCCACCCCCCAACATTCAGGTTCCCATTGATTTCAATAGGGGCTAAGTTTGAAGACATTTACTCAAAGTTCAGCTGAACTTGCCGAACCCAAACTTTGGGGGTTTGCCCATCCCAATCAGAATCACAGGTGCACAGATGAGAGTCTGAAAGCCCAGGTGGCTTGAGAAGCATCTAGTACTCAAATAATCCAAAAGAGATGATAAAACCTAACTTTTATTTCTATATATTGAAATCCATGGGGGACAATATCCACTACCCTGAATCAATCAACAATGCTCCCCCTGCTGTTTTTTTTCTGACTGAGGTAAGGATTTTTTTTTCATAAATCCGGGAAACAACAACACCCAGGGCTGGATTATGAGGGGGGCACAAGGGTTGCACCCCCTGAGGCCTCCACCACTTGTCCTGCAAAAAGGGCCTCCACCAATCTTTGGGTTATGGTCTGGTCCAGGAGGCTATTCAAGCCTTGGTCTGACGACCCACGGGGCCAGAAACACAGCTATCAGTGGCAGTGGGGGCCCCCACGTCCGGGCAGCCAAAGCCACCACAGGGGAGGATGATGAATCTAGAGCAGCAAAGCCGCCATCAGCAGCGCTACAGTGATGGGTGCGTGCAGAGCTGTCAATCAGTGGCCGATCACTGAACATAAGCCACCAAGCACAGCCGCTGGCAGCTCAATGCAGGGTAATGTTTTCTGCTGAACCAGCCGGGTGACTACACCCCCCCCCCCCCCCAGAATGGCAAAGCAGGAGTTCCCGAGCAGCACGCACCAGCACAAGGGGGGCACAAGGGACTGGATCTGAAGTTCCTGTAAGTAGGCAGGTGCCAGACATCCACCAGTCAGTTATTTGGCTGGACTATTATTTTAAAGGGAAAAATGTGTCTGGGGCCTCCACCAAATTTTGTGCCCAAGGGCCTCCACCACACTTAATCCGCCCCTGACAACACCCTATGGGCTATGGTGAAAACTGTCTTCGATTTCAGGTCTATAGCATCATTGTTACTTCATGTGGATTTTATTGGACCTTTTTTTTCACGACAGAGTTCTTTTAAGCAAAAGTAAATCAATAAATAATGTTTTCTTATTTATAATAAAAATTATAGAAATGTAAGATTGCCGGGTGATCCGTTCCCTCCCCCCGGGGCATCCAAAATTAGTATGCCCCACTGTGTGAAACCCCACAGGACACCCGCTACACTTACCTTACTTACCGGGCCAACGCCGCACACGCGGGCTGCGGCTGCATTCCCGCTAACCCTCTAGCAGGGCGCATGCCCGCACCGGCCATTCACAAACTGGAGGGAAGAGCAAGATGCGGCCGCCAGCGCGCTCGGAGCCGCTGACCTGAGATGTCGGGTTAGACATTCATAGCTCAGCAGCTCCGAGGGCACTGATTCGACGAGCGGCCGCGCATGCACCGCAGGACCGCGGTAAGGTGAGTTGATGTGGGAGATCTGGGGGGTTTCATATAGGGGTGCCCAGGGGGTAAGGACCAAAACCCAGGATAGTGAAAATCCTGGGTTTTGATCCACTTTAAGAACATCAGCCTTGACTCCTTCATAAGAGCCTGAAAAAAGAAGAAACCATAAACTGAACTTACAAATTGATGGGACAAACACAATTATCTCAGGCATGGCCTTGGGCAAAGTTTGCAACAGTTATTTGCCAGCCGTCTCCAGACAAAAAATCCAGGGTTACCAGCCTCCAGGCAGACACAAACAATAGAGCACTGTTACTGTCTTAACTGGTTTTACAGGTAAGACTTGGGTTCCTCGGAGGAAATAGGTCACACTGTGGGTGCCCAAATAACGCTTTGTGGAGTTCTCATAGCTCCTATAACTAATTGCATTCAAGTAATGATAAAGGTGCTTACCATGTGGCCCACTGGTGCAGGGACGGTCCTCCTTCGCAGCTTCTGAAATATTAGAATAAGGTGTGAAAAATGATGGAGCTGGCTTATGATGTTCTCCAAGAAATCGACAGTTCATTCATTTTGTAGGGTTTTTTTTATAATAAAACCGGACCAACAGCCTGGCACAGTTGGAAAAGAAAGGTATTGGCAAATTTGGAGCTTCCACTCCCAAATGACATAACTGACAGGAAGCCCAGCAGCACTTCCTGTTTGCAGGTGGCCTGCAAATGCATGAGCAACCATCTTGTTTTTAAAATTGACCCCAGCAAGAGTTAGAAAAATGTTATGTGCTGCAATCTAAATTGCCCCGGGGAGGGATGCATATGAGCACTGTTTGTTGTGTTGGTCTGATTTCAGTCATTATTGACTGTTGGTCCACTTTAAGTCATTCACAACTCTAATTACTATATTACAAAAAGTGAAAGGTAGAAACTAGTCCTTCTAAAGCTGGCTGACTATAGACAGATCTATTCAGCTAACACACCAGACACCAAATGGGCTGAGCAGCCCATCAATCACCATCTTCCCTCCTGGCAGCCAATCAGGTTGGCAGCAGGCCGACAATCTCGCTGCCACCCCCAACATATCAGCAAGGGGAGTACTCGGGTCCGAGCTACGAAAGGAGGATGGCCGCAAGCATGGAGGACAGCTCCCAGGCCAGCCAGCAAGCAGGCGAGCGCACATAGGGTTCTACCAGCTATAGGGCAATATGGCGGGCTCTATCACAGTCTGCTATGGGGTGATGGGGGCTGTTCTGCCACACAGTGTGCTATGAGGGATGACTGGGGTTGTTCTGCCCCATAGCCTGCTATGGGCGATGACTGGGGTTGTTCTGCCCCATAGCCTGCTATGGGCGATGACTGGGGTTGTTCTGCCCCATAGCCTGCTATGGGGGATGATTGGTGTTGTTCTGCCCCATAGTTTGCTATGGGCGATGACTGGGGTTGTTCTGCCCCATAGCCTGCTATGGGGGATGATTGGGGTTGTTCTGCCCCATAGCCTGCTATGGGGGATGACTGGGGTTGTTCTGCCCCATAGCCTGCTATGGGGGATGATTGGGTTTGTTCTAATACACAGTCTGCTTTAGGGATTATGAGTGTTGTTCTGCCACACAGTCTGCTATGGGTGTTGAAGGGGGTTATTCTTCCCCACAGTCTGCTATGGGGGTTGACGGGGGTTATTCTGCCACACAGTCTGCTATGGGGGTTGACGGGGGTTATTCTGCCACACAGTCTGCTATGGAGAATGATGGGGGTTGTTCTGATACACAGTCTGCTATGGAGATGATGGGGGGTTGGTTCTGCCACACAGTCTGCTATGGGGGTTGATGGGGGTTATTCTGCCACACAGTCTGCTATGGGGGTTGATGGGGGTTATTCTGCCACACAGTCTGCTATGGGGAATGATGGGGGTTGTTCTGCCACACAGTCTGCTATGGGGAATGAGGGGGGTTGTTCTGATACACAGTCTGCTATGGGGAATGATGGGGGTTGTTCTGATGCACAGTCTGCTATGGGGAATGATGGGGGTTGTTCTGATACACAGTCTGCTATGGGGAATGATGGGGGTTGTTCTGATGCACAGTCTGCTATGGGGAATGATGGGGGTTGTTCTGATACAGAGTCTGCTATGGGGATGATGGGGGGTTATTTCACAGCCTCCTATGGGGATGCAGCGCCACCAGCTGCTTCCCTCGCTCACTTTCTAGCGTCGCCCATTTAGAAAGGTCAGGCGTGGGCACGCGCATGGCTAGAGGTAAGCGGGGATGCGGCCACAGCTAGGGCTCCAGGAAAAGGTGAGCGAAACTGGTGATCAGGGGTTTCACACAGCGGGGCATTCCAATTCTGGATGCCCCAAGGAGTGGAACTCGGGTGGCCTTGGATTCCTTTAGATTTCAGGGCCTCCTTTGTTCCACTGTAACAGTAACAGCTGTTGCACTTTTCTCCACAATGTTTTATGTTGCTTTATAAAAGACAATAAAATAACACTCTTCTCATACATAAGTCTATATATTGAAATATAACTTACCTTTCACTTCTATAGTGTTGAGGAGGAGCGGGACAGTGAAGGTCCAGAATTGAAAAAGTTCCATCAGGATGCTGGATAATCCTTAGAGTCGCACGGCAAGTGGTTCTCTATGAAATAGTTCGTGAAGCTTTATCCTGAACTGTGTCATACAAACAGGAGCTGAATAGAGTCCAGAATACGTCAGTGCCAGGAACACAGAATGGCAGCACTGAAGGAGGGAAGGTGTTTTCATAACATAATGATGTTGCCACCGGGAGGGAGGGAGAAGAGTCACAAAGAAACAACAGGTAGAAGCTTCAATGGCTGAATAATTATATCCTGCTTCAATAAAGTCTATTTTTTATTTGGTGCCATAAGTAAAATGTGATGCATTTAAAGCAGACTTGTCTTTCCAAACCAACACTTATTTGGGAGGGCCCTCCAGTTAAAGATGTCTAGGAAGCCCGATATGGGACAGAATGACCTGGTTTACCCTTCCACGCCTCCTTCATGCACCCTGTGACGCCCGGCAATGGGATTTGCAAGGAATGCATGCGTGGTACTTTGAGCAGTTCATGCCCAATCAGTGAATTTTATTGGTCACCACAAAGAAGAAGACATGAACGATATGGCTGTCATACCCTTGTGGTGTAGAATTGACCATAAATGAATGAAGAAAACATGAAGGATGTGGTTGTCGAACCCTTGTGGTGTAGAATTGACAATAAATGAAGAAGAAGAAAAATACATGAAGGATGTGGTTGTCGGACTTTTGTGGTAAAGAATTGACTATAAATGAATGAAGAAGAAGACATGAAAGATGTGGTTGTCGAGCCCTTCTGGTGTAGAATTGATCATAAATGAATAAAGAAGAAGAAGACACGAAGGATGTGGTTGTCAAACCCTTGTGGTATGGAATTGACCATAAATGAAAAAAGAAGACATGAAGGATGTGGTTGTCAAACCCTTGTGGTGTAGAATTGACTATAAATGAATGAAGAAGAAAAAAGACCTGAAGGATGTGGTTGTCAAACTCTTGTAGTGTAGAGTTGACCATAAATGAACGAAGAAGAAGAAGACATGAAGGATGTGGCTGTCGAACCCTTGTGGTATAGTATTGACCATAAATGAATGAAGAAGAAGACATGAAAGATGTGGTTGTCGAACTCTTGTGGTGTAGAATTGACTATAAATGAATGAAGAAGAAGAAGACATGAAGGATGTGGTTGTCAAACTCTTGTGGTGTAGAATTGACTATAAATGAATGAAGAATACATGAAATATCTGGTTGTCAAACCCCTGTGGTGTAGAATTGACCATAAATGAATGAAGAAGAAGACACGAAGGATGTGGTTGTCAAACCCTTGTGGTGTAGAGTTGACCATAAATGAATGAAGAAGAAGAAGACATGAAGGATGTGGCTTTCGAACCCTTGTGGTATAGTTTTGACCATAAATGAATGAAGAAGACACGAAGGATGTGGTTGTCGAAACTCTTGTGGTGTAGAATTGACCATAAATGAATGAAAAAGAAGAAGAATACATGAAGAATGTGGTTGCTGAACCCTTGTGGTGTAGAATTGACCATAAATGAATGAAGAAGACATGAAGGATGTGGTTGTCGAACCCTTGTGGCGTAGAATTGAAAATAAATGAATGATGAAGAAGAAGACATGAAGGATGTGGTTTTCAAACCCTTGTGGTGTGGAATTGACCATAAATGAATGAAGAAGACATGAAGGATCTGGTTGTCCAACTCTTGTGGTGTAGAATTGACCAGAAATAAATGAAGAAGAAGAAGACATGAAGGATGTGGTTGTCGAACCCTTGTGGTATGGAATTGACCATAAATGAATAAAGAAGACATGAAGGATGTGGTTGTTGAACCCTTGTGGTGTAGAATTGACCATAAATGAATGAATAAGAAGAAGACATGAAGGATGTGGCTGTCAAACCCTTGTGGTGTAGAACTGACCATAAATGAATGAAGAAGACATGAAATGTCTGGTTGCCAAACCCTTGTGGTGTAGAATTGACCATAAATGAATGAAGAAGACATGCAGGATGTGGTTGTCAAAACATGGTGGTGTAGAATTGACCATAAATGAATGAAGAAGACATAAAATATCTGGTTGTCAAACCCCTGTGGTGTAGAATTGTCCATAAATGAATGAAGAAGACATGAAGGATGTGGTTGTCGGACTCTTGTGGTAAAGAATTGACCATAAATGAATGAAGAAGAAGACATGAAGGATGTGGTTGTCAAACCCTTGTGG
The DNA here is from genome assembly GCA_027917425.1 of Gastrophryne carolinensis. Classification (NCBI taxonomy): domain Eukaryota; kingdom Metazoa; phylum Chordata; class Amphibia; order Anura; family Microhylidae; genus Gastrophryne; species Gastrophryne carolinensis. The sequence goes on along the minus strand of CM051238.1, from coordinate 405,048,202 downwards.
TGTAGAATTGACTACAAATGAATGAAGAAGAAAAAGGCAGGAAGGATGTGGTTGTCAAACTCTTGTGGTGTAGAGTTGACCATAAATGTATGAAGAAAAAGAAGACATGAAGGATGTGGTTGTTGAACACCTGTGGTGTAGAATTGACCATAAATGAATGAAGAAGACATGAAGGATGTGGTTGTCGAACCCTTGTGGTGTAGAATTGACCATAAATGAATGAAGAAGACATGAAGGATCTGGTTGTCCAACTCTTGTGTTGTAGAATTGACCATAAATGAATGAAGAAGAAGAAGACGTGAAGGATGTGGTTGTCAAACTTTTGTGGTGTAGCGTTGACCATAAATGAATGAGGAAGACATGAGGAATGTGGTTGTCAGACCCCTGTGGTGTAAAACTGATCATAAATAAATGACAAAAGACTACATTTTACTATAGAACATTTTTATTAGTTTAAAAAATTAAAGGTTGGCCACTAAGGAAGCCATATTCTGATTAAATGTGTAAAGCTTAGCCTTCAGATACAATAAAAGATGCAGGACCAAAACTGGGCCACATGTCAGCAGATCTACATTAAAAATAAACAAGGATAAATGTACGCTAATTTGTGTTGAAGGAATAAATGTACGCGAAATCAAATTAGATGGTATAAGAGATGGAGCAAGTTTGGTGAAAACAATGTAATACAAAGTAAAAAAGAGGCTATAGGTGCCGTTGTGTGTGGCAATGATGTCATTGCCACACCTATGCAATGACTGATTTCCTGCCATCTAACACAGTTTCAGGAACATTTGAAAGTGAAAATATCCATTTATAGCTCTACAGCCTAAGAAGGAAGTACCAGCAGGGGTTTCGGTCAAATGTATTTTGAAAGTTCAGTGGGTTTTGGACCGCTTTAAGAAAGAAAAACATTTTTATTGCCCCCGTAGCCACGCTCAGCCAGCAGATTTGAAATATCTGATTGGCTGATCTCAAATGTGCCGGCTGACTTGAGCAAGCCCACTGGCTGCATCCCTGGCTGGCCTCTAGTCTGAGGCATGCTTCCACTCCCAGCCTGAATGGCTGGATACTTGAGTGCACCTCGACTAAAGGGAAGCAAAGGATGTGTCCCGCCCCCGGAGGAGGGGGGGGCAGCCAAGCCACCGGCTTTGGAGTCTTAGACTTCAGGTCCAGGCAGTATGGGTTCTTTCCAACTCTAACGAAGAATACTAAGCCCAAATTGCTCAGCCCCTACATTTGCTCCATAACATTTATTGATTCACCAAGAGCCAATATACTTCACTGGTTAAACATGCATGGCAAACCCCTTTATTCTTCAGCAGCCATATGGGGTGAGACAATGGCATGAGATCATGGACTTGGTCAGTAGCTCTGTCTTCATTTGGCTTCAAGTGGAGAGGCATCCCAAATCTGAGTGTCTTGGTTGGGGATTAGTGTGTAAGCAGACCTAAAGTTTTTTTTTACTTTAGGTTAGCTTAAATGCTAGGTGGATGCCACTAGACCCTAAATAATAACAGGCATGATAAGAGCAGATCTACCCAGACCAGATAGCTGGCAGTATGTGAGCCAATAAAATGAATGTTAATAAATGTTTATTCCACATAGGGACACCATGTTACTGAGTTTACTGAGTATTACACAAATAATAAAGAAAACTCGTAGAGATCAGTGAGGCCAAGATTGTAGCAAATTCAGGTTCTCTTTTTCCTCCTCTGTTTCCCTTGGATTCTGGAAGATAAAAAAATTAAATATCAAACAATTATTATCTATATATATATATATATATATATAGATATATCCATAGGTATATATAACTGAAATCTTAAAAGAAAAGGATCCAGTATTGCAAAGTTGCAGCATAAAACTTTTAATTGGCCATTTAAAATTAAAATGTAAATATGACAGCAGTAATTATCTCGACATCCCAGCAATGGCGGCGCATTTCGGGGAATGAATCTCTGTTTATATAACTGGAATGCTACATATGTTATAAGAGATCAAGCAAGTTTGGTGAAAACAATGTACCGTATTTTTCGCCCTATAAGACGCACCTGCCCATAAGACGCACCTAGGATTTGGGGGAAGAAAATAAGAAAAAAAAAATTTCAATCAAAAACGCACCATTACAGACAGTGTGGCATTCCCCTATCCAATTCCCATAGGCCGTGTGGGATGCCCCCATTCCATAGACAGTGTAGCATGCCCCCATATAGGCTGTGTGGCATCCCTCTCCCCACATTCCCATAGGCTGGGTGGCATCCACCTCTCCCCCCATTCCCATTGGCTGTGTGGCTTTCCCCCTCCCCCCATTAGTATAGGCTGTGTGGCATCCCTCTCTCCCCATTCCCATAGGCAGTGTGGCATCCCCCTCTCCCCATTAGCATGGGCTGTGTGGCATCCCCCTCCCCCCATTAGCATGGGCTGTGTGGCATCCCCCTCTCCCCATTAGCATGGGCTGTGTGGCATCCCCCTCTCCCCATTCCCATAGGCTGTGTGGCATCCCCCTCCCCCCATTCCCATAGGCTGTGTGGCATCCCCCATTCCCATAGGCTGTGTGACATCCCCCTCCCCCCATTCCCATAGGCTGTGTGGCATACCCCTCCCCCCATTCCCAAAGGCTGTGTGGCATCCCCCTCCCCCCATTCCCATAGGCTGTGTGGCATACCCCTCCCCCATTCCCAAAGGCTGTGTGGCATCCCCATCCCCCCATTCCCATAGGCAGTGTGGCATCCCCCTCTCCCCATTAGCATGGGCTGTGTGGCATCCCCCTCCCCCCATTAGCATGGGCTGTGTGGCATCCCCCTCTCCCCATTAGCATGGGCTGTGTGGCATCCCCCTCTCCCCATTCCCATAGGCTGTGTGGCATCCCCCTCCCCCCATTCCCATAGGCTGTGTGGCATCCCCCATTCCCATAGGCTGTGTGACATCCCCCTCCCCCCATTCCCATAGGCTGTGTGGCATACCCCTCCCCCCATTCCCAAAGGCTGTGTGGCATCCCCCTCCCCCCATTCCCATAGGCTGTGTGGCATACCCCTCCCCCATTCCCAAAGGCTGTGTGGCATCCCCATCCCCCCATTCCCATAGCCTGTGTGGCATACCCCTCCCCCCATTCCCAAAGGCTGTGTGGCATCCCCCATTCCCATAGGCTGTGTGACATCCCCCTCCCCCCATTCCCATAGGCTGTGTGGCATCCCCATCCCCCCATTCCCATAGGCTGTGTGGCATACCCCTCCCCCCATTCCCAAAGGCTGTGTGGCATCCCCATCCCCCCATTCCCAAAGGCTGTGTGGCATACCCCTCCCCCCATTCCCAAAGGCTGTGTGGCATCCCCATCCCCCCATTCCCAAAGGCTGTGTGGCATACCCCTCCCCGCATTCCCATAGGCTGTGTGGCATCCCCATCCCCCCATTCCCATAGGCAGTGTGGCCCCTCTCCCCCCATTCCCACCCCCCTCCCCCCATTAGTATAGGCAGGCGCCATAGTAAAAAAAAAAAAAAAGTTAAACTCACCTGTCCGCTGACACCACTGCGCTGAGCGGCCGGCTCCGTGAATGGGGTGGGCGTGGCCTGCGCCGCAGCGTCGACGCAGGCCACGCCCACCCCATTCACGAGCTGGCTCTGTCCCGGCCCCGCCGCTGCGATCGCTGTCTTTTCAGGCAGCGATGACAGCGGCGGGGCCAGAGACAGAGCCCCCGCCGCTCCTCCATCTGCTCCCCCAAATGCGATCACGAAGGTCCGGGCAGCGGGTGGGCGTGGCCTGCGCCGGTGCAGGCCACGCCCACCCACTGCCGGGACCTACGTGCTCGCGTGTGTTCTGAGCCCGGCAGCAGATGGAGGAGCGGCGGGGGCTCTGTCTCTGGCCCCGCCGCTGTCATCGCTGCCTGAAAAGACAGCGATCGCAGCGGCGGGGCCGGGACAGTTTTTTTTTTTTTTTTTTTACATTCGCCCGATAAGGCGCACTGACATTTTTCCCCCACTTTTGGGGAAAAATAAGTGCGTCTTATAGGGCGAAAAATACGGTAATACAAAGGCCCTTATTTATGAAGGGATAGCGTCAGGTAGAGCCTTGTAAATGACAGGTAGCGACAGGTTAACGCCGGACACGGCACACAATTACACATTTATCAAGCAGAATCTGTTGAGCGACTGGGAAAACGCCATGTAGCGTCTGATTCATCATTATCCCAGCCTCAGCGAACAGCGCCGGCCTTCAGCCCTGCACAGCGCCAGGTATTTCCTCTCGCTACCTGTCGCTCTCCCATATATTTCAATGGAAGATCCTTTTCTTCTCTTTACAGGGGGTTTTTTTTTTTTTTTTTAAATCTCAAATAATGTGTGACCTCTTCTGGCCTAGAAAAAGCCATTTTTTCAAAATTTTTTCATGTTTTATATATTTCTGCAGAAATGACATTACAGGTCTGGCATTAAAGTGTTCATGTTACAATGTTATTACAATGTAATTCCATATGTTTTCGCTTTGTTACTGGTGGATACATGCTAAAAAACAGACTTTATTCAAACAGCCTCCAGTGCTCTGGTCTACAGAGAAGCATTTTTCAGCGCCGGAGTTTTATGAGGATGTTTTTATAATGAATATGTTGTGAGTCGGTCACACTGACCAGTCGCTAACATGCGCTCCCATACAGCGCTGTACTGGTCAAATAGTGACTCATCACAATGTATTTATCATTACTGCACAGCGACTGAGTCGCTCTGAACTAGCGACCCACGGCTGACCACAGTGACTACTAGCGGGCGCTCTGAAAATGCCTGCTACAAACGCTCATCTGTCGCTACCTGGCGTTAGTGATGAATCAGCCTGCCCGTAAAAAAGAGGCTATAGGTGCCTCAGTAAATGCATCTACTAAATACCGTCTGGAAGGTGGCATGTTGATAAATGGTGTCTTTATTTTTTTATTTCAACAGCTTTGTGGGAATCTGCATAAAACCCCTGTTAGAGCGATCAGTCCTTATTTCGGTCCCATCTTCACCGTTGATCTTTATGGTCTGGATCTGTCAGCATGTGGCATCCTCCAAAGTCATTTCAGATGTACAGATGTGGCATTCTTCAGTGCAATAGAGATTACTCACACATCACAATAACCTGTATTATATTGTAATAGTAAAGCAGCCACTAGTGAAATGGGCCATGCAAAGTGATGCTAAACATGTCTATCCCACTGGCTAAGAATGCTGGGTAATTCTGTTACTTATAGTTTGACAAACCATGTTGATTAAGATCACTCTTTATCTCATAAATAGTGTCGGACAAACCTCCTAAGCATCCAAACTTGAGTCGAACCTGAAACTGGTCTCCAATTAAATAAATAGGGACTCGAATATTGGGGGGAGATTCTGCCTCTAAAGGAACTGCTCCCTCACTCATGGGGGGGGGGGGGGGGGCACCTGTCAAGGGGTCCCCAGAGGCAGAATCATGCCAGAGCTGTGAAAAAAATGGAGGTTGGTGGCCGCAGCGGGGTGGAGGGGGGAACGATTTAACCTATGTAGAGTGTGCAGCAGGAAGCAATCCCGTCAGTGGTCAGCGCTCCACTGTGCTGTGAAATAGGTTACGAGCAGAGCTACAGAAAGATAGCCACCACTCCCATGAGTGAGTACACAGGCAGAAGCCAGCAGAACTTCTAGTGCCAGCTGCCAGTGTCCTCACTCATAGGAGCGGTGGCCATTGACAGCGCAGTGGAACACTGGCCAGAGATCGCGGGGCTCAGGTAGGTTGTACAGCAGCTTACTACTGTGCCATACTTTAGGTGAAGCTGGTTGATAGGCTGCTCAGTGGTGCAGAGTTCTGGCTGAAGTCCTTGTTCAAGTCCCTGAACTTGCAAGGTTTGGTACGAACCTGAACTTTGTGGTTCGGGTTCGCCCAACAATACTCACAAGCCACTGAAATACTTTTACATTACCAGTGGTACTTACCATTTTCAATCTTTACATACTGCTGTGCCTTGGATGAGTCACCCTAAGCCTCAACACCACAAGCTGTTGCATGTGCAACTACAGGGGATGAGACCACAAGGCTTGAAAGCTGCATGCCTGTGGGCAACCAAGTAATTTGGTAACAGCAAAAGAGGGAAGGGGGTTTAGAGCATAGACACAGTCTAAGATTGGCTGCCAAGGCCATTGGGTGTGCCTTAGGCAGGGCCATCCTGTTTTCTGCAGATACTGTTAGTGGTGCCAGCTATACACCATGCCCTGTATCCCCCCATATTGGTCTCGGTAATGTTGCGGGGGGTGCTGCCTGCTGCTAAAGTAGAGGCATGGCAATTACCGGTATGGGGCAACAGGATGGATGAGGAGGGGGCAGAATTGTTCCCTTCCAGCACTGGGTGCTATTTTGTATAGAGACTGCCCTGAACCCACTTCCCTGTCTGCACTACGTCTATGGGGAGAAGCCACAGCTGTCTTCTGCATATGCAAGGCACAGGCAGAGCAGCTGCCCCAAATTCAATATGGCCATGTTTCACATGTGCAGATCATCCAGGTGCCCGCTTTGGGGGATGTAGCCGTTCATGCTTCTGAGAGCAGAGCAGCTCACCGACCATTAAATATGCATGGCAAACAGCTCTAATTGGACGAGAATCCATACATACACCATAGGACTAGGGAAAGGTGAGTTCTTCTGGGCTATCTGGGGGGTTTCACACAGCAGGGCATCCCAAATCAGGATGACACAGGGCAGGGAACAAAACTCAGGATAGTCAAAACCCCAGTTTTGTTCTGCTTCAAGTAGATTTAACTGACCAAAATGTTAGTGAGGATAGATCTGAAAATCGTATTATAATTTTAGGGTGCTAATGGTGAAACTGAAAGATGGAATGCATGGAGTGCTAGGTGATATGGAAGCAGGGCTGGATTAAGGGGCCTCCATCACTAGCTTATAACGGCAGCTACAGGGGCCTCCACAAGACTTTCTGCCCAGTGGCCTCCTCCACACATAATCTGCTCCTGTATAGGGGTCTAAGAAAAGTAGATTATATGGCATCATTGAAGCATACTAAAGGGGGGCTTGGAAAATGTGGATGCAATGCTATGGGTTATTGGGTGACATTATAGGGGTTGTGCATAGGGCTATATAGTAGAGCCCCTGGACAGTGCAAGTGGTATGGGGGAATTGCAGAATGAAATGGGGGGAGGGGTTTTACTGAGACATATAAATGAATATAAAACATTAGGGAGATAACAGTAATCTAAATTATACTTACCGGTTACTGACACACGCATAGGAAGTGAGTGGACAGTGTTGTCGTCAATGCCGGTGAGCTTCATCATAACCTGACATCCAAATTCTTGCTGGTCATCACATTGCTCAGCTTTATATTTAAACATATGGGTCAGATTTTGCTTGCCTATACTTTTGTCTTTTTCATACGTTTGGCTGAGCAATATTTCTCCTCCTCTGGTCAGTGATAAAGTGACAAGTTTGACAGGAGCCACATCATAAACCTTACAGGTAACACCATATTCAGCACCCTCCACCATCACATTCTTCATATCGATGGTCACCCGAGAGGGCAGAGCTATAAGGATACACACAAGATATCAGTTACACAGGCACTGGCTGCGGATCAGGAGAAACATTTTGAAAAGAGGGACATTTAAACAGCTTCCCCATTATAAAGTGTCCGTCCAAAGCAGAACCATTTAATCACAGGAGTGACTAAGGTACATGGGTTCAAAAGGGTTTAGTAGTTAATCACAGAGAACGTCGGTAAATTGAGACCAGGCCTCAATGGTGTAAGATGTTTTCATGACCCAGTAAGTTTGTGACCACAGACATAGAACTAAATGTCTGTGGGGGGTAAAAGGTGAGTATGTATTTTGCTTGCCTGGGCAGTCACTATAATTAAAGCTGAGGGCTGGTACCCTGTTCATTATATGAATATAGTGAGACCACCGACACACCAAATTTGAATGCAAAAAATGGTACTTGTATTGGTATCATAAAAAGTTCATACAGACTTTTTCTCTCTTTTATATCTTTTCTTCTTCCCTCTTCAATCCCTATCCATTTTTCCCTACCCCTCCTAATCTATTCTCCCCCAACCTGGATACTGTCCTTTTAGGATAAGCTACTACTTTTCTACGGCAGGATGTAAGTCCTATTGAGTGTTATAGATTTTATATCCAGTAGGTGGCAGTCGGCCTACTGATCTTAGTAGCAGTCTACACTAGACATACCCCTCGATTCAAAGAGCAAAAGTTAATTGATTTCGGATCGAGAATCGTAAGTTTGGGTGGGTGTTAGTCATTTTTTCCTGTTTTTTTGGCCATTTACGACTCGCACGAGCCTACGTTCGAATGCGTATATGCTCTTACGATCATCGCAAGTTCGTTCCTAAATTTTAGGATCAAAACGTAAAACTTAGGAACAAATCCTAAAACTTAGGATCAAAACGTAAAACTTAGGATAATCGAATGGGTTTAGGTGTGATTCAGAGAACAGTTTTCAAACCTCTAAAGACGTTTTAAAAGAAAGCCACTGCCGACACCTTTTAGCAGTCGGATTGCTGTTCTTGAACAGGTTTTTTGGCTATGTGGAGGAGTCTGCGCGTCTTGAGCTGCAATGAACTGCATGTATCAGCATGGCCGAGGCCATAAATTGTATAGCAATGCATATCTGATTCATGTATGCCTTATAAAAGCATTTTAATGTGGACCTTAATTAGTCCTTTGCATGTAAACCTTTATTTTGCAATATATTTCCGTTAATTAAAGAAACTTATGTCCTTTGGTATTTATTTTTAAATTGATGTACTAGAATAATATTTTTAGATTGCATTTATTGGTGTACTTGTTTACCTTTGCTTTGTTTAATTATTTAAGCACATCTTTGGTCAGATGCATCACACTTACTGAGGAGAGGAGAGCGGGATAAAGTGCAGGATGTGGGTTACTGCTGTATTTTGCACAGACACAGCAGAGCTGGGGGCACGGAAAGGTCGGAAATCAAAGAATCCAGAGCAACACAGTCACAAGGCCCTTTCTGTTTGCAGGCTGCCCGATAATACCTGAGCCGCCATCTTGGCTGTTTCTAGGCTCATAACATGCAGAAGTTGCTGGGTGTTTTTTATTATTTGAGAGCAATCTGTATGTAGAGGGTGTGGGTAACCACACACAAAATTTTAAGTTGTACTATTTGAAGCCTAAATATTAAAATTAAATCCACAAGTAAAAAATGCAAGTTAACTAAAAATTAAACAAAGTAAGATTTACTTATGCAAATGCATTCATTAATGGTTGGTTACTACAAAATGAATGAAATAAAGAAAAATAAAAGACCAAATATTTAGAATGCACTTTAATGAGGTAAGTTTGTAGTGCGCAGCTGCAAGATCAGAAGGATTTACGTCCAGACAAAAACGGAAAAAGGGCAAAACCAATGTTGCAACCTGAGAAATGAAACGGAAAATTCAGGATGGAAACTGACATAGGTCTGATTCCCGAACTGCCATACGAACGGACGTATATTTTAGGATAGAAACGTATTTGCTTATAGAATCACTCGCAAGTTCATACGAACGCACGAGCGGACGTGAAAAATAGGATGATCGGCACCCAAATCCAAGCTGTTACATGTTTCTTTGAATCGACCCTTATGCCTTAAAGAGGGGGAAAGGGCCAAGACACCCTAACATTGCTGGACAATTATCACAGATGCATAAAGAATAGTATAGATGATACTGCCTGAAACCTGCCTAACTTGGTTGATCTATATTAAGTGCTACAAGATAAATCAAATATATATATACAATCTATAGGGTCGATTCAAAGAAACATGTAACAGCTTGGATTTTGGTGCCGATCATCCTATTTTTCCCGTCCGCTCGTGCGTTCGTATGAACTTGCGAGTGATTCTATAAGCAAATACGTTTCTATTAGAGATGAGCGAGTAGTGAAATATTCGAAATTTCGAATTTCGATTCGAATAGACCGCGTTACTCGACTACTCGACCGAATATCGAATCCCATTATAGTCTATGGGAAAAAAATGCTCGACACTTGGAAATCTCAATTCGACCACTTGGAGGTCACCAAGTCCACCCTGAAACATCAGAAAATGATGCCAACACTGCTGGAATGCAACTGGGACAGCAGGGGAAGCATGTCTGGGTGCATATAACGCGCCCAAGTCGCACTATTACGCCACTATCACAGCCTCTCAACAATACACTCCAAACACAATATTACTTCTACGTAAAGTGAGACAAGACTAGGAAACCTTCTTTCCTCTACATTGCCATGGACCCCAAGCCAAACTGTACAAAAAAGAAGAACAAAATTCTGCACCCCTTAAAATCACGTTGCCTAATGACAACCACAGATGGCATAGGCAAGGGGGAAAATAAATAGACCCCACCCCTAATTGTCATTGTGTGTGTGTGTGTGTGTGTGTGAGATGTGGTCAGACATGTCCTCTTGTGTCATTGTGTCACCCCAGCAGTAAGGGAAGCTTAAAGGAGGAGGTTTGTTACAGTGTGTTACCCCAGCAGTAGGGGAAGCTTACAGGAGGAGGTTTGTTACAGTGTGTCACCCCAGCAGTCAGGGAAGCTTACAGGAGGAGGTTTGTTACAGTGTGTTACCCCAGCAGTAGGGGAAGCTTACAGGAGGAGGTTTGTTACAGTGTGTCACCCCAGCAGTCAGGGAAGCTTACAGGAGGAGGTTTGTTACAGTGTGTTACCCCAGCAGTAAGGGAAGCTTACAGGAGGAGGTTTGTTACAGTGTGTCACCCCAGCAGTCAGGGAAGCTTACAGGAGGAGGTTTGTTACAGTGTGTTACCCCAGCAGTAGGGGAAGCTTACAGGAGGAGGTTTGTTACAGTGTGTCACCCCAGCAGTCAGGGAAGCTTACAGGAGGAGGTTTGTTACAGTGTGTTACCCCAGCAGTAAGGGAAGCTTACAGGAGGAGGTTTGTTACAGTGTGTCACCCCAGCAGTCAGGGAAGCTTACAGGAGGAGGTTTGTTACAGTGTGTTACCCCAGCAGTAAGGGAAGCTTACAGGAGGAGGTTTGTTACAGTGTGTTACCCCAGCAGTAAGGGAAGCTTACAGGAGGAGGTTTGTTACAGTGTGTCACCCCAGCAGTCAGGGAAGCTTACAGGAGGAGGTTTGTTACAGTGTGTTACCCCAGCAGTAGGGGAAGCTTACAGGAGGAGGTTTGTTACAGTGTGTCACCCCAGCAGTCAGGGAAGCTTACAGGAGGAGGTTTGTTACAGTGTGGCACCCCTGCAGTCAGGGAAGCTTACAGGAGGAGGTTTGTTACAGTGTGTCACCCCAGCAGTCAGGGAAGCTTACAGGAGGAGGTTTGTTACAGTGTGGCACCCCAGCAGTAAGGGAAGCTTACAGGAGGAGGTTTGTTACAGTGTGGCACCCCTGCAGTCAGGGAAGCTTACAGGAGGAGGTTTGTTACAGTGTGTCACCCCTGCAGTCAGGGAAGCTTACAGGAGGAGGTTTGTTACAGTGTGTCACCCCAGCAGTCAGGGAAGCTTACAGGAGGAGGTTTGTTACAGTGTGTCACCCCAGCAGTAGGGGAAGCTTACAGGAGGAGGTTTGTTACAGTGTGTTACCCCAGCAGTAGGGGAAGCTTACAGGAGGAGGTTTGTTACAGTGTGTCACCCCAGCAGTCAGGGAAGCTTACAGGAGGAGGTTTGTTACAGTGTGTTACCCCAGCAGTAGGGGAAGCTTACAGGAGGAGGTTTGTTACAGTGTGTCACCCCAGCAGTCAGGGAAGCTTACAGGAGGAGGTTTGTTACAGTGTGTTACCCCAGCAGTAAGGGAAGCTTACAGGAGGAGGTTTGTTACAGTGTGTCACCCCTGCAGTCAGGGAAGCTTACAGGAGGAGGTTTGTTACAGTGTGTTACCCCAGCAGTAGGGGAAGCTTACAGGAGGAGGTTTGTTACAGTGTGTCACCCCAGCAGTCAGGGAAGCTTACAGGAGGAGGTTTGTTACAGTGTGTTACCCCAGCAGTAAGGGAAGCTTACAGGAGGAGGTTTGTTACAGTGTGTCACCCCAGCAGTCAGGGAAGCTTACAGGAGGAGGTTTGTTACAGTGTGGCACCCCAGCAGTAAGGGAAGCTTACAGGAGGAGGTTTGTTACAGTGTGTCACCCCAGCAGTCAGGGAAGCTTACAGGAGGAGGTTTGTTACAGTGTGTTACCCCAGCAGTAAGGGAAGCTTACAGGAGGAGGTTTGTTACAGTGTGTCACCCCTGCAGTCAGGGAAGCTTACAGGAGGAGGTTTGTTACAGTGTGTTACCCCAGCAGTAGGGGAAGCTTACAGGAGGAGGTTTGTTACAGTGTGTCACCCCAGCAGTCAGGGAAGCTTACAGGAGGAGGTTTGTTACAGTGTGGCACCCCAGCAGTAAGGGAAGCTTACAGGAGGAGGTTTGTTACAGTGTGGCACCCCTGCAGTCAGGGAAGCTTACAGGAGGAGGTTTGTTACAGTGTGTCACCCCAGCAGTAGGGGAAGCTTACAGGAGGAGGTTTGTTACAGTGTGTCACCCCAGCAGTCAGGGAAGCTTACAGGAGGAGGTTTGTTACAGTGTGGCACCCCTGCAGTCAGGGAAGCTTACAGGAGGAGGTTTGTTACAGTGTGTCACCCCAGCAGTAAGGGAAGCTTACAGGAGGAGGTTTGTTACAGTGTGTTACCCCAGCAGTCAGGGAAGCTTACAGGAGGAGGTTTGTTACAGTGTGTCACCCCTGCAGTCAGGGAAGCTTACAGGAGGAGGTTTGTTACAGTGTGTCACCCCAGCAGTCAGGGAAGCTTACAGGAGGAGGTTTGTTACAGTGTGGCACCCCAGCAGTAGGGGAAGCTTACAGGAGGAGGTTTGTTACAGTGTGGCACCCCTGCAGTCAGGGAAGCTTACAGGAGGAGGTTTGTTACAGTGTGTCACCCCAGCAGTAGGGGAAGCTTACAGGAGGAGGTTTGTTACAGTGTGTCACCCCAGCAGTAGGGGAGGCCCAAGAGCTGAGACCTTTTAAAAATTGTGTGGAGGCCCAAGAGCTGAGACCTTTTAAAAATTGTGTGGAGGCCCAAGAGCTGAGACCTTTTAAAAATTGTGTGGAGGCCCAAGAGCTGAGACCTTTTAAAAATTGTGTGGAGGCCCAAGAGCTGAGACCTTTTAAAAATTGTGTGGAGGCCCAAGAGCTGAGACCTCTCAAACATTGTGTGGAGTCCCAAGAGCTGAGACCTCTTAAAAATTGTGTGGAGTCCCACGAGCTGAGACCTCTTAAAAATTGTGTGGAGGCCCAAGAGCTGAGACCTCTTAAAAATTGATTGTATTAAGCCCAAGAGGTGAGCCATAATTTTTTTTTATTAATACAGCAATTCTACGGCGGTTAAGGAGGAGGAGGAGGAGGAGGAGGAGGAGGAGGAGGAGGAAATGGCACTTCATACAGATGGCACTTCACTCTTGGCTGCTTTCCACTGTTGTACAAGCAAAGTCCGGGTCAATCCACTTGCTGTTCATTTTGATTAGCGTCAGCCTGTCTGCACTGTCGGTTGACAGGCGGCTGCGCTTATCGGTTATAATGCCCCCGGCTGCGCTGAACACCCTTTCTGATAGCACGCTGGCGGCAGGGCAGGCAAGCACCTCCAAGGCGTACAGGGACAGTTCCAGCCACGTGTCCAACTTGAAGACCCAGTAAGTGTAGGTCGCCGAGGGATCGGGGAGGACAGGGGTGTGGTCTGCCAGGTAGTCCCGCAACATCCGCCGATACTTGTCCCTCCTGCTGATAGCGGGCCCCGCAGTGATGGAAGTTGCACGAGGGGGTGACATGAACGTGTCCCACACCTTGGAGAGTGTTCCCCTGGTGGCTGTGGGCCTGATCGATGTTGTCAGACTCTGGGAGACACTCTCCTCTCTGCCGCCAGCGATGCTGGGTGGGAAAATCTGCATCATGTTCTGCAAGAGTTCCCTCTGGTATTCCAGTAATCGATTCGTCCTCTCCTCTACCGGAATAAAAGAGGAGAAGTTATCTTTATACCGGGGGTCCAGGAGTGTGAAGACCCAGTATAGTTTGTTCTCCAATATCCGGACAACACGTATGTCCCGGGAAAAGCAGCCCAGCATGAAGTCAGCCATGTGTGCCAGACTCTGAGTAGGCATGACCTCACTGCCCCCACCAGAAGGATCATTTTCCATTTCCTCCTCTTCCTCCTCCTCTCCGCCCCATCCGCGCTGAACCAATGGGACGCACACAGCCTGACTGCTACCCTCGCCGCCAGCATCCTCTTCCACAGCCACCTCCACGTTGTCCTCCTCCTCCTCATCCTCCTCCTCCTGCAACTGCCACCGAGCAGCAGACAAAAGTGTGGTCTGACTGTCTACCTGCGTTGCGTCTCCTTCTACCCCCGTCTCCTCTGTGTGCAATGCGTTCTCCCTTATTGCGATGAGCGATTCTTTAAGGACGCCTAGGAGCGGGATGGTTACGCTCACTATAGCGTCCTCGCTGCTGACCTTCTTAGTGGACTCCTCAAAGATACGCAATACATCGCATATGTCTGCCATCCATGGCCACTCGTGGTTGGCAAACTGAGGGAGCTGAGTTGGAGGCACGCGTGGATGCATCATCTGGTACTCCATCAATGCTTTCTGCTGCTCACACACCCTGGCCAACATGCAATAGGTGGAATTCCAGCGAGTGGGCAGGTCGCACAACAGCCGATGTTGAGGCAAATGGAGGCGTTGCTGGATTTTTTTAAGCTAGCAGCAGCTACAGTTGACTTCCGAAAGTGAGCGCACAAGCGCCGCACTTTCACCAGTAGCTCTGCCAGGTTGGGGTAAGTCTTTAGAAACTTTTGTACTACCAAATTAAAAACGTGGGCCAGGCATGGTACGTGATTGAGTTCTGCAAGCTCCAGAGCCGCCACCAGGTTACGGCCGTTATCGCACACGACCATGCCTGGTCCTAGCTGCAGCGGCGACAGCCACATCTCTGTCTGCTGCAATATGGCGTGCCTCACCTCTGCGGCGCTGTGCTTCCTGTCGCCCAAGCTGATGAGCTTAAGCACCGCCTGCTGACGTCTCCCCGCGCCAGTGCTGCAACGCTTCCAGCTAGGGGCTGAGGGCGATGTTAAGGCAGAGGAGGAGGAGGAGGAGGAAGAGGAGGGGGGTCTATCAGAACCCGTGCTGGCAATCTTGGGCGGGGGTGGTATGTAGGCCGTCCCTGTTTGCGACCCCGTCCCCGCTTCCACAACATTCACCCAGTGTGCCGTCAAAAAGATGTAGCGTCCTTGGCCGCAAGCGCTTGTCCACGAGTCGGTGGTCAAGTGGACCTTTGCGCTGACTGCGTACCTCAGGGCCCGCCTGATGTTACGCGACACGTGCTGGTGCAGGGCGGGGACGCCACACTGGGAAAAATAGTGGCGGCTAGGGACGGAATAGCGAGGTGCGGCAGCCGCCATCAGGTCGCGGAAGGCCTGCGTCTCCACAAGCCTAAACGGCAACATCTCCAGGGCCAGCAGTTTGGAGATGAGGCAGGTTAAGGCTTGGGCTTGGGGGTGACTGGAGGCGTACTTCCGCCTGCGGTTGAACGCCTGCGAGATGGACAGTTGATGGGACGAGGAGATGGAAGGTGCAGACGAAGATGCGGGGGAAGGGGGGGCTGAAGGAGAAGGCCCCAAAGTAGCCGAGGCAGAGGCAGATGTGGAGGTGTCCTGGCTGGAGGTCTGGACCGCAGTGGCAGCACACAACAAAGGGGAAGAGGCAGTGGCAGCAAGACGGGGCGCAGGTTGTATTGCGTTTGCTCTCTCCCACTCAGCCCAGTGCTTGAATTCCAAGTGACGGCGCATGCCTGAGGTGGTCAGATTGCTCTTCTCAGAGCCCCTACTCAGTTTTGAGTGGCAGATTGCGCAAACCGCGCTCAGTTTGTCATCCGCGCAAACGTTAAAAAATCTCCACACCACAGAAGTACGAGGCCTCGATGGGGGAGCTTCGCGCGACTGCCTGCTGCCGGGAAGAGCTTCGGCCCTGCTGGCTGTGGCCTGCCTTCTCTGTCTGGACTGTCCTCTGCCTCTGGACTGTCCTCTGCCTCTTGCTGCCTTATTCGGTGATGCGCAGACCGCATCTCCACTGCTTTCCCCGCTGGACATCACCCCTGTCCAAGTGGGGTCGGTCATTTCGTCGTCCACCACCTCCTCTTCCACTTCCTCTCTCTGCTCCTCCTCCTGCCCACTGGACATTCCAACAGCCTCCCTTGATGGCAACTGCGTCTCATCATCATCGCTCATGATAGCAGATGCTGGTTCCGGGTCCACATCACTAGCAGATGGCGGATACTCAAGTGTTTGGGCATCACTACAAACAAATTCCTCTGCTAGCTCCTGGGATTCTTGCAGCACATCTGGAAAAGGACCCGAAAAGAGGTCCTGGGAGGGGTCAAGGTTGGGCTGACTCTGTTGGCCAGGTTGGGAGGAAGGAGGGTCAGAGTGAGACTGTGTGGATGACTGGGTGGTGGACAAGTGACTGGAAGCGTTATCGGCCATCCATTGCACCACCTGTTCACGCTGCTCAGGCCTTAACAGAGGTGTACCCCGCCCCCCGCATAACTGTCCCATAAAGGCAGGGAAGCTGGATGAGCGTAATGCTGGCTGCCCCTCACCAGCACGCATTGTATCCCCACTGGCTTCAACGCGGTTTGTGCCCCCACCAGCATTTCCGCGCCCCCGTCCTCGTCCACGTCCCTTTGCGCTAGCCCTCCGCATTTCAGACGTTTTACTTTTTTGGCCACGCGTTATGCCAAATATAAAAATATTTTTAAGAAGAACACCTGGCTATACAGCCGTATACTGCCAGAAGGTGAAATGGTGCCTATACGCACCGTGTATAAAACAGTGTTTTGTTGGCACAGAGGACACAAAACAGTAGTGCCAAATATAAATATATTTTTAAGAACACCTGGCTATACAGCCGTATACTGCCAGAAGGTGAAATGGTGCCTATACGCACCGTGTATAAAACAGTGTTTTGTTGGCACAGAGGACACAAAACAGTAGTGCCAAATATAAATATATTTTTAAGAACACCTGGCTATACAGCCGTATACTGCCAGAAGGTGAAATGGTGCCTATATACGCACCGGGTATATAACAAGGTTTTGTTGGTAAAGAGGACACAAAACAGTAGTGCCAAATATAAAAATATTTTTCAGAAAAACACCTGGCTATACAGCCGTATACTGCCAGAAGGTGAAATGGTGCCTATATACGCACCGGGTATATAACAAGGTTTTGTTGGTAAAGAGGACACAAAACAGTAGTGCCAAATATAAAAATATTTTTAAGAAAAACACCTGGCTATACAGCCGTATACTGCCAGAAGGTGAAATGGTGCCTATATACGCACCGGGTATATAACAAGGTTTTGTTGGTAAAGAGGACACAAAACAGTAGTGCCAAATATAAAAATATTTTTAAGAAAAACACCTGGCTATACAGCCGTATACTGCCAGAAGGTGAAATGGTGCCTATATACGCACCGGGTATATAACAAGGTTTTGTTGGTAAAGAGGACACAAAACAGTAGTGCCAAATATAAAAATATTTTTAAGAAAAACACCTGGCTATACAGCCGTATACTGCCAGAAGGTGAAATGGTGCCTATATACGCACCGGGTATATAACAAGGTTTTGTTGGTAAAGAGGACACAAAACAGTAGTGCCAAATATAAATATATTTTTAAGAAAAACACCTGGCTATACAGCCGTATACTGCCAGAAGGTGAAATGGTGCCTATACGCACCGGGTATATAACAAGGTTTTGTTGGCACAGAGGACACAAAACAGTAGTGCAAAATATAGTTTTGTATATAGGTGCTAATACACCACTGAAGTCTTTCTGTCCCTATTCCAGCATCAGCAGCTACCCCTCACTAAAGCAGCCGTTTTGAGCAGAGTGTATATAGTTTTGTATATAGGTGCTAATACACCACTGAAGTCTTTCTGTCCCTATTCCAGCAGCAGCAGCTACCCCTCACTAAAGCAGCCGTTGTGTGCAGTGTGTATATAGCTAGAATGAGCTATATACTGTTCAGCATAGTAGCCCTAATAAGGGCTCTTAATGACTCTCTTGTCTTCTGGTAGCTGGTATATATGGTGGTAAAAGGTATATTCTGAGCTTCTGGGGCCCTGCCTGACTACATAGGATATGAGCTATATACTGTTCAACGTAGCAGCCCTAATAAGGGCTCTTAAGGACTGTCTTGTCTTCTGGTAGCTGGTATATATGGTGGTAAAAGCTATATTCTGAGCTTCTGGGGCCCTGCCTGACTACATAGGATATGAGCTATATACTGTTCAGCGTAGCAGCCCTAATAAGGGCTCTTAAGGACTGTCTTGTCTTCTGGTAGCTGGTATATATGGTGGTAAAAGCTATATTCTGAGCTTCTGGGGCCCTGCCTGACTACATAGAATATGATGAGCTATATACTGTTCAACGTAGCAGCACTAATAAGGGCTCTTAAGGACTCTCTTGTCTTCTGGTAGCTGGTATATATGGTGGTAAAAGCTATATTCTGAGCTTCTGGGGCCCTGCCTGACTACATAGAATATGAGCTATATACTGTTCAGCGTAGCAGCCCTAATAAGGGCTCTTAAGGACTGTCTTGTCTTCTGGTAGCTGGTATATATGGTGGTAAAAGCTATATTCTGAGCTTCTGGGGCCCTGCCTGACTACATAGAAAATGATGAGCTATATACTGTTCAACGTAGCAGCCCTAATAAGGGCTCTTAAGGACTCTCTTGTCTTCTGGTAGCTGGTATATATGGTGGTAAAAGCTATATTCTGAGCTTCTGGGGCCCTGCCTGACTACATAGAATATGAGCTATATACTGTTCAACGTAGCAGCCCTAATAAGGGCTCTTAAGGACTCTCTTGTCTTCTGGTAGCTGGTATATATGGTGGTAAAAGCTATATTCTGAGCTTCTGGGGCCCTGCCTGACTACATAGAATATGAGCTATATACTGTTCAACATAGCAGCACTAATAAGGGCTCTTAAGGACTGTCTTGTCTTCTGGTAGCTGGTATATATGGTGGTAAAAGCTATATTCTGAGCTTCTGGGGCCCTGCCTGACTACATAGGATATGAGCTATATACTGTTCAACGTAGCAGCCCTAATAAGGGCTCTTAAGGACTGTCTTGTCTTCTGGTAGCTGGTATATATGGTGGTAAAAGCTATATTCTGAGCTTCTGGGGCCCTGCCTGACTACATAGAATATGAGCTATATACTGTTCAGCGTAGCAGCCCTAATAAGGGCTCTTAAGGACTGTCTTGTCTTCTGGTAGCTGGTATATATGGTGGTAAAAGCTATATTCTGAGCTTCTGGGGCCCTGCCTGACTACATAGAATATGATGAGCTATATACTGTTCAACGTAGCAGCACTAATAAGGGCTCTTAAGGACTGTCTTGTCTTCTGGTAGCTGGTATATATGGTGGTAAAAGCTATATTCTGAGCTTCTGGGGCTCTGCCTGACTACATAGAATATGAGCTATATACTGTTCAACGTAGCAGCCCTAATAAGGGCTCTTAAGGACTCTCTTGTCTTCTGGTAGCTGGTATATATGGTGGTAAAAGCTATATTCTGAGCTTCTGGGGCCCTGCCTGACTACATAGGATATGAGCTATATACTGTTCAACGTAGCAGCCCTAATAAGGGCTCTTAAGGACTCTCTTGTCTTCTGGTAGCTGGTATATATGGTGGTAAAAGCTATATTCTGAGCTTCTGGGGCCCTGCCTGACTACATAGAATATGAGCTATATACTGTTCAACGTAGCAGCCCTAATAAGGGCTCTTAAGGACTCTCTTGTCTTCTGGTAGCTGGTATATATGGTGGTAAAAGCTATATTCTGAGCTTCTGGGGCCCTGCCTGGCTACATAGAATATGAGCTATATACTGTTCAACGTAGCAGCACTAATAAGGGCTCTTAAGGACTGTCTTGTCTTCTGGTAGCTGGTATATATGGTGGTAAAAGCTATATTCTGAGCTTCTGGGGCCCTGCCTGACTACATAGGATATGAGCTATATACTGTTCAACGTAGCAGCCCTAAAAAGGGCTCTTAAGGACTGTCTTGTCTTCTGGTAGCTGGTATATATGGTGGTAAAAGCTATATTCTGAGCTTCTGGGGCCCTGCCTGACTACATAGGATATGAGCTATATACTGTTCAACGTAGCAGCCCTAATAAGGGCTCTTAAGGACTGTCTTGTCTTCTGGTAGCTGGTATATATGGTGGTAAAAGCTATATTCTGAGCTTCTGGGGCCCTGCCTGACTACATAGAATATGAGCTATATACTGTTTAACGTAGCAGCACAAATAAGGGCTCTTAAGGACTCTCTTGTCTTCTGGTAGCTGGTATATATGGTGGTAAAAGCTATATTCTGAGCTTCTGGGGCCCTGCCTGACTACATAGGATATGAGCTATATACTGTTCAACGTAGCAGCCCTAATAAGGGCTCTTAAGGACTCTCTTGTCTTCTGGTAGCTGGTATATATGGTGGTAAAAGGTATATTCTGAGCTTCTGGGGCCCTGCCTGACTACATAGAATATGAGCTATATACTGTTCAACGTAGCAGCACTAATAAGGGCTCTTAAGGACTCTCTTGTCTTCTGGTAGCTGGTATATATGGTGGTAAAAGCTATATTCTGAGCTTCTGGGGCCCTGCCTGACTACATAGGATATGAGCTATATACTGTTCAACGTAGCAGCCCTAATAAGGGCTCTTAAGGACTGTCTTGTCTTCTGGTAGCTGGTATATATGGTGGTAAAAGCTATATTCTGAGCTTCTGGGGCCCTGCCTGACTACATAGAATATGAGCTATATACTGTTCAGCGTAGCAGCCCTAATAAGGGCTCTTAAGGACTGTCTTGTCTTCTGGTAGCTGGTATATATGGTGGTAAAAGCTATATTCTGAGCTTCTGGGGCCCTGCCTGACTACATAGAATATGATGAGCTATATACTGTTCAACGTAGCAGCACTAATAAGGGCTCTTAAGGACTGTCTTGTCTTCTGGTAGCTGGTATATATGGTGGTAAAAGCTATATTCTGAGCTTCTGGGGCCCTGCCTGACTACATAGAATATGAGCTATATACTGTTCAACGTAGCAGCCCTAATAAGGGCTCTTAAGGACTCTCTTGTCTTCTGGTAGCTGGTATATATGGTGGTAAAAGCTATATTCTAAGCTTCTGGGGCCCTGCCTGACTACATAGGATATGAGCTATATACTGTTCAATGTAGCAGCCCTAATAAGGGCTCTTAAGGACTCTCTTGTCTTCTGGTAGCTGGTATATATGGTGGTAAAAGCTATATTCTGAGCTTCTGGGGCCCTGCCTGACTACATAGAATATGAGCTATATACTGTTCAACGTAGCAGCCCTAATAAGGGCTCTTAAGGACTCTCTTGTCTTCTGGTAGCTGGTATATATGGTGGTAAAAGCTATATTCTGAGCTTCTGGGGCCCTGCCTGACTACATAGAATATGAGCTATATACTGTTCAACGTAGCAGCACTAATAACGGCTCTTAAGGACTGTCTTGTCTTCTGGTAGCTGGTATATATGGTGGTAAAAGCTATATTCTGAGCTTCTGGGGCCCTGCCTGACTACATAGGATATGAGCTATATACTGTTCAACGTAGCAGCCCTAATAAGGGCTCTTAAGGACTGTCTTGTCTTCTGGTAGCTGGTATATATGGTGGTAAAAGCTATATTCTGAGCTTCTGGGGCCCTGCCTGACTACATAGGATATGAGCTATATACTGTTCAACGTAGCAGCCCTAATAAGGGCTCTTAAGGACTGTCTTGTCTTCTGGTAGCTGGTATATATGGTGGTAAAAGCTATATTCTGAGCTTCTGGGGCCCTGCCTGACTACATAGAATATGAGCTATATACTGTTCAACGTAGCAGCACTAATAAGGGCTCTTAAGGACTCTCTTGTCTTCTGGTAGCTGGTATATATGGTGGTAAAAGCTATATTCTGAGCTTCTGGGGCCCTGCCTGACTACATAGGATATGAGCTATATACTGTTCAACGTAGCAGCCCTAATAAGGGCTCTTAAGGACTCTCTTGTCTTCTGGTAGCTGGTATATATGGTGGTAAAAGGTATATTCTGAGCTTCTGGGGCCCTGCCTGACTACATAGAATATGAGCTATATACTGTTCAACGTAGCAGCACTAATAAGGGCTTTTAAGGACTCTCTTGTCTTCTGGTAGCTGGTATATATGGTGGTAAAAGCTATATTCTGAGCTTCTGGGGCCCTGCCTGACTACATAGGATATGAGCTATATACTGCTCAACGTAGCAGCCCTAATAAGGGCTCTTAAGGACTGTCTTGTCTTCTGGTAGCTGGTATATATGGTGGTAAAAGCTATATTCTGAGCTTCTGGGGCCCTGCCTGACTACATAGAATATGAGCTATATACTGTTCAGCGTAGCAGCCCTAATAAGGGCTCTTAAGGACTGTCTTGTCTTCTGGTAGCTGGTATATATGGTGGTAAAAGCTATATTCTGAGCTTCTGGGGCCCTGCCTGACTACATAGAATATGATGAGCTATATACTGTTCAACGTAGCAGCACTAATAAGGGCTCTTAAGGACTCTCTTGTCTTCTGGTAGCTGGTATATATGGTGGTAAAAGCTATATTCTGAGCTTCTGGGGCCCTGCCTGACTACATAGAATATGAGCTATATACTGTTCAACGTAGCAGCACTAATAAGGGCTCTTAAGGACTCTCTTGTCTTCTGGTAGCTGGTATATATGGTGGTAAAAGCTATATTCTGAGCTTCTGGGGCCCTGCCTGACTACATAGGATATGAGCTATATACTGTTCAACGTAGCAGCCCTAATAAGGGCTCTTAAGGACTGTCTTGTCTTCTGGTAGCTGGTATATATGGTGGTAAAAGCTATATTCTGAGCTTCTGGGGCCCTGCCTGACTACATAGAATATGAGCTATATACTGTTCAGCGTAGCAGCCCTAATAAGGGCTCTTAAGGACTGTCTTGTCTTCTGGTAGCTGGTATATATGGTGGTAAAAGCTATATTCTGAGCTTCTGGGGCCCTGCCTGACTACATAGAATATGATGAGCTATATACTGTTCAACGTAGCAGCACTAATAAGGGCTCTTAAGGACTGTCTTGTCTTCTGGTAGCTGGTATATATCGTGGTAAAAGCTATATTCTGAGCTTCTGGGGCCCTGCCTGACTACATAGAATATGAGCTATATACTGTTCAACGTAGCAGCCCTAATAAGGGCTCTTAAGGACTCTCTTGTCTTCTGGTAGCTGGTATATATGGTGGTAAAAGCTATATTCTGAGCTTCTGGGGCCCTGCCTGACTACATAGGATATGAGCTATATACTGTTCAACGTAGCAGCCCTAATAAGGGCTCTTAAGGACTCTCTTGTCTTCTGGTAGCTGGTATATATGGTGGTAAAAGGTATATTCTGAGCTTCTGGGGCCCTGCCTGCCTACATAGAATATGAGCTATATACTGTTCAGCGTAGCAGCCCTAATAAGGGCTCTTAAGGACTCTCTTGTCTTCTGGTAGCTGGTATATATGGTGGTAAAAGCTATATTCTGAGCTTCTGGGGCCCTGCCTGACTACATAGAATATGAGCTATATACTGTTCAACGTAGCAGCACTAATAAGGGCTCTTAAGGACTGTCTTGTCTTCTGGTAGCTGGTATATATGGTGGTAAAAGCTATATTCTGAGCTTCTGGGGCCCTGCCTGACTACATAGGATATGAGCTATATACTGTTCAACGTAGCAGCCCTAATAAGGGCTCTTAAGGACTGTCTTGTCTTCTGGTAGCTGGTATATATGGTGGTAAAAGCTATATTCTGAGCTTCTGGGGCCCTGCCTGACTACATAGGATATGAGCTATATACTGTTCAACGTAGCAGCCCGAATAAGGGCTCTTAAGGACTCTCTTGTCTTCTGGTAGCTGGTATATATGGTGGTAAAAGCTATATTCTGAGCTTCTGGGGCCCTGCCTGACTACATAGAATATGAGCTATATACTGTTCAGCGTAGCAGCCCTAATAAGGGCTCTTAAGGACTGTCTTGTCTTCTGGTAGCTGGTATATATTGTGGTAAAAGCTATATTCTGAGCTTCGGGGGCCCTGCCTGACTACATAGAATATGATGAGCTATATACTGTTCAACGTAGCAGCACTAATAAGGGCTCTTAAGGACTCTCTTGTCTTCTGGTAGCTGGTATATATGGTGGTAAAAGCTATATTCTGAGCTTCTGGGGCCCTGCCTGACTACATAGGATATGAGCTATATACTGTTCAACGTAGCAGCACTAATAAGGGCTCTTAAGGACTCTCTTGTCTTCTGGTAGCTGGTATATATGGTGGTAAAAGCTATATTCTGAGCTTCTGGGGCCCTGCCTGACTACATAGAATATGATGAGCTATATACTGTTCAACGTAGCAGCCCTAATAAGGGCTCTTAAGGACTCTCTTGTCTTCTGGTAGCTGGTATATATGGTGGTAAAAGCTATATTCTGAGCTTCTGGGGCCCTGCCTGACTACATAGAATATGAGCTATATACTGTTCAACGTAGCAGCCCTAATAAGGGCTCTTAAGGACTCTCTTGTCTTCTGGTAGCTGGTATATATGGTGGTAAAAGCTATATTCTGAGCTTCTGGGGCCCTGCCTGACTACATAGGATATGAGCTATATACTGTTCAACGTAGCAGCCCTAATAAGGGCTCTTAAGGACTCTCTTGTCTTCTGGTAGCTGGTATATATGGTGGTAAAAGCTATATTCTGAGCTTCTGGGGCCCTGCCTGACTACATAGAAAATGAGCTATATACTGTTCAGCGTAGTAGCCCTAATAAGGGCTCTTAAGGACTGTCTTGTCTTCTGGTAGCTGGTATATATGGTGGTAAAAGGTATATTCTGAGCTTCTGGGGCCCTGCCTGACTACATAGGATATGAGCTATATACTGTTCAACGTAGCAGCCCTAATAAGGGCTCTTAAGGACTGTCTTGTCTTCTGGTAGCTGGTATATATGGTGGTAAAAGCTATATTCTGAGCTTCTGGGGCCCTGCCTGACTACATAGGATATGAGCTATATACTGTTCAGCGTAGCAGCCCTAATAAGGGCTCTTAAGGACTGTCTTGTCTTCTGGTAGCTGGTATATATGGTGGTAAAAGCTATATTCTGAGCTTCTGGGGCCCTGCCTGACTACATAGAATATGATGAGCTATATACTGTTCAACGTAGCAGCACTAATAAGGGCTCTTAAGGACTCTCTTGTCTTCTGGTAGCTGGTATATATGGTGGTAAAAGCTATATTCTGAGCTTCTGGGGCCCTGCCTGACTACATAGAATATGAGCTATATACTGTTCAGCGTAGCAGCCCTAATAAGGGCTCTTAAGGACTGTCTTGTCTTCTGGTAGCTGGTATATATGGTGGTAAAAGCTATATTCTGAGCTTCTGGGGCCCTGCCTGACTACATAGAATATGATGAGCTATATACTGTTCAACGTAGCAGCCCTAATAAGGGCTCTTAAGGACTCTCTTGTCTTCTGGTAGCTGGTATATATGGTGGTAAAAGCTATATTCTGAGCTTCTGGGGCCCTGCCTGACTACATAGAATATGAGCTATATACTGTTCAACGTAGCAGCCCTAATAAGGGCTCTTAAGGACTCTCTTGTCTTCTGGTAGCTGGTATATATGGTGGTAAAAGCTATATTCTGAGCTTCTGGGGCCCTGCCTGACTACATAGGATATGAGCTATATACTGTTCAACGTAGCAGCCCTAATAAGGGCTCTTAAGGACTGTCTTGTCTTCTGGTAGCTGGTATATATGGTGGTAAAAGCTATATTCTGAGCTTCTGGGGCCCTGCCTGACTACATAGAATATGAGCTATATACTGTTCAGCGTAGCAGCCCTAATAAGTGCTCTTAAGGACTGTCTTGTCTTCTGGTAGCTGGTATATATGGTGGTAAAAGCTATATTCTGAGCTTCTGGGGCCCTGCCTGACTACATAGAATATGATGAGCTATATACTGTTCAACGTAGCAGCCCTAATAAGGGCTCTTAAGGACTGTCTTGTCTTCTGGTAGCTGGTATATATGGTGGTAAAAGCTATATTCTGAGCTTCTGGGGCCCTGCCTGACTACATAGAATATGATGAGCTATATACTGTTCAACGTAGCAGCACTAATAAGGGCTCTTAAGGACTCTCTTGTCTTCTGGTAGCTGGTATATATGGTGGTAAAAGCTATATTCTGAGCTTCTGGGGCCCTGCCTGACTACATAGGATATGAGCTATATACTGTTCAGCGTAGCAGCCCTAATAAGGGCTCTTAAGGACTGTCTTGTCTTCTGGTAGCTGGTATATATGGTGGTAAAAGCTATATTCTGAGCTTCTGGGGCCCTGCCTGACTACATAGAATATGATGAGCTATATACTGTTCAACGTAGCAGCCCTAATAAGGGCTCTTAAGGACTCTCTTGTCTTCTGGTAGCTGGTATATATGGTGGTAAAAGCTATATTCTGAGCTTCTGGGGCCCTGCCTGACTACATAGAATATGAGCTATATACTGTTCAACGTAGCAGCCCTAATAAGGGCTCTTAAGGACTCTCTTGTCTTCTGGTAGCTGGTATATATGGTGGTAAAAGCTATATTCTGAGCTTCTGGGGCCCTGCCTGACTACATAGGATATGAGCTATATACTGTTCAACGTAGCAGCCCTAATAAGGGCTCTTAAGGACTGTCTTGTCTTCTGGTAGCTGGTATATATGGTGGTAAAAGCTATATTCTGAGCTTCTGGGGCCCTGCCTGACTACATAGAATATGAGCTATATACTGTTCAGCGTAGCAGCCCTAATAAGTGCTCTTAAGGACTGTCTTGTCTTCTGGTAGCTGGTATATATGGTGGTAAAAGCTATATTCTGAGCTTCTGGGGCCCTGCCTGACTACATAGAATATGATGAGCTATATACTGTTCAACGTAGCAGCACTAATAAGGGCTCTTAAGGACTGTCTTGTCTTCTGGTAGCTGGTATATATGGTGGTAAAAGCTATATTCTGAGCTTCTGGGGCTCTGCCTGACTACATAGAATATGAGCTATATACTGTTCAACGTAGCAGCCCTAATAAGGGCTCTTAAGGACTCTCTTGTCTTCTGGTAGCTGGTATATATGGTGGTAAAAGCTATATTCTGAGCTTCTGGGGCCCTGCCTGACTACATAGGATATGAGCTATATACTGTTCAACGTAGCAGCCCTAATAAGGGCTCTTAAGGACTCTCTTGTCTTCTGGTAGCTGGTATATATGGTGGTAAAAGCTATATTCTGAGCTTCTGGGGCCCTGCCTGACTACATAGAATATGAGCTATATACTGTTCAACGTAGCAGCCCTAATAAGGGCTCTTAAGGACTCTCTTGTCTTCTGGTAGCTGGTATATATGGTGGTAAAAGCTATATTCTGAGCTTCTGGGGCCCTGCCTGGCTACATAGAATATGAGCTATATACTGTTCAACGTAGCAGCACTAATAAGGGCTCTTAAGGACTGTCTTGTCTTCTGGTAGCTGGTATATATGGTGGTAAAAGCTATATTCTGAGCTTCTGGGGCCCTGCCTGACTACATAGGATATGAGCTATATACTGTTCAACGTAGCAGCCCTAAAAAGGGCTCTTAAGGACTGTCTTGTCTTCTGGTAGCTGGTATATATGGTGGTAAAAGCTATATTCTGAGCTTCTGGGGCCCTGCCTGACTACATAGGATATGAGCTATATACTGTTCAACGTAGCAGCCCTAATAAGGGCTCTTAAGGACTGTCTTGTCTTCTGGTAGCTGGTATATATGGTGGTAAAAGCTATATTCTGAGCTTCTGGGGCCCTGCCTGACTACATAGAATATGAGCTATATACTGTTTAACGTAGCAGCACAAATAAGGGCTCTTAAGGACTCTCTTGTCTTCTGGTAGCTGGTATATATGGTGGTAAAAGCTATATTCTGAGCTTCTGGGGCCCTGCCTGACTACATAGGATATGAGCTATATACTGTTCAACGTAGCAGCCCTAATAAGGGCTCTTAAGGACTCTCTTGTCTTCTGGTAGCTGGTATATATGGTGGTAAAAGCTATATTCTGAGCTTCTGGGGCCCTGCCTGACTACATAGAATATGAGCTATATACTGTTCAACGTAGCAGCACTAATAAGGGCTCTTAAGGACTCTCTTGTCTTCTGGTAGCTGGTATATATGGTGGTAAAAGCTATATTCTGAGCTTCTGGGGCCCTGCCTGACTACATAGGATATGAGCTATATACTGTTCAACGTAGCAGCCCTAATAAGGGCTCTTAAGGACTGTCTTGTCTTCTGGTAGCTGGTATATATGGTGGTAAAAGCTATATTCTGAGCTTCTGGGGCCCTGCCTGACTACATAGAATATGAGCTATATACTGTTCAGCGTAGCAGCCCTAATAAGGGCTCTTAAGGACTGTCTTGTCTTCTGGTAGCTGGTATATATGGTGGTAAAAGCTATATTCTGAGCTTCTGGGGCCCTGCCTGACTACATAGAATATGATGAGCTATATACTGTTCAACGTAGCAGCACTAATAAGGGCTCTTAAGGACTGTCTTGTCTTCTGGTAGCTGGTATATATGGTGGTAAAAGCTATATTCTGAGCTTCTGGGGCCCTGCCTGACTACATAGAATATGAGCTATATACTGTTCAACGTAGCAGCCCTAATAAGGGCTCTTAAGGACTCTCTTGTCTTCTGGTAGCTGGTATATATGGTGGTAAAAGCTATATTCTGAGCTTCTGGGGCCCTGCCTGACTACATAGGATATGAGCTATATACTGTTCAACGTAGCAGCCCTAATAAGGGCTCTTAAGGACTCTCTTGTCTTCTGGTAGCTGGTATATATGGTGGTAAAAGCTATATTCTGAGCTTCTGGGGCCCTGCCTGACTACATAGAATATGAGCTATATACTGTTCAACGTAGCAGCCCTAATAAGGGCTCTTAAGGACTCTCTTGTCTTCTGGTAGCTGGTATATATGGTGGTAAAAGCTATATTCTGAGCTTCTGGGGCCCTGCCTGACTACATAGACTATGAGCTATATACTGTTCAACGTAGCAGCACTAATAAGGGCTCTTAAGGACTGTCTTGTCTTCTGGTAGCTGGTATATATGGTGGTAAAAGCTATATTCTGAGCTTCTGGGGCCCTGCCTGACTACATAGGATATGAGCTATATACTGTTCAACGTAGCAGCCCTAATAAGGGCTCTTAAGGACTGTCTTGTCTTCTGGTAGCTGGTATATATGGTGGTAAAAGCTATATTCTGAGCTTCTGGGGCCCTGCCTGACTACATAGGATATGAGCTATATACTGTTCAACGTAGCAGCCCTAATAAGGGCTCTTAAGGACTCTCTTGTCTTCTGGTAGCTGGTATATATGGTGGTAAAAGCTATATTCTGAGCTTCTGGGGCCCTGCCTGACTACATAGACTATGAGCTATATACTGTTCAACGTAGCAGCACTAATAAGGGCTCTTAAGGACTGTCTTGTCTTCTGGTAGCTGGTATATATGGTGGTAAAAGCTATATTCTGAGCTTCTGGGGCCCTGCCTGACTACATAGGATATGAGCTATATACTGTTCAACGTAGCAGCCCTAATAAGGGCTCTTAAGGACTGTCTTGTCTTCTGGTAGCTGGTATATATGGTGGTAAAAGCTATATTCTGAGCTTCTGGGGCCCTGCCTGACTACATAGGATATGAGCTATATACTGTTCAACGTAGCAGCCCTAATAAGGGCTCTTAAGGACTGTGTTGTCTTCTGGTAGCTGGTATATATGGTGGTAAAAGCAATATTCTGAGCTTCTGGGGCCCTGCCTGACTACATAGAATATGAGCTATATACTGTTCAACGTAGCAGCACTAATAAGGGCTCTTAAGGACTCTCTTGTCTTCTGGTAGCTGGTATATATGGTGGTAAAAGCTATATTCTGAGCTTCTGGGGCCCTGCCTGACTACATAGGATATGAGCTATATACTGTTCAACGTAGCAGCCCTAATAAGGGCTCTTAAGGACTCTCTTGTCTTCTGGTAGCTGGTATATATGGTGGTAAAAGGTATATTCTGAGCTTCTGGGGCCCTGCCTGACTACATAGAATATGAGCTATATACTGTTCAACGTAGCAGCACTAATAAGGGCTCTTAAGGACTCTCTTGTCTTCTGGTAGCTGGTATATATGGTGGTAAAAGCTATATTCTGAGCTTCTGGGGCCCTGCCTGACTACATAGGATATGAGCTATATACTGCTCAACGTAGCAGCCCTAATAAGGGCTCTTAAGGACTGTCTTGTCTTCTGGTAGCTGGTATATATGGTGGTAAAAGCTATATTCTGAGCTTCTGGGGCCCTGCCTGACTACATAGAATATGAGCTATATACTGTTCAGCGTAGCAGCCCTAATAAGGGCTCTTAAGGACTGTCTTGTCTTCTGGTAGCTGGTATATATGGTGGTAAAAGCTATATTCTGAGCTTCTGGGGCCCTGCCTGACTACATAGAATATGATGAGCTATATACTGTTCAACGTAGCAGCACTAATAAGGGCTCTTAAGGACTCTCTTGTCTTCTGGTAGCTGGTATATATGGTGGTAAAAGCTATATTCTGAGCTTCTGGGGCCCTGCCTGACTACATAGAATATGAGCTATATACTGTTCAACGTAGCAGCCCTAATAAGGGCTCTTAAGGACTCTCTTGTCTTCTGGTAGCTGGTATATATGGTGGTAAAAGGTATATTCTGAGCTTCTGGGGCCCTGCCTGACTACATAGAATATGAGCTATATACTGTTCAACGTAGCAGCACTAATAAGGGCTCTTAAGGACTCTCTTGTCTTCTGGTAGCTGGTATATATGGTGGTAAAAGCTATATTCTGAGCTTCTGGGGCCCTGCCTGACTACATAGGATATGAGCTATATACTGCTCAACGTAGCAGCCCTAATAAGGGCTCTTAAGGACTGTCTTGTCTTCTGGTAGCTGGTATATATGGTGGTAAAAGCTATATTCTGAGCTTCTGGGGCCCTGCCTGACTACATAGAATATGAGCTATATACTGTTCAGCGTAGCAGCCCTAATAAGGGCTCTTAAGGACTGTCTTGTCTTCTGGTAGCTGGTATATATGGTGGTAAAAGCTATATTCTGAGCTTCTGGGGCCCTGCCTGACTACATAGAATATGATGAGCTATATACTGTTCAACGTAGCAGCACTAATAAGGGCTCTTAAGGACTCTCTTGTCTTCTGGTAGCTGGTATATATGGTGGTAAAAGCTATATTCTGAGCTTCTGGGGCCCTGCCTGACTACATAGAATATGAGCTATATACTGTTCAACGTAGCAGCACTAATAAGGGCTCTTAAGGACTCTCTTGTCTTCTGGTAGCTGGTATATATGGTGGTAAAAGCTATATTCTGAGCTTCTGGGGCCCTGCCTGACTACATAGGATATGAGCTATATACTGTTCAACGTAGCAGCCCTAATAAGGGCTCTTAAGGACTGTCTTGTCTTCTGGTAGCTGGTATATATGGTGGTAAAAGCTATATTCTGAGCTTCTGGGGCCCTGCCTGACTACATAGAATATGAGCTATATACTGTTCAGCGTAGCAGCCCTAATAAGGGCTCTTAAGGACTGTCTTGTCTTCTGGTAGCTGGTATATATGGTGGTAAAAGCTATATTCTGAGCTTCTGGGGCCCTGCCTGACTACATAGAATATGATGAGCTATATACTGTTCAACGTAGCAGCACTAATAAGGGCTCTTAAGGACTGTCTTGTCTTCTGGTAGCTGGTATATATCGTGGTAAAAGCTATATTCTGAGCTTCTGGGGCCCTGCCTGACTACATAGAATATGAGCTATATACTGTTCAACGTAGCAGCCCTAATAAGGGCTCTTAAGGACTCTCTTGTCTTCTGGTAGCTGGTATATATGGTGGTAAAAGCTATATTCTGAGCTTCTGGGGCCCTGCCTGACTACATAGGATATGAGCTATATACTGTTCAACGTAGCAGCCCTAATAAGGGCTCTTAAGGACTCTCTTGTCTTCTGGTAGCTGGTATATATGGTGGTAAAAGCTATATTCTGAGCTTCTGGGGCCCTGCCTGCCTACATAGAATATGAGCTATATACTGTTCAGCGTAGCAGCCCTAATAAGGGCTCTTAAGGACTCTCTTGTCTTCTGGTAGCTGGTATATATGGTGGTAAAAGCTATATTCTGAGCTTCTGGGGCCCTGCCTGACTACATAGAATATGAGCTATATACTGTTCAACGTAGCAGCACTAATAAGGGCTCTTAAGGACTGTCTTGTCTTCTGGTAGCTGGTATATATGGTGGTAAAAGCTATATTCTGAGCTTCTGGGGCCCTGCCTGACTACATAGAATATGAGCTATATACTGTTTAACGTAGCAGCACAAATAAGGGCTCTTAAGGACTGTCTTGTCTTCTGGTAGCTGGTATATATGGTGGTAAAAGCTATATTCTGAGCTTCTGGGGCCCTGCCTGACTACATAGAATATGAGCTATATACTGTTCAGCGTAGCAGCCCTAATAAGGGCTCTTAAGGACTGTCTTGTCTTCTGGTAGCTGGTATATATGGTGGTAAAAGCTATATTCTGAGCTTCTGGGGCCCTGCCTGACTACATAGAATATGATGAGCTATATACTGTTCAACGTAGCAGCACTAATAAGGGCTCTTAAGGACTGTCTTGTCTTCTGGTAGCTGGTATATATCGTGGTAAAAGCTATATTCTGAGCTTCTGGGGCCCTGCCTGACTACATAGAATATGAGCTATATACTGTTCAACGTAGCAGCCCTAATAAGGGCTCTTAAGGACTCTCTTGTCTTCTGGTAGCTGGTATATATGGTGGTAAAAGCTATATTCTGAGCTTCTGGGGCCCTGCCTGACTACATAGAATATGATGAGCTATATACTGTTCAACGTAGCAGCCCTAATAAGGGCTCTTAAGGACTCTCTTGTCTTCTGGTAGCTGGTATATATGGTGGTAAAAGCTATATTCTGAGCTTCTGGGGCCCTGCCTGACTACATAGAATATGAGCTATATACTGTTCAACGTAGCAGCCCTAATAAGGGCTCTTAAGGACTCTCTTGTCTTCTGGTAGCTGGTATATATGGTGGTAAAAGCTATATTCTGAGCTTCTGGGGCCCTGCCTGACTACATAGGATATGAGCTATATACTGTTCAACGTAGCAGCCCTAATAAGGGCTCTTAAGGACTCTCTTGTCTTCTGGTAGCTGGTATATATGGTGGTAAAAGCTATATTCTGAGCTTCTGGGGCCCTGCCTGACTACATAGAAAATGAGCTATATACTGTTCAGCGTAGTAGCCCTAATAAGGGCTCTTAAGGACTGTCTTGTCTTCTGGTAGCTGGTATATATGGTGGTAAAAGGTATATTCTGAGCTTCTGGGGCCCTGCCTGACTACATAGAAAATGAGCTATATACTGTTCAGCGTAGTAGCCCTAATAAGGGCTCTTAAGGACTGTCTTGTCTTCTGGTAGCTGGTATATATGGTGGTAAAAGGTATATTCTGAGCTTCTGGGGCCCTGCCTGACTACATAGAAAATGAGCTATATACTGTTCAGCGTAGTAGCCCTAATAAGGGCTCTTAAGGACTGTCTTGTCTTCTGGTAGCTGGTATATATGGTGGTAAAAGGTATATTCTGAGCTTCTGGGGCCCTGCCTGCCTACATATGAGCCATATACCGTTCAGCGTAGTAGCCCTAATAAGGGCTCTTAATGACTCTCTTGTCTTCTGGTAGCTGGTATAGATGGTGGTAAAAGCGATATTCCGAGCTTCTGGGGCCCTGCCAGCGACAGCCTGTCTTTCCCTGCTGTGAGTGTCTGTCCCTCACTAAGTTCAAGCTGCTAATGCTGACGAAGAGGAAGTGCTGAGTTTTGTATATTCGAGGTCACATGGTTTTTCCAGCCAATGCGTGTAGACGCCGTTTTCGCGATGCCAGCGTCCTCCCAGGACCTGTCCCACCCCCCCTGCATGGTGATTGGTGTAAAAAACGCGCCAGGGAAGGTGGGAGGGGAAACGAATTGTGAGTGCGCCATCGCCGCTGTACTCGATCGAAATCGAGTATGACGAACAGCGTAGTATTCGATCGAATACCGGCTCGGTCGAATACTACTCGCTCATCACTAGTTTCTATCCTAAAATTTACGTCCGTTCGTATGGCAGTTCGGGAATCAGACCTATGTCAGTTTCCATCCTGAATTTTCCGTTTCATTTCTCAGGTTGCAACATTGGTTTTGCCCTTTTTCCGTTTTTGTCTGGACGTAAATCCTTCTGATCTTGCGGCTGCGCACTACAAACTTACCTCATTAAAGTGCATTCTAAATATTTGGTCTTATTTTTCTTTATTTCATTCATTTTGTAGTAACCAACCATTAATGAATGCATTTGCAAGTAAATCTTACTTTGTTTAATTTTTAGTTAACTTGCATTTTTTACTTGTGGATGTAATTTTAATATTTTGGCTTCAAATGGTACAACTTTAAATTTTGTGTGTGGTTACCCACACCCTCTCCATACAGATTGCTCTCAAATATAAAAAAACACCCAGCAACTTCTGCATGTTATGAGTCTAGAAACAGCCAAGATGGCGGCTCAGGTATTATCGGGCAGCCTGCAAACAGAAAGGGCCTTGTGACTGTGTTGCTCTGCATTCTTTGATTTCTGACCTTTCCGTGCCCCCAGCTCTGCTGTGTCTGTGCAAAATACAGCAGTAACCCACATCCTGCACTTTATCCCGCTCTCCTCTCCTCAGTAAGTGTGATGCATCTGACCAAAGATGTGCTTAAATAATTAAACAAAGCAAAGGTAAACAACTACACCAATAAATGCAATCTAAAAATATTATTCTAGTACATCAATTTAAAAATAAATACCAAAGGACATAAATTTCTTTAATTAACGCAAATATATTGCAAAATAAAGGTTTACATGCAAAGGACTAATTAAGGTCCACATTAAAATGCTTTTATAAGGCATACATGAATCAGGTATGCATTGCCATACAATTTATGGCCTCGGCCATGCTGATACATGCAGTTCATTGGAGCTCAAGACGCGCAGACTCCTCCACATAAGGCTCGATTCAGAGACACATTCGTCCGGACTTCCGTAGCTGTCTGTGAAAGTTTTGGTGGGTGTTTGTCATTTTTTGGCTTTTTTTCGTACATTTTTCACTCGCACGAACGTTCGGGAGAATGTGTATATGCGCTTTCAATAAACGGAAGCAATTCGGAACATTTCCAAACAAAATTGAAAAATTTCCGTTCCTTCAGAAAACTTCCGTTGCTGGGATGGTTTCCGTCTGATTCAGAGAGCTGATTTCCGACGGATCACCACCCTATAAATCCGTTTAATTGTAAAACCACTTCCGACACCTCTGAGGGCTCGGATTGCTATTGTTGAACATGTTTTGCGGCTATGTGGAGGAGTCTGCGCGCCTTTAGCACCAAGGCATTGCATGTATCAGCATGGCCAAGGCCATAAATTGTATAGCAATGCACCTGAATCAATACATTTCATGTATGTCTTATAGATGCATTTTAATGCTGACCTAAATTAGTCCTTAGCATGTAAACATTTATTTTTCCACACATCCATATAATTGCTATATTTTTTTAGACTTATGTCCTTTGTGAATTATATTTGGATTGTTGAACTTGAATCTTAATGTGTTGTAGGAGTTAGTGTTTTAGTTGGTTACCTTTGCTTTGTGTAATTATTTTATATTTGGTTGCAGGAACTGCAAGATGTGCCACTCGCCCTTGCTCCTGATGCCCGTTCTTTGCCTGCAGAATGCGGGCCAGGGGTTCTCTAATCGGGCACTATGCAAAACCCGGCCCGTGGTGGCGAGGCCCTCTGGCTTTTGAAGTCCAGATTTAGGTGTTTGGACCATACGGGGGGGGGGGGGGCACTGCAGTATGACCCCAACAAGGTTATACCAAAATTTTAATTTACAGGGACCACACGTGCCAGAGTGGCACAACTGAGTGTCAGGGTCCTTCAGTTGGTGGGCGAGATGCAGGAGCTGCGCAACTCGTTGGGGACCACAGATGAAGAATAATGTTCAGTGGCCTGCCATTTCTATGTATTTTGTTTTTTATAGTTGTAAAAAGTTGAAATTAAACACATTTTTAAAAAATGCATATTTGATGCTGGTAATTATTACAAAAAAATTACATTGTCATTTCATTAACAAACTACATTAACACAAAACTAATGGGCACAGAAATATTTAAAGATGAATATTCACATGACCGAGAAGTGATTTGGGTGTGCTTTAAGGGTCCAAAAGGGAAGATGGAGAATAGTGATAAGTGATTTGGGTAAGTTTTAGGGTGCTAAAATGGAAGAAGAACCTAAGCGCTAAGTGATTTGGGTAAGTTTTAGCGACCGAAAATGGAAAAGGCAGGATAGTGGTTAGGGTGAGCTTTAAGGGTCCAAAAGGGAAGATGGAGGATGGAGTGCTAAGTGGTTTAGCTAAACATTGTAGTAGAAGTGAGGGTGGCAAATATGTAGGCGAGCACTTTAATGAGTTAAGTTTGTAGTGCGCAGGCGCAAGATCGTAAGGATTCTGTCTGGACGAATATTTTTGGTAAAATGGAAACAGAATCTATCGGGAAACGTAAAGGATTCGTTGGAGGATACGATGGGAAAAGGGCAAAAGCGAAAGCCTACGTTGTAACATGTGTAAATGAAACGGAAAAGTCTGGATGGAAAATGACATCCGCATAATTCGTAATCTGCCGTACGAACGGACGGAAACTTTACACAAGAGGCTCGATTCAGAGAGACACCCAAAAACTTTCGTTTTGGTGCCGACGTCGTAAGATTTTCAAAATTTCCCGCTCTCGCATGAACGTTCGAGCGATTCTATGCATGCTTCGTAAACCTTCCGTAGCGCGTCCGTGTGCTCGTATGCCAGAGTACGCAGACGAGGCTGTCATTTTCCATCGAAAATGTTCAGATTCATTTTTCACAACTACCAACGTAGCCTTTCGTTTTTGCCCTTTTCCCATCGTATCCTCACACGAATCCTATCATTTTCCCGCTACATCCTGCTTCATTTTTTCCTAAAATATCTGTCCAGACGAAATTCTTACGATATTGCGCCTGCGCACTACAAACTTCTCTCATTAAAGTGCTCGCATACATAATTTCACTTCCATCACTAAACTCACCCTAACCACTTCGCGCTATCCTGCCTTTTCCCTTGAGGTCCCTTAAAGCTCACCCTAACCACTTTGCGCTTTGTTTCTTCTTCCATTTTCACACCCTAAAACTTACCCAAATCACTTAGCGCCTTCTTTCTTCTTCCATTTTAGGTCCCTAAAACTTACCCAAATCACTTAGCGCCTTGTTTCTTCTTCCATTTTAGGTCCCTAAAACTTACCCAAATCACTTAGCGCCTTGTTTCTTCTTCCATTTTCACACCCTAAAACTTACCCAAATCACTTAGCGCCTTGTTTCTTCTTCCATTTTCACACCCTAAAACTTACCCAAATCACTTAGCGCCTTGTTTCTTCTTCCATTTTAGGTCCCTAAAACTTACCCAAATCACTTAGCGCCTTGTTTCTTCTTCCATTTTCACACCCTAAAACTTACCCAAATCACTTAGCGCCTTGTTTCTTCTTCCATTTTCACACCCTAAAACTTACCCAAATCACTTAGCGCCTTGTTTCTTCTTCCATTTTAGGTCCCTAAAACTTACCCAAATCACTTAGCGCCTTGTTTCTTCTTCCATTTTAGGTCCCTAAAACTTACCCAAATCACTTAGCGCCTTGTTTCTTCTTCCATTTTCACACCCTAAAACTTACCCAAATCACTTAGCGCCTTGTTTCTTCTTCCATTTTCACACCCTAAATTTACCCAAATCACTTAGCGCCTTGTTTCTTCTTCCATTTTAGGTCCCTAAAACTTACCCAAATCACTTCGCGCTTTGTTTCTTCTTCCATTTTCACACCCTAAAACTTACCCAAATCACTTAGCGCCTTCTTTCTTCTTCCATTTTAGGTCCCTAAAACTTACCCAAATCACTTAGCGCCTTCTTTCTTCTTCCATTTTCACACCCTAAAACTTACCCAAATCACTTAGCGCCTTGTTTCTTCTTCCATTTTCACACCCTAAAACTTACCCAAATCACTTCGCGCTTTGTTTCTTCTTCCATTTTCACACCCTAAAACTTACCCAAATCACTTAGCGCCTTCTTTCTTCTTCCATTTTAGGTCCCTAAAACTTACCCAAATCACTTAGCGCCTTGTTTCTTCTTCCATTTTCACACCCTAAAACTTACCCAAATCACTTAGTGCCTTGTTTCTTCTTCCATTTTCACACCCTAAAACTTACCCAAATCACTTAGCGCCTTGTTTCTTCTTCCATTTTCACACCCTAAAACTTACCCAAATCACTTAGCGCCTTGTTTCTTCTTCCATTTTAGGTCCCTAAAACTTACCCAAATCACTTCGCGCTTTGTTTCTTCTTCCATTTTCACACCCTAAAACTTACCCAAATCACTTAGCGCCTTCTTTCTTCTTCCATTTTCTGTCCCTAAAACTTACCCAAATCACTTAGCGCCTTGTTTCTTCTTCCATTTTCACACCCTAAAACTTACCCAAATCACTTAGCGCCTTCTTTCTTCTTCCATTTTAGGTCCCTAAAACTTACCCAAATCACTTAGCGCCTTGTTTCTTCTTCCATTTTCACACCCTAAAACTTACCCAAATCACTTAGCGCCTTGTTTCTTCTTCCATTTTCACACCCTAAAACTTACCCAAATCACTTAGCGCCTTGTTTCTTCTTCCATTTTAGGTCCCTAAAACTTACCCAAATCACTTCGCGCTTTGTTTCTTCTTCCATTTTCACACCCTAAAACTTACCCAAATCACTTAGCGCCTTCTTTCTTCTTCCATTTTAGGTCCCTAAAACTTACCCAAATCACTTAGCGCCTTGTTTCTTCTTCCATTTTCACACCCTAAAACTTACCCAAATCACTTCGCGCCTTGTTTCTTCTTCCATTTTCACACCCTAAAACTTACCCAAATCACTTAGCGCCTTGTTTCTTCTTCCATTTTAGGTCCCTAAAACTTACCCAAATCACTTAGCGCCTTCTTTCTTCTTCCATTTCAGGTCCCTAAAACTTACCCAAATCACTTAGCGCCTTGTTTCTTCTTCCATTTTCACACCCTAAAACTTACCCAAATCACTTCGCGCCTTGTTTCTTCTTCCATTTTCACACCCTAAAACTTACCCAAATCACTTAGCGCCTTGTTTCTTCTTCCATTTTAGGTCCCTAAAACTTACCCAAATCACTTAGCGCCTTCTTTCTTCTTCCATTTCAGGTCCCTAAAACTTACCCAAATCACTTAGCGCCTTCTTTCTTCTTCCATTTTCACACCCTAAAACTTACCCAAATCACTTCACGGACATCACAATCTTGATTTTCAAATATGTCATTGTCCCCTTGTTTTTGTTAAATGTATGTGTGCAAATAAATGGGACAACATGTTTTTTTTGTATTTATTGGTCAATTGCCATTATTTTTTTAAATTTTTGGCCCAACTTTGGCCATAAAAAATTAAAAACTATATACAAATTGTTTGTTGGTAATTAAAAATATATACACTATTTTTTTTTTTAAACTTTAAAAACTATATACAATAAAAACTTTTTAAAAAAAAATAAAACTATATACAAAAAACTTTGGTGTTTAACCAATAAAACTATGTACAAATCAAACTATTTACAAATCTACAGGGCCAGGAACCAGGACACTAGTCTTCCTCTTCTGTTGTCCCCAACGTGTCCCGCATCGCCTGCAGATCGGCCACCAACTCAAGGACCCTCCGATTCATATCAGCAAGTCGCTGTCTTGTGGTCCCTGCCAAAAAATCAGAAAAACAAATTATTCGGAGAACAATACATGTTTCTCACCTGTGGATTTAATGTATTTTAATAAACAAATTAACTATAATGCACAGATGTCATTAATGACAGGAATTAAGGTTAGGAAGTGGCCACAGGTCATTAAGCTAATTAAGTGGGCACAGGACAGTTGGGCAACTAATTAAGCTAATTCAGTGGGCACAGGACAGTTGGGCAACTAATTAAGCTAATTCAGTGGGCACAGGACAGTTGGGCAACTAATTAAGCTAATTCAGTGGCCACAGGACAGTTGGGCAACTAATTAAGCTAATTCAGTGGGCACAGGACAGTTGGGCAACTAATTAAGCTAATTCAGTGGGCACAGGACAGTTGGGCAACTAATTAAGCTAATTCAGTGGGCACAGGACAGTTGGGCAACTAATTAAGCTAATTCAGTGGCCACAGGACAGTTGGGCAACTAATTAAGCTAATTCAGTGGGCACAGGACAGTTGGGCAACTAATTAAGCTAATTCAGTGGCCACAGGACAGTTGGGCAACTAATTAAGCTAATTCAGTGGGCACAGGACAGTTGGGCAACTAATTAAGCTAATTCAGTGGCCACAGGACAGTTGGGCAACTAATTAAGCTAATTCAGTGGCCACAGGACAGTTGGGCAACTAATTAAGCTAATTCAGTGGCCACAGGTCCCTCTTATATTGGCATTGACTAGGGCATTATGTGTTTTGGTGTTCATGGGAATTTAGACAGAAATCTCTAT
This sequence comes from Gastrophryne carolinensis, assembly GCA_027917425.1. Taxonomy (NCBI): domain Eukaryota; kingdom Metazoa; phylum Chordata; class Amphibia; order Anura; family Microhylidae; genus Gastrophryne; species Gastrophryne carolinensis. The sequence continues at coordinate 405,007,468 of CM051238.1, read as the reverse complement.
AATACCATGACTACTTACTTGGTTGGTGGCCGAGAGATGGCTCGTTGGGGACAACACCCTGAGGTCCTGGTTCCTGGCTCTGCTGTGAAGAAGTGCCTGTAGAAACATGGGCCAAATGGTTAGTTTGGATGTCTGATTCCGCAGTCCTCAAATGTTTTTAGCTAAGTCTGGGTCACATCACTCACCTTCTCCAGGGTCTTGTGGGCTCCTATCTGCTGCCTCCTCACCCACTACTTCACCCGCAACCGACACATCTACAAATACAGAATAAAGGATTCAGTTTGGTGATATCAGGAGCTAGCAATTATATGTTTGGGTGTAGACATGAAGAGTGACATACCAGAGGATCCCGCATGCGTGGCAGGGTACGACTGCCTGCCCACGCTGTGCCGCCCCTCCTCTGTGGTAAGGTCCAGGGGCTGGTCTGAGGAGGCCACAGAGGAGGGGTCGGCCCGTTGCCCTGGAGATCCACCACCTTCACTCCCAGCTGCAGAATCATGCAGCACTGGTCGGCCTGTGCGCCTCCGGGTGCGGCGAATTCTGTAATCCATTTCCAACACTACAAAAGAGAAGGCATTATAAATAAAAGGCCTAAATTCTGTCCTAGTTACATCTTGCATGCAAGCGCTATGTACTTACTTGGGAAATGGATTACAAAAAACCTCCGCACCCGGGGCATGTGCAGTCGCTTCAGGTCCGACCAATGCTGCATGATCTGTGTGTGGGTGAAGGTGGTGTCGGTCTGGTGTTGTATCTCCGAGATGATCTCCAGGGCGACGTTTCGTTTGGCAAACGAGTTGGGCAGGTAGTCGTACCTGCGCTCCAGCATGGTCTGCAAAACAAAAAGCAAACATAGCAAGAACTCAGAAATGCATATGTAGAAGAGGCAACAATACATTATTTGGTTCAATCACATGAACACATACACACACACACTTTTAGGCTAAGTTAACTTTCAAATATGGCAGCACTGTCGTTTGGCACGTGTGTGGCGTGCGCTTGGTTGTGCATGTAGTCGAACCAAAGCTTTAACAAAAATATTACTTTATGCGCATCCTTAACATGTAGAGCAACAATTAACAATCCAAGCAAAGTCGTTAAAAGACACTTACAAGCATGATTATCTCTTCTTGTTGGCGGGTGAAGATAGTGGGCGCCATCTTTCTTCTTCTTCTAGGCAGCAGATAAGCACGGCCCCAGCGGTTTCCGGGTTTCGCACGGCCGTGCGAACGGCCGGACGTGCGCGTAAGCGAACGCGTAGGCGTCACACGCCGGAGACCTTATTTAAAGGTCCCTGCACACACAGCTCATTCTCTTTGAGAGTCCACACAAAATGGCACCCAAAAGAAAACTTCCAGCAAAGAAGCAGAGCAAGCAGGCTGAGCAGGGCGAGGGTCCGCAAACAAGGTCTCAAGAGCCTAAAGCCCGACTAAGGGCTACCACCAAGGCTGCGGCAAAAAAGGAGGTTGCAGCACCACCACAACCAAGGAGCAAGGTAACCAAGCCTGCTAAAACTCATGCCCCACAGATGGGTAAGAGGGGACGAAGCCCAACCCCACCCTGCCCCACATCATCCCCCCCACGTGGCACCAAGGCCATAGGCAAAGGCCAAAAACACCGGGCCAGAAGCCGCAGCAGGGGCCGAACCACCTCCCGGTCCAGAAGCCGCAGCAGGGGCCCAAGGAGCCGCAGGGGCCGAACCACCTCCCGGTCCAGAAGCCGCAGCAGGGGCCCAAGGCGCTGCAGGGGCCAAACCAGAACACGCTCCAGAAGCCCGAAAAGCCGCCAAAGGCCAACGGCCCCCTCCCCCCCCCGCACGTGGCTCAAAAACTAAGGCCAAGCAAACCACCTCCAAGGCCCCACAGACCCAGCCAACCACCTCCAAGGGCCCACAGACCCAGCCAACCACCTCCAAGGGCCCACAGAGCCAGCCAACCACCTCCAAGGCCCCACAGACCCACAGCAGCAGCTCAAGCTCGCCAACACCCTCTCTTGCTCGCCCACATTATCCTCCGGCACAGGTTGGCATGCATTCACCCTATGCCACATCTACACCTGCAACTTCAGGGTCCACCCAGCCAAGAACACCCAGTCCCTTCCCAAGTCCAGTAAGATCAACAGCCAGCCTCCAGTCCTTGAGGTCTCCTCCATCCCCCCAGGCCAGAATGTCACCCCATTTGCAACCAAGCAGTGAGGAGCCACAACCACCCCGAAGAGGGCGCAACTTGCGCAGAGGACACTTGGGTGGCCGTTTTGCTGAGTCCCAAACTCTGGCATTGGCTACTGGGCTCACCTTACATTTTGATGAGCTATATGGTAGAAGATCAAAACACACCAGTAAACAGCGCAAAACTGAGATTTTTGAAGAACTCACCAGGCAAGTCAATGCAGCGGGTGAGGAACGTAAAGATATGGACCAGATTCAACGGAAGATTTCGGACCTGAAATATGCAGTGCGGAAGAAAGAGAATCTAAGGCGGATGCACAGGTACATAGCTAATGTTTGGGTTTTTCTTATTCTTGTCTGTCCATCAGTGCGCTTAATTATGCTTACTATGTTTTTCAGCTAAACAACTGGCGGAGGTTTCCCAACCAAAATGCGATTTACACCGGCTGAGGAGATGGTGCTGTCCTTATTACATCCCGTGGCCTTAGAGGGACACTCGGGCCAGCAGGACACCGACAACCCACCAATTCCTGCAGGTTAGTAATGTCTGAATGACCACACAAATGTATTGAAACATACACATACGCAGCACGGGCTAGCTAAGCACATGGCTGTAGGGGGTGGGAGCAAGGGCTAGCTAAGCACATGGCTGTAGGGGGTGGGAGCAAGGGCAAGCTAAGCACATGGCTCTAGGGGGTGGGAGCAAGGGCTAGCTAAGCACATGGCTCTAGGGGGTGGGAGCAAGGGCTAGCTAAGCACATGGCTCTAGGGGGTGGGAGCAAGGGCTAGCTAAGCACATGGCTCTAGGGGGTGGGAGCAAGGGCTAGCTAAGCACATGGCTGTAGGGGGTGGGAGCAAGGGCAAGCTAAGCACATGGCTCTAGGGGGTGGGAGCAAGGGCTAGCTAAGCACATGGCTCTAGGGGGTGGGAGCAAGGGCTAGCTAAGCACATGGCTCTAGGGGGTGGGAGCAAGGGCTAGCTAAGCACATGGCTCTAGGGGGTGGGAGCAAGGGCTAGCTAAGCACATGGCTGTAGGGGGTGGGAGCAAGGGCAAGCTAAGCACATGGCTCTAGGGGGTGGGAGCAAGGGCTAGCTAAGCACATGGCTGTAGGGGGTGGGAGCAAGGGCAAGCTAAGCACATGGCTCTAGGGGGTGGGAGCAAGGGCTAGCTAAGCACATGGCTCTAGGGGGTGGGAGCAAGGGCTAGCTAAGCACATGGCTCTAGGGGGTGGGAGCAAGGGCTAGCTAAGCACATGGCTCTAGGGGGTGGGTTTGTTAGGAGTGCTCACTTTGACTAGGGAGTGTCATGGGTGTGGCCTGGTAATGTGCAAATTGACATCCACATACATGATGTTTAATGAAATTTGTGAAAAATATGTCACTTCGAAGTGTAGAAAAGGAATGGGTGCTATGTATTAATTGACAAGCACACGCCACAATAACATCTTTGCCTGTTGGTCAATTTGGTTGGAGCTGGTTTAGTTGCACAACTGATTAAGATGGTTTTCTAGGAAGGTTTTATGCCATACAAATGTTCCCCACCAGAATCATATTGTAAGTGATTTTTCCCACCTTAGTGTGTTAACTTCCTCCCCTTAAAGGGATGTTGCAACTCACACATCAGCCATTCTTTGCATGTTTGGTTTGAGACACGTGATGTGTCTAGTCTGGTTTAACAATCCATGCACTAATGTAATGGGATTCCTAGGGAATGCCAAGTGGCCACGTTGTGGGAGGGGCCCTTACTGCTTTGCCACGTTTCTTGGATTACCATATGTGTTCTTAATCATAAACTATGCATAGTTGTGTGTATTAATCGCTCTTTTTCTTCTAAAGCAGGCCAGCATCATCCCTCAGCTAGTGGGGACTCCTCTGCCATGTTACCGCGTCCGTCTTCTTCCGTGCTGCATAGGACCCAGGATCCGATGTCTACGGTAAGTGTATTTTGAGGCTGTTGTGTATGCATGTAGCTTGCCATGTTTGGCTTGTGTGGTTTTTATAGGTATTCCACACACTGAACCTGTTTTTTTTTACATGTCCCCAACAGAGCCACACACTGATGGAGCAAATCCAGGAGCAGGAGGAAGATGAAAGCTTCCTAGGAGATTCTGAAGATCTTCCCCTGGGACAGAATCTGCAACTGTCCCAAAATGTGTCTCCGCCAAATCCACAGCAGCAGAGTGAAGCTGGCTGCATGCTGCCTGCACATCGTGGGCAGCATGCAGAGACTGACCCTCCAGTCCCCAGTTTCACATCTGCTGCTGAGGATTTGGCGAGCACACCTGTGGCTGTTGGGGGTCCTCGAGCAACATCATCTGCACGCCCCACAACCCGGGGAATTGGGCGGCGTACTCAGCAACGTCGCCCAGTTTCCCAGGGGAGGGGCGTGCAGATGATGGAGTCAGCATGGCACCATGAGAGGCGCCTTTTTCGCCGCCAAAACCAACAAAATCAGGAGCATATTAGGGGCCAATTAGAGTCCCTAAATACTACCTTCAGTGCCGTGCTGACTGAATTGAGGACCCATAACAGCCACATGGCCAACTTGACTTCTGAAATAAGGTCAGGCATGGCCGAAATGCACACTAACCAAAGACACATTTTGGAACAGTTGCAGATTCTGAATGCCACACAGGCCCATGTTATGGCCCCCCCCCACCAAGGGCCCCAACCTGGGTTCTATGGGCATCACACATATTAAGGTGTGTTAGGCATGAATCTGGTCCATATCTTTGCGAAACCTACCCACTGGATTGACTTGTCTGGTGAGGCCTAAAAATCTCAGATTTTGCGCTGTTCTTGCTCGGTTGTTTTTGATTATCCACCATATAGCTCATTCAAGGACTGAGGTAGCCCAGTAGCCAATGCCAGAGTCCAAGACTCACTGAATCGGCCACTTAAGGTGTTGCGCGGCTGCCATGGCCACAATAACATTTGTGGTGGCTCCTCATGTTTGGCGGCATGATTGGGTGACATTCTGGCCTTAACATCTAAGACCTTGGACCCTGGCTGTGATTGTACTGGATTTGGATTGGGACTGGGTGTTCTTGTTTGGGTGGCCCACTGACTTACAGGTGTAGATGTGGCATAGCTAGGTTTGCTTTCAACCTGTGTCGGTGGAAAATGTGGGCAAGCAGGAGAGGGATTAATTTTGTGCTATTTACTTTGTGTACAAATGTATGGAACATAATTGCATGTACAGGTGTTGGCCCAAAGTATGTGAGGGGCACTCACCTCCGATTCTGTTTGTCTCACATATACCTTTTACTAAGTAGTAAACATTTTGGTTTGAACAAGCTCATGTGTGTGGTGTTTTGATATAGAAATATGAGTTCAAGTTGGCACCAAAACAAACTATAACCAAGGTCTACAAATAAATACTCAAACATAAATTTTTTTTGGGGTTGCACAAATTCATTATTGTTTACTTCATAATGAAATTAAACATAGCCAAACAAACCAAAAAAAAAAAAAACACAAATTAAACTAAAAACTAAATTAGGAAAAATGTGTGGCTATTAAATTTGCCCGCACGGCTTGCCCAGACGCACTTGGCTGGCCCACATAGGCGTCGTCTGCCTCATCGGAGGGTGGAGAGGGTGGGCAATCCAGATATCGGGGGACCCTTTGCATAATGGCTAAATTATGGAGCGCGGCACATGCCATTATGATGTCAATGACCTTTTTCGGGTCATACTGCAGGGAGCCCCCAGTGTGGTCCAAGCACCGAAACCGGGTCTTGAGGAGTCCAAAGGCCCTCTCCACCACTGCCCTGGTCTTTCTATGTGCACGGTTATAGGCCTCTTGTGCTGGAGTTTGTGGCCGGAGGACCGGAGTCATGAGCCACGGCAGTAGTGGATACCCCAAATCTCCTAAATAACCACCAAAAAAATAAAAAATTAATAACAGTAAATCATACATTGCCACGCAACATTCCTACTGCAATAAAAATAAAAGAGGTATGTGACATTGTCACACAAACATGAGCATACAGATTGCAGATGCTAAACCAAGAATTAAACATATGTGATAGATGTGGGTCAAAAGTAGGCAAATAATACTGGGGATGGTGGGCAATCAGGCAGACTGTTAGCAGCTATTGTTTCCTGCCTGTGCTGCAGAACAATGTAGTATGGTCTAACTTGACCTGCCCCTTTATAATTCTTGGCTTACTCAAAAACCGGTGTAAGCCGGCCCCTGCACTTTATCCCGCTCACCTCTACTCAGTAAGTTAAATGCATGTAAGCAAAGATGGCGCTGACTCTCTGGTAAAGTCAATAACAGATTAGTAAAGAAAATGGTTTAGAAGGCTGTTTCAGACTTGGCCTCACATTACACTTATTAATTAAAACAATGCAGGCAAAACAATTTTGCAGCCAATGGAGTTTGTCTAATCTAATGGTTACAGTGTGCTTACACATGTTCACAAGGTGAGGGGCAAGGCAGCGTTTATGAAAGGTAAATCCAACCTAAAACGTTGCCATACATATACAATCCAAATCGATAATTTGAGCCAACTTACCAAGGAGCCATGCACCCGCAAATTCCCCTGACTCAAACCGGCGGAATAATCCAGATCTGCGCAGGATATACGCATCATGGGCTGAGCCAGGGTAGCCTGCCAGGACGCTCAGAAAGCGCAGGTCCTGGGCCACCACCGCTTGCACATTCAGCGAATGGCCCATTTTGCGATTTCTGGGTAAAAAGGAAACAGAAACCACAAAAAAATAACGTTTAGTAAACAAATCCAACGCACACTTCAAACAGCCTATGTCAAAATGTAACATGTAAAAGAAGAACAATGTTTAAGCCTTGACAGTCTTACTTGTTCTATTAAAAGGACACTTACAAATGTTTTACTTTGAAATAACTAACTTTGGGACTAATTTATAAATAAGGGCCGTTGGTGCACATACACTCTTGGCAAGGAGGGAGCATTAGCAAGGAGGGAGTGATTGCAATGAGGGAAGATGTAAAATCAGAGAGTATATTAACCTAGAGGGACTAAACAAAAGGAGGGACTATTGCCAATGAAAGTTACTACAAATGGCGAGATTAGTCACAAGGAAGCTTTTCGGTAAAGGAGGGACTATTGCCAATGAAAGTTACTACAAATGGCGAGATTAGTCACAAGGAAGCTTTTCGGTAAAGGAGGGACTATTGCCAATGAAAGTTACTACAAATGGCGAGATTAGTCACAAGGAAGCTTTTCGGTAAAGGAGGGACTATTGCCAATGAAAGTTACTACAAATGGCGAGATTAGTCACAAGGAAGCTTTTCGGTAAAGGAGGGACTATTGCCAATGAAAGTTACTACAAATGGCGAGATTAGTCACAAGGAAGCTTTTCGGTAAAGGAGGGACTATTGCCAATGAAAGTTACTACAAATGGCGAGATTAGTCACAAGGAAGCTTTTCGGTAAAGGAGGGACTATTGCCAATGAAAGTTACTACAAATGGCGAGATTAGTCACAAGGAAGCTTTTCGGTAAAGGAGGGACTATTGCCAATGAAAGTTACTACAAATGGCGAGATTAGTCACAAGGAAGCTTTTCGGTAAAGGAGGGACTATTGCCAATGAAGCAAACGAATAATGTGATTGAGCAAAGGAGGGACACACAAATATTTAGAGACAATGGAAGCCAAAACTTGCCTGTATATATACTCGTCGCTTGACGGAGGGACGAGGGCAACGTGGGTGCAGTCAATAGCACCCATGACATTGGGCATGTCGGCGATATTAAAAAATGCCAGCTTAATGGCGTTTCTGGCTACCATATCCTCAGGGAAACAAATATATTTCCGAGTTATGGTAGCCATGCCTTCCAAAAATTGGGATAGCGCGCGGCTCAGCGTAGGCTGTGAAATCCCCACGGAGAGGGCACCCAGCCTCTGGAACGAGCCGTTCGCCAAAAATTGCAGGCAGCCAAGCATCTTGGTCATACCTGAAATTGCTTGCCCCTTCCTTGTGGTGCGGGCTAACCATGGGCGCAGCTCACTATACAGTTTATGGAGGGAAGCGCGATTAAGCCTGGTGAGCTCGAACAGCTCAGTGTCATGCATGCTATTGATGTCCATGCGTCGCCGCCGGTGCAATCTGGTCTCTGCCCTCCGGACGATCTCAATGCCCATGAGTTGCAGATCCTCATGCTCCTCAAAGGCAGTAGCCTCGTCCATGGCTGGCTCGCGCTCCCGTAGTCAAAAAGGTGCCGGGAATGTTTTTGCCCTGAAACGAATTTATGAGGTGTGGGACCATCGGCAATCAGCTCTCTGAATTAATCGCAAGCCCATTGCAATAACGAAAAAATTCTGAACGGACGAAACATTTCCGATTTGGTGTGAAAAAGCTCCCGAAGTAACGTAAATCTTCCGATTTTGTCACCATTATCGAAAGAGCATATACGCATGTTCTCGAACGTTCGTGCGAGTGAAAAAGATACGAAAAAAAGCCAAAAAATGACAAACACCCACCAAAACTTTCACAGACAGCTACGGAAGTCAGGACGAATGTGTCTCTGAATCGAGCCTATGGTTTTCAATGCATGCATAGAATCGCTCGAACGCTCATACGAGAGCGGGAACAGTTGAAAAAAATACGACATCGGCACCGTTTTGAAAGTTTTTTTGTGTCTCTCTGAATCGAGCCTATAGCCAAAAAACCTGTTCAAGAACAGCAATACGACTGCTAAAAGGTGTCGGCAGTGGCTTTCTTTTAAAACGTATTTAGAGGTTTGAAAACTGTTCTCTGAATCACACCTAAACACATTCGATTATCCTAAGTTTTACGTTTTGATCCTAAGTTTTAGGATTTGATCCTAAGTTTTAGGATTTGATCCTAAAATTTAGGAACGAACTTGCGATGATCGTAAGAGCATATACGCATTCGTACGTAGGCTCGTGCGAGTCGGAAATGGCCAAAAAAACAGGAAAAAATGACTAACACCCACCCAAACTTACGATTCTCGATCCGAAATCAATTAACTTTTGCTCTTTGAATCGAGGGGATAGTCTTGTGTATATGTTTTTAGAGTGATTTTAAAAAGTCCTTATATATGTTTATTTAATATATTTATTTTCTTAATAAAATTTCATATCATGTTTACATAAGTGGTTGTGCCACTGTTTGTGGTAAAGTTTTTTGGGGGTAAGGGGGACTCCCCTTTCTTACAAATATTGTGCTCACTTTGTGTATCTATCCCCCAGTGTGCACGGCTTTCACTTTTAGCGTTTTCACTAGTGCGGTCTCACATCTGGCCCTAACCATATTCATTATGTAGATAATTAAGACAAAACATCTGGCTATCATAAGCATACAGTAGAAACATAATATAGTCATTTAGGTAGGCAACAAATATCAAACACCCACCAGCATAGAACAGCTTGACATTATATTACAGTGCTAAAGTGCAGACATTGAAGAATTCATACTTCAACAACAAATAACTGAAACGCCAATGAACTAGTAAAAAAAAAGCCCCCCCCCATGGCCCCTATGTAAAACTTTCTAATGTTTCTAATTTCAGAAGACATTTCTTATCCAGTGGCGGACTGGTCATAGGGAGACCTAATGGGCTGCACTGCTTTGGGACACTCCCTCACTCATGGGGGGGGGGCACCTGTCAAGGGGTCTCCAGTGGCAGAATCATCCCAGAGCTGTGAAAAAAATGGAGGTTGGTGGCCACAGCGGGGTGGAGGGGGGAACGATTTAACCTATGTAGAGTGTGCAGCAGGAAGCAATCCCGTCAGTGGTCAGCACTCCACTGTGCTGTGAAATAGGTTACGAGCAGAGCTACAGAAAGATAGCCGCCACTCCCATGAGTGAGTACACAGGCAGAAGCCAGCAGAACTTCTAGTGCCAGCTGCCAGTGTCCTCACTCATAGGAGCGGTGGCCGTTGACAGCACAGTGGAACACTGGCCACAGATCGCGGGGCTCAGGTAGGTTGTACAGCAGCTTACTACTGTGCCATACTTTAGGTGAAGCTGGTTGATAGGCTGCTCAGCGGTGCAGAGTTCTGGCTGAAGTCCCTGTTCAAGTCCCTGAACTTGCAAGGTTTGGTACGAACCTGAACTTTGTGGTTCGGGTTCGCCCAACAATACTCACAAGCCTCTGAAATACTTTTACATTACCAGTGGTACTTACCATTTTCAATCTTTACATACTGCTGTGCCTTGGATGAGTCACCCTAAGCCTCGACACCACAAGCTGTTGCATGTGCAACAACAGGGGATGAGACCATATGGCTTGAAAGCTGCATTCCTGTGGGCAACCAAGTCATTTGGTAACAGCAAAAGAGGGAAGGGGGTTTAGAGCATAGACACAGTCTAAGATTGGCTGCCAAGGCCATTGGGTGTGCCTTAGGCGGAGCCATCCTGTTTTCTGCAGATACTGTTAGTGGTGCCAGCTATACACCATGCCCTGTATCCCCCCATATTGGTCTCGGTAATGTTGAGGGGGTGCTGCCTGCTGCTAAAGTAGAGGCATGGCAATTACCGGTATGGGGCAACAGAATGGATGAGGAGGGGGCAGAATTGTTCCCTTCCAGCACTGGGTGATTTTGCATAGAGACTGCCCTGAACCCACTTCCCTGTCTGCACTACGTCTATGGGGAGAAGCCACAGCTGTCTTCTGCATATGCAAGGCACAGGCAGAGCAGCTGCCCCAAATTCAATATGGCCATGTTTCACATGTGCAGATCATCCAGGTGCCCGCTTTGGGGGATGTAGCCGTTAATGCTTCTGAGAGCAGAGCCGCTCACCGACCATTAAATATGCATGGCAAACAGCTCTAATTGGACGAGAATCCATACATACACCATAGGACTAGGGAAAGGTGAGTTCTTTTGGGCTATCTGGGGGGTTTCACACAGCAGGGCATCCCAAATCAGGATGACACAGGGCAGGGAACAGGATAGTCAAAATCCCAGTTTTTGTTCTGCTTCAAGTAGATTTAACTGACCAAAATGTTAGTGAGGATAGATCTAAAAATCGTATTATAATTTTAGGGTGGTAATGGTGAAACTGAACGATGGAATGCATGGAGTGCTAGGTGATATGGAAGCAGGGCTGGATTAAGGGGCCTCCATCACTAGCTTATAACAGCAGCTACAGGGGCCTCCACAAGACTTTCTGCCCAGTGGCCTCCTCCACACATAATCTGCTCCTGTATAGGGGTCTAAGAAAAGTAGATTATATGGCATCATTGAAGCATACTAAAGGGGGGCTTGGAAAATGTGGATGCTATGAGTGGGTTATTGGGTGACATTATAGGGGTTGTGCATAGGGCTATATAGTAGAGCCCCTGGACAGTGCAAGTGGTATGGGGGAATTGCAGAATGAAATGGGGGGAGGGGTTTTACTGAGACATATAAATGAATATAAAACATTAGGGAGATAACAGTAATCTAAATTATACTTACCGGTTACTGACACACGCATAGGATGTGAGCGGACAGTATTGTTGTCAATGCCGGTGAGCTTCATTATAACCTGACATCCAAATTCTTGCTGGTCATCACCTTGCTCAGCTTTATATTTAAACATATGGGTCAGATTTTGCTTGCCTATACTTTTGTCTTTTTCATACGTTTGGCTGAACAATATTTTTCCTCCTCTGGTCAGTGATAAAGTGACAAGTTTGACAGGAGCCACATCATAAACCTTACAGGTAACACCATATTCAGCACCCTCCACCATCACATTCTTCATATCGATGGTCACCCGAGAGGGCAGAGCTATAAGGATACACACAAGATATCAGTTACACAGGCACTGGCTGCGGATCAGGAGAAACATTTTAAAAAGAGGGACATTTAAACAGCTTCCCCATTATAAAGTGTCCGTCCAAAGCAGAACCATTTAATTACAGGAGTGACTAAGGTACATGGGTTCAAAAGGGTTTAGTAGTTAATCACAGAGAACGTCGGTAAATTGAGACCAGGCCTGGATGGTGTAAGATGTTTTCATGACCCAGTAAGTTTGTGACCACAGACATAGGACTAAATATCTGTGGGGGGTAAAAGGTGATGTATTTTGGTTGGCTGGGCAGTCACTATAATTATAGCTGAGGGCTGGTACCCTGTTCATTATATGAATATAGTGAGACCACCAACACACCAAATTTGAATGCAAAAAAATGGTACTTGTATTGGTATCATAAAAAGTTCATACAGACTTTTTCTCTCTTTTATATCTTTTCTTCTTCCCTCTTCAATCCCTATCCATTTTTCCCTACCCCTCCTAATCTATTCTCCCCCCAACCTGGATACTGTCCTTTTAGGATAAGCTACTACTTTTCTACGGCAGGATGTAGGTCCTATTGAGTGTTATAGATTTTATATCCAGTAGGTGGCAGCCTGCCTACTGATCTAAGGCCCTTATTTAACAAGGGATAGCGCCAGGTAGCGACTGGTGAGCGAACGGTAATGACGGGCACCGCCACGAGAACGCCGGCTCCCCACCACAATCACACATTTATCAAGCCGATCCTGCTTAGCGACTGAGAGAGCGCCAGATAGCGAAGCATTCATCATTATTCCAGTCTCACCCCACAGCGCCAGCGAGCGACCTTGAACAGCGACAGGTATGACCTCTCGCTACCTGGCGCTCTCCAATGCATTTCAATGGAACAATCTTTAAATATTCATAATTAATTGTTATTAATGTTTTTTTTTTTTTTTTTTTTAAATGTCAAAAATTCTGTGACCACTTCTGCAATGTTAGTTATTTTTTTTAAGGGAAAAAATAAATTTGTGCAGAATTGATATTACAGGTCTGATATTAATGTATTCATATTACAAAATGTTTATAAAAAACTTTTTATTTTTTTTTCTACAAATATGGTTGTTTGGGGGTTAAAAAACTACTTTTAACCCATCGCCACCAGCGCTCTGGGGTTTAAACAAGCATTTCACAGCGCGAGAATTTTTGGAGTGTGATTTGTTGATGAATATGGTGGGAGCCGTTCACTCTGGCCATTCGCTATCATGCGTTGCCATACAGCGCGGAACCTGTCAAATAGCGAATCCTCACCCAATATTCAACATTACCGCACACTGACTGAGTCGCTGTCAACAACCGAACAGCGGCCAAGCACAGCGAATACTAGCGGGCACTGTGAAAATACCGCTACAGTCGCTCATCTGTCGCTACCTGGCGCTATTAATGAATCGGCCTCCCCGTAGCAGTCTACACTCGACATAGGGTCATTTACGTATTGATTTAGTAATGGTATACTAATATTTTCTATGTTATAGTTTTCAAAAGTATCGTTGGAAAATTGAAAGAGACATATTGAGCAGAGCTTTTTGCTGTAAATGGATGTATATTTTTGTAAACCCAAAGGTGTACTGTGCTGATTGTCTCTCAATAAAAATTTTTGAACAAGAAAAGTTCATACAGACAATCATACAGTGCAATAGTGAAAAATTTGCTGGTGTTTGGATTAGACATGTGAGACATTTTTTTTTTGGTCATTTGCCTGTTTGCCTTTTGTTTCCTACCTGGCTTGTCCTTGTTATCTTTAATGGCACTTTAGCACTATAGCACTTTTGATTGGATTTGCACACATAGATTGTATATATATATATATATTTGATTTATCTTGTAGCACTTAATATAGATCAACCAAGTTAGGCAGGTTTCAGGCAGTATCATCTATACTATTCTTTATGCATCTGTGATAATTGTCCAGCAATGTTAGGGTGTCTTGGCCCTTTCCCCCTCTTTAAGGCATAGTTCTTGTGTATATGTTTTTAGACTGATTTTAAAAAGTCCTTATATATGTTTCTTGGATTTATTTTCTTAATAAAATTTCATATCATGTTTACATAAGTGGTTGTGCCACTGTTTGTGGGATAGTTTTTTGGGGGTAAGTGGGACTCCCCTTTCTTACAAATATTGTGCTCACTTTGTGTATCTATCCCCCAGTGTGCACACCTTTCACATTTAGCGTTTTCACTAGTCCAGTCTCACATCTGGCCCTAACCATATTCATTATGTAGATAATTAAGACAAAACACCTGGCTATCATAAGCAGATACATACAGTAGAAACATAATATAGTCATTTAGGTAGGCAACAAATATCCACCCACCAGCATAGAACAGCTTGACATTATATTACAGTGCTAAAGTGCAGACATTGAAGAATTCATACTTCAACAACAAATAACTGAAACGCCAATTAACTAGTAAAAAAAAGCCCCCCCCCCCCCCCCCATGGCCCCTATGTAAAACTTTCTAATGTTTCTAATTTCAGAAGACATATTTCTTATTGGCATCCAGTGGCGGACTGGTCATAGGGAGACCTAATGGGCTGCACTGCTTTGGGGCAGTCTGGGCTGCTACCTTTATTAACACTTCCATCCAATCCCACTACTTCACTACTACTAATTCACTAATCTATCCCCTCACCCAAGTAACCCCAGCCCATGTCCTCACCCTAATGATATAGCTAGGGATGAGCGAATCGATCCGGACGAACCCGGATTCGATCCGAATTTCAGGAAAAATTCGATTCGGATCGAATCCGAATTTCCCCGCGATTCGATCACTCGAAGTTTTCCTTTAACATCCATTCATTTACATTTACAGGCATTCTAAGATGGCGGACGGGACATGTCTGGACATGTATCCCGCGCCAGTGCAAGCTGGGGCAGTCACATGCAGCCTATCAGCAGCCAGCAAGCCCGGTGACGTCACACAGCGGTATTTAACGGCGGCCATCTTGCTTTTCCTCATTTCTCTATTGCATTCGTGACAGACAGACAGAACGCTGTGTAGCTGAGGCAGTTAGACAGGCTGGAGACAGGGACAGACAGGGACAGGCAGGAGACAGGCAGGAGACAGACAGGAGACAGACAGAAAGCCAGGGAAAGGTAGGAAAAACGGAGCTGGCTGACAGGGAGATTTTTTTTTTTTCATCCAGCCTTTGTTAGCGTTTTCAGGCTGCTTATAGTAACTAACTGTGCATATATACTGAACTGATCTTAAGTCTGCTGTGAGGCATCCCATTCTGTGACTAAAGCAGCCTCTGTTTAAGACCATATAAGCATTTGCTCTTATCATATTTGAAATTAGGCCTGATAAAGACACTTTTGCTGGCCAAAGCACTACTGGACCCTGCCAGGTCCATTCCTGCCCAGGGCATCCCATTCTGTGACTACAGCAGCCTCTGTTTAAGACCATATAAGCATTTGCTCTTATCATATTTGAAATTAGCCTGATAAAGACACTTTTGCTGGCCAAAGCACTACTGGACCCTGCCAGGTCCATTCCTGCCCAGGGCATCCCATTCTGTGACTAAAGCAGCCTCTGTTTAAGACCATATAAGCATTTGCTCTTATCATATTTGAAATTAGGCCTGATAAAGACACTTTTGCTGGCCAAAGCACTACTGGACCCTGCCAGGTCCATTCCTGCCCGGGGCATCCCATTCTGTGACTACAGCAGCCTCTGTTTAAGACCATATAAGCATTTGCTCTTATCATATTTGAAATTAGCCTGATAAAGACACTTTTGCTGGCCAAAGCACTACTGGACCCTGCCAGGTCCATTCCTGCCCAGGGCATCCCATTCTGTGACTAAAGCAGCCTCTGTTTAAGACCATATAAGCATTTGCTCTTATCATATTTGAAATTAGCCTGATAAAGACACTTTTGCTGGCCAAAGCACTACTGGACCCTGCCAGGTCCATTCCTGCCCAGGGCATCCCATTCTGTGACTAAAGCAGCCTCTGTTTAAGACCATATAAGCATTTGCTCTTATCATATTTGAAATTAGGCCTGATAAAGACACTTTTGCTGGCCAAAGCACTACTGGACCCTGCCAGGTCCATTCCTGCCCAGGGCATCCCATTCTGTGACTAAAGCAGCCTCTGTTTAAGACCATATAAGCATTTGCTCTTATCATATTTGAAATTAGGCCTGATAAAGACACTTTTGCTGGCCAAAGCACTACTGGACCCTGCCAGGTCCATTCCTGCCCGGGGCATCCCATTCTGTGACTACAGCAGCCTCTGTTTAAGACCATATAAGCATTTGCTCTTATCATATTTGAAATTAGCCTGATAAAGACACTTTTGCTGGCCAAAGCACTACTGGACCCTGCCAGGTCCATTCCTGCCCAGGGCATCCCATTCTGTGACTAAAGCAGCCTCTGTTTAAGACCATATAAGCATTTGCTCTTATCATATTTGAAATTAGGCCTGATAAAGACACTTTTGCTGGCCAAAGCACTACTGGACCCTGCCAGGTCCATTCCTGCCCAGGGCATCCCATTCTGTGACTACAGCAGCCTCTGTTTAAGACCATATAAGCATTTGCTCTTATCATATTTGAAATTAGCCTGATAAAGACACTTTTGCTGGCCAAAGCACTACTGGACCCTGCCAGGTCCATTCCTGCCCAGGGCATCCCATTCTGTGACTAAAGCAGCCTCTGTTTAAGACCATATAAGCATTTGCTCTTATCATATTTGAAATTAGGCCTGATAAAGACACTTTTGCTGGCCAAAGCACTACTGGACCCTGCCAGGTCCATTCCTGCCCGGGGCATCCCATTCTGTGACTACAGCAGCCTCTGTTTAAGACCATATAAGCATTTGCTCTTATCATATTTGAAATTAGCCTGATAAAGACACTTTTGCTGGCCAAAGCACTACTGGACCCTGCCAGGTCCATTCCTGCCCAGGGCATCCCATTCTGTGACTAAAGCAGCCTCTGTTTAAGACCATATAAGCATTTGCTCTTATCATATTTGAAATTAGGCCTGATAAAGACACTTTTGCTGGCCAAAGCACTACTGGACCCTGCCAGGTCGATTCCTGCCCGGGGCATCCCATTCTGTGACTACAGCAGCCTCTGTTTAAGACCATATAAGCATTTGCTCTTATCATATTTGAAATTAGCCTGATAAAGACACTTTTGCTGGCCAAAGCACTACTGGACCCTGCCAGGTCCATTCCTGCCCAGGGCATCCCATTCTGTGACTAAAGCAGCCTCTGTTTAAGACCATATAAGCATTTGCTCTTATCATATTTGAAATTAGCCTGATAAAGACACTTTTGCTGGCCAAAGCACTACTGGACCCTGCCAGGTCCATTCCTGCCCAGGGCATCCCATTCTGTGACTAAAGCAGCCTCTGTTTAAGACCATATAAGCATTTGCTCTTATCATATTTGAAATTAGGCCTGATAAAGACACTTTTGCTGGCCAAAGCACTACTGGACCCTGCCAGGTCCATTCCTGCCCGGGGCATCCCATTCTGTGACTACAGCAGCCTCTGTTTAAGACCATATAAGCATTTGCTCTTATCATATTTGAAATTAGGCCTGATAAAGACACTTTTGCTGGCCAAAGCACTACTGGACCCTGCCAGGTCCATTCCTGCCCAGGGCATCCCATTCTGTGACTACAGCAGCCTCTGTTTAAGACCATATAAGCATTTGCTCTTATCATATTTGAAATTAGGCCTGATAAAGACACTTTTGCTGGCCAAAGCACTACTGGACCCTGCCAGGTCGATTCCTGTTGGGGCATCCCATTCTGTGACTAAAGCAGCCTCTGTTTAAGACCATATAAGCATTTGCTCTTATCATATTTGAAATTAGGCCTGATAAAGACACTTTTGCTGGCCAAAGCACTACTGGACCCTGCCAGGTCGATTCCTGTTGGGGCATCCCATTCTGTGACTACAGCAGCCTCTGTTTAAGACCATATAAGCATTTGCTCTTATCATATTTGAAATTAGCCTGATAAAGACACTTTTGCTGGCCAAAGCACTACTGGACCCTGCCAGGTCCATTCCTGCCCAGGGCATCCCATTCTGTGACTAAAGCAGCCTCTGTTTAAGACCATATAAGCATTTGCTCTTATCATATTTGAAATTAGGCCTGATAAAGACACTTTTGCTGGCCAAAGCACTACTGGACCCTGCCAGGTCCATTCCTGCCCGGGGCATCCCATTCTGTGACTACAGCAGCCTCTGTTTAAGACCATATAAGCATTTGCTCTTATCATATTTGAAATTAGCCTGATAAAGACACTTTTGCTGGCCAAAGCACTACTGGACCCTGCCA
Organism: Gastrophryne carolinensis; assembly: GCA_027917425.1. NCBI lineage: Eukaryota > Metazoa > Chordata > Amphibia > Anura > Microhylidae > Gastrophryne > Gastrophryne carolinensis. Next base: position 404,989,230 of record CM051238.1, on the reverse strand, counting down.
GGTCCATTCCTGCCCAGGGCATCCCATTCTGTGACTAAAGCAGCCTCTGTTTAAGACCATATAAGCATTTGCTCTTATCATATTTGAAATTAGGCCTGATAAAGACACTTTTGCTGGCCAAAGCACTACTGGACCCTGCCAGGTCGATTCCTGCCCGGGGCATCCCATTCTGTGACTACAGCAGCCTCTGTTTAAGACCATATAAGCATTTGCTCTTATCATATTTGAAATTAGCCTGATAAAGACACTTTTGCTGGCCAAAGCACTACTGGACCCTGCCAGGTCCATTCCTGCCCGGGGCATCCCATTCTGTGACTACAGCAGCCTCTGTTTAAGACCATATAAGCATTTGCTCTTATCATATTTGAAATTAGCCTGATAAAGACACTTTTGCTGGCCAAAGCACTACTGGACCCTGCCAGGTCCATTCCTGCCCAGGGCATCCCATTCTGTGACTAAAGCAGCCTCTGTTTAAGACCATATAAGCATTTGCTCTTATCATATTTGAAATTAGGCCTGATAAAGACACTTTTGCTGGCCAAAGCACTACTGGACCCTGCCAGGTCCATTCCTGCCCAGGGCATCCCATTCTGTGACTACAGCAGCCTCTGTTTAAGACCATATAAGCATTTGCTCTTATCATATTTGAAATTAGGCCTGATAAAGACACTTTTGCTGGCCAAAGCACTACTGGACCCTGCCAGGTCCATTCCTGCCCGGGGCATCCCATTCTGTGACTACAGCAGCCTCTGTTTAAGACCATATAAGCATTTGCTCTTATCATATTTGAAATTAGGCCTGATAAAGACACTTTTGCTGGCCAAAGCACTACTGGACCCTGCCAGGTCCATTCCTGCCCAGGGCATCCCATTCTGTGACTACAGCAGCCTCTGTTTAAGACCATATAAGCATTTGCTCTTATCATATTTGAAATTAGGCCTGATAAAGACACTTTTGCTGGCCAAAGCACTACTGGACCCTGCCAGGTCGATTCCTGTTGGGGCATCCCATTCTGTGACTAAAGCAGCCTCTGTTTAAGACCATATAAGCATTTGCTCTTATCATATTTGAAATTAGGCCTGATAAAGACACTTTTGCTGGCCAAAGCACTACTGGACCCTGCCAGGTCCATTCCTGCCCAGGGCATCCCATTCTGTGACTACAGCAGCCTCTGTTTAAGACCATATAAGCATTTGCTCTTATCATATTTGAAATTAGGCCTGATAAAGACACTTTTGCTGGCCAAAGCACTACTGGACCCTGCCAGGTCGATTCCTGTTGGGGCATCCCATTCTGTGACTAAAGCAGCCTCTGTTTAAGACCATATAAGCATTTGCTCTTATCATATTTGAAATTAGGCCTGATAAAGACACTTTTGCTGGCCAAAGCACTACTGGACCCTGCCAGGTCGATTCCTGTTGGGGCATCCCATTCTGTGACTACAGCAGCCTCTGTTTAAGACCATATAAGCATTTGCTCTTATCATATTTGAAATTAGCCTGATAAAGACACTTTTGCTGGCCAAAGCACTACTGGACCCTGCCAGGTCCATTCCTGCCCAGGGCATCCCATTCTGTGACTAAAGCAGCCTCTGTTTAAGACCATATAAGCATTTGCTCTTATCATATTTGAAATTAGGCCTGATAAAGACACTTTTGCTGGCCAAAGCACTACTGGACCCTGCCAGGTCCATTCCTGCCCGGGGCATCCCATTCTGTGACTACAGCAGCCTCTGTTTAAGACCATATAAGCATTTGCTCTTATCATATTTGAAATTAGCCTGATAAAGACACTTTTGCTGGCCAAAGCACTACTGGACCCTGCCAGGTCCATTCCTGCCCAGGGCATCCCATTCTGTGACTAAAGCAGCCTCTGTTTAAGACCATATAAGCATTTGCTCTTATCATATTTGAAATTAGGCCTGATAAAGACACTTTTGCTGGCCAAAGCACTACTGGACCCTGCCAGGTCGATTCCTGCCCGGGGCATCCCATTCTGTGACTACAGCAGCCTCTGTTTAAGACCATATAAGCATTTGCTCTTATCATATTTGAAATTAGCCTGATAAAGACACTTTTGCTGGCCAAAGCACTACTGGACCCTGCCAGGTCCATTCCTGCCCGGGGCATCCCATTCTGTGACTACAGCAGCCTCTGTTTAAGACCATATAAGCATTTGCTCTTATCATATTTGAAATTAGCCTGATAAAGACACTTTTGCTGGCCAAAGCACTACTGGACCCTGCCAGGTCCATTCCTGCCCAGGGCATCCCATTCTGTGACTAAAGCAGCCTCTGTTTAAGACCATATAAGCATTTGCTCTTATCATATTTGAAATTAGGCCTGATAAAGACACTTTTGCTGGCCAAAGCACTACTGGACCCTGCCAGGTCCATTCCTGCCCAGGGCATCCCATTCTGTGACTACAGCAGCCTCTGTTTAAGACCATATAAGCATTTGCTCTTATCATATTTGAAATTAGGCCTGATAAAGACACTTTTGCTGGCCAAAGCACTACTGGACCCTGCCAGGTCCATTCCTGCCCGGGGCATCCCATTCTGTGACTACAGCAGCCTCTGTTTAAGACCATATAAGCATTTGCTCTTATCATATTTGAAATTAGGCCTGATAAAGACACTTTTGCTGGCCAAAGCACTACTGGACCCTGCCAGGTCCATTCCTGCCCAGGGCATCCCATTCTGTGACTACAGCAGCCTCTGTTTAAGACCATATAAGCATTTGCTCTTATCATATTTGAAATTAGGCCTGATAAAGACACTTTTGCTGGCCAAAGCACTACTGGACCCTGCCAGGTCGATTCCTGTTGGGGCATCCCATTCTGTGACTAAAGCAGCCTCTGTTTAAGACCATATAAGCATTTGCTCTTATCATATTTGAAATTAGGCCTGATAAAGACACTTTTGCTGGCCAAAGCACTACTGGACCCTGCCAGGTCCATTCCTGCCCAGGGCATCCCATTCTGTGACTACAGCAGCCTCTGTTTAAGACCATATAAGCATTTGCTCTTATCATATTTGAAATTAGGCCTGATAAAGACACTTTTGCTGGCCAAAGCACTACTGGACCCTGCCAGGTCGATTCCTGTTGGGGCATCCCATTCTGTGACTAAAGCAGCCTCTGTTTAAGACCATATAAGCATTTGCTCTTATCATATTTGAAATTAGGCCTGATAAAGACACTTTTGCTGGTCAAAGCACTACTGGACCCTGCCAGGTCGATTCCTGTTGGGGCATCCCATTCTGTGACTACAGCAGCCTCTGTTTAAGACCATATAAGCATTTGCTCTTATCATATTTGAAATTAGGCCTGATAAAGACACTTTTGCTGGCCAAAGCACTAATGGACCCTGCCAGGTCCATTCCTGCCCAGGGCATCCCATTCTGTGACTACAGCAGCCTCTGTTTAAGACCATATAAGCATTTGCTCTTATCATATTTGAAATTAGGCCTGATAAAGACACTTTTGCTGGCCAAAGCACTACTGGACCCTGCCAGGTCGATTCCTGTTGGGGCATCCCATTCTGTGACTAAAGCAGCCTCTGTTTAAGACCATATAAGCATTTGCTCTTATCATATTTGAAATTAGGCCTGATAAAGACACTTTTGCTGGCCAAAGCACTACTGGACCCTGCCAGGTCGATTCCTGTTGGGGCATCCCATTCTGTGACTACAGCAGCCTCTGTTTAAGACCATATAAGCATTTGCTCTTATCATATTTGAAATTAGCCTGATAAAGACACTTTTGCTGGCCAAAGCACTACTGGACCCTGCCAGGTCCATTCCTGCCCAGGGCATCCCATTCTGTGACTAAAGCAGCCTCTGTTTAAGACCATATAAGCATTTGCTCTTATCATATTTGAAATTAGGCCTGATAAAGACACTTTTGCTGGCCAAAGCACTACTGGACCCTGCCAGGTCCATTCCTGCCCGGGGCATCCCATTCTGTGACTACAGCAGCCTCTGTTTAAGACCATATAAGCATTTGCTCTTATCATATTTGAAATTAGCCTGATAAAGACACTTTTGCTGGCCAAAGCACTACTGGACCCTGCCAGGTCCATTCCTGCCCAGGGCATCCCATTCTGTGACTAAAGCAGCCTCTGTTTAAGACCATATAAGCATTTGCTCTTATCATATTTGAAATTAGGCCTGATAAAGACACTTTTGCTGGCCAAAGCACTACTGGACCCTGCCAGGTCGATTCCTGCCCGGGGCATCCCATTCTGTGACTACAGCAGCCTCTGTTTAAGACCATATAAGCATTTGCTCTTATCATATTTGAAATTAGCCTGATAAAGACACTTTTGCTGGCCAAAGCACTACTGGACCCTGCCAGGTCCATTCCTGCCCAGGGCATCCCATTCTGTGACTACAGCAGCCTCTGTTTAAGACCATATAAGCATTTGCTCTTATTATATTTATATTATAAGACACTTTTGCTGGGCATAGGCTTACTGCTGCCTGCCAGGTGCACTTCTGTTGAGGCATCCCATTCTGTAACATAGCATACCCCTCTTTATTTACACTAAGCAGCTCTCTTATTTACACTAAGCAGGCCTGTTGGAGGCTGAGTGTTACTGCTCACTTTTGGTGTGCATTATATTCTGTTTCATATAGACCCACCGCTGCCCGGGGTTTTTTTAAATATCACCTACTACCACGCCAGTTAGACTATGTCGGGCAGACAAGTGCCTGGAAGTGAAAAGAGGAGTGGCAGAGGCCAAGATTCCGCAGGCAGAGCTCGCATCAGACTGGGGGCCAGTAGCAGCAGGAGTCACGCTGAGAGACCTAATCTGCCAGTATCTGCTAGCGGTCGGGTCTCCACCAGTAACGCATCTGCCGTGATAGATTGGTTGACGCGCTCATCAACAACATCATCACAACTTACGTCTGAGACCCCCAGTCTAGGGTCGGTAGGTTCCTCTGACACAACCCTGAGTTGGCATGCCCCGAGAGCAGTCCCTGTCCTCCCATTGCCTCTGGCCTACGCCGTTCCCTCCCCCAGCGACGTATCCTATGCTTTGGGTTCAGCTCCACTCTTTAGTGAGGAGGACCATCAGATAGAGGACAGTCAGCAGCTACTGCCCAGCCAAGAAATGGAGGTGGCTTCTTTAGCTAGGCAGACAAATAGTGATGTGGACAGTGTCGTGGGTGCTGCGAGCGTTCCAGCTCCTGCGCCAGACACTGTTGACGAATCCACGAACATCAGTGACGTACAGCCACAACTCGGTGATGATGATGATGATGACGATGAAGCCGATCGCACTTGGGAGCCGGGTGATGAAGGGGCTTCATCGTCATCATCAGGAGAAGAGGGGTGCAGGTTGCCCCGGAGTCAGCAGCTGAGGCAGCAAGGTGGTAGCAGTCAGCATGGGGGCACAATTCCAAAGGCTGGAGCCGGCCGGGGCCGGGGCCGGGGTAGAGCACCTGCTGTGCGGCAGTCTACCTTATCGGGAGGTAGTGGAGCAGGGGTTCCTGGAGTTGGCAACAGCAGCAGTGAATCAGTGAGGCCAGGGGGTGGGAAAAGTAGCTACTCGGCAGTGTGGCAGTTTTTCCTGAGGCATCCGCAGGAGGGTAACATGGCCACATGCAAGATATGTAGGCAAAAGGTGAAGCGTGGCCAGGGTCCAAATGTTGGCACCACGGCCCTGCGTCAACATATGATGCGTCACCATAAAACGACCTGGGAGAACCGAGGCTCCCAAGGGGTGGTCCAGTCTGCTTCCTCACCAAGTGAGCTCCCAATTTCTGCCAGCCAAGGCTCCAGCACCTCAGCCGAAGGCAGCTGTGCGTCATACCCATCCTCTGTCGCTCCTGCTCCTCCTCCTCCAAGTCATGCATCCCGCCAGCAATCCATCAGCGAAGCCATGTCCAAGAGACAGCAGTATGCGCCCACTCATCCTACGGCGCAGAAGCTGAATGTGCTCCTGTCCAAGTTGCTGGTGCTGCAGTCGCTCCCTTTTCAGGTGGTGGAATCTGCACCTTTCAGAGAACTGATGGCTTGTGCCGAGCCGAGGTGGAGAGTCCCAAGCCGTCATTTCTTTGCCAAGAAGGCAGTACCAGCGCTGCACACTTTTGTTGAACAGAAGGTGGGCCAGTCCTTGAGCCTGTCGGTGTGTAGCAAAATACATGGCAGCGCCGACATCTGGAGCTGTAACTACGGTCAGGGGCAGTACATGTCGTTTACGGCCCACTGGGTGAATGTGGTCCCTTTGCAGCAGCAACTTGGACAGGTCACGCCGCTTCGGCCTCCGCGCTCTCTGCCCATTGGGCCTGTGACACCGTGCGACTCGGCCTCCTCATCCTCCGCCATCTCCTCACCCTCCACTGTAGGCTCAAGTCTCAGTGCCCCTCCAGTCTACCATGTGTGCAGGGCACGGAGGTGTCACGCAGTGCTTCACATGGTTTGTCTTGGCGAACGGAGTCACACAGGGGAGGAACTGCTTAAATGTATTCATCAGGAAATCCAAACATGGCTTACTCCGAGAAAACTTAAAATGGGAATCATGGTTACCGACAATGGGAAGAACATTTTGTCTGCGCTGCGCCAAGGAAGCCTGACCCATGCCCCCTGCATGGCTCACGTCTTCAATCTGGTTGTCAAGCGGTTTCTGAAGTGTTCCCCCCATCTGCAGGACATCCTAACAACTTCACGGAAACTTTGCATGCACTTCAGCCACTCCTACACCGCCAAACACACCCTTCTTGAGCTACAGCGTCAGAATGGTATCCCCCAACATAGTCTGATTTGCGATGTTTCCACCCGTTGGAATTCCACCCTTCACATGTTGGACCGATTATATGAACAGAGAAAAGCCATCACGGATTTCCTGATGATCCAAGCAGATAGGGGGACTCCCCTGTGTAACTTCAATGTCAACCAGTGGCAGCTCATACGTGACACCTGCCGTTTGCTCAGGCCCTTTGAGGAAGCCACTTTATTTGTCAGTCGGCAGGATTACGGGATGAACGACGTGATTCCACTGCTTCATGTACTACAGCACATGTTGGAAACCATGGCTGGTCAGGGCACTGGAGACATGGCGTTTACATCTTACGGCCACATGAACCCCGTTGGAGCTGAACTGGAGGAGGAGGAGGAGGAAGAGGAGGAGGAGGAGTTGCCCAGCGAAACACAGTTTAGGCTTGGCGAAATGGCTGGTTTATCTAGTCAGCGGACAGGAGAGGAGGAGCAGGAGCAGCCAGAGGAGCTAGAGGTTTTTGAGGAAGGAGAGACAGAGGACCCGGGCACACCGTGGCAGTATGCAGTGGAGATGGAGACAGGTAGTCCATCCGAGTCACTTGCGCAAATGGCACGAAGCATGCTCACATGCTTGCGTAGTGACCCCAGAATTGTTTCCATCTGTCGGCGGGATGACTTCTGGCTGTCCACCTTATTGGACCCTCGCTTCCGGCACAAAATGGGGGCATTTTTTAAACCCACCGAGAGGGAGGACAAACTCAACTACTACAAAGACATTCTACGTAGGCAGTTGGCCGATGCCTATCTGCGCCATGGTCCATACTCTCGCAGGTCTGACTCGAGGGGACCTCTGCGCTCACCTTCCACTGCCATGGCCGCTGGGGGGGTTGGCAGCAGCAGCAGCAGAAGCTCCATCAGCAGCAGCAGCCTCAGTCTTCAGTCGCTAATGAGTAGCTTTCTACACCCGCATAGTGAGGCTACTCATGAGCAGCAGGAAGACCTGGAGCAGGACCTGAACCAGCAGGTCATGTCATACTTTGACATGACCATGCCAACACACCTTGAGGATCCGCTGGACTTCTGGGCAGCCAAACTTGATTTGTGGCCGCAACTAGCAGAGTTTGCCCTGGAAAAGCTGTCCTGCCCGGCAAGTAGCGTGCCATCTGAGCGGGTGTTTAGTGCGGCGGGGGCCATAGTTACGGCGAGGAGAACTCGTCTGTCAACTAAAAATGTGGAGAGACTCACCTTTGTCAAAATGAATCAGGGATGGATCAGCCAGGATTTCCACCCACCAATGCCTGATGCATGCGACTAGATTCAGCATGGTGCCACGTTTTACACTTTCCAAATGGTGCAAAACATATTTATGTCTTTAGGCCATTTTTTGGGCTCCTGCTGCTGCTGCTGCCAACTCCTGCCAACTCCAGGGTGTGATTCATCCAATTTTTGGGCTCCTGAGGCCAACTCCAGTGTATATTTGGGCTCCTGCTGCTGCTACTGTCAACTCCTGCCAACTCCAGGGTGTGATTCATCCAATTTTTGGGCTCCTGAGGCCAACTCCAGTGTATATTTGGGCTCCTGCTGCTGCTGCTGCCAACTTCTGCCAACTCCAGGGTGTGATTCATCCAATTTTTGGGCTCCTGAGGCCAACTCCAGTGTATATTTGGGCTCCTGCTGCTGCTGCTGCCAACTTCTGCCAACTCCAGGGTGTGATTCATCCAATTTTTGGGCTCCTGAGGCCAACTCCAGTGTATATTTGGGCTCCTGCTGCTGCTACTGTCAACTCCTGCCAACTCCAGGGTGTGATTCATCCAATTTTTGGGCTCCTGAGGCCAACTCCAGTGTATATTTGGGCTCCTGCTGCTGCTGCTGCCAACTTCTGCCAACTCCAGGGTGTGATTCATCCAATTTTTGGGCTCCTGAGGCCAACTCCAGTGTATATTTGGGCTCCTGCTGCTGCTGCTGCCAACTTCTGCCAACTCCAGGGTGTGATTCATCCAATTTTTGGGCTCCTGAAGCCAACTCCAGTGTATATTTGGGCTCCTGCTGCTGCTGGTGTCAACTCCTGCCAACTCCAGGGTGTGATTCATCCAATTTTTGGGCTCCTGAAGCCAAATCCAGTGTATATTTGGGCTCCTGCTGCTGCTACTGTCAACTCCTGCCAACTCCAGGGTGTGATTCATCCAATTTTTGGGCTCCTGAGGCCAACTCCAGTGTATATTTGGGCTCCTGCTGCTGCTGCTGCCAACTTCTGCCAACTCCAGGGTGTGATTCATCCAATTTTTGGGCTCCTGAAGCCAACTCCAGTGTATATTTGGGCTCCTGCTGCTGCTGGTGTCAACTCCTGCCAACTCCAGGGTGTGATTCATCCAATTTTTGGGCTCCTGAAGCCAACTCCAGTGTATATTTGGGCTCCTGCTGCTGCTGCTGCCAACTTCTGCCAACTCCAGGGTGTGATTCATCCAATTTTTGGGCTCCTGAGGCCAACTCCAGTGTATATTTGGGCTCCTGCTGCTGCTGCTGCCAACTTCTGCCAACTCCAGGGTGTGATTCATCCAATTTTTGGGCTCCTGAAGCCAACTCCAGTGTATATTTGGGCTCCTGCTGCTGCTGGTGTCAACTCCTGCCAACTCCAGGGTGTGATTCATCCAATTTTTGGGCTCCTGAAGCCAACTCCAGTGTATATTTGGGCTCCTGCTGCTGCTACTGTCAACTCCTGCCAACTCCAGGGTGTGATTCATCCAATTTTTGGGCTCCTGAGGCCAACTCCAGTGTATATTTGGGCTCCTGCTGCTGCTACTGTCAACTCCTGCCAACTCCAGGGTGTGATTCATCCAATTTTTGGGCTCCTGAGGCCAACTCCAGTGTATATTTGGGCTCCTGCTGCTGCTGCTGCCAACTTCTGCCAACTCCAGGGTGTGATTCATCCAATTTTTGGGCTCCTGAGGCCAACTCCAGTGTATATTTGGGCTCCTGCTGCTGCTGCTGCCAACTTCTGCCAACTCCAGGGTGTGATTCATCCAATTTTTGGGCTCCTGAAGCCAACTCCAGTGTATATTTGGGCTCCTGCTGCTGCTGGTGTCAACTCCTGCCAACTCCAGGGTGTGATTCATCCAATTTTTGGGCTCCTGAAGCCAAATCCAGTGTATATTTGGGCTCCTGCTGCTGCTACTGTCAACTCCTGCCAACTCCAGGGTGTGATTCATCCAATTTTTGGGCTCCTGAGGCCAACTCCAGTGTATATTTGGGCTCCTGCTGCTGCTGCTGCCAACTTCTGCCAACTCCAGGGTGTGATTCATCCAATTTTTGGGCTCCTGAGGCCAACTCCAGTGTATATTTGGGCTCCTGCTGCTGCTACTGTCAACTCCTGCCAACTCCAGGGTGTGATTCATCCAATTTTTGGGCTCCTGAGGCCAACTCCAGTGTATATTTGGGCTCCTGCTGCTGCTGCTGCCAACTTCTGCCAACTCCAGGGTGTGATTCATCCAATTTTTGGGCTCCTGAGGCCAACTCCAGTGTATATTTGGGCTCCTGCTGCTGCTGCTGCCAACTTCTGCCAACTCCAGGGTGTGATTCATCCAATTTTTGGGCTCCTGAGGCCAACTCCAGTGTATATTTGGGCTCCTGCTGCTGCTACTGTCAACTCCTGCCAACTCCAGGGTGTGATTCATCCAATTTTTGGGCTCCTGAGGCCAACTCCAGTGTATATTTGGGCTCCTGCTGCTGCTGCTGCCAACTTCTGCCAACTCCAGGGTGTGATTCATCCAATTTTTGGGCTCCTGAGGCCAACTCCAGTGTATATTTGGGCTCCTGCTGCTGCTACTGTCAACTCCTGCCAACTCCAGGGTGTGATTCATCCAATTTTTGGGCTCCTGAGGCCAACTCCAGTGTATATTTGGGCTCCTGCTGCTGCTGCTGCCAACTTCTGCCAACTCCAGGGTGTGATTCATCCAATTTTTGGGCTCCTGAGGCCAACTCCAGTGTATATTTGGGCTCCTGCTGCTGCTACTGTAAACTCCTGCCAACTCCAGGGTGTGATTCATCCAATTTTTGGGCTCCTGAGGCCAACTCCAGTGTATATTTGGGCTCCTGCTGCTGCTGCTGCCAACTTCTGCCAACTCCAGGGTGTGATTCATCCAATTTTTGGGCTCCTGAGGCCAACTCCAGTGTATATTTGGGCTCCTGCTGCTGCTGCTGCCAACTTCTGCCAACTCCAGGGTGTGATTCATCCAATTTTTGGGCTCCTGAGGCCAACTCCAGTGTATATTTGGGCTCCTGCTGCTGCTGCTGCCAACTTCTGCCAACTCCAGGGTGTGATTCATCCAATTTTTGGGCTCCTGAAGCCAACTCCAGTGTATATTTGGGCTCCTGCTGCTGCTGGTGTCAACTCCTGCCAACTCCAGGGTGTGATTCATCCAATTTTTGGGCTCCTGAAGCCAACTCCAGTGTATATTTGGGCTCCTGCTGCTGCTGCTGCCAACTTCTGCCAACTCCAGGGTGTGATTCATCCAATTTTTGGGCTCCTGAGGCCAACTCCAGTGTATATTTGGGCTCCTGCTGCTGCTACTGTCAACTCCTGCCAACTCCAGGGTGTGATTCATCCAATTTTTGGGCTCCTGAAGCCAACTCCAGTGTATATTTGGGCTCCTGCTGCTGCTGGTGTCAACTCCTGCCAACTCCAGGGTGTGATTCATCCAATTTTTGGGCTCCTGAAGCCAACTCCAGTGTATATTTGGGCTCCTGCTGCTGCTGCTGCCAACTTCTGCCAACTCCAGGGTGTGATTCATCCAATTTTTGGGCTCCTGAGGCCAACTCCAGTGTATATTTGGGCTCCTGCTGTTGCTGCTGCCAACTTCTGCCAACTCCAGGGTGTGATTCATCCAATTTTTGGGCTCCTGAGGCCAACTCCAGTGTATATTTGGGCTCCTGCTGCTGCTGCTGCCAACTTCTGCCAACTCCAGGGTGTGATTCATCCAATTTTTGGGCTCCTGAAGCCAACTCCAGTGTATATTTGGGCTCCTGCTGCTGCTGGTGTCAACTCCTGCCAACTCCAGGGTGTGATTCATCCAATTTTTGGGCTCCTGAAGCCAACTCCAGTGTATATTTGGGCTCCTGCTGCTGCTGCTGCCAACTTCTGCCAACTCCAGGGTGTGATTCATCCAATTTTTGGGCTCCTGAGGCCAACTCCAGTGTATATTTGGGCTCCTGCTGCTGCTACTGTCAACTCCTGCCAACTCCAGGGTGTGATTCATCCAATTTTTGGGCTCCTGAGGCCAACTCCAGTGTATATTTGGGCTCCTGCTGCTGCTGCTGCCAACTTCTGCCAACTCCAGGGTGTGATTCATCCAATTTTTGGGCTCCTGAGGCCAACTCCAGTGTATATTTGGGCTCCTGCTGCTGCTGCTGCCAACTTCTGCCAACTCCAGGGTGTGATTCATCCAATTTTTGGGCTCCTGAAGCCAACTCCAGTGTATATTTGGGCTCCTGCTGCTGCTGGTGTCAACTCCTGCCAACTCCAGGGTGTGATTCATCCAATTTTTGGGCTCCTGAAGCCAACTCCAGTGTATATTTGGGCTCCTGCTGCTGCTGCTGCCAACTTCTGCCAACTCCAGGGTGTGATTCATCCAATTTTTGGGCTCCTGAGGCCAACTCCAGTGTATATTTGGGCTCCTTCTGCCCCTCATAGTGATGCCACTTCAACTCTCTGCAATTGTGCCGCTCTGCGATTCTATTAGCGATGCCTCTGATCTGCATGTGATATTTCTTCAAAGTATTATTTAACTAACCCAGCACGCATCCTGTGCGTGTTACAGCAAGGCTGAATGGTTTACAACCCTATTGAGGCTGTAGGAGGCTCAGAAATAGCCGTTTTTAATAGCGATTCGTCGCGAATTTATTCGGGTCGAAACGATTTTTGTCGGAAAATTCGGCGAATCAGTCGAATCGAATTTTTCAAAAGTTCGCTCATCTCTAGATATAGCCTCAGTTTTGGAGCACACCGGTTGACTGGCCAGGAAGCCACTGGCTGGTCATGGGCAGGCCAGTTGCTGTTAAATCTCGGGCCCCAGTCCGCCACTGTTGACACCTGTACTGTGATGGACACACACTGCCCTGGGAGCAGCAGCTCCTCATTGTCACATCAATGAACATCCATGTCACAATACAAGAAGAGGATCTGAATGACCCTGATATTTATATATTATATTTATGAAGATTGTAAAGAATGACCTACTGTAAGCAGTGACAATAGCACTGGAAGATACTGGCTCAGAATTATCTGGATAAGCGAAACATTTTATTTCAGATTCTTCCCAATCATCAACCAAAAGTTGCGCAGAGTAAAAGCCAATTTCTTTATTGATGTTTTTCTTAAATAATCTGGATTCCAGTTCGGGCTGTAGACAGTTGGAGGTACAGCTCAAGTTGACAAATTGGTTCAATGATGAAAACACCAGTTTGGGGGTAATGTTCACTGTGCAGGACTCTCCTGGAAAAAATAAGTAAAAAATAAGAGTAAAGTAACACATGAGATGAAGCACAATAGAATAATTTGCAATAACTGCTACATACATCACTTTCTTTACATCATCACATCAACTTTATCAACCTTATCAACAGTTCAACTTATTCTAACACCCTTCTCCAAGGATGGACTGGGATCAAAAAACAGCCCCAGGATTTTACTGATCCTGCACAGCCCACAACTAGCTTTTGAGTAGCTGAGTGGCACCCCTAGCATGCTTTCCAGCCAGCAAATAATGGTACTGCAGCTTTGGTATTATAGGGGGAAATGCTGTGGTGGCAAAGGTATGATCCATACAGCCATGATGCCAAGGCTATAGCATTGCTGGGTGTGAAGCTATGATATTTTTTATATATTTTGTTCCCATGGAAATTGTAAAAAATCTTATACAAACAGAAAGTACACTGAGGCCCTTATTTAACAAGTGATAGTGCCAGGTAGCAACTGGTGAGCGAACGGTAATGACGATCACTGCCACGAGAACGCCGGCTCCCCACCACAATCACACATTTATCAAGCCGATCCTGCTTAGCGACTGAGATAGCGCCAGATAGCGAATCAATCATCATTCTTCCAGCCTCACCCCACAGCGCCAGCGAGCGAACTAGAACAGCGACAGGTATGACCTCTCGCTACCTGGCGCTCTCCAATGCATTTCAAAGGAACAATCTTCAAATATTCATAATTAATTGTTATTAATGTTTTTTTTTTTTTTTTTTTAAATGTCAACAATTCTGTGACCACTTCTACAATTTTAGTTTTTTTTGCAGAATTGATATTACAGGTCTGATATTAATGTATTCATATTACAAAATGTTTTTAAAAACATGTTTTTTTTTTGTTTCCAAAAATATGGTTGTTTTGGGGTTAAAAAACTACTTTTAACCCATCGCCGCCAGCGCTCTGGGGTTTATACAAGCATTTCACAGCGCGAGAATTTTTTGAGCGTGATTTGTTAATGAATATGCTGGGAGCCGGTCGCTATGGCCATTCGCTATCATGCGCTCCCATACAGCGCAGAACCTGTCAAATAGCGACTCGTCACCTTGTATTCAACATTACTGCACACCGACTGAGTCACTGTCAACAAGCGAACAACGGCCAAGCACAGCGACTACTAGCGGGCGCTGTGAAAATACTGCTACAGTCGCTCATCTGTCGCTACCTGGCGCTATTACTGAATCGGCCTCTGTATATAGGATGATCCCTTTTGTTTGACTCTTAATTAATATGCAGCATGGTGGGAAACCCCGCTTTGTTCTTTGAAGAATGCTTTAGTTTCAGGTGTGCATTTGCATGAAAACTAAGCTGGCTACCTGTGATAGATTGATCTGGGCCAGAGTATCACCTTGGTGAGTTTTGCCTGGGTCAATCAGAGATGATCTGCGGATTGCAAATGGAACAAAGGGTCAGTCTGATAAAAACAGTGAACTGGAGAGAGAGGAGAGATTTTGCTTGGAGGGCATCTGCAGAAAGGATGTGCTGGCGAGACTGACTGGAGGACAGGCAGACAGGCGATGATGAGATTTGCTGTGGGGTAGAGAGACCTGCATTGTGAAGCCAAATACAGCAGCCATCTTGTTTGGAGATTGGACGTGGCCGGCTGATTTCAGCTTGGACCTGTTTTAATATATATGCTATTGCCCTGTTATTTCTATGTTTTAACATTGATTGTAGCATTTTTGTTTTGTACATCTTTTGCAAGGTATATAGAATAACTTTAAAGTGCATAATTTTCCTTGGAAATAACTGGCAAATGAACTTATTAGACAATTGAGGCGTAATTTTAGAAATATACATGTGTTTGAGCTCTTAAATTGCCTTATATATTTGAGGGCTGCAAATATACTGGTAAAGTCGTTTGGGCAGCAAAAAGTGTGACTGCATATTCCTGCCTATCTGGTAACTGTAATAGCAAAGGGAAGTGGGGGGAGTGGAGCTGGGAGCATCCTATCCCATCCTAGAAGTTAGCAAGGTCATAACTGATGACATGCTGCATTAAAGTGGACCAAACCCATATAACCTGGCTCTGAAGTCTATAGAGTTGATTCACAACCCCTTTCTCACCTTTTTTTTTTTGCATGAAAATTTCCATTCTCGTTCATTTTTCCCCCTCATCTGATACAGCAGAGCCTTGTTTCTGCGAGAACTTTAGTGTGAAGTGTTTTCATTTTTGCATGATTTTTCGTTTGCATATTGAATGTATGGTGAATATTGGCAAAAAATAAAAAGAAAAGACAATAGAAGGAATTAGAGTAAGTATTGAAATAGGGAATATCGAGAATGACAGAAAGAGGAAGAATGGATAGAGGAAGTGACAGAAAAAAGAAAACAAGGAATGGCCCAAAAAAAGAGAATATAAGGAAAGACAGTGACTAAAAATAAATTAAAAAAGAAAGAATAGATGGAAATAAATATATTTTAATAAAGTAAAAGAACAAAAGCTTGTAATGAATGTCTAAGAGAAAATGAATTATTGCCAGAAACAAAGTTAGAAAGAGAATGATGGAAAAAAAAACCTGGCATTTGTGATAGAAGGGCAAAACAAGGAGAAGGAAACAAAGGTTAAAAAAGGGAAAAAAGTGTAGGGAAGTGCTGATTTACCACAAAGTTGCTCTGAACATTGCATGTCTCCTGGAAATCATAGAGCACTCCCTCCTTAACCAGTGATAGTATGCTTCCTGCCCCTGCTAGCTTGGACTTGCAGCCCTGTGCTGGAGGTACAAAAGACTATAAGTAGAGGACAGACTTCCTGCAAGCAAAGGGAGACCTGAGCACATGGCTTGCTGTCAGAAGCTGTGCTGCTGCCTCCTGTATCCAGAGTCTGGATCCTTCCACTGACTATCAGACTGTTCGCCTGCCAATTCAGCTGATTGTGGTAAGTGGAGATCATCTGTAGCTGCTTTGGAACTTCTTCTTAACTCCCAACTTGCTGACCTGCGTGTACAGTGTACCCCGTGGAGAAGCTTCACCTGTGTGATCGAGTTCTACGCGTCAAGAGTGGATCAACTATCAAGATCAGGGGCCCCTGTAGCTTTCATCCTGCTCAGACAGAGGTATTTGGGCTATAGAGTAACTATATACCCGGCTATATGTGCACGGACTGACTGAAGCTGGGCCTTTCATTGTTAGATTATATATATACTACACTGTGTATGCTTTATTTCTCTTGTACCTTTAATGTTTGCTATATAAGGTTTATAGTGTTATTATATTTAACTGTGCCAGTGATTGCTTTAAAAGATTGCTGGAAGCAGTAGTCCCTCTGCTCTCAATGTATGGTTTTGTTTAGACTTGGGCCCTTATTTATGAAGGAATAGCGACAGGTAGCGACTGGTGAGCGACCGGTAATGACGGGCCCCGCCACTAGAACGCCGGCTCCCCACCACAATCACACATTTATCAAGCCGATCCTGCTTAGCGACTGAGAGAGCGCCATATAGCGACTCATTCATCATTATTCCAGCCTCAGCCCACAGCGCCAGTGTCCGATCTTGAACAGCGACAGGTATGACCTCTCGCTACCTGGTGCTCTCCTATGCATTTCAATGGAACAATCTTTAAATATTAATAACTGTTATTAATTTTTTTTTTTTTTTTTTATGTGAAAAATTCTGTGACCACTTCTTCCATGTTAGATAATTTTTTTAAGGTAAAGAAAAAAAAAATTGTGCAGAATTGATATTACAGGTCTGATATTATTGTTTTCATATTACTAAATTCTTAAAAAATTTTTTTTTTTGTTTCCAAAAATATGGTGGTTTGGGGGTTAAAAAACTACTTTTAACACATCGCCGCCAGTGCTCTGGGGTTTAAACATGCATTTCACAGCGCTTGAATTTTTTGAGCCTGATTTTTTTGATGAATATGGTGGGAGCCGGTCGCTCTGACCAGTCGCTATCATGCGCACCCATACATCGTGGAACCTGTCAAATAGCGACTCGTCACCTTGTATTCAACATTATGCCACACCGACTGAGTCGCTATCAACGACCGAACAACGGGCAAGCACAGCGACTACTAGCGGGCGCTGTGAAAATACTGCTACAGTCGCTCAACTGTCGCTACCTGCCGCTATTAATGATTCGGCCTCCCCATCTATTTCGCAGAAAGGTTCCCTGACAGTTACAAGGGCCCTATTCTGGGTGGAGGCACTGTCACACAGAACATTTATCCCACTCTTCCACTAAGCGAAGGCTAAGCCTCATTTTGTTACCAACAGGTTAGCGCCATAGCCTGTCTTGAGTCGGGCGTTTATCATCCCCCCCCCCCCAAAAAAAAACTGCCCTACAAAACAAAGAAAAGGAATGGCAGAACAAACAGATGAAAAAAAATAAAGAAAAGATGTAGTAAGAAAGAAAGTAAGAGGGAGAATAGCAGGAAAGAAAGAAAAATAGAAGGAGAGAAACCAAGAATAGAAGGACTAACAGAAATAATGGAAAGAAGCAAGAAAGAGAGAAAAAAAGGGAATGGCAGAAAGAAGTGATGAAAGAGAAAGGATAGATGGAAAGAATATAAGAATAATAAGAATAAGCACATAGGAAGAAATAAAACAGAGGGACAGAAAGAAAGAAAGGCTCACTACAATGGCCAATCTGCACCTGGCTAACAGTCATTAGTCCTGGTTACTGCACTGCCCTGCGTCCTGTAGAGGGAATGAGATGGGCCCTCCCAAGGTGCAAGTGCCCCGCCACCTGCCCAGGTATGATTGTGCACATCGATGAATTCTGATTGGAAAGGCCAAGGTATGCTCCGTAGAAGCTTAGATCGAGGTGAGTAAACAGTCAAGGCTTTCACATACAGGGGACACCCTGAATGCAGACTGAAACCCAGGTACGTGGAAAATCTGGCTTTTGGTCCACTTTAAATTTCTGTAAGGTTAATTAAAGAAACCGTTACATTTAAATGTTAGAGAGGAACATCATCCAGATTTATAATGCCCTGCTGTTGTACATGGAATGTTATATTATATAGAATGTTATTAATGTTATAATGTTATATTGTATTTTGTTATACAGAAAATGTGGTTTGGGCCTCAGACACAAATTTGCTTGGGGCCTCAGAAATGACAAACCCGCCCTTGTATCTGCAGTACCTGCTGCACCTGGTCCTCTGCCTGCCACCTGGGCAGGGGTGCCTGTGCTGCCGGGGGCCACATGTGAATGATGTGGGAATACAAACCTGGGTGTTTTGCCTAATTACAGGCATCCTTGCCTTAAAGTAGAACAAAACCAAGGGTGGGAGTAAACAGAGGTAGAAACTCTGCTTTAATCACTAACAAGGACATATATTTCAGCATAAAGCTATGCAATGTCCTTAAACAAACATTAAACGGAAATGTACCTCCACCCTAAACACGCTCTTCTAACGGCACAGGAACTTTCAACGTGGTGATTTCACAAGATGCTTCCCTTACAGTAAATCAGTTTTACAAGATAATATTTTTGGCTGAATATAAATTACATGTAACCTGCATACATATGGGAAGGCTGATTCATTTATAGCGCCAGCTATCGGCAGATGAGCGCCTGTACAGAGGCGCTAAGAGCGCCTGCTAGTAGACGCTGTGATCGACTATCGGGCGCAGTAACAGAGCGCCTCAGTCGCTGTAGTAACCTGGTCGGCATTGATGAATTAGATGTAAGGCGTTCTAACACCAGTACAGCGTTGCAGCGAGCGAAAGGTAGCGCCAGCTCAGTGCGACCGACTCTCACCATATTCAACAAAAAAAACACACACAACGTAGGCGCTCTGGATTTGGTCGCTATAGCATAGAGCGCCAGACGCTGTGTGATTAAAGTCTGTTTTTGAACACATATCCACCAGTAACAAAGAGAAAACACACGGAAGGACATTGTTGTAACATTGTGACATGGGCAGGCTGATACATTAATAACGGCAGGTATTGGCAGATGAGTGTCTGTACAGAGGTGCTTAGAGCGACCGCTAGTAGACACTGTGATTGGCTATTGGGCGCTGTTAAAGAGCACCTCAGTCGCTGTAGTAACCTGGCTGGCCTTGATGAATGAGATGTATGTTGGGAGTTCTAACACCTGTACAGCATTGCAGGGAGCAAACGGCAGCGAGTGCTCAAGGTGCTAAGCCTATCTGTTAACTTTCTATTTTTCTATTTTTTTTTTGCAACTCCATAAAAGAACAATGTGTTTAACAATGTAGATCAAAGTGGTGTTCTGATGTGTAGATCAAAAACTCCTGACTGCCATGCAAATCGTCTGATTGGCTGAGGCAGACACGACAAGTTTAACCCCCATCTGCATTAATTAAACCTCTTAAACCTCTTCAAATGGGGGGGGGGGGACAGTTTTTTTCCCGGTATCTAAAGGGTTATGGGGGAGTGTTCACACCTGGGGAGATAATTGCTGCTGCTTTCTTTAGTCAAAGTTGCTAATGAGCTCACCTGTTTCAGTGAAAGGATTCTGGGATTTGTAGTCAGAATGTATATTAAAAGCTTTACTAAAGGGCAAGAAAGCTGCTCCTACTTTACCAAGACAGAGCCACAGAAATATAAGAAACTTGTAAACAGCATGCTGATAATGGGGGGGGGGGGGGGGGATGCCACACTGCCTATGGGGAATGGGAGGGGGGAATGCCACACTGCCTATGGAGAGTGAGAGGGGGGGATGCCACACTGCCTATGGAGAGTGAGAGGGGGGGATGCCACACTGCCTATGGAGAGTGAGAGGGGGGATGCCACACTGCCTATGGAGAGTGAGAGGGGGGAATGCCACATCGCCTATAGGGAATGGGGCACAATCCTAATACAATTTTTATTTTACATTCCAGAAGAGGAAAGCAATAAAGCAGAACACCAAAAGCCTGACAAAAAGAGAGAAATAAGATCAGGACATTCAGATTCATAATAAGGAGATTATCACTATGCCAGGTTGTTTTCAAGGGATAGTATCTTATACAGGCAGCAGTGTATGGCATGTGTAACAAGATGTATGTACCAAAATTAAAGATACATCATATGTACACAATCCACTTGGAAAGCTGCCAAACATCATGGTATGACACAACTGACACACTGATTCAGATTTGATACAATGTATCACTCCAAGTTCATGTTATGTATATTACAATGTATTTATATTATGTATATTACAATCCACAGCAGAAAAACTACTTGTGAATATAATACCAAAAAAGCTCCCTAAAATGGGTTTCGCTCCGCTTTAAGGCCCAATGGAGTCAGATACTTTTCTAATTCCATGATCCCATGCTGTTCAAATATGCCACAGGTAGTGACATCCCCACTCCCTCCACTATGTGTAGCTCGCTGGCAGACCCACAGAAAGCAGGGATATCGCTGCAGAGGAAAGCCCCTCTGTTTGATGTTGCATTTGAACTGCGCAGGGTCCCGAAATTCTAGCTGTGGGGGGTTCCTTAGGGTATTGGACTGTGGAGCATCTATAATCCTTATTTTTACCTTAAAGTGGACCAAAACCTATCCCAATCTAAACTGAGATGCCTCGCTGTGTGAAACTCACCTTTCTGGCAGTCTCATGGCACATGCATGGGTTCTTATACAATCAGCTTGTAAGCTGTGCTGTGTAATGCAGAGAGGACAGGAAACAGACTGCAGGGGTTTGGGGATGAGTATGACTGCACACTTTAAAGCAGCACTCTTGCCAATTTATTCTTCTGGGGGTATTGGCCATCTGGCCACTTACAGCAATGTTGGGGGGGGGGGCAGTTACTTTTTGATCCGGGGGGGGGGGGATTGTCTGATGGAGCTGTGTGATGATTACAATGTTGTTTTCCAGCGATTGAATCAGTCATGCTGGGTGTTGCAGTTCTACAGCAGAAGAGTATAGGTGATCCACTTATGGTGTATTATGTATTGATCAGCACTGCTGTCAGTTTCTTCAAGGGGCCCCTGCACCGTGATCTGAGGCAAGCCCATGCTGAGCAATGCCATGCCAACACAGACACCTGGCACAGGGCAGGCCCCAATGTGCTGCTGTGCAGTCATTGGTGGTTTATCAGATTACTCCACCCCCTCTATGACAGTGCATCCTGTGCCCAGGCCATCTCAGTGCAAAGGGTGAAGCATTGCGGTGGAGGAGCACGTCTAAGGTGGAGGCACATATCAAGTTAAATAATAATAATAAATAAAATATTTATTTAAAATATCTTGTGTTTTTTTTAACCTTTCACTTTGCTGTCGAACTGGTAAAGGGGCCCCAAAGACCTCTATACCAGTTCAATTACTACTTGCACCTTGAAAAAGTAGTTCTCCACGGAACGCGTGGGTAAAAGTTGGGACACAGCAGGGATGCTTTCTAGACACAGAGGTGATCTCATTTCATGTAGTATGCTTTTCTCACTTCATTGTTTGTTTTTTGTTGTTTTCTCTTTCTTGATTGTTGTAGCACATACGCACATAAGGGTTGATTCAGAGCCCCTTTCTCTCTACCAAACGAAAAATCATGCAAAAATTAAAACATTTCACACTAAAGTTCTCGCAGAAAAAAAGCTTTGCTGAATCAGACGAGGGGAAAAAATAAACGAGAATGGAAATATTCACGCAAAAAAAAAGGTGAGAAAGGGGCTCTGAATCAACCCTATAGTGTAAGGCCCCATGGGACACCCGCCTTTAAAGTAATCTCCCAACCCCCAATCTCCGCTGCTAGCTTAACCTTTAGACAAGCCCCGTTTGCCGGGACGCTTTATATGCCTCGCCGGACACGGTTTCCCCCAGGACTTGATAGAACAAAGGATGTGAGCTTACAGGGGGGTGAGGCCGATGAACCAAGGGCCAGACAGGGCAAGATCGAGAAGCTGGGGTCATACACGGGAAGTCAGTCCTAGAATATCGCAGCACCAAGGGGACAGGCAATAGAAGCAGCGAGGTCAAGCCGAAGGTCAATCCGGAAAGTCACGGGTTCGCAGCACAGAGGGTAAAACAGAAGCGTGGTCAGGGTACAAGCAAGGGTCGGTCCAGGCGGCAATCAGAGAATGGTCAAAATGAAGCAAGGTCGGCAACTAGATCAAACAGGCGTAATAAGAATCGCACACTCAGCAAACACGGGCACCAGAGTACTGAGGGAAGGAAACATCTTTATAGGTAAGGCATACTACAGGAGAGAGTACTGATTGGTGCACATAGGACCCTGTGACTTGATGGCCAATCAGTTTATTAGAGGGGCGTGAGCCCTGTAAAAACTAAAATGGGATTGGGCCCTTCAACCAGCCTCCGGCGGCCGCTTAGTGAATCGCCTGTAAAAATTGGCGAAGCCAAGGAATCTCTGTAAGGCTTTCAGGGATTTTGGTTGTTCCCACGGCCGAAACCTTGGAGGGATCCATAACCAATCCCTGATTAGAGACCAAATATCCCAGGAAAGGAACTTTGGAGACCTCGAATAGACATTTGGATAATTTAGCATACAGATTATTCTCTCACAGTTTTTGTAACACCGCCTTCACATGTTGCTGAAAAATGTTGTTAACGAAATCCTGGAAGACCGCTGGAGCATTACATAAACCGAATGACATGACTAGATACTCATAATGTCCGTCCTTCCATTCTTCCATTCGTCCCCTTGACGAATGCAAATTAGATTATAAGCTCCTCTTAAATCTAGTTTCGTGAATATCTGTGCCCCAATGACCTGATTAAACAAATCTTCAGTGAGGGGTAGTGGATATTGGTTTTTCACTGTGATTTTGTTCAAACCCCTATAGTCAATAAAGGGGCATACCCTCGGATTACTGGAGTATTAGGGCAATCCAAAAAAAAAAAAATCTATTTCTTCAGAATGAGAAGAACTCACCACCAATCTTATCAAAGGGGTTTTGAAGGTGACCGTTCCTCCTACAATAAGCTCATTTTTGATAGCCAGAACCTGAAGGGTACTCTCAAGGGAGATTAATGGAATGCATAGGGCAGAAATTATGGATTTATCCAGAAAGTTGCCAGCCGCCACGCTATCAACAAAGGCAGTGGCAGTGTCAGGAACCGCTTACCTGATCCCCGTTCCAGCGACGTCTCCAGGCGGCCAGCTGCAGCTGTCACTGTGCGGCGGCTCGAGCAGCACCCAGCTCAGCCACGCCCCCCGCTTCCTCCTCCAGTAGACGTGCTCGCGCGCGGCCGCGAGCACGTGTCTGTTATGCCCTCCGGCAGCGCTGTGCTGCGCGCACCCGCCGGAGGATCAATTAAAGGGTTAATGAATCCTAGGGGATTGAGGGCTTCGACCTCTTCTGCTCTGCAGGCCAGTCAGCCCCATTGATATCCTGGCCTTACCTCCTCCCTTGTTGCCAGCCAATTACCCTTGGAATCCTATGTGCTCCAATCAGTACACTGCTTCCCTCAGACCTGTCCCTATAAAGTCAATTCCCTCTCAGTTGTGAATTGCCTGTGATAGCGCTCAGAACCCTGTGTTAACTACTCCTGTGAAGTCTAGCCTGTTGCCGATTTGATTGTACGACCACTCTCGATCCTGAATCCTTGTTGCCGACCTCTGCCTGTATTGACGCCTCTCGATCCTGAATCCTTGTTGCCGACCTTTGCCTGAACTGACGCTTCTAGATCCTGATCCCCAGTTGCTGACCTCTGCCTGAACCCCGACTACGTCTTGCCTGACCCCTGGTGCTGCTACGATCTCTGCCTTCCCGTTATCGACCTATTGCCTGTCTCTGGACTTCCGTCACTCACGCTCTTGCTATTGGTTCTCCAGTCCTCCCACATATAAGCTCACATCCTTTGAGCCATTAAGTCCTGGGGGCAACCGATCCCGGGTAGGCGTATCTTGCGTCCCGGCAAGCGGGGGCTCCTACAGGTGAAGCTGGCTGTGGAGATTGGGGGTTGTGAGCTTATTAAGAGGGCTGGAGTTACCCCGAGCGTGACAGGCAGGCTTTCTGGAAGACTCCCAAAACAAAATGGCGGGCATCAACAATTTATTAAGGTGAGGGGAAAATACCTGATCACCTAGACACCTTCCCTCTGCGTTGTCTAGGCGATGAAGTTTTCCGTCTGCGATCTCTTATTGGGGCAGGACTTGACCAGATGACCCGGATTACCACAGTATAGGCACAGACCCAAGGTGCGGCGTCTTAATTTTTCTGCCTGGGAAAGGTTGGTGGCCCCAAGCTGCATGGGCTCCTCTGAAGTGGATGTAGGAGTGGCACCCATGGGTGAGGACTCTAGGCGGGAGGAATTCCAAGAGGAAGTTTTACCCTTCTCCACTCGCCGCTCCCGAAGCCGCCTATCGATTCGAATAGCCATCTGCATGGACTCATCCAGATTCTTAGGCTGAGGGAAGTTCACTAGGACATCCTTGATACTTTCAGAAAGGCCAATTCTATATTGGCTAGTAAGAGCTGGATCGTTCCACCGAGAGTCAATCGCCCAGCAACGAAATTCTGTGCTGTATTCCTCAGCAGAACGCTTCCCTTGTCTGAGGTTACGCAGCTTGGCGTCAGCGGTCAGTGCCACACTACCTATAAGGGGAATGCCACACTGCCTATATGGAGAATGGAAGGGGGGGAATGCCACACTACCTATATGGGGAATGGAAGGGGGGAATGCCACACTACCTATATGGGAATGGCGGGATGCCACACTGCCTATAAGGGAATGGCGGGATGCCACACTGCCTATATGGGAATGGGTAGGGATGCCACACTGCCTATATGGGAATGGGGGGGATGCCACACTGCCTATATGGGAATGGGAGGGGGGATGCCACACTGGCTATATGGGAATGGGAGGGGGGAATGACGCACTTTTTGCCAGTTTTATGATGGTGACGTCTATCTGGCCTATCATCAGCATAGACGTATCTGGTGTAACGTGATTGGCTGATTCTTCCGTCCTAATGCGGTAGTAATTTCTTTTGTATTCCCCGCACGTTGCTAAGGCATATAGCGGAGTTAAATCAGCATGTAAGTTGTCCTTATGGCCCTCCAATACATTTGTCCGCTACTCCAGACCGTCTGTTAGCTGATACGCCGCCTGCCCTTAATGGCGGCTAACATGTGTATCTGTTTTGCCAGTCTGGTGACGTTAACGTCCATCTGAATCCCCCGTCCGAATGCGGAAGTCAATTCTCTTGTATTTTCCCGCACGTTGCTAATGGACACAGCGGAGTTCAGTATAGCATTCCTGCGGCGGACGAACGGGAGGTTGAAGGTAGGACATTTACATTAATCAGTAGCGCCGGTTGTTGCTGTTTCCCCAGGTGTAGTAAATTACAAGTAATTTGATGGTCTATTTTACTGAGTGTGTGAGAACAACCCCACTGTCATGATTAAGAGCCTTGCTCGAAACGCGTAGACGCGGGGTCTGCTCTCTATATGCGTATCATGTTTTACCTGCTGTGATGGCTTTTTACCACGATTTTCAATAAAGGATGGATGATTTTACCAACCAAACCATGTGGCTGGCGCTCTTTCACTATGGACATTGATCATATCAGGAGGTGAGCTCTCTTTGCCTGGTGCCTATTGTTTGGATCCTGTTGTATATTTATGTGGTCGGAGGCTGGCAATCAAGATATTTTCTAGGGAATGACGCACTGCCTATATGGGAATGAGGGGATGCTACACTGCCTATATGGAAATGGGAGGGGGGAATGGGTTGGGATGCCACACTGCCTATATGGGAATGGTTAGGGATGCCACACTGCCTATATGGGAATGGGAGGGGAGATTCCACACTGACTATATGGGGAATGGGATGGGGGGGATGCCACACTGCCTATGGGAAGTAGGAAGGCGGGAATGCCGCACTGCCTATGGGATGGGGGAACACCACACTGTCTGTAATTGGGTGTTTTAGCACAACATTTGGCTTAGAATATTTTTTTTTCTAGTTTTCCTTCCCCAAATCCTAGGTGCGTCTTATAGGGCGAAAAATACGGTAATTTAATAAATTTCATGAGAATTATTTGATGTTGTGATTTTTTTGGTGATTATGTGGGTGATTGGTACTGACTTGGAGATTGTCCCTCTTTGTGGTTGCTTGGGCCACATAAAACCCTATACTATTAACCGCACCATCAATGGGCAAACTGGGCCCGGTGCTGAGCACCAGACTTTTGCTATAGGGCTTAAGGGCTGGTAATGCCCAGGACTAGGGGAAGCGGTTCAGCCCTTGAGCCCTGGGATTACCAGCCACCTGGTAGCCAGCCATTCTCAGCATTTGGCTGCTGAAACAAGACAGCGAATAGGGCTCCAAAGAGCTCCCGAAGATTCCAGGGAGACATGACACCGGACCTTGAACACCATCTTCTTCCACCGGACTGGTGGAAGAAGGCACCTGACAGGGCACAGAAGAATGAAGAGGGGGAGCGGTAAGTGGTGATTGGCGCTGCCATGGCAGTAGCTCACCCCCATTACCCAAACCCCTATCACGCTCCCGGAACCACAATTTACCACTTGGACAACTCCAGCTCTCTAGGTAAGGACCTCAACCCCCAATCTCCGCAGCCAACTTCACCTATAGGAGCCCCGGCTTGCCGAGACGCAGAACACGCCTGCTCGGGATCGGTTGCCCCCAGGACTTTATGGCTCAAAGGTTGAGGTCTTACGGTACAGAGTACTGGAGAGCCCGCGGCTGGAAGTGGAATCGGGTAGCCAGTATGTGAGCGTAAGGAGGAAGTCCAAGGACAGGCAAGGGTCGGCAACAGGAGTGAAGATCGAGGATGGTCAAACAAGCGAGGGTCGGCAACAGGAGTGGAGATCGAGGATGGTCAAACAAGCGAGGGTCGGCAACAGGAGTGGAGATCGAGGATGGTCAAACAAGCGAGGGTCGGCAACGGGAATGGAGATCAAGGATGGTCAAACAAGCGAGGGTCGGCAACAGGAGTCAGGATCAATATCAGGGATTAACAATGGCTAGGGTCTAGGCGCTATCACAGGCAACAAGCAACTGCGGGGAAAAGAGCTTTATAGGGACAGACATAGGAGGGAAGGTATTGTGATTGGTGCACACAGGATCATAATAATGATTGGCCAGAACAAGGAGTGCACAACAGGAGGGGGCGTAAGCCCCACTGAACCCAGGGCTCATTGGCCCTTCAACAACCCAGCACTGATAGGATAGAGGGCGTGCTGCCCAGCTGGGCTCATAGGCCCTTTAACTGAAAAGGGGGCGTGCCCCTTTTATAATTTATTCACCTCCTCCGGCGGCCACGCTGAGTGCAGCGCCGCCGGAGGGCATAGAAGGAACGTGCTCGCGCATACGCCGGCAGAAGGAGAAGGAGGGGGCGCGCCCGCAGCCACGCGAGCTGCCGCCCGGCGCAGCCGGCGCCTGGATGGCGGGGCGACGGGGACACCGCTGGAACGCGGCACAGGTAAGCTGATCGTGACACTACCCCCCCCTTCATGAGGGGCCTCCGGACCCTCACCAGGTTTCCCCGGATTGTCACGATGGAATTTTTTAATAAGAACTTTAGCATGCACATCTTTTGCCGCAACCCAACATCTCTCCTCAGGACCGTAACCAACCCAGTCAATTAAATATTGTAAAGAATCACGGAGCTTGCGCGAGTCAAGAATTTTGTTCACTTCATATTCTGGTTCGTTATCTACTAGAATAGGCGGCGATGATGGACGCGGTACATTCTTGGCTGGTTTTAGCAGTGACACGTGAAAAGAATTTGGGATTCTCATGGTTTGCGGGAGTTGAACCTTAAAGGACACGTTGCTTAATTTCTGAATAATGGGGAAAGGGCCAATAAACTTGGGCCCTAACTTACTGGACGGTTGCCGGAGAGAAATATTTTTTGTAGAAACCCAAACAAAGTCCCCAATCTGAAGTGCGGGTTCTTGAGACCTGTGGCGATCGGCGAACCTTTTGTATCTAAGAATAGTTTCTTTCAAAGTCTCCTGGACGCGGGTCCAGATGTTCTTCCGCTCTTGGAGCCACTCTTCCAATGCCGGTAAATTGGAAGGGGACCCAGAGAGAGAGGAAGCCCTGGGATTCCTCCCAAAATTGCAGAAAAACGGAGAAACTTTGGTACTTTCACTCGGCGCATTATTGTATGCAAATTCCGCGAAGTCAATATATTCTGACCACTGTTCTTGAGCGTCGGAAATGTAACACCGCAAATACTGTTCTAGACTTTGATTGGTTCTCTCTGTCTGTCCATTGGTTTGAGGATGGTAAGCAGAAGACAAAGATATCTGAATCCCCAAGCGAGAACAGAAGTTCTTCCAAGAACGCGAAGTAAATTGCACACCCCGATCGGAAACTATATTAGATGGTATGCCATGGATACGGAAAATGTGCGAGATAAATAATCGCGAAAGCTCAGGAGCTGATGGTAGCTTAGATAAAGGAATAAAATGTGCCATCTTACTGAAACGGTCGACGACCACCCAAATCACAGTGTACCCATGTGAGAGAGGCAAATCTACAATAAAATCCATAGAGATATGAGTCCATGGTTCTTTAGGAATCTCAAGTGGGCCTTGTGAACCCCCTTACTTCGTGCACAAACAGAACATGCGTCGATAAAGGTAGTTATATCGCGGCGCATAGTAGGCCACCATACAAGGCGTCGGGCTAAAATGAAAGTTTTACGATTTCCTAGATGTCCAGCAGTTTTGGCATCGTGAAACTCGCGAATTACATCGGAACGCAGATGCGGTGGTACAAACTGACATCCTAAAGGTACATCTACAGGGGATTCATTTTGAAATGGCGCCAAGGCATTCGAAAGATCAGGAAGCAAGGCCCCAATCACACATCCCACAGGCAAAATAGGTTCACCCATATCACCCCGATCCTTACAATCCCCAAACAAGCGGGACAGAGCATCCGCTTTAGAATTTTTTACTCCTGGCTTAAATGTAATTATAAAATTAAAACGCGAGAAAAATAATGCCCAACGAGCCTGACGAGAGTTCAGTCTCTTAGCTGAGCTAATGTACTCGAGGTTTTTGTGATCAGTATAGACCGTGATCGGATACAATGACCCCTCCAACCAGTGACGCCATTCATCAAAAGCCAGTTTAATCGCCAATAACTCCCTGTTTCCAACATCATAGTTCTGTTCCGCGGTACTAAATTTCCGTGAGAAGTAGGCGCAAGGATGCAAACGATCAGGATGACCAGAGTATTGCGACAACACCGCCCCCACACCCAACTCAGATGCATCTACTTCAATGGTAAAAGGTTTATTAACGTCAGGGTGAACTAAAACTGGCGCCGAAGTAAAAGCCTGTTTTAGAGTCTGGAAGGCCTCATTGACCGAAGATGACCAGTTTACAGTGAAGGCGCCCTTGCGAGTAAGGTTGGTGAGAGGAGCAACAATTTTGGAGAAACCCTTAATAAAGCGTCGATAGAAATTAGCGAAACCTAAAAAACGCTGTAATTCTTTTAAAGTCTTGGGTTGTACCCAATCCCGCACCGCCGAAACTTTCCCCGCATCCATCTCTAACCCCTGGCTAGAGATTATATAACCCAAAAAGGGAACGGTGGTGACCTCAAACATACATTTAGAAATCTTTGCATACAAGTTATTCTCTCTTAGTTTTTGAAGTACCATTTTCACATGCAGTCTATGTTCGGACAAAGACTTAGAGAAAATGAGGATATCATCCAAATAAATTACCATGAATCTGCCCAAATAGTCTCGGAAGACGTCATTAACGAAGTCTTGGAAGACCGGAGGGGCATTACAAAGGCCAAAGGGCATGACTAGATATTCGTAATGACCATCTTTAACATTGAATGCAGTTTTCCACTCATCCCCTTGTCGAATACGAATCAGGTTGTAGGCCCCCTTTAGGTCTAACTTGGAGAACACCCGAGCTCCTACTACTTGATTAAATAAATCCCCAATCAAGGGAAGGGGATACCGGTTTTTTACCGTGATCTTATTCAAGGCTCTGTAGTCTATACAAGGCCTTAAACCACCATCTTTTTTCTCCACAAAAAAGAAGCCAGCTCCCGCAGGTGATGTTGAAGGACGGATGAACCCCTTGCTTAAATTCTCGGAGATGTACTCCTTCATGGCCAGTTCTTCCGGCCGAGTGAGATTATAAATTTTCCCTCTAGGAGGGATGGTCCCGGGGAGCAGGTCAATGGGGCAGTCATAGGGCCTATGAGGGGGAAGGGAATCGGCAGAACGTTCGGAAAAAACATCAGCCCAATCTGCGTAAGGCTGAGGCAATCCCTGTGGCAGCATCTGAAAACTTTTGAGGGCAGTGGAAAAACAATGTGTCTTGCAGTAATTACTCCACCTCACTAAATCCCCAGTCTGCCAGTCTAAAATGGGGTTGTGGAGTTTTAACCAGGGATATCCCAGTACTACCGGGGTTTCTGGACAGTCAAAAACCAAGAACTCGATATATTCAGAGTGAGAAGAGCCAACGATTAAATTGAGAGGTGGGGTCTTGGTACTAACCGGACCTCCCTGGATGGCCTTCCCATTTATGGCTAGAACCTGTAGAGATTTTCCAAGGGGTACCAGCGGAATCCCCAGGACGGAGATCATGCTCCGGTCCAGGAAATTACCTGCAGCTCCACTGTCGATAAAGGCGGATACTGCCCGTTTGGAGGGACCCCAAGAAAGCTCTATGGGGATTAACATTTTATTCAAGTGAGAGTAATTAACGGACTCACCTAGATCAGTACTCCCCTCCTGATCTAGGCGAGGAAGTTTCCCGCCGGGTATCCCTTGTTAGGACAGGACCTAGCAAAATGTCCCGGATTCCCACAATATAAGCAGAGACCCATGGAGCGTCTACGCTGCTTCTCGTCCTGGGTAAGACGAGCTCTACCGATCTGCATGGGTTCTTCCAGTGAGGAAGAAGGTGTGTTTGCCCCAGGGGAAGGGAGTGGGTTGGGGGACTGAGATGGCTTAAAGGACGAGGAAGTCCTAACCCTTTCCCTGGCTCTTTCCCTAAGACGCCGATCTATTTTGATGGAGACCTGCATTAGCTGGTCTAGATCTGCTGGTGTAGGGAAATTGACCAAAGCGTCCTTGATACCCTCTGATAGACCCATACGGAACTGGCTACACAGGGCTGGGTCATTCCATCTGGAGTCTACTGCCCACCGCCGGAATTCAGAACTGTAATCTTCGGCAGTATTCCGACCTTGCTTCAAGGCCCGAAGCCTATTTTCGGCTGTGGACTGCTGGTCTGGGTCGGCATATAACACACCCATAGCCTGAAAAAAGGAAGTAACGGAGTGCAGGGCAGCATCATCGGGAGGCAGGCTAAAGGCCCACGATTGGGGATCTCCTTGCAAAAGGGAGATAACTAACCCCACCCGTTGGGTCTCGGTGCCCGAGGATCCAGGTCTCAATCTGAAGTACAGCTCGCAGGAATTTTTAAAATTGGAGAATCTGGCTCGGTCTCCAAAAAATTTCTCCGGTAACGGGACCTTCGGCTCCGACACGTGAGGTGGTACAGCGGATGCAGGAATCTGCCTGGTTTCTTGATTGGGCAAGTTGATTTATAGCTGTGGCCATAGCCTGTACTTGCTGTACCAGGTCATCCATGAGGGCCTGTGATAATATCACGCTCCCGGAACCACAATTTACCACTTGGACAACTCCAGCTCTCTAGGTAAGGACCTCAACCCCCAATCTCCGCAGCCAGCTTCACCTATAGGAGCCCCCGCTTGCCGAGACGCAGAACATGCCTGCTCTGGATCGGTTGCCCCCAGGACTTTATGGCTCAAAGGTTGAGGTCTTACGGTACAGAGTACTGGAGAGCCCGCGGCTGGAAGTGGAATCGGGTAGCCGGTATGTGAGCGTAAGGAGGAAGTCCAAGGACAGGCAAGGGTCGGCAACAGGAGTGAAGATCGAGGATGGTCAAACAAGCGAGGGTCGGCAACAGGAGTGGAGATCGAGGATGGTCAAACAAGCGAGGGTCGGCAACAGGAGTGGAGATCGAGGATGGTCAAACAAGCGAGGGTCGGCAACGGGAATGGAGATCAAGGATGGTCAAACAAGCGAGGGTCGGCAACAGGAGTAAGGATCAATATCAGGGATTAACAATGGCTAGGGTCTAGGCGCTATCACAGGCAACAAGCAACTGCGGGGAAAAGAGCTTTATAGGGACAGACATAGGAGGGAAGGTATTGTGATTGGTGCACACAGGATCATAATAATGATTGGCCAGAACAAGGAGTGCACAACAGGAGGGCTCATTGGCCCTTCAACAACCCAGCACTGATAGGATAGAGGGTGTGCTGCCCAGCTGGGCTCATAGGCCCTTTAACTGAAAAGGGGGCGTGCCCCTTTTATAATTTATTCACCTCCTCCGGCGGCCACGCTGAGTGCAGCGCCGCCGGAGGGCATAGAAGGTGTGTTGATGCCGGATACAGGCAGAAGGAGAAGGAGGGGGCGCGCCCGCAGCCACGCGAGCTGCCGCCCGGCGCGGCCGGCGCCTGGATGGCGGGGCGACGGGGACACCGCTGGAACGCGGCACAGGTAAACTGATCGTGACAACCCCTATTTAGGATACCAGGGGGTCAGAAGAGTCCAGCACCCATTGGCATGGGCCTTGGGTTCTTCCAAGGGGTAACTATGGCACCTCTGGAAGAGCCCTGAACCCATACCGAAGGGCATAAAGGCTGGTAAACCTGCAGAACCATGGCCAGCATCCTAGGTCCTGGGTTACTAGCGCTTATGCCTCGTGCCAGGGCTGGTTGACTCATGGGGGGGGTACACATTTTTAAGGTGGATTTACTATAGTAGTCCCATTTTTTGTGAGATAAGTGGTGTTGGGAGTGTCTTTCTTTTGTTACTTGATAAACTGATCAAGTGAATACCATACACACACACACACACACACACACACACACACACACACACACACACTTGGAATATTGAAGGGTGCTGGCCGCCCCTTGCATTGTGACTTTTTCTTTGGAAGGCCATCTGCTGACTTACAGTATATATTATCTAATGCTTAGTTCCTGCAAACTACAATACTAACAGAAAACTTATATAGTAAAGAGTTGAAACTCAGTTTGTTCATCAGTGTGGTAATTATGTGGCAACATACCCTTCTGGGTTTAAAATCTGTGGGAAATGTGGCCTTGAGTCAATAAAAAGAAGAAACATAAGAGATGTTTGCTACCAATCAGGGGGCCAGTGCAAGTCTATTTAAAGTGGACCAAAACCCAGTATTTTGACTATCCTGGGTTTCGGTCCTTACCCCCTGGGCACCCCGATCGTGGGTGCCCTCCTATGTGAAACCCCCCACATCTCCCGCATCAACTCATCTCACCGCGGTCCTATGTAGCATGCGCGGCCGCTCATCCAATCAGTGCGCTCGGAGCCGCTGAGCTATGGATGTCTAACCCGACGTCTTAGCTCAGCGGCTCTAAGCGCGTTGGCGGTCGCATCCCGCGCTTCCCTCTAACAGGGAGCGCCTATGCGCCGGCTATTTGTGAATGCTAGAGGGACAGCGGGGATGCGGCCGCAGCCCGCACATGTGCCGTTGGACCGGGATTAAGGTAAGTGTAGCAGGCTTCCTGGGGGTTTCACACAGCAGGGCATCCCGATTTTGGATGCCCTGCGGGGAGGGAATGGATCGGTCCAGGAATCTATAGATCCAGCTGGGTTTGGTTCACTTTAAAAGCATGTTCTAAACATCACATACTTGTATGGTGAATCATGCAACCTGCTTTCTGTTTCTATAGTCCCTAGGGGAACATGCTTGGGATGGAATTTTGCTGGGTGTGGGGGGGGGGGGGGGAGGATTCATTTGATCTTGCTCAACTGACGAGGAAAAGAAGGGAAAATTGCTGGGAACAGGGAAAGGTTTTAATTAAAAGTACTGCATCTGGTGGCGCACGTGTGTGTCTCGTGGTGCGCGTAAGCGTATCTGGGGGAGCTCAAATACACGTCTGGGAGTGGAGCATGCACATCTTAGGGTGTGTTCATGCACACTTGGAAGTGTTGGCCTACACATCCAACAGAGAGAGGTAGAAGTAGCACAACCAGTCGGAAGCATGAACTAGGGCTCGTACAGACCCCTTATATTATATGTTTACATAGTATATTAAATAAATATTATATATACGGTAAATATATATAAATATTATGCAACATCACAGTGCCCAGGCCATGCCCACACGTTTCCGAAAATAAATAAATAAGGTGAATCTTTAAACATTGATATCTCGGCCAGTTCTTCTTCAATTTAAATATGGAAAACAGTTTAGGCCACTGCCCGCTGAAAAGGTCTGCTGGTGGGTGCCCGTTTCAGGAGGGTAATGCTTTTAATGTTGCCTTAATCCCTGTATATATGTATGCCAGTCTCAGAACTGTATTGTATTGTGTTGAAATATTTGATTGCATTATTGTGTTATTTTGTCAACAATATATCTCTTTATTTACTACTTGCCTCAGTGTCCTCTGCATATGCCAGAAGTCGAAAGAACCTACAGTCTTTGCGTGTAGTGTATCCATTGTGTAATCATTGGCCAGATATTGATAATATTTGTATATGTGTTTGCCTATTTTAGTCGAGCCGGGCAGGATAAATATATATATATAAAATATTATTGATATTTTAGTTATTACATAAATTGGACGAGCCATTCAGGAGGATTATTTCTTTACATAATTTGCACACGCCAGCCAGGAGGGTTAATTATATTTACACAAGGATAGTACTAGATCAAAAAAGAATTGGGGAAAAACTACCCACAGAGACCTGTACAAATAGCTTATAGAAACATAGAAGGTTGACTGCAGAAGGAGACCATAAGCTCCATCTAATCTGCCCTTATGTGTATACTGTATGTTCTCTTTATCTTAGGATAGATGTGTGCTTATCCCAGGCGTGTTTAAATGCATTTACTGCTCATCTTTCAGCTATCTCTGCTGGAAGTTTGTTCCCAGCATCTACTACTCCTTCTGCTAAATAACCCCCTATTGGGGTGCCCCGCAGAAGTGGACCAACACCCAGGATAGTGAAAATCCTGGGTGTTGGTCCACTTTAAAGGTCTCAATCATGTCCCCTCTTTGCACTTTTTCCTCCAGACTGCACAAATGAAGTTCTTTAAGTCTCTCCTGATAAGTTTTAAGTTTAAGTCCTTCCACCATTTTTGTTGCCCACCTTTGGACCTGTTCTATTTGAACAATGTCTTTTCAGTTTCAGTTTGCACAGTTTTGACCATTTATCCAGTAAAGCTAAATCATTTTCCATGTTGCAGACACCTCCAGGGGTGTCCACCCTATTACTAACCTTTGTATCATCCACAAACAGGCAAACTATGTTACTTAAACATATTAAAAAGAATGGGGCCAAGGACAGAGCCTTGGGCTACACCACTAGTGACTCGCCTTTGTTCAGATTGCACACCATTAACAACAACGCTCTGATACCTTCAGCCAGCCGGAAATCCACTGAACTATCCAGGGGAGTTACCTTCAATAACTTATCTATGAGCTCTGCATGTGGAGCAGTGTCAAAGGCTTTGCTAAAATCCAGATAGGCGATATCCACAGCACCACCTTCATCCAACACTTTAGCGACATTGTCAAAGAAATCAATAAGATTGGTCTGACATGATCTGCCCTCAGTAAAGCCGTGCCATTTTAGGTCCAACAGGTTGTTAATTCTGCACTTGGTGTACGTTGCCAATAGCAACTGGTTGCAGATAGTGAAAACTGCCTCCATAAAACATGCATTTGCTAACATTAGAAAAAATGTAAAAAGGCTAAACCAGCTCAGCTCCTTTAGGACATCATTTCGCCACACAAAAATATACACTTTCGAAATTTCAATCAAAAGTGGACTTACCTTTTAAGGCCATTAGGATGTACTTTCACCTTGCATGGGGTAGATTACACACATATACAATTCATACCTGTTTGAAAGAGGACAGTCACAGGGAATACAGCCAGCAGAATCCAATATATTTTCATGGTGAGATGAAGGTTTAGTTCCTCAAGAAGCTATGGCAGTGCAGAAGTAACACAGGGGGGTTGTGAAAGAACAAAGGCAAGTCTTAGCTAATGACACTCTTCTAGGTAGCTGCTCTCTCTTTATATATATAGCTATATATATATATATATATATATATATCCTGCATTGGGTTTGCTAGACCGCCCCATTCACTGTCACATTTTAGGGAAGGGATGAATAAACGTTTCTAAGTTACTTTCACTTTCACTTAAACCGGACCTTCACCATGATTTAATGAAAAGCCCAAACTCTTAAAAAACAATTCCTCAGCATCTAAAATTAATATATTTTACATGTTTAGTCACTAATTTATTATACTTTCCCCCACTGGGCTGCAACTCTGTTCGGGAATTTAGGATACGGGCGCCGCCATCTCAGAAGCATCACACTTACTGAGGAGAGGAGAGTGGGATAAGGTACAGGGGGGCGGGTTATAGCTGTGCTTTGCTCAGACAGAGCAGAGCTGGGGTCAGGGAAAGGTCAGCAGTCCCAGAATGCAGAGCAGCACAGTCACTTCCTGTTTGCAGGCACTTCCTGTTTGCAGGCTGCCTGCAAAAATGGCAGCTTCCATAAGCCGCCATCTTGGATGTTTAAAGGCTTATAAAATGCAGTAGATGCAGGTAGGATGATTTTTAATGTGAGCAATCTGTATGTACAGGGTGTGGGAAACATATAAGATAGACTCTTATTTAGAGTGAAGGTCCGCTTTAAGCTTTTTTTTTGTCATACTGTCCAGCTCTCTCCTTGCTTTAAACCGGACCTACAGCATCATTTAAAGTGGACCAAAATCCAGGATTTGGACTATCCTGGGTTTTGGTCCTTTCCCCCCGTCAAGGGTGCCCCACTGTGTGAAACCCTCCAGATCGCTGGACCTAACTCACCTCTTCCCGGTCCTACGGCACATGCGTCCAATCAGCGTGCTCTAAGCCACTAACGCCGCGTCATCTGAGCCTTCGGCTGAGGCTAGTGGCTCCGAGCGCGCTGGTGCCCGCATCCCCCACTACCTACCTACCTACAGGGAGCGTGCCCGCCGCAGCATCCGCAAATGCCTGCCGTGGGCACACACCCTGCTAGAGGGATAGCAGGGATGAGGCCGTGGCTCGTGTATGCGCTATTGGTCTGGGAAAAAAGGTAAGTGTATGGGGCAACTTGGGGGGGGTTTCACACAGTTGGGCATCCCAGTTTTGGATGCCCTGGGGGGAGGGAATAGTGGTGGGTTTTGTTCCACTTTGATGAAAAGCCAAAACCCTTAAAAAAATATTCCCCAGCATCTAAAATTAGTATAGTTTACATTTTTACTCACTTACAGTTTAATCTTTCCCTCAATGGGCTGCAACTCTGTTCAGGACTATAAGATACAGACACCCGCCATCTTGCCTCAGAAGCATCACATATTGCGGAGACGAGGGGGGGGGGGGAGTGCAGGGGGTGGGGTTATAGCTGTGATTTGCACAGACAGAGCAGAGCCTGTGTCAGGAAAAGGACAGCAATCCCAGAATGCAGAGCAGCACAGACAGAAGACACTCTCTGTTTGCAGGCAGCCTGAGAGTCCTTGTGGCACCATCTTGGATGTTTAAAGGCTCAGAAAATGCAGTGTATGCAGGTAGGGTGATTTTTAATTTAAGCAATCTGTATGTACAGGGTGGGGGAAACATATAAGGTAGGCTCCTACTCAGGGCAAAGGTCCGGTTTAAGGTCGTCTCTGATCTCCATTCACACCTTCAAATGTTTTTTTTTTGCTTATTGATGTCATTCATATAAGTGTGGAAAGTGGGGCAATGTGGGGGGAACATGGCATCGAACCCTCCATGATAGACTTATGACCAGCCACTATTCCACCCCACTGATGGAACTTACTTTATTCTCCAAAAATGCTGTATAACCCTAGTCAGTTTTATGCTGTATATATGGGTTATACAGTATACATGTAGAAGGTTGACCACAGAAGGAGACCTTATGGTCCATCTAATCTGCCCCTTATTGTGTATGTTCTCTTTATCTTAGAATAGATGTGTGCTTATCCCAGGCATGTTTACATCCACTTACTACTGATTTTTTAACTACCTCTGCAGGAAGTTTGTTCCAAGCATCTACTACTCTTTCTGTAAAATAATATTTTCTTATGTTGCTACTAATATTCCCTCCAATTAGCTTCAGGTTGTGCCCCCTTGTTCTATCATTGAAGGGTAAGTCCACTTTCGACTGAAAAATTATATTAAATGTGCCGAGCTCATCTAGCATTATTATTTTTTTTCGAATGTTGGCAAATGTGTGTTTATGGAAGCAGTTTTCATCTGTTGCTATTGGCAATGGAGTGCAGACTAGCAACAGACTGCACATAGTAGCACAGGACACTGCTGCTGGCAGGGCCACCACGGGGCAAACCTTCAAGGGCCCACTCAGCCTCACACTTGTCCATGGTATTATGTTACCACCAAATGCCGGGTGTTGTGTGCAGACCTACTCATGGCTGGCCTCAGCAACAGGGGATGATCAGGAACTATGGAGAAGGTGTAAGGGAACGAAGGGCAATTGATAGAAGCGCAGAAGGTGGTGAGAACCAGGTGAGAACTGGCAGCAATGATGGAGTCTTTAATGGCAGAAGAGCAAGCAGTAAGGGCTGATGGGTTCTTGGTGGTAGTAGAGAATGTATCCACGACTAGAGGGCGATTGGTGGCTATAGGGAACGCAATAAGCACTAGAGGGCAATCAGCAGCAGAAGATGACACATTTGTGGCAGTGGAGCTGAAAGGTGACATCATGTGTCTCACTACTTTGGGGCCCACTAAGACTCTCTTGCCCAAGGGGCCTCCCAAACCTAGAGCCAGGCCCTGGCTGCTGGATATGCATAAGGTTGAGTGAGCTCCCTCACCTCAGCAGTGGCCATAGCAGCAGTGTTCTATGTGTACAAGACTCACTTCTATCTTCTTGGTGTACGTTGCCAATAGCAACCGATTGTAGGTTGCTAACATAGGAAAAAAAAATACAAAATCAACTTGAGCTTGTTCTGTTACACTTTCAAAAATTGCATCGAAAGTTGACTTACCCTTTAAACCGGACCTTCACCATGATTTAATGAAGAGCCCAAACTCTTAAAAAACGATTCCCCAGCATCTAAAATTAATATATTTTACATTTTTAGTCACTAACTTATTATTCTTTCCCCCACTGGGCTGCAACTCTGTTCAGGAATTTAGGATACGGGCGCCGCCATCTTGACTCAGAAGCATCACACTTACTGAGGAGAGGAGAGTGGGATAAGGTACAGGGGGGCAGATTATAGCTGTGCTTTGCTCAGACAGAGCAGAGCTGGGGTCAGGGAAAGGTCAGCAGTCCCAGAATGCAGAGCAGCACAGTCATTTCCTGTTTGCAGGCACTTCCTGTTTGCAGGCTGCCTGATAAAATGGCGGCTTCCATAAGCCGCCATCTTGGATGTTTAAAGGCTCATAACATGCAGTAGATGCAGGTAGGAGGATTTTTAATGTGAGCAATCTGTATGTACAGGGGGTGGGAAACATATAAGATAGACTCTTATTCAGAGTGAAGGTCCGCTTTAAGTCATTGCACAGGCATATTCATTTTATTGGGCTAAACTTGGTAATGTCCTAAACTGTTTTCTGTTTTAAAATTGAGGGGAGATAATGGGGTTTAACTTTTTTACCTCATGAATTACTTTCTCAAGCATGTGGGTGTGGCCTGGGCTCTGTGATGCAAGCAGGTTATGTGCTTAGAATCAGCATCATGGGCAGTCTGTAAGACCACCCTTATACATATTATCAGGGCATTCAGCAAGTAAGGCTATTACAGTGCTCCAGCCACTGCAGCTCATACATATTAAATGGCGTGAAGACCCCTTTTGAAGCTAGCTCAGTGCTCGCCCCGGGTCAGCGTAGATGGGCACCAGGCTCTTCTGTATCCTTCTGGCCCTGGGCGTATGAGTAATAAATGGGGTAGGGGTAACAGCAAGCCACCCAATACCATGGGCCCCCTACCCATTGAGCTACAACAAATTCAAGGTAGAGTAAGTAAAAAATAAAACACCACAAAAGAGCATGAGATCTTGAGATCTCTGCTTCAGTCTGCATCCACGCCCCAAAGGAGCACCCAAGTGGTGGTTGAGGAGTCCGGACCTGGTGAAGCACAGTACTGCTGCCTTTTGTG
Organism: Gastrophryne carolinensis; assembly: GCA_027917425.1. Classification (NCBI taxonomy): domain Eukaryota; kingdom Metazoa; phylum Chordata; class Amphibia; order Anura; family Microhylidae; genus Gastrophryne; species Gastrophryne carolinensis. The sequence continues at coordinate 404,948,916 of CM051238.1, read as the reverse complement.
TTATTAGGAGATGCTTAGTGGCAATGAGCAGCCAAGCAAGTTAGAGCAGTACTCAAAGAAAAGCAGAGATGAAGAACAGGGCGCATGTCAATGGGCTTGTAAACCGCAATTTCATGGAGCTCAAGACACATCTCTGGAGGAGGAGAAGCAGGAGGTGTAGGGAGAAGGTGCCTGGCCACAAAGAATTTAGCAGCAAGAGAAGGAGCCAGAGAGTCATGCAAGATACCCATCCAGCAGCAGTCACATCTTCATGTTTAGCAATTCAGCAGCTGGCAAATGCATGAACCACACCCCATGTGTTCCATACCCCCTACCGGACTAGGCAGGGCATCCAAATCTGGGTCATAAACACAATCTGTTTTAGCCAGAGACAGTTGCTGGAACACTGTGGCTTACCATGCTCGCCCACGCTGAGAGCACCAAGGGACAGAGTTGATATTAGACCACATTTTTGCATGGTCCTGGAGTATCAAAATTGAAAGGAGGGCAAATTTGAAGCCCTGTTACAGGTTCTACCGTACACTACAGGAAATGGAGGAGAGGCACATAGGACAGGCATCAGATGAGCTGCTTTCTGTCTTATCTTTGCTGTTGGGTTTACAGTGCCTATAAAAAAGGAGCAATCACCCCCCCTTGGGTCTATAAGACTCGAGGGGGGGTGGTCTCCCTCTTTATGAGGCATCCCAAAATTGGATGCCCTGCTGTGCGAAACCCCCAGATTGCCTTATTTACTGACCACATCCTGGAACTCTGTCCATGTATCGGCGCCAGATCTTTGGCATGCCTCTAGCTGTCAGGAATGGGCAGCGTCTCACTCACAGCTAGCGGTGGGGGCAGAGATGAGCTCACCCCATTCAGATTTCCTTGCTGTACTGACGTCAATCTGAATCTAACAAGTGCAGCTGAATGGCTGGGTGGCCCATGTGGGAATCAGGCAAAGGTGAGTTTTTGGGTGAACTTGGGGGATACACAGTGGGGCATCCCAGGGAGGAACAGGGGGAAATCTAGTCGTTTTTTTTAACCACTTCAATGCTAAATTGGGCTAATCAGAAGGAACCCTTCTATGCAATCAAAGGAGGAGCTTAAACCAAATGTTAAGCCCTGTCTATATGATCTTCCCCTTTTGTAAACTCCTGCAACTAATCAAGCACCTGATCAAGGGAAGGAATCTGATCTGAATTTTGCTGGTAGACCACTGCTAATGTCATAGTTCCTAATAAAGAACAACCCCCCTTCCACATTGCAGAACAAACTGCTGACCTGCCAGATGACCAATCCAGGAAGCAGGATGGAAATTCCCTTGGATTCAGAAGAGCAACATTAGGAAATATTTTGTTATAAGAATTTTGTATTGTATACTTTCTAAAATGAATTTCTGGAATAAATACTGATGCTTTGCCTTTGTGCCTTTAGGGGAAGTACCGGGCAGATGGTATAAGGCACTTTATCGGCCCTTGGGTCTCCCCTACTTGTAATCCACAGAACAAGGTCATGATTATAGTAATCCCACAGATATATGTCATGGCTACCGCAATCCAACAGATAGATGTAACAATCAGCCGAGAAACTGACGTACGCTTCAGCTCTGTCTTGAGCAGTGTAGCTCTGCTTTATTAAACTATCAGCATAGTTCTGCACTGGTGGGTACGTGGTGCCCAGGGCTTAACATTGTCAATGTCCTGCATAGCATAGGCCGGCTTACCTGTCCGATGTACAGGGCCAGCTCCAAGTCTATGCAGGCAATAGAGTCTCCCATGTGTTGTGGTATGATACACCATCATATCATACATGGTGATTAGAGATGAGCAAATGAAATCTGAAGAATCCGAATTCGTTTCGAATTTCAGAAAAAAGACGATTCGCAACGATTCCTAATATCGCTGAAATTCAATTGCGCGAATCGCTTCCTTTAAACTCCATTTAGTGCAGTCCAAGACATCTAAAATGGTGGATCCACATGTCAGGACATGTCCCATAGGGCAAGGAATCCTAGGAAGGCATCATATGCAGCCTTTCAGCAGCCAGCTACCCCGGTGATGTCCCAGCCCTATATAAGCGGCGTCCATCGTGCGGGCACTCAATTCAGCGGTGTATTGTGTCAAGAAAGGGACAGAGTGAGGGAGAGACAGGGAGAGAGAGAGACAGGGGGAGAGAGAGAGACAGGGGGAGAGAGAGACAGGGAGAGAGAGAGACAGGGAGAGAGAGAGACAGGGAGAGAGAGAGACAGGGAGAGAGAGAGAGACAGGGGAGAGAGAGAGACAGGGGGAGAGAGAGAGAGACAGGGGGAGAGAGACAGGGGGAGAGAGACAGGGAGAGAGAGACAGGGGGAGAGAGACAGGGGGAGAGAGAGACAAGGAGAGAGAGAGACAGAGTGACAGTGTACAGTGTAAAGGAAAAGCGATTCTCCACAGGGACCGTGTGTGTAGCGGGAGCAATTCATGTGTCAGAATTCAAGCATAGAAGCAATGACAGGGAAGGGAGAGGCTTGGGAAACAGCAGTGGTGTCTGTCTACAATTCCAAAGGTTTAAAGGTTTTTTCTCTTCACAAAAGCTAATAGTAGCCAGCCAGTGAGCAGAGCTCTAAAAGTAAATTGTGCTCTATGAAGTGTAACCTGTGTATACATGTAAATTGCGTACCAATTTGTTGTTGTTATTTAACTGGCCCTTACCAGGGCATCCCATTTAAGCGCATCTAAGAGTTTTTGCATTTTTTTTTATAGTCAAGTGTTCATGGGTCTGTTAGTGTGAGAGGCCACACAAGGCCACACACCTGCCCAAATAAATTCAGCTCTTGCCACAAATCCCTGTTTTCAAGCCTGCTGTAGCCCATTTAACTTGCCCTCAGCAGGGTATCCCATTTAAGCGAATCAGAGAGTTTTTGCATTTTGTTTAATGCTCAGGTGTTGAAAGCCTAGTTAGTGTTAAGGGCCAAACAAAACTACACACCTGCCCAAAAATATAGAGCTCTTGCTGTTGTACCAAAATCTTGTTTTAAAGCCTGCTGTAGTGCATTTAACTGGCCTAATCAGGGCAGCCCATTGAAGCGCATCTGAGAGTTTGCATCTGAGAGTATGCATTGGAGATGGAGGCAGATAGCCACTCCGAGTCACTTATACAAATGGCACAATGCATGCTCATGTGCTTGTGTAGTGACCACCGAATTGTCACCATTCGGCAGCGTGATGACTTCTGGCTCTCCACCTTATTGAACTCTCGCTACCAGCACAAAATGGCAGCCTTGTTTACACACACTGAGAGGGAGGACAAACTGACTTACTACAGAGACATCCTACGTAGTAAATTGGCCGATGCCTATCTGCTCCATTGTCCATCCTCTCGCAGGTCTGACTTGGGGGGGTCCCTCTGTGCTCACCTTCCACTGCCATGGCTGCTGGGGAGGGGTGGCGGGAGCAGTACTAGCTCAATCAGCAACAGCTTGAGTCTACAGTTGCTGATGAGTAGCTTTCATCACCTGCATAGTGAGGCAACTTATGAGCAGCAGGTAGACCTGGAGCAGGACCTGAACCAGCAGGTGGTGGCATAACTTGACATGAATATGCGAACACACCTCGGGGATCCGCTGGACTTCTGGGCAGCCAAACTTGGTTTGTGGCCGCAACTAGCAGAGTTTGCCCTGGGAAAGCTGTCCTGCCCGACCAGTAGTGTGCCATCAGGGCGGGTGTTTAGTTCGGTGGAGGCCATAGTAACCCCAAGGAGAACTCGTCCTTCCACGAAGAATGTAGATACACTGACATTTGTTAAGATGAATCAGGCATGAAATAGCCAGGATTTCCACCCACCAATGCCTGATGCATCAAAGTAGATTGATCATGGTGCCACACCAACACTTCACAAACATGGATAGTGCAAAATTGATTTACTGTTCCCAGTTACAGACCTTCGCATCAGACCTCAGGTAAGTATTGAGGTAATGCATTACGTAAAACTTAACTTATATTAATAATAATAATATTAATAATAATAATATTATCAGGATAACATATATGTACCCAACATTTTTATATGTTCTCCTCATGATGCTGCCAACTCCAGGGTGTGTCTTTCAGGCAATATATGGTCTCCTTATGCTGCTGCCAACTCCAGGGTTTGTCCTTCAGGCGATATATGGGCTCCTTATGCTGCTGCCAACTCCAGGGTGTGTTTTTCAGGCAATATTATTATTATTATTATTGTTTATTTATATAGCGCCATCAACTTCCGTAGCGCTTTACAAGTAAGAATACAGACAAGGTAAAACAGATAGCACAGACAACAATACAAAATTAGATGCCACAGGTTAAAACCAAGTGTTGTGAGCACAGGAGACAATAGGGAGGAGTGCCCTGCCCTTGCGAGCTTACAGACTAAAGGATGGGGGTGGAGACAAAGGGGGTGGGGTCACAAGTGGTAGAAGCTTGAGTATGGCTGCACGTGCCATTGAAGGTTATAGTGGTTGCTTAAGCCAGGTCATATGCTTGTCTGAAGAAGTGGGTTTTGAGGGCGCTTTTAAAGGCTTGGAGTGACGGAGAGTGGCGGATCGAGCGGGGGGAGTGCATTCCAGAGAAGTGGGGAGGCACGGGAGAAGTCTTGAAGGCGGGAGTGCGAGGAAGTAACCAAGGAAGAGGACAGGAGAATGTCAGAGGCGGAGCGGAGGTTGCGTTTTGGTTGGTAATGCTGGATCAGAGATGAAATGTAGGAAGGGGCCTGGTTAGAGAGAGCTTTGTAGGTTAGCACTAGAAGTTTGAACTGAACTCTATGGGAGACAGGTAACCAGTGGAGGGATTGACAGAGGGGAGTAGCACTGGAGAAGCGAGAGGAGAGATGGATGAGGCGAGCAGCAGAGTTTAGGATAGATTGTAGGGGAGCCAGTCTGTTTGTTGGCAAACCACAGAGGAGGGTGTTGCAGTAGTCCAGTCGGGATATGACCAGGGCATGCACTAGCATTTTAGTGGTGACAGGTGAGAGGAAGGAACGGATGCGAGATATATTTTTGAGTTGGAGGCGACAGGAGGTGGCTAGGGAGTGAATCTGAGGTCTGAAGGAAAGAGAGGAGTCTAGAATGACACCCAGGCATCGAGCTTGAGGAGTTGCAGTTATTGTAAGATTATTTACAGAGATTGTGGTGTTAGAGATGGGAGGGGAGTGAGATGGTGGGAAAATGACCAGTTCAGTTTTGTCCATGTTCAGTTTAAGAGAGCGAGATGTCATGAAGGAAGAGATGGCTGTTAGACAGTCAGGAAGGCGAGAGAGGATAGAAGAGAGATTTGGGCCAGAGAGGTAGATCTGAGTGTCGTCTGCATAAAAGTGATATTGGAAGCCTAGCGAGGTTATTAGTTGTCCTAGACCAGAAGTGTATATTGAAAAAAGTAGGGGTCCTAGGACTGATCCTTGTGGTACCCCTACAGACAGAGGCCGGGGAGAGGAAATGGTGTTTGAGTAAGATACACTAAATGTGCGGTTAGAGAGATAGGAGGAGAGCCAAGAGAGTGCGAGACCTTGGATTCCAAGAGAAGAAAGAATATTGAGGAGCAGAGCATGGTCGACAGTGTCAAAAGCAGATGATAAGTCGAGAAGAATGAGAGCAGAGTAGTGGCCTTTGGATTTGGCTGTTAGTAGATCATTGGTGACTTTGGTGAGGGCCGTTTCGGTAGAGTGACATGAGCGGAAACCAGATTGGAGGGGATCTAGGAGGGAGTTTGTAGACAGATAGTTTGTAAGTTCTGTATGGACATGCTGTTCAAGAAGCTTTGATGAGAAAGGAAGCAGAGAGATTGGGCGGTAACTGGGGAGGGCAGAGGGGTCCAGAGATGGTTTTTTGATGAGTGGAGTTATAACAGCATGCTTATAGGCGGAGGGAAAGGCACCAGTGGAGAGGGAGAGGTTGAATAAAGATGTTAGGGCTGGAATGACAGATGGAGACAGTTGAGGGATAAGGTGGGATGGAATGGGATCAAGGGGGCAGGTGGTCAGGTGAGCCTTTGAGACCAGGGAGGAGACGCCTTGAGCAGTTAACACTGTGAAATGAGTTAATGAGTGGGACAAGGGGGATGTTGGTAGGAGAGAGGTGTTCTGGGGGGTGAAGCCACTTCGAATCTGGTCGATTTTGTCTTTGAAGTATGTGGCAAATTGCTCAGCCGTTAGCTGTGAGGATGGAGGAGGTGGCGGTGGGCGGAGAAGGGAGTTGAAAGTGTTAAATAGCTGTTTAGGATTCCGGGCCTGTGCCGATATGAGTGATGTGAAATATTCCTGTTTGGCAGATGAAAGGGCAGTCCTGAGTTCCTGAAGGGCTTTCTTGTATAACAGGAAGTCCTCCTTGGTTTTGGATTTCCTCCAATGCCGTTCAGCAACTCGAGAATGCCGTTTCAATGTTGCAATGTTAGTGTTAAGCCATGGTTGTCTTTTTTTGGTCTGAGGGCGACTGTAGTTAAGGGGAGCAACAGAGTCAAGGGCAGCAGTTAGTGTGTTGTGGTAGTATGAAGCGGCAGCGTCTACATTGGTAAATGAGGGCAGGGTGTGAAGGGGATGTAAAGCATCAGAGAGAGATTGAAGGTCTAGGTTTCTGAGGTTCCTGCGAAGGATTGCAGGTTTGTATGCAGGCGGGGCAGTATTAAGGGAAGTGAGTGTTAGTGTTAGTAAGTTGTGATCAGAGAGGGGAAGTGGGGATGAAGAGACACTGGATACAGAGCAGAGGTGAGTAAAGAGCAGGTCAAGCGTGTGTCCATCTTTATGGGTGGAGCTGGTAGACCATTGTTTGAGGCCAAAGGAGGTGGTTAGGGATAATAGTTTGGGGGTTGCAGGGTTGTTGGTGTCAACGGGTATGTTGAAGTCCCCCATGATTATAGTTGGGATGTCAGAGGACAGGAAGTGGAGAAGCCAAGTTGAGAAGTGGTCCAGAAAGAGAGTGGCAGGTCCAGGAGGGCGATAGATAATGGCAATATTTAGGCGACAGGGAGAGTAGAGACGGACACAGTGAACTTCAAAAGAAGGGAAGGTAAGGGAGGGTAGAGCAGGGATTGGGTTAAATGAGCAGTCTTCAGACAGAAGGATGCCAACACCTCCACCCTGTTTGTTGGTTGATCTTGGGGTGTGGCTGAACTGTAAGCCCCCATATGAGAGGGCAGCGGGTGAGGCTGTATCAGAGGGAGTGAGCCAGGTTTCAGTAAAGGCCATGAAAGTGAAGAGGTTGGTAGTGAAGAGGTCGTGGATGTATGCCAGTTTGTTGCACACTGAGCGTGCATTCCACAGTGCACAGGTGACAATGGTGGGAGTGCGTGGGGAGGGGGTGATTGTTAAGAGGTTGGCTAGGTTCCGTGTGTTTGCTGGCTTGCTACCATGGTGAAGGCTAGTCTGTGATGAGTTGTGGGGTGTGGAGGAGCGGGGAGGCGAAGGAAATGGACCTGGGTTTTGTGCAATATCACCAGCAGCAAGTAGGAGCAGAGAAAGGGAGAGGAGGTGACTGTGGGATTTGAAAGTGGCATATATGGGCTCCTCATGCTGTTGCCACCTCCAGGGTGTGTCTTTCAGGTAATATATGGTTTCCTCATGCTGCTGCCAACTCCAGTGTGTGTTCAGGTAATATATGGGCTCCTCATGCTGCTGCCAACTCCAGGGTATGTCTTTCAGGCAATATATGGTCTCCCTATGTTGCTGCCAACTCCAGGGTGTGCTTTTCAGGCAATATATGGTCTCCTCGTGCTGCTGCCAACTTCAGGGTGTGTCATTAAGACACTATATGGTCCCCTCATGCTGCTGGCAACACCAGGGTTTCTTCTTCAGGCTATATACGGGCTCCTTATGCTGCTGCCAACTCCAAGGTGTGTCTTTCAGGCAATATATGGTCCCCTCATGCTGTTGCCACCTCCAGTGTGTGTCTTTCAGGCAATATATTGTCTCCTCATGCTGCTGCCAACTCCAGCGTGTGTTTCAGGCACTATATGGGCTCCTTATGCTGCTGCCAACTCCAGGGTGTGCCTTTCAGGCAATATATGGTCTCCTTATGCTGATGCCAACTCCAGGGTGTGTCATTGGGCCACTATATGTTCCCCTCATGCTGCTACCAACTCCAGCGTTTGTCCTTCAGGCAATATATGGGCTCCTTATGCTGCTGCCAATTTCAGGGTGTGTCTTTCAGGCAATATATGATCTCCTCGTGCTGCTGCCAACTCAAGTGTGTGTTTCAAGTGATATATGGGCTCCTCATGCTGCTGCCAACTCCAGGGTATGTCTTTCAGGCAATATATGAACTCCTTATGTTGCTGCCAAATCCAGGGTGTGTATTTCTGGCAATATATTGGCTCCTCGTGCTGCTGCCAACTCCGGAATGTGTCTTTCAGGCAATATATGGACCCCTCATGCTGCTGCCAACTCCAAGGTGTGTCTATTAGGCAATATATAGACTCCTTATGCTACTGCCAACTCCAGGTTGTGTCTTTCAGGTGATATATGGGCTCCATATGCTGCTGCCAACTCCAGGGTGTGTCTTTCAGGCAATATATGTCTCCTCATGCTACTGTCAACTCTAGCGTGTCTTTCAGATGATATATGGGTTCCTCTATGCTGCTGCCAACTCCAGTGTGTCTTTCAGGCAATATGTGGGCTCCACACGCTGCTGCCAACTCCAGGGTGTGCCTTTAGGTGATATATGGTCTCCTCGTGCTGCTGCCAACTCCAGGGTGTGTCTTTCAGGCAATATATGGTCCCCTCATGCTGTTGCCACCTCCAGTGTGTGTCTTTCAGGCAATATATTGTCTCCTCATGCTGCTGCCAACTCCAGCGTGTGTTTCAGGCACTATATGGGCTCCTTATGCTGCTGCCAACTCCAGGGTGTGCCTTTCAGGCAATATATGGTCTCCTTATGCTGATGCCAACTCCAGGGTGTGTCATTGGGCCACTATATGTTCCCCTCATGCTGCTACCAACTCCAGTGTTTGTCCTTCAGGCAATATATGGGCTCCTTATGCTGCTGCCAATTTCAGGGTGTGTCTTTCAGGCAATATATGATCTCCTCGTGCTGCTGCCAACTCAAGTGTGTGTTTCAAGTGATATATGGGCTCCTCATGCTGCTGCCAACTCCAGGGTATGTCTTTCAGGCAATATATGAACTCCTTATGTTGCTGCCAAATCCAGGGTGTGTATTTCTGGCAATATATTGGCTCCTCGTGCTGCTGCCAACTCCGGAATGTGTCTTTCAGGCAATATATGGACCCCTCATGCTGCTGCCAACTCCAAGGTGTGTCTATTAGGCAATATATAGACTCCTTATGCTACTGCCAACTCCAGGTTGTGTCTTTCAGGTGATATATGGGCTCCGTATGCTGCTGCCAACTCCAGGGTGTGTCTTTCAGGCAATATATGTCTCCTCATGCTACTGTCAACTCTAGCGTGTCTTTCAGATGATATATGGGTTCCTCTATGCTGCTGCCAACTCCAGTGTGTCTTTCAGGCAATATGTGGGCTCCACACGCTGCTGCCAACTCCAGGGTGTGCCTTTAGGTGATATATGGTCTCCTCGTGCTGCTGCCAACTCCAGGGTGTGTCTTTCAGGCAATATATGGGCTCCCCATGCTGTTGCCAACTCGAGGGTGTGTCTTTTAGGCAATCTATGGTCTCCTCATGCTGCTGCCAACTCCAGGGGGTGTCATTGAGCCACTATATGGTCTCCTCATGCTGCTGCCAACTCCAGGGTGTGTCTATTAGGCAATATATGGTCTCCTCATGCTGCTGCAAACTCCAGTGTGTCTTTCAGGCAATATATGGGCTCCTCATGCTGCTGCCAACTACAGGGTGTGTCTTTCAGGCAATATATAGGCTCCTTATGCTGCTGCTGCCAACTCCAGTGTGCGTGTCTGTCAGGCAATATATGGGCTCCCCATACTGCTGACAACTCCAGTGTGTCTTTCAGGAAATATATGGGCCCCTCATGCTGCTGCCAACTCCAGTATATGTTTCATGGCAATATATGGGCCCCTAAAGCTGCTGTCAACTTTAGGGTGTGTCCTTCAGGCGATATATGGGCTCCTTATATTGCTGCCAACTCCAGTGTGTCTTTCAGGTGATATATGGGCTCCTCATGCTGCTGCCAACTCCAGCGTGTGTGTTTCAGGTAATGTATGGGCTCGTCGTGCTGCTGCCAACTCCAGTGTGTGTTTAAACTTTACAGTGTGTTTAGGCTGCATTTTAGCTGTTGTTGACCAAATTACCCATTGATATGCAAAATAAGCCATGAAAATAAAATAAAATGGCATTTGGTGACATCTATGTCCTGCCTTTACATTATTGACAAGTCACAATTCAAGTTCGGCACAAATAAACATGTGTAATAATAATGATTATCATAGAACACTTCAATTCTGCCTATTGTGCTCTATGGGATCTTACCTACAGCGCCACTATAAACCGGCACACCTTTGACCAAAGCGCCCTTATGCATTACTTTCTCAAGCATGTGGGTGTGGCCTGGGCTCTGTGATGCAATCAAGTTTTGTGCTTAGAATCAGCATAATGGGAGGTATGTAAGACCACCCTTATGCATATTATTCTAAGCATACAGTACGTCCTGCTCCATCTATAATACTTACACGTGGGTAATCCTCCACCAGATGGCGCTGTTCACTGCAGACATGCAAAAACAGGCTCCTCCCGGCCCTTCATATACCCAGGGACCTCCCACAAATCCCCAGATTTCTCTGCAGTGCTGACTGCGAAGATATGAAGCATCACTCTCTCGCAGGTGAGCGGGGCTTTTACAGCCTGCGGCCCTGTGGGACTATTTCCACCCTTCCTCTGAATGATATGCCTCCCAGCCTGGGCTGTGCTGGTCGGGTGAAGGTAGGCAGCACCATGTGTGCTTACGGAGCCATGCTCCACCGCAATCCCCCACCATAGGGTAGGCGGTCAAGGCTGATGGTGAGCCTTCAGGGGATGCCCCTCCCGCTTCACTGCCCCACGCCCCATGTAGCGGTGGACCTTATTCAACAGGTCACCTTCCTCCCTCGTACCTCCTTAGTCAGGGGGAAAAGAAAGGGGGGGGGGAGGGGTTGTGTGCAGGGCGGCCTCAGTGTTTCATTTCACGCTTATGGCTTGGCTGTGCTTTACTGGGGACGGGGATCAGAGCCACGCTCTTTCCTTACTGTTAACCGCAGCGCATTAGTTTTTGTTTGCTGCTCGCACCGCATGTACGGCGGCGGCTTTGCTTTCCTTCGGGACAAGCCCGGCTGTGTGTAGCTTGTGGGGTCTTACCTAGCAGCGGTGACAATGCACGGGTCTGTGTTCCTTGTGCACAGCAGGCGTTATCGGTGCTTTCCGTCTCCTCTGAGGCTGAGCCTCTCCTCTGAGGCTGGGCCTGCACCCCGCCGCACTTCACCTACCCCCCCAAGCCTGAGTCTAACCCCCAATACCAGTGGGGATTCTCATCCTGATCTGGCCACGAGGCTGGCTAGTGTTGAAAACTTGCTTGCTAATTCATTAGCGCGTAAAGCCACCACCAAGAGGCGGCACTTAAACCCTGAATCGACACTCTTCCCTATAGAACCTGATGATTTGTTGCATTCCTATGCCCATATCCCCTCGGGCGAAGGGGAACTGTTCTCTGACTCAGGGTCATATGACGAGTCCAGGGGTCAGGAAGAGTCTGGCTTCGAGCATTGGTCCTCGGATATTGATAGGCTGCTGGTTCAGATCTTTGAGGTTCTGTCCCTCTCTCCCCCTGCTGTGGCTCCCCTGCAAAGGGGTGATCTTTTTCATACCGCTAAAGCTCGATTGGAATTTCCAGAGCAGACCCATTTCAATAGCCTCGTGCTTAAAGAATGGGAACATCCCAGCAGACTTCATGGGGTCCCTAAGAGCGTGGATAGCAAATATCCCTTCCCTGCTGACTTGGTTAAGTGCTGGTCATCGCCACCTGGGGTCGATGCTCCTATTCTAGGGTTGTCCAACATCTCTATTATGCACTCTCCTGACACTACTACCCCGCGGGAGTCTGAGGACCGGCGTGTTGACCAATTGGCATGTCATGCTTTTGCATTTGGGGGAGCGACTCTGCGCCCGGTTTGCGCTTTAGCCATTACGGCAGTAGCGTTCAGGGCCGTGGTTAGGAGTGCTCTCGATGGCACAGATGAGTTGCCTCCTGATACTGTCAATGTTCTGTCTAGCTGTGATGCGTTTGTGAACTTTATCCTGTCCGCATCGGACGATGCTATTAAGATGTGTGCCAGGTCATCCGCCCTGGTGGTTGCTATACACCGCGCGGTCTGGTTGCACCAGTGGGCCGCAGACAATGCCGCCAAGAAAGCCCTCACGGGGCTCCCATTTAAGGGGCTGCAATTGTTTGGGGATCGGTTAGACCTCTTTGCCAAGGGAGGCAAGTTACCCCAGCGCAGGAGGCAGACTCGGCCATTTCATGGCCAAGGCTCCCTATCAACCCCCTACCGTGGGGCCAAGCAGGGAAGAGGGGCGTCCTTCGCTGGGGCCCACGCAGATTCCTGGCACAGGAACAGAGGACGCCGTACCGGTTCCTCCTGGGGGCCCAAGCCCAAAGCCCCTCCCAAGGCCCCTCAGGCATGAGGGGACGCCCTCACCCATCAGGGTGGGGGGACGTTTACAGCATTTCGAGCACGTCTGGCGGCGCCACGTCTCCGACCGATGGATTCAGGAGGTAGTGTCCTCTAGCTACAAGATAGAATTTGCTGTACGGCCCCCCACCAGATTCATTGGGTCTCGAATCCCTCAAGACCCTGCCTCAGCTCAGGTATTGTTGCTGGCCGTACAGGGCCTCCTGGATCTAGGCGTCATTTGCAAGGTCCCCCTTGGAGACAGGGGCACGGGGTTCTACTCCAACCTTTTCACAGTACCCAAAAAGGATGGGTCAGTCAGGCCCATTCTGGATTTAAAAATCCTCAACAAGTTTGTCAAGAACAGGCACTTTTGCATGGAAACTCTGCGCTCGGCCATTGGCTCACTGCACCCAGGGGACTTCATGACGTCAGTAGACATCAAGGATGCTTACCTTCACGTTCCGGTGTTTCCAGGACACCAAAGGTTTCTCAGATTTGCAATAAAAGATCAGCATTACCAATTTGTGGCCCTGCCATTCGGCCTAACGTCGGCTCCCAGGGTGTTCACCAAGGTGCTGGCAGGGGTGATGTCCCTGATAAGGCTAAAGGGCATACGCGTGCTGCCCTACCTGGACGACATTCTCATCACCTCTCGGTCTCTGCGGCAGGCAGAGTTGGACACTCGTCTGGTAGTGTCTACCCTGGAGTCCTTCGGCTGGGTGATCAATTACCTCAAGTTCTCCCTGTCCCCCTCCTCGGTGACTCCGTTCTTGGGGATGATTCTGGATACGGTTCAGTCAAGGATATTCCTTCCTCAACAGAAGGTGGAAGCTCTGACGGCGCAGGCGAGGTTCCTGCTTTCGAGCCCACAGTTCTCCATCCGGCAGGGAATGCAGTTGGTGGGCCTGATGGTGGCGAGCTTCGAGGCGGTGCCCTTTGCCCAGTTCCATTTGAGACCTTTGCAGCTTCACCTTCTGTCAGTGTGGGACAAGCACCCAGCGTCCTTGGACGGGGTCTGTGTGCTTCCCCCCTCGGTCAGACAGTCCCTTGCGTGGTGGCTGGACCACAGGAACTTGATAGGGGGCAGGTCTTTTCTGGCCCCCTGCTGGGAGACGGTCACAACCGATTCCAGTCTGTCAGGTTGGGGGGGGGATTCTGGAAGTCCCTGCGCTTCCAGGGGACGTGGGGTCCTCAGGAGGCCCATATGCCCATCAACATTCTGGAATTACGGGCAGTCAGGTTGGTACTGGAGCGATTGACCCAACACCTGAGGGGTCTGTCGGTACAGGTACGCTCGGACAACAGAACGACGGTTGCCTACATCAACCATCAGGGAGGGACCCGGAGCAAGGGTGCTCTCCAAGAGGTGTCTCAGATTTTGACATGGGCGGAGGCCAATGTCCAATGCATTTCGGCTGTCTACATACCAGGGGCGGAGAACCTGCTGGCGGACGCCCTGAGCAGGGGGATGTCCCGTCAGGGGGAGTGGTCCCTCTGCAACAAGGTATTCCAGTCCCTGTGTCACCGATGGGGACTACCGGATGTGGATCTGTTTGCTTCCCGCCACAATCACAAGCTCCCGGCCTTCGTCTCCCTCAGGATCCTCTGGCCTTGGCCACGGATGCCCTGTCCATGTCTTGGAGGGAGTTTCGACTCCTGTATGTGTTTCCACCGTTCCCCCTTCTGAGCAGGGTTCTGCGCAAGATTGCTCTGGAGGGGGTACCTGTGATTCTAGTGGCCCCCAGGTGGCCAAGAAGAGTTCGCAGACGTGGTTCAAATGGCAGTAGATCAGTACGATCTGCCAAAGGTACCAAATCTGCTAACTCAAGGGTCCTTACGCCATCCCAGTTTACAAACTCTGGCTTTGACGGCCTGGCTGCTGAGACCTCCATCTTGATGGAGAGGGGTTTGTCTGCCTCTGTGGTGGCTACTATGGTGCAGGCCAGGAAGAAGACTTCTTCTGCTATCTATTATAGAGTATGGCGTTCCTACATTGACTAGTGCGAGTGCTAGGGTTCTGGAGTTTTTACAGCATGGTCTGGACTTAGGTCTCAAACTTAGTACTCTGAAGGGTCAGGTTTCTGCCCTGTCTATCTTCTTTCAGAAGACCTTTGCTCAACATCACCTGATTAAGACTTTCTTTCAGGGGGTCACTCACGTGCGTCCCCTCGAAAACGTATGGTCCCTGTCCATTTTGAACTTGGTTTTGTCTGCCTTGCAGGGTGCTCCCTTTGAGCCTATTCAAGAGGCTGCTCTGGTTGTTCTCACTCTCAAGGTTGTCTTCTTGGTGGCTATTACTTCCGTTAGGCGTGTGTCAGAGCTGGCCGCTCTATCTATTCAGCCTCCATACTATGAGCGACACCAGGACAAGGTGGTGTTCCGCTTCAAACCGGATTTATTGCCTAAAGTTGTTTCGGCTTTTCATTTGAACCAGGATATTGTTCTTCCTTCTCTGTGTCCCAATCCTCGCAATGATAAGGAGCGGGTTCTGCATTCCTTGGACGTAGTCAGGTGCTTGAAGTATTACTTGGTTGTCACTAAGGCCTTCAGGAAGACTGATGCTCTCTTTGTTGTACCTTCTGGGCCTAGGAAAGGTTTGGCTCCCGCCAAGTCTACCATCAGTAAATGGATCCGTCAGGCTGTGATTCAGGCCTATTCTACTAAGGGGAGGACTCCCCCTTTCCATCTTACGGCTCATTCCACTCGTGCTATTGGTGCCTCTTGGGCCTTTCAGCAACAGGCCTCTGTTGAACAAGTTTGCAAGGCCGCTACTTGGTCTTCTGTTCACACCTTTTCAAAGTTTTACAAGGTGTTTGGGCCTCAGCTGATGCTGCTTTTGGACGTAAGGTTTTGCAGGCGGTTGTAGTCTGAGCTACGTGCCGTTGCCTTTGTTGTTGGGGATCCCACCCTACTTTATGGACACTGCTATTGGATGTCCCACGTGTAAGTATTATAGATGGAGCAGGACGTACTGTATGCTTAGAATAATACAATTCTGTAAAAATACTCACCTGTAGAATTGGTATTATATGCATACAGTACGTCCTGCTCCACCCCACCCTGGTTTCACCTTGTTCTGGATCCCCTGTATGGTGATTGGTATCATGGTTATTGTTACCAGTTTGGTGGTTGGTTTCTCCCGGCTTCTTTTTCTCACTGCTTTTCAATGCTGGGGATTTGTGGGAGGTCCCTGGGTATATGAAGGGTCGGGAGGAGCCTGTTTTTGCATGTCTGCAGTGAACAGCGCCATCTGGCGGAGGATTACCCACGTGTAAGTATTATAGATGGAGCAGGACGTACTGTATGCGTATAATACCAATTCTACAGGTGAGTATTTCACAGAATTGTATTATCAGGGTGTTCATCCAGTAAGGCTAAGTAAGGTATTAAATGGGGTAGGGGTAACAGCAAGCCACCCAATACCATGGCCCCCCTACCTTTTGAGATAGTACAGGATGCCCCCTAGGCCCCATTCAAGGTAGAATAAATAAAACACAGAGCTGGGTCCCAATTGAAGAAGATATGTGTACCCTGATAGCAGTTAAAAATTTACTATGGGTTTCACCTAATACAAGGAAATGGATACAAAACCCAATTATCAAGCATTCTCTTACCATCTGGGACAATGTTACGTTTTCAGGCAGATTGGCATCAACTTTCCTGCCCCTCTTATCGATTTGGTACAACCCAATGTTTCTCCCGGGTTTAGAGTCACTGCATAGTTTTGTCTCTTGGAAAGATGCAGGGATATTGAAAATATCAGAATGCCTACAGAATTCAGAGCTTCTTACGTTCCAGGAAATGAAAGATAAATTCCAGTTGGCACCAAGGGAAATTTTCAGATACCTGCAGGTCAAAAACTTTATCAGGTCGATCATTGGATCCAGACGGGTAACAAAATCCAACCTTGTTTGAGAAGCTTGTTTGGGCGCGGATGTGGAGTGCGGCATATGGACACTCCGCAACTGTATCTTCGATTGAAGCAAATATTAAGCTAATGACGTGATGGTACTTGGTTCCAGAAAGCATTTCGCCACAGACTCACAGGGTGACTGCTCCCGGGGGTGTCTCTCTCTGGGGTCCTACAGGCACATGTGGTGGGATTGCCCTATAGCCAAGGGTTTTTGGGTAAAAGTTTTTAGAGCAGTGAGTAAAGTGTGTGGTAGACACATAGTTAGAGATCCCTGGGTAGCTCTACTTAACGCTCCAATCCCCCATATTACAAAGAAAAAGCAACAACTGGTATACTATATTATGACTGGAGCAAAAATGGTGATAGCCAAGGCCTGGAAAGAGCCTGCTCTAAGCTTTAGAGCATTTAAAAACAGGGTTAACAACATCATGGCCATGGAAAAATTATCGGCAATCCATAACAGTTCCATGGAGTTGTTTCAGGAAGTGTGGAATCCCTGGGTGCAAAACATTTGGCCCTCAGACTTCGAAGATAATCTTCTGACGATATAGTTATATTGACCTTCCAGTTAAGAGGATTATTCGTCTCTCTTATATCTACCAAAAATGTAAATCCTCCTCTTTTCCACCCCCTTCCCTCCCTTTTTCTCTAGTCTCCCCCCCTCCCTTTCCTCACCCCCCCCCCCTTTTTTTTACCTTTTTATCCATAACAGATAGTGGTGAAATTAAGTGATAATTATCTTGTCAAAGATGATAAAAGGAATGTGTATGCCAAAACAGAAGAATTTACCGTTTATGTTATATTGTACATTGTTATGATGGATGTATGTGTTGCTCTGTACATGCTCACTAAAAATTATTGAAAAGAAAAAAAAAAATAAATTAAACGTCACAAAAGAGCATGAGATCTAGAGATCTCTTCTCCAGTCTGCATCCACGCTCCAAAGGAGCACCCAAGTGGTGGTTGAGGAGTCTGGACCTGGTGAACCACAGTACTGTTGCCTTTTGTGTTATTAGGAGATGCTTAGTGGCAATGAGCAGCCAAGCAAGTTAGAGCAGTACTCAAAGAAAAGCAGAGATGAAGAAGAGGATGCGGGTCAATGAGCTTGTAAACCGCAATTTCATGGAGCTCAAGATACATCTCTGGAGGAGGAGAAGCGGGAGGTGTTGGTGAGAAGATGTCTGGCTTTAAAGAGTTTAGCAGCAACAGAAGGAGCCTGAGAGTCATGCGAGATATCCATCGATGTT
Organism: Gastrophryne carolinensis; assembly: GCA_027917425.1. Classification (NCBI taxonomy): domain Eukaryota; kingdom Metazoa; phylum Chordata; class Amphibia; order Anura; family Microhylidae; genus Gastrophryne; species Gastrophryne carolinensis. Next base: position 404,931,205 of record CM051238.1, on the reverse strand, counting down.
CCAGCAGCAGTCACATCTTCATGCTCACTTCAGCACCTGGCAAATGCTTAAACCACACCCCATCTGTGCCACACCCCCTACCGGACTAGGCAGGGCATCCAAATATGGGTCATGAGCACAATCTGTTTTAGCCAGAGACAGTTGCTGGAACACTGTGGCTTACCATGCTTGCCCACGCTGAGAGCACCAAGGGACAGAGTTGATATTAGACCACATTTTTGCATGGTCCTGGAGTATCAAAATTGAAAGGAGGGTAAATTTGAAGCCATGTTACAGCTTCTACCGTACACTACAGGAAATGGAGGAGAGGCACATAGGACAGACATCAGGCAAGCTGCTTTCCATCTTATCTTTGCTGTTGGGTTTACAGTGCCTATAAAATGGAGCAATCACCCCCCTTGGGTCTATAAGACTCGAGGGGGGGTGGTCTCCCTCTTTATGAGGCATCCCAAAATTGGATGCCCTGCTGTGTGAAACCCCCAGATCGCCTTATTTACTGACCACATCCTGGAACTCTGGCCATGTATCAGCCCCAGATCTTGGCATGCCTCTAGCTGTCAGGAATGGGCAGCATCTCACTCACAGCTAGCGGTGGCGGCAGAGATGAGCTCACCCTATTCAGGTTTCCTTGCTGCACTGGCGTCCATCTGAATCTGAATCTAACAAGTGCAGCTGAATGGCTGAGTGGCCCACTTGGGAATCAGGCAAAGGTGAGCTTTTTGGCAAACTTGGGGCATACACACAGTGGGACATCGCAGGGAGGAACAAAAGTCAAATTCTTGGGTTTTGTTCCTATTTAAGTCTGTCATCTTTACCAATTCAATGCTAAATTGGGCTAATCAGAAGGAACCCTTCTATACAATCAAAGGAGGAGCTTAAACCAAATGTTAAGCCCTGTCTATATGATCTTCCCCTCTGTAAACTCCTGCAACTAATCAAGGACCCAATAAGGGAAGGAATCTGATCTGAATTTTGCTGGTAGACCACTGCTAATGTCATAGTTTCTAATAAAGAACAACCCCCCTTCCACATTGCAGAACAAATCTGTGACCTGCCAGATGACCGATCCAGAAAGCGGGATGGAAATTCCCTTGGACTCAGGACAACAATAGGAAATATTTTGTTATAAAAATATTATATTGTATCCGTTCTAGAAAGAATTTCCAGAATAAATGCTGATGCTTTGTCATTTGTAATTCCTCTAACACTAACGTGCTCTACTCTGGTGAGTACAACTAAGAGGCTGATTCACTACTAACGCCAGGTATTGCCAGATGAGCGTCTGTACAGCGGCACTTAGAGCGAACCGCTAGTAGGCACTGTAAGCGAGTATCGGGCGCTGTAACAGAGCGTCTCGGTCGCTCTAGTAACCTGGCTGGCATTGATGAATGTGATGTATGTTGGGTGCTCTAACAACAGTATAGCGCTGCAGTGAGTGAGAGGAAGCACCAGCTCAGTGCGTCCGGCACTCGGCGCTCCACACCATATTTAACAAAACACTAGACACACACAGCGTCGGCGCTGTAAAGCTGGGTACTGTAGCATAGAGCGCCAGCGGCTGTGTAGTGCTACAGACACATTGATGGGTTTGATCTGCTATAAATGTATAAATTGTTTGAGTTGGAATGTTACAAAATGGCTGAAGACTGTTTCCAAGATGGCTGAAACCATGCAGCTTGTCTTCCTATGGGTATATGTGTAGATTTCCCATTGGTTAATAAGATAGCATTCACCCATTGGACAATTTTGGAGACATGTGATTGGTCAAGAGGGGCGGTCCTATTGCCGGACAAAAGGAATTGCAAGGAGGATTTCGCTCTCTTTCCCTCTCACACTCAAACCGGAGACACATGATGGACTTTCTGCTGTTGTTTGGAAACTGAAGACCCAAGTGACCTTGGAATCGGAACCAGCTTAACTAAGATAAGTTTGTTGAACTATTGTTAAGCTACTGAATTGCATTTTTGTAACTATATTGGTTTTTATTGCATTATTTTCCTTTTTTCTCAATAGAAACTATTGTTCTTGGAAACTAGTTAAACCTGTTTTTCCTTTGTCTGGGGTCTGTGTCTGATTGCTTGTGTAGTGAGTTAACTGTAGTGCAATTATCCTCAAAACTCACTGTTTTTTAAGTGAACTCTTAGACAACAAGGCGTAATTGTCTATATATATATATGTATTTGAGCTCTTAAGTTGCTTTATATATTTTGAGGGCTGCAGGTATACAAATATATTTTTGTAGATTTTAGATAAATTACGCCCAAGCTAGACATTGGGGGCTCGTGCCGGTATTACACTGAGTTTCTGATTGATATTGCACTTTTGTGGGTAATCTATTTGTATTTTACCAAGCAACAATGTTTCGCAGACTCTTTAAGGGAAAAAAGGGTGCCGAGAACATATCAGGAAAAAAGGAGGGATGCAATATACCAAGCTGGGCAACAGAGGGGCCATGGTTTCCTTTAGCAGAGGAACTGGCCAAATATGCCAACCCAGGAAATGAGGTATGGGATGATACAGTTACAAGCCATTTTCAAAAATTTCTTCTTGAAATGTCATTTATAAATAAGGCAGCAAGAAAGATTGTGGCTTCTTTGGGCTGGGTTTTTGTGCATGCTCTCTATACAGAGGCAGACAAAAGAAAGAGAGCAGAGGGGGAGGTGCAGGCTTTAAGGGATCAGCTTACTGTAGCTTCTGAGTGCATCAAAACTGCTACGAGTAGAGCAGAGGAATTGGAAGACAAACTCCAGATGAGTAAGTCTATCAATGCTATAAGAAATAAGAGAGTTCAAAAGCCTGTTAAGAAAGAAAGAGTAAGGAAGATTACTGTACCCTCTGATAGTGATAGTGACTCAACCCCTAGCGACAGTGAGGAAGAAATAGTGGTAGAGTTTACTGATGAGGATATAAAGCCTAAAAAATGTGCTAGGCCCCTTATTACTAAACATAGGAAAAGACAGCATGACCGGGAAGACATGGCTGACGGTGAAGTACATTACCGCAACCCCAAAGACATTGAGGTTGAGGAGTTGCGGGATATACTCAGACTGAATTGACTGACTTAGCAAAACAATATCGACAGAAACCTGGGGAACCTCTAATGAGTTGGGTTTTGCGACTGTGGGATGAGGGAGCCGACAGTATTGTTTTGTCAGGTAAAGAAGCCGTGGCCATGGGTGTATTGACCCATGACCCACAACTGCGCCAGGCAATGCGCAAAGCACGAGACTTTACAGTGAATTTTTCACTGTTAGATCTTGTGAGAGATGGGATAGTCCGGGTATACGCTGATCCCAGGGATCTGGAAAATACCTACCCCTGGAGCAATATAACTGAGGGTGCCTCCAGATTAAGGGAAATGGGTTGTATAACCGGACTAAGCCATATTCGTGATTGGATGGGGCCTGATATGGAACCTTTTACAGCCAGTCTGCGCTCTAAACTAATGAAATTTGCCCCTGGTAACCTTAAAGCCCCATTGTTGTCATTATTAGGAGGTTTAGGATCCCAGGGTAGAATTCATGATGCTACAGCCCTCCTCTGTGAATTGGGAGAATTGGAGGGGGGAGGCAGGACAAAGCCTGTTAGGTCCATAGACGAAATAAGGCCTAAGCGATCAGATAAAAGGAAGCAAAGGGTAACGGAAAGGAAAAAGGTGGTGAAGGGTGGGGAGCCTGGAAATAAGGAAAAAAACAGGATAGTTATCACAAGGAGACAAATGTGGGTGGATTTGTTAAAGGGGGGTATACCCAGAGAGGAAATTGATGGCATTCCTACTGCAGAACTATTAAAAAGATGGAAGCAGTTAGTAGGTAACCCCGCCCAACTTAGGCCCATTTCTAGTGATAGCAGCCCTGGATCAGAAGAGGATGAGATTTCCCCTATTATTTCCAAATCCCACCACAAAGACAACGTTTCCTTGTACCCTGGGGCAGATTTAGAGAATCACAAAAGGAGGAACTGGGAAGTTTCTCATCCCTTGTGAAGGGAAGGTGGGTCTCCAGCAAAAGCAATGAGGGCAGTGACAGCGGGAGACCGACGCCCATATGTACCTGTCACTGTTTGGTGGGGAAAATCATCTTGCCCCACTCATGTCATGGCTCTAGTAGACACTGGAGCAGAAGTCACCCTCTTGCAGGGGAATCCTTCCAATCACAAGGGAGAAATCATTTATGTAGAAGGACTGGGAGGGCAGACAACACCAGCAGTCCGAACGAGAGTAAAACTGGCAATTGGTAAAGGGCCGGGTTTCTGGGCAAATGTGTTGGTTTCTGACCTGGAAGAGAACATCCTTGGTATAGATGTACTTTTAGGTCAGTCTGTTGAAACTGAATTGGGCAAATTCACTTTTGGCTATCAACACAAACCCTATCTGATGAGGGCAGTGAAGGCCGTAGTAAGAGGGCATGCGAAATGGACCCCTGTCTACATCCCCCCTCCAGAGAAACCGGTATGCTTTAAGCATTACAAGCTGCCAGGAGGTCACACAGAGATTGGAGAAACCATCCAAGAACTGTTACGGGTAGGAATCATTAGACCAGCTGTAAGTCCTTTCAATGCTCCAGTGTTCCCAGTAAAGAAGCCAGACGGCTCCTGGAGGATGACTGTGGACTACAGGGGTTTAAACAAAGTGACTCCTCCGTTGGCAGCAGCCGTACCTGATATGATCTCCATAGTCGAAAGAATTGCTAAAGAGACTGGAGAATATCACGCCACGATCGATCTCTCTAATGCCTTTTTCTCTATCCCAATAGACTCAGAAAGTCAAGACCAGTTTGCCTTCTGCTGGGATGGCCTTCAGTACACCTTCAAAGTCGTCCCCCAAGGTTACAGGCACTCAGCTACCATCTGCCACGGATTAGTGGCCAGAGATTTGAAGATGATGAACCTGAAAGTTGCAGTATTTCACTATATTGATGACATCATGATCTCTGGAACAAAGGAAAACGTGACTGCCGCTTTGCCTTTGCTGATGCAGCATATGGAAGCCCGAGGGTGGGCTATTAACAAGGACAAAATTCAGGGACCTGCCACTGAGGTTAAGTTTCTAGGGATCATGTGGACCGGCCCAACAAGAAGAATTCCTGAGAAAGTCGTGCAGACTATTCAAGGACTGTCTCCCCCTAGCACCAAGAATGAGGCGCAGAGGTTCATTGGAGTAGTGGGGTTCTGGAGGTCATTTATCCCACACCTTGGACTGATTCTCAGACCCATCTACAATGTAACGAGGAAAAAGACTGATTTCTCATGGGGTCCTGAACAGCAAACTGCCTTTCTCGCTGCTAAAGAAGCTATTTTGCAGCACCAAGGGCTAGGGCCTGTGAGACCAGGCGTGCCATTTCAGTTGGATGTAGTGGAGGAGAACAGCGTGATTTCCTGGAGCTTGTGGCAACCCAATGAAAAGAGAGGACAGCGTGCCATACCCATCGGATTTTGGTCCAAACAGTTAAATGGGGCACAGAGAAGATATACGCCCTTGGAAAAGTACCTGCTTGGGGCATACATGGCACTTCTACATGTAGAGCCCATTACTGGTAGAGACCCAGTCACCATCCACACTGCACTACCCATCGCAGGGTGGGTGCGAGATAATGGACTGACCACAAGGACAACTGTAGCCCAAAACCAGACATTGATGAAGTGGAAATGGTATCTTCAGGAGAGAGGGGGAATTGCAGCTGGGGATGTCAGAGAAATCTCCAGACAGTTGGCTGGGCTTGTTACTTTTACCAGCACCGAGTCACAAGAAGAAGTTCCCGTCCTAAAGACTTCTCCTATCCAGGAAGCTCCATCCTTTGAATCCCTATCAGTGGACCAAAGAGAGTCAGCATGGTTCACTGATGGTTCTGCCACAATCAACTCATCAGGGCGTCAGTGGGTCGCAGCCGCATACAACCCAAGCTCTGACACAGTCCTTCAGGAGACAGGTATTGGAGGATCAAGCCAGTATGCAGAGCTAAAAGCAGTATTAATGACTTTGCAAGAAGATCCTTCACCCAGCATTAACATCTACACTGACAGCTGGGCAGTTTTTAAGGGACTCACGGCCTGGATGCCCACATGGAAATCAAACGACTGGAAAATCCATGGAAAAGTTGTGTGGGGAGGCCAAGACCTGTGGGAGTACATTTGGGAACAAGCCCACTCCCGCACCATAAGGGTGGGCCATGTTGACGCACACATGCCCTTAGTACCGGATTTTGACAATTTTAATCAGGTGGCAGATGAGATTTCGAAGGTGGCCTTGGTTAAAGAGACTGATCCTGTTGCAATGAACTTGGCTAGGTGGGCCCACAAACAGTCAGGGCATTTGGGTCAGAAAGCTACATATGAATGGGCTCGACAGAGAGGCCTGCCGATAAACATGGACATGATAAAGACTATGATAGAGAATTGCACCGTATGTGGAGAGGTTCGACAGTGGCCATTACAAAAATATTCCACCGGATCCATAAAAAGAGGAACTAGGCCTGCAGAGATTTGGCAGGTGGATTTTATTGGCCCCCTTCCGCGAGGGAGCAATGGACTGCGTTATTGTTGCACTGCAGTGGACACCTTCTCAGGACTTTTACTTGTCCATCCTTGCAAAAGAGCAGATCAAGCTTCAACCCTTCAGATGCTCCAGAAACTGACATTAGCCTATGGGGTTCCAAAAGAAATTCAGAGCGATCAAGGGACGCACTTCACTGGAAGAACTGTTCAAGAATGGGCCAAAGATTCGGGGGTGTACTGGATGTGCCATGTCCCATACCATCCGCAAGGCAGCTGGTTTGATTGAAAGATACAATGGGTTGTTAAATGAGCAGATACGCAAACTCACACCTACACACACACTGAGGGGGTGGGATCGTGTCCTTACACAGGCTGTAGTGTTAGTGAATTCTAGGCCAATAGCCAAAAGTACCCCCTATGAAAAGATGGTGGGAGCAGATCTGCAGGTTCCGGGTTTAGAGTGCAGACTCCAATACACAAATGAAGTTCCACAAAAGATAGGGCCCAATAGATTCATGGTCATGGCTTCACACGACATTGAAACTTTGACAGACTTGACGACAGTTGACACCTATTTGGGAATTAGGGGCAATTTAGCAGAAAAATTTGAGGTTGTTTTCGCCCTAGACCCTATTCTGGAAGAGGAAGGCTGGGAGGCCGACTGGTTAATTGATACTTCCCAGTCTGAGTGGATGGTGAAACTGTATAATCCCAAACCTTTAAAAATACATAGCAAAACTCCGCTTGGTAGCATTGGTGTATTTCCTATCCTTCCTATTGATGTTATCTGGGAGGATAGTAAATGGGTACAGGTTGGAGGCAAAGTGCTAGTTAGAGACCCAGGCAAAAGACCAGTAAAGGGTGAGATTGTAGCTGAAGGACCTGGATCTACTGTTTTTGTACTTTTACAAGGAACAGATAATCCGCTTTGTTTTCCGCTCCACAGATTATCACCCATTTGAGAGGCCGTCCAGAAGACCACCCCTGAACGAGAGAAGATCAGAGCAAGAAGAAAGTACCCCTGCGAGCTTATAGAGACAAATGGACTGTTTTGATCAACAGACTTTACAATTTAGGTTTTGTGGTTTAGTGGGTATGCCATTTATTTCCACCAGATGCAAGGTTACAAACATTTTTACATAATATCCAGATCAACAGGGTGGATTGTAGTGCTACAGACACATTGATGGGTTTGATCTGCTATAAATGTATAAATTGTTTGAGTTGGAATGTTACAAAATGGCTGAAGACTGTTTCCAAGATGGCTGAAACCATGCGGCTTGTCTTCCTATGGGTATATGTGTAGATTTCCCATTGGTTAATAAGATAGCATTCACCCATTGGACAATTTTGGAGACATGTGATTGGTCAAGAGGGGCGGTCCTATTGCCGGACAAAAGGAATTGCAAGGAGGATTTCGCTCTCTTTCCCTCTCACACTCAAACCGGAGACACATGATGGACTTTCTGCTGTTGTTTGGAAACTGAAGACCCAAGTGACCTTGGAATCGGAACCAGCTTAACTAAGATAAGTTTGTTGAACTATTGTTAAGCTACTGAATTGCATTTTTGTAACTATATTGGTTTTTATTGCATTATTTTCCTTTTTTCTCAATAGAAACTATTGTTCTTGGAAACTAGTTAAACCTGTTTTTCCTTTGTCTGGGGTCTGTGTCTGATTGCTTGTGTAGTGAGTTAACTGTAGTGCAATTATCCTCAAAACTCACTGTTTTTTAAGTGAACTCTTAGACAACAAGGCATAATTGTCTATATATATATATATGTATTTGAGCTCTTAAGTTGCTTTATATATTTTGAGGGCTGCAGGTATACAAATATATTTTTGTAGATTTTAGATAAATTACGCCCAAGCTAGACAGGCTGTGTGATCAAAGTCTGTTTTTGAACACATATCCACCAGTAACAAAACGAAAACACATGAAATGACATTGTTTTTTTTTTTCCAGCAATATTTTGATTGAAGATATGCAAGCCATAAGCAACTTACAATACATTTTGCAAAAAAAAAAAAAAAATGAATAAATAAAAGAAAAGACATATCCAATAGACGGCATACTTGTACAGAACAAAGCACAATTAAGTTCTCATACAAAGCATTCATCTCTATTATAAAACGACAGCGGCTAAGAAAGAGTGAGGCAGAGTAAGATAAGTAGGTGGGAGGAATAACGAAATACAGAAAGAAAAAGGGAAGGAGGGAGAAGGGTGGATGTCCATATTACAACCAACTGTCAGTCTCCTCGCCTTTCCTGCCCTTTAAGGCATCGTGAGCGTGCCATACCACGGACTGCATGCAGCAGCAGACATGCTCGGCTGCATGGTTTTAACAGAGCAGACTCTTCTCCTGTCGCATGTTCCACAGTGACACCTGCTGTTCAACCCATTGGAAGTGCACAAGGCCTAGAGTGTAAGCTCTTGGACTTGATTTCACTTCCTGGTGTCCTGAGTTTGAATGGACAGGAAGTGACTTCACCAGACTCTAGCACATCCCTCCCTGTGCTGATTGATAGCCCTATTTAAGAGGACAGCTGGCCTACAGCCAATGCTGTGTTATCAGCTTACTTCCTGAACCTTGTTTCCCTGATTCCTGAATACCTGATTGAATACCTGGATTTATACACGGACGGATAACCTGATTTTTGACGCGGATTGCTTATGGACTTTGCCTGTTCTCTGCCTGCCTCTGACCCCTGATTCACCATTGGACTCTGCTCAGACTTTTTATTTGCTCTTTGGAGTTTTTTCTGCTTCACTTCGCCCCATACCTGGAGCTCAGCTCAGCTCTCCCCATGATTGTAGCCAGGAGGCTTGACACCAACCTAAAGAGGACGTCACCCAGGGCTAGGATAGAAATAGTTGACGACCAAAGTTTTTAGGCTGGAAATGGGTGATCCAACCTTCCCAGGTAGCTAGGAAGGGAGTGAGATCGCCCTGCATTGAGGCAGCCATCTTTACAAAGAGCATTACCTCGTTTATGTGAGGTATGAGGCTTCCGCTGGGAATAGACCTGCTCTTCCATGATTGGGCAATGATCAGTTTAGCAGCTGTTAGAATGTGCCTCACGAGCTCAAACTGTGTTTTGGAGCATTCAGGGGGTCTAAGGTTAAGAAGGGCTAATTGAGGTGAGGGGGTCAGACGAAGGCCTGTTGCCTTGAATATAAGATAAAAAACCTTGGCCCAGAACTGGTTAACTAGCCTACACTCCCACCAAATATGAAAGTAGGTTCCTTGCATAAGACAGTTTCTGAAACATTCTGGGGAGTAAGAAGGGCAGAACCTGTGAATTCTCTCTGGAACCAGGTACCAACAAAGCAAAACTTTGGTATTAACCTCCTGAGCACTTGTGTGCAGAAATTTAGTAAATGAGTTCCTCCATACTGCTTTCCAGTCCTCTTCTGAGAGGTTTATACCAAGGTCATCCGCCCATCTGGTGGTGTAGGCCGGAAGGGACTTCCCATCTGTCTCGCACAATAGCTTGTATAGTGCGCAAACCGTCCCTTTACCTAGAGGCTGCGTCCCACAGATAAACTCAAAAGAGGACAAAGGTCCTGATACTGATTGCGACCTAGTTCTAATACCTATATAATGTGTAATTTGCAGAAAGTGGAGATATTCTTTGCATGGTATGTCCCTAAGGGATTGGAGCTCGGAGAAGGTTTTCATACCCCTATGTGTTAGAAAATCTTTAAACTTTGTTAAGTTGTGCGCCATCCACCAGGAAAAAGCCGACGGCTCCTGGAAGGCCGGGGGGAATTCCGGATTGCCAAAAATAGAGAGCAAGGGGGTCTGAGGGGAGGAGAGGTTTCCTTTCAATCTATTTGTGTTCCATATCCTTAGGGAGTGATTCAAGACAGGATTGTTGATGTCTTTATAAACCATTGGAGGTAACCATAGCAAGTTTTCAATTTCTAGCGGAGAGCAGCTAATCTGTTCAATGTCTACCCACAGTGGCCTTTCCACGCCAGCATGGACGGCCGACATTTGGGCTATCTGACAGGCGGAGTAGTAACGTACTAAGTTGGGGACCCCAAGGCCACCCTGCTGCTTAGGTCTGTATAGAGTCCCTCGATTAACCCGAGGTCTTTGCTTCCCCCAGATAAAGGAGTTTAAAGACGCTTGGAGGCCTTTGATAAAGGAAGCCGGGATTGTAATTGGAATTACCCGGAAAAAATAAAGCAATTTAGGAAGTCATGTCATCTTTGCCGCCGCTATCCTACCCAGCCATGACAGGGGTAACCTAGCCCAGGTAGATATTAAAGCTCGTAGATCTTTAGCCAAGCCAGGATAGTTAGCGGCATAAAGAGAGTCATAATTAGCTGTTAGTCGAACACCCAGATATTTAATGTGGTGATTTTGCCAAGAGAAGCCAAAAGAAGATTTGAGCGTGGACAATGTACTCTCAGGGAGAGAAATATTAAGCGCCCGAGACTTAGAAGCATTAATTTGCAGGCCCGATATTTTGGAAAAGTCATCTAGAGTGTGGAGAAGGTTCGGGAGGGATGTGATAGGGTCCGATACAAGTATTAAAATCTCATCTGCAAATAGGGAAATCTTGTGGTCATAAGCTCCTATCGTAATTCCCTTAATATTGATGTTATTCTGAATCAGCTTGGAGAGGGGCTCAATGGCAAGTGCAAATAACAGAGGGGAAAGGGGACAACCTTGTCTGGTGCCTCTGCCTAGAGAAAACCGATTGCAGGAATATCCTGAATATCTGATGAATGCTCCCGGGTTGGAGTATAATGAAAAGCTAAGGGAATCCCACTAATTCCCAACGTTTATCCTCAAAAAATGGCACCACTGTAAAGATTAATACATAATTTTATTTATCAAAAAATCTTTGTACAGAATACACATAAAGCGGACACATTAAAAACCTCATTAAAAAAACATATAAACACAGACCCTACGAAGGGGAAGGGCGAGAGGGGGGGGGAGAACAACACAATCCCCCCCTCCCGCCCCTTCCCCTTCGTAGGGTCTGTGTTTATATGTTTTTTTAATGAGGTTTTTAATGTGTCCGCTTTATGTGTATTCTGTACAAAGATTTTTTGATAAATAAAATGATGTATTAATCTTTACAGTGGTGCCATTTTTTGAGGATAAACGTTGGGAATTAGTGGGATTCCCTTAGCTTTTCATTTGTATTAAAAGGTTGCATTAGAGCATACCGATCCTCTAATTGTGCACACTGAATTTACACAACAGCTGGTGCAGAATTATTTTCTTCTGTTCTTTATATTGGAGTATAATGAGGTAATCCATGCAATGAAGGAGGGACCCAGGCCCCACTTCTCCATGATACATTGAAGGTAGTCCCATGCCACGGTATCAAAAGCTTTACGAACATCCAGGGTTAATAGCATGGCTTGGCGTCCCTCCTTCCTGGCATGATGGATCAGGTTGATAGCCTTACGAATATTATCCCCCACTTGACACTGGGGAATAAAACCTGCATGCTCTTTGGTGATTAGGGACCCTATAAACTTATTGAGTGTTGTCGCCAGGACTTTAGCAAGGAGCTTAACATCAATGTTTAAGAGGGAAATAGGTCTGTGATTGGACCAAAGGGTAGAGTCAGCATTGGGTTTGGGTATCATACAGACGGCCGCAGTAAGCGCGCCTGTACTCCACAAGCCACCTCCACTAAGGGAGTTGAACATGCAAACCAAGCGTGGGGTGTGTACTTGGGAGAACTTTTTATAATAAAGGGCGGTGAAGCCATCTGGGCCCGGCTGTTTCCCTATCTTTAGGGAGTTAATAGCTTCCTGGACCTCAGAGAGCTGAACCGGCCTATCCAGTGAGGCCCTGACCTCTTCAGGGAGGGAAGGTAGTTGTAATTTTTCAGCGAGGCGCTCATCCAGTGCAGTTTTAGGTTTATAAAGATCCTCAAGATGCTTACTGAACGTCGCCACCGCCCTCGCTGGATTACTTGAGAGTGAACCGTAGAGGGTCTTAATGCGCAATGGTTTAACCCTCTGAGTGACTCCTTTAAGCCTTCTGGCCAGAGGGGTGTTTGGCTTATTACTGAGACGATACCACTTAAACCTGGATCTGTTTATTTGACGTTCGGCTTCACTGGAGAGGCACATATTAAGCCGGTCCCCGGCCTAATTAAGAGCAATCCTATTACGCCAGGTTGGGTGGGTTTTATAATCAGAAGAGGCTAGATGATAAGCGTCTAGTAATACATTTAGTTGCTTTTTATACAGGGCTTTGCGTCGGGCTGATTCCTGGATGAAATGACCTCGAATTACGGCTTTGTGGGCCTCCCAAAGTAGGGTATCAGAACTTACTGACCCTGTGTTATCCAAGTGGAAATCCCCAATTACTTTGCGCGTGCGCTCAAGAAGGGTCTCATCAGATAACATGGGGTCGCAGAGTTTCCAAGATTTTTGCGGGGATCTTTGCGTTAAAGAGGACATGTCAACTGAGACCAACTCGTGATCAGACCAGACAATTGGTACTATAGAAGAGTGGGACAGGTGTGGTAGGGAAAAAAGCTGCAAGAAATTATGGTCAATCCTGGTAAAGACCTTATGCGGACAAGAATAATGGGTAAAGTCTCTCCTTGTGGGGTGCAGTTCCCTCCATGCATCGACTAAATGATAGTGGTTTAAGAGGGAGCAAAACGTCTTTCTTGAGGAGCCATCGCTACCCGTATTGGAGACGCGATCCACAGCTTGTCGGTTTAAGGTTGAATGCAAGAGCCCCTTTACTAGGGGATCCAGGGTCTTCAGGAACTCCTAAAAAAAATGTTCTGATTCTGATTTGGGGCATAGTATGTAGCAATAGTAATTGGTTGGTCTTGGACTTCACCCACAATTATGAGAAAACGATCCTGAGGATCTCTTATTATCTGCTCCGAAGAGAAAGGGAGAGAGCGCTTTAAAGCGATAAGAACCCCTCTTTTCTTAGCATCAGCAGATGCCGCGAAAAAGAGGGGATAATCTGCGCTAAGGAATTTGGGAGTATTTTTCTTAGTAAAATGGGTCTCCTGGAAGCAGATAATATCCGCATGAAGAGACCTCATCTGACGAAAGGCCTTGACTCTTTTTGGAGGGCGTTCAGGCCTTGCACGTTAAGCGAGACCAATTTAACTGCCATTTTTAAGTTGTTCCAAGACTGTTACTCTAGGGAGGATGGACACCCGGGGAGGAGAAGAGGGAAGAGCAAAGAAGATGGACAAAGAGAGAGAGAATGGAAAGAACATATTAATACAAACCAAATGGAGGAAATTGTACCTCCCAATTTGAAATTAAAAATTTCCCAATGGGGCTGAGGAAACCCAAGCCACAATGGGGAATGCTGACACAACAAAGGACCTCAAACGGGAGGTCACAATTAGAACAGGTGGATTGACCGACCCAAAACGGGGGGTCAGTATCAAGAGCTTCCCAGCTCGGTGGAAACCAAAGGGTTGGGAAGCTTGGAGTGCAAATTACTTATAAAAGAAAGTTGTACGGGTAGAACAAGTGCCCAGTACCACATGAAATCTCGGTTAAAGATCAAACAACACAAAATAAGAGCCATAGAATAAACATCCCGTGCAAACACCACAGGATCAGGGTGGAGGGTGAGAGCCCCAATATAGCACACAGGGAATCTCACACATCACCCCTCACTATGGACCGGCTTACCGGACTTATAGGACAAAGCAGTCACTGACTTGCTTGTAGATGGAGTGCTCCTCTTGGGACCGCGTTTATCTTTAGGCGCTGGCGAGAAGGAGAGTGCCCTCTTCTTTTGCGGAGGGGGGGTAGGGACTACAGCTGGAGCTTTTGAACCCATCAAGGTCAGAACATTCTCCAATTCTTGCGGTGTGGACGCCTCAAACCTCTGGTCAGAGTGGAAAAAGAGATTTTGAAGGGGAACCCCCATTTGTATCTGAGGATGGAAGTCGAGGTGGGCAGGGGTAGCCCTATTTAAGGTGGGCGTCCCTTACCACCTGCTGGTGGCTGGTGAGGGGGACCACGAGGAGCTCACGAGGTGGCAGGGAGAGGGCACAAGGTGAGCAGGGCAGGGGCCACAATCAAGGTGGCAACGGCTGTCCCTCACTGCCCGTTGCTTCCCCACTATTTGAGGTAAATATATGGGGTCCTGAGGTCTGCGCAGGGCAGCTGAGAGAGGGTATGTGCCGAGCAGGGCAGGGGCGGCTGTATACAAGATGACGGCGGCCATCCCCTTCGGCCTGCAGCTGGAAACGTGATTCTGGGACCCCCTTCAAATCCTGCTGAAAGTTGGTAGAGGGGGTCCTGGGGTCTGCCCGAGGCAGCGGGGCCCAAAACCGCCGGTCGCTGCACGCTATGGAGGGTCGGAGAGACAGGCTCCAGAGGAGCGCGGAGTTAGAGCTCAATCCGCGTTTCCTCGTGCATGCACACTCCCGGAATTACATCGTTTTAACACTGGGACAATAACACTTTAGTGCCAGACCTGTAAATACAATTCTGCCTAAAAATCTTAAAAATCCCAAAAATGTATAAACGTGTTTGTTTTCAGCCAGGAGAGGTCACACATTGATTTGAGCAAAAAATAAATAAATAAATAAATTGCCAAACACGCTATTTATACACAACTAATGAAGCCCAATTGAAATGTGTGGGAGAGTGCTACAGAGCGACTGGTACTACGTGGCGTTCCTGGGCCTAGAGCGCCGGCGCTATACACTGAGCCGCCAGGATTAATACATGTGACGCTACATGGCGCTGTTAGAGGCGCTCACCAGATTCACTTTCTTAAATGTGGTTTTGCGTACAGCGCCCAACGTTCACCAGACGCTGCCTGCCACTACAAAACACTACCTGGCGCTATCCCTTCTTAAACAACCCCCTAAGTGTCCTTAGGGGAAGTACCGGGCCGGTTGTATAAGGCACTTTATCAGCCCTCGGGTCACCCAGAGTTGTAATCCACAGAACAAGGGCATGAGTATAGTAATCCCACAGATGTATGTCATGGCTACAGCAATCCAACAGATAGATGTGACAGTCAGCCAAGAAACATGTGTACGCT
The DNA here is from genome assembly GCA_027917425.1 of Gastrophryne carolinensis. Classification (NCBI taxonomy): domain Eukaryota; kingdom Metazoa; phylum Chordata; class Amphibia; order Anura; family Microhylidae; genus Gastrophryne; species Gastrophryne carolinensis. Next base: position 404,915,684 of record CM051238.1, on the reverse strand, counting down.
TCAGCTCTGTCTTGAGCAGTGTAGCTCGGATTTATTAAACTATCAGCATAGTTCTGCACTGGTGGGTACGTGGTGCCCAGGGCTGAACATTGTCACTGTCCTGCATAGGCCGGCTTACCTGTCCCATGCACAGGGCCAGCTCCAAGTCTATGCAGGCCCTTGGGCAATAGAGTCTCAGTAGGCCCCTTGCGTTGTGCCATGATACACCACTATATCATACATGGTGGTAAAGTCGCATGTATGGTGAATATGGTGATATAATAGAAGGAATAAGGAAAAGAAGGAATAACAGCAACAGAAACAACATGAACAAAATATAGAAGAGTTGACAAAAATAAGAAAGCAGGAAAGAAAGATGGAAAAGGGATGAAATAAAAGAACAGGTGGAAAGAAATCCAAAAATGTACAAACTAAAAGGAAATAAACAGACACAGAAACATAGAAGGTTGACGCAGAAGGAGACCATATGGTCAATTTAGTCTGCACTCATGTTTATACTATGGGGGTTATTTAAGAAAGTATAGCGGCAGGTAGCGCCTTGTAGCGACAGGCAGCGTCTGGTGAACGCCGGAGGCTGTACGCAAAACCACATTTATGAAAGTGGATCTGGTGAGCGACTGTAACAGCGCCATGTAGCGTCACATGTATTATTACAGGCGGCTCAGCATATAGCGCCGGCGCTCTAGCTTCCAGAGTGCCATGTGCTCAGTGTCGCTCTCCTATACATTTCAATAGGCGTTCATTTGCTTGTGTTTAAACAGCGTGTTTTTTTTTTTGTTTTTTGCTCAAATCCTTGTGTGACGTCTCCTGGCTGCAAAAAAAAAACTTTTAGAAACTTTTTGGGCTTTTTATATTTTTATGCAGAATTGTCATTACAGGTCTGGCACTAAAGTGTTAATGTCACAATGTTACAACAATGTCATTCCATATGTTTTCGCTTTGTTACTGGTGGATATGTGTTCAAAAACAGACTTTAATCACACAGCGTCTGGCGCTCTATGCTATAGCAACCAAATTTAGAGTGCTGACGCTGTGTGTGACCAAGTATGGTGTTGAGCGCCGAGAGTCAGTCGCACTGAGCTGGCGCTACCTCTCGCTACCTCTAGTGCTGTACTGGTGTTAGAGCGCCCAACATACATCTCATTCATCAATGCCGGCCAGGTTACTACAGCGACTGCGTCCACTAGCGGTCGATCTAAGCGCCGCTATACAGGCGCTCATCATTAGTAATGAATCAGCCTCCACATATTCTTTTAAGATAGATAGATAGATAGATAGATAGATAGATAGATAGATAGATAGATATAGATAATTAACTCAGGAGTGTTTAAATTCATTTACTGTTGATTTTTCAACTACCTCTGCTGGAAGTGTGTTCCAAGCATCTACTACTATTTCTGTAAATTAATATTTTCTAATATGACTAGCTTCATGTTGTGCCCCCTTGTTCTATTATTTGGAGCCTTCTTGATGAATTGCGTCATTTAGCATCTTTCTGGTGGCAATAGCGCCAGTTTTGGAGCGCAGGCATCTTTTTATTTTTGCTAATTTGGCTACAATGGCGCTGGAAGCCATTTTGCCCATTGCTAACCAATTTGTGCGTATTAGATATTGGTCGGCCTGTGTCAGGACTTGAGGTCACTTTGTAGCACCGTCTTTTCGGTGCTGCTCAGCATATTTATTAATTTTTACCACCCTGAAAATATTGGCACTGTATTTTTTCAGCGCTGATTGGCCTTTTATCAGTACAGTTCCAAGATATCACAGCTGGGGACAAAGGTGACAAACATTACAGAGCGTTTAGGCTGCATTTTAGCTGTCGTTGTCCAAATTTCACATTGGTTTGCAAAACTATGAAAATAAAATCTGGTTTACATTACTGACAAGTCACAATTCAAGTTTGGCCTCTTCTGCTGTTTCCTGCCAGCCTTCCCCCTCTGCCGTTTCCTGCCAGCCTCTGCTGCCTCCGCTGTTTCCTGCCAGCCTCTGCTGCCTCCGCTGTTTCCTGCCAGCCTCTGCTGCCTCTGCTGTTTCCTGCCAGCCTTTGCTGCCTCTGCTGTTTCCTGCCAGCCTCTGCTGCCTCTGCTGTTTCCTGCCAGCCTCTGCTGCCTCCACTGTTTCCTGCCAGCCTCTGCTGCCTCCGCTGTTTCCTGCCTCCTCTGCTGTTTCCTGCCAGCCTTCCGCCTCCTCTGCTGTTTCCTGCCAGCCTCTGCTGCCTCTGCTGTTTCCTGCCAGCATCTGCTGTCTCCCTGTTTCCTGCCAGCCTCTGCTGCCTCCGCTGTTTCCTGCCAGCCTCTGCTGCCTCCACTGTTTCCTGTCAGCCTCTGCTGCCTACGCTGTTTCCTGCCAGCCTCTGCTGCCTCCGCTGTTTCCTGCCAGCCTCTGCTGCCTCCGCCGTTTCCTGCCAGCCTCTGCTGCCTCCGCCGTTTCCTGCCAGCCTCTGCTGCCTCTGCTGTTTCCTGCCAGCCTCTGCTGCCTCCGCTGTTTCCTGCCAGCCTGCCTCCTCCTCTGTTTCCTGCCAGCCTGCCTCCTCCGCTGTTTCCTGCCAGCCTCTGCTGCCTCTACTGTTTCCTGCCAGCCTCTGCTGCCTCTGCCGTTTCCTGCCAGCCTCTGCTGCCTCTGCCGTTTCCTGCCAGCCTCTGCTGCCTCTGCTGTTTCCTGCCAGCTTGCCTCCTCCGCTGTTTCCTGCCAGCCTCTGCTGCCTCTGCTGTTACCTGCCAGCCTCTGCTGCCTCTGCCGTTTCCTGCCAGCCTCTGCTGCCTCTGCTGTTACCTGCCAGCCTCTGCTGCCTCTGCCGTTTCCTGCCAGCCTCTGCTGTTACCTGCCAGCCTCTGCTGCCTCTGCTGTTTCCTGCCAGCCTCTGCTGCCTCCGCTGTTTCCTGCCTCCTCTGCTGTTTCCTGCCAGCCTTCCGCCTCCTCTGCTGTTTCCTGCCAGCCTCTGCTGCCTCTGCTGTTTCCTGCCAGCATCTGCTGTCTCCCTGTTTCCTGCCAGCCTCTGCTGCCTCCGCTGTTTCCTGCCAGCCTCTGCTGCCTCCACTGTTTCCTGTCAGCCTCTGCTGCCTACGCTGTTTCCTGCCAGCCTCTGCTGCCTCCGCTGTTTCCTGCCAGCCTCTGCTGCCTCCGCCGTTTCCTGCCAGCCTCTGCTGCCTCCGCCGTTTCCTGCCAGCCTCTGCTGCCTCCGCCGTTTCCTGCCAGCCTCTGCTGCCTCTGCTGTTTCCTGCCAGCCTCTGCTGCCTCCGCTGTTTCCTGCCAGCCTGCCTCCTCCTCTGTTTCCTGCCAGCCTGCCTCCTCCGCTGTTTCCTGCCAGCCTCTGCTGCCTCTACTGTTTCCTGCCAGCCTCTGCTGCCTCTGCCGTTTCCTGCCAGCCTCTGCTGCCTCTGCCGTTTCCTGCCAGCCTCTGCTGCCTCTGCTGTTTCCTGCCAGCTTGCCTCCTCCGCTGTTTCCTGCCAGCCTCTGCTGCCTCTGCTGTTACCTGCCAGCCTCTGCTGCCTCTGCCGTTTCCTGCCAGCCTCTGCTGCCTCTGCTGTTACCTGCCAGCCTCTGCTGCCTCTGCTGTTTCCTGCCAGCCTCTGCTGCCTCTGCTGTTTCCTGCCAGAATCTGCTGTCTCCCTGTTTCCTGCCAGCCTCTGCTGCCTCCGCTGTTTCCTGCCAGCCTCTGCTGCCTCTGCCGTTTCCTGCCAGCCTCTGCTGCCTCTGCTGTTTCCTGCCAGCCTCTGCTGCCTTCGCTGTTTCCTGCCAGCCTCTGCTGCCTCCGCCGTTTCCTGCCAGCCTCTGCTGCCTCCGCCGTTTCCTGCCAGCCTCTGCTGCCTCTGCTGTTTCCTGCCAGCCTCTGCTGCCTCCGCTGTTTCCTGCCAGCCTCTGCTGCCTCCGCTGTTTCCTGCCAGCCTCTGCTGCCTCTGCCGTTTCCTGCCAGCCTCTGCTGCCTCTGCTGTTTCCTGCCAGCTTGCCTCCTCCGCTGTTTCCTGCCAGCCTCTGCTGCCTCTGCTGTTACCTGCCAGCCTCTGCTGCCTCTGCCGTTTCCTGCCAGCCTCTGCTGCCTCTGCTGTTTCCTGCCAGCCTCTGCTGCCTCCGCTGTTTCCTGCCAGCCTCTGCTGCCTCCGCCGTTTCCTGCCAGCCTCTGCTGCCTCTGCTGTTTCCTGCCAGCCTCTGCTGCCTCTGCCGTTTCTTGCCAGCCTCTGCTGCCTCTGCCGTTTCCTGCCAGCTTGCCTCCTCCGCTGTTTCCTGCCAGCCTCTGTTGCCTCTGCTGTTTCCTGCCAGCCTCTGCTGCCTCAGCAGTTTCCTGCCAGCCTGTGCTGCCTTCGCTGTTTCCTGCCAGCCTGTGCTGCCTTCGCTGTCTCCTGGCAGCCTCTGCTGCCTCCGCTGTTTCCTGCCAGCCTCTGCTGCCTTCGCTGTTTCCTGCCAACCTCTGCTGCCTCTGCTGTTTCCTGCCAACCTCTGCTGCCTCTGCTGTTTCCTGCCAGCCTCTGCTGCCTTCGCTGTTTCCTGCCAGCCTCTGCTGCCTCCGCCGTTTCCTGCCAGCCTCTGCTGCCTCCGCCGTTTCCTGCCAGCCTCTGCTGCCTCTGCTGTTTCCTGCCAGCCTCTGCTGCCTCCGCTGTTTCCTGCCAGCCTCTGCTGCCTCCGCTGTTTCCTGCCAGCCTCTGCTGCCTCTGCCGTTTCCTGCCAGCCTCTGCTGCCTCTGCTGTTTCCTGCCAGCTTGCCTCCTCCGCTGTTTCCTGCCAGCCTCTGCTGCCTCTGCTGTTACCTGCCAGCCTCTGCTGCCTCTGCCGTTTCCTGCCAGCCTCTGCTGCCTCTGCTGTTTCCTGCCAGCCTCTGCTGCCTCCGCTGTTTCCTGCCAGCCTCTGCTGCCTCCGCCGTTTCCTGCCAGCCTCTGCTGCCTCTGCTGTTTCCTGCCCGCCTCTGCTGCCTCTGCCGTTTCTTGCCAGCCTCTGCTGCCTCTGCCGTTTCCTGCCAGCTTGCCTCCTCCGCTGTTTCCTGCCAGCCTCTGTTGCCTCTGCTGTTTCCTGCCAGCCTCTGCTGCCTCAGCAGTTTCCTGCCAGCCTGTGCTGCCTTCGCTGTTTCCTGCCAGCCTGTGCTGCCTTCGCTGTCTCCTGCCAGCCTCTGCTGCCTCCGCTGTTTCCTGCCAGCCTCTGCTGCCTTCGCTGTTTCCTGCCAACCTCTGCTGCCTCTGCCGTTTCCTGCCAACCTCTGCTGCCTCTGCTGTTTCCTGCCAACCTCTGCTGCCTCTGCTGTTTCCTGCCAGCCTCTTCTGCCTCTGCTGTTTCCTGACAGCCTCTGCTGTTTCCTGACAGCCTCTGCTGCCTCCGCCGTTTCCTTCCAGCCTCTGCTGCCTCCGCTGTTTCCTGCCAGCCTTTGCTTCCTCTGCTGTTTCCTGCCAGCCTCTGCTGCCTCCGCTGTTTCCTGCCAGCCTCTGCTGCCTCCGCTGTTTCCTGCCAGCCTCTGCTGCTTCCGCTGTTTCCTGCCAGCCTCTGCTGCTTCCGCTGTTTCCTTCCAGCCTTTCATCTCCGCTGTTTCCTGCCAGCCTCTGCTGCCTCCTCTGCTGTTTCCTGCCAGCCTGCCTCCTCCGCTGTTTCCTGCCAGCCTCTGCTGCCTCCGCTGTTTCCTGCCAGCCTCTGCTGCCTCCTCTGCTGTTTCCTTCCAGCCTTTCATCTCCGCTGTTTCCTGCCAGCCTCTGCTGCCTCCGCTGTTTTCTGCCAGCCTCTGCTGCCTCTGCTGTTTCCTGCCAGCCTCTGCTGCCTCTGCTGTTTCCTGCCAGCCTGCCTCCTCCGCTGTTTCCTGCCAGCCTCTGCTGCCTCTGCTTTTTCCTGCCAGCCTGCCTCCTTCGCTGTTTCCTGCCAGCCTTTCATCTCCGCTGTTTGCTGCCAGCCTCTGCTGCCTCCGCTGTTTCCTGCCAGCCTCTGCTGCCTCCGCCGTTTCCTGCCAGCCTTTCATCTCCGCTGTTTGCTGCCAGCCTCTGCTGCCTCCGCTGTTTCCTGCCAGCCTCTGCTGCCTCCGCTGTTTCCTGCCAGCCTCTGCTGCCTCCGCTGTTTCCTGCCAGCCTCTGCTGCTTCCGCTGTTTCCTGCCAGCCGCTGCTGCCTCCGCTGTTTCCTTCCAGCCTTTCATCTCCGCTGTTTCCTGCCAGACTCTGCTGCCTCCTCTGCTGTTTCCTGCCAGCCTTCCGCCTCCGCTGTTTCCTGCCAGCCTCTGCTGCCTACGCTGTTTCCTGCCAGCCTCTGCTGCCTACGCTGTTTCCTGCCAGCCTCTGCTGCCTACGCTGTTTCCTGCCAGCCTCTGCTGCCTACGCTGTTTCCTGCCAGCCTCTGCTGCCTCCGCAATTTTCCTGCCAGCCTCTGCTGCCTACGCTGTTTCCTGCCAGCCTTTGCTGCCTCCGCTGTTTCCTGCCAGCCTCTGCTGCCTCCGCTGTTTCCTGCCAGCCTCTGCTGCCTCCGCCGTTTCCTGCCAGCCTTTCATCTCCGCTGTTTGCTGCCAGCCTCTGCTGCCTCCGCTGTTTGCTGCCAGCCTCTGCTGCCTCCGCTGTTTCCTGCCAGCCTCTGCTGCCTCTGCTGTTTCCTGCCAGCCTCTGCTGCTTCCGCTGTTTCCTGCCAGCCTCTGCTGCTTCCGCTGTTTCCTGCCAGCCTCTGCTGCCTCCGCTGTTTCCTTCCAGCCTTTCATCTCCGCTGTTTCCTGCCAGCCTCTGCTGCCTCCGCCGTTTCCTGCCAGCCTTTCATCTCCGCTGTTTGCTGCCAGCCTCTGCTGCCTCCGCTGTTTCCTGCCAGCCTCTGCTGCCTCCGCTGTTTCCTGCCAGCCTCTGCTGCTTCCGCTTTTTCCTGCCAGCCTCTGCTGCTTCCGCTGTTTCCTTCCAGCCTGTCATCTCCGCTGTTACCTGCCAGCCTCTGCTGCCTCCGCTGTTTCCTGCCAGCCTCTGCTGCCTCCGCTGTTTCCTGCCAGCCTCTGCTGCCTCCGCTGTTTCCTGACAGCCTCTGCTGCCTCCGCTGTTTCCTGCCAGCCTCTGCTGCCTCCGCTGTTTCCTGCCAGCCTTTCATCTCCGCTGTTTCCTGCCAGCCTCTGCTGCCTCCGCTGTTTCCTGCCAGCCTCTGCTGCCTCCTCTGCTGTTTCCTGCCAGCCTGCCTCCTCCGCTGTTTCCTGCCAGCCTCTGCTGCCTCCGCTGTTTCCTGCCAGCCTCTGCTGCTTCCGCTGTTTCCTGCCAGCCTCTGCTGCTTCCGCTGTTTCCTGCCAGCCTCTGCTGCCTCCACTGTTTCCTTCCAGCCTTTCATCTCCGCTGTTTCCTGCCAGCCTCTGCTGCCTCCTCTGCTGTTTCCTGCCAGCCTTCCGCCTCCGCTGTTTCCTGCCAGCCTCTGCTGCCTCCGCTGTTTCCAGCCAGCCTCTGCTGCCTCCGCTGTTTCCAGCCAGCCTCTGCTGCCTCCGCTGTTTCCTGCCAGCCTCTGCTGCCTCCGCTGTTTCCTGCCAGCCTCTGCTGCCTCCACTGTTTCCTGCCAGCCTCTGCTGCCTCCGCTGTTTTCTGCCAGCCTCTGCTGCCTCCACTGTTTCCTGCAAGCCTCTGCTGCCTACGCTGTTTCCTGCCAGCCTCTGCTGCCTCTGCTGTTTCCTTCAAGCCTGCCTCTTCCGCTGTTTCCTGCCAGCCTTTCGTCTCCGTTGTTTCATGCCAGCCTCTGCTGCCTCTGCTGTGTCCCGCCAGCCAGCCTGCTCCGCTGTTTCCTGCCAGCCTCCCTTCTTTCCTGCCAGCCTGCTGCCTCCTCTGTGTCCTTCCAGCCACCCGCCTCTGCTGCCTCCGCTGTTTCCTGCCAGCCTCTGCTGCCTCCACTGTTTCCTTCCAGCCTTTCATCTCCGCTGTTTCCTGCCAGCCTCTGCTGCCTCCACTGTTTCCTTCCAGCCTTTCATCTCCACTGTTTCCTGCCAGCCTCTGCTGCCTCCGCTGTTTTCTGCCAGCCTCTGCTGCCTCCGCTGTTTCCTGCAAGCCTGCCTCCTCCGCTGTTTCCTGCCAGCCTCTGCTGCCTCCGCTGTTTCCTGCCAGCCTTTCGTCTCCGTTGTTTCATGCCAGCCTCTGCTGCCTCTGCTGTGTCCCGCCAGCCTCTGCTGCCTCCGCTGTTTCCTGCCAGCCTCCCTTCTTTCCTGCCAGCCTGCTGCCTCCTCTGTGTCCTCCCAGCCACCCGCCTCTGATGTTTTCTGCCAGCCACCCACATTCGCTGTTTCCTGCCAGTCACCCACATCCACTGTTTCCTGCCAGCCTTCGGCCTCCACTGTTTCCTGCCAGCCTTTCATCTCCGCTGTTTCTTGCCAGCCTCTGCTGCCTCCTCTACTGTTTCCTGCCAGCCTTCTGCCTCCGCTGTTTCCTGCCAGCCTCTGCTGCCTACGCCGTTTCCTGCCAGCCTCTGCTGCCTCCTCTGCTGTTTCCTGCCAGCCTCTGCTGCCTCTGCTGTTTCCTGCCAGCCTCTGCTGCCTCCTCTACTGTTTCCTGCCAGCCTTCCGCCTCCGCTGTTTCCTGCCAGCCTCTGCTGCCTCCTCTACGGTTTCCTGCCAGCCTTCCGCCTACGCTGTTTCCTGCCAGCCTCTGCTGCCTACGTCGTTTCCTGCCAGCCTCTGCTGCCTACGCCGTTTCCTGCCAGCCTCTGCTGCCTCCGCTGTTTCCTGCCAGCCTCTGCTGTTTCCTGCCAGCCTCTGCTGCCTCTGCTGTTTCCTGCCAACCTGCCTCCTCCGCTGTTTCCTGCCAGCCTCTGCTGCCTCCGCTGTTTCCTGCCAGCCTCTGCTGCCTCCGCCATTTCCTGCCAGCCTCTGCTGCCTACGCCGTTTCCTGCCAGCCTCTGCTGCCTCCGCTGTTTCCTGCCAGCCTCTGCTGTTTCCTGCCAGCCTCTGCTGTCTCTGCTGTTTCCTTCAAGCCTGCCTCCTCCGCTGTTTCCTGCCAGCCTTTCGTCTCCATTGTTTCATGCCAGCCTCTGCTGCCTCTGCTGTGTCCCGCCAGCCAGCCTGCTCCGCTGTTTCCTGCCAGCCTCCCTTCTTTCCTGCCAGCCTGCTGCCTCCTCTGTGTCCTCCCAGCCGCCCGCCTCTGATGTTTTCTGCCTGCCGCCCACATTCGCTGTTTCCTGCCAGTCACCCACATCCACTGTTTCCTGCTAGCCTTCCGCCTCCGCAGTTTCCTGCCAGCCTTTCATCTCCGCTGTTTCCTGCCAGCCTCTGCTGCCTCCTCTACTGTTTCCTGCCAGCCTTCTGCCTCTGCTGTTTCCTGCCAGCCTCTGCTGCCTACGCCGTTTCCTGCCAGCCTCTGCTGCCTCCTCTGCTGTTTCCTGCCAGCCTTCCGCCTCCGCTGTTTCCTGCCAGCCTCTGCTGCCTCCTCTACTGTTTCCTGCCAGCCTTCCGCCTCCGCTGTTTCCTGCCAGCCTCTGCTGCCTCCGCTGTTTCCTGCCAGCCTCTGCTGTTTCCTGCCAGCCTGTGCTGCCTCCGCTGTTTCCTGCCAGCCTCTGCTGCCTCCTCCGCAGTTTCCTGCCAGCCTCTGCTGCCTCCTCCTCTTTTTCCTGCCAGCCTGCCTCCTCCACCATTTTCTGCCAGCCTCTGCTGTTTCCTGTAAGCCTGCCTGCCTCCTCCGCTGTTTCCTGCCAGCCTTTCGTCTCCGTTGTTTCATGCCAGCCTCTGCTGCCTCTGCTGTATCCCGCCAGCCAGCCTCCTCCGCTGTTTCCTGCCAGCCTCCCTTCTTTCCTGCCAGCCTGCCTCCTCTGTGTCCTCCCAGTCACCCACATCCACTGTTTCCTGCTAGCCTTCCGCCTCCGCAGTTTCCTGCCAGCCTTTCATCTCCGCTGTTTCCTGCCAGCCTCTGCTGCCTCCTCTACTGTTTCCTGCCAGCCTTCTGCCTCTGCTGTTTCCTGCCAGCCTCTGCTGCCTACGCCGTTTCCTGCCAGCCTCTGCTGCCTCCTCTGCTGTTTCCTGCCAGCCTTCCGCCTCCGCTGTTTCCTGCCAGCCTCTGCTGCCTCCTCTACTGTTTCCTGCCAGCCTTCCGCCTCCGCTGTTTCCTGCCAGCCTCTGCTGCCTCCGCTGTTTCCTGCCAGCCTCTGCTGTTTCCTGCCAGCCTGTGCTGCCTCCGCTGTTTCCTGCCAGCCTCTGCTGCCTCCTCCGCAGTTTCCTGCCAGCCTCTGCTGCCTCCTCCTCTTTTTCCTGCCAGCCTGCCTCCTCCACCATTTTCTGCCAGCCTCTGCTGTTTCCTGTAAGCCTGCCTGCCTCCTCCGCTGTTTCCTGCCAGCCTTTCGTCTCCGTTGTTTCATGCCAGCCTCTGCTGCCTCTGCTGTATCCCGCCAGCCAGCCTCCTCCGCTGTTTCCTGCCAGCCTCCCTTCTTTCCTGCCAGCCTGCCTCCTCTGTGTCCTCCCAGCCGCCCACCTCCGCTGTTTCCTGCCAGTCACCCACATCCACTGTTTCCTGCCAGCCTTCCGCCTCCGCTGTTTCCTGCCAGCCTTCCGCCTCCGCTGTTTCCTGCCAGTCACCCACCTACACTGTTTCCTGCCAGCCTTCTGCCTCTGCTGTTTCCTGCCAGTCACCCACCTACACTGTTTCCTGCCAGCCTTCCGCCTCCGCTGTTTCCTGCCAGCCTTCTGCCTCTGCTGTTTCCTGCCAGTCACCCACCTACACTGTTTCCTGCCAGTCACCCACCTCCGCTGTTTCCTGCCAGCCTTCTGCCTCTGCTGTTTCCTGCCAGTCACCCACCTCCGCTGTTTCCTGCCAGCCTTCCACCTCTACTGTTTCCTGCCAGTCACCCACCTCCACTCTTTTCTGCCAGGCTGCTGCCTCTTCTGTTTCCTGCCAGTTGGCTGTCTCCATTGTTGCCCAGTGGTCTGTCTCCTCAGATGCTAGCCACCCTGCTTTGGATTCCTGTCTTCCAACCTCTTCTGCTGTGTCTTGCTTAATCACCCCAGTACCCAGAATCGTCGCCCTAATTCCTTGCCTCTTGTGAGACAATGCCCAGTATCCCTATCTGGTGGTACCCCAATCTGGTTCCATCCAGACTAGTCACCTGTTCAGGGATAAGAGTGAAATTGTCCAGTTAGCCTCTGAAACTGGTGGTCGAGAGGTGGGTCTGGAAACCATAGATCTGGAAAAGTCTACTGGAGCATTAAAATGTAGCTGAGGATGGGGGTACTCCATCTGGGCTGCCCTATTCCAGGGGTACATCCACATTGCCTTTCAGCTGAGACAAATCTGACATCTTTGGGCCTCCAAGTTCTTGACTTCAATGGGGTTCAGGGTCTCGAAACTTTTTCATCAATTTCGGCCAAACCTGTGGAACCCGAACTTCAGCGTGTTCGCCTGTCGCTGGTTACGACAGTTACCCTGCACACAGGTCCTGGAAGATCCCCTGTCCTAAGTGGGCCCTATCCATGGGTCTTACCCAGTAAGCACACCAAAATCATCTGGGGTATTCCAAGCCAAATATGAACTTAAAGCTTCCACATTTCTTTCAGCTTTTCATAATGAAATTGAAAAAAGGAAACAGTGGATAAACCTATGGTAGATAGTTTAATGCAGATAACTTGAAACAGTGACAATTATAATGGTCAAAAGAAATATCTGTCCTGTATATTCTCCAGATTCACATCTGCTCTGATGTAAGTGTGCAATGGCCAGATATGAAAAGAAACAGGGTGTGCGCTCACAGGAAGGAAGCATTACTCATGTGAAAATATAGGATAAATGTATTTTGCACCAGCTATACCACATATAGTTAGTATTATCCTGTGTTTAATGTTGCCGTGCCTTCTACCAGGGGCTAAATATAAATCATGAATTCCACTAAAATGATGGTTCCAGCACCCATCCAAATCACCACCAAAGTATAGCACCCCCTCCACAACAATCAAATAATCAAAATATCTCTTAGAAATTCATTTTATTTTATTATTCCTGTGTTTTCCATTAAAACAACACATATACACACATAATCTAAAAATGCCCAAGATCCCTCTTTGTAGAGGGCATCCCATGTTGACCCGCAATCCTAAATCCATCACAATATAAAGATGGATGGATGGATTTAGGATTGCGGGTCAACATGGGATGCCCTCTACAATGATCTTGATGATTTAGGATTGCAGCAGTAAACTTGACCTTCCTCTTGTGCAGATAATAGAGAATACAGGAAAGAGATTGCCCTTGGGGGGGGATTTCTTCTCTACACTTACTTTTTCAAAAGGGATCATATTCTTCATTCATTGTTGTTTCTTTCCATTTCTTAATAAAGAATGTTTGAATATTGGCAGATTCCAGTGATCCATTGGTCTTCTACTGGATGGATTTAGTTTATTATAACATGCTGTATCTTTATAGCATAGTGCAAACCTCAGGAAATGTAATCCCCAAGTTGGAACAACCTGGCTATATCTATCAGAGCCTTTGACTTCTTGGCATCGAATGTATGTTAACCTTTGAGGTGTGTATATTTTCTCTATGGCCCTTATTTAACAAGGGATTGCGCCAAGTAGCGACTGGTGAGCGACTGGTAATGACGGGCACCGTCACGAGAACGCCGGCTCCCCACCACAATCACACATTTATCAAGCCGATCCTGCTTAGCGACTGAGATAGCGCCAGATAACCACTCATTCATCATTATTCCAGCCTCAGCCCACAGCGCCAGCGTCCGACCTTGAACAGTGACAGGTGTGACCTCTCGCTACCTGGCGCTCTCCAATGCATTTCAATGGAACAATCTTAAAATATTCATAATTAATTGTTAATAATTTTTTATTTATTTTTTTTAAATGTGAAAAATTCTGTGACCACTTCTGCAATGTTAGATATTTTTTTTAAGGTAAAAAAAAAAAAAATTTGTGCAGAATTGATATTAAAGGTCTGATATTAATGTATTCATATTACAAAATGTTTTTATAAACTTGTTTTTTTTGGTTTCCAAAAATATGGTTGTTTGGGGGTTAAAAAACTACTTTTAAGCCATCGCCGCCAGCGCTCTGGGGTTTAAACATGCATTTCACAGCGCGAACATTTTTTGAGCGTGATTTGTTAATGAATATGGTGGGAACCGGTCGCTATGGCCATTCGCTATCATGCGCACCCATACAGCGCAGGTTCCCTGTCAAATAGCGACTCCTCACCCAATATTCAACATTACGGCACACCGACTGAGTCGCTGTCAACAACCGAACAACGGCCAAGCACAGCGACTACTAGCGGGCGCTGTGAAAATACTGCTACATTCGCTCATCTGTCGCTACCTGGCGCTATTACTGAATCGGCCTCCCCATATCAAAATGATGGACTGACTGAAATATCAGTGATCATTGTTTACATTGAAGAGTTACATTTGTTACAATATAAATTATGTGTATTTCACAGCTTGTTTTCTTATGTATTGGCATTGACAAAGATATACCGAATCTTGTGTAAGTCTGCCACCATGTGGATCAACTTTGCTTGACATCACTAAGGAGCAACTTAAACCGAACCAACCACCACCACCTCGTATGCCCGTAATGCTCACTTTCATTATGAGCCAGCGTCGGGAAAGGAGTCCCGCGATTGACCGCGATTGACGACATACCCCCCCCTTGACCGCCCGTTGGCCAATCGCAGGACTCCTTTTCCAATGCTGGCTCGTAATGAAGGTGAGCATTACGGCAGGTGAGCATTACGGCATTACTGCAGGTGAGCATTTTCTGTATTGTGAATGCTGTGTGTAGCATTTATCACTGGTGATAATATATACCGTATGTTTCACCCTATAGGACGCACCTGCCCATAAGACTCACCTGGGATTTAGGGGAGGAAAATAAGAAAATAAATATTTTAAACCAAAAATGCACCATTACAGACAGTGTGGTATTCCCTATGCCATTCCATACACAGTGTAGCATGCCCCCATCCCATTCCCCGTATACCCAGTGTGGCATCCCCCCTCCTATTCCCATATAGGCAGTGTGCACCCCATTATCATAAGCAGTGTGGCATTACCCCCCTCCTATTCCCCATGTAGTCAGTGTGCCCTCCCCCATTCTTATAGGCAGTGTGGCATTCCCCCCTCCTATTCCCCATATAGGCAGTGTGCCCTTCCATTCCCATAGGCAGTGTGGCATCCCCCTCCCCCCATTATCCTTGGCTGTGTGGCATCCTCCTCTCCCCATTATCATAGGCTGTGTGGCATTCCCCTCCCCCCATTATCATAGGCTGTGTGGCATCCCTTTCCCCCATTCCCATTGGCAGTGTGGCAGCCCCCTCCCCCTGACTTGGTGCAGGCCACTCCCACCTGCTGCACGGACCTGGGTGCTTGCATGTGTGGAAGAGGCAGCAGATGGAGGAGCGGCGGGCGCTGTCTCTGGCCCTGGTGCTGCTATTGCTGCCTGAAAAGACAGCGATCCCAGAGCTCCTCTGTCTTCTTCTGGGCTCTGTCAGTGTGGCAGGCAACACGGGAGCGCCGGGAACGGGTGAGATTTTTTTTTTTTTTTTTTACATTCGCCCCATAAGGCGCACGGACATTTTCCCCCCACTTTTGGGGAAAAATAATTGTGCCTTTATAGGGCAAAAAATACAGTTATTCTGTTTTTAACAGTTCTTTTAGGCTATGTCAGCCAAAATGAGATAAAGAACAAATTGTTCTGTGGTGCGATAAGGTTCCGGGAGGCTCATTCCCATACTTAGCACAATTTATATTTTAATGAATATGATAAATAGATACATTTTGGCTATTGGTGGAGGTCTGCCTTTAAACCTGTGTACTCCCTAATTCCCATCATAGGAGCAATGAACAGGTATCTAATTTAAAATCACAGTTAAACATGGTAAAAAATGGCCTGGCAACAGAGGATGACATCATCTCAAGTAGGCTGGTAGGGAAAAGGGTTAAAGTGGACCAACACCCAGGATTTTGACTATCCTGGGTTTTGGTCCACTTCGGCGGGGCACCCCGCTGTGTGAAACCCCCCCAGAAAGCCCCAAAAACTCACCTCTCCCCGCTCCCACGTGACCGCTGCCGCCAATCCCCACCGACGGACAAGCGAGAGGCAGCGACGGACAAGAGAGCGTGCCCGTCATCGCCTCCCGCGGCCGCCGCCGCTGGAACGAGGATCAGGTAGGGATTTAGGGGTTTCTGGGGGGTGCCCGGGCCGATCAGTGGAGGGTGTTGGTTCACTATAAGAGTACCTATGCATGTTGGCTATTGTTCTGTTCAGGGGATTTTGCTCTTTCAAGATCTTTCAAGATATTCAAGATCTGGAAACACACCACAGTGGTCCAAACATATGGATATACTCAAGAAAGTGGACCAAAACCCAGGATTTTGACTATCCTGGCTTTTTTGGTCCTGTGTGAAACCCCCGGTCCCACTGCGTGTCTAAGAACAGCGGCTCTGACAGACGCATCGCTAGCAGTGCATGTGCCAGCGCCAGGCATTTGTGAATGACCGGCGGGTGCCCCCGGGGAAAGGAACAAAACCCAAGATAGTCAAAACTTTTGACTATCCTGGGTTTTGGTCCACTTTAAAGAGCAACAATATCCGGGGTTTTCCTCAGCCTCCTGTCACTGACATGGAGGCAGAGCAGAGGTGTTACAACAAAAAAATACAGCTTACCTTGCAGCATCAGCATAGTCTGGGCCATGCACCGAGCGGGGAATGCTCTGTGCAGCCTGTCCAAGATGGCTACATCCAGGAACTGAATCGCCAGGAGAACTGTGGTGATTCCTGGGAGAGGAACATATTTTGTTGTTGTAATTCCCTTGCCTTGCAGCAAGGGGGAGAGGCAGGCTGTGGAGTTGGAGACTGGACTTCCACTTTAAGGGGAAAATCAACTTCCAATGAAAGTGTATAAAAAGTGGGGATGGGCATCCCCCCCAGCCATAAGGCTAAAGCTATAGCATTGGGGGCAGAATGTGGTCTGGGGTTGGTTCTTTATTAGGGGGGTACAGAAGGGTTGGGGGGGGGGGGCATGGGAGGCAGGGATTGAATGTGGTTGTTAGAAGCAGCAACCAAATTGGAACAAAAGCTGTGCAGCCCACCTGGAATATCCCTGGTATCTCTATGGCCGTCTTACCCCTGGGAAGATGGCAAGTGGATCCCCTTACCCTCAAAATAAATTATCCTGAGCAGAAAACCCCAGGCCTGAATATAATCACAGGCAGAGTAGGTTTTGTCCCACATGGCCTGTGCCCACATGCTATTGTCTCTCATGGGCAGTGCCCACAAGCTATTGTCTCGCATGGGCAGTGCCCACAAGCTATTGTCTCGCATGGGCAGTGCCCAAAAGCTATTGTCTCGCATGGGCAGTGCCCAAAAGCTATTGTCTCGCATGGGCTGTGCTCACAAACTATTGTCTCCCATGGCCTGTGCCCACAAGTTATTGTCTCACATGGCCTGTGCCCACAAGCTATTGTCTCCCATGGACTGTGCCCACAAGATATTGTCTCGCATGTGCAGTGCCCAAAAGCTATTGTCTCGCATGGGCTGTGCTCACAAGCTATTGTCTCCCATGGCCTGTGCCCACAAGCTATTGTCTCTCATGGGCTGTGCCCACAAGTTATTTTCTCGCATGGCCTGTGCCCACAAGCTATTGTCTCCCATGGCCTGTGCCCACAAGCTATTGTCTCGCATGGGCAGTGCCCAAAAGCTATTGTCTCCCATGGCCTGTGCCCACAAGCTATTGACTCCCATGGACTGTGCCCACAAGCTATTGACTCCCATGGACTGTGCCCACAAGCTATTGTCTCCCATGGCCTGTGCCCATAAGCTATTGTCTCCCATGGGCTGTGCCCACAAGCTATTGTCTCGCATGGCCTGTGCCCACAAGCTATTGTCTCCCATGGACTGTGCCCACAAGATATTGTCTCGCATGTGCAGTGCCCAAAAGCTATTGTCTCGCATGGGCTGTGCCCACAAGCTATTGTTTCCCATAGCCTGTGCCCACAAGCTATTGTCTCCCATGGCATGTGCCCACAAGTTATTTTCTCGCATGGCCTGTGCCCACAAGCTATTGTCTCCCATGGCCTGTGCCCACAAGCTATTGTCTCGCATGGGCTGTGCTTACAAGCTATTGTCTCCCATGGCCTGTGCCCACAAGCTATTGTCTCCCATGGCCTGTGCCCACAAGCTATTGTCTCCCATGGCCTGTGCCCACAAGCTATTGACTCCCATGGCCTGTGCCCACAAGCTATTGTCTCCCATGGGCTGTGCCCACAAGCTATTGTCTCCCATGGGCTGTGCCCACAAGCTATTGTCTCGCATGGGCTGTGCCCACAAGCTATTGTCTCCCTCTACTGTCTCCCATGGGCTGTGCTCACAAGCAATTGTATCCCATGGCCTGTGCCCAAAAGCTACTCTCTCCCATGGGCTGTGCTCACAAGCTTTTGTCTCCCATGGCCTGTGCCCACAAGCTATTGTCTCCCATGACCTGTGCCCACAAGCTATTGTCTCCCATGGCCTGTGCCCACAAGCTATTGTCTCCCATGGCCTGTGCCCACAAGCTATTGTCTCCCATGGGCTGTGCCCACAAGCTATTGTCTCCCTCTACCGTCTCCCATGGCCTGTGCTCACAAGCTATTGTCTCCCATGGGCTGTGCCCACAAGCTATTGTCTCCCTCTACCGTCTCCCATGGCCTGTGCCCACAAGCTATTGTCTCGCATGGGCTGTGCTCACAAGCTATTGTATCCCATGGGCTTTGCCCACAAGCTATTGTATCCCATGGGCTTTGCCCACAAGCTATTGTCTCCCATGGCCTGTGCCCACAAGTTATTGTCTCGCATGGCCTGTGCCCACAAGCTATTGTCTCCCATGGCCTGTGCCCACAAGCTATTGTCTCCCATGGCCTGTGCCGACAAGTTATTGTCTCCCATGGCCTGTGCTCACAAGCTATTGTCTCGCATGGGCTGGGCCCACAAGCTATTGTCTCCCATGGCCTGTGCCCACAAGCTATTGTCTCCCATGGGCTGTGCCCACAAGCTATTGTCTCCCATGGGCTGTGCCCACAAGCTATTGTCTCCCTCTACTCTCTCCCATGGGCTGTGCCCACAAGCTATTGTCTCCCTCTACTGTCTCCCATGGGCTGTGCTCACAAGCTATTGTCTCCCATGGCCTGTGCCCAAAAGCTACTCTCTCCCATGGGCTGTGCTCACAAGCTATTGTCTCCCATGGCCTGTGCCCACAAGCTATTGTCTCCCATGGCCTGTGCCCACAAGCTATTGTCTCCCATGGGCTGTGCCCACAAGCTATTGTCTCCCTCTACTGTCTCTCATGGGCTGTGCTCACAAGCTATTGTCTCCCATGGCCTGTGCCCACAATCTATTGTCTCCTATGGGCTGTGCCCACAAGCTATTGTCTCTCTCTACCGTCTCCCATGGCCTGTGTCCACAAGCTATTGTCTCCCACGGGCTGTGCCCACAAGCTATTGTCTCCCTCTACCATCTCCCATGGCCTGTGCCCACAAGCTATTGTCTCGCATGGGCTGTGCTCACAAGCTATTGTCTCCCATGGCCTATGCCCACAAGCTATTGTATCCCATGGGCTTTGCCCACAAGCTATTGTCTCCCATGGGCTGTGCCCACAAGCTATTGTCTCCCATGGGCTGTGCCCACAAGCTATTGTCTCCCTTGGGCTGTGCACACAAGCTATTGTCTCCCATGGGCTGTGCCCACAAGCTACTGTCTCCCATGGGCTGTGCTCACAAGCTATTGTCTCCCATGGGCTGTGCACACAAGCTATTGTCTCCCATGGGCTATGCCCACAAGCTATTGTCTCTCATGGGCTGTGCCCACAAGCTATTGTCTCCCATGCGCTTCTTCCAAATGTAATGGCAAAAGGACCTTTATGCCCATCTGGATAGAAAAGGTGAGCATACTATTATTACTTTCTATGGGTTTACAAACCCTATAATTGAAAAAGGCATTTATGCCCTCCTCCATTTATTTATTGCTCAATACAAGTGGCATGCAAGCGGATCCCACGCCCCCAGACCATAAAATAAGCAGAGGGCAAGTGGATCTCTTTGTGCCAAAATGAACATGAGTATATGCGATACCACAGTTTTATAACAAGCATCGTGTTATTAGGCTTTGTCTTTTACACTCTCATGTTCAGCCCATAATTTAAAGTGGACCAAAACCCTCGACGATCGGCCTGGGAATTTACAAGATTCCCGGCCTGATCAATTCCCTCCCCCGGGGCAACCAAAATTGGGATGCCCCGCTGTGTGAAACCCACCAGGTCGCCAATACACTTACCTTCTTTCCCAGTCCAACTACGCATGCGCGAGCCAAGGCTGCATCTCTGCTATCCCTCTAGCAGCAGGCATTTGTGAGTGGCCGGCGAAGATACGCTCCCTGTTAGAGGGTAGCAGGGGATGTGGCCATCAGCATGCTCGCACCGTAGCACCAGGAAAAGGTGAGTCGATTTTGGCAACCTGGGGGGTTTCACACAGCGAAGCACCCCCGAACAGGGTGCCCCGGGGGCAAGGACCAAAACCCACTTTAAAGTCCCCACCCATGTACACTGTAAATTCCTCCCACCTTATCCATCTTGGGAACAGTGTAAACTAAGCCATCTCAAAAGCTTTGTCTAATTATATGTATATACCTTATGTAATCTAAGTAAAGCTGATTTCTTCCCTTCAATTTTTGGACCAAGGCCAAGCTGGTAAGGGCAAATCATGGCACAGCTATATGATCCATGAGCATGCTCTGCTCTGGTCAGAGACAGATGCTGAGCCACTGTGGCTTGCCATGCTCACTCACACTGAGAACATCAAGGGACAGAGTAGCTGTTTGACCAATTTTTGTGTGGTCCTGGAGGAATGAAATTACAAGAAGGGCAAACTTTGGAGCCCTGATATGGCTTCTACCCAATGCTGCAGGAAATGGAGGAAAAGTGAAAAGCCCCTCTGTTAGCCCATGAGGCTATGAGGACCTTGGGTTAGCCCATCTCAGGTGAGGTGCTCTAAATTATGCAACGCTGGATTCTACTGATGACATGTCCAAGATAAAACTTCTTCATTCAGGTTACACTTCCAGATGTTACACTATTCCACATCAGCTGGGCAGTTACACATCAACAGCACGACCCAGTATCAGGCTTCAGCAGCTGGCGAGCAGGGCATCACTGGACTTATATTCTGACCACTTAGTTGACCACTTTAGGTAGACTTTGGGCTGCCATGGATCTTTCTGGTCTGCTTTCCCTTCTCTGCTGGCTTCTCCTCCTGCTGGTACCTTGGCACTGCTCCACTTACATTATCAACATTATCCCCTTCGATGGATGTGACTTTCAGAACACTATTAGGGCAGGATTCCTCCTTAAAAACCTTTGGTTCCTGTTCACCTTCTACACTGGTTCTACTCCTAGGCAATGGCCATGGGCGTAGCTAGGAGCAGAGGGGCAACAGGTCAGGGGGCGCCAAATGTGAGCCTGAGCACAGGTGGGGGGGGTGCCATTTCAAATATTTCCCCTGGGTTCCAGAAAGCTAGTACTTCTGGGCAATGGCAGAGCATGTCATGTTGCTAATGCCACTTGGCTTTTTCCTCTAATTACCTTTTTCTTCCTGTCTTTAACCAGTACTCTAACCTATTTACCACTAATGTCTCTCATTTCTTAGGCAACACTGCCATCCAGTGGTTTAATGGAGCAATGACGCCTACTGCCCTTATTTCTACTCTAACCCATTACTGAAACTCATTACATACAATCTCTCTCCAGGCTTCTCCTATGAGTGGGCTCTAACCTTTACTAATTCAGGATACTCACCTTTTCTACCCGGCTACAGAGGCACATGGGGCAGGCATCGGGTTGTCTGCTTGCTGCCTTATTATTGCTGTTGGGTTTACAGTCCCTTTATTGCTAAATATAAACAGTGTGCAAGTGGATCCACAAGACCCTAAAACTAGCAGTGAGCAAGTGGATCCCTCGACACTTGGGTCCAAAATAAACAAGTAGAGTGTGATCAGATCCCCGCCCCCCCCTGACCCCAATTTAATAGCAAGAGGAGTGTGAGCGGATCCTCTCCACTCCCCTATTTAATATCAAGAAGAGTGTGAGTGGATCCCCCCAGACCCAAATTTAATAGCAGGAGCAGTGTGAGCGGACCCCCCGACCTCAATTTAATAGCAAAATGAGTGTGAGGTGATCCCCCCCAGGGCACCAATTTAAAAGAAAGAAGAGTATGAGTGTATCCTCTTCAGACCCCAATTTAAACCGGGTTTCATTCAATGAGACCCTTAAAAAACTATTCCACAGCATCTAAAATTAATAGATTTTAAGTTTTTAGTCACTTACTTTTTAATTTTTCCCCCACCGGGCTGCAACTCTGTTCAGGACTCTAGGATACAGGCACCGCCATCTTGCCCTAGAAGCATCACACATACTGAGTAGAGGAGAGGGGGCTAAAGTGCAGTGGGCGGAGTTATAGCTGTGCTTTGCACAGACAGAGCAAAGCTGGGGTCAGGAAAAAGACATCAAGCCAAGAACGCAGAACAACATAGTCAGAAGACACTCCTGTTTGTAGGTAGCCTGAGAATCCATGGGCCGCCATCTTGGATGTTTAAAGGCTTTAATAGCAAAATAAGTGTGAGTGGATCCCCTTCTGACACCAATTTAAGAGCAAAATGAGTGCGAGCTGCCCCCCCCCCCTAGACCCAAGTTAGAATCAAGAGCAATATGAGTGCCCCATACCCAAATTTAAAGCAGACCCAAACCCTCTAACTCCCCCTCACCAGTCCCCCCACCCATGTACCTTGGGAAATACAGCTTCGGCAGCCAGGCAGATTGAGATACAGCGATTGGCTGCACTCAAATCTGCTGAATGATATAACAAGCCCACTGGTCACATCCCTGGCTTCCCTAATAACTCCTGATGAGTGTGAATAGATCCCCCAGACCCCTATTTAATATCTAGAGGAGATTGTGCAGATCCCCCAGACCCCTAGCAGATCCCCCAGACCCCTATTTAATATCTAGAAGAGATTGTGCAGATCCCCCAGACCCCTATTTAATATCTAGAGGAGATTGTGCAGATCCCCCAGACCCCTATTTAATATCTAGAGGAGATTGTGCAGATCCCCCAGACCCCTATTTAATATCTAGAGGAGATTGTACAGATCCCCCAGACCCCTATTTAATATCTAGAGGAGATTGTGCAGATCCCCCAGACCCCTATTTAATATCTAGAGGAGATTGTACAGATCCCCCAGACCCCTATTTAATATCTAGAGGAGATTGTGCAGATCCCCCAGACCCCTATTTAATATCTAGAGGAGATTGTACAGATCCCCCAGACCCCTATTTAATATCTAGAGGAGATTGTGCAGATCCCCCAGACCCCTATTTAATACCTAGAGGAGATTGTGCAGATCCCCCAGACCCCTATTTAATACCTAGAGGAGATTGTGCAGATCCCCCAGACCCCTATTTAATATCTAGAGGAGATTGTGCAGATCCCCCAGACCCCTATTTAATATCTAGAGGAGATTGTACAGATCCCCCAGACCCCTATTTAATATCTAGAGGAGATTGTGCAGATCCCCCAGACCCCTATTTAATATCTAGAGGAGATTGTACAGATCCCCCAGACCCCTATTTAATATCTAGAGGAGATTGTGCAGATCCCCCAGACCCCTATTTAATATCTAGAGGAGATTGTGCAGATCCCCCAGACCCCTATTTAATATCTAGAGGAGATTGTACAGATCCCCCAGACCCCTATTTAATATCTAGAGGAGATTGTGCAGATCCCCCAGACCCCTATTTAATATCTAGAGGAGATTGTGCAGATCCCCCAGACCCCTATTTAATATCTAGAGGAGATTGTGCAGATCCCCCAGACCCCTATTTAATATCTAGAGGAGATTGTGCAGATCCCCCAGACCCCAATTTAATATCTAGAGGAGATTGTGCAGATCCCCCAGACCCCTATTTAATACCTATAGGAGATTGTGCAGATCCCCCAGACCCCTATTTAATATCTAGAGGAGATTGTGCAGATCCCCCAGACCCCTATTTAATATCTAGAGGAGATTGTACAGATCCCCCAGACCCCAATTTAATATCTAGAGGAGATTGTACAGATCCCCCAGACCCCAATTTAATATCTAGAGGAGATTGTACAGATCCCCCAGACCCCAATTTAATATCTAGAGGAGATTGTGCAGATCCCCCAGACCCCTATTTAATACCTAGAGGAGATTGTGCAGATCCCCCAGACCCCTATTTAATACCTAGAGGAGATTGTGCAGATCCCCCAGACCCCTATTTAATACCTAGAGGAGATTGTGCAGATCCCCCAGACCCCTATTTAATATCTAGAGGAGATTGTGCAGATCCCCCAGACCCCTATTTAATATCTAGAGGAGATTGTGCAGATCCCCCAGACCCCTATTTAATACCTAGAGGAGATTGTGCAGATCCCCCAGACCCCTATTTAATATCTAGAGGAGATTGTGCAGATCCCCCAGACCCCTATTTAATATCTAGAGGAGATTGTGCAGATCCCCCAGACCCCTATTTAATACCTAGAGGAGATTGTGCAGATCCCCCAGACCCCTATTTAATACCTAGAGGAGATTGTGCAGATCCCCCAGACCCCTATTTAATATCTAGAGGAGATTGTGCAGATCCCCCAGACCCCTATTTAATACCTAGAGGAGATTGTGCAGATCCCCCAGACCCCTATTTAATATCTAGAGGAGATTGTGCAGATCCCCCAGACCCCTATTTAATATCTAGAGGAGATTGTGCAGATCCCCCAGACCCCTATTTAATATCTAGAGGAGATTGTGCAGGTCCCCCAGACCCCTATTTAATACCTAGAGGAGATTGTGCAGATCCCCCAGACCCCTATTTAATATCTAGAGGAGATTGTGCAGATCCCCCAGACCCCTATTTAATACCTAGAGGAGATTGTGCAGATCCCCCAGACCCCTATTTAATATCTAGAGGAGATTGTGCAGATCCCCCAGACCCCTATTTAATATCTAGAGGAGATTGTGCAGATCCCCCAGACCCCTATTTAATATCTAGAGGAGATTGTGCAGGTCCCCCAGACCCCTATTTAATACCTAGAGGAGATTGTGCAGATCCCCCAGACCCCTATTTAATATCTAGAGGAGATTGTGCAGATCCCCCAGACCCCTATTTAATACCTAGAGGAGATTGTGCAGGTCCCCCAGACCCCTATTTAATACCTAGAGGAGATTGTGCAGATCCCCCAGACCCCTATTTAATACCTAGAGGAGATTGTGCAGATCCCCCAGACCCCTATTTAATACCTAGAGGAGATTGTGCAGATCCCCCAGACCCCTATTTAATATCTAGAGGAGATTGTGCAGATCCCCCAGACCCCTATTTAATATCTAGAGGAGATTGTGCAGATCCCCCAGACCCCTATTTAATACCTAGAGGAGATTGTGCAGATCCCCCAGACCCCTATTTAATACCTAGAGGAGATTGTGCAGGTCCCCCAGACCCCTATTTAATACCTAGAGGAGATTGTGCAGATCCCCCAGACCCCTATTTAATACCTAGAGGAGATTGTGCAGGTCCCCCAGACCCCTATTTAATATCTAGAAGAGATTGTGCAGATCCCCCAGACCCCTATTTAATACCTAGAGGAGATTGTGCAGATCCCCCAGACCCCTATTTAATATCTAGAAGAGATTGTGCAGATCCCCTAGACCCCTATTTAATATCTAGAGGAGATTGTGCAGATCCCCCAGACCCCTATTTAATATCTAGAGGAGATTGTGCAGATCCCCCAGACCCCTATTTAATACCTAGAGGAGATTGTGCAGGTCCCCCAGACCCCTATTTAATACCTAGAGGAGATTGTGCAGATCCCCCAGACCCCTATTTAATATCTAGAAGAGATTGTGCAGATCCCCTAGACCCCTATTTAATATCTAGAGGAGATTGTGCAGATCCCCCAGACCCCTATTTAATATCTAGAGGAGATTGTGCAGATCCCCCAGACCCCTATTTAATATCTAGAGGAGATTGTGCAGATCCCCCAGACCCCTATTTAATATCTAGAAGAGATTGTGCAGATCCCCCAGACCCCTATTTAATACCTAGAGGAGATTGTGCAGATCCCCCAGACCCCTATTTAATACCTAGAGGAGATTGTGCAGGTCCCCCAGACCCCTATTTAATATCTAGAAGAGATTGTGCAGATCCCCCAGACCCCTATTTAATACCTAGAGGAGATTGTGCAGATCCCCCAGACCCCTATTTAATACCTAGAGGAGATTGTGCAGGTCCCCCAGACCCCTATTTAATATCTAGAAGAGATTGTGCAGATCCCCCAGACCCCTATTTAATACCTAGAGGAGATTGTGCAGATCCCCCAGACCCCTATTTAATATCTAGAAGAGATTGTGCAGATCCCCTAGACCCCTATTTAATATCTAGAGGAGATTGTGCAGATCCCCCAGACCCCTATTTAATATCTAGAGGAGATTGTGCAGATCCCCCAGACCCCTATTTAATATCTAGAGGAGATTGTGCAGATCCCCCAGACCCCTATTTAATATCTAGAAGAGATTGTGCAGATCCCCCAGACCCCTATTTAATACCTAGAGGAGATTGTGCAGATCCCCCAGACCCCTATTTAATACCTAGAGGAGATTGTGCAGGTCCCCCAGACCCCTATTTAATATCTAGAAGAGATTGTGCAGATCCCCCAGACCCCTATTTAATACCTAGAGGAGATTGTGCAGATCCCCCAGACCCCTATTTAATACCTAGAGGAGATTGTGCAGGTCCCCCAGACCCCTATTTAATATCTAGAAGAGATTGTGCAGATCCCCCAGACCCCTATTTAATACCTAGAGGAGATTGTGCAGATCCCCCAGACCCCTATTTAATATCTAGAAGAGATTGTGCAGATCCCCTAGACCCCTATTTAATATCTAGAGGAGATTGTGCAGATCCCCCAGACCCCTATTTAATATCTAGAGGAGATTGTGCAGATCCCCCAGACCCCTATTTAATACCTAGAGGAGATTGTGCAGGTCCCCCAGACCCCTATTTAATATCTAGAAGAGATTGTGCAGATCCCCCAGACCCCTATTTAATACCTAGAGGAGATTGTGCAGGTCCCCCAGACCCCTATTTAATACCTAGAGGAGATTGTGCAGATCCCCTAGACCCCTATTTAATATCTAGAGGAGATTGTGCAGATCCCCCAGACCCCTATTTAAT